>CM057450.1:248680000-250141250 GCA_016271365.2 Neoceratodus forsteri | reverse complement strand
CTGTTACCAGTTTTGGAGACCACATCTCTGTAAGGACATAGACAGGGTAGAGGAAGTTCCGAGAAGGTCAACAAAAATTGTGCAGAGCCTGCATCAAAAGTCATAGAGTGGTAGTTGTCGAAAAGTTTCCCGCCTCGAGGTATCACCGAGGTACCACTGAGGTAATCTTCATTGACTGTAATGTGATCCTGCCTCATTCTGTCTCAGTATATCTAGGTATACCTCAGTACTGCAAAACTTTTCTATGACTACCACTGTATAAGGAGAGACTGAAGGACCTCCATATGTATACCTGAGAGGACAGAGAGGGGGGTTATGATCAAAACATAGATCACATGATCTGTATCGCAATTATTGAAAGATTTGATTGGAAAGCTACAGCTCCTTCAGGGCGAAACATGGGAATTGGGTGGTGCTAGGGGATTGCCTATGAAAAAAATTTGCTGAACTAAATAAAGAAGTGGAACTGAATTTTTTTTCATGTGTGTGGCTGGAGATTTCTGAAAATTGAACATTTGGACCTCTCTGTGATACCAGTCCTTGTATACTTCCTTTGGATTACTTTTTGAAGGGAACCCACCCCACTCTCTCTTTGTGCATGGATTACATTGTATGGACATTAGCAGTAACTCTACAGGATGGATGGACTTCATGGACTTTTTTTTGAAAGGACACATGAGAAGCTCTTATCAAGCACTGGTAACTATTATTTTGGTTTTCTGAATTGTAGTGCACCTTTCAGTGATTGGACTACATATTCCATGTGAATATCTGAGAACATTGTTTTCTTTATTGATATGAGACACCATACTTTATACACTGAATACTCTTCAGTTAACTATTCAGAGTTTAGCTTTACTGTAATTGCTCTGTGGTTATGGAAAGTTTTGAAGAAATAGTGACTAGTTTAGAAACTAAACAGTATACATTCAGCTTCTCAGAAGCAGGACAAAAAAAAACTCTGTATGGCCATCAGATCCACCAAGAATTTGGAAGTGGGCTTTAGTGAAAAGGAACTATTGTATAAAATTGAACAACTTAAAATGAAGGATGCCAAACTTGAGTGGCACATTGTAACTCTTTCAGAATACATTCATTGCAAACATATTTTGAGAGGACTAAGAGTATTAATAGAGCCCAAGTGGGGGGGAAGGGGTAGAATCTAAAACACAGGATGAGAAATGGGAAGGTATAAGAACTAGATGTTCCCTAGATTTCATGTATGCCCTGATAGTGGCAATGTTGGATGGACGGAGTGCATTGGCAGAGAATATACAAAAAACACAAGATCAGGTGAAGCATAAAACAGAGAAGGAACAGTAAAAAAAAAAACATAGAAGACATCTAGAAAAGACTTAACACATTTGAAGAAGAACTCAAAAAAACTAAAATTAGGAAATTTAAAAGAGATGCTAATGGTTATCAATTGAACCGAGTCTATAATTGAAAGATAAATCCACCCTATAAAGGTAGAAGGGAAGACACAAACTCCAAAAGTTCAGATAGTTACACAAGGAGAAATGATAGACCCCACTCCCAGACATAGAGGAGACCGATCTAAAGAAGTTATTTTAGATTGAGAGAACCCCAGGGAAGGGACATCACAGGATTCAGAATTGGAGGAGAGAACACCACGATATTACTTGAGCACCCAGGGTCCAAGTCCAGAAATAGAAACAGACAATTATCACATTTCCAGAGGAGGAGGAGGAGGCAGAGGGAGAGGAGCCAGTGGGGAGGAGGGAGAGGGGAAGAAACTACAGAGGGAAGAGAATATATCTATATTCAATCTTAGTAATGGGTAACTCACTAGTCACAAGATGGCAGTATTGAGCAAGAGACTTTCTTTTGCCCTTAGCCAGCGAGCAAATACATTTAAACTGATGGTTGATCTGCATAAGTTCTTCAGAAATATAAAAGTAAAAGAAGTTTTTCAAAGTGAGCCTTCGCAAGACCCCAGGGTAAGAGAAATCAGACAGACAGTAAAATACAAATCTAACTACAATCCTCAAAAGGGAGGAATCATAATGTAGAGGCTTTTGTCACATCAGTCCTAACAGATGTAAATGAATTATTCCACAATACTCAACAACCAGATGTTAAATACAGTCTTACACTGCAAGAATCACAAGCACTTAAAAACTTAGAACTGGATGACAGTATTATTATCAAACCTGCAGACAAGGGAGGGGGTATTGTGATTATGGATTGAGACAACTATGTAAGGATGTCAAAGACCTTTTAAACATAAGAGATAACTATGACATTCAGGGCTGAGATCCCACTCCCAGAATTGTAGCTAGTATAAGGGAAAGTTTAGATGAGCAAGGGACACTGGGACACTTACATAAATGGCATTGAGAACTTTTAGATACAAATTTTCCAAAAAATCCTGTTTTTATGGCTTGTCTAAGATCCACAAAAACCCATTAGACCCACCAGCCTACCAAACTGTGCCCAGAAATGACTCTACACTGGAACTTCTTTCCAGTTTTGTAAACTTACATGTGCAGTGGGTGGTAGCATCCATGGAGAGCTATCTGAAAGACACAGGAGGCGTGTTAGAACATATACAATGGGTGAATAATATAGGGGACAGTGACTTTATGTTGTGTAGCCTAGATGTAAATGATCTATATATGTCTATACCCCCAAAAGGTAGGTTCGGACAGTCTGGCAGCAGGCTTGAATAAAAGTATTATGGAGGACATGCCCTCTATCAGCACCTTAATAGGGTTGACGAGGTTTGTTCTCCATGACAACTATTTCAAATTTGAGAACCATTTTTATAGACAGAAGAAGGGGAAAGCTATGGGGAGTACCCTTTCTCCCATGTACGCCAATCTCTACATGGATCTTTTTGAAAGCTCATTTATATTAAATCCAGTGTACAACCCATACTATAAATACATCAAACTCTACAAATGCTTTAGAAGAACTTCATACTTCTATCACTTCACTCACTGACAACTTAAAACTTGCCATAATGTCAAGTAACCAGGAGGTATCCTTTCTGGGCCTTGTATCTACAAGAATGAAGGAAACCTACACACTAAAAGTTCAGGAAAGAAACCGATCAAAGCACTTTATTAATTACAGAGAGCTTCCATTCCCCAACACTCATCAATTGTATCCCATACTCTATGATGTTGAGAGCGAAAATAAATTGCAGTGATTTAGAAAAGAGGGAGCAAAAATATTCTACTTTGGCAGACAGATTCATTGCTAGGGGATATAGTAGAAGAATTGTGAACCAATCTATAAGGAGGGCTAAAATCATGGAAACACTATAAGAGAAGAGAATAACTTAAACAACCCAGGCAGAATGGTTTTATGCTTGGAGTATTCATCCTTCACTACCTGTATTAGGAATATTGTTTTTTCACATTGGGATATCTTCAGACCTACTAACATATCCAAGTTACAAAGCAAACCCATAGTAGCATCTAAAAAAGTGAAAACCATCAAGGATAGATTAATATTCTTGGAAATGAAGGGTCAAGAAACATGGGTTGGACAATTGCTGTTGGGGCCACTGAAGCCAGGGATGCATCTATGTGACAGATGTGCTCATTGTGGAAATACTTCAAAAAAAAAAGAAAGAAATTTCACATCCACATGGAAACTTTAGCTTTCCAATCAAATATTTCATTCATTGTGATACAGATCATGTAACTGATGTTTTGATCTGTCCTTGTTCAAAATACTATGTAGGAAAAACAAACAGGGCTGTGAAACTTAGGATCAGTGCGCACAAGAGTTGTATTACAGAATGAGTGGAGAGCTCCCCTGTAGTACAACATTTCAACTCTGCATGACATTCAGCAGCATCTGTAAGATTTTGGGGTATAGAAAGAGTCAAACCGCCATCTAGGGAAGGTGATTGGATGAAAATGATAGAAAGGATAGAGATGTACTGGATCTGTACACTGGGGGCCACTGAGGACAGTTTAGGTGTAAATGAAGAGGAAAACTGGCAAGAATGCTGGTAGGAACAAATAAAGTGTTAAATTTATTTGTGAAACTATAGTTTGAAATACATTTTGGTTTAGAATGCCCCCCCACATGTAAAACAATATCAGATAGTATGAAGGCATAGTATTCAATACATGGCACTTCTGCCCACAGTATTGGCTCTTCTCATTACCCTTCATATCTTATAGATAGACTCACTAGAGGTTAACAAAATTAACTTTTTGTTCCTTTTATCCTAAAGAGACTTATCTCCATATACTTCTCTCCTATTTGTGCTCTCCAACTCCATTTTTCCATCACATTCTGCCGCCCCCCCCCCCCACAACATAATTATGTATTGGTTGAGTTCTGTTTTATATATCTTTTTAACTACAGATTAACATCTTTGTTCTAACCCTAAATCTCTGGCAAACCTATCCTTTCCCCCAAAGCAATCACAGTACTTAAACCTTGCATCTAAGTGAGCTGAGTCTGAGGGCAGAAAGCATGAGCTGCTGTGCTCCATTGTTTACATCTTGAATAGCGCTGTTTATTGTTGCTAAGCAACCACCAGACACCTGACCTTAGGGGCAGGTTCCCACTGATCTGACAGCAGTCCTTGCTGCCTTGGTGGCAACCACTGATTGGAAGATGTTTTGATCTGCCCTCAGCCTCAGCAGTATAAAAGAAAAGACTACAGCAGCATTCAGTGCTGTACATAATGTTAGCTGACATAGTGTGAGCCGACTAAGTTAAGAGAAAATGATACTCTGAGGGTCAGGATACTTCTTTTTATAGCACTAGCTTTTCTGACAGAATGTAATGGAATCAGAAAAAAATTGAAACTATTCCAACTTTTTTAGGCATTTACTAGCAAATCTGAAACCTGTTGTACTGCAATGAATTTAACTATAGGGTATGTTTCACAATTATACTTTAATTAAAGCATAGACAATTTTTGTTGTGATACGTAAGAGAAATTAACAAGCATTTGTCAATGCTGAATGTTGATTGCGTTCATCTGTTGAGGACGCTCACTGGCCCTCTGTCAGTCGCTCAGTCTGTTTCTTCTGGTGCTGCAGGCTGCTCTTTTGTACTGGAGTCCTGCCTGCATTGGCACCTTGTTCTGCCCACTAAGAAATCTGCAGCTGTCCCGACAGAACTCCCTTGAGGTGGTTCACTCCTCTCTCTCACTCGCTTATTCTGTTTCTCCTGGCACTGCAGGCTACCCTTTTGTACTGGGCTTCTGCCTCTGTTGGTGGCTTTTTCTGATAAACAAAGAAATCTACAGCAGTCACAATAGAGCTCCATTGAGCTTGCTCACTCCCCCTCTCTCACTCACTTGTTGTGTTTTTCCTGGCACTGCAGGCTGCCCTTTTGTACTGGGCTCCTGCCTCCATTGGCACCTTTTTGTGACAGACTAGGTGGGCCAAGCAGTCGTTATCTGCCACCAAATTCTATGTTTCTGTTTTTTCTATGTTTTTCTGACCACAAAGAAATCTGCAGCAGTCCTGACACAGTTCCCTTGAGCTCACTCACTCCCCCTCTCTCACTCGCTCATTCTGTTTCTCCTGGCACTACAGGCTACCCTTTTGTACTGGGCTTCTGCCTCTGTTGGTGGCTTTTTCTGCCAACAAAGAAATCTACAGCAGTCACAATAGAGTTCCATTGAGCTTGCTCACTCCCCCTCTCTCACTCGCTCATTGTGTTTCTCCTGGTGCTGCAGGCTGCCCTTTTGTACTGGACTCCTGCCTCCATTGGCACCTTTTTCTGCCCACAAACAAATCCACAGCTGTGCCAACAGAGCTCTGTTGACGTCGCTCACTCTCCCTGTGTCACTCACTCATTCTGTTTCTCCTGGTGCTGCAGGCTGCCCTTTTGTACTGGACTCCTGCCTCCATTGGCACCTTTTTCTGCCCACAAACAAATCCACAGCTGTGCCGACAGAGCTCTGTTGACGTCGCTCACTCCCCCTGTGTCACTCACTCATTCTGTTTCTCCTCGTGCTGCAGGCTGCCGTTTTGTACTGGGCTCCTGCATCTGTTGGTGCCTTTGCCCACAAAGAAATGTGCAGCAGTCCCGAAAAAGCTCCGTTAAGCTCGCTCACTCCCCTTCTCTCACTCGCTCATTCCGTTTCTGCCAGCACTGCAGGCTGCCCTTTTCTATTGGGCTCCTGCCTGCATTGCCACCTTCTTCTGCCCACAAAGAAATTTGCAGCAGTTACAATAGAGCTCTGTTGAGCTCACTCACTCCCCCTCTCTCACGCGCTCATTCTGGTTTCCCCGCCAGTGCAGGCTGCTCATTTGTATTGGGCCCCTGCGTGCATTGTTGGCTTTTTCTGCCCACAAACAAATCTGCAGTAGTCCCAACAGAGCTCTGTTGAGCTCATTCACGCCCTCCCCCTCCCTCACTCACTCATTCTGTGTCTCCTGCCACTGCAGGCTGCCCTTTTGTACTGGGCTCCTGCCTGCATTGGTGGCTTGTTCTGGCCAGAAAGAAATCTGAAGCAGTCCCGACAGAGCTCCATTGAGCTCTCTCACTCGCTCATTCCGTTTTGGCTGGCGCTGCAAGCTGGCCTTTTGTACTGGGCTCCTGCCTGCGTTGCCGCATTTTCTGCCCACAAAGAAATCTGCAGCAGTCACAATAGCGCTCCGTTGAGCTCACTCACTACCACTCTGTCACTCGATCATTCTGTTTCTCTTGGTGCTGCAGTCTGCACTTGTGTACAGGGCTCCTGGCTATGCTGGCACCTTTGTCTGTCCAGAAACAAATCCGAGGGTGTCCTGACAGAGTTTCACTGAGGTTGCTCAGTCTCCCTCTCTCACGCGCTCATTCTGTTTGTCCTGGCACTGCAAGCGGCCCTTTTGTATGGGTCTCCTGCCTGCATTGGTGCCTTTTTCAGCCCACAAAGAAATCTGCAGCAGTCCTGATAGAGCTCCATTGAGCTCACTCAGTCCCCCTGTCTCAGTCACTCATACTGTTTCTCCCACCGTTGCAGGCTGGCCTTTTGTACTGGGTCCCTGCCTGCATTGATGCCTTTTTCTGCCCACTAAGAAATCCGCAGCAGTCCTGACAGCGCTCTGGTGTGTTCGCTCACTCTCCCTCCATCACTCGCTCTCTCGTTCTGCTTCCCCCAGTGCTGCAGGCTGCACTTTTGTACTGGGATCTTGCATTGGGCCCTTTTTCTGCCCACATACAAATCCGCAGCAGTCCTGACAGAGCTCAGTTGAGCTCGGTCACTCTCTCCTCTCACTCGTTCAATCCTAATGTGTCCCAAACAGTGATTTCCCACAGCTACCGTGCTATTCTGCGGCAGGAGTGCAAATACATATTTTAGTTAGGATGTGAAAAATGGCAGCTGTCCTATTCATAAGGAGGTGTGGAAAAATGCCACTGTTGAAAATGTGGAGTGAAAAAATGACAAAATTGCGAAGTTACAAGAGTGTGTGGAAATAGTTCAATGCATGCTTGTAACACGGTCATGTTATGGAGTTTCGACACCAAATTTTCAACATATGCATTTTAGGACCTCTGCTCACGAACAGTGCCACTGTCATTTTCTTAATCTGTCCCGAACAGTGATTTCCCACAGTGACCACGTTATTCTGCGCCAGAACTGTGAAAGCACATTTCGGTCAGGATGTGAAAAATGACAGCTGTACTGCTCATAAGGAGGTGTGAAAAATTCCACTGGTGAAAATCTGGTGTAACAATATTACAAATCTGCAGTTACAAGGGTACATGGAAAGTGTGCAATGCACACTTGCAACACAAGCATTCGATGGGCTATCATCACCAAATTTTCAACATAGGCATTTTAGGACCTCTTCTCATAAACAGTATCACTCTCATTTTCTTAATCTGTCCTGGACAGTGATTTCCCATAGCGACCGCTCTATTCTGCACCGGAAGTACAAAAACACATTTCGGCCAGGATGGGAAAAATGACAGCTGTACTGTTCGTAAGTAGGTGTGGGAAAATGGCAATGTTGGAAATCTGGAGTGAAAATACTATAAATTTGCAAAGTTACGCGCATTGTGTGCAAACTCCGTAACACATGCTCATAACACAGTCATTTCATGGAGTATTGTCACCAAATTTTCAACATAGCCATTTCAGGACCTCTACTCATGAACATTGTCACTGTCATTTTTTTAATCTGTCCTGAACACTGATTTCCCAGGGCAATCATGTATTCTGCACTGGAAGTGCGAAAACACATTTCCACCAAGATGTGAACAATGACAGCTGTACTGTTCACAAGGAGGTGTGACAAAATGCCAATGTTGAAAATCTGATGTGAAAATATTGAAAATTCATGAAGTTACGAGCGTGCATTGCAACTGCGCAGTGCACACTTGTAAAACAGTCATTTTAGGGATTTTTTCTACCAATTTGCAACATAGGCTTTTTGAGAGCCCACCTCATGGAAATTGGCACTGTTGTTTCGTTAATCAGCTCTGAAAGTTGATTCCAAGCAGTGACCACAAAATCACCTTTTGGGGCTGATTAACACCATGACAGTTCAAGAATTCATGAGGAGGGGTCCCAAAAATCTCACGTTGAAAATTTGGTGACAAAATTCCAAAAAATGCCCAAGATATGCACTAAAGTTGAAAAAACCCTATTTATTACATTACACAGCTTACCAGCATTTCCTCAGTTCTCGATCAGCTTTGAAGAGTGCAGACGTGTTCCCGGTCCACCGAAGATCATCGTGCCAAGCTCCAGAAGTAAGTATGGGGTGAGGGGAGTGTGCGGAGGCAGGGTGCGCAGTGGGTGAGTGCGGGTTCGGGTGGGTGCAGGGCGAGCGCCAAGGGACAATTTCCTTTTTTTCAGGAGAGAAAAAAAAAACAAGACACCACCAGACCGTTTTTTCCTTCACAGGGGCATCTGGCACACTGGGACGGGCTCACAGCGTTCTAGCAAAGGCTTTCATTTGGGGGACAGCAGAAGCCAACGGGACTGGGCACACCCTGTCGAAAATGGGGTTATCATTATGCCAATGGGGATTGGGCACCCTGGTCGGCAGGAACAAAAGTGTGGGGTTAAGAATGCTGATGGGGAGTGGACTCCCTGTCAACAACAACAGAAACATGGGAGCACAAACGCCGACAGGAATTAGGGCCCCTTCAGCAAGTAAACACAGTTGGGTGGTTATTGAGTTTAGGAACATATGCAAGCCGCCATGTTCACAAACAATATCAGGGGTTTTAAATTCCGCCCTGCAATGACGGGTCACTCTCTCATTGCAGCAGATGGCTGACGCTGCAATGACGAGGCAGCCCCTGTTTACAACAGCTACTTTTTTAGAAGTTTGCGGTATGCTGGCTGAACTAGTGTGAGCAGCAGCATGTCACGGCATTGGGGGAAGTGGGACAAGCCTTTGCAGGCTGTGGGGGCATTGGCCACAACAGTGCCATGCTTCCACAACCTGCTTGTGGAGCAAGCTGCCACAACATGTTTCTTGTGCATGCACGCAATCAACATAAAAATGAGATTGTTGCTTTCCATTCCACTATTAACATTGACAGTGACTATCTAAATTCATTGGTAATAGAAGTATTTTCTATTTATGATATTATCCTTGGGTTAAAGGATTGAAAATAGTGATTGAGTCACAGAGCCTAGGATGTAATGAAGGTTTGACTTTTTTAGAAAATGAACATTGTTTAATGTATAATGTTACTAAGATGTAATAGGATTGAAAAAAATGATTAAGATATATGGTGCTTGATAGAAATAACAGACAGAGAGAGACAAGGGGATGGCAGTATAGCCTAGAGGTTAGAGTGATGAGCTGTGAATGAGCTTAGTACATCCAGCAGTTAGACCTGTGTTTGAGTCCCCTGGTGGGCCTTACCCGGTTAACACAGAATAAAATATAAAAATATAAAATACAGTGGAAAATGTATCATTTGCAGAGAATGTTACATTTATTTATAGGAATTTTATTTCCTAGTTTCACTGTTATGAATAAAAAAAATACACCATTAACAGTGTTTCAATTATAAGGTATGATTACCTGTTTGATTTGATTTATTATCATTTACTGTGTTCCATGATTGATAAAGATATGAGTAAGATTAATTTTGCATGAACCTAGCATGAGAACATTTCTCTTCTCTTATCTTATGATTAGGCTGAAACATAAAATAGGAACTACATAGAGTTTATTGGCAGAAGTTCATTACCTTTAAGGTATGAATTATAATTCAGAACCTTTGATTTTACTTCTAATAGCCTGTGCTATAAAACTGGTGCCAAGCAGAGTAGAGACAACAGAAACATAATTTTATAGTGTTGTTATTTAATTTTGTTGTTGGATAAAATGCTAAAACTGGAAAGATTTATAGCCTTTGTGATGTTTGGGCACTACTACAGAAAACTAATATGACATTAATTTAAAAAAAAATTCTATATATATTACTGCTACAGGCTTGAATAGTAAATATATAATTTTATTATATTTAGATCCTAGCCCATGAAGAAGCCCATGTAGGGCGGAATGTTGGGCGTGGCCAGGAGATTGTTTGTGAAAATAACTTGTTGAACAAAATAGAAGAAGTGGAATTGATTTTTTTTCTTCTGTGGCTGATGATTTCTGAAAATTGAACTTTTATTTCTGTGGATTCCCAGAGATTTAAAGAAGATACAGGGAGGGCAGAGGGAATGGTTGATGTTATTAAGAGGCCAGTTGAAATATAGAGGATTGTGTATGAGCAGCCATACATAACAAGGATATTCTTGTATCGAGAGGTTTCCTTGGTAACAGATGACCTTGAGAGCACAGCTCGAGAGGTACTCTGTTACCAAGGAAACCTCAAGATACAAGAATTTCTTTGTTTGTGTATGACTGCTCATACACAGTCTTTTATAGTGTATGGGCAGTCACAGCATAGAAAGTCACACAAAACCAGCTGGAGAAGACAACAGAGAATATAAATTTTAATATTTTCTTTTTTTTTAACTGACACAGTGTGCTGCAGATGTTTCTGCAAGTTCAAGTTTAACAAAAACAGCAATTTCCAGCTTAACTGGACTGAGGAAAGCAACTATGTGGCAGCATTCCAAGTTGTTATGCTGCAGTAGTGCCATAGCTAGTGCAGCATAACAGCTGTGATGACATAGTTACTGCAGCATAACAACTCCATTCTAGTTATGGATTTCTTTCCATAACAACATTCTGCCATACACTATATCTGTATTATACTTGGATATAGATTTCTGTAATAATAGGGCACATTCCTTAGAGGTCACTCCTGTTCTTATCAATCTGGATATAACCTTACAAAGTTTCTACTTGCCAACAGACAGTTCAAGGGACCATACTTTAGATCAAACTGAATTTAGGAACTTTGGATCTAACAAAGAGTTTTTAAAAGAGGCGGTAGATGAGTTACAGGTTACCACTAAAGGACTGAAAGAATGGAATAGAACAGATAAACCTATAGCAGGAGATTTTGATAGACAGGTAGCTCAGAAAGCTAATTTTATGAATTATTATCTGCATAATTTAAGCGAGGATATGGTTAATACAATGACCAACCTATATATAGCTCACTTAATGATAATGGAACAGATTGTCATTGTAAGAGAAGAAACTGACACCATTAAAGAAAATATGGCTTTAAATGGATGTAGGGTGGATGACATTCTTCATAAATTAGAAATAATAGCATCCTCACAAAAATCTCTTTTATTTCATCATAGGGGACGATAACTCTGGAAAATATGACTTTTCCTTAGTTATCATCCCTCCAACCCCTGTTAAATCAGTTAAGAAACAAAATATGAGCAACAGAGCCAGAAACAAAAGGAAACACAATAAACAAGGTGACTGTAACAAGGAAAATACAACTGCTGATGATATAGCTGAAGAAAAACAGGGAGCGCTGAAGAATAATCAGGTCCCTGAAAACTCATTGAGCAAGGATGAAAATAGTTCGCCAAATTCTACATTAAGCTCAATAAATGAGAATTTTGGTAATGCTACCAGACCAAATGAGGGACTGATGTTTTTGAATAAAATACTTCGTACAGTTGCAAATTTCTATATTGAATTAAAAGCAATGAGACACAACTGGTAGGATTGTAAAAGACGATAAGTGGATTCTAATAGGGCTTTGGAGTCAGAACAGGTCCCTACAAGTAGCACAAATCTTGAACAGACGGGCGAGAAAGGAAGTGAGAAATCTCAACTTGATTAATATAAATGACTGTGCTGTTCTCTGCCTGTATGGTGTAAAACTGGATCAAACATGAACACAGCCTGTTTCAAAAAGTAGGGTCATGCAACATTTTAGAATGATAACTGGAACAGAACTGGAAGGAAATGGTTTTGTGAAACTGCTCTCTGATAAGGATGAAAAGAGTCACGATTGTATATATGTTTTCTGTTCATCTCCTAGAATAGCCAACTTTATTTGGATTAATAATAATGTAACCCTTAGGTGGTGCTATCCCAAGGGCTACTACCCCTGCCTGTGTGGCTAGTGACAGGTTGAGAGGCCTAGGTTCTAGGACGGGTGCCTCCACCCAAAGGTCTGGGTTGGTTTGGGTTACGCTAACCAGGCCACAGCCCTCTGGGACACTGTGACCCCCCTTTCCTCCCACTAGTGGCCCACACTGTACACAACAGTGACTTTTCCAATACCCCTGATATGCAAACCACATACATTTGTACTTGGCACTTACCTCCAGGAGGGGTTCCTGCAGCTTGACTCTGGGGACCACCTGTAAAATAAGGTGATGCAGTACAACAGCAACAATGCACTACCTTTAGCATAAACTGACACCACAGTCCATATAAATTTGCAGAAACAAACAGATCTGATTTATTCAGGGGTCCTTAACAAGGATGGGGAATAATCAGGTTAATTAGCTTGAACACATTAATAATCACAGTACTGTGCATGCACTTAGAGTCCCACTCAGTCACATTCTCTGGGTACCCAGGATGGAGAAAGGGGCTAGCCAGGTATGTTGCAGTTGGTTGGGGCTCTATGATGGAAAAAGAACACACACACACACAGTTTGTAATCCGGAGCCAGATGGCTCAGTTCGTGGAAGAAAAAACACAAGGAAATCAGATGACACACTTTAATTAAACAAAAGTTGCAGGGAGCTACCTTGATAATTACTCACAATACCCAGGCTAAACACAGGAGGGCTGATGGCTGACTTGCTGGTTTGCCAGAAGAAGCTTGGCCCCTTGATGATGGATCTTTCTATGCAGTAAGGTAGTGAGGCAAGACCCTCGTGGCAGGGTTTATCTGCACCAGGCAGAATGAATTCAGTCCATTTCTTGCTGGGAAAACTACTTCCAGCACTAGCACAGTTTACAGCAAATGGGGAAACCAGATCACGATCCCCTTCCAGCACATAGCACATTTATATGTAAAAGAAAGTTTACTGTACCAGGCAGGTGACTCCTTGGTCCTGATCGAAAAAATCACTGCAATTACCCGGGAACACTATGGTAGCTAAAGTCCTGACAGGCCGATCACTTTCAGCAAAATCTTTGGTTTTCTACAGGGTAAGCCTGGTCCCAACAGCAGCAGCTTGCTTTTTCCTCACAAACTTCTGATTCAGTCCAAAAACACCTTTTTCTGACTCTCTCTCTCTCTCTTTTCCTCCACAATGGCAAACAGGCCAGAATTCGGGCCTCATACACGCCTCCCGCATGAATTGCCACACCGCTCGAACAGAGCAGAGCTCCTTCATGCTTCACTATCAACTCGAATCTGGCTTGCCAGCAGACAGCTCAGGGTCTTTCATTTAGATCCACAAGGTTTGGTTGGTCGGTCCAGTTGTCAAGTCATAGCAAGGCTCCCTCTATAAGTGCAAAAAGGCGCCAAGGATCCAAAACTACATTACCCAGCATCAGGCACCACACAGCCTCATGTCAGTAGGCTCCAGACGAGAGTCTCAGTCCCCACTGGCCCAAAGCAGGCTCCATTTTAAAGTCCTCGCTCCACGATTGGTCCAATTCGGCAGTCCAGGACCAAAATGGTGAAGCAGAGCAGAAACAGTTTGTGCTGCAAGAAAGGCAGTTTAGACAAACTACATTTTCACTAATACTCTGGATTTCTCCCTGGAATTAGTTACAGCTTTCAAGTGTGCTCCATCTGCGCACTTAGTGGCTGCAGAAACGGAGCACTTAGGTGGCAGCCCGGGCGGGACTAGGGCATAAACACACACAGTCCCCCCATTCAAACTGATTATGCCTGTGAGCAGGCAACTCTTAAAGAGACAGTACGTGGAGGCTCCAAAATTACTCACTATAATGCCATTTAAAATGGCTGTGACACCGGATATCACCCAGACTTGGAGCACTTAGGCAAGCTCCTGGAAGACTTTTGGGAACCCCCATTTGAAGGGGGGTTACAATAATATACTAAATAAAAATGGCTATGAATTATGTTACATTAATAGAGTGATGCAGAATCCTAAGTCAGATTCTAGTACACAAGCTACATAATAAATAAGCGTCTTTGGGTACAAAGGATTGGTAAATGAAACTAGGAGTAAACTAAAAAAAATCGCTATACAATTTATTTACACATATATTGCAGATCCCTCTGTATGATATACATATACTAGAGGCACATAGATGGAATCAGGAAAATGCAGATGGACACATTGATATTCTTCTACAGGGTGTAGAAGCTGCATCCCTACTGTCGGGAAAAGCCCCACTGTTAGATGAAATGGGAATTCACATTATTGAAAGTGCACTCCTTAGTCAACCTGCTGATAAATTACCTATAATTGCAGCAGATTCTAGTACAAATATAGAGGACTTTTTTTCTCTAAGTCTAGTTGGTCTGCATAGATTTCCAAATGAAAATGGCTATAAATTAAATGATACAGCACTGTATATTTCAAGATCTTTTTGGCCTAATTTTAAGAGTACCACTGGATAAGGGAGAGATAAGTTCTATGTCAAGATTTAGCGAGGGACCTGAATTGCATCAAATGATATTTTCTGTAAATTCTATAAAGCTTTATGCTATGATAATGAATCATATATCGGTATTGGATAAAATGAGTCTGCACCTAGTAGATGAAAACAATGGTCCAAATGCAGCAGAAGATTTGACAGTATTCAAAATCTCGACTAAAATGTGAAGGAATTGATTTACTGGTGATGTAACAACAGCAAAGTTGTATAAAGATCTAGTGCAAACCTTGGCATTTAGTACTGAAACAACTAATAGATTCCAGGTATTGGATGTACTGGACTCCTGACTGAATAGAAAATGAGAGAATTTAGCCTCAGTCTCAGATACAGATACAGATATAGATACAAATACAAACTCGATGACAAAAGACAAATTCACTTTAATTTCATGGTAGTTATAGAAATGTTTCAGTACTGAGGTATACCTGGGTATACTGAGGCAGGATCACATTACAGTCAAGGCAAATTGCCTATGTGGTACCTCCAGGTACTTTGAGGTAGGAAACTTTTAGATAACTACCACTGTAGCAGGTTTGGGAATGAAACTGGCAGATACTGACTGGTGCAATTAACAGAGGAAGCACAATATCATCTGCTTACAAGAGACTTGGCATAACCAAGAAATTGAAATATATTTTAGTGGCTATCAGTGTTTTCAATCACCAAGGGAAAAAATGGCCAAAGTGGGTAGGCCTTCAGGTGGCCTGGTAGTATGGATAATGATTAATGAAACTCTAAAGGTTTCCCTCATCTAATCTTTCATACAGTATGCATTAGTAACAGTCATAGAATTAGTCCATCTTAAATTTTGTTTATTCAATATTTATATACCCCCCTCTTAATTAAAATATTATAGTCCAACAACCTGAGAAGAATAAGATGAATTAGTGACTAAGGCATGTGAAGTATCAGGAGTGGAAAATTGTTTGTTGTGTGAGGATATGAATGCAAGAATAGGTCATTTTCATGGTTATTCGAATAATGAATATTATAACATTTTGAATACAGATATAGCTACTTAAGATAGGGTTTCTTCTGATAATAAAGATTCTAAGGCTGGTCAGAAGCTGACTGGTTTAATGAAAATCCACAGCTTGGCTCCAATACATGGTAGATTTCCAGGGGCCAGGTATGGTGCACAAACATATATAGGTTCCTTTGGTCCTTCTACATTAGCTCTGTTGCTCTGCAACAATAATATGAGTACATGGCATCATTGCAAAGTTGTTGATAGATGGGAAAGTGATCATATTTCCATTGTTTTATCGTGGGGAGAATCTGATCTTGTATCTGAGGTGCAGGAACTCCCAGTTTTGAATGCTGACACTGCAATTAGAAATAATACCAAAATAAAATGAAAGCTCTTATGTAAAAACAACCTATCTTATCTTTTAGTAGATTTACTATCTCCACTTGAGTCAGAGGAATGGAATCCTAAGAACTTCTCAACTCCATATTCTAAATTACAATCAACATACAGATGTCTGAAAAAAAAATCTATACAGTAGTAATTAAGCATGTCCAACATCCACTAAAGTGATAACTTGGTTTGACCAAGACTGTAGAAAAGCTAAAGCTGCATTAACTCATTTAGTAAGGAAGACAAAAATATCCTATGTACTGTATATAATACATATAAGTCCATAAATAAAGCCAGAAACCAATATAAACTCTTATTAGGCAGGAAAAAGAGGGTGTAGCCTCAGTTCTGATGGCCTTCCCCCTGACTTGCTTAAGGTCATTGCCCCTGCTATCTCTAAACCTCTAACATTCATATTCAACCTGGCCCTGTCCACCTCAACTATGCCGGATCCTTGGAAATCTGCAAAGGTGATTCTCATTCTCAAAGCTGGGGATCCGCTATCCCCTTATAATTACCATCCTATTTCTATCCTCCCTCACCTAAGCAAGCTCTTAGAAAAAATTGTCTACAATCAACTGCTGTAGTACATTCAGAAACGTAACCTGATGTGCAGCCAGCAGCATGGCTTTTGCAAATATCGCTGCACCAGCTCAGCCCTGGCCCTCTTTACAGACCACATCCTCACCAACATGGATAGCAGACATGCTGGCGCAGTGTTTGTCAACCTGACAAAGGCTTTTGATATGGTCAAACACTCCCTCCTCCACTCCAAACTGCAACAGCTCAGTTGCTCCATAGAGACTTCAAACTGATTTAACAGCTATCTCACAGGATGCTCCCAAACTGTGTCCATTGTTTCTGCCATCTCCCCCTCCTTACTGGTCATAACTGGAGTCCCTCAGGGCTATATTCTGGGCCTCTTACTTTTTACAATATTTATTAATTCCCTCCCATCCAACAGTCTTAACTGTCATTCCCTTTTGTATGCTGATGATCTCATCATATTCCATAGTGTCAAGTCCCTCTCTTCCATCTCCTCTGCCCTCATCTTGAACTATGGCCATGCCCACCACTGGCTTACATCTAACCTTCTCCTGATTAATGACAAAAAAACTAAGACCATGATTTTTGGCTCAAAACCCTACCTTGCACAGACTCATAAAACATGTTCCACCATCCAGATTTCCTCCCCTGATAGCTCTGTCCTTGAGAACATCCCCACCTTCAAATACCTGGAAGTAATGCTTGACCCTGCCCTCTATTTCACAGACCACATCAAGAGAGTCATTAATAGGGTAAATCAGAAAACTGGGTCTGCCTATTGGCTACATCATTTCCTTACCCTGGAGACTCACTTAGCCATCGTCCAAGGCAACCTGCTCCCAATTTTAGATTATTGTTCCCCCATCTATTCTCGAGTATATTCTGCCCTCAGACCTCAGAGCTTGACTCACTTCAGTGTATAACAGTGCCTGGCTCTTTGCTCTTCTGGCCCTGCCCACTACCCATCACTGCGAACATATAGCAATGATTGATTGAATAAACTATTGGCTCAGGCTCACTAGGTTACATTTAACAGCAGACTACTAGTTCAGTGTCTTGCTGAAAAACATAAATGGAAACAATTAAGTTGCAATCAGCCTGGCTAATAAGTATTGAAAAAGATCTTGAAACCTTTGGCCTGCAAGTTCTGAATGATTATGTGAGGAAAGGAATCATGCCTGGTCTCAAATACAAAACCTATGTTAAATCAAGGGTAGAAAGCATCAGTCATGGACTGGACTTAGACAAAAATTAGTACATTAAAAATCAAATGCTGGTAGGTTAAATATGATTATAGACATCAGTATAGATTCTACCTTGATGTACAGTACTAACAACCTCAGAGAATAGAAGATTATACACCATTAACAGCATGGAGTATTTCAGAAGTAACATCATTCTGGCGAGATACACTAGATTAAAAGACCCCGTGGCTGTTATGTGTTTGTGTTTGAGACCTGAAATAGAGAACTTGAAACATGCGATGTTCAGTTTTACTTGATATGCCAGACCCAGACATATATATTTAATTCCTATTTTGTATAAGACTGCAACACAGGATACGTCTGTCCTATAAAAGTTAATGTTCACTGTAGAAGATGTGTTTATTGTTAAGAAAGTGGCCTCATACATTTTTTGTATAAACAAAATCTGTCTTAAAAAATAATGTTATATAGTCTTGATAACAGTTACTTAAAAACTGGGTCCCACATACACGAAATCTGCTAAGGTTTGCACAGTTTATCCTGCCTTCAGATGTATGATGACAATGACACTTGATGGCATGTTTATGGTCTCTTGTCTTGCTCAATGTATGTTCTTTTTTAAAGATTATTATAACTGTAACTGTGTATGAAATTGTACAAGACTTTGATATAAAATATTTAAATCTCAGAGTCTGCAATGGTTTTGGCCAAACAATTAATAAGCTTAAACTGAAACTGCATCAGCTGATCAAAGGGTTAGCAGCAGAGCTATTAAACTCTAAACCTGACACCCCTCCCCCTACCACCTAGTCTGATTCCCTGAGTGGGTTGAGACTTAGCTTTTTTATTTATTATTTATTTATTGAATTTTGATGACCAGGTAGGCTCACTGGTCCCCGGAGGTCCTTTTTTCAGGGGTGACCCGGGAGTTACAGGACAAGTAGTATATACAAGTAGTACAGCAGTAGGTCATAGCATGTGCAGGTTTCTTATAGCAATGACATGTTACATAACAGGTTACAGTGATTAGCAAAAATAAACAATGGAGGAAAGCCAGAGCAACACCTGGGTTGCAATTACCCAAATAGAGTATATGTTAGGAGGAGAGCCAGTTAGAAGAGGATTAGGGCTCCCAGTTTTAGGTAGGATGAGGTAAGTGCTCAGGCGGGAGAGAAGAGGGGAAGTGTCAGGTAACATAGCACTGGCATTGGCTCTTGGCGAGCATGTGTGCCTTGAGTCTCATTCAGAAGCTCTAGGGTGATGGAGCTTCCCACACCTCAGGAGGAAGGTTGTTCCACAGGGAAGGGGCAGTGTGGGAAAAGGACATGACCCCTGCCTTGGTCCTTACCCTGGGAACTTCGAGAAGAGTTTGGCCTGAGGTCCATAGGTTGCGAGGATTTCGCTTGGCAGTTATGTGCCCTGAGAGGCTTGGAGGAGGGGCTGAGCTAATTAATTTATGTGCTAGGCAGAGCACTGGGTAACTGAGATGGGCTTCTAATGATGGCAAGCTGATAAGTGCTAGACAGTCACAGTGGTGGCTCCTAGAGTGGGACTGAGTGGCGAAATGGACCACCTTGTTGTCCAAGACCTGTAACTTATTGAACTCAAGCTTGCCCATTCCCTAAAGTATCGGGGCAGCATAGGTGAGTGTTGGGAGGAGGACACATGAGGCAATGGCAGTCCTAGCTTCTGAGATCAGCTGATACTTGAGGCAATAAAGGGTACCAAGTTTACCATGAATGACTTTGGTGACTTGATCAACATGTTGTTTTAGAGTGAATCCTTGGTCCAAGGTAAGGCCTAGGTATTTTGTGGAGGCAACCTCTTCCAGATTGTTACCCACCCTGGAATTGAGTTCCAGGTGTTGTGTTCTGTTTTGGCCAAGGGATCTAGGGCTGAACAACACGGCCTTGGTTTTGGTGGTATTAAGGACCATTTGTTGTTGTTTTAAATTATTTAGTGTGAAAAAACATTGAGGTATATGCTTTTTCTACACAAAAAACATTACTTTCAGGTTGGTGAGTGGTCACATTAGCTGATGGAATGAAGGGTTGATGCAGGAGCAGTTAAACTTTAAACCTACCACCCTCACTCCCCCTGCCTAGTCCAGTTCCTTGAGTGTGCTGATACTTATCTTTTTTGTTTGTTTGTTTTGTTTTTTTATATCATCCAGTGAAATATAAATAATAAAAGATGTTTAGGCACATACTCAATGAAAACTGTACTTTCAGGATGGAGAGCAGTCCTCAGCTAATGGAAAGGTTGGAGGGAAGCATCTTCAGTTAAACTGAAGCATGGGTGGTTACAACAAAGCAGCTTTGGTGGTTTTCTTACTGATTCTATAAGAGGCAGAGCCAAAAGAATGCACAGCAGAGCAGCATTCATTTTAAGATGCTGAAATATTGGGGATTATATCCAGTGACATGCAGTTTCTGTGAGGCACAGATGGAAGAATTCAAAATCATCAAACAAGAAGGATTCCATGATTTTTACTGGTTTTACCACTAAAAATGGAAAACCAGGGTCCTTGAGCAAAATCATGTACCTAAGGCATAAGAACCCGGTTGCTGAGAATAGGATTGGGGAGATATTGACGGTCACTGAACAGAAAAGGGACTTTAGGGCTATCCTATCAGAGGACATCGAGGTGGTGGGTAGTGTGACAAGGCAGTGGGCAGGGCTATTGGAGTACTGGGTTGCATAAGGAGGAGTATCTCCAGCAGGTTAAGGCAAATGGTGTTGCTGCTGTACTGTTCTCTGGTGTGACCCCACCTTGAGTATTGCATCCAGTTTTGGAGACCGCCCTTCACAAAGGCTATAGACAGCATAGACGCAGTCCAGAGGAGGGAAAAAATGGTGCGGGGCTTGCCTGGAGAACCATTCAAAGAGAGACTGAGTGATCTCAACATGTACATCTGTAAGATTGGGGGAGGGTAGAGCCATAAAGACACTTCACAGGCGTGACTAGGGTGCAGGTGGGGGAATTCTCAAATGAGAATGAGCACCAGGACCAGGGGGCATGGCACACCTGGAACAGACTGTTGGCAGATGTGGGGGAGGCTAGGATGGTGAGGAGGGGATTTAAGCATGAGTGGAATAAACATAGGGGCATACAAAAAGGGTCAAGGAGGCAGGAAGGTTGCCAGAGATCAGATAGGGTCTGAGGAGACAGGATAGGCAGGGTAAACTTCAGCAGACTAGGTGGGCCAAATGGTCCTTTGTCCTACGTTGTTAATTGTTTGAAGACCATATACATAATAAATACTTAATAATTAAATGAAGCACAGTGATTAGAACAAATGTGTTGTCTTAAGAGGCAGCAGTTTAAGAGCAGCCTGTACTTAAATGTTACAGAAGGAGCAATCAGGTTATTTACAGCATATGAAAAGTTACTTTTGACAACATTGTGACGAGTACTATCATGTATGAATTCAGTTCAAGCAGTAGAAGAGCAGCCTGTATTTAAATGTTATAAAAAGAACAATCAGGTTATTTACTGCATATAAAAGTAACTTTTGACAAAATTGCTCTGAGTACTATCATGTATGAATTCAGTTCAAGGTTGTTTTGGGTGGTAGCTCAATATGGAGTGTCAGTCACACTTGAGATATATGTTTCATTTGTTTCAGCACAGGTGGTTTGTGGTGGATATTGGTTTTCACAGCTGGAACTTTTTAAATTTATATTTCTTATGTATTACATATTTTCTATATGTTAACAAAGTATACAACTGTTCCTGAAGATGTGGTAAGAATACCACTCAGTATTGCACTTTGTTGTTGGTGGAAGGCATTATTAATAAAGAATTCATGATCCTTCAAAGTATTTTTTCTCTGCTTAACATGCATCAAATATCTAGGTATAATAAACCCCAGGTCTCTTTTATTTTTACTTCCAACATCTAAACTCCTAATGTGACATGCCCTTCACCATAGTTAAAACTGAAGTGCATTATCTTGTATTTACCTACAGTACAGAAACTGTCATTTGCAATTCTTATGCCCACTGACCGAATGTATCCAGATGCTCCTGAAGTTTATTTTCATGCTTTATTTGTTCCAACTGTATGCCCTGTTTTCATAACATCTGTCATCTTTGATATCCAACTATCTAATCCTTTAAGTCTGCAGTGTAAAAATAAAACAATATTGGCCCCAACACTGACTAAATTTTCATACTAGCTTAACCAGAGGCATTCCAAGCTACAAACACTCTCTGCTCTCTCCTCACAAACCACTCCTCAACCCATCTCCTTACATGACTCCCATAGCTACTAATTTCTCAACAAGTTTTACATGCGGCACTTTATTGAAACCCTTTCTGAAGTCCATGTACACTACATCCACCAGCCTCCGCATCAAGATCTCTTCAGTTCTTCTCAAAAGGACAACAGATACATCAGGCAGGACCTACCTTCCCAGACACACTTGGGAACAAACTGTTTATAGCTCAGTGTGCCTTTACTGGCAATAACCTTGAAATAAATAAATTCCCTAAATCCATATTAGATCTTCTTCTCAATGAAGTTGTGTAATATTTCTCTCATCATTTTTACTCAGTTTCTATATAACAATGCTGTTAGGCTCACAGACCTGCTGTTACATCCCTTCTTCTCCTCCTGTGGACTGGAACCACATTTTCCCTTTTCCACTCTTCTGGTACCTCCACTTACTGTATCTGATTGAAGAATGTACTGTCAAGTCCAGCCCTCTTTAACTCTGTTCACTGCTTCTAGCAGGGCTGATAAGCGATGGAAGCACCAGTGCTCCCTTTCTAGATGAAGTGAGTGTCTTGGTAGATGTTGAGCTCTTGTCTGCTGGTCTATAGTCCTGTTCTCGCTAGCTAGGGGCAAGCACAGCATGCCAAAGTGCTCCTCCCACTGCTCAGAGCTGACTTTGATATCATGGTATATTAATGCCACTAAGGAATTCCTAGGCTGAGCACACTGCACTGGGCACATGCACTGGCATGCTGGAAATCCCATTTCACTCCCTGGATCCAATTCCCACCCTGTGACAAAGGAGTATATGGATCACAACAAGGGCAGTGCTCACAGATTCTCAAGGAAAGGTGCTTCTTGCCACACTGTTTCTGCAGGCCGGATGTTATGATTAACCATGGGATGTCTTTATTCCCCTAAAGATGTCTGGTGTAGCTGTGGCAAAAACAGCTAAAGGAGGTGAGTGGTTTCCCAGCAGTAAAGTATGTGCTGAACAGATGATAGGGCTAACCACCATCACGTAATACAAAGATGCTCTGTCCTTCATGTCCCACCTTCAAGAACTGATGTGCTCACTACACCATACCGTGTCTTCAAGAGAAGATTTTGTCCAGTCATGAGCTGGCAAAGTCACAGGCAATATGTGCAAACACTGTGGTACTCACTGGTGCACTGTAGAAGGGCTTGAAGGGGGAAGTGAGATGGTATCGTGTATTGGCCAACAGTGAGAGGGACTGTTGCATCCAGGATCTAAAGCAGAAGTAACAAGAAAAAACTTAAGCAGAGATAATTCTGTGATAGTTATTTAGAAGGTTGGCTTACAAAAGACATCCCCAACCCTCACCTGCAGTAGAGAAAAGAAATATAAGGATTAAAACAATCTAAAAAGTCCCTTTTGCGAAACCAACAGCAACAACAACAACAAGAACCATCACCAGATCCATGAACTCCTACGTATTTCAGCAGAGCATAATTAGTGCTAGAGATAATGGCCAGGATATTCATAGGTCCAGATTAAGCCCCACTCAATATTTGTTCCAGGAGTTAGTTAGTGCCTGGAGCAAGCCAGCGGTATATTGAAACATGCTTGGGCACTTTGCAAATGCTAAAGGCATGTTCCAATATATCAGTCAGACATTATCTCGATAGTGATCGGAAACACCAGCCCCCTATTGGCCACAGGAGGTAAGTGGCAAATAGGGTGCTATGGAGACTGATCTCAATCGGGCTGTTAGGGCCCATTAATGGCAATTGCTCCACTGGAGAACACTGCTGTATTTTTACCTTAAGATGCAAATGACTCCATACTACTAGTAAAATGCTATGGGGTCATTTGCATCTTATTTGGACCCCATTACAGGCCAAGTGCAAACGCAGAGTCCAACTTCCCCAGCATCTTGCCGGGCTGCCTATACTGGTGGTCTAGTGCCCACCCCACATACACTTTTACACCCTGGATAGTCTTTAGAAAAGTAACCTTGGTGTCTAGAGGTTTGACCACCCTTGGACACCTTCAAAGGTATTTAGAGAGTATTTCCTAGTGCCTAGTGTCACTGGACCCCCTTCCTCCCAAATACCCAATAGTATTTAGTGATCGATACCCAATGTCCAGTGGTCACCTATCCCCAAATACCCCTCTGACAATTAGTCCATATGCCCTTGGTGTCCAGTGGTCCCCCACTCCAAACACCTTCCAATGAAAACCAGACTCTTTTTGTCCTTGTTTTTATAATGTAAGATGAACAGA
The DNA here is from genome assembly GCA_016271365.2 of Neoceratodus forsteri. Taxonomy (NCBI): domain Eukaryota; kingdom Metazoa; phylum Chordata; order Ceratodontiformes; family Ceratodontidae; genus Neoceratodus; species Neoceratodus forsteri. The sequence continues at coordinate 250,116,751 of CM057450.1, read as the reverse complement.
GAATACATCCTAGGATACATTATCATTTATTCCATATTTCCATGGTGTACAATGATTCCCCTTTGCTTCCTGCATTTGACTCCCCCATCTGATCTGACCACCTTCTCCCTGGTGTGTTCCCCCGGTTCACCTATCCCTGACCAACCCACCATAGTCTCAGTGCTTCCCCTCTCAGCAACCAGCACAAATCCTCCACTCAGCTTCAGAGACAGTCACCAAATTCCCAATCGCTTGCTTACTGTAATCACAGCTGATTAGTGGGTGCACAATTGAGAAGTCGGCAGCCGGGCATGGAGTTGAGTGTAGAGTTTATGCCAGTCACTGGGGAGCGTGTGTGTGCGAGGAATATGGTGTGCAGGTCAGTGAGAGTTGGATCTGGGGGGCACACCAGGTACAGGGTGGATGGACCACTGGACACCAGGAATATATGGAATAAATGCTAATATATCCTATTATTTACTTCTCTGTGCATCTCACATTACAAAAAGATGGAAAGAATTTGGTTTTCGCTGGAAGGGTGCTTCAGGGTGGTGACCACTGGACACCATGGATCAGTCACAAAATACTGTCGGGTGTTTGGGTAAGAGGAGGATTGACTAGGCACCATGGAATATTCACTAAATACTATCAGAGGTGTTCAGGGGTGGTGCATACCCCTAGACACCAGAGAATATTCAGTAAATACCATCAGGGGTGGGGGGAGACCACCTGACACCTGGGATTAATAGGTACAGACATTCAAGGGTTTTTGTGAGATGGTGGGCCATGGTTAGGGGGCACAGATCATAAGGACTGGTTTTGGGAGACTAATTAAAGGGGCACTGACAGCTAATTACTACCTCTTCAAACCTGCCAGTATGCCTCTATACAAGGTGCTATCACCAGGTTTGCATAGTTGCACTGGAATATTTTAGGGCCAGTTGCAAATGGATTAGTAGTTAGTTAACCATACTATCCAGTTTGGCTCTTTTCGGTTCCTGGCTGCTTTGGGGCTGAAAAGTGATGTTAGTGAGCTGCTAACCTGTTTAGCGATCACTAAATGTGTTCAAATATCCTGGCCCCCGTGTTATAAAAACAAATTGCATACAACAGCTGCAACCATGTTTCTCAACTCTCTCCTGTTTCCTCATAAAATTTCTGTTTCTATCATTGATGAGTGGGGATCCGAGGCCCAGTGTTAAGTTAAAAGCAGTCACAGTCCGGTTCTCTTAAAAAAGTGTTTTACTGTAAGTTACATACCGTAACAGCTTTCTGAGTGGATGTTACCATTTGAAAAAAGCCCCTGATTTCAGTTATTTGTCCCTTACTGCTTTTACTGCTGTTCCTTATTTTATTTATTTATTTATTTATTTTATTTGTTTATTCATTCATTCATTCATTCATTCATTCATTCATTCATTCAAGTCTCAGATTACAACCTTTGAGCTAAGAGCTCATTTCCAAAAGGTTCCAGGTCAGACGAACAATAGAGTAATACATAGTTATCAACAACCATACATTGGATACATACATTCTTTGGTAAATATAATTTGTTATCCTGTTATGTTTCTGCATGTCTGTACTCTCCCGGGTCGTGCCTGAAAATAGGCATTTTATGGCTAGTGCACTTGCCCAGTTAACAAAAGCTAAATAAATAAAAAAAAATACAAAAATAAGCTATATACATAGGGTTACATTAGATAACATGAAGATTTACATGAAACAAGGTGGGAGATACAGCAGGGACAGTAAAATGAATTCACTAATATAGCAAGCTATTATAAATTTCTGCACGATATTCAGGAGAATTCAAAAAATGATAGGAGGAGGCAGGCAGGAAGACGCTGGGACCAAGCTTAGTTGGGTCCCATTGTCGAGGAGTGGAGGCAGGGGTTGGTTACAATTAAGGAAAAGGACATAGGATGCTGGGAAAAGAGGGAGGAGGAGATGAGGAGGAGGGGAGTGTAACTTGGATGAGAGTGGGGTGGAGGCGAAGTGATGGTGAACCAGAGCAGAGGGGAGTGGGGGGGCAGTAGGAGGGCTGAGGGGCTGTACAGGGAGAGCAGAGACAAGAGGAAGTGGGAGTTGGTAGGGCAGGATGACTGGTGGGTGGAGATTGAAGTGCATATGGCAGAAGAAGCAGGAGATAAAGTGCTGAGGGGGGTCCAAGCGGGTCCTTTGTTAGAAGGTAATGCTAGTTGGGGCAGGAACACTTCATTTGACTTGTAATGGGGGTGTGAAGTTTGGATTTAAATGGTCTGACTCTAGTTTTGGCATGAAGGCTGCTAGGTAGGGAGTTAAGCAGGTGAGGGTCACAGTATCCAAAGGACTGCTGACCAAGGGAAGTGCAGCAGAATGGGATCTTATAGGAGTTGTGTGAGCCATGAGTCTGCCTTGGAGGTGCACCGAGTGCAATAAAATTCTGAACACCTGGGGGTGTCATGCCAAAGGTGGACTTTTTGGTTAGGAGTCCGAGATGGTATTTTATTCTATGATCCAGATCAAGCTGTGATGCTTGGACAGCTGATTCTGATTACACTATGATTTTTGTAATATAAAAATGTGTTATTGAGTGTCTCTTATGAGACATGCTGTTTCATCTAAAAGATAAAAGCAAGGAGATAATTAAAGGCTAGAAGAGACCTAAATTAAGGATCTCCTGCTTATCTAGCTTAATTGTAGCTACCAGCTGCTAGGCTGGAAAATCATAAACTTTTATGACGTTTAGAGGAAGAATACAGATTATATCACTGTGGTGTGAAGTCATAAAAGGTCCTTTGATGTCCTTGAGAGAGGAAACTGCTCATGGATGAAAGAAAGAACTTGTAAAATTACAGCCTTAATTGGGAAGTCATGTGAGGAAACAAGTTTTTTTTTGCTGATGTCACCTATTAATTTACCTCCTGACACAGGACATCCTGATTGTATCATTTTTAATAAACAGAGGAGGAGCTGGGTGACATCATGGAGAAGGCAGGTTCAAGACAGTTGTTTTAATTATGCTGTAACTGATCTGTAGAGACACACACATGTTTGGACTCTGAAACCACCACATCTTTCAGCACTGTAAGAATATAAGAATAGTGGTGGGCGAAGTGGGCACAATCCGCTATGCGAAGTGATTCGCGGAGCAAAGGCGGATTCACGAAGTGCTCTGTAATGCGAAGCGGAGTACTTCACATTATAATGAGGAACGTGAAGTGCTTTAAAAACAGTTACTTCGTGTTACTCCGCCTCCACTGGTCACTTCTCTTTCAATTTTTAAGGTGAAGTACATTAGTGGCAGTTCACTTCACCTCACTTAGCCTTGTTTTTGAGCTCCGAAGGAGGATTTTGCAGTGATTCATGGGAGTTCAGGTCACATGAGCTCTATATTGATCTGCACAGCCTCAGTTCGAGGTAGTATGAGTAGGAAGGAGCAGGAGACAGTGTGCTCTGATGGCTGTCTGTAGGAATCTTTTAAAAGCTGTTCAAAAAGCATTTTTGCTTTTTTGGGGGGATCCAACTGTAGTTCATCGATTGTAGGAAACCCTCCTGTGCTCACATCATCAAGCATTTTTGTTTGTGTGTGGATTTTGAATGTAAATTTACAACATTGAGTGTGTGTGGTGAAAGACAGTGAAGTGTGCTGTGTGGGGGAGGGGCGTATCTGTGTATAGATAGATTTAAGTTGGAGAACTAGTGATTTCATTGTGTTTTGGTAATATTTTTGTTATATAACTGACTGTGTTACTGTACACATAGTAAAATTGTCAGTGATAGTACACATTTTCTTGCTGCTTGTTGTGTGAATGTGGTGCAGCATTTCATAAGGTCAGGTTGTTTAAATTACAAATTTATATTACGTGGCACTGAGTACACTGAACTTTTGCATTTGCATCACATTCTTCGTTCAGCATTGTACACAAAGCGTTCTGTGTTGTGTGTGCAGTGTTGCGTGCATCAAATATAATACACCTTTTAAAATTTGTGACACAGATCAGTGTAAGTGCAACTAAATGCAGCAGTGTGAACCTGCTATTCACTGCAGCTGCCTGAGTTTGTACTGCGACCATGTTCTCTGTTCTTAGTGTTGCTGCTTGTAGTGCCATAAAAATCAGCACTGTCTGTATTCAGTGCCCCCCCCCCCACCACCACATTGAAAAGGTATTTTTTACCAGACTGGATTGTTTTGTGACCCCATCAGCACCACTGGTTACTGAAGTTGTTTTAATTGCGTGACAGTGTCACAACACAGTAGTCCCTTATCTGTTGCTGAAGCCACAGTTGCTTATTTTGCTTCACATTCAGCTAGCGATAGTAGTGAGTAGCAACCCTCCAGTCAGAAAATGAACATATCAAAATCCGAATTTGGTAATAATATTTGTGGTTAATCCCCCAAAATGCCTGCAAAGAGATGTGCAAGTAAAGCTGTTTCTGGCCATGGCAATGTTGGCTGTAAGAGGGTCTGTGGATGTGGTAGTAGTACGTGGATGGAGAAGTGCATTGTTGATGTGAGGAAAGGTATTTCACCTGCAGTGTTTTTTTGCAGCCCAATCAGTAGCTTCACTGATAGTTGGAGGAGATGATGATTTTCCAGCCGGTGGTGTTAGTGTTACTGGTGTTAGTGGTGGTGGAGGTAGTATTAGCATTGTTGCGTCAAGTTCTAATTCTGACCAGTGTACCATATCCAAAAATATTGAGTGTGAAGCAGTGCAAGTGAGTGACAGTGTAGATGATGTCATACTTCCCAGTAACATCCCATTAACTGAACCTGATTCTGATGATTATGTCAACGATAGCATACAATGTGATATTCCATCCACTGTGGCACTTAACGTCACTCATTTTCCATGAAACAGTGATTCACAGTGTGGTGAAAAAATATCAGGTGATGGTGGTGTAGATGCTGATGATGAATGTGATGATGCTGATGATGATGATGTTGCTGTTGTAGCAACATGCAGTCCACATGTTAGCATCCGAGCAGAAGCTGTGGATGTGTGTGACAGTGACGCTGATGAATATGATGATGATTTATTTGACCCCAGTTGGGAACCGGAGAAAATAAATTAAAAGTGGCTGTGTCTGAAATTTCTGAATCTGAATTCAGGAATCTCCCCCCCTGTAAAAACTTGTGATTTACCGGTTTTAGTGGATGAGGATGATGATGACGACCCAGTACTCAATATGATAGGTAGTCGTGGTGGTCAGTTGCAGTCCAGGTGTGCAGTGCCAGAAACATCACGTGCCCCCCCCACTTCATTGCTTAAAATAACAGACTTAAATAAGCCACATCATCATGGACATGTTAAAAGCAGAGCATCACAGTCCCTTGTTTGGGATTTTTTTGTTCAAGATGCAAATGATGATTCAGTTGCGATCTGCCAGGTTTGCCATGTGTGTGTGTGTGAGTCGAGGTAAAAAGAGGAGCCATCTTGGAACAGGAGGACAGCATACACATCTTAAGATTAGGCCCTTGGCTCTGTGGACCCAGCACAAGCTGGCAGCTAATACCAGACTTGGGCGTTCACCCGTATCACTGGCGGCAACCATAGCCAGCATGTTATCCCCTTCCATGACTGTTAAGGTCAGTAGGAAATTAAACATGTGCAGTAATGCGGCAATAAGAGCAGAGGATTACTACAGGCATGATGAGATGGAGGACCATAATGACTTTGAAATGTTGTCCAGTTCTGGTGAGAGTAGCAGTTTTTGTGGTGGTGGTGGTGGTGTTGGTGGTGGTGGTGAATGCAGTATGTCTAGTGCAAGTGGTACATCAACCCCAGTTGGCAAATTCGGAAAAATAACATAATTTCTGGGTTTGTCATCATCACCTGTGCAACCATCTTCATCAAATGTCCACACTCCACCTGCTGCCAATGCCATTCATCACAGAGCAAACCATTTGTGACCAACAACACACACCCTGTAAAACGTTTAAGTCAGCCCACGTTACAGAGTGTTTTTGCGTATCAGCTGAAGTACCCCCCCAATCATACAGTGTCACGTGAACTTAATGCTGCTGTAGTGGAAATGCTGGCAATCGATCTTTTGCCTTTCTCCTTTTTGGAGAATTCTGGGTTCTGGCAGTTTGCTGCCCGTGCCTGTCCAAAATGGAAAGTCCCATTCAGGATATACTTTTCTACCCGTGCTGTTCCCAAGTTGTTCCACACTGTCTCAGACTCAGTAAGACATGCCTTTCAACATTCATCCTCTCCATTCATCCATTTAAGTATGGATATGTGGACAAGTGGCAAAACAGCAGGGAGGTCATATCTGTGAATAACTGCACACTGGGCGCAGGTGCCAGGGGTTGTTTGTGATGCTGATAGTGTAAATAATCAGTGCAGGAAGGTGGATTGTCATGGTAGCAATCTTCCTGGAATTTGCCAGGATGCAACAATTACTATGTGCAGTGTGACCTGTTCACACACTGGTGAGAACATGTTGGACATGGTACTGTCTGAAATTGACAGATGGCTAAACCCTCTCTCCCTGAGAGGTGGGTTCATAGCAAGTGACAATGGGTCAAAAGTGATGAAATGTATCATGAATGGTGTTTTTTTTCATGTTCCATGCATGGCCCACTGTTTAAATCTTGTGGTTCAGGAGTTTCTGCAGCACCCTGACATAAAGGAAATGCTGACCATTGCACGACGTATCTGCTCTCACTTTTCAAGATCTGGAAAGGCCCGTGACCAACTGTGGAAGTTGCAGATACAAAACAGCCTGCCTCAGCACCACTTGAAGCTGGAAGTTGTCACCCAATGGAACTCCACGTTATACATGGCAGAGAGGTTGTATGAACAATGTAAAGCCATCACAGAATATCTTGCTATGCACACTAGCCGTGACAGTTCTGGGGCCTCCATGTCTATGACGACTGAACAGTGGTGCCTCATGGACTCTGTAATAACAATTTTGTGGCCTTTTGAACATGCTACACAGGCAGTGAGTGGCAAGTCTGCCTCCATTAGCCAATCAATTCCACTGCTGCTGGTGGTGCTGAGGCAGACATTGGTGAATGTACAGCATAGCCTTGATGTTGCCGGAGACGGTGATAGCAGTATGTTGCTGCAACACATGCTGACAGTATTCGACCAGAATCGTCACATTGTAAGCATTCAACGTAGTGACAACTTTGCCATGGCAACAACGCTGGACCCACAATACAAATGTGGAATTGCATCAGTACTGGAGGGAGGGCCTGAACAGGTAAAAAATATCAGTGGTCAACTTGTTTGTTTGGTTCATGGGGCACAGAAGTCACGTGCCAAGGTTTGCAAACCTCAGCAGCATAATCCAGCTGAAGGTGTAGTTGGAGGACCAGCAAGCATATCAAGGGTAAGGGGACTGTAGTTCCTGGTGGTCTGTCATCCAAAGTGGTTGGCGTCAACCTGCTTTGGGAGGCTTTGTCACAAGTGGGTATTTGTGACATCAATGATTCCAGGGAACAGGCTGATGCACCAACAATCGGACTTAGTGCGGCACAGAGAATGGTTGAGTCATATTTGTCTGAAAACAGGCATCTGACAATACGTGAAGATCCTCTTTTGTGCTGGAGTGGAAAGGTCAGTGAATGGCCAGAGCTGACTGCAGAGGCACTGAAGTACCTCACAAGCCCACCCTCCAGTGTAAGTGTTGAGAGGGCATTCAGCTCAGCAGGTGCAATAGTCAGAGATCATCAGACAAACCTGTCTCCTGCAAATGTTAGTTTGCTAACATTCATTAAAATGAATGAGAGGCACATACCAGCACAGACTGCAACCTCGGTATTCATACCCCGGCCTAGTCATGGTGGTCTTGCTGATGTGGAAATGGAGCATCCTGGTGGCACTGGCAGTGGCTGCCTGAAACGGCCCACCACTGACGTAGATGATGACTGTGAGGGTAGTTTTCTTTATGAGGATGATGATGTGGGTAATGTTGGCAGGTTTTAACTGCAGTATTTAAAAGGTGGTGTGCTCCCCCAACCCGGACCTCCACCACCGGGACTGATGTTATCTAATTCTGCTGTCACCATGAGTCTGTCCGCCCCCCATGAACCACCACCACCACCACCAGGACTGATGTTACCATTTGTCAATTTTCTGGACACATGGAGGGTGCATTCTGGGCCTGCAGAAAAAAATCTTGGGACTCTGTGCCACTTTTGTGTGCATGACTGAGTGCGCCATAAATTCTGGGGGACTTTGTATGTGCTGAAACAGTCTCATTTCACTGTGTTACCACTTGTCAATTTTCTGGACACATGGAGGATGCATTCTGGGCCTGCAGAAAAAAATCTGGGGACTCTGTGCCACTTTTGTGCACATGACTGAGTGCGCCATAAATTCTGGGGGACTTTGTATGTGCTGAAACAGTCTCATTTCACTGTGTTACCACTTGTCAGTTTTCTGGACACAAAACAGATGCCTTTTGGGGATGCAGAAAAATTAGGCACCAAAACAGCGCACACACACAAAACACACAGACACTTAACAGAAGGAAGGAAGGGGCCCCAGAATGCAAAGTGTTACACATACTGATGACAACAAAAAAGGGCATAATTATATACAAGGGTCAGGGATGGTGGAGGAATACATTTTGTGGCACAGCAAGGAAACAAAACTAATGTGGGACCCTATGGTGATCCAGCAGCAGTTCCAGCATGGACATAATTTGAAGCTGATGTCCCTCTATGTCATCCAGCCACTGCTCCACAGCACTCATCCTCTCGCTGTTCTCCTCAACAGCACTCCAGAGAACTGCCAAGTCAGACAGTGTTACATGCACTTCTCTGGTGTCCACTCCTTCGATAGGCTGACCTGCTGGTAGTGGTGGTGGTGGTGGTGTGGGTGCAGGTGGAGCAAAAGGTGCAGCTGTGGCCCTCCTCTTCTTAGTGATGCCGCTCCCACTATGCACAGCAGCACCCTCTACCACGGAATGGCCATCAGGTGCAGACATAGTCCGTTCTGTGGCAGCCTGCTACTCCAACTGGTGGTGATTAAGCATATGGGTGCGCTGGCCTCCAGTCCCCAGGTGACTCCCCTGGGGGCCACGGCGCGCCTCCACCTCACATAGGCAACACTTCACCACACTGCTGTCCCCCCAAACACAGTCAAAAAACTGCCAACCAGTGGAGGTGCGGGGAAGACCAGGCACAGGCAGGGGAGGGCCAGATGAACTGGTAGTAGGTGCTCACACTGCTCAACAGTACTGATGGGATCCACACCTGGACCTGGGGAAACAGGCACATCCTGCTCCAAAGGACCTTGTGCTGGACTTGGTGGTGGTGGTTGAACTGCCTCAGAGTCAGGAGGCGGTGCTGGTCTTGCTTCCGGGGGTTGGACACTCATAAGTTTAGAGCAATCCAACACAAATGGGTGCCCATGCCCCCCATGCATGCTCACGGTACCACGACACGTACTACCATGCTCTCCCAGAGCTGCCCCTGCCCCAGACATTCCCTCACCCTGCTCCATCTCACAACACAAGCACAACACACACACAGTCACACACACACAGACAAACAACTAAGTAGGTAAGAAAAATAAAATTTACAGAAAGAACAAATTAGGTAAAAAACAGTACAGAACAGACAAAAAAATGCAGCTTTTAAAAAAGCTGTTGGGTTAAGTATCAAATTTTAACTCTCCTCTGCAATCAAAACACTCCTCTTTCTAGTACACACTCCTCTCTCTCAGTCTGCACAGGAGAAAGTGAAACTGTCTGTGTGACTCACTTCCTTCCTGCCTGGCTAGAAAGCATGTGACTTACAGTACTGTAAGCCATGTGATGTGTCGGGGGGGCTGCCAAGTCTGAAACACCAAGTGGATCACTTAGAATCATAATGAGGAATGTGAAGCCCATTGAAATCAATGACTTTGCCTTACTTTGTGTTCTCATTATGCTAACACGAACTGGTAATGACAAGGCGAAGTGAGCACTTTGCATTGCCCACTCCGCTACACGCGAAGTGTTCACTTCGCCTGCACTTCGCCAGCGAATTTTCAATTTGCTGCATCTCTATATAAGAATACATTAGCTAGGCAAGTGTAAGTGTATTATTGATAGGAATTTGCACTTTTAACTTTATTCTTTTAAAAGATTTTATGGTTTTGTTATACATTGTTCTGTATTTACATTTTACGTTTTTATCTATTTTTAAGTAAGCATCTTATTTTAGAGACTACTTGGTGTGCCTTTGAAATTCTTTCCTTGACAAGTGAAGCATATGTGGTTATAGTGACACTGTGCATAGCTTAATGATAATACCAAACTGGGAAAAGGTAAGTGTTTATTCTGAGGTCTTTCATAGAATTTTTAAGGGTTCATTTTGTACACCTGATTAGGTGCCTGTAGGCGAAAGATATCTGGCATCCCCCGAAGAGCAGAATTATCTGAGCCTGTACATTGGGTATGCTAGCGAGAGGTTCACAGTTTGAATCCCTCCAAGAACTTGAGACCAAAGGTTGATTCTAACCCACAAAACAGACAGGAGGGTTGCCTTGTTCTGTTCACATACTGCGCTCGGAGGTTGGCACTGTGGGAGCAGATGGCCTGGCCTGCTGAGTGGGGTTGTGACAAAAGCTACCCCATGAGGGAATATAGGTCACAAGTGTGGGTTAGGCATGGGATGCCCAAGAAGAGCCTGCAGGCTTTATTGTGTGTCATGGCAATTCTTTTGAGGGCCATGTCAGAGGCCGCACAGTATACGATGGGCCCATAATCAATAATGGAGAAAAATAAACTAGTTAAGGTGAGGCTGAGTGCATCTTCGTTAAGGCAATGCCTATGTTTGTACAACTGCCCTAGCCTTCTATTGGCAGATTTTGAAATAAGGTCTGTGTGGAGTGAGCATGTTAGGGGCCTGTCCAGCGGACACCCAAATATTTGAAATTATTAACCATGTTGAGGATGTCATTCTGTTTGTTGCGAATGACAAGTTTAGCCACTTTGAATCTGGTATGAGAGGAGGCAAACAGTATGTTTTTTTTTTTTTTGTAGTTAAGTGACAAGCATGACCTGATGAACCAGTCCTCAACACGAGTGAAGTTATTTTGCATGCTTTGTTGACGGGTTGAGATGTCCAGGTGGCTTGAAAAAATTACCATGTCATCCACGTAGAGGAGGATGTGGTTGTGGCAGACTTGCACAAGACGGTTTAGAAAGAGGCTGAATAAGAGTTGGCCTAGAATTGACCCCTGTGGTACCCCTGTTTTAACACTTTGTCTGTCCAAGAGGGTGTGGCCAATTTTCACTTGCTGGTTACGATCAGAGAGGTAACTCTGAAACCAGGCCAGAGATGTTGCAGATATTTATTTTTTTTACTTATTTATTGAAAAGTTTCACCAGGTAAGGTACACTGAACAACAAGTTGCTCGTCTCCCGGTATGTCCTGGGGAGAGGGTGATGGGAGTTTAATAGTATCAAAGAGTACACACAAGTTACACAATAACATAAAAAGCATAGCTTACAACTATTTTCACAATAGCATGAAAAGCAAATATTACATGGTAGGATAGTGTAATCCTGTACAGTGAGCTTGAAATTAGGCAGTTACTGGATAAAGAAATTACAGTTGTGAACCAATGGCCTATAATGCATGAACTAAGTTGCAAAAAGCAGCATGAGAGGTTAGATAACAATATGGTAGAGAATCAAGCTAGAGACCAGGGCGAGGCCGACAGGCTGGGGAGATAGACAATTTGAGAGAGAGAGAGAGAGAGAGAGAGAGAGAGAGACATTGCAACAACCAATCACAGCTGGGAACAGAACTAGACTCTAAAACTATAAGTGCATCGATTAGGTTATCCTTCACCATATCGAAGGCCTTAGTGAGGTCAGTAAAGGTGGCACCTACTAAGAGCCCACGATCTTGTGAGTCATGAATGAACCCCGTGAACTCAACTAGTGCTGAGGAGGTACTATGGCACTTTCTGAAATCATGTTGCTCCCTACATTGTAATTGATATTTATCTAGGTGATTGATTAACTAATCATATATAATTCTTTCTAAGTCCTTAGAAATTGGGGGCAATATGGAGATCAACCAATAATTTGTATGGATACTCTTTTTGTCATTTTTAAAGACACGGGTAACAACAGCTGATTTCCAGAGTTTTGAAAATTGAACGGTTGTTAGGGAGAAGTTAAGGATTCTTGCTAGTGGAACAATAATTGCGTCGATGGTAAGAGTAATGAGTTTCAGGCTGAGGCTATCCCCGCTATGCCTGGCTTTCCCTATTGCTTTCAGTAGGTATTTTTTTGCATCAGCTTTTCAGATGACTCAAAGGTAGAAAGGGGGGTGGGGGCAGAACTGGAGAGAGGGTGCCCGGTAAGTCATATTGGTTGTGGCTAAGAGGGTCTAGATAGTTGGGTGGGAGAACACCACTGAGGTTTGTAAAGGCCTTGTTGAATGTGTCCACAATGGACTTGGGGTCCCGAGTTAACTCTCCATTGTTGTTAAGCATAGTTGGCAGTGATTTGTTGGGTGTGCCTGTAAGGGCCTTGATGTTAGCCCAGAATTTATGACCATCACCCCAGGAGTTGACAAACTCAGACCTAAAGTGTTGTCTTTTTGCCAGGTGAATGGCCTGGGTACAGAGGTTGCAAGCCCTCTTATAGTTTTGCAAGTCGCTAGTGGAATCTGACCTTTTTGCTTCTCCTACAGATTATCCCAAGCGCACGGGTGGGCAATAAGTGAGGGAGTTATCCATGAGTTATGATAGCCTTTAATTTTCCTTTTGGTGGTTGGAGCAAAGATGTCACATGCAGAACAATTTTATGAAGGAATCTAGAGTAGCACTGACATTGACTGTTAAGTAGATGTTGGACCAGTTTAGTGTACTAAGATGTTCTCTTAGTGGTCCCAATTGTCTGTTTCTTAAGTTTAAGGTGTGTGATATTACCACATTTGCCTAGAACTTGGGCGCCTTACATGCCCATGTACAGAAGATGGGGGAGTGATGACTTATTGCATCTGTGAGGACATGAACACTAGTGATCTGGTCTGGATAATTGGTGAGCAACTAGTCTAGCAAGGTACTGATCCCGGCGTGATAGTTAGTACATGTGGAGGAAGCTACTAGCTTTTCATAGTCAATGGCTGCTATGGCATCTCTGAAGAGAGCAGCATTGCTGGACAACCAGTTAATATTGAAGTATCCCAGTACTATGGTTTCAGAGTTTCTGTGGCGGTCTGGCAAGGTGTTGAGTGGCCTGATAGTGACTGGGAGGAGTCTAAGACAAGGGGGGGGTCTAGGACCTATAGCAACTGTTTTTGCCTAATGTCAGCTATTCAGACCTGATACTGACTCTCATGGTTCTGTTTACTAGCAAAACAAGTTTGGTCTTCTCATCTGACTTTCTGTAGCAGAGGATAGTGATACAGTGCTAGAATGGTAAGCAGAGTTGGACTGGTCCACCAGCATACCTGGAAATATTTAGGTGGCTCCCCCTCATTTGGGTTCTTGACCACCTTCTAAAGTCTGAAATTATTTGTATTTATCATCTTTTTCAAATTAAATGTGGTATTTGGGGCACTTTAGGTAAATGTAAGATGCAAACTCAGAGCTAGTGTATATTTAGGTAGACTACTGATATGACTATGCCACCCAGAGCCTTCTATTTGATTTTTCAGGTGTGCCCCCAGTACTCCAGTCTGATCCTGATGGTAGGTTACACACAGGACAGCGCAACTGTCAGTCAATGGTATGAAAAATAATGAAGCAGTGAAATATCCCTTCCCAAAACCCACTCAACTCCCCACCCCCAAGTAACAGAAGTTGTTTTGGCAACAGTCCTACCAAGTCTGTATTGAGAACTACAGATAAGAAAGTCTTTATTCACCTACTGTATGTTATGGAAGGCAAACAGGCAGGCAGGCAGGGATTTGATTCTGTGCAGCCCCTTTTACAAATACAAATGATATATCAGAGCCATTTGCATTTCAGGAGAGGAAAATGAATGAAGTATGCTGTCAGTACAGTCTGTTCACAGTGAAATTGAAGCAGCACAGAAATATTAGAGATTACATTGAAGTAACTGAAAATGACGTGATTAAGGTCACACAAACAGAAAATGGCAGCTCTTGACATTCAAACCTGTGTCCCAAAGTTCACAACTCGGTGCTCTAACCAATAGGACAAACTACCATTTAGCTCTGTTACATTGAGCTTCAACGACGCAGTGTGCTTGAGGGGGATGTTATGGCCCAAAGTCTGCTAGATAAGTGGCATGTTATAATTATAAACTAAAGTGTCATGGAAATTACCTTAACAAGAACCAGTTAAGTTATATAAAACATCTGGCAGATTTTCCTAAATTCTGTGGACAGTATTTTCCTATGCAGCTTGCAAATGCTGGAGTCTAGTTGGCTACAGCACCTCTGGAAATTTGCTGTATTATTCATTCATGTAGATGAACCCCAGTTTCTAACAGAGAATGACTCAATGTGGTGTATTAATCTAATTAGTCTTTCATCCCATACAGTCATAACAAATATTGCATTTAAAAGCAATTGCTTAAAAAAGAAATTCACTCTGTGTTTGGAGGGGGATTGCAATCCCAGACTAATTACAGAAAGAGCTGCTGACGTCTCAAAGGCAGCTTAGGGTGTCTCTTTGATTAAAACTCAGAGAGTGGGAGACAAGTTGAAGTCAATACTCTAACAGTGAGTCTAGCATACAGTACTGTTTGAAAGGACGATCTTACGTTCTCAATAATTCCAGAACTAGCTCTGCGATTATCTATTTTCCACCTTCATGCAATAATCACTCATGTGAAAAGAGGTTGCTGATCTCCATTATAACCGTCAGAGTAGAGTTCTTGAAATACAATACATTTTACCATTGAAGAAAAAAGTAATTTAAATAGTGTAAAATCATTGCATTGCTTTTCTTTTCTATTTTGTTTGCCTTTAATAAGCTGCCAGACCCTGTCCACTGTATGAAAATATCAGACAGATGTGGAATTTCTAGGGAGAATGATCAGGAAACAGTTTGCTGGATATCAGCTGAGTTTCAACTTCCAGTACAAGAAAATTATTCCTGGGACCAGTGACCATCCCGGATTAACAAATAAAAAAAATTAACCAACTAAACCAACTACAGTATCTACTGTTGTCACTGTAAACCCTCACACAGGGTTTTTCAGAGCTAGAAACAGCAGTATGCAGAACTGATCCTAAAAAAATAGCTCACAGAGAATTACTAGTTCCAAACTTCATGACACTCAGGAACCTCCCCTTACATAGAAACATAGACTTTGACAGCAGATAAGGACTGCTAGGCCCATCTAGTCTGCCCATTTCCCTACCTACAGGATAGGCAGCAGATCCTAGTTAACCAACAGCCTATATTTTCCTGCCCCCCACAAGAATTGCCTTATGTCTGTCCCATGCATTCTTGAATTCTCCCACAGTTTTAGACCCATAACTTCCTCAGGAAGGCTGTTCCATGCATCTACTACCCTTTCTGTAAATAATACTCCCTCACATTGCCCCTGAACTGCCCTCCTTCTATCTTTAAATTGTGCCCCTTGTTCTTGCAAGTCTCTTTTCTGAAAGATGCTACCCTCTTGGACTCTTTGTTGATTCCCTTGAGGTACTTGAAAGTTTCTATCATGTCCCCTCTCCCTTCTTTCCTCAAGGGTATACATATTAAGCTCCTTTAGTCTCTCCTCATACGGCTTCTCTTGCAGACCCTGCACCATTTTAGTTGCCCTCCTCTGGACTGCCTCTATCCTGTCTATGTCCTTGCGAAGATGGGATCTCCAGAACTGGACACAGTATTCCAGATGGGGTCTCACCAACTGTCTGTACAGAGGGATAACAACTTCCTGTTTTCTGCTGCTGATGCCTCTCCCTATACATCCCAGTATACCCCTGGCCCTCCCTACTGCCTTCTCACATTGCTTGCTAACCTTAATGTCATCTGATATGATTACCCCCAGGTCCCTTTCCTGTTTTATTGTTGTTATTACCTCCCCACCCATTGTGTATTCTTCCCCTGGGTTCTTGTTTCCAGGTGCATTATTTTGCACTTTTTTGCACTGAATCCTAGCTGCCATACGTCTGACCATTCCTTCAACCTTGCAAGTCCCTTTTCATCCTTTCCACGCCTCCTTGTGTATCAACCCTGTTGCAGATCTTTGTGTCATCTGCAAAGGCATACTTTTCCTTCCAGTCCTCTGCAATGTCACTGATGAAGACATTAAAAGGACTGGACCCAATACTGAACCCTGCGGTACCCCACTAGTAACCGCCCTTTCTTCAGAGTGGACTCATTTACAATTACCTTCTGTGTCCTGTTGTCCAGCCAATGTTTTATTAGGCTACCACCCTGGGACCCACTCCCAGGCTGGTTAATTTGACTAATAATCTTTGTGTGGACTGTGTCAAATGCCTTGCTAAAGTCTAGGTAGGCCATGTCCACAGCCCCTCTCTGGTCTACTACTTGGTCACCCAGTCAAAGAAATCTATTAGATTCGCTCTGACATGACCTTCCCGCTGTGAACCCATGCTGCCTTGGATCCTGTGCTCCACTGACCTCTAGGTACTCAACTATTCTTTCCTTCAGAAGTGACTCCATCACTTTCCCTACCACAGAGGTCAGACTGACAGGTCTGTAGTTTCTGCCTCTGTCTTGGTCCCACTTTGTGAGGGGAATCACATCCGCCTTCCTCCAGTCCTCGGCACCACACCATCCTCCCATGATTTATTAAAAAGAGTAGCCAGTGGTTTCCTTGATTCTTTTAGAATTCTGGGGTGAATTCCATCAGGACCCATTGCTTTGTCCACCTTCAGTTTTAGGAGTTCTTGCAGAACCCTTTCTTCTGTGAAAGGACTGGGATCGACCCCCTTATCAAGAGTGCTTCTGTTAATTGGATTAGGCACTTCCCCCTCCTCTTTTGTGAATACTGAGCAGAAATATTCGTTCAGTATTCCTGCTTTTTCACTGTCCCCCTCTGCTCACCCACCGTTCATTCTATTCATCCTCACTATCCCTCCCTTTGTCTTTCTACGCTCGCTGATGTACCTATAAAAGGTTTTATCCCCCTTCTTAACTGAGTTGGCTATCTTTTCCTCAGTTTGGGCCTTTGCTATTCTGACTTCCCTCCCTGCTTCTTTCTGCCTTGACTGATACAGCTCTCTATCCTGCTCCTTCTGTGTTTCCTTATACTTCCGGAATGCTATCTTTTTCTTCCTGACTTTCACAGCCACCTCTCTTGAGAACCATAGTGGCTTTTTCTTTCATTTTGATTTGTTTATTTGCTTCACACAAAGGCTTGTTGCCTCTGTGATGGCAGTTTTGATAATTCCCCATTGTTGCTCCACACCTCCTTCTAGCCTATTTGCTAGTGCTTTTCTGAGCACTCCCCATCTTGCCAAAGTCAGCCTCCTAAAGTCCAGTACCCTCACTTTTGTATGGCTTGACTCTGTAGCTGAGTTTAACGTGAACCACACTGTTTGATGGTCACTTGTCCCCAGATGGCAACCCACTTCTAGATCTGAGATCCTCTCACTGCCCCCATTTGAGAGTACGAGGTCTAAGATTGCTCCCTCATGAGTGGGTTCCGAAACTAGCTGTCTAATGCCTGCCACCTGTAGGGTGTCAAGAATGGCCCTGCTCTTGGATGTGGCTGCAGCAAATGTGCTCCTGTTAACATCTGGCATATTCAGGTCTCCCATCAACAGTATCCTCCCTTTCTCTGCCATTCTAAGAATGCCTTCCATCATATCCTTGTCCATTCCTTCCCCCTGACATGGGGGTCTGTACACAACCCCTGTGCGGATTGTGGTGCCCTTTCCAGTCTCCAAGGTGACCCACAGTGCCTCCACTCTTCCCTGTTTACTCTTTTGTTCAGTTGCTTTTATCCCTTCCTTTACATAGAGAGTTACTCCTCCCCCTCTTCTCCCTGCCTGTCTCTCCTGTAGGTTATGTACCCTGGTATGTTAACATCCCAGTCATGGTTCTCTGTGTACCATGTTTCTGTGACTGCTACATATCCAGGAATCCCTCTTCCATTAAGGCCACCAGCTCAGGGAGCTTGTTGCCCAGACTACAGGCATTGGTACTCATTACCCTCTATTTCTTGATGGCCTTACCCCCTTTTACCGCATCCCTGTCCTTCTTGCCTTTGTCACTTTCTCCATTTACCCCTGCCCTTCTCCCTATCGACACCTCCATGTTGGTGTTTGCCACACTTACTACCGTGATTGTTTGGGGG
The DNA here is from genome assembly GCA_016271365.2 of Neoceratodus forsteri. Lineage (NCBI taxonomy): Eukaryota > Metazoa > Chordata > Ceratodontiformes > Ceratodontidae > Neoceratodus > Neoceratodus forsteri. The sequence goes on along the minus strand of CM057450.1, from coordinate 250,098,577 downwards.
GCTAGTATTTTCCTGCTCCTTTCCAGTGCCTCCCCCCTTGGCTAGTTTAAAAGCTTGCCAATGAAGCATTTAAACCTATCACCTAGAATCCTGGTTCCCCTCCCGGACAGATGCAGCCCATCATGCCAGTATAGGCTTGCATCACTCCAAGTGGACCCCCAGTCCCCAATGAAGCCAAATCCCTGAGCTTCACACCAGTTTTTCAACCACTGATAGAATCCCATGGTACGGAACACCCTAGCCTCTCCTATGCCATAGATGGGTAGCACCTCCAAGAAGGTTACCGTGCGTGCTACTTGACTAAAGCCCCTTCCCAATTCCACAAACTCTTCCTGCACTTCTCTAATCCCTTTCTTAGCCAGGTCATTTGTCCCTAGGTGGCCAATGACATCCAGCTCCCTCCCCTGTGCAGCTGCTCCAGCAATCCTGAGGATTTGCTCCCTGTCCCTCCAAGCCATGGCACCAGGCAGGCACCTTACCTCCCTCTCCCCTTCCTTGCCCAGTTCTACCTTCCTAACAATGGAGTCCCCCACCAGGAGTTGTTTCCCTTAGAAAAAATTTCAGTAAACTGCACCACACGTGCGCAATTAGCATGTTTATACTAACATCCAAGATGGCTGCTGCCTTGAGGGTACTGTCTTTGCTAAACATAATTGCATTTATCTATGAGCTTTGTCAGATTAAGCAAGGGTTGTGTAGTTGAGCATTGGATGTCAGTTGCAAAGTAACCCTGCACATTAGAAAACACTGGTGAGACCATGGGGAGGGATACCTTGAAACTATTTAAACACAGATGCAGCAATTAAGCACAAGGGGGTTATTTTCTAACCCAAGCACTTCTCTCCAGGCAAAGAACTGTTCGTGTCTCCCTCCTGGGAGACAGCATAGAATGTTACATGTCATAAATGAGACAGATGGCACAAATGAAGTTTTAATACTGATCCTTTCCACTGTACCATGCAATGCCATAATCTCCAGCTCCCCAGGCAAATTAACTTTTTTGGAAAATCCTTGGTCAGTTTTAGGGTTGCCACCTGTCCAGATTTTGACCAGATAATCAAAAGTTTAGGGTCCTTATCTGGTTATAAAGTTTTTCTTAAATGCAGTTTGTTTTTTGGGCTCTTTAGTGTGCTCACATACTTTACAGTTGATTGTTTCAAATCATTTACTGTCTTGGCTACTTGTCGAGTTACAATGAAGTTATGATGTCATACACCTTTGTTTGAAAAAACAGTCTGCTTGTGAGGTGTAAAGTATGGCCATTAAAACCATTAGTAGTACATCAACCTAATCTTTTCCACTCTGAATTTTAAACATGGTATTTTACTGCTGTGATAGGAAACAGTTTTAATACATTTATATGCTCACATGTTACTTTTTGTTTGTCCTACATTCTGAAATGTTTTAGACCCATTTTTATGATTGCTTGCATGCATGTGCAAGAAACATAGTGCCATCATCGGAGATTTCGGAGGTGTGTCACCTCCTCCTCCAATTCAGGCAGTGTGCTGGCAGGCTGGCCCTGTAAGCCAATGCATTTTGGAGCTGTCTGTGACATGCTCCAAATGCAGTGACCTCATTCGATAGAGGGGAGCTACGCTTGAGTGAGCAGTGATAAGAAGCAGCTCACGCGCAGCCCCCCCCAGCTGCAGGCGCGCCCGCACGCAGTGTATAGCCAACGGGTGCCCAATCCCCTTGGCTGAGCTGCATCGCTCCTCCCCAGTGTTGGTGCCACGCTGGGAGCTCACCCCAGTGTGGCAATCAGTCATTTTGCTGAGGGTGCCCAATCCCCCGTCGGCTGAAGCGCCCCAAAGTCCTTGTGCCATGCTGGGAGCCCACTTAGCGTGGCAAACGGTCCACGATGTCTTTTATTTTTTTACCTGTAAGAAAAAACGGTCCAGCGATGCGCCTCCACCCCACCTCCCACAACCCGCACCCACCCACTGCGCACTCCAGCCTCCCCACACCCCTCACCCCATACTCTCCGGACTCCGACCAGGCACGATCTTCAGTGGACCGGAACACGTCTGCACTCTTCAAAGCCGACCGCGAACTGAGGAAATGCCGGTAAGCTGCATAATGGGCTAGATAAGGGTTTCAACTATTATATCTCCAGCCATTTTTGGGAATTTTGCAAATTTTCAACATGGAGTTTTGGGACCTTCTCATGAATGATGTCACTGTCATGCGTATTCTGGCCTGAAGGGTGATTTCGCAGTGACTGTGCAGTGACTGTGAAATCACCCTTTAGGCCTGAACACCACCATGACAGTGACATCATTCATGAGAAGGGGGCCCAAAACCCCCATGTTGAAAATTTGGTGCCAAAATTCCAAAAAATGACTGTTTAACGAGGTGCGTTGCGCAGTTCCTATGCAGGCTCGTAAGTTCGCGAAATTTCAATATTTTCACTCCAGATTTTCAACATTGCCATTTCACCACACCTTCTTATGAGTAGTACAGCTGTCATTTTTCACATCTCACCCAAAATGTATTTCACCCATGTAGCGCAGAATGGCGAGTCAGTGTGTAAATCAATGTACGGGACAAATTAAGAAAATCAGTGACACTGTTTATGAGCAGAGTCTTGAAATGGCTATGTTGAAAATTTGGTGAAAAAATTCCTAAAAATGACTGTTTTACGAGCGTGCGTTGCGCAGTTCCTACGCACGCTCATAGGTTTGCGAATTTTCAATATTTCCACTCCAGATTTTCAACATTGCCATTTTTCCACACCTTCTTATGAGTAGTACAGCTGTCATTTTTCACATCTCACCCAAAACGTGTTTCCGCCCATGTAGTGCACAATGGCGCAGTCGTAGTGCGAACTCAGTGTATGGGACACATTAAGAAAATCACAGTGTCACTGTTCATGAGCAGAGATCTTAAAATGGCAATGTTGAAAATTTGGTGACAGAATTCCTAAAAATGACTGTTTTACGAGTGTGCGTTGCACAGTTCCCACGCACGCTCGTAGGTTTGCGAATTTTCAATATTTCCACTCCAGATTTCCAACATTGCCATTTTTCCACACCTCCTTATGAGCAGTACAGCTGTAATTTTTCACATCCTGCCCAAAACGTGTTTCCGCCCATGTAGCGCACAATGGCACAGACGGTGTGCAAACTCAATTTATGGGACACATTAACAAAACCACAATGACACTGTTCATGAGCAGAGGTCTTAAAATGACTATGTTGAAAATTTGGTGAAAAAATTCCTTAAAATTACTTTTACGAGTGTGCGTTGCACAGTTCCTATGCATGCTCGTAAGTTTGCAAATTTAATATTTTCACTCTAGATTTTCAACATGTCCATTTTATTAAACTTCCTTATGAACAGTACAGCTGCAATTTTTCATATGTCACCCAAAATGTGTTATCGCACATGTAGCGCCTAATGGTGCTGTTGTGTGCAAAAGCAATGTTTAGGACAGATTAAGAAAATCACAGTTACACTGTTCATGAGCAGAGGTCTTAAAATGGCTATGTTGAAAATTTGGTGACAAAAGTCCATAAAATGACTGTGTTATGTGAGCATTGTGCAGTTTCCACGCATCCTCGTTAGTTCATGACTTTGTAATATTTTCAGTCCAGATTTTCACTAGTGGCATTTTCAACACTTCCTTATGAACAGTACAGCTGCCATTTTTCACAACATGGTCAAGTGTAGCCACACTTTCAGTGCAGAGATGCGTGGTCGCTTGGGAAATCATTGTTCGGCACAGATAAAGAAAATCACAGACACTGTTCATGATCGAGGATCAAAACGCCTGAGTTGACAATCTGCTATAAAATATCCCCAACCTAATTATATAACAGGTGTGCGTTGCACAGTTTCTATGTACACTCGTGACTTCACCATTTTTTTAAATATTTTTACTACACATTTGCAACATAGCCATTTTTACACCTCCCCATGAAAGAGTACAGCTGTCATTTTTTACATCCTGTTCGGAATATTTTTGCACCTGTGGTGCTAAATGCCGTAGTCACTGTGCATAAGCAGCTTTCGGCTACCAAACTGATATTCCCCTGTTCATGAGGTGGGGTCACAAACAAACATGTTGAAAATTTTGGAGTTAAAATACCAATGAATGCCTGAGGTATTAGGCTTTTCAACTAAATCGCCCAACCCTATAGAGAATGACAGGAATCAGGGGTGTGACTTGGGATTCTTGCTGTGATGCTCATACCATTCCACACCCTGCAGTCACTGAGAGGCATCGAGGGTATGCCTTGACTCTTCGGCCCCAAACTTCACCCCATTTCCTATATCGCACCCATCTCACCGCATTTCCTAATGAAATGGGTGCACATAAGGGCCAAAGACCCCAAGGAACACGTGACACTTGTCAGTCTCTGCAGAGTGGGGTGTAGTAAAATGGCGTGGCCATTATGCCTGACGACCCAAACGCACACCCCAATGCCTGTCACTCTCTGCAGGGTGGTGGTGGGGTTGGCTTCAGTTCAATACTTCACTGCCATTCCTATTACGCAGCTCTGTAACTTCTACACTACCACTGCCAATGCCAGCAAGCAAACATTCGGCATTGACAAATGCTTGTTTGTTAAATTAATCATCTGATTTTTATTACCTTTATCTCTACATTGATTACTTCTCTCCTGAGTCCTCAGCAGCTGCTGCTCTCATGTTGAATGCTATCTGAATATTCCATGATATTATCTACACTGTTACAGGCCATTCAGATAAATAGCAGGGAATGGTGTGTCTGAAACTGCGTAATGTCTTAGAAATATGACAAGAAACAGCAGTAGCTGAGATAAAGGCAGCAAAATGCAGAACTGAGGGTACCACAAACATTGATAACTAATGTATCAAAAATTTGGTCAAAGCATATCAGAAAATATTATTGAAAAAGAAAGGAAAATGGAAAAATGTTCAACAGAGGTTAGAGCACCAAGCTGTGAACTAGATAGATACATCCAGTTGACCTGGGTTTGATTTCCACAGTATGCACTTGCACGTTGTGGGACCCTAAGTAAGTCACTTAAACTCCCAGTGCACCATTGTCACCTCTGTAAATGGTGTTCCAAGGAGCTGGTGTGCTCAGCGGTTAGGGTCCTGGAGCTGAGCTGGGTTGCTAGCCCTAGTTATTAATCAAAAAATCCAATATTGCTTAGCAATCACCAACCATGATAAAGAAGTTCATAAATTCAAATGTTTTTATTCCATAGTTTGTGTAAGAAATACAAATAACATCATGTAGCATTGCTGCCACACAACCCCAGAACTTCGACCTATGGTCTTCCTGAGAAGGGTACCCTTGATGTGGCCACTCAATTCCCTTTTATGCTCAATATTTGTGCCACAGTGCCATCTAGTGGCAAACTTGATGAAAAGCGTACAATTATACATACTAGGTCAGTGGTTCTGAGGGGATTCTAACCAGAAGAACATAAAAATGACAAATTGCAACCAAATATAAAAATGATCAAAACTAAGGATCACTTATACATCATGTACCTATGGAAAACTGTAAGTTTCAAACTTGAAAGGCTGGTTTTGCCTAAGTTGAATCACTAATGTTCCATCACTTTATCTTTTTATTTACACGTGTTATATTATGCAGTTTAGTAGTCCACGTGGTACAGAGTATCAAAGGGCAAAAAAGACAAAAATAAAGATAAAGATAGAGTCAGTGGTGCATGTTGTCTGGTTATGGGATCACCCCAATAGCTGCCAGGTTTGGATTTCCTAGGGGATCCACAGTACCAAATCGTCATTGTTCAAAAGTACAGAAGTTACCTTGATAGAAGAGGAGAAGAAGAGAGGTAGTTTGAGAAAATCAAGTTTTCAACAATGATGCAGTACATTTTCTACTTTACTTTTTCAAGATCGGTTTCAGGTCCCAGTCTTAGTTTAAGCCCCTTGGTTGTAGACATCCTAGATGGAATATCCAGAAGCTTCCTCACTGCAACAGTTTGTTTTCCCTATCATCACCCCTGGGGTTTCTGGTGACAGAGTCTAGGGCCATCATTTTTGTGCCCTTTATTTTGTTCCTATGTGACTCCATATAGTGTCTCATTAGGGGGTTCTGAAACAGACCTGCCCTAATGTTTTGAATGTGCTCTTGGACTCTGTTTTAATGGTCTTACAGTTTTACCCACATATAGGAACTTTGCATCGGTACCAAATGGTGCAAACACGTAGGCACTGTTGCAGTTGAGAAAACTTTGGATTTCAACCACTCTATTATAGTTTTCAAGTTTGAATTTATTACCCTGAAAGTACAGGTTGCAGACACTGCACTTTCCACATTTAAACATCCCTCATGGGAGTAGTCAATGTCTAAAAGGGGCTTCAGGTTGAACTGGGGGTGAACCTGCTATGTATTACTTTGTCATTCAGGTTCTCCACCCTTGATAATTTGATCATGGGGTTGTCTTTCAGTTCTTTAGCTAGTATTGAAGCATTTAACAGGATTGATCAATATTTTCTCACAATGTTGCCAGTCTGGCCCACAGCTCTGTTATATTTGTTTATAAAACAAATATTTTGCAAATCCCTGCTTTTCTTTTTTAGTTTAAGTAGATCTGCCCTGTCGGTGTTAGTGGCCCTTTCCAATGTTGTATTCAGGGTAATTTTGTCATAGCTCCTATTAAAAAATCTTTCATACAACTCTTTCAGCTGTGTGGAAAAATCTTCATTTCTACAACAGTTCATTCTGATCCTAAGAAATTGGCTATATGGTATGGAGCTGATTAAATGTCTAGGATGGGAGCTGTCTGCTTTTAACAAGCTGTTTGTGGCTGTGGGTTTTCTGAAGTTCTTAGACTGAACTTCACTAGTTTCATCTATGAGTAGTGTCACTTCCAGGAAGTCTATCTGTTTCCTCATTCATTTTGTAAGTATAATGTAGGTTAAAATTATTACTTTCTACCCATTCCATGAATTCTACTATTCTCTCTTTTGGGCAATCCCATATACAGATGGCATCATCAATAAAGCTGTGCCACTGAAGTATATGTTTGAGGAAAGGGTTAGTTATCTCATTCAGTATGCATGTCTCCTCCCACATTCCTAACAAAGGTTGAAGCACTGAGGTTGTGTGGCAGATTGCTATACGCTGTTATCTATATTTCTTACACAAGCTATGGAATAAAACCATTGGAATTTATGAACATCTTTGTCATGACTGGTGAGTGCTAAACAATATTGGACCAATTTTGGGCCTTGTGCCCAATGAGCCTTACTTGATTACCAAAGAATAAAAATAAATAACAGTATGAAAATTATTTCTGATCACTTTTAAAGTCTGTTCTGACATTACAAATATCTTTGGTGAAGGAGCAATGTACACAGTCATAAAAAAGTGGTACAACCAGAGGCAGAGTTTAGGGCGTGGTTTAGCATCCATTTTGTCACCTCATCCAATGGTGACAACCATAAAAAGAATATCTCTTTTGGCAGAGTTAAGCACAAATGGGTGACCCCACTGGCATACATTGACTACTGATAGATAAGATCCCTGGAATTCTGCATCTAAGTGGCTACAGTATTTTCCACAGAATTTGCATCATGTTGCAGTATATATATATATATATATATATATATATATATATATATATATATATATATATATATATATATATATATATAGATATATATATATATAGATATATAGATATCTATATATATATCTATATATATATATATAGATATCTATCTATATATATATATATATATATATATATATATTGCTGCAAATTCATTGGTCTTGGAGGATTTACACTGAAACATGTAGTTTTGACATAGTGCCTGTCTCCCTTCTCCATCTCATTTATTTATTTATGAAGTCCATCCTCATTGCTTGGCATGTGATGTCATTGATGGCATCACATTTTTGACAATGACAGGACTGCATTCTGGCACAGAAATGAATGAATCATGCTGCAGAAATCAGAAAATGCTGCTGCAGAAATCTAGGAGCCTTGCAGCAGAAATCAGACCAAACTGCTTCAGTACACTAGAGGCCATGCTGATAGATTAAGGCTCTCTCCTTGACTCCGGCAGCGACCTCCATCATTCTTGGAGCAGGATTAGCACTGTAAATAGCTGGCATGCTTCTTTCTCTTAACACACAAATGCACATAAGTGCACTTGCCACATGGCATGAACTATGTGATACAGTATGTAAGGCCCAAGCAGAAAGTGATACATTACTTTCCAGACAAAACTTGTTAAAGAAAAGATGATTAAAAATGCATGTTAACTTGTCTTTTTGTATATGTGCACTCATTAATGTTTTAACTTTTCTTTTGTTACAGACTCTGGTTGGATTATTTGTATGCCACAAGTCAAATACTTTAAAGTTCTGTGTCTCTCTTATGTTACAGATGTTGGTTTTAACAAGTATTTTAATATTTTTGTCTACATGCACACATTTAGGTATTACCATTAATTTTCTATAAAAGGTAACTACTAGGGAACAGCTGCAAGTCTGATGATGCAAAGGGGTTAAAGTTCAAAAGTTAGTGGGCCAGATTCACTGGTGCTAGCACCAACGCAAGTAACGTGCGCACAGAAGAATGGTGCAAGGTGCGGCATGTGCCACTGGATAGATCATGCTGTTATTCACAAATGCACACTGCACTGAAATCACTGTGCTTGCACCACATTGCCAGGTGCCATTGCAGCTCCATCGCAGGCCATGCAACTTGGTGCAAGGTGCATTGTGGCAAACAGGGCAAGCAAAATCCCAATTCACAAAGCAGGGCAGGGCAGTGCAGCAAATTTCAAACACCTGCAAGACCAGTGAAAGCTGGTCTAAGGGTGACTAGGGCATGTAAATGGCACAAGCAGAAGGCAGTTTGTGTGACAACTCTTAGGAGGCAACACCACAACAGAAGCAGACCAGACAGACAGACATGTCAGGACATGTGATTATGATGGCCATTGCGCATGCCATACAAGCCCACTCACAAAGGTGCGCACTACTGTGTCATTGTGGGATAAAACACATGCTATGTGAAGCCAATAGTGACGTGTTGAATAGCAGCAGTAATAACATGCACCCACCTATAGAGGCATACTGACACATAATGCTGCATGTGGAATGGTGTCAGAGACAGGTGCCCATAAACACTGGAACACTGACATGGCAGGGACAGGAACGCAATTGGCCCATTCGCTATTAGTACAGCCATGACCACCAGCTTGCAAAGCACAAGGCACTGATACACAAGGTCACACACACACACACACACACACACACACGTGCGCATGTGCACACACACACACACACACATATGTACCATGCAGGCATGTGACCAGTGGTATGATGGTGCAATATAGGAGTCTGTGTTTCAAAAGATATGAAGGGAGGAACAGGAGGTCTCACTGAATACACAGCACTGAAGCAGCACAACAATAGTATCCAAACACACAGTGATGGCATAGGGTTGGGAATGTAAAACATGTGTAACACTTGCCATCACAGAATAGTTGTATGTACACCCACACACAGTGGTGCAGTGGCACTGTTGGATATGGCAGTAGATGAGGACAAACATCCACATCCACACACTGGAGGTGTATATGTGAAGGGAGGGTGGAACACAGTGTAGCATGGTATATGCATGTGAACAGGCATGGCATGCCATGTCGAATGCCATGTACAATCAATACCTGAGACATGTACAGTCATACCAGCACCGAACTGTACAGACACCATACATATGTAAAATGCTATACCTTTTTCTGCAGATGACTGGGCATATCCCCAGCCTCCGTGGCTGATGACACCAATACAACACCCAGTAGTGGCCCAACACACATGCTACAACAAGGCACATGTATCAACCAGGAGTGTCATCGAACATACATTTGAGCAGTTGAAGATGAGCTTCAGATGCCTAGACAGGTCTGGTGGGGCATTGCAGTACACCCCACAAATGGCATGCAGAATAGTGGTTACATGCTGTGTGCTGCACAACATTGCCAAAGCACACCACACCCCGATACCCGAACCTGTGATGGAGCCAGTGGAGGAGTAGGAAGAGGCAGAGGAGGATTGGCACCCACAAATACCACAGCATGCGCAAAGACGTGCACAGCAGACTGTTGCCGGACAGAGGAGATGTGCCAATCTGATATTCAGCCACTTCACATAAACCCAATGCTGGAAACCCACCCTCTCACACCCCATGAAGATGTGGTGCAAACAACAGGCACAGTAACAGCCATGACACTGAATGCGGGGCGAGCACCGGCACATGACTGTCCAACGGATCACACAGTGGTCTGTGTGTGTGTGGATGTGCACATGGGACCTGATACTGGGCCTATGAATGTCGAAGTGTCACTGTGCAGCCATGCATGACATGAAGGCTAACCCTATGTGCCAGCCAGTCATGGGGCATGCCAAACAACACAAAGAGGCAGCATGCCCTGGCCCAGAGGAGTTTATATGGAGGTGTAGCCATCTGGGACAAAACACATGCCATGACAGCACTGAACATATGAAGGTGCCCAAGGTGTGTGTGCAGCACCAGGCAGCAATAGACAACCAACAGAGCAATATTAACAGATGCATGCACACCACAGGATAGCAATGGATTGCAGGACCCATCAATTGAGATACAACAATGCCCATGTCCCACCCTCCAATAGTAGTGCGTGCAGCCATACTGGTATGCACCCATACATGTACAATACAGAGCATGTGAACACAGTGGTCAGAATGTGTCACAAGTCCATAGGTGGGCACTGCAACAGACACCCGGTACAGACCCAGTGAATGCCCAATGGCCCTGCTGTAAACTAAATAAATGTACACAGTGAAGGATATGAATAGATACTGTAAACACAAGCAATACTGCACAGCAGGGCATGTGAAGTACTGAAGTGGTCATGTGATTCCCAAAGCAGCTGCACATGCCCAAGGGCACACCACAAAAGGGAATGTGCAACCCACAAACAACACACTGAATGACATACGGAACTGCACAGGGGTCACCATGCAAAATACACATACACACACACAGGACAAAGGTACAGACAGGCCCATATGTGTGTGTCAGTGAAAGATGCTGTACTGCCAAATCATATGCTGTAGTACCTGGGCCACCATGACATGTGCAACAGCTCCATTCATGCTAATATACACAATCACAGTATACAGCTGAGCTGCCAGCCACTGCACAGCACACAATGCACCGGTATACATGCCCCACAGAAAGGGACACAGAATGGTCATGCATGTGTGTGATGATACTATGTTGATTGCAACACAAACAGGCATTCATTCAATGCAACATGCAGTCATCAATAGGAGTGGAGAGTACTACAAATGTAACTGAACAGCAAAGGCTTTATTGAAACCACAGCAGAACAACAAACAGAGATAGGTGACATGAAGATGCACTTACAATGACATGAATGATTAGGCGACGATCTGAAACGTGTGAGCAGCAAACAAATCCCCCAACAAGCCCAACATCAACAGTAACAAGAAAATATTAGCAATGTCAATCATGCATGAGTCATAGCACACCCTGTGCAAAAGGTACACGCTACACATTCAAGAACCTCACAACAGGATAACCATTGAAATAAAATATATCATCACAAGAAACATGCATGAAGGTCAAATAACATAGTACTGCCACAGGGAGATGGCAAAGGGTAAGATGTGTCCCACACAGCCGTGTGGGTGTCTGCACTGTACACTGACACCTGGACACAAGGCATCGCAAACGTCTTGTCTGAGTGATGCACTAGCTCAATGTCCCCCTTGTGCATCAAGGAAGTCAAGAAGAGCAATATCAGCATGCAACAGGTGGTCAATGTGCAGCAGCATTGGGCTTATGTAGTCCCCCATTTGCCTTGCAGACAACACACACTCCTGCATGCTTGTTATGGCAGCATCACTGGAGGCACATCCCTGACCAAGCACGCTGGCAATACTGATGGACACAGTCCCTGGAACAAATGTACCCTGGTCATATGTTGGCACAATCTCAGCCACTGCAGTATCACAGATATCCTGGGTCACTGAGCGCATGGTGGGCTGACACTGAACACAGACATCATTATCCCACTGCATGGTCTGCTGTCCCAATGTGGCACCATCCATGATGTCAGATACCCCTTGATCGATTGACTGGTCATCACCTGCTATGTCCAGAGACATCATGCCTGCAATCACATTGGGGCCGTCACTGCCAGGTCCCTGTTGCTGCTCCTCACTGGCCACCACTGGAGCACTGCTAGCCTCTGACTCATGACTGTGCTGTGTGGCAGTCCCATGTTCCACTGCTCTCTCAGGCTCCTGCTCCTCAGCCTCATGTTCCACAGCTGCCTATGACACCGCCTGCAACCTCCACTGTGTCCATTGGGCATATGCGTCGGCATCAGCCCTCTTCAGCTGTTCCATGGCTCTCACAAGGCCCATCCACCTTGCATCCTTGCAGCGGTCCCTCTGGCGCTTGAGGAGAGATAGTGGTCACTGTCACACACTGTGTTCTGTAACAGTGTTGTACAGTATTGACACATGCAGTCATGTTCATGGGGCGTGTTGATGGTATGTTATTCACTCTGTCTGTGTGTACAGCTTTACAGGCCACCACACAGTGCCCAAGGACTCCATGGGACCAATACATGACCAGTAGAATGATCCCCTGTAGTGCACTAATATTATCATGACGTAAGTTAGTCATGGTGTCTGTGCCACTGTCCTCTGCATATGGCAGGCCATACAGGTATGGCTGTACATCGGTGCCATACAGCAGTGGTAATGCCCCCTTCATTCACATACCATCCCCCAGATGGGTCATGTAGACCATGTGCAGTGCATAGGTCATGTCCCAATATTGCACTGTGGTGACACATGTGTGCACGTGCCTTGCAAGGTCGCAGCATCACTGTGCCCCACACACAGTTGAGGTCATGCATGTGGTGAGATCCATACTGCATGTACTGGTGGGACAGTGTTGGCAGGCACAAGCATGGATACAATGCCATAGCATGAACTGTGCAGTCACAGGCAAGATAGTGTATGGTGACCCATGTCCTGCATAGTGACTGATCGTGGGCAACATGTTTTAGTACCTCAGTGCAATGTGCATTGCCATGTTAATGCCATTCTGTCATATGACAACATCACAGTGGTTCTGCTGTGTGCAGGGGCAAGCAGTCCCAGTAAAGGGAACACCCCCGTGAGCACATCTCACAGCGGAGGGCAGAGGGAGCTCAATGGACAGTCACCAACAGGACGACTCACCTGGTGTATGAGATACCGCATGTACAGTAATGTTGTCATCGGTGTGTCTTGCGGTGTGACTATACACTATCAGGTATACTGGATGGAAAACTGTGCCCAACCAGCCTATGGTAAGGCCCCATGTGTCTGGCCGAATCAGGCCCCATGGTGGCAGCACTGGCTTGTTGCGCACAGCAGTCCATCCATTTGTGCATCCGTGCATGCTTTGTGCCACTTGCATAGGCAGCAGTGGATACACCTGTGTGAGGAGGAGTTGCACATGGCAGCATTCCCCTATAGGACCACAACAGGCAGACCTACCTGGATCCCCAGACTCCTGATCATCCCACTGCTGTTCATCACTGTTACCGTCACCAGCTGCCAACCCCTCACTGGCACTGCCCTCCACCACTCGCATAAAGATGTTGTACCAGAATTAGTGCCAGGCAATGCATGGGCAGGCCACTGAAAAATGGACACAGGCCTCGACTGTGTGTTGCTCCACCTACCAGACATTCTGGGCCTTCCACCACACATATGGACATCAACCTCCGGAGCTATTCCTCTGAGGTGGCTCATCAGCTCTGCCTCCCTCCAGCAGAGGTCATTCCAGTGGTAGAGTACAGACCTCACAGCCCAATGTATGTCAGACACCCTGCCTGTTTGCTGGGCAATAGTACTCCACACCCGTTTCCTCTCACTTGCTGTGGTTGCAGCCCCAGGGCGTGGCAGTAGCACACATGCCCACTGCTCAACCAAACCGATGAGAAGCACTGTTTCCTCATCAGTGAAGTTTGGTGATTGAGTCCAACCTGCCATTGCTGTTCTCTTCAGTGGATGGGTAGTACAACAGCCACCTTACCTCTGTGCAGTGCCTGCAAGACAGTGGTGGAAGTGTTGCAGTCTGCAGCACAGGGCCTTGCCACATGTATGCACAATCCCTCCACAGACATGTGAGTTCCCCATCGCATGCTGCATCACATGATGACGCTGATGCATGGTGTGTCGAAGGTGCAATGCAGCATGTTGTGTTGTGTGCTGGGCACACGTATGCAATGCAGCATGTGTGGTCGGGTATTGTACCGCATTCAGACACTGTAAATGTTGACATGGGCAGCGGATCACATGGGGAGTGGTTATTCCTGCACTTCACAACATATGTGGCACTGTATTGTGGTGACATACAGAAGCATCAACGCATGATAGGGTGTGCAGCTAATGTGGACTAACACACACCATGGGGGAGGTAGGAATCACTAGGGCATGGCCCGAGTGGACTCACAACCCCTAGGGTGTGTGTGAGCGAACATTATATGCACACCCTAGAGTGCATTAATGCATGTACCATGTGTTATGGTAAGCCAATAGAAGTATATCATGCACGCTGATCTATTGCAGTGTAAACTGCACACACAGCTACTGTATCCTATCACTGTGCTATATGTCCTAGAGTAAAGGTACAGATAGATCAGCATGTAGTTATGCAGCATGACATCTGACAGATGCACTAATGAAAGCATATGTCACATCTTTTGTGCATTAGACGCTCTGACAGTGCTGTTAATGGTTACCACAATGACATTGATCAGGCGGCATCAACATGTATACACAACAGGGGAGGGCAGAGGGAGCCAGGGGTTGGGGTCTGGCTTGGGACTGTGCTGCACAGACAGCACACTACAGTAAGAAGACACTGCACATGTGGTCCTGTGCCACAGCCAGCAGAGTGAGAGAGGGGGAAGTGGCAACCCCACACACAATAACAGGGAAGACACCAGCATATAAGAGTAACACACTGTTTCACTGTCCTCTCTCACTCTCCACAAAAAGGCTCCCACAAGGTCTCTTCTGATGGCCTCTGTTATGAGAGGTGACAGCAACTGGGACCATGTTGTACTGTGCCACCTCTACATTGCTAAGCATTGTGAAGCAGGTCTGCCAGGTACAATGGATGTCCCTGTTGCTTCTATACATTGCACCCTCTGTTCCCCCCATGTTGCACACTATTTGTAACAATGGTTCCCCATGTTGCTGCCACTGCAGAAGTGAGTGGTCAGGTACTGGCATGTCCTTGGGAATGCCATTGGTCCTGAGACACAAAGGGGGTGTTCAACAACCTGTGCTGCAACCACCAAATGTAGTTACCATGTGCTCTGGGCAGTTGGGTCAGGAGGAGCACTGCTTCCAGTAGGTGTCCCTTCACTTGCTGTGTTGTGATGCATGAATGTGGCTGGCCTCAACTGTGCATATCTGCCCTTGTAAACATGGTGCTGCAATGGTGTGAGTTGCAATTAGCAGCTGTGACTTGCAGGAATGCACCTGGGGATTGCACAGATACCATACTTGACACCTGCTGTCAGTACTAGTGTGTGTGTTGGGTGTGGAACAGGGTGTGTGAGGTGTTCCCTGGACTGATTGCCGCACAATACCTGACATGCGGGTTGATGCAGGATCGCAAGGTGCACAACTCAGTGGTCGAGTTATGGAGACCACCTGGGCAGATGGGACTGACAAATAGCCAGGGCACAAGATGTATGGGGTTCAGCTGTACTGCATGATCATTGGGACACGCAATACTATAATGTGTGTACACATCTGCTGAACTGTGCAAACACCCGTTGCACCTCTGTGACCACACAATGAGTGCACCCCCCCCCGCCCCAGATCACGGTGGCCACACCTGTGAAGGATATGCCAACAAACAGCCTCCTAGTTACCACCAAAGGTTGGGGAGGTTGCCTCATGGTATGAGCGCAGTGTCAACTGACTGGGAAAAGTTGCAACTTATATGCAAACATGTACTCGGCATCACCTGGAAGGGCGGGAAGGTCCACAGCTGGCTACGGACACTCAGGCACTACAATTGTTGGTGTGTGTTGCGGGGAGTGTACATATTCCATGAGGTGGGTGTGTGTGGTAATCCATGGTTGGGAGGGACTGCTTCGGTCATGATGGCACATCTGTGGATGTGGGGGCACGGGTATCAGCACAGTCATTACAGGTGCATCACTTGTCAGAGGAGTAAAGCATGCACCTTTCCTGTTAGACATCTGTGACAGCCACATGATGTTTACCTTCCACAGTCACTGAGAACTCAGGGGACTAGTATCGGAGCACTGTGACAGGATGCTTGTGTGATGCCAGCAGTGTTTGAGGGGGGTGTGGCATGTCCAGGACATTCATGCATGCCAGGTAACATCTGTACTGTTACAGGCCCCCACTACCACAACAGCAATGGCTGCAGGCTACATACTATGGCAGCGCACTGTGCATCTGCATGGGAGCACGGGTGTGCTACCGACATACCTCTGAGGTGCTAGCTGAGCTCTGCACGTGGCCACTCATCTGCATCAGTTGCGTGGCATCAGAAATAGTGTACGTTCAGCTGCTTGCCCATTTGTTTGCCGGACCTCTTCATCCTGACAGTGCTGATAATGTTGCTTCTCGCACTGGCAGGCAGCAGGTGATATCCGCTCACAACCCACTCTCAGGGTCAACATATAATAAATTGTAGTTTATCATGTTGTTGTTCAGTCAGTGTTCTGATTGCACTGCGGCTTCACCTGACAGTGTGATAAGCCACGTGAACAGCACTCCCTGGTGGGCATTAGTACACACTCTACTGTACAGGTGAGCTGTATAGCCTGTTGTTATGATGGGGGTATTATGCACATATCCCCCTCGTAGGCCACCGGGTGATCTCTGATTGCAATGCTATTCAGCTGGCACTTGCAGGCAAGGAACTGTAGCTTCAACCAATGCCCTTGCCCCCCAACTCACAGTGTCAGCACAGTTCCAGGATGATTGGTATCACAGTAGTCAGTACTGGTACACATGACCTGGTGAGATGTGACAGCATGTAGTGGGTACACAGTCATATAAAGGGTATGTGGGGTGGCGGAACAGAACTGCAGCAGTGGGGGATGATTGGGACAGTCATATACCCGCAATGGTGTGGTGTGAAGGGAAGGTATAGTGGGAACCCCAATGGATACTGGGTGGGCATCCAGGTTCAATGTGCCAGAGGGTGTGATGTGTGTGTCCCATCTGTATCGTCTGGATCTACAAGTGTTGACACAGACAGTCCACAGCCACATACTCTGCAGCGATGTGGATCATTGGTACTGTCACATGTTGCCATACATGTACATTCCAATGGATGTATGGGTAGTTGTCTGCCCACCGGTGTTTTGCGGGGATGGGGGGTCTGTTGCCAGACCCCACCTACAGTGTGCATACTGCATGCCTACAGCATTGATTGTACTATGACCATGGGGGTATTCGGCCTGTACCAGCAATTCCATTGCCTTACATTTCTGGCCTTTACCGCTCTGTTTGTCCCTTAGCTTCCTCTGCCAGCATCAATTGCCCCCAAGATAACACCAGTGGGTACAGGCCATTGTGGTGCCAGGACCTCCCATGCCATCTTTTGGGCCCCCCTCCCGTTCCTCCAATTCACCTCCCTGTTGCACCCTAGCCGTCTCTACCCACATCGTACCTCATGGTACTCTCTGCTCTCCTAGCCTGTTCTTACCTCTTTGCAGTACTACTGATCCACTGTTTTGATATTTCTCTAGCAAGTCTGAGCTTCTGTGCACCTAATTATCCTAGATCACTGTCAGCTTGTATAGCTTGTATGCTCTATGTAAACTTCCATGCACCTAATAATTTAGCCTACTGCCCACTGTTACAGCAGGTAGGCATCTTCGATAGACCTTGAACACTGAAACTATGCCTGTAGACCTGCTTTGTCTCCATCACATGTTAATTACCTCATCTGGAGGTATGTTACCAAATCTTGTATTATATTGTATATATTGTATTATATGTGTTACTCTGTACCATTGCTATTTTTGTGCATTGTCTTGGTTGATTATGTTTTTTTGCAGCCACATCTATGGCCCAGGTCATGTCAGAAAACTGTCCAGTGGATTAGTGCACTTACCTGGTTACCAAAGACACAAGTAAATAAATAAATAAATAAATAAATAAGTAAGTAAGTAAGTGTGTACCATTGACTGCTAAATGAGTGTAGGCAGGGCCGTGACTGGCTGTTTGCAATTTAGCCATGTGTCATGCCGGACATCATTATACAGTGTGTCAGCATTATGCACTATAGCACACATCCTCATATGGGGCTGCAGTGGTGTTGGGCACTGTTCAATGGCAGTGCTGCTATTGTAGCTCTAACGGCATCACACACATAGGTTCTCTTAGTTGTCACGTTGCTATTCCAGTGTGACACACACTCATTGCTCCTTGTCAGTTCTGCATGTCATCCTGGAATGCCTGGGTGAGTAAGCCAAACCACCAATCAACAAGGTGGAACCCATCAGTTTGGCTGCGTTACAATCTAATGTCCAGGTATTGTCAGTAGTGTTTCCCCACCCCTGCGTGTGCATCCCTTATGCCAGCATATTGCTGTCCTGCTTGTGCTTTGTGATTCTATGGTCTGTGCGTGTGCTACATGTACACCGTGTGCAGTTGATGTGTTTGTTGTGATGTCTCACCAGTCACAGCAATGGCTAACCACCCTGTGGTCATGCTGCATTGTAGCAGTAGGCCCTTTTCTTCCATGGACACCCCTTCAATGCTCCACTGCCCTTGTTGATATCGAATTCCTGCCACCCTCCATCCTGCTGTGTCTACGACATGTCTCTGCATGGTGCCCCATGTGCAGGGTCAGGTGGAATTGTGGTGTTGCTCTTGCCTCCATGTGCCTTTGCCATGCTCTGGCATTGTGCATGTGGCATGTCCCCATCATGCACAGCCTTGTCCATGGTCCCTGTGGCACACTTGGTACCTCCCTTACTACCGGGGTTTGTGTCTACCACCACATTGCCTTCCTGTGTCTGTTTTGTGTTCTTTGGCTCTGTGGGGGCATGTCCTGTTTCCATTTCCTGCTGGAGCATCTGGGCGTATTGTTCTGTTGCCCAGTCAGTGTCTTTGCCATACTGGTTTGTGTCAGTTTTCTATCCTTCCCTTGCAGGAGTACATGCATATCCTGCTCAGCAACAGGGTGCATTGTACTGACACATGTCCCCTCCATCCTCATGGCCTCATGTGACCTAGTGCTGCTGCCCTTTTTGCTGACCATGTAGGTACCTTCATCTGGTGTCAATGCGTCCTGTGGCAACACCTGGGATTGTTCTATGTTGTCCTCACCAATGACTGGTCCTCTATGTGTGCCTGGGTGGATATCAGGTACATCTACACATCCTCTGGCCACTGTGCCATGCATGGCTGCTATTGTTGTATAAGCTGCACTTTAGTTGCCATATTGGTCAATGCCTTGGGCAGCACCTTTCACATACCCATCATCCTTGACAGCGTTTGATGTGTTCCTGTTTGGTACATGACTGCGTTCAGCAGCCATGCTTGTGCTCTTGTTGCCTCTGTATGTCTGACCTTTGCAGCCCACAACCTCCTCCAACAGTATTTTCCACCTGTGTGTGCGTGCATGATGGGCTGTTCATGGACTGTGTGCCCATGACATGGTACTGAAATGCAACTGTCCCTGTCCTGTGTCTGTCCTCATTGTTCTGTACCATGTCTTTCTGTAGTGGCACACACACACAATGGCTATGTGCTTACCTGCACTGGGCTGTTGTGCTGGCTCATGTCCTGTCCCATGGGCATGGGTGGTGGGTGTGCTGCTCTCCATGACATTGCTGTGTTGCCATGTGGCATTCACATGCAGCATGCTGTGCTGTCCATTGGTGATGTACTGCCCACTCCTGTGTGTGTCCCTGCACTGTGCCCCCTGCATGCAGCATGGCACATTACAGGTCCACTATGGCACCAGTCAGTGCCATGATGGTCTCTGTCTGCTTATGCATTCTGGTAACACAGTATGCTGACCCAATGGTGACAGCAACACAGTGACATACCTCGCTGTCGGCAGAATCGACACTTTGCAGACAGGTTACTGTGTTGGTACACCCTCTCCCCAAATCAACTATGAATGAAGTTGATAATCCATAGTATAGGGGGTGCAGGGGCAGAGCCCCCCACATTGGGGGTTTGGGGAGCAAAGCCCCCAATAGAAAAACAGGACCGGGAGACATATGGGATTTATGTCTACTGCAACTTGCGGTCGACATAAATCCCATCACTGTGATGCCGGTTGACAAATGTGTTGTCAAAACGGCATCGTAGATCCTGGCAACGCCATGTTCTGTGGCATCTGTTAGTCACTGTTTTGCCTCTGCCTGTTGCTGGGCACATACGTGTGTTGCATGCAGCAGTGACATGTGATCCTCATGTCTCCGAGCCTCATCCCGAACCAGTGTCTGTATTGCATTGCACATTACCTGCATGGTGGACTGTGCACACCTCCTGTGCTCTGTGTCAGCCCTGTTGCTCTCCAGTAATTCATTGTGTATGCTATCCACTGCATTTTGCAGGTTATCCTGGCATCCTCAACATCACTGAAGTACTGGCATAGGTCATCATCACCTGCATCATGTTGCTGTGTGGGACTAGGGCACGTGGGTGTTAAATAGTGTGTGGTAGTGCTGGATGGTGTGTTGTGCCCCAGTATGTTGCCACCATGTGCCTGTGCACTTTTATGTCCTGTTGCAGGAAGACATGTCTGCTAGTGTCTCTTCAATCACTGCTAGCCTCTCCTCCATGGTGGGCTCGTCGGTCAGGCGGACTGCATCACTGGGTGTGTGTGTGTGGCAGAACTGTTGCCCCCAATGCTGCCCATCGTCGAGTCTTGTGTGGATTTGTTTGGGAGTGTATCCACACTCTCTTCATCTACCACTGTTTTCCACATGCCAGCACTTCCCATGGCACCACTCATGTCTGCAGTGTTGTCCCCCAACACTCTATCCTCTCAATCTGTGTGAGTACATACTGCTTTGGCTGTGCTAGTGTTGTGCAGCCTATGCAGACTGCCTGAATTCATTACTCTGTATTACAGCCATTCCTTCATATAGGGTTGCAGTTAGGGTGTGTTCTGTATGTGTTTATGTATATCACTGTGTGCCATAACATGCCACCATATCTTACTATTGCACTGCTGTGGTTGTGTTCCTGCCAGGTCATGCCTTTGTGTCATGGTCACTGTTTGTTGGGTGTACCTTTGCATGCAGTCATGCAGCATTGGGCCACATGTGACTGACTAACAAACTATTCTACAAAATGCTCAAAACATACTTCCTGAGGCTTCTGCTAATGCTTCTCCTGCTATCTGGCAATGTCCACCCTAACCCTGGGCCAGTTAGGCCAGAAACACACCCTGGGCATGAAAAGGTTGGGTTCCTTATGTTGGACAAGGCCAGTTGCTTTTCAGCACCATGTCATGGGCATACTGTGCATAAACAGCCCATCATACACACACACACACACACACGCACACACACACGCACGTGGAAAATACTTGACTGGATACTGTCTAATCACCTGGAACGTGTATCTATTAGGTGGCTGTGCTCCCCGACACCATAAGTGACCACTCACCCACTATCTGTGTTTGTTCAAATAAGTTCAACAAGCTCCCTCCTAAGTTAATGTACACCAGGGTGTTTAAATGGGGGCACCATGATCCACTCAATCATATCTTCTCAGACTGGACTGAACCCCACTTGATTCAATCAATGATATTAACATAGCGCTGGGTCTTTTTATCAAACAATCTACTGCGGCCTGCGATACCTATGCACCTGTGAGAAAGAAGAAGGTTAAAGGGAACTCCAACCCATGGATAAAACCTGAGCTCATTATTCATCTGAAACTTAGGGACCACCTCTGACACTGTGCTAGAGCCACATTTAAGCAAGTGGATGTACAAAAATACAAAGCTGCCAGAAATGAATGCATGTGAGCTATTTGAAATGCAAAAAGCAAATATTTCAGGGAAACACTCTCTAACTCCTGGGGTGATGGTAAATAAATTTGGAGTAACTTGAAAGACCTCACTGGGAAAGATCCCAGGCTGCCACCTACTATGCTCAGCACCACCAGAACACTGACAGTAGACCTTGGCACTATATCCAATACCTTCAACAATGTATTTTCGGATCTGGGCAATGCCCTTCCACCTGATTTCTTCGACACTCCCACAACTAGTACTTTCCAGGACACAGCATCCTTGGGCCACCCCATTCTGGTGCAGGGTCTGCACCAGAAGACATATGAAGAGAGAGACTAAAGGAGCTTAATATGTATAACCTCGAGGAAAGGAGGGAGAGGGGGGACATGATAGAAACTTTCAAGTACCTCAAGGGAATCAACAAAGTCCAAGAGGGTAGCATCTTTCAAAAAAAGAGGTGTGCAAGAACAAGGGGGCACAATTTGAAGATGGGGGTGGCTCAGAGGTAATGTAAGGAAGTATTTTTCACAGAGAGGGTTGTGGATGCATGGAATGGCCTTCTGGAGGAGGTTGTAGAGTCAAAAACAGTGGTTGAATTCAAGCATGCATGGGACAGCCATAAGGCAATTCTAGGGGGTGGGGGTAGAAAGAAGTAGGCTGCTGGTTAACTAGGATCTGCAGCCTATCCATTAGGTAGGTAAATGGGCAGACTGGGTGGGCCAAGCGGTCCTTATCTGCTATAAAATTCTATGTTTCTATGTATGTTTCCAACAATTCTACTTCAAAGAGATTCCACTGCATCTGGCCAGAACCTACATTCGAAAGGCCACCTGTAAACCTAGACTCAGGTGTGATTCCCTTGACCTAAAGTTGGTTGCACTCATCCTAGAAGAAATCCTTGTACCTATTACAAAGATCTTGAACCTTTCACTAAGGTTGGCACAGTTTCTATTACTTTGGAAACAGGCACTTATAACACCAGTTCACAAAAGTGGAGAAAGGGCACTGTACACCAACTACAGGCCTATCTCCATCCTCTCTCCTTTATCCAATGCATTAGAATGCATTGTGTCAGACCAGCTAGTTGAATTTCTGGAAAAATACAAAAAACAATGCCCACAACAGCATGGATTTAGAAAAGGGCACAGCATCACCACCACTGCCCTACTGAGATTTACAGGTTTCATTCACACTTCACTGGATCAGGGAAACTGTGAGTGGCTTTCATTGACCTAACAAAAGCTTTCGATACCATCATCCACACACTCCTACTCTGACAGCTGTCCTCTGTTGAGCTCTCCAATGATGCACTACTCTGATTAGAAAGTTATCTGGAGGGCCGGGTCCAGCAAGTAAGGATTGCCAATGTCACTTTGGAATGAAAGCCGGTCCTCTCCGGCATACCTCAAGGCTCCATCTTGGGATCTCTACTTTTTAGTCTTTTCTTGAACAACCTTCCTAACACCTTCTACCAGAAAATACTGCTCTATGCAGATTGCACTGTCATCTACACCAGTCACCATGACATTAAATTCATTGAGCATCATCTACAGCTTGACTTTGAGTGTGTTGAAGAGTGGTTCAGCTCCCTCAAACTGGTCCTGAACTACAGCAAAACTGAGGTTATGTTACTCAGCAGTGCGCATAGCAAACACAGATCCTAGTCCCTCACTATCAGGAACTGCTCTGGTGTTCCCCTTGAACGGGTCATGCAGTTTAAATATCTTGTCATCACGTTGGACAGCTTCCTCTCCTATTCACAGCATGTTGATAATGTTGCAAAGGCTGTTAGCATTCGGATTGGCTTACTACACAGACATAAGCACAGCATGACTGCAGATGCCCTTAAACTGGCATTTCATAGCTCTGTCACCTCCATCACTGACTATGGTCTGGCTGTATATGGCTCTGCTTCCCCTACTGCCCTCCGTAGGATAACTGTGGCTCTCAACAAAGCCTGTAGACTTTTTATGGGTGCTGCCTGTCTAACTCACACCTGTGACCTGTATGCCCAGGTGGGTGGCTTCCGCTCCTTAGCAGGATCCAATATCACACCTGCTGTTAACCAAAAAGGTGCTCCTTTGTTTCAAGCCACCAGGTGTTGAAAAGCTCTTAAACACCCACTGTAGCTCCCAGCATACTCAAAGTTCTAGCTATCAAACCTTCCCCGTCCCCAGATGTCAGACCTCCATGGGACAGAGGTTGTTCGCTTACAGGGCACCTCATTGGTATAATGTGCTCAACAGAGAAATCCTGACAACTCCCAAACTTAGCCCCTTCAAACAGCTGCTTTGGCAGCACCTCACCTCTACCAGTAGCTGTGACTCTTTCTCCTAAGGGAACTGCCTCCCTATGCACTCCAGTTGGTTCGCAATGCTCTTCCACTACAAACTCATTGCTACTGCGGTCCCCCCGTTCACCCTTTCCCATCCCTTCCTCCTTCACCCCACTTCTCTAACCCACCCTACCACACGTCCCCTCACCCACAAACTGGCACTTCTCTGACCCCTGTCTACTTCCGCTACCAACTTTAGCACTTCTCTTTCCCTCCTCCCACAATGACAATGGCCCTCCAGCCTGCCTACTCTTCCTGGGTCTAACCAATACTGTCCTCATATTACCTATGTTCTACTGAATAGTTTACCTTAGACCTCTGCATAGTTCTCTGTAATAAGTAGTCTATCCTCATGAATCATTGTTATAGTTATACTTCTGCCTTCCCTGTGTTATTGGATACCATGTAACTATGTTGGCCTTTGTATGTTTGTTACCTCCATAATAATGTAACCTTTGTGAATGAACTGTTCTTGCTCAAAGGATTAAATAAATAAAACTTAAAAACATCAGGGCCAGTGTTTGTGGCTGTTAGTGTATGGTTGTGTGGTTCCAGTACCATACAGTTTGCAGGACCATGCAGACCACAGGAACTGTACCACTGTGCATTACTATGGTGTACATGCATGTTGAGCCTGTTGTTCAACATGCATGTGCCCATGGCATTCCTGTCCAGTGTTGGTGCTAGTGTGCGTGTGATGTGGTTGGTGGTGTTGTGTGTGTATCTGGCAGGCAGTGCTGTCTGGTACAGTGTCCATGCACACATGCATGGCTGTGTGTCTCTGCGCCTGTACCGGGACATGGGTGCCATGTGTGTGGAGTGTGTGCAGTGGGCACCCTGTGTATGTTTCTCTGTGCATGTGCCCCCCTGTCCTTTCCTCCATGTTGTGTGTATGTATGTCATCCTTGTAAATGCCTACACATACATATTTGCTTCATGCTGTGTCCTGAACAGGTCCAGGTCATTATCACCATCAGTGGTGTGGGCACGAATGGTACTGTGACACGCTGCTCCTGTGGTGTCAGGGGGATGGCCTGTCTTTGGACACCACCACTCACCCTTGCGCATTGCAGGTTGTGTGCTAACTTGTCCCTTGAGCGCCTCTGCAGGTCATGGTATCTCTTCTGCAGTTCATGCGGTGTGTGTTGACCTTTGTTACAACATCGTCCCATGCCTGCAGTCTGCTGGGTCATAGCTCCCTGGTGCCACCTCTTGATAGCAGCAGGTCAACCGGTTGGAATGTGCATTGCATTGTTAGCCTGCTCTGTCTCCGGCTGTCCATTCTACTATTTGTTTTTTTTTTTGTTTTCTTTATGTAGTTTATGTTGACTGGGATAGTGGCCTGGACTGTTTCCTGCTTAGTGTCAGCCTTGTCCTAGGAGAGGGGGTGCTGACTGTTGGCCAGAGTCAGACTGTGCTACCTGGATACCTGGCAATGTCCATGTGTGCCCCCCTATGTTGGGTACTTGGCCACCTTCTGCACTTTGAATATCTTTGCATTTGTCATCCATTTTGTTGTGCACTATGGTTGTTTTGTAGATTTAAGAAGCAAACATAGGACTAGGATATCAACTGTCAGTGGCATACTGGTAAGAATGGATCACCCTGGGCCCTCCCTTATTGATTTTCCAAGTGGGCCCCTGCATCACCTTTCCAGGTGGCCCCCCTGTACCCCAGTCCAACCCTGCAGATGCCACCTGTTATTGCTCCAGGTGAGGCTGTTGGTGGTATATGTTGTGAACAGTGGACATTTGGCCAGGACACTGGGGATGTTCCCCTACTTGCTTGGAGGGGTGCCATGGGATCTTTGACATCCACCTGAACACACACCAGCCCAGGCAGGCAGGACCTCGGTTTCACATCTCATCTGAATGAGGGCACCTCAGGGGTGCAGCATCCCCCTCCTGCTGCTTAACAGTGTCAGTTTTGGGGGTTACCACAAGTGCCTGATGTGGGGATAGACCTGACAGCCTTCCAATTGTCTGGCCCCAAGGGCAAGTGTGCAGCCTGCTGAGCCACTGCCACTGTCATGATGGGTGTTGCTGTTCATCCCAGTTCACCCCCTGCTAGCATCACCCACTAAGTTGCTTTACATACCTGTGCCTTAACAGCATCAATGAGGATGTCAGTTTCACCTTCTGTAAAGTTCTTTTTTCATTTATGTCCTCCCTTCACTGGCTGTGCCATCCCTGCATCCACCATTGTTAGCCTGTGGATTAATGCTAGCTGTGACCTGGTGCACACTGCTTCGCTCTTGGGCAGTGTCACACTGTGCACCATGTCAGCGGTGTTTTGTGCACTTCTGGGTGTTGGGCTGTGAATCATGGAAACATGGGCCACAAATAAAAATGACTAGGAAATGATAGTTCCTAGGTACTCACACTTCAGGAGGGATAGAAGAACTGGTAGGGGAAGGAGCTGCACTGTTTGTCAAGGAGAGCATTGAAGTGGCAGAAGATGGAAGTATTAGGGGTAGTAATGTGGAGGCTGAGTCATTATGGGTGCAACTCATGGCAGTCTCATGCAGGAAAGTGTGCTTAGGGGTGATTTAAAAGCCTCCATGTCAAGGGTAGGAAAGAGACAGAGAACTTGAGGGAGAACTTTGGAGGAGCAGCAAAAGGAGAAGTCGTGGTGGGTGACCTAAACCTGCCTGATGTCAATTGGGAGGTCACGGTGGCCAAGAATGCTAGGAGGAAGACATTACTGGATGCTTTCCAAGACTGTGTACTGGTGGAGCCTCTTAAGGAACCTACCATGCGGAATGCAATCCATGATATCGACACAGCTCTCTCCTTCTTTACCCAAACTTTTAATAATGCCTGTGATATCTTTGCCCCAATGTTGACCCTCCGTTCTAAAAGGCAGAATGCCCCCTTGGTAACCCCAGTTTTGATCCACCAGCTCAAACATAGAGACAACCTATGGCACCGTGCCATTGAGACTGGCCGGCCCAATGACAGGCGGTTGTATGCTGCCGCTCGAAACAAGTGCACTCAGGCCATCAGAAAGGTCAAGTCTGAGCACTATCGGTCCTCACTCACGGCCTCATGGGGGAACCCCAGAACCTTCTGGGATAACATTAAACAGTTAAATGGGAGTGCACACTCCCCCACCCACCAGATCAACATTAATGGTGTGATCTCCTCAGACCCAGCCCTCATAGCCAACCACCTCAACACCTCATTCACTGACCTTAGCCCTATCCTCCCTACAAATTTTTTTGACCCTCCTCCTCAGCACCTGCCGAATCTTTCTTGCCCTTATTTTCCCCTCCACTGTGTTTCTGCCCAAGAACTTAGTCAGCACCTTGTCACTGCCCCTCAAGAGTAATAGTACAGGCAGTGACACCCTCGATCCGGTGGTATCCCACGGCTGGTCTTAGACACAGTCCTACCCGATCACACATGCCTCATCAACCACTCTTTGCCTGGGGAAGGTTCCAACTGCCTGAAAAGTCGCCACTGTCACCCTATCTTTAAAGGTGGTGATAGGACTGTGGCTGGAAACCATCGACCGATCTCCATTCTCTCTCCTCTCCAAGGCCTTGGAAAAGTGGTGGCCTCTCAAATCTCTGACTACCTCTCCACCTACAATGTCCTTTGTCCTGAGCAGCATGGCTTCCGAGCGGGCCACAGTACCAACACAGCCTCCTAGAGTTCTCCAACTTTCTCCACTCCTCGTTAGACACTGGTTCTCTGGCTGGTGCTGTCTTCATTGACCTCTCAGCTTTCGACACTGTCTCCACCCCTCCTTCTTGATGCCTTGATCTCTCTGGTTTTGCTGCTGGGCCTATCTCCTTGTGCACCAGTTATCTATCTGACCGCTCACGCGTGTAAAAATTAATGGGACCTACTCAGACATCTGTCCCATCTTTTCTGGGGTTCCCCAGGGCTCCATTCTGGGTCCCTTACTATTCTCCCTTTACCTTAACACCCTTTCACGCTCTTGCTCGGGGAACATTCTATTGTACGCTGATGATGCAGTCATCTGCGCCTCAAGTCGTAACCCTATTGCCCTCCAGGACTCGCTGCAGAAGTCCTTCACTGAAGCCGAGGGCTGGTTCAAGGAACATAGATTGGTGATAAATCTTGAAAAAACCAAAACCATGTTCTTCACTCATCCCCAAAACAAGTCCTACAACTTCAAACTCCTCATTCACTCTGGGTCCTCTTTCCCACTCGAACAAGTTTGCTCCTATAAATACCTAGGGATCCATTTGACCCTCCCTCTCCTTCCATGGACACATCGCTGCCCTAGCCACTGCCACTAATATCCGATTGGGCATCTTACACCGTAAACACTGCCTCCCCCGAGGCTCTTCACCGCAGTCACCCCCATCCTGTTCCTAGTGGACTATGGACTGCCGGTGTATGGTGCTGCTGATCAGACCGCACTCCATAAAATTTGCACTACTCTGAATAAGGCCTGCAGGTTAATTACTGGAGCACCTAGGCTGACACACACCTGTCTACTGTACGCCAAAGCACTGGTACTTGATCTTGACGAGCGCCTCAAATATCTGACCTGTACCCTTACAAAAAAGACCCTCCTTGGGCTATCCCCACCAGGATTGACCACCACCATACGCCGCTCTGTCCCACTAGTTCATACTCGGACCTCTGGGAAAACCTCTCTTGTTATCCCTAGAGCTAGGACCTCTCACAGCCAAAGAGCCTTCAGCTTTAGGACCCCTCCCGTTCAACACACTGCCCCTCCATCTCCAAGCTCCAACTATATCATGCTTCAAAACTTCATTACGTAACCACCTTATTAACACCCCGATGCTGTAATTGCCCATAATCAAAGCCGTGCCTCAATACTTATGACAAAGCTTATTGCTAAGCTGCTAAGAGACAACATAACTCTGGTATTGTTTGCATCAATCCTACCTGTACCAGCTTGTTTGTATCTATGTCTTAAGTTACTGTTATACTTATGTGTTGTACTGTTATACTGTGCATTTTCGTTTGTCTTACTGTGACAAGGTACCTTTGTAAATGAGCCTATGGCTCAAAGGTTTTCCAAACTGCTGTTTAAATAAAATAAAATAATAAAATAAATAAAAATATGTGATCACCAACTGAGAGATGGTGGGTGCTGTGGGAGTAGTGTTGTGCGAAACTGAAAATGTCACCCTCAAAATATTTTGGTGGAATTCACGCATTTCATGAAATATTATGCAGGGTGAAATGTGAAGTTTCACCTGCGGAGTGAGCCAATTCCACACCTCTCACCACTAACTTCCTCCCCTGGTGTCTAGTGCCCCCCATCTGCTCACAGGCCCAAATTTACAAAAAAATTCTCCTGGTGTCTAGTAGTTTCCCCGGCAGATCACTGGCCAAGTGAATAAGCCCCCCAGTTACCCTCGTCCTGAGTCCTCCCAATCCTTGTGCAAAAATAAATAATAAATAAATAATAAACACCAACTCCTCTGGTGTATAGTGGACTTCCCACCCTATCAGCAGATAGCACCCACCCTGTCTTCCGACAGTACCCTGATCAGGCCACTGGCACAGCCCTCCACTCACCTCCAGGCAGGCAGCCCAACTGAATCCTTCACGAATGAAAGCACGGCTTCGTACAAGCACGTGCTCATTCACTGGATTGATGGGCCAGCCTCTTACTACTGAGTGTAGTGAGAGCGCCTGACTGTCTGAATTTGTCAATGAAAGAACACATGCTTGTACAAGCAAGTGCTGATTTATTAAAGCTCTCAGTCGGGCTGCCAGCTGTGGAGGGCTGTGATGGTGGCCTGATCAGGTTACTGGGGAGAGGGAGGTGCTATCTGCTGACAGGGTGGGGGGTCTACTAGACACCAGGGAGTTGGGCATTTGATTTTTGCTTTTTAGCACAAGGAGTAGGGAGGACTCAGTCACATGAGGGTAACTTGGGGGGGGGCTTAATTCAGTTTCGGCCAGTGATCAGCCATGGGCGACCACTAGACACCAGGGAGTTAGGCATTTGACTTATTTTTTTTAGCACAAGGAATCGGAAGGATTTGAGACATGAGGGTAACTCGGGAGGGGTCTTTATTCAGTTTTCGCTGGTAATTGGCTGGGGGTGACCACGAGACACCAGGGAGAATTTTTTTTTCTAAATGTGGGCCGGTGAGCAGCCAGGGTAGAACCACTAGACACCAGGGGGATGCCCTTTTGTGGGGGATGATATTGCAGGTGAAATTGCACCATTTTGCCACAATTTCATGAAAAATTTCACATGGTGAATTTGCCGATTTCGCAGCAATTTCACTGGCAGAATTTTATTTCTCAACATCTCTATGTGGGAGTTGGGGAGTTGCTAGGGAACAGTGACCACAACTTTGTCTTGTTTGAATTGGTCATCGGGGCCAGTAACTCATAATCAAGAACCAAAGTCCTTAACTTTCATAGGGCAGACTTTGATAGGTTGAAGAAACTGGTCAGGAATAAGTTAGTAGCAGAAGAACAGTATCTGAAAAACAAAACAAAATGGTTGGTTGGATTTCCACTTGTGATGCTGATGACCCCGGCTCAGGAACAGACAAGGGTGCCGGAGGGCTGGCCTTGGGGGTGATGGCTTGAGTGGGGGAGGAGGGTCTGTGACCCGGTGTCTGCCGACCTCTGTATGGCAGCACATCAGGTCAGGTTGTGTCGGGTGCATGGCAGACATCAGTTCTTGCCTTGACATCCTGGATGCTGTACTTCCCCGAAAGAAAAATGAGAAAATGGCTTCCTGGCTGGCTGGATTGTGGTTGCTGGCCCCCTGCTACCATGAAGCCCTGGGCAGCCCAGACCACCTCAGCAGCACCCAGGCCAAGTAAGTAGCACTGACCGGCCCCACAGGCACCTTCCCCTTGGAGGGGGGGAACCGTCCAAATAAGAGATACATCAGGTTCCCCGGGGAGGGCTGTATTGTGGGGTGCTGGCTGGAGGTGGGAGGTGGGATAGAGTGCTGCCGGGGGATCCTAGATGATCCAAAGAAGTGGCTGGTTGGGAAGCATTGAAGAAGGCAAAAAAAATGGTTTAAGAGACCACTATGGTTTTCAGCAAAGGTCAGGGAAGTGGTTAGGGCCAAAAATGAGGTATTCAATAAATACAAGTAAAAGCAGGAAAAGGAAGAATGGGAGGATTATCTACAGAAAAATAGGGAGGCAAAGAAGGCCATCAAGGAGACAAAAGCAGGCACACGAGCTGCATACATATCATGGAGGGGATCAAGAGCAGAGAAAAATGTTTTTTTAGATGCATCAGTGAAAAAAGGAAAAGATGGGGGCATCACATGGCTTGTTGAAGGTGTAGGGTGATAAAGGAGGATGGACAAAAGGCTGCCATCAAGAATGACGATGGAGGTGGACAGAAGTGTCTACCACCGGTCCATGTCCTGAAAAAGGAGGATAAGCAGGAAATTGATCACACGATTGATACAGCGATTGTTAAGGCCAAGATCTCCGAAGAGCAATCAGAACTGTTCAAAAAGGCAATGTCGGAAATGTTCAAAAGGGAGGTGGAGAAACAACCATTCCTTAAAAGTGTGGCCACTGCCACTGTGGAAGTGGTCATCAAAGGTATGATGAAAGTAGAGCGATAAGCCCCCGTTGTCACTGCTAATCATCTACAATCTGCCCAAACCATGCAAAGCATTGCAGACAAAGTAGGCCGCATGACCACAAGCAATAATTTGAGCTGTCACTTGGAAAAAGTCAGAAGTCACTGTGAAATGCTCAGTCTCTCCGAGGAGAACTGAGTACAGGTCTTGAAACAAACCATTGAGCCCATGCTCTGGGCCAAATTGCCCGAAGAGGCTCGCATGGTAGAAAGTGCAAAGTTTGATGATATAGCCTCTGAGCTAATGGCTGTTCACAATCCCAACCTTGTCAACATAATGCTAGCCTACCATATTAAGCAGTACACCAAAGTGATCCCAGGCCAATATGACAGTCACCTGTGGCTCACCTATCTTACAGGAAAATTCCTGTCTCAAGAAGGCAGCAGCTATGATTGAATAGTGTGCAAAGGCCTATTTTTGAAACACATGCAGCCAGCCCTCTGAGAGAAGGTCAAACCAGCAGTCTTTCACCAGAAAGACAAATTCCATGCAATTTTGGAAAAAATGGAGTGAATTTTCCAGCTCTGCATGCAAGACCTGCTGTCAGGCCAGAAATTAAAAGTAGCCACAGTGCAAATTACCAATGAGCCATCTATGCAGTATTCAGTAGAAAGAAAAGCCAAGGATTCCCAGCCTAAGAAGGCCTTGGCTTACAAACAAAACCCTCCAAAGGTGGGGGGGAGGGCAGAACAAAAATGAAAAGTAATGGTACTGGCCTTGGCCGAACCAGCAGAATCAGCCAGGGAAGGTGAACCCTGGCTACCGAGGTAACAATCACGGCTCCATATACCATTAACTAGCAGAAGAAAACAACTGGCTAAAAGAACTAATGACAAAGGTTCAGTCAGTGGTAAAAGCCATCCCCAAGAAGGCCATTGCTTAAGTTTTGGCTGCAACCACACCAGTCATCGTACTGGAGGAATGGCAGACAGAGGTTGCTGTGGTCAACCCCTCATTTTATGCCAAGGTAATCCAGATGCTCCGACAAGCAAAGGACATCTCTGCCTGAGAGCAGTATAACTACTCTTTGGAGGACAAACGTGTTGACTCAGAATGACAGTTCTAGGCCCCAGTTCAGATCATCACCACCCTTGTGACTGATGATAGTGGATGACCTTGCATAAAGGCTTTGGAAGGGGCCGCCAACTTGAACTACTCCTAGACATGAGCACAGCAGTGTCCATCCTACACCAAAATAATCCAAGATATTCTCAATAGTCGACTGAAAGGGCAACTTCTGCTCAAACCTTTGATGGGACCGTGATAGCCACCTATTGGTCCAAGCCAATACCAGTGATAATTGGCAATCTAATGGTCATGCACAGATCCGACCTGATGGCAATACATCATCACCCAAGCATTCTAGGAATTGATTTCCTTGCACAAAACAGCTCTGTTGTGAACCTACCCAATTGGCTCTTGATTCAAATCCAAGGACAATACCACGTGCTTCTCATCCCTGGCTCACATGTGGTGGCTGCAGTAGCAGCCAATGACAAGGAGTATGATGTCATCATTATGCTCCATACTCACAAACTTTTCCCCCCAGCTGAAACCCATTCAGCAATGGCATCTAGAGGCCTTTGCTAAAAACAAACATGACTGTGGAAGAATGAATACTCTCATTGAAATCACAGGTGGGGACCCAGTTCGGCAGAAACAATACCCATTTCCTGCAGAGGCATTGCCCTCATTAAGGGCAACAATTGAGTCACTCCTACATCAGGGAGTCATCAGAGCATGTGAATCAACAGTTAGTTCACCCATCTGGCCCGTGAAAAAAACCAAACCACACCTGGAGACTCACCATTGATTACAGATGGCTTAACCAAAACACATCTAGTTGTGCACCTTCCGTGGCATCTGCCCCAGATGTGCTCAAATTGCTAAAACCAGATCACAAATGGTTCAGCACCCTGGATATCTCCAATGGCTTTTGGTCACTCTCATTGGCCTCTGAGAGCCAGTACAAATTCACCTTCACCTTAGAAGGAAGACAATACAAATTGCCTTCCTCAGGACTTCCACAACAGCCCATCTCTCTTTCATATCCATATGAGAGATGCAATCAGAGATTTCTCAGCACCTGAATGTCTCTTGCAGTATCTGGATGATTTACTGCTAACTACCATCACCGTGGAGGAGCATCTTGAGCTCCTGGATGAACTCCTAACCCTCTTACAGAGGGCAGGACTAAAGTTCAACCCTGCAGAGGTACAACTGTGCAAAAAAGAGGTATTCTTCTTGGGTCTCCGCATCACTGGGGAAGAACAGAGCTCCACCCAGAACAAGGTTCAGGGCCTACAAGATTTGCCACTTCCAACAAGTGTGGTGACACTGAGACATTTTCTGGGCATGTCAATTACTCCAGGACTTCATCAGTAACTTTGCACACAAGGCTACCCCCTGTATGAATTGTTAAAAAAGGATGTCCCCTGGTAATGGGGACCTGAAAAAACAGCAGCAGTCACCGCTCTGAAAAAGTCATTGGCCTCTATCACAGCCCTGGTCAACCCCAATCCTGAACCCCCATTTCACTTGGAGACAGCTACCTTTGAGATGGGTATGTCAGCAGTCCTAGCCCAAAAAGTTAATGGTACTCTTAGACCCATTGCCTATGCATCACAAATGTTCACCCCAATTGAACTAAAATACTTTGTATGTGAGAGAAACCTTTTGGATACCTACTGGGCAATCAAGCATTTCCTATACATCATAGGATTTTCTCCCATTGTGTTTCACACAAACCATACCCCCACTAATATCTTGCTTTCAGACAGAGTCAAGGACGGCACCCACCAAACTCACCCATTACTCTCTTAGTACAGGATTGAGACATCAAAGTGCAACCAGCAAAGTTACCTGTCATCCTGGACCATGGTCTGCTGTTCTCAGGAGAACCACATGAATGCAGTTTACAGCCACCTATTTTACCTGAACCAGGGCCATTAGCTACACAATCACATCTATAGGGTCCTACTCTGTGCCATATATTTACTGATGGCTCATGCTCATATTATGATGGAGAACAAATAGTTAGAATAGGAGTTCTAATACAATACCCCAATGGAGATAGCCTACAGGCATCTATAAATTGCACCATCAGTTCCTCCCAATATACTAAACAAGCAGCCATGGCCTGTGCCTTGGAAATGGTACAAGAGGGCAAAGCAGAAACTGTCATATTTTTAGATTCCTCTTGGGTGTGCAACTCTCTCATGGAATTACTTCCTTTTTGGAGACTACACTCCTTTGCCTCTTCTGACGGTAACCCTATCAAGTACAAAGATCTCTTTGTGTATATTGAAGGCCCAGTACAACACTTCCAGTACAAATTGTACATACATGAAGTCAAGGTCCATTCCAAACCTGAGCCTTTTCATGACTCAAACAACCAAGCAGACACCCTTGCCAAGGATGGTGCATGGAGGGGGGCCTCTGGATAATGCCCCACCCTTATATAAGCAGCAATTATGGTAACTGCAAACAAAAACAATCCAAAAGTCCCATTGGACTTAAATTCTATACAAAAAACAGATAATCTGCAGATCAAGGATGTCTTTGACTACCTGTCAAAAGACAAAGAGAAAGGGATGTCTAAGGACAATCCATTCAAGAGACATGCAAATAGTCTCCAT
The DNA here is from genome assembly GCA_016271365.2 of Neoceratodus forsteri. NCBI lineage: Eukaryota > Metazoa > Chordata > Ceratodontiformes > Ceratodontidae > Neoceratodus > Neoceratodus forsteri. The sequence continues at coordinate 250,062,977 of CM057450.1, read as the reverse complement.
CTCTCAGAAGATGGTAGACTGGTATGGCACCAGTCTAATGATCAAAGACATAAATTGTGGGTGGTTCCCACATCACTGCAATCAGAATTAATCTATCAGGTCCATGACACCACTACAGGTAGACACCAAGGGGCTGGCAAAACCCTGCAGAGACTCAAAACTGCAGATTGGTGGCCTAGTGTGACAGTGGATGTCCAACATTATGTGGACAACTACCTAGGCTGTGCACAAAACAATCTTAATCCAGGCAAGCAAAATGCAAAACTGCTACCCCAGAGGCAATCTGGCCTCTGGCATGCAATCCAGATCGACTTCATTGGACCACCACCCAATACAAGCAGAAACAAGTATGCACTTGTAATCACTGACCTTTTCTCAAAATGGGTAGAAGCCTCCCCAGCTCGAGGATGCTCAGCAAAGGCCACTGCAAAAACCCTAGTGGAACAAGTATTCACCAGGTGGGGCCTTCCTGTCAAGGTAGACTCTGATAAAGAAACCAACTTCACAGGTGAGTTAATGAAAGAAACTTTAAAATTGCTTGGTGTCTGCCAAACATTTCACATCTCATACCATACTATGCCATCAGGCCAGGCAGAAAGGGCCAACAGACAGATCAAGCTAATGCTGTCTAAATTCATAGACAACAATGCTAAAAACTTGGACACTCTGTTGCTCTTACTCCAAATGGCAATTTGAGCAACCTCAGCATCCGCAACACAGTGTACTCCATTTGAGGTAATGACTGGGAGACAAATGACATTACCTGAGCATCTGTTGAGTGACCTCAATGTCTGTTCCACAGACATAGTGGCTACTGACACCTATAATGCACAACTGAGGGACAACATAATACAGACACATCTGTTTGCAGCCCACCACATGGGTAAGGGCCAACAATAATCCAGAATGTACTTTGACAGACCTGTCAAGGAAGTCGACTGGCACGTAGGAGACCAAGTCATGGTACTGAAATTCACCAACCCCTAGCCAATCATTTGCAAACAAATGGGAAGGTCTCTATGGCATCATTAACAAACTCAGTTCAGCTGTCTACCAAATCAGGCTCACCAATTGCAAAAAGTCTGTAGACAAGTGGCTTCATGCCAATCAGTTAAAGCTCTACAAAGGTAATTAAGAAAGCTTTCCTACAAATGGAAGGAACTAAAGTAATTACTAATTATCTCCATTTTCATTTCAATTACAGGTACCCAAGATGATGTCATTCACATTGATACTGGTTTTCCTAATTCCAGGCACACTGGCCGGTGTGCTTCTAGAAGATGTTTTCACAAATTCTCACAAGGTAATGAATCCAAACAACCACCACAATCTAAAGAGCCTTCTTCATGCCCTACATCCTATGGGTGTTAAATATTTTCCCCCACTTATGTGTCACCACTTATCCCAATCAAAGGGATCAGCATTGCTGTCCCATCCAGATTAATTACCATCCAAGAAGGAAATAACACCTACCTGAATGCTATGGTGGTGGCCACTGACCAATCCTCTCTACAGATTCCGTGGTGAACTAATAACAATGGTAAACAAATCCCAGTGGCCCACCTTCCCAAAGGCACTTTACAAGGTTGGCCCAATACCTGCATTTCTCCCAATGGTACCCTATCCGTATGCCAAGCCCAATCCCAACACACAGGTCTGTACAACCGCACTGCACTTATGAACCCAAATTTCTCTCTACACAATTTCAGAATGAAACCACCAGAAAATACTGTGCAGACTATTCCATTGCTAGCACTGCTATGTTTTTAACTGTTGTTCCTTTCACAGCTGAAGAACCCATCCAATGTCCAGTACAGGAACCTGGACTGACTTGTGGTCTAGTTGCATCATCACTCTCACATACCCTTGTTAACAATGTGCAGTTTATGCACATCCCAGATGTGTTAAACCTCACTAACTGGAAAATGGCAGAGTTTGGATACTGTGCCACAACAAACACTTCTAAGTTTCATAGTGTTATGCTATTAGATTTACTTGCAGCATATCAAACCCGCACACAAGACTCTGTAGTAGGGCCACATACCACAGAATACTTAGGTGTATTCCACCCCAGGAAACAAGAAGGAGAGGAGACCCAAAAGGAATCTCTTGCAGATGCTGCCAGCACAACAGGTACTGTCACATGTTTATTTGGCACAGTTATGTCAATCTGGAATCGAGCAGACCTGGCTGCAAACAAAAGCCAAACCTTGACGTTTCAGACAAGTGTAGTCCAAGATGTACTTACCCCAGTGTTACAAGGTGTAGAAGGTATTGGACAAGAAGAAAATGTTTATTGTTTATAAAATGTATGATATTGCACACAGGTTCAATGAATCTAAAAATAAAATCAATGACTTGGTGTTTCAAAATAATAAAGAAGTTGCAGCGCAGCATGTAACCAGGGAATTTTTATGTTCAGCTTATGGTTCTCATGTCCTGACTACTTTGACCAATCTCTTCTGTGATCTCAAATCAGGAAAAATCCCTGATTTGATTCACAATAAACATATGGCCAAATGGTACTGCCCTCACTGTCATTCATTATCATGTACTGTAAAATGTATGGAAAGAACTGTTTCTTTTCCCTTGTCTATAGCTAGAAATCTAGGTTATGTGACATGACACCCTAACCAAGGGCCTTGTTATGACACACAACAATGCTTGATACAGGACACTATGTATGTGACATTTACTGTGTCTCTTCCATGTTTTGATCTGAAGACTGCATTTTTCAACAAACTGGCTAACATCCACTCCATGGGACATCTCGAGGGCAGCATCTACAGGGAACAGATTGACTTGCCACCGCTACTGGTATTTCATACTGAACTTGATGCGTGGGTTGCACCCCACACTGATTGTTGTGCTAAAAGGAGTTATCATCACGTATGCAAATGTGATGTTTTTGAGTTAATCAAATCTGTATGTAGTTATGCACCTGACACATTTGATTGGTCTTTTTCTTTGGACACTGACCTATTCACCAATAACTCTTTCAATTTTGGCACTGCTAATTCTACAATTTCTTCAACTCAACAACTGCCTGATAGGCTTTACAAGGAGGATGTTCAATGCTTCACCAGCCATCTGACAAATCCATCGTTCACCTGCCCTATTCAACTAACCAAATGAAGGATTCCACAAGTTTGTGTCTCCGACAACTCTGATGGTCAATATTGTGTTGTAACTAATCATAAAACCTTTGCATATGGTACTTTAACTTGTAATATTACTGAACCTAAGTTTTATTTTGTTCCACGTGAAAGCACTGTCATTGGTCATATGGTTACCACCCCTATTCCCATCCTGGAACCAGATTACACTGATAGTGATCCTGACTATTTGAATGCTCTATCCCAATATCTACCAGTGTTTAATGTACATATTGATCCATTAGCATTGAATTTACGGTCTTTATTAGAAAGGAATGACACACATCTAATTCATATTAGCAATAATATTACCAGTGCAGGAGATTCTCTTAATGATTTGTCTAATGATGGAGATCTTGAAACTGCACTGTCTAGCACTTGGCTAGAGTTTACTTTTAAAAGTTTTGTTATTCTTCAAGCATTTTTGGTTGTTTTTCTAATATTAACCCTATGCTGCCTCAGACGCGTGCTTCAACAACATCGTGCTCAATTCAAATATATCTTTGCCTCTCATGCAGCTGGTCTGTAATGGAGCTATACCCAACTAACTATCCCATTATTGTTGCCTCCTTGTCCAGGAAATGAGGGGGAATTATGTAGACCTGCTTGTCCTCTAGTTCCCCATGTATGCCATCATTAACGGCACAGTGGAAAATAACTTAGTTATTGTTTGTTATTATAAGGTTTTCCTAGTACTATAATCATGGTCTGCAGTGTCATCTACTGGCATTAGCAAACTGTATGCATAAGCTAATATCTGCAAGAATAATTTTGTTATACTCACAGATCACTGTATAGAGCAAATAAATATATATCTAAGTTAACTATACATAGCCAGAGCAGCCCATCAAGTTAGCCAATAAGAAATGTTTTACTTTTGTACAAAATGGGTCATTACTGAGGTAAATTACTGTTTTTTTTTTTCTTTACTATATAAGCAAAAGATACTGTTATGTTAGCTGAGTGCCATTCTTCACCCAGGGTAGATAGAGGTATTCTGGGCTCCTGGCTAATGGTAAGCTGTAATTTCTGTTATTAGGGCTAGTAATAAAATATTTATTACTAATTTCTGCAACATCTGTGCCTGTGTTGTGTTTTGCCATTTGATCAGAATTACTGCTACGATTAACCCTCCTAACAGGAATTTCCAAGGGATTTGAGAATGGCAGACGTTGTGCTGTTTCATGGTGGGGATATGGAGCAACCAGAGAACTGCAGGCCTATCAGTTTGACCTTCATTGTGGGGAAACTGATGGAATCACTAACCAAAGAGAACATTGTGAAGCACCTAGACAGTAAACAGGCTCCAGAAGAGCAAACAACACAGTTTTGTGGCAGGAAGGTCTTATAAGACTAAACTGTTTTTTTTGTTTGTTTTTTTTTTGACTGGGTGACCAAGAAAGTAGACAGAGACCACACTGTGGATCTGCTGTACTTTGACTTCAACAAGATTTTTGGTTCAGTACCATACAAAAGGTTGCTCAAAAAGATGAAATACCTGGGTGCCACTAAAACTGTAGTAAACTGAGTGGGTAGCTGACTAGAAGGGAGGCAGCAGTGGGTAGTTGTCAACAGGGTTAGATGAGAGGAAAGGGAAGTTATGAGCAGAATTCCACAGGGATCTGTTCTGGGTCCAGTGCTCTTCAATATGTCCATTAGCGACATCGGTGAGGGAATCCAGGGCAGGCTGTGTCTCTTCGCAGATGACACAAAACTACGAGGGTGGGTGGATAGTGATGAGGAAATAGGGGGATATGCACAGGGACCAAAACAAACTAAAGGGGTGGCAAAGGTCTGGCAGTTAAAATACAGTGCTAAAAAGTGGACGGTAGAGCATCTAGGGAAAAGGAACCCCAAGATGGAGCACTGGATGGTTGGGATGAGACTTAGCACATCAGAAGAGGAACAGGATTTAGGAGTTATCATCAGTAACTCCCTTAAACAAATGAGTCAGTGCAGCAAAGTCTATAGGAAGGCTAACGGGATGCTGGGATATAGCAGGAGGGGTATTGATAGCAAAAGAAAAGACGTAATACTTCCTGCATTCAGATGCTTGGTGAGACCTCACCTGGCGTACTGCATCAAGTTTTGGAGCCCTCACCTCAGAAAGGACAAGGATAACTTGGAAGCAGTGCAGTGCAGAGTAACAAAAATGATTCAGGGCCAGCAGGGCAGATCCTATGAGAAGCACCTCAAGGCACTAAATATGTACTCACTGAACACCAGAAGGGAGAGGGGAGATATGATAGAGACCTTCAAGCTCCTTACAGCTCCATAAAGGAATTAACAAGGTAAACTGCAATAATTTTTTACCCATGCATTTTAACTCAAGGTCTTGTGTTTATGAGTGGAAATTAACAGGAGGGAGGTTCAGGAGGGAAATGAGGAAGTGCTTATTTACACAGAGGATTGTGGAACGTTGGAACAGTCCATCGGCCATGGTGGTGGGTGCAAAACACAGTCAGGGGATTCAAGCAGGCATGGGATTGAATGAAGGGAATAGTGGTGTCTGGGGCAACAAGACCAGGGAGGAGAATGGGCATAGGGCAGGGAGGGTTAGTACCCTAGACAAAGAATAGGTTCAAAGGAAGATTCCAGGCATTATATGGAATATGGGCAGACTGTATGGACCTCTGGGCCCAGATATTCAAACTGCACCAGGCTGTGGCGCAAGCTTGGGCACAGTGCAACTTGGCTGCGCAGGGATGTGGACTGGGCGATATTCAACGGAACTGCGCCATGGCTCAGCAGCTTTGAATATCACACCCTGGCCACCCCCCAGTGTGCATGGTGCAGTGGCACTGCACCAGTGCAAGTGGCCAGAGTGGAGCATGGGGATGAGCTAGCGCAAGTTCCATTGCGCCATGCACACCAACCACGATATTCAAAACTTAACATGCAAATGGGGCCATAATGTATGCAAGGCACACATGGGGCCATTTGCATGTCATTATGGCCCCATTTGCATGCAGGTGCGCCGATCCCTGACTACTTGCACCTGGCACCCTGCCAGGCAGCAGCCGTCAGGGACCGGCACCCCCTGCAGCCCGATCCGGGGCATCTGTATACAAAAGAAATATTCCCAATATCCCTGGTGGTCTAGTGGACTGCTTTCTGCCTGATCACGGGCATTTGTAAAACAAAAAGACTTTGTTCAATATCCCCGGTGGTCCAGTGGGCTGCTATCTGCCAGATCACAGGCATTTGTAAAACAAAAAGACTTCATCCAATATCCCTGGTGGTCCAGTGGACCGCTATCTGCCCAATCGGGGCATTTGTAAAAAAAATTATTCCAATATCCCTGGTGGTCTAGTGGTACCCCCACCCACCCACAGAGCCCCCGCCTCTGCTCCCCTGTCAGCTGGCTGGTGGCAGCACCCCACCTGCCTGTCACCCCACCGCCTGCCGACTGACACCTCGGTAGGGCTGCATGCCCATTAGTTCACAGCGTGAGCCAATGGGCGTGCAGCCCCTACCCTACTACACATTCCAGATATGTGAATGAATCCCGGCCAGAGTAGCACCTGGAGTTGCTGCCCAGGCTCAAACGGAGCAGAACTGTTACTTTTGTGCCTGATTTTGAACGTTTTAAAATGAACCAACTAAAACTATTTGTATTTGCCTGTAACTGTATTTAAAAGCTTAGAGTCACTGCAAGCCCAGGACCTGTGTTCTATCTGAAATCCCCTCACCCTTCACTGGTATTACTTAAATAGCCTCTGCCCTCGCGATATTTTGCTGCTGTCGAGATTTTTTTTTTTTCTCCATTAGCTCCTTATATTGTTTTGCCACTAGAGGGAGCCTGATTAAGTTCGAGCAATTTGCTCCCAATACCTCACTTGTCACATTTTACTGCTCTCTAGTAGCTGTTTTCACTTAGTGATTTATATTAAAGGAGCCCTCTGCTGTCTCTTTCCTCTCTACCTCACTCTTTTCTCGAGACAAAAATGTCCCCTCCTCCCCTCCTAGCGCTCCTCATGGGAATACTTTGCCTTTCTATCCTCTTTGAGCTTTACTGCTTGAACACATCAACAGCTTCTGCCAATACTTATACTCAGTTTGACTTCTACTACTCCAACATGCTTGCTGCTGCCACTCCATTACCTCTACCCCCCTCTGCTCTCATCAGCAAGCGTATTAGCCCAATAGTCAGATACCTTCGCCTTCATCTGAAGCCGCCACGCTGCATGTCTATCAGGGCGTACCTCATCACCCCGCTATGGTTACTAACCCTATCTCTTATACTATCCGGCGACATTGAGATCAACTCTGGTCCATCTCTGCGTTCTGTCATAACCTTGCCCCCCCGGCCACCACTCCCCCTAAAACCGATGGACTAACTTTCGCCCACCTGAATGCTAGGAGCCTTACGGCCAACCTCCCTGACCTCCAGGCTTGGATCTATACTAATGTCCCGGACGTCCTCGCCATCACAGAAACCTGGCTTAAGCCCACAGTGCCTGACTCTCAGTGCCACTTTCCTGGATACAGCATGCTTCGTATCGACCGTCCTGGCACTAAAAGGGGAGGTGGCCTTGCCCTCTACTTCAAAACTCACCTAAACATTACCCTTCTAACATACTAACATACTAAAATGCCAGCAGAATAGGCCTAATGGTCTTTCGTGTCTGCTCGTTTGGTCAGCCCCCACCCTGGGTGCTGACCTTGCTGTCCCCCTCGCCTTCTCTGGCTTCTCCCTTCCCAGTTCCGGATATTCTTGCTGCATTGGATTTTGCTTCCTGAACCCTTCCCCTGTACCTGTCCCACCCCCTCTTGAACCCCTCCACTGTCTCTGCCTCCACCAGCCCCCTAGGTAGTGCATTCCATGGCTCTACCACCCTCTCAGTGAAGTAGCACCTCCTTTCTCCCTGAATCTTCCCCTCCAGCATCCACCCATGCCCTCTAGTGGCCCCTCCTCCTTCCTTCGAAGCACCCTCACTGTTCCTTCCCTATTTACCCTCTTCATGTACCTGAAGACTCTATCATGTCCGCCTCGGTCCTTCTCTTCCAATGTGTACATATTTAGCTCTTGAGCCTCTCCTCATAGGTCCTGTCCCCAAGCCCCAAATCATTTGGTTGCCTCCTCTGGACCCTCTCCAGGAGGTTAATGTCCCTCTTTAAGTGCGGCCTCCAAAACTGCACGCAGTACTCCAGGTGCGGCCTCACCAAGCAGTTATACAGAGGGAGTATCACTTCCCTCCTTCTGGAGGTGATCCCCCTAGTGATGCATCCCAGCATCCTGTTGGCCTTGGCTGCTGCCCTCCTACAAGTCTCAGAGTTGTTCATCTTGACATCCACCACCACCCCCAGGTCCCTCTCAGCCATTGAGACCTTCTGCAGGACCCCCTCCTACCAAACTGTGAAATCCTGCACTCCCTACTGCTTCTTGGGGGTGTAAAGAAACTCCATATTTTTTGTACTTATATCCCCCCAAAAAATGCTACACAAGGCATCACTGAACTCCTAGGGTTTCTGCCTACAGTTACAGGCAAGAATGACATTATCTGCCTTGGTGATTTTAACCTTGACTGGTCCGAGAAAAACTCAGCTAACCTATCCTCCTTAGCTAGCAAGGCAAATCTATCCCAGCTCATACATGAACCCACAAGGGTCTCATGTGGGGGCAACTGTGCCACCCTCCTTGACTGGATACTTACTAACAGGACGGAATATGTTGCCTCAGCTGGCGTGCTACCTGACACAATTAGTGACCACTATCCCATCTACTGTCTCTGGAACACTGTCATTCCTCCCCTCCCTGCTAAAACTGTAACCTTTCCTAATCTCTCCCGCCTAAGTCATGAGGACTTCTTAACTGACCTTAACCAGGTTGACTGGTCCCCTCTCTATCAAACAGAGGACATTAACATAGCCACAGAATATTTCAACTCCGTCCTCCTCTCTCTTCAAAACTTTCACATCCCGGTCACCATACTTAGGATGGCAGGGAAAGTAACCAAGTGGCTAACACGCCCCCTGCTTCAACTTCTCAAATCTAGGGACAAACTTTGGTCCAGGTGGAATATCTCCCACCTCCGTGCAGACTTTGAAGACTATCGTGCATTACGTAACAACTGCAAAAGACAAATTCGTATTGCCAAAAGCACCTACTATAGGAACCTACTAATAACATCCTCTACAAATCTGCGCAGGTACTGGTCCAAAATTAAGGACATTCTCGGCAACGACAAGCAACAGAATCCAGCTGACATGAACATTCAAGGTGTTCACTGCACCAACCATGACACCATTGCCAATGCCTTCAATGCCCTTTTTTCTTCTCCACTAGTTGCTACTCTAACTAGCCCATAACCTGACTGTCCCTCTTCTCCTCCCGTGCCCCTCCCACTCCTCCCTTTCGTTCTGGCTCCAACCACATACCTTGAAGTTCGCAAGCTAACTCCCTTCCGGCACGCGGGGGTCAAGGGCCTGAGGGCATCCATCCTTGCATACTTAAGCAGTATGCACCTTGGCTGACCAGACCTATCACCTGGCTTTTTAACCTCTCGATTCGTACGTCTACTGTCCCATCCACCTGGAAAACTGCCAGAACCATCCCTATACACAAAAAGGGCGATGTCAAACTCATGTCCAACTACCACCCTATATCTCTTCTGCCCACTCTCAGTAAGCTGCTTGAAAAAATAGTCCACCGCCAGCTTGCTGCTCACCTTGACATGTTTAATCTTCAAACCCCGTGCCAACATGGTTTCCGGCCCAGTCACAGTACCACCTCTGCACTTACACAACTTACAAATGACATCAGAAATAATATGGACCATGGCCTACTCACTGGGACCGTCTTTATCGACCTGTCTAAAGCCTTCGACATGGTACACCATCCTCTCATGCTAAAGAAACTCCAATCCATTGGAGCATCTGACCAAGCCCTCTTCTGGTTCCATAGCTATCTTGACAATCAGACTCAGGCAGTAGCATTTCACAAGGTCCTTCCCCCCCCCCAAACATCTCCCGTGGAGTTCCCCAGGGATCCAGTCTTGGACCTCTACTCGACTCCCTCTTTCTATATGATATTCCCACCATGTGCCGGCATAGCTGCACTCTTATGTACGCAGATGACCTTGTTCTCTACTCTGGGTCAAAATCGGTTGCTGCCATCAACTCCACTCTCACTAATGACTTCCAATTCCTGAAGACCTGGCTCTCTAGCAACCACCAAGTCCTGAACCTAGAAGAAACCTGTGCTATGCTATTCGGATCCTCTAAGAAACTGTCTGCCCCTGGGAGCCCCAAGCTCCGGGCTCAATGCCTTGATGGCTCCCTCATCTTAAACACTGAGTCCTTCAAGTACCTTGGGGTCACTTTGGATCCCACACTTGACCTGTCTCAACATGTCAATATGGTGTGCCATGCCGTCAATGCTAAAATTGGCGGAGCTTATCGTGTGCGCCACTCCCTCACTCCTTCCTCTTGGCTTTCTGTTGCAAGAGGTATTCTCTTACCCCAGCTCCATTATGCTCTGCCCCTCCTCTTTGCTGCAAACTCTGCTACACTTCACAAATGGGACACTGTCTACAACAACATCTGTAGATTCGCCTTAACTGCCCCACGTCTTACCCATCATTGTCTCCTTTACGCTGGCTTAAATTGGCTGTCACCTAAGGATATTCAAGCCTACTCCCTGGGCTGCTTTATAGACTCCCTGCCTAGACTTCTCTGCCCTGTCTATCTTGCCAACCTTCAGACTCCTGCCTCACACACCCGTACCCTCAGGTCTTCCTCTGTCCCCATGCTCTCCACTAGACCTTGCATGACAAAAATCGGTGAACAGGCATTTGCCCATTTTGCTCCCAAATTCTGGAACTCACTCCCCCTTATGGTGAAAACTTCAGCCTCCCATCGAGAATTCAAAAACTCGCTGTTCACCCACCTTCTAGCCTCTGGCCAATGCAAATGCTCTTAATTAGCTTTGTCCCACTGCAGGCTGTCGGGTCTGACCCTGAGTACTACACTAATGTTCTCCCATGCAATATGCTTGTCTAGGTGGCTATGAACCTTGATGTCTTTACTGTCCTCAGCTGTCTTATGGTTACCCTAATTGCTTTATTTTACATCCTTATTATGATCTATGCCTAAAATGTACCCTTATGTAACTATTACTGTGCTACCCAATGTATATCTTGTTTTGCTCCTGTACACCTATATTATGTCTGTGCATTTCTGCGTATTGTAACCAATGTCCTGTGCTCTCCTGGGTCGTGCCCGAAAATAGGCAGGTCTGTTGCCTAGCGCACTTACCCGGTTACCAAAAGCTAATAAATAAATAAATAAATAAAAAGGTTAGTCATTAGGAAATGGCTGTATTGTCAATGAATAATGCTTTCAGTTTGTTTCAGCCCATCAGCTACTAAATGTAGGACTTAGTTTAGAAGCTCATTATGTCACCTGAATACAGTCATACACTGCAGGGCATAATGATAATTAGCAGTGGAGGGACTGTGCATGCATTAAATATTGCAGCACAGATCCCTTTAGAAACATTCACACATCGAGAAAAGGCTGTCCTGTGTTCTTACCTTTCACCAGCCTTGTTGATCACATTGCTTGCCACTCACTAAGCCCTTAACATTCATTAAGACAGTGAATTACGCAAGCAATAATGCCCTCCAGGGTGGGTGGTATTGGGCAATACTGGACCGGCCAGGGGCATAATGAGGCGGCGTCAGGCCTTATAGCCCTTGGCTGGTCCGGTATTGCCCATACTGCCCACCCTGGAGGGCATTATTGCGCTTAGAAAATGGGCATCTTTGTAAATTTTAATGAAGTAGTAAGAAAAAAGAAGACATTACTTTGTAAATAAACACAAAGAATAAAACAATACATATTTTTGATGAAATAGTCAATCAAATTTTGTGCTGTTCCATCTGCTGTTGCAAGCCCCCCCCAGCCATTCCCTTCTAGTTATCCTCTCCCCTTCCAGTACCACATCAAGAGATGGAGTTCGTTGAGAACTTTAATAATTTTGTTGGTTGCCATGGGTTTTTGTGCTTAGCTTGAAGAACGGCAGTTTTGTTTCCTGTAAGCTTTTTTGTCCCCCTGGACGGTAGTGTGGGTTGGAAGGCTGTTCGTGTTTTATTTTATTTAGTTTTTGTTGACCAGGTAAGTGCACTAGACAAATCCTGCCTATTTTCAGGCATGACCCGGGGGAAGGGGATACAGATGAATGCCAACTGAGAACCAGACTAAGCTGTTGGGGGTATTTTTAGTGAATGAGGGAAATTTGGCCAGGACACCGGGGAAATTCCCCTACTCTTTTCGATTAGTGACATGGGATCTTTAACACCACCTGAACTACTACCAATCCAGGCAGATGGGACCGCGGTTTAAAGTCTCATCCAAAAGACGGCACCTCAGGAGTGCAGCACCCCTCTCATGCTGCACTATAGTGTCAGTATTGGGATATTAACCCAAGTGCCAGATGTGGGAACTGAACCCACAGCCCTCTGATCTCCTGGCCTCAGAGGCGAGTGTGCTACCTACTGAGCCACTGACACTGCTGATTTGTTTGTCACGTAACCTTGCATGACCCACAAAAACAAGAAAGTGGAGACTCGGAAAATGACCGACCAAGTGTGAAAGCTGTGGGAGTTAGAGCGAGACAAAGAACATTACAGGGAAGAGCGAGGGACAGAGGATTCAAGTAAGGAATGTTTTATTTACTTTTGAACCTCCAGACTGGCATGGCAGGTGGGGGAAGGTGGCGCAATACATCTCAGTCAGTTAGCAATGGCAAAAAAATGGCCGCTCAACAGTATGCCAACTCGGGGTGCCCAAAGATATTTTTAGGTAATGGGGCATCTCAAATCAGCACGTCTTTCGAAGCAGGCATCTATCGTAACTTAATGTACCCCCGTTATAGCTCTCAGCCAATCAGAGAGCTGATAGTGTCTGTCCCATTTTCTAAATGTCTTACACTGCACCTAGAACTTTCCAAAACACTATGTGCATTTTACCTGTCTTAGATTCTAAATGTATTTTCTTTTTGGTAACCACGTACGGCCCACTAGGCACAAATGCCTGTTTTCAGGGGCAACCTGGGAGCACTGGGGTGGTTAAGTGACTTGCTCAGAGTCACACAGTATACAAGTGGAGGTTGGGGGAATCAAATCCAGATCTACTGGATGTACAGACAGAGCTCATTAACTGCTTGTTACTCAAACCACTGGGCTATAATGCTGGCCCCAACCACTATGCTATACTTCCAGTTCAATCCATGAGATTGGTTCTGAGAGCCAGCCCTTTCTGTGTGTGGTAATGGTGCATACCACGTCCTGGCTGACCACGTTTTGTTATCATGAATATTGATATTTCTGTCTTGCTGTACTAGCTGGCTGAATTAATAGTATATGCTTTTCCAGCTTCACCTGGGAGTAAGAAACTCAGCTCCATTTTCCCCAGGCATGGGTTAGAAGTTCAAGAAGACGTTCATACTTCAAGCAAATAGAAAGCAAATAATGTGTAAAGTAGTTGGGATACCATTTTGCTTTTTGAGTTTATTTTGATTGGTTCTATAAAAATGTAAATAATATTGTATTGTGAAATATCTAATTTTTCTGTTTTTCAAAATAGAACCACTGAGGGCCCTGAAGAAGTGGCCCATTTGGCCACAAAATATTGGTTGGTCCTTACTGGTGGCAGTTAAAAATCCTTTGCTAAAATGATAAAACTTCCTTGTGATTTAAAGTGTTAGGAGTCTGAGTCTTCCTCAGATCCCCTCAGTTTCATAGACAGTAGTGTTTTTTGGGGGAAGACTCCAAAGTATCATGGTGTATTAGGCCTTTTGCACAAGGCCAGGTTAAGCAACCAGGTTCCACCCCCCGCCACATAACAACTTGATTTTCAAAGCCCTGGTAATGAGGCAGGGTGCTTGCGACAAACAGACACGACACAAAGGGTATCTTGCACCACATCATGCAACATTTTTGGTTTTCTAACTCAGGTTACACTATCAGAGGGGCTGCCTGCACCAGAGTGGCTTGCATTGTGCTTGCGGTGGATGCATGACTGCACCATAGCAGACAGGGGTTGCACCACAGTGTTGCAGAATCCACTGATTTGGGAGTTTCAGAGCCCCACAGTGGACGCAGGTCTCACCAGATGTTAGACCCACCAGACCAGGTCTAATGACAGTATCCTGCATGTGTCAGTACAGGAGAGGCAGCACACTGAAGAACAGAGGCAGAACTTTGAGGATCGGGCCAGGTACTATAAAGTATACAGTACAGCAAAGGTGAACAGTCATGGATGGGGTCCTACACAGACAGACTGAGTGATGTGGTTCACAGGAAGTAATGACCATATGCAAACCTGCCTGTCAGACATGATGCCAAAACTGTTGCAGTCCAGGTACTCTGTCTGTCCACCTATGGCATGGCTATAGGGGGGATGTGCACAAGGTTGCCAATGTGGAAAAGTTGGCACAGTGATCTGTCAGTCCCAGTTTGACAGCCTGACTGGGAGCTGTGCCACAGGATTACCATTGGTCTCTATAGAGCAGGACATGTAACAGTCTGTTATCCAGGGTCCAGCACCCCTGATGGTGCCCCCACCTCATGGACAGCAACTTACATGTATGCATATGTACTAACCTTAGGGCGAAGACACTTATTGTATCAGCATAAGTGTCAGGATCTGTGCTCTGTTTGTTTTACTGATATGCATTAGCCATAGAAATGCTTTTTGCTCTATTCTTACTGTATTTTTATATGTAAGGCAACAGTGCCATCTTTAGTAATTGTACATCACTACAACTGACTTTGGATTATAGAGGTCTTATTGTATTGTTATCTATTTGCAAGCTATGCAACTTTTTACACTAGTTAGGATAGTTGCTCAGACCACCTGTTTTTGTCCAATTATACACATTTTATGTATCTTCCTTAGCCCTTGCTATAGTGATTATCAGGATACATGACCCTTTGAAACATGTAACTTCTCTGAGAAGAGAGAAACTGTCTGCAGCATTGCCTAGGCAAGGAAACTGGTGTTCTCCCACTGTTCACACTGTAATGGTAGTAAGTCTGTATTACTGATCTGTAATAAATTTAATTTATTACATGAGTACCACTTGTCTGTTATCTCTTTTGTGCCATTCCATCAAGAACCTGAGAGGATGATTTACTACTCCAGTTACAAGCCTTTGCATGGAAAGACATGGAAGCACACCTCTGAGTATGTGACATGGTAGCTGGTAGCTCTCAGTCATCCACTGCAAGCTATATGTGCAGGTGGGCATCACAGCCATCCTTGCACCAGGCACTAAACATGCCAGTGATATTTTCCGCTACTGCCATCGACACTGGGGAACAGGGGTATGCAGTCTGCAGGTGTCCTTCAATTGTCTATGTGCCTCCCAATTACATGTTCTGTAGTGCTGGGCTTGCATTGGAAGTACAGTTCTAGTGTACTACCAAGGTGTACAGCTTCCAAAAGACTGGCAGTACTATACTACTGCACATGTAAGTGCTGTGCTGGCTGTATTGTCATCCCTATATACTCACTGTCATGTTCTCCTTAGCATTCTCTGCAGCTGGTAGCATTCATGTCAGTTGCTTGCTGTAACTGTCTGTATCTCATGTGCTGTTTGTTGTCACTATTCCACCACTGATACTGCACAGAATGGACACATCACACAAACCACCAGGATTCCTTTCTGCCAATTCATCCCTCCATTGGCTGCCCTGTCACCTGGATCTACACAGTACTGTCCATCCGTTGACTATTCTACCATTGTTGTGTCTGCACCTGCAGGGTACAGTGTTCCTTGGTTGTGCTTGGGACAGCTCCCAGGCACCTCAGGCCAAACTGACACAAGCCAGGGGATGACAGCAACCTCCACCAATCCCCTCCTGTGTGCCATTTGTTTGGTGCATGGGACAGTTTGCGAAAACCTCAGGGACTTTAAAGCTGAGCCCCCTTCTGCCAAAATCTGGCACAGGGTCCTTGGCACACCCAAGGTTGACACATGCAGGTGTTCAGTGCATTGTGCATTGCTCTGATGGGGCTTTAAAAATCAAGTCTACTGTATCTACTTGGATGCACTGCTAACTTTCAATAAGTCTAGAATGTTTTTGACAAGAAAAAAATGCATAACATTTAATGAAAACAATATACAATAACTTTGGCGAGCTAAATAAATTCTTATTATTTGCCACGTGCTGCTGAAGATGTCATTGAGCTTGATATGAACATTATGAGATAGGGCAATTTGGCTGAACAACACAAAAAGAGAAGAGTTGTGACACAGACAGTAATTAAAATGTATAAAATTAGTAATGCCAACATGAACATAGAACATTCTGAGATGTGTCAAGAAAAAAGATAGAATGGGGAAAGCTATAAAACAGAAAACTGGACCCTATGCCATGATAAAACTGTATCAAACTGGGATGATCCAGTGGTCTGACAGCATTGTGTTGTGCTTCCAGCTCACAGACCATGGTTCTGGTGCAACCTCCAGAATCCCACACTGAAGCCAGTTCAGCAAATCATCTTTTGAAGGTGATGTGCTTTGCCCTAGTGCCAGGAGGTTGGTGCTATCCCTAAGGGCCAATCAGAGTGTGACCTTAGCATTCACTGGGAGAGAAGCTGCTCACCTTTCTGATGGAGAATGACCACAACAATGGTGACCCAATAATCATCTGGAGACACAAGCGAAAGAGGACATAATGAGAAAAATGCTATCTCAAGCCACTTGGCTTTAATATTATGAAATGATTGTGGAAGTAGGTCCTACAGCAGTGCCCAGTGTCAGGTTCCCTTATGTCTAGTCATGTCAATTAGTATCTTGGGTGAAGAACTGTCCGGAATAGTCAAGACCATAACTTTGCCCTCGCCTGTCATATTGCAGTTTGCCACCTGACAACTACAACTCACAGGCTAAAGAGCTTGTGGAGGTACACACACAGCATTGTATCTGCACAGCACCACCAACTTACTGTGTCACAATCCTGAAGATGACAATATTTATTTTTAGCTTTTTTAAAATAGTGGTACCTGGCATTTCAACTGGAGATACTGGAAACAAATCACACAATAAAAAGGTAAAAACTGACAATATTATCATGATATCTTTTGTAATGATGAGACCAGATGCTGGGCACAGCTTTAAGTTGCAGAGGGTCTGAGTTTTGATATTTCCTCTAGTAGGACTGCAGTGGTGCTCTATGACAGGAAGATCACTTTTATATTAGCGGTACAGTATATTGGTAAGTTCTGAAAATTATGCTAAGCGTATTCCTCACTGCTAAGCAAGACAACTTTGAAATGTATGTACAGCAGCTACACTAATTTGTCCCTTGGTGAATGGTCAACTCCATTTCACTGGTGAGTCCAGGAAGCAAAGCATTATTTTGGTAGGAGTCTATAAAAACAAAATCCAAAAAAATTGTAACTCTTCTCCCACCTCTGAAACACTCATGCCCAAAACACTCAGCTCAAAAATGACACAAGTGATTATTTGGATGAGTGTGTAGTTTTTATTGAGCCCATCTCATGGCATGTGGGTCATGAAGTTAGACCACATATTTTGTGTGTAATAGTTATATTCCAAGTGTGCAAAAATCATGGTGAGTATCTTTGAAAATCCAGCTCACAATTTTTTCTTTATGGTATAGAAAACAGATTTTTCTTCATGGTTTCATGGAACATCATAGGATAGTAGATACAGGTTTGGCTTCCATTTCATGGGACAGTAGATACAGAATTGCTTCACAGTTTCATGGAATATAGTTTTTTTAATGATTGGTTTCACAGAATACAGTTTTCTCTTCATAATTCTTGATCAGGGCATGACCTGAACTCAAGGTTACTGTTATATGCTCTATTCCTTTCGCATTCATTGTTACAGCACTTGTCATAAAGTGAGTTGCCTTTGGCCTACCATTTGTCCACATTATGTCAGGCACAAAATAGTCTTAACCCATGCTTTGTCTTATACTGTGCGTGCACAGGCAGGAACTATGCAATCTTTATCAGCAAGTGGATGTCAGTGAAGGTTCTGTCTGCCTAATGAAACCTTATTACAATCCTTTGAAAATTCTCCCAGTTCAATTCCAGTGTTTTAGGTTCAGTTTCTCCAGACCTCATCCATTCTCATTTCATCATTATATAAGCAAATAATTATCAATACACTTAATAATAATATAAAAAGCAATTATGTGATAGATTGTTATTGCACAGTGCTTAGCCACAGATACTCCAAACTTCCTCCTCATCAGGGCCCTACTTTAATGTACCTAGCCTCAGTCACTCCAAACCGTTTCTTCCTCAGGGACCTACTGCACTGTAGCTAGATTAGGTCACTACGGTTTACGATGAATATAGCGAGTCAATTTTAGTGACTCCATTTGGGCAATGTAAAAACAGTGAAAGTAAAGTCGGTGATGTGTGCATTATAGCACATCAGGTTTAGCACTTTCGTTTTGTAGGGAGTACTGATTTTGCACAGTGTAAAGTGCTTTGCCCATTGGGCCAGTTCCGAGCTGGTCGTATGGCGCAGTGGCTAGAGTCACTGCCTCTGTGGTTGGTGGACCTGGGTTTGGGGCTGGCTGTGAGGGATAGCGTGTTTCTTTGTCTTTTGGTGCTTCTTCTTTGGGGGGTTCAACTCCCATTTACCCTCCCTCCCGACTTTGTTTCCCCCACCCACAGGTTGCCCCCCTCATCATTCTACCACTGCTGAAATCCCCACTCCCTAGTTGTCCCCTTTCTCATCCCCCATGATGATTAAATTAGTATGGGGGCACGGGGTATGTGGGGGACATATACCCCCCCACATGAAAAGTATCCGCACTGTCCCATTCTCCTGATGGAAAGTGGCTGGCTGTCACTGTTTGGGTTCTGTGCTGTAGTGCTCATCACTATTTTAGTGTTTTGGCAATGTGCACTCACTGTTTCTGTTGTCGCTATTTTAGTTTCAGTGTTATCACGTAGAACTGTCACTGCAAACTTCAGTGTCTTCCCCAGAGTGCTACTGCAGTTTGTTTAGCTTCAGTTTTACTATAGGCCTGTAATCCTCTTTACATGACCAACCTAATTTTCAGAATCCCAAACTGATGGTCTTCCCAGCCCCATGGGCTGCTGCTGCTGTACCACTTATAATGCCAGCATTATGCAGTGGTTTTTAATTTCTGGCAGAAATACTTTTTGTAAACTATGGTGACCTACAACCATGGGCTATTGTATTTACTTACATTAAACATAATGCAAAACTATGATCCCCACCAACCTCACATCATGTCACTTTCAATCACATCTACCAGCACTGTGAGTGAAGTTAAGAAAAATATCTGCGTGAATGCACCTTTGCAGTCTTTACACACCTTTTGACATGCCCAGCTATTCAACCTTTGGAAAACAGCTGCTTTGATTTGTGAAGCACCTAATGTAGTTTTGTAAAGTGCACTGCTCATCACATTTGGTGAAGTGAGGGTCACTTTGTGAAGTCTTTCATGACTTTGCCACAGATAAGGCAGTGAAGTTAAGCTTCACAAGCACTTTTCTGGTCACACCTCCTCATCAGTGTCAATGACTAAATAAGTTGCATCTGGTCTCTGGGGCCAGAAGATTGAAAGTTTGAGTTCTAGAGCCACACCAGGTACTTGAAGAAGTATTCATACCTGACAATGTAGTGCAGTACAAAGGGTGCTGCACTTTTGCATCCTTCAGATGATATGATAAATTAAGATCCCTTCTGCCTATCTCTAGTCACTGTCCAGGTAAGTAAAAGATACCATGACACTTATCTTATAATGATAAGGGAGTTTTCCTGGTGCCATGATCAACATTACCCAATCAAAGACAGGTCCACAAAACCCACTCCCAGGATACAACAGGTGCCTTTCCATGTCAAAAAATATGAATAAAATCAAACACATAAAATAGGTCCAGAACTCTTAATCAGTGCCACTGTTCAAATGCCATGGCCTTTGTGTGTGTGTGTGTGTGTGTGTGTGTGTGTGTGTGTGTGTGTGTGTGTGTGTGTGTGTGTGTACGGTGGGTAAATCAAAGAGATTGGTTGCTCTGAGTGAACAAACCAACTAAATAGAGTGTAAAGCCGAGGATCCTTTCTGTAAGCAATGTCCAATAATGTACAACTAATTATGCTACATGTGGCCACTTTCCTACACTCAAAAGCCAGGGTTACAAGCAGTTTATTCCTTAGCAAACTCAGTCATTTAAGCCTGAATATAATGACTGCTCCAAGCAGAGAACAGTCATTTTACTATAAATAAAATAACAGTAGTGGTATTATCATCACAGCAGTAAACACATGAACCTTTGAAGTTATATCATAGTTAGGTTACTATCCTTGGAAATAATGTGGCTGTCTCATAAAGATTAAATACTCGGCCTATGGCTTCATACTTTATTCTCTTGATAATCATATTATTGTCTCATACAGAGAACCAACTAGCACATTATCACACAACTACTGTGGATCAACTCCTGACTTAAATATGTTCCACCAGGAATAATAATCAACATTTCAAGGCTGATAGCCACCATTTCCTCAAGCTAAGAATGTTGCTAAATTTTTTTGTTCTTCATTTCTTATGGGCATCATAACATTAAATTAATATGAGCTTAACCAGTCTGTCACAGAAAATACATACATTAAGTTATCTGATTTCTTAAACTTGCTAAACCAATTTACAGATGCAATTTTTTCCAAAGATGTATTTCATTATTTTGAAAACTGAAGTGTGTGCTTTTGTATGAAATATTGCTGCATCATCTATCTATTTTTTTTGTGATGTGTGACCAGGTTGGGCACATTGAGCTGTGACATTTCATTTGAGGTGTGTCATGGGGATTACATAGATCTGTCTTATCAACAAGAGGAATGTTGACCTGGACACCAAGATAAATGTCCTACTCTTGCAGTCAGACATACAGTATATACCAGATTTGAGGAAGCTGTTTTGGTCTTTTTGGGAAGAAACCTGTGAAGTGCAGGAATCTATTTTAGAGGTATACCATTTGTGGTTTCTAGATTAGTGTATACATTTTACTAGTTTGAGCTCTGTTGATTTCATTGGTTTGAGCTTTGCTGTTGAATGTTGTGGCTGATTAATACACACACTGTATGCCCACAAATTGAGGCAAAGCACATTGATTTTATATTTGCACATGTTCCATGTAGATGATTATAGGAGGAGATGTTATGTGTGGTTTGGAGCAGGAGTATGTAAGGATATTTTATTTTATGATGCATGTTTCCTAACTCAGATGTGTGATCAGCTGTGTTACAAAATGCCTGTCATACACTAAATGAGACTGGTGGGTTATACATATTTTAGGAGAGCAGTGTAAACCAAGATTGAGTTCCTTTCTATGTTTTTGTGCTTTATGTTGACCACTCTGGTGGTTATTTTAATTTCTATAGAGATTTCTGACCACCTAATGTTTGGATGCTTTGTGGAGGATTAAGGTAGGCCAATTTATGCCCAGGGTCATTGGAGGCTGAATAGCTTATTTTTGTCAGACAAGGACATTAGGGTTGATTTAGACCTTTATGCTACCAGAAGGTGTTTATGTTTTTATGAAGCCATCCTCAAGTAATATGAAGATTATAAAGATTATAAAGCTGATATTAAAGGCTTCCTCCAGACCAAAGCCTCACTTATGAAAAGAGCACATCACAACTATCTGACCTTCAGAGCACAGTTGTATAACTAGTCACTAAATTAAATAAAGCTGAAGGTGGGTTTGTTCATCAAATTAAAGAAAAAAGAAGACTTGCAAACATGGCAATATGACAGGACCACTTCCTAATTGGCAGAACAGTGATTTGGAATTCAAGATACATTGATAAATGGAAACTCATTTGAGAGGTGTCAGAATAAGTGAAGCATTGGAAGGTTAAGATTTTAAAACTATGGCAGGGGAGTTAGTCACTGATAAACAAAAAATGTTGTCAGCAGTAGAAAAATGCATTGCCTCCTTTTTTTGGTGTGGACTTGGAGGCTCAAACACACTCTGAAACAAGGTTTCTGGGAAGAGGTTGATTTACCCCAGTGGCTAGAAGATTTATATATTTCTTAGTACTAGGAAGTTAAAGGGAATAAGTAAATTCTACAGTTACATGTTGCTCTTTTAACTCTGACACAGTTCCTGGCATGATGATTTCACAGCTGAACTTTATAAGTTTTGTTTGATTATATGGTGTGCAATCTTGTTGACCTTTATAATTGTATGTTATCGTCTTCAACACTGTCTGAAAATATACACAAAATTATACTGGTTTTGTTGCTTAAAAAGGTGGATGACATGGATATCCAAAATAGAAACTGATTAGCTTATTAAACACAGATTTCAAAATATTATCACAGAATCCAAGAAAATGCACTGCTGGGCATCCTGTAATCTAGACTCAGACTTGTTGCATTTCTGACAGTGATATACTAGATCATTTAATCTTGATCAGGGAAATGAATGAAAGAGGAGAACCATGGCGTCTGCAGGGGTACATTCTACTACTGGACCAAATAAAGTCCTTTGATAGAGTTTCTTACTTTTAATTTTTTTCTGTCTTATGCATATTTGGCATTCTACAAACCTTTAAGGAGGACAGAAAATGTGTGCTAATTGGCAGCAGTTGGTAATGTTCCTAGTAAGAGAAATTAAAGACTTGCCTTCCAATGAACCATGCTTAACTGTACTTTAATAAAAACTGATTTGAAAAACTGTTTTCAATTATTTTCTTTTTGGAGACAGCATTCTGCACAGTTCTTTTCATGGAACCAGTCATTTTGAGTTTTTACTATGTCTTAGTTTGTGTTCAGAATGCTAAACTTGTGCTATTGACCTGTCAGAACCATGCTTGGAGGTCTGTGCAGAAGCTGTGACATAGTTAAAACACCAGTTCACTAGTTCCATGAAGAGAACTGTAACAGAATGCTGCCCATAAAAAATGCAAAATACAGTTTTTCACATTATTTTTTATTCAGGTACAGTTACATATGGATTATTTAGGCTTATTAATATCATTTCTGTAAATGAGAACATTATAAACAGCTACCAATTAGAAATAATTCCCTTTAATGTTTGAAAATACTTGTTCTACACTGGGGCTACTTTGTTGTCAAATGCTAATGGGTGAATAGGGCACTTTTATACTCTTGTGATGAGGGCCCGGCAAGGGAACCCATCAAGCCCTCTGCTGCATTTTTTTTAGCCTAGACCCAGTACAATGGAAATTTAGCTAGAATTGTAGGATGTGGGACCTTGTTGGCTGAGATAGGAGTGCCCCTTTCACAGCAATGGTTGCTAACTCAGGGAGTGAGGCAACCAAAGATCTTAATGCTCTGTTGCTTGTTTTGGGATCCAAAATTAGATCAAGAGTGTAGAATTATATTGGGGGGCTTATTCATGAACTCTACCACAGATTTAGCTGGGATGGAGCTTCCCATAGATTCTATTAAGATTTGAGGAATTTGATTTGGACCTGTTGATATGGCTTTCAGGAACTGGGAGAATACATTTGACTTACTGTATGCTAATTACAGGCAGAAAAATTTAAAATCCTAGCAGATATAAAGAAAGAAGTAGGATGTATGTGGTTAAGATTTTCCTGATTCCAATTTTTCTCTTTCTTAGTTACAGTATGTACAGTATACCCCCCAACCAGCGTCGATGGAAACAAGACAGTTTTCCCCCAGATTATCTGGGGAGCAGACTAAACTCTATTAAGTAAAATGTGAGCTATTAACCTTTGAAAGATACTGACTTAAATACAATAAATCCAGTGGTATTTAGCTACAGTATTTTGACTAATAATTTTAGCACCATTTGAAAAAATCTCCCAAACTTTTGGTGCACTGTGTATTGCCATGAATAGCCCAATTTGCAGGAATGGACCAAGGGAATTTTAAGATTAATTGGTGGCAGATCGTCCCTTTTTCCCCCACCAAGCAATATTAGGTTTGCTCTGCAGAAGGTTAAGCAATATATTATTTCTCCTGGATGGCTTAGGTCAGGCTTTAGATGGCTTTTGTATCAGTATATTATTGATATGGCATTTTCTGTTGTCATAAATTTCAAGACTCACTCTCGAGTCCAGGTCCCTACTGTGGCTGATGTCTTAGCAGACAGGAGAGTCCCAGCTCATATGTGGGACATCCTCCAGTTGAGTTGCCTTGGGTGCTTGGGAGTTAGGAATAATCAGAAGCATCAAAACCCCAAGAAGCATTTTTTACCCAAGACCTGTTTGACTTTTACAAAACAAAACAGTCTGTCTTTTATTTCTGGACTGTTCTTATAGAAAGGACTTTTGAAAACATGTTACAGATGGCTGGAAAAAATCATTGTTTCTCTCATTAAATTATTATTGTTCTGGG
Organism: Neoceratodus forsteri; assembly: GCA_016271365.2. NCBI lineage: Eukaryota > Metazoa > Chordata > Ceratodontiformes > Ceratodontidae > Neoceratodus > Neoceratodus forsteri. Next base: position 250,038,463 of record CM057450.1, on the reverse strand, counting down.
CTTATTTCGACAGGGGTCTGCAATATATCATGCTAGTGATTTGTGTGGTTTACCTGTCTAAAGCTTTTTTATCTGGTTGGTATATTGTCAACTACAGCAGTATTAAAACAGAAACACATATCAGCTTGAGCTAGTGAACATTGTTGGGGAGTCTTTCAAAGTCATCCATCAAACAAAGAGTGTTTTTCTGTACCCTGATGCAGACTTATACATTTATAGAGAAATTTATTATGGGTCACCAGCTTGGATTGGTTTGAAACAAGTCTGGATTATGGGAAGAGTTTGGGTCAGTTCTCTCTCTCTCTCTCTCTTGTAATTTCCTTTATAGTTTCTGTGTGAGTATGCTACCTTTGACTTGTATTTGATAGCAGTATGATAGTTTGAAGATTTCTTTCAAAACAATTCCCCTGCTCTTCAGATAAGTTACACAGTCACTTTAACTTCCATGGGGTGAGTCACCAGAGATAGGCAGAAGAGATATCAGTTTTACTTCATATTCAAGAGATGGCACCGCAACAGTACAGCACCCCCCGCCCCAAGTCATTTCAAAATGTTATTATTTGGTTAAAAGACCATTATAATAAACAGATATCAACATACATAAAAGCTACATGACATACTGTACCAGTATGATGCAGGAAATCACTTATATGATTACTGAAAAGATGAGCACAGCACACACAATTCGTTGAACACAATATTTTTTGCCAGCTGCTAGGTAGAGGATAGCATTTTGCATTTTCTGGCTTTAGATACACCAATGAAATGTGCAACTCTTTCAATACTATAATCATCATTGGTAGTCATAGTGGCCCCTATGCACTGATGCAGGTGGGCACACACAATAGGCACATACCTGTCCCATGTTCATCAGTTCCCAAGAACAGGTATGCAAGGCACGTTATTCATGAATGCTGGCAAGCCATCTGAGGTCCTGCCTCACCAGTGCGTTGATTCATGGGGGTGGACTGGCAGACACTGGTGAGCATCCAAATGAATGTCCACCCTGGAAGCCAGCTGGATCTCCTGCTCCATGGAAAGCAAGGGATTGTGGGACTTGGCTGGCCCAGCCATTGATGCATGTCTGGAGGGCAGGGGCAGTATGACATGGGAGTCACTTGCTCCACCATGGCCGGTGTGTGTGAGACACTGGAGGGGGGGCAGTGGCTACAGCAGGGTCCCTGACAACTTAGCCTGTGCCACCTTCTATCAACTGGCCAAGCCCTGATGTATGGCACAGAACATAGGAATGCCCCCCTCACACTCCCTCAGTCCATCCATGCATGCAGCTCCATGGACAAACAAGGGAATTGGATGTGGAAGGGGCCTGTGACCCTTCCTTGAATGTCTCAGTGATCCATGAGACCCGATGTGTGGTAGTGGAACTTAAGGAAGCCTACACACCATATATACACATAGCACATGCTTTGAGCATGGACTCCATTAAGATTAACAGTTTTTCTTTTTTTCTAGATCTCATAGTTGGAAAATAGGCCTAACCAGAAGACTTTTATCTCCTTGTACCAAAGGCACTCAATAATATGACAGAAGTTGTCCTCCCCTCCAGTTCTGCAATTACATTCTCTGTCTATAAGATTTTGTGATTTTATATAATGTGCTTCTAAAATTCTACTTGAGAATGATTCAAGTCTGAAGTTCATAACAGGATCAGATAAAATATAAATACCTAAAATTATGTCTGTTACCATCTGAAAGCAGCCAAGGAGAATAATTCAATTCACTTATCAAGTTTAAGTCCCTACAAGCCTAGGAGAAAATAATTTTATCTCCAACATATTTTTTTATTTTTAACACTAATATTTTTTTCATTGTATCTCTATGAAAGAGATAACTAATCAGTTTGCAATTTTTCTTTGGGATGTGCAAGCCAAATAGATTGTGAATATCCATTTTTTTCCCCAGGATAATTTCTCTGCTATACATTGTTTCAGTTGCCTTTCATCAGTCATCTTTGTTAAGGTTATCAAGTTATTCTTCTAGCAAGTGAAAAGACCAGTGTACTAATACATCTTATAATATGTAGAAGAAAATTCTGCATTTTGATTAGTTTTTACCTGTGCATCAAATCCATTTGATGCACAGGTAAAAACAAGTAACTAAAAAAAGAAATCAGTGTGCTGTTAGAACACTGACTTGAAATGCCTCCCTTTTTCTCTCATAAACTAGCAAGTGAAGCATTTGGTGAATCTCCATCAGCAACCACTCTTTTAACAAAGTACCACCCATTGACAGACATAAAAACACATCAATTCAAAAGAAAAGTACTAACTGGTCATTCTTTGAGCTGTTGATAACTGCAGACATTTTTAGTACTCCAGCAGCACTCCTGCCCCCACTTTCTCTGTTTGAAAACTGCACACCCAGGTTTCTGTACTTTATTTTATTTAAAAAATCATCTTGTGTTGTTATTTTTTGTTGTATTTTAATACTGCCACACTCACGTGTAAAATACAAAGAGTGAGGGTGAAATGTTTACTTCCACTCGCTCCTCAGTGCTGTCATAGGAAGGGGAGGAGCCACTTGATCCTTTATGTCTCATCGCAGTGGTCCAAGAAAACAAATGACTGACAACAAAGAAAAAAAAAACTACTGTCAGCAACTGCTTGCTCTCTCATGCCACAGCAACAACAAATGCCAATGTGTTCTCAATCCCTATACACACTGAGGTGGAGAGGACTCCAGTGTCAACAAAAGCAGAATGGGAGAAAGGGGCTCCTGCATAGCAACATGAACACCACAGGAAAAAATTACATCACATTCTATGTGCAGAAGGACTAATTTATGAAAAATTGTCATGATAATAGTCTTTTTTATATATGTAAAGTTGAATTTTGTAACATAAAAAACAAAAAAAAAATGTAGCCCATTTTATAAGTGCAATAATACACTTCTGGGTGTGCACTGAACAGATAGTACCTCACTTCCAGACGCTAAAGTCACTTGGCTTGGGGCCTCATGCCTCACTACTCCCTTGGACATGCAGTAATATCTGTTCAATGCACACCCTGTCATGTTTTATTGCTTACATAATTTGGCCCTCAAGAAAGCAGTAGAAACTGTTTCAGGAATGCCTAATAGAGAGTGATAAAACTGGGCAATCAGTTTGTCTAAAGTGTGCTAGAAGAAAGTGGTCCTGATTCTCAAAGCATCCTTGAATGATGCAAGGGGCTTACATTACAGGGAATGGTGTATGGTGGAGTTTGCACCCAAAAGTGTGCTGAAAGCGATTCTCAAATGCAGCTTGTGTCAAACACAAGCTGCATTCACCAAAGGGAGCATACGCCATCCTTACAGCACAAAATGTGATGCAACATGGTGCAAAAGCCCTGAGCCAGAGTAATGGCACAACATCCCCTTTTCTGGAATTCTGTAAAGTGGACTGTGCTGACAAATTCAAACACCCGGTTAGATCATCCAGGGTTGGTTAAACAGTCCTTGCACCACCCCTTGGGCCCTCCATGGGTGGTGCTGAATGTAGCAAGGTATATTTATGTTACCAGGAAAGACTGGCTCTGATGCAGTATTTCATTTGCAGTGGGGCCTGTGTTTACCCAGCTCATAATCCTGCCTCACGATGACATATTGACAGCATGTACAGATGATTCTGGCATTGCAGAAGTGTAGCGTACTAATATAGGATATATGCTGAACATATATATATATATATTCATGGCAAAAAATTGCATTTAATGCATCATTTAGGGTTAAAGAGACAAAAGTGAGGACATACAATGTTAGGGGTGAGCACCTAACCCCCCCCCACAACCCGCACATCCATACTCCACAGACTGACAGATGCCAGGGTGTGCCATGGGGTCACCAGGCCAAACTCTCATCCCATTCCATGTGTAAGCAGGTTTACATGATTCAGTAAAGGAGAATGGGGTGATAGTTTTTGAGATAACGGCGCCGAAAGGCATGACAGACACCGCAATGTAATCCTATGGGGAAAATGTCAAATTTGTCATGGCATATCTATGCAACTATTTAATTCTCCAACACCTAAACGGCATAATTCACACCTGTATGTCATCCCCTCAACACCCTGTAAATTTCAAGTAAAAAGACCAAACCATTAATGAGCTATGCAATTCTAAAGCTTTTACACCTTAAAAAATGTTTCACTCGTGAGATAGCAAAATCCTCGTCTGTGAGATAAATCCTAGTCTGTAACCTAACAAAATCCTAGTCTGCAAGGAGACATCTGGTCATGCCAATCTGGGCCATCTGGTCATCCCCAGGACCATCTGGTAGTGAAATTCCGGCTATCTGGCAGTCCCCTCATGAACAAAGATCACTGACTAGGGTCATCTTGTGGACCAGGATTTTGCAGACTCATGAAAGAAGATCGCTAGCAAGTCACAAAAGAAGAATTTTTAATTTTTTAAAACCTATTTTTTGACAAATGAAGCAAACCAAAGGCATGGCTTTGTAGAGGGATTCACCCTGAACAAAACCCATGCCTCATTTGGCCCAAAAGTCACCTATGGAGAAAGCTACAACATTTTGTTTGACTGGAAAACTAAAAACAAGATGACCATGAGACCATTTATCTTTTGCAAAATATACATGCACATTTTTGAGAGAACTGAGCATGCTCAGAACTCAAAAATTAACAATTTTATTACTTTGGAACGGATTAAAATTTTTTTACCAAGCCAATGCTGAATTGTTCCTTGACTCAACCTCTTTCTATGTTCCAAGCTGCAGACCAAAAGATCACATGGTGTTGTTGCAGCACCATGGGCAAATAACATGTCAAAAATGGCAAAAATTGCATTTTTGTGGTGTTTTGCTGCGCAGAAACCATACGTCAGTCCAAAACGCAACTTGGTAAATCAAGAGATGTAGCATACCAGACTGTGCATACCAAATTACGTGCAATCCATTGAAGAGTTGCAAAGTTATTAATGTGCAAAATTTGAGGTTTAACATTAACGTGCTTACTCAACCCTAACTACAGGGGTACGACTGTGCCGCAATAATATATATATATATGTACACATACATACATATACATATACATATACATATACATATACATACATGCATACACACACACACACACATATATAAATAATACATATATATATATATATATATATATATATATATATATATACACACACATAGATGATGGCGACTGTGGAATATGGAAAATATTAGCACGAGTGCTGAGTGAACCATGATAAAACCATGAGTGGTGAAGCCATGAGTGATATTATTGCAGTTCACTCTGCATGAGTGCTAATATTTTCTATATTCCACAAGTCGCCCATCATGTGTGCAATTTATGCAATAGGGTCTTTTTTATGTTATTATTGAAGTTATTTTTGTTCATTTATCTGCTGTGCACTTCCTGGTGTGCCTGAATGGGACATTTGTGGGTTCTGATTGTTTATGTTTTGTCAATGGAGTGTGATTCAGTGTGTTATTGGTTGTTTGGTGTTAGCTGTTATAATGCGTGTTGTCTGATTGGTTGAATGTTGTTTGGGGCAGAGTTTTTTTACAGAGTTCCCAGATGGCATTTTGTGGATTTATCTGGCTGTTATGGTGATACTTGTTGGTAAGGGTTGTTATTTGTTTAGCTTATTGATTAGAGTGGCTGATTTGTGAATGTGGTGCACGGTTTTATTGTCGGCTTCTCAGCATGCTCGGTGGTGTCTTTGGCACAGGAGAAGAGCAGCTCAGCAGATGCAGTTCCGTGGAGTCTTTGCCTATTACTTTAGTAGAAACTGCACAGAAACATGTTCTTTTGAGTGAGTTTGGTGGTGTTTTGTACAGGACAGCTCACACTGGGCTTTGAGGAGGTGAAATTGAAAGCTTAGGAGAAGTTTTGAAGTTGTTTTTTAAGGTTGTGCTGCTTGGCTGACATAACCATTGTTGGTATATCAGCTGGTAACGTAGTCATTGTTGGTTTATTTGTAACCATATATCACAGTGTCTACATCATCTGCATGTTACTCAACAATGGTGAGAATAACTACATTTATTTAGAGTGTTATTGATTCACCCCTATTGTATAAATATATATATATAATATATATATATATATATATATATATATATATATATATATATATAAAGAGAATAATGGATAGTTTAGAGTGTATTACTGGTCAATAATACCATCGAGAGGTTCAGGACATGCACGAACCCCGAGAGCGAAGCTCGAGAGGTTCCTACATGTCCTGAACCTCGAGATGGTATTCTGACTGGTAACACACTCTAAACTATCCATTATTTTTTTTAATATATGGATCCAAGTTTTTAGTCTGCGGTAGGCTGCTGCTGTGAAGGATTGTGTCAGTTGTAGCTGACTGCAACACTGCCTCGCTCAGCCTGTTTCTCCCTCACCCGCTTGCCCACATAGAATGCTGCCTCACTCCATCTCTTTCTGCTCTGCTGGCTTACACACACACACAGGGCAGTAAAAAAAACTACCTTTTTTTCCTTTTGTTGGGGGGTGCAGGATCAGCCAGATAAGTCCTTTTAAAAACAAAAATTGGAACTGCCGTGGACACTGCGCTCTCGCTAAGCGAGACATGACCACCATGTTTTAAAAACTGTTTTGGCTGCCCACAGACAGAGAGCAGCCAATCATTAGCTGCGTTAGTGAGCGTCAATGGTTGAGTGACATTTTAAAGGTTTACTGATTTGGGGAGTTGTGGTCTTGCGCTGTTTAACTTGGCTGGTAATACTGTCGTTCAAGTCCCAAATGATACTATTATTGGACGTGAACGATAGTATTATCACTCTCAAAGTATGGTATTATCACTTCGGGAGTGATAGTATTACAGAAAAAAAAAATTGTATGCTTTAATAACATATTAAATCTGCTATCCATATGTTAAATATATATATATATATATATATATATATATAAACATATATATATATATATATAGATGTAGATATATTATACAGGCGCAGTCATGCCAGTATATTAGGATTACATAAGCATTTCTATATTAAACCCAAGTTTTTGCACCTTAATAACTTTGCCCCGTTCAACCAATTAACATGAAATTTGGAAATCTCAGCCTCTGTGCCAGGATCTCTTGGTCCCGTAAATTGCATTTAAATTGGTTAAGGGGAGGCAAAGTTAAGGAGGTGCCAAAAAACACAAACATGCAGTTATTTGAAAATTGTAAGACCTTTTTTGTCACCCGAAAACGTAAAAAATATGAACCTTTGAAACATAACACTGTCAGGATTGATAGAGGCTAGTCCAAGGTGTGTGCTTTTGTGGTTTTTATGTCCCTCACTTTAGTAGTTTTTGAAATATTTAATAAAAATGTTCCATATCTGAGCATGTGCAGTTCAAAAAATTAATGTTCTATTCATAACTGACTTTTTGTGAAAGCAGCAGTTTGCACTGTATGACACAGATGTCTTTAACATACAACAGCTGTGTCATATAGTGTAATCCCAGCTGTTGTCACCACTTGTAGCCATCCTGGCTCTGCCTTAATTTCACTATTGTCTGCAATGGGGGGGGTCAATCCCCGGTGTCAGTGTATTTATTAATCTAAATGTATTTATTAGTTGAATTTATTTTGTATTGATTTTTCATGGCTAACACTGGGATGCCCACCTCTGGTGTCAGATGTTTCCCCACATGTTCAGTCCCTGTTGATTTAATGAACATTACTGAAATCAGGGGGACAATACCAGTGTTGGCATTTGCATTATCCCCTCCAGCAGTGTGGGACACTGTGGAGCCCAACCCTAGTGTCCCAAAATAGTGTTATTAAGTGTACCTGAGGAAAAACTCCCACAATGTCTTTTTTTTGTCTGTTAGTTTAACCTGGAAAAAAGAAAACAGTCCCTCATCATCTGTCACCATCTCCCTACCCACAACTTCCTCCCCTTGACTCCCCCACCTTATCCTATACTTACCTACTGAGGTTGAGACAGATATAACACAGCTGTCTTTAATAAATGACAGCTGTGTTGTATAGTGCAAGTAATATACAACATAGTTGTCTTTAACAAATGACGGCTATGTCAAATAGTGCAAGTACTATATAACACATCTGTCTTTAATAAAAACAGTTGTGTTGCATAGTGCAAGCACTATATGACACAGCTCTCATTAGTATATGACAACTGTGTTGTATGATACTTGCACTATATGACACAGCTGTCAGTCATTAAAGACTTCTGTACCATATAGTGCAGGTGGGTGCTTGCTGGTGGTTGGGGCACTAGGTCAAGGACAGGGCTACTGTTATTGTAGCCCCACCACCCTGACAGTCAGTGAGCTGTTTTCTGCACACTGGGGGCCCTAATCCCCGGTGGCAGTTTATTTATTTATTTTAAATTTGATGGCCTGCCCCTTCCCCTCTTTGTAGCCGTCTCCTTGTTACAGGCACTGCTGACACTGGGGTGCCGAATCCCCATGTTGGCTTTTACACCCCTCTCCCCAGTATTGTAGAACAGAGCCCACCACCAGTACTGTGTCCCTTAATCCTTTTTATAGTATTTTTCCCCTTGAAAAAAAAACTTCCAACATTGTCTTTTTTTTTTTTTTTTTGTTAACCTGGAAAAAAGAAAATGGTCCTTCATAGTCCCACCTGTCTTCCTACCCTCGCACTGTGCACCCACCACCCCACACACCTGCTTACCCTATACTTACCACTGGAGGTCAGACGCTGTCATCTTCTGTGGACCAGGACATGTCTGCACTCTTCAAAGCGGAATACAGGTAGCTGTATAATGTATTTTAATGGCGTTTTGAATTTATGTTGATATGTTTGCCATCTTTTGGAGTTTTTCCACCAAATTTTTAACATGGGCTTTCTGGGACCCCTCCTCCTGAACACTGTCACCATCATTTCATTACTTGGGCCCGGAAGGTGATTTCACAGTCACTGTGCGGAATCACCTTTCGGGACTGATTAATGAAATAACAGTGGCAAAGTTCATGAGGTGGGGTTCGAAAAAGCCCATGTTGAAAAATTAGTGAAATAATTCCCCAAAATGGCCACAATATGAGCGTGGATTGTGCAGTTTCTACATAGGCACATAACTTTAGTAATTTACAATATTTTGACTCCAGATTTTCAACATGCCCTTTTTTTCACACCACCTCATGGACAGTACATCTGTCATTTCTCATATCCTACCCAAAACATGTTTGCACTCCTGTAGCATGGAATGGCACAGTCACTGCGTGGAATCACCTTTCAGGATGGATTAACAAAATGACAGTGCCAGTGTTCATGAGGTGGGGTCTCAGAAAGCCCATGTTGAAAATTTGGTGAAAAAATTCTAAAACATGGCTGTGTCATGAGTGTGCATTGCACAGTTTCTACACAGGCACATAACTTTAGTAATTTGCAACATTTTGACTCCAGATTTTCAGCATACTCATTTATTCACACCACCTCATGAACACTGCAGCTGTCATTTTTCACATCCTGTCCAAAACCTGTTTTTGCACCTGTGGTGCGGAATGGTGTTTCAGCATGGATTTGAAAATTTTCACCTATGAGGTTTATAAGGTTGGATCATAAGAAGAATATAATGACTGTTTGAGGTCAAAATATTAAAAAAAAAATGTATTATGTAACATTGATTGCTGGGATGTCTGTTGCACCTCTGGGGAACATGTTGCCTTACCGTGCCGGTATGCTGAGTTCAGGTGTGAATTCAGTGAGCCGGTTTACTGGTACATGGCTGATGTGGAAGGTGCTTCAGCATGTAGCACCAGTCATGCTCTGGGTAGGGGCAGAGCAGCACTTTGACACAGACGTCACATTCTGTAGTGGGTCAGGGAACCTCACCCACAGGATATCAAGAAGTGTGCTAGGGTCTGCTGGCCCTATGTACTGCATCATGACTGTCTCCAATATTGTATTTAGCTTATTCTGTGCAAATGAGAATACAGTTCCACTATCACAAAAAGAAGGGAAATTAGTTGCAAAAACTGTACTAATGCAGAGCTTAGGGTTGTAAAAATGCAAAGTGTACAATGATGGGAAATGAAAAGATATTAGGGATTTGGGTCTCCAGAGTATTGGCAAATCAGTGGTGGGTTCTTATTTGGGATTGTCAACCCTAATGCCCACCCCCCCCCCACCATGGCACTATCCCTGCCCTGGATCAGACGAGGTCAATGAGATGTCTTCATGCAGAGCCTGTATGGCCCTGCATGAAGAAAACTCTGACAGATTACTGTATGTTGGCAATACTGTATCACCATGATGCACTTAGTTGGAACTGTATCTTGTTCTCTGGACAGGAGGCTATGGGCTGGGGTGGTGGGCATTAGGGTTTACAACCCCAAGTAAGACCCCACCACTAATTTGCCAATACTCCGGAGACCCAAATCCCTAATATCTTTCCATTTTTCATTTGTATGCTTTGCATTTTTACAACACTAATCTGTGCATTAACGTAGTTATGCAATATATATATATATATATATATATAGATAGATATATATATATATATATATATATATATATATATATATATATATATATATATTTATACAACATGTGTTTGGAAATAAATTCATGTATAAAAGTAGTATCTGAGTTAGGTCATGGAGATATCATTATACGGTGAAGATATCATTGATATCTTCATGTTCCTATACGTCCATAGTGATATCTCCACCATCCTGTACGCCATTCAATAGAAAGTGAAAGTTTTTTTTTACATTCTGTTGCGCGAGAATCTCTCTCTCTCTTCTCTAAAATCTGGCACCCCCCAACCACAAACACACACATGCCCTCATTTTGTTGATTCTGCCATAATATTTTGTAAAATGAATGTAAGCACTTATCTGATTGATCCTGCCACTTTGATATTCAACAGAGAACCATAAATTGCACCCGCCTCATGTTACGATGTTTCCCTTAAAATAGTGCACTGTAGAGGTAAGAAGATTGATAGGACTAAGACATCACAGTAGTTCACTCTGAAACGGTCTCTACACATTTATTAAAAACTCTGCACTTCTGCATTTCTATTCTTGAAGCTGCCGACTGTATCGAAAAGAGAGAGAGAAGCCAATCAGCAGCTTCACAACTGCTGCAGCACTAAGATGCCTGTAGCAACACATACTTTGTGCGCCTCCCGCTTCTCTCTCCAATCGCTCTCTCTTGAATACAGTCCGCAGCTTCAAGAAAAAAATGCAGAACTGCAGAGTTTTTTTTTTTTTTTAACTAAATGGCTACAGACCTCTTTACTGTGAACTACTGTCATGTCCTAGTCGATCAATCTTCCTGCTGCTCGTCACGCTATTTTTAAGGGGAAAACAAAGTAATATGAAGAGCTGCTACAGTTCATGGTTCTCGCCTGATTACAGTAGCAGGATCAACCAGATAAGTGCTTAAATTACATTTTTACATAATAATGGCAGGATCAACCAGATAACATTATCCACATCATTTTAAACTGTCAGAATCTACCATTAAATTTTTTATTTTACATAACATATCATCTTTTGTGTTCTGTGTTGGGGGGAGGGGTGTTTTAGACTATGTTCAGGTAGAGTTTCCATTGCAATCTGGCCCAAACACATGTTGTATAAACAGAACATGACATGGCCTGAGTGAAGATATCATATTTATCTTCACTCAAGGCCAATGACATCAAGATATCTCACTCGTGGGCCATGTCATATCCTCTATATATATGGTGTGTATGTATATATATATATATATATATATATATATATATGGTGTGTATATATATATATATATATATATATATGTGTATATATATATATATATATATGTATTTATGCAATGCCTCTGAGGATATCATGAGCAAATATCAACAATATTTTCAATGTCATCTGACCTACAGTGAGAATATTGGATTTATATTCACTGTAGGTCATATTCTCACACTAGGTCCACTAGAGTCACTATCTGCACTTAAGCAGCACCAGCTCCAATCTCACAGTTCACCCACGATACAGCACCCACTCTGAACTTCCTCAATGTGAAACTGGCATTCACACTGAGAGGTTCTTTTTTTTCACACACACACACACACTCCACAAAGAACCCCTCCACCCTTCCCCAAGCCCAAAACAGTACAAAATTGACACCCTGTCTTCCCAGCCCTGACTTACCTTGCCTACTTAGGCAGATACAGTCCGCCATAAGCCATCCACCGCTTCTGCTACCTAAAGCAGCTAGTGATAGAAAAAAGCAGGATAAACCAGATAAAACATTCTTACACATAAAATGATAGGACTAAAAATGGAAAAAAGTAAAAAAAAAAGAAACAAAATTACCGAATGGCAACCTCACTCCCTCGCTAACCGGGATCGTAGACATCATGTTCTTAAAACTTTTCAGAACATCCACAAAAAATACATATCCAATAAATGCTGCGTTCAGCACCAAATGTATGTAGGGACCCTAGCTACCACACTAGCATCCCTACCTACTGCCATGGAAACCACCGGGCACTCAAAGAACACAGTGTGGAAAAACAGCTTCAAAATACATAAATAAATATGTAAAAAAGGAAAACAACTAGTACCTAAAAACATAAGCAGGCATTACATAAATGCAATATGTCATGGCCCCGCTGGAAATATCAATGATATTTTCCCTCGTGCAGTTTGATCTTGTAACATCACTCATGGCTCTGACACTCTTAATGTCAAAAGGTCAAACTGCACTTGGAGAAATAGCAATGATATTTCCAGTGGGGTAATGATATATCCTTTATATGTACATTCCTATAATAGTATGTTACACCCTAGCAATGTTCGAGTCATCTGTACCTACTGGCAGATTGTTATTGTGAAGCACAGTTATATGATACAGTATGTGTGCTGTAGGGTACATATCATAAAATGTCTATCCAGCTTGTCTGCAATAGCCTACTAATTACTGTTACCATCCCGAGAGCAGCCTGACCATCCTGCAGCTCTCTGCAACCTCCTCAGGTGTACCATCCTTTCAGTGAATGGCCACAGTTGCCACAAGCTGCAGGACTTAGGCGCCAGGACCCTACCTGATAGTGAATCAGCTGCAGGGTTCCTGGTGCACCTGTCCAGCAATCTGTGTAATCTGCCATTGACACAGCTTTTACTGAGTTTTAAGAATCAAGCTCAGTGTTTTCTAAAGTGTGCTCTAGCTTTTCTGCCCAGACATCAAGACACATATAGAGCTTGTGCATTATATCTGACCTTTAGTGCTTGTAGTGCAGAGCTGACAGATGACCCTCCAAACCTGCTGCATAGTTGAACTTTAAGATCAGATATTTTTTCATTAATTTCAACTCTACTTTTGTAATATGCTTTGACAATGAAGAGCTTGAGGAAATGATTACACCTATAGTAAATACACATACTCACATGTGGTACCTAGAATTTCACTTCCCAGTCTCCATTTATAACTGGTCTTCTTGAGTCCAAAAAATTATTGCTTTACTTTTTTGGATCAGTATTTAATTTTAGCTTTTCTGAATGATGAGTAATTGTAATTTTGTCTGATTCAGAGAGAGTCAAATAAAATAATGTCAGATTGTCACAATACACCAACACTGGACATGACTGCTGGTAAATTTTTGTAGGGACTAAATAGGTATCATCCAGGTTTACAAACAAATAAATTCAGAGCAAAGCAGGAGCCAGGACATAGCCCTGCCTATCACTTCTATAGGTAGAAAGTGTGCTGAGAGCAGCCACCTGACCCCAACCCAGACCCCTGCACAGGTTTCTGTATAAAAGGTCTCTAATCACACTAACTAGGAATAGATCAATATCCTGTCTTTACATAAGGTGCCATAACAGATCTCTGAAAATGGAATCATAAGCAACGCTGCAATCTATATAAGCCAAGTATACATTTTTATTTCCTTAATTTAACATACTTCTCCTAAAGGTGTTGCAATACAAAGCAATAATCAGGGGCACACTACTCCTCCAAGCCCTGAGACCTAACTAAAATTGAGACAGCCCCCAAAACTTGTCTATTTGCATTTGCAGTCTAGTAAACATAACTTTAGAGAAAATCTTCAGAAATGTCCAAGCGGCTTATTGGCCTGAACATTTCAGTATCTACTTAATAATTTTTTTTATACATAGATACATACATAGATACATAGACAGTGTCGGCAGATAAGGGCCTATGGCCCACCCAGTCTGCCCATTTAAGTTTCTAAGTTCAGTTTATGTTTTCCAAGAAGTCTGTTGCCCCTTACCCCTGACCTCCAGAATTCCTTTATGTCTATCCCATGCATTCTTAAATCCCGTGATTGTTTCAGCCCCCACCACTTCCTCTGGCAGGGTGTTCCACTTGTCCGCCACCCGTTCTGTGAAGAAATTCTTCCTCACGTTTCCTCTGAATCGTCCTCCCTCCAATTTCATCCCATGCCCTCTAGTCCTGGAACATCTTTTTCGCTTAAAAATAGTACATTCCTGCTCCCTGTTCCTCCCTGTAAGATACTTGTATGTTTCTATCATATCCTCTCTCCTCCTTCCTCCAGGGAGTACATGTTCAGTGCCTTCAACCTGTCCTCATAGGACTTGTGATGCAATCCATGCACCATCTTTGTTGCCCTCCTCTGAACCTTCTCTACCCTGTCTATGTCCTTGTGAGGTAAGGTCTCCAGAACTGCACAGTGTACCCAGGTGCGGCCTCACTAGTGTCTTGTATAGTGGAATTATGACCTCCCTTTCCTGCTGGTGATGCCCCTGCCTATGCATCCCAGCATCCTATTTGCTTTACCTGCTGCCTTGTCACACTGTTTCTGCCTTGAGGTCATCAGAGATGATTACTCCAAGATCCCTTTCCTGCTTGGTGCATGCTATATCCTCACCCCAACTGATATATTGTGCCAGGGTTTTTGTGCCCCATATGCATTATCTTGCACTTCCTTGCACTGAATTTCAACTGCCAAACCCCTGACCATTCTTCAAGTTTCTGCAGGTCCCTTCATTCTGGCCTACACCCTCTGGTGTGTCTACTCTGTTACAGAGCTTTGTGTCATCAGTGAACAGTGAAATTCTGCTTCTAGGTCCTGTGCAATGTCACTGATGAAGATATTGAATAGTACCGGTCCCAGCACTGATCCCTGTGGTACCCCACTGGTCACTCTTCCCTCTGTGGAGTGACAGCCATTTACCACCACCCTCTGTGTCCTGCTGCCCAGCCAGTTACCTACCCACCACACTACTGTCCTGCCCACACCCATATTCCCAGTTTGTGCAATAGTCTTCTATGTGGCACAGTGTCAAAGGCCTTGCTGAAGTCCAGATAGGCCATGTCCACTGCCTCCCTTGATCCACCTCCCTAGTCACCCAGTCAAAAATTCAATGAGGTTGGTCTGACATGACCTCCCCTGGTGAAACCATGCTGCCTTGGGTCCTGTAGTTCATTGACAAACCAGATGTTCCACCAATCTCTTTTCAGTAGTGCTTCCATGATCTTCCCCACTACCGAGGTGAGGCTGACTGGTCTGTAGTTCCCCGCCTCTTTGTTCCCACCTTTGTATAAGGGACTACATCTGCTATCCTCCAGTCTTTGGGTACCTCCCTGTTTCTAGTGATTGGCTAAACAGGATAGCAAGAGGTTTAGCCACCACTTCTTAGTTCTTTAAGGACCCTGGGTGCACCTCATCTGGGCCCCATTGCTTTATCAACTCTTATTACTTCCAGTTCTTTCAGGACCCTTTCTTGTGTAAAGGGACTTGTGTCCATTTCTGCACTATTCTCACCCCTTGCACTCCGTTCAGACCCATTACCCTCCTCTTCCTCAGTAAAGACTGAGCAGAAATACCTGTTCAATATGTCAGCTTTACTGTTGTCATCCTCCACACAGCCCCATCCTCCCCTTCAGTCTCACTATCCTCTCTTTGCCTTTCTTTTTCATGTATGTACCTGTAAAAGGTTTTGTCCCTCTACCCACTGATTTTGCAATGTGTTCTTCTGTCTGAGCTTTGGCTTCCTTACTGACCTCCCTGCCTCCCTTTGCTTCTCCTGGTACTTCTCCCTATCCCCTTCTGCCTGTGTCTTTTTGTACTGCCTAGATGCAATCTTTTGGCTTTCACTTTCTTTGCTACCTCTTTGGAAAACCATAATGGTCTCCTCTTCCTTTTTCTCTTGCTAACCTGCTTAATACATAATTCTGTTGCTCTTGTAATCCTCATTTTAAATACTTCCCACTGTTCCTCAACCCCTGATGCCTGCCCCATTCCCCTTAATGCCTCTTTCAAGTATCTCCCCATTTTCCCAAAGTTTGCCCCCCTAAAATCCAGGATACGTGTTTTTGTGTGGTTTGGTTCTGCTCTTTCTGTGATTTCAAACCACAGTGACTGGTGGTCACTGTTCCCCAGGTGCTCCCCCACTCTTAACCCTATCACACTGTCCCTGTTTGTGAGCACAAGGTCCGGTATTGCCTTCTGCCGACCATTTGGCATTTTTAATATATTTTTAATATATATAAAATACATTTGGACTATATCTGTACCCTTTCAAGAATTTGGTACAATCCTATTTAAGATACACCTACTAAAGAATTTAATCAGCAGAACACTCCAGTTTTCTTTGAGACACAAATAAGTCTCCACTGGAATGATGTCAGAGCCAGAGCCTTATTATGGCTTAGAGATCTAATTGTGTTAACTACTTAATTTAGAATTATAGAAGCAATGCTACTGCTGTCCACTAGCAACAATGAACTCTGTGTAACTCAGACATAAGATTTTCCTCAAAAAAATGTTTTCTAAAATGACAGATCCATTTATTAACTGCAGTATAATATGTAAAACTGTAACGTAATATGTATCTACTTCTGTACTATTTATATATTTATTTAGTTTTTGTTAACCAGATACCTACACTAGACAAGACATTTGCCTATTTTCAGGTACATGGAAATAAAAGTTCAATACAGAAGACAACATGATACACTTTAGGCAGTTTAACAGAGTCAGGGAGAACATAACATATTCAGCAGGTGCACACAGTTAAACAAGCATTTGTCAATGCTGAACGTTGATTGCTTATATGTGCTGTTTAGGTATTTGGAAGTGAAAGTACCATGCCTAAGAAATGTCATGTGTGCCCCCCCAAGACATCCACTGTGTCTTTCTGTTCAGTAGTCACAGAAGAGGGGGAGGGGCAAGGACCACTGCAGTTGCAAAGGTGTGAAGAGGTGGACAATAGTCCATTCACAGGCAAAAGAATCCTGCAGAAGGTGAGTAAATTAACGGTGGACAAAGCGAGGGGACCAGATGGCATACACCCAAGGATATTAAAAGAACTGTGAAGGGAAATAGCAGTACCTGTGGCAGCCATGTTCAGTGAGTCATTCAATAAAGGGGTGGTACCAGAGAATTGGAGGAAGGCACATGTAGTCCCTTTATAGAAATCCAGCAGTAGGGAGGAGGCGGGGAACTATAGGCCGGTCAGCCTCACTTCAGTAGTGGGGAAGATCATGGAGACATTGGTTAAAGAAAGGATAGTGGGGCGTCTAGAAGCCATCGGAGGCCAGGACCGTAGGCAATATGGATTCACAGTGGGGAGGTCATGTCAGACAAATCTGGTTGATCTCTTTGACTAGGTGACAAAGGAAGTAAATCAGGGTGGGGCAGTGGACAATGCTTACCTTGATGTAAGCAAAGCCTTTGACACCGTCCCACATAGGAGGCTGATAAACTAGCTGAGTAGGCTGGGCATGGGGGAAAGGGTGGCAAAGTGGGTTAGAAACTGGGTAAGAGACAGGAGGCAGAGAGTGGTGGTAAATGGGGCACAGCTTGGGGAGAGGGGGTGACCAGTGGGGTGCCACAGGGATTGGTCCTGGGGCCAATCCTGTTCAATGTCTTCATTAGTGACATTGCAGAAGGGATGAAGGGAAAGGGCTGCCGGTTTGCAGATTATACCAAGTTGTGCAACACAATGAATACCCCAGAGGGGGTGGAGAAAATGAGTAGGGACCTGTTGAAGGTTGAGAAATGGTCTGAGGACATGCAACTGAACTTTAATTCAAAAAAGTGCAAAATTATACACCTGGGACACAGAAACCTTGGGGAAAGGTAACAGGATGGGGGGGGGGCATTGCTGATGGTCTCAAAGAAGGAAAGGGAACTGGGGGTTCTTATTTCAGATGACCTGAAAATGTGAAAGTGGTAAGGCAGCTGAAATGGCCAGTGACATGCTGTGGTGCATAGGCAGGGGTATCACCAGCATAGGGAGGGAGGTAGTGATGCCATTATATAAAACCATGGTCAGGCTTCACATGGAGCACTGTGTGCAGTTCTGGAGATTGCACCTTTGTAAGGATATTAACAGGCTGGAGATGATCCAGAGAAGGGCGAATGAGATGGTACAGAGTTTGCAACACAAGACTCCTGAGAAGAAATGAAGGGACCTCAATATGTACTCAGTGGAAGAGAGGAGGGAAAGAGGGGATATGACAGAAACATTCAAGTACCTCAAGGTATAACTATAACTACTGAGAATCAGGAGACAGCTGCTGTAGGCATATGTGCCAGCTTCTGTGTGATATTCTTTGTTCTTATAAATCTGTAATCTCCAGTATTTCAGTAACCACATGACCACACTGCCTTCTTTGGGCAATTTTATGCTATCAGATGCCTGGTGTCAGATGGCAGACAGAGGGCTCACCAGCTTGTGCTGCCATTTGAAAAAAAAACTTCATAGAGTGTTCTTTTACTGGTAAGCATTTTGGAAAGCTAGTGAAGGTCTCATAATTTTTGTTATGATTTTATCTCCTTATGTCTGTCCCCTTTGGTTCCCCCATCCCCACAACCAAACAGTTATATGTGGCCACAGCTGCAGCCTTTTCCCTGCCAAGATGATGGGTGAGAAACATAGACTTTGAAGGCAGATAAGGACCGCTTGGCCCACTGAGTCTGCTCATTTACCTACCCGATGGATAAGCTGCAGATTCTAGTTAATCAACAGCTTATCTTTCTCCTGCCCCCCAGTAGAATTGCCTTATGTCTGTCCATGAGCAGCTGCCTTCACAATCTGTGAAGTCTGATGTCTTTCAGTGCCGCTTATTGGCCATCTTCCAACACAGGTGAGGCTCTGCCAGCCCAAAACTAACTCAGGACAAGCAATTTTCAAAGTGGGGAAGAAATGAAGTGAGGAAGAATCAAGTACTCATTCAGATGTGGCGTCAATTTTAAGATTAGTATACTGGTGTGGACACTGGAAATAGAACCACAGCTCTGTAAGCAGCCTTATGAAGAGTAAAGACTTCTCGAAGCACTAGGGTTCTGTTTATTGTACTGTAAGTGGGCTGCATCTAATTCTGTAATTACTGTACCTTACGTCTGGATGTATAGCAGGCCCAACTTTGAATAAACACTGCACTTCAGTTAACACATGATGCCATAGCAACATAGAATTTGTCAGCAGAAAAGGACTGCTCAGCTCACCCAGTGTGCCCAAGTGTTCTCTACCTACTTGTAACTCCTGCTTGTATATGTTACTGCATGTCTTATTCTGCCTGTGTCCATCAGGACCTCCTTGCGAATATGCTTGCTTAATGGATTTTTCCCTCAATGAACTTGAACCTACTCCACTTCCATAGCCCTATTGATCTCTGTTGACCCCCTCCTTCCCCTTTTTCTAATATACCCCTATGTTTATCCCATGCATGCTTCATGCCCCTTACCATTTTAGCTTCCACAACTTCGTCTGGCATTCTTTTCAAGGCATCTACCACCCTTTCAATAAATAAATATTTCTTTACATCTATCCTGAATGCTCCCCCCCCCCCACCAGCTTCATTGTATGTCCCTTGGTTTGGGTGCTCATTCTCATTTGAAGAAAACTCCCCAATTGTACCCTCTTTACCCTTGTGAGGTACTTTGTAGGTCTTGATCATGTCACCTCTCACCCTCCTCTCTTCCAGAGTGTACATGTTGAGATTCTTCAGCCTTTTCTTGTAAGGATTCCTGTGAAAATTCTGAACCATTTTAGTTGCCCTCCTCTGGAAAACCTCCACCTTATGTCCTTTCTGAAGTGTGGACTCTAAAACTGGACACAGTACTGCAGCTGGGGGTATACCAGGGAGTGATACAATGGCAGCACAACATCCCTCCTCCTCCTCCTCCCACTGGAGATGCCAGTTCTTATGCATCCCAGAATTTAATTTGCCCTGCCCATAGCCTTGTCACACTGTACTGTCATCCTAAGGCCCTCTGATATAAGAACCTCAAGGACCTTTTCATGTCTAGTGAGTATCAGTACCTCCCCCCATCCTATGCCCAGCATCGGGGTTCCTATGCCCAAGGTACATGATTTTGCACTTGTTGGCATTGAACCCCAAGTAAGTAAGAACATGGAACTGATTTGAATGAATTGCAGGCTTTTAAGCAGCTTTTCGGGGAGTGTATACATGTGTGTGCGAGGGCTATGCTACTATAACTATTTGCTTTTGATTTGGTATAATGTGTGAACAGACTAACCCTGCTCCCCACTCCATGTGCTATATCAGAGATAAAAAGCCCAAATAGCATTGGGCCAAGCACTGAGCCCTGTGGCACCCTACTTGTCACTGCTGTGGGTGCTGAGAGCTATACCACCACCACCACGTTCTGCACCATCCCCTGTAATCAGTTCTCTATGCATGTAGTAAGACCACATTCCACCTGTACCCCTCCTTTTCCTCACTGTTCTCCTCCTTGCCCTGTGTATGTGCTCCCAGTAGTCTGCATCCTTTCTCCTCCTCCTTATTCTTTCTGGGTGGTGATGTCTTCTGTATTACACTCAGACCACTCTGCTCGCCCCTTTCCAGGGTTACTATGCCTCTGCCTTTACCTATATCTAGAGCGGTGAGCTCATCAGCCTCCCCTGCCCGGACCTTTCTACCAACGTCAGTCTTCTGGCCACCCCCTTCCCCACTGCCATTTGTTTAAATACATATTAGTAGAGATACACCCTTTTAATGCTACTTTTTTTAATTTTTTACATATTTTACCACTGGGCTACAGTCAGCTTGGTCATCCCGACCGACCCCCCTAGCACTGCCCCCGACATCAGGCCGACCTGCTCACCTCCACGGATTACCCACTTGGTGGGGTGGTGAGGAGCTTCCCAGGTCGACCCACTGGAGCAGGATCTGGTTGAGGAGGCGCCATTTGGGGCAAGCGGTAGGGGAGTCAGAAACTCATGCTGCCTGACAGTAGCATATTTTCCACTTTTCTCTCTTTTGCGGAGTGCGGCCATGCAATGATGCTTAGGCACAGCATGCCAACGTCTGCCACAGTCCACCACCCTTTACTACACCACTGTAGTAGTGCCCATGGTTGTCATCAGGGGCCGCTACAGAGCAGTGGGTCCCTGGATCCTGCCCCAGGATAGGAGAGCAGTCATCTGGATGCTCAGTCCTATCCCTCCCTTGCCAACCCCTGGCAGGCCAGGCTTGCGTCTTAACCTGGGTCACAAGCATGGCATGAGGTGTGGCATCCAGTGCCTCAACCCTCAGTGCCAGTGGCCCAGCAGCAATGCTGTCTTTAATATACCCCTCCCCTTCCTGCTCCAGTGTACCATCTTCCCCTTGTACAAGTCACTATTCTCCACCAACCCTACCCCAGTTAGTCACTAACCCATAATGTTTCATGTGGCACCAATCCCTCAGCCACTCGAACTCCTCAGGCCTACCCTTCCTCTCCATGCTTGCACATGGTACCGGAAGTACCTCCAAAAATGCCACCGACTTCCCGACCCCCTCACACTTCCTACCCAAGTACTCAAACCTCCCCCTCACTACTTCCACTGTCATTTGTACTCACATGCAACAGTAAATGAGGTTTCCTCCTCCCCCTTGGTGCACGCTTGAGCAGTGCCTGCCCTGCCCCTCCTGCAATAAACCTATGGACAGCTTCAACCCAAATATGGCTGTGCCTTTCCCCTTTCCATCCCATCTTACCCATTTCAGTATAGAATCCCCCAGGACGAGTACCCTCCACCCCTTACCCCCTTTCCCTTCTAATGCCCCTTCCACCACCCCAGTATTCATTCTTCCCTGTCCCTTACCCCGACCAACTGCACCCTCTGTGACTACTGTATCTGTACCCCCTACTTCTGCCTCACCCCTTTCCTCTGCCTTATTTCTCCCATCCCACTTGAACCCCTTCCCAGCCTGACTACTTCCTACTGGGCTTCCCATGTTGACCTCCCCCTCCTCCCTGCTGATTTCCGTGCCCTCTTCTATCCCTGCTGTTGTCAATTTAGAGCCCCCATTCCCTTCTACCCCGATAGTGATGACCTCCCCATCCTTCCCCTTCCCATAGCCTTCTCTCCTTCATTCACCACCCCCTCCTTCCTTACTAGCCTCCTTCTACCCTTTGGTCCTTGCTATCTCTTCCCCTACCTGTTGTTATCCCTCTCATGCCCCGCTTGTCCTCCCCCTTCAGTATGTTCCTGCTCCCCTTCTCTGTCTCATATCAGAGGTTTGAATCTATTCATAGTCAATACCAGTCCTACATCTCTTCCCCCTATTGGTTCCCCCCTCCTACGTGTCCCCCTCTGTGCCACCCCTGGTCCCTCCCTACCTGCAGCCATCTTCTCATTCCCCTGATTCTCCCCTGGTACTCCTCGTTGTCTCTTCCTCTCCCATCAGGAGGCCCCCTGCCCCTCGCCTTGGGTACCCCTCCCTTCTCCTCTCTTTTCTGCTAGTGCCTCTGATACTGGGGTCAGTTTCAGTCCCTAATTATTCTTCCTCCATCCCCCTTTGACATCCCTTATTCCCCCCCTCAGGATGCCTACCATACTTATCTGCCCTGCCACTTACACTCCTCCCTAACCTCCACAGTTCCTCCCTCAAACTAGCAAGTCATCTACAGATCATATCCCCATCCTCCAAGCCCAGTCCAGGATCATGGCACACCCACACCCTGTACACCCCTCCACCCTCCCAAAGATACCCACTCTATTGACATGTGGCACCTGTCCCATTTTGGCCTCCATCTTATGTTATGGGCTCTTAGTCCCAGGTTCTGTACCCTATTACAACTGTTAGACCCCTATTTAGTCAAATTCCTGTCCCCCCCACACTAGTCCCCCTACTGAACCCTAGCCGACCAGGGTAATTCAGTCTCAAATCTCATCTGTTAGATACCGTATTAGTGTAGCAATCCTAAAGCCTCCTTGTCCGTTTTTCACCCCTCAGCTACCATACTTTTTGTTCTCTGCTTTTGTATAGTTTCACTTAGCCCAGTTAGAAATCCTATTGCACTCCAAGTATTACTCAGCTCAGTTAGAGAAATAAACAGAACACATATATATGTATTATTACAGCAATCATAACAGTATAGCTCAGTACTTAGCTCACTTAGAGAAAGAAACAGAACATCTAAATCTGTATTATTACAGCAATCCTAAAGTATCCAATCATTGCTTTGTCTCCACTACAGAGGCCCTGCTGTAATATAGGACTACAGAGAACACTGGGTGGGAGGGTGGGCATCTGTAAAGTCCCGGCAAGCTCCATTGAGCTCGCTCATTCCCCCTCTCTCACTCGCTCATTCTGTTTCTCCTGGTGTTGCAGGCTGCCCTTTTGTACTGGGCTCCTACTGCATTGGCACCTTTTTCTGCCCACAAAGAAATCCGCAGCAGTCCCAACACAGCTCCGTTGAGGTCGCTCACTTCCCCTCTCTCACTTGCTCATTCTGTTTCTCCCGATGTTGCAGGCTGCCCTTTTGTACTGGGCTCCTGCCTCTGTTGGCACCTTTTTGTGACAGACTAGGTAGGCCAAGCAGTCATTATCTGCCATCAAATTCTAGGTTTCTGTTTTTTCTATGTTTTTTTGCCCACAAAGAAATCTGCAGCAGTCCTGACACAGCTCCGTTGAGCTCACTCACTTCCCCTCTCTCACTCACTCATTCTGTTTCTCCTGGCACTGCAGACTGCCCTTTTGTACTGGGCTCCTGCCTGCATTGGCACCTTTTTCTGCCCACAAAGAAGTTCACAGCTGTCCCAACAAAGCTCCGTTGAGGTTGCTTACTCCTCTTCTCTTACTCGCTCATTCTGCTTCTTCTGGTGCTGCAGGCTGCCCTTTTATACTGGGCTCCTGCTTTCATTGGCACCTTTTTCTGCCTACAAAGAAATCTGCAGCAGTTCCGATAGAGCTCCTTTGCGCTCGCTCACTCACCCTCTCTCACTCGCTCATTCTGTTTCTCCCACCACTGTAGGCTGCCCTTTTGTACTGGGCTCCTGCCTGCATTGAAGCCTTTTTCTGCCCACAAAGAAATCTGAAGCAGTCCCGACAGAGCTCCATTGAGCGCGCTCACTCCCCTTCCCTCACTCTCTGTCTCGTTCTGTTTCTCACCGTGCAGCAGGCTGCCTTTTTGTACTGAGCTCCTCCCTGCATTGGGGTCTTTTTCTGCCCACAGAGAAATCTGCAGCAGTCCTGACAGAGCTCAGTTGAGCTTGGTCACTGCCCCCTATCACTCACTTGATCTTAATCTGTCCCAAACACTGATTTCCCTCAGTGACCGCGCTGTTCTGCGCCAGAAGTGCAAAACATATTTCAGCCAGGATGTGAAAAATGACAGCTGTATTGTTCATAAGGAGGTGTGAAAAAATGGCAGTGCTGAAAATGTGGAATGAAAATATTCCAAATTTGTGAAGCTGCAAGGGTGAAAACAGCTCAAAGCATGCTTGTAACACAGTCATTTTATGGACTTTCATCACCAAATTCTCAACATAGGGATGTTAGGACCTCTGCTCACAAACAGTGTTACTGTCATTTTCTTAATCTGTCCCGAACACTGATTTCCCACAGTGACCACACAATTCTGCACCGGAAGTGTGAAAATACATTTCGGCCAGGATATGAAAAATGACAGCTGTACTGTTCATAAAGACGTGTGAAAAAATGGCAGTGCTGAAAATATGGCGTGACAATATTACAAATCCGCAAAGTTACAAAGGCACATGGGAACTGAGCAAGGCACACTTGTAATACAGTCATCTGAAGGACTATCATAACTAAATTTTCAACATAGGCATTTTAGGACCTGTGCTCATGAATGGTGTCACTGTCATTTTCTTAATCTGTCCCAAAAAGTGATTTCCCACAGCAACTGCGCTATTCTGCGCTGGAAGTGCGAAAACACATTTTGGCCAGGATGGGAAAACTGGCAGCTGTACTGTTCATAAGGAGGTGAGAAAAAATGCCAATGTTGAAAATCTGGGGTGAAAATATTGCAAGTTCACAAAGTTACGAGTGTGCATAACAACTGCGCAACGCATGCTCGTAAAACAGTAATTTTGGGATTTTTTCCACCAAATTTGCAACATAGGCTTTTTGAGAGCCCGCCTCATGAACACTGGCACTGTCATTTTGTTAATCGGTCCCAAAAGGTGATTCCATGCAGTGACCACGAAATCACCTTTCGGACTGAATAATGCCATGACATGCCTGAATTAATGAGGAAATGTCCCAATAATCCCATGTTGAAAATTTGGTGTCAAAATTCCAAAAAATGCCTGAGATATGCAGCAAAGTTGAAAAAACTCTATTTATGCCATTATACAGCTTACCGGCATTTCTTCAGTTCACGATCAGCTTTGAAGAGTGCAGACATGTTCCTGGTCCACCAAAGACCATCACACTGGGCTCCGCAAGTAAGTATGGGGTGAGGTAGGGGTGTGAGGAGGCAGGGTAGGCAGAGGGTGGGCGCGGGTTGCAGGAGGGGGCACAGACAGCGAGGGACCATTTTCTTTTTCACAGGGGTAATAAAAAAAATAGACTTCGTGGGACAGTTTTTCCATTTCACAGGTACTTTTGGCATGCTGGGGTGGGGTATTCCACCTGCACGTTTTGGGGTTGGGGGGACTGGAGCCGACGGGGATTGGGCACCCCTGTCTGCACATACTGGGAGGAGAACTTATGAGCCGAGGGGGATTGGGCACCCCCTCAGCATACAAGAAATGGGGGCGGACATGCTAATAGGGATTGGGCACCCCCACTAGCAAAGAAACAGGGGGAAGTGACATGATGCTGAGGTGGATTGGCTCCCTCTGCAGACACCAGAAACCGATGGGGACTGGACTCCCCGTTGGCAAACTGGGTCGGGGGAAGGCAAGGTACTGCCCTGCAATGATGGGTCACTCTCTCATTGCAACATGGCTGCTGCTGGAATGATGGGGCAGCCCCTGATTGCAGCAGCTGAAATGTTTCAAGGTTGTGTCACACTGGCTGAACTAGTGTCAGCAGCAGCATGCCACCCCATTTGGGAAAGTGGGCCAAGCCTCCAAAGGCAGTGGGGGCATTGGCCACAACAATGCCCCACCTCCACAACCTGCTTCTGCAGCAAGCTGCTGCAACATGTTTCTTGCGCATGCATGCAATCGACATAAAAATGGACAGAACATATGCAGTACATAGAGTCACCAAGGCTATGTACAGTGCAATATATACAATTATATACAGTTCAGAACCCAAAAAATGTAAAGCCACAGTCAGAGCAATGCCTGATACCAGGGCCAAACCCAAGCAGGCAGGCTACATCGACAGGACCTGCACCAGAGGTAAGAAAGTGGGGTTCATTGCAGAGGACCAGGTGTAATTATGGAGATTTGTGACAACCACACACTGAGGAGACCTTCAAGTGATTCCACAGGGAGGTTCAGAGGCAAGCATGGGAGGGGGAGTAGCTGACCTGGACAGGAAAGGAGTTCCATAATCTAGGGGCACACAAGGCAAAATCTCTGTCCCCCATTTGTGTGTGAGTGGCAAGAATCTTAAGAACAGCAGGGCCCAGAGACCTGAGGGAGTAAGAAGAGGAGGTAGCTGGTATGAGGAGCTCTGACAGTCCATGGGGGGTGCCAGTGCCAAGGACCTTGCTCGTGAAACAGCCCAGGACAAAATTTAAGTAGTTAGGTGGGGAGAGCTAGTTAAGCTTACTGTACAGGTCACAGTGGTAGGTGAGATGAGGGGTAGCAAGAGCAAATCATCAAATGTTGGAAGTTTCTTTGGTGACTAATAGCCAGAATGCCTTTACATTATCTCTTTCAGTAATGTTAGTCATTTTTGCTCACTGTCTCACGTAATACTTTTTTCCGATCTCCATGAAAGACTTCATATTTTCTCATACACTCATTCAAAAATCGACAGTTTCCACAGTGGATTTTGTTTTTGCAATGGCCAGCAATTGTTCTCTCTTTTGAAGTGGTTGTTAAATATCTTTCCGATCCACTTTCTCTTATTGAACATGACATAGCATAGATCTAATGTTCTTAAGTATTATAAAATGGGTAGGTAAAATACTGAATCCTGATTGGCTAGGGCATGTGCGTCAAGAAAGAACAACACACCAATAAAAAAATGTGCTGACAAAAAGGACAGAGCAGCAGGGCTGTCAGCACAGTGGTTGGATTTCTGTGTGTGATGCCAGCAACCCAGGTTTGGGAATGGACCTAGGTCGCTGGAGGGCCAGCCAGGGAGAAGGTTGGAACATCCAGCAACAGCTCGCCTTCTCTGGGAGGAGAGTGGGGATGCAGCCCAGCACCTGCTGGCCCCTGGCAGAGGCTAGGAGCAGCAAGACATCAGGCCCTCAGATGACTAAGGAGTGGCAGACGTCAGCATTGCCTTGACATCTGTGGCACACCACTCCCTGGGAGAAAATGAGAAAATAGCACCCTATTGATAATTTAATGACCTCACAAGACCCATGTTGCAAGCTCCCAGACCTCAACTGCCACCTCTGCAGCACCCAAGATCATTGGTATGGCTGGAAGGCTTGTCCCCTAGGAAGGTAAGGGACCCTCCCAATGAAGAGATACATCAGGGTTACCTGAGCTGGCTGCAATGTGGGGCAGTGGGGTCGGGAGCTGCTGGGTGAGCAGGTCCTTGAGAGGCCTGAATGAGGGATCAGCCAGGGTGTGGGGTGGGTGCATAAAAAAAAGGACAGAGCACACTAACAGTATCAATGCCTTTTTCAAGATTCCTGATTGCCATTACAAACATGACTGCCACACTTACTATCAGTATCAACCAGGCCTTAAAAATTGAACTTCTTCAGAATTGAAGAATAAACAACTGATTAAATGGCATTTTTTTTCTGGCAGTATTGGCAAGAGGTTAGAGTAACAAGTTGTAAAAAAGCTTGGTACATCCAACAGACCTGGGTTTGATTCCCATATCTTACATTTGTCTACAGTGTCATCCTGAGCAAGTTATTTAACCTCCCCAGTGGTCCCAGGTCATCCATAAAAACGGGCCTTGTGCCTATTGGGCCTTACCCAGCTACCAAAGATTTAAAAACAACTCTTAATATACTTACAAAAATTAAAATAAAGTTCTATTCAAGGTTTTATTTTTTGGAGCTCCTTTTCTGAACATGGCCCTCCTCCTGTCTTTACCTGCCTACCAAGAAAATCATTGATGCTTGCTCTCCCTCAGAAACAATTAAATCCCTGACTTTACTGTGGCCTTCTGATGAATGCATTTGTGTGGGAATAGGTGTACATTCAGCTTGAAAAACTGCAGAAGTTTGAATTCCTGCATTCCAAGATCAACAAACATTCCATTTATTGACTGTATGGATAGACAGATGCTTGAAAGTAGGGAAGGAATTATTTTTGCAAGCTAATTTTAACAACATAAAATACCTGTTTTTAATAAGTTAGCTTTTTTTAACTTCCTCCATTTACCTGTTTTATAAGTGCAATAAGACACTTCAAGGTAAGGGTTGTGCTGGCACAAAGCTCTTCAGGGGCTGCAGGCACTCTGCCTGCAGCATTGTGCCTCACTGTGACACTAGACGTGCATTTTGCCAGCACAACACATATCCCACCTTGCCTTCTTGCTTACATAATTCTATCCTAGTGAAATATTCCTTTGCTGAATCTTGCTGGGCCAGATTTTCAAAGAATAATGTGAATTACAATTCTACCCTCAAGAGGATTATCTGAGGAGATCCCTTTTATTTTGTCTGTCATCAAACTGTAGCTGATATCAGATTTCCAGCTGCTGCAGTAATTCCATGAAAGCTACTTTCACTAGCTTGCCAGCTAGATGGCCACTTTCCCCTGTATTCTAAACATAAACTATATTCCACCAGTCTACAACACCATTTCACAAAAGTAAATCAAGAACTGTGGCTCAGGCATGAGAAAGGTATGTGAACTGCCGGACAGATCACCCATAAGCCTACCATTAACTGGGTAAATTCAGAATTTCTCAAGGATATCAATTAATGTATTCCAGAGTACTGTCTAATGACTTTCTTGGGTATTTAAATACCATAGATGAGATCCAGTTAGCAACAGAGCAGTCTGTCAACCAATCAAATTGCTCTATACAAGTGTTCAGATCTGTTACTATCAAAGTGGCTGCCTGAGACAATGTATCCTGCTGAGTGAAAACTGTTATTCTTAATGAGCCCCAAACAGAGTTTTCTTTTTAATTTAGAATTGCTAGGGGGAACATAACAGTTAATAAGGACGCTCACCACATTCCCAACAGCTACCTTTACTATAATATATTGATCTTTTATTATTTCACACAGCAATCAAGAATCGATTTTCACCAGGGTGATAATACCCCCCGGCCATTCAACTAAATTGTGAGAAATTCTACCCCTCTTCTGAAAAATATCTTGCCCATTTAAGTCACTCTCTTGGTTCTGGAAAAGCCACATTTCTTGAAGCCAAATGATTAAAAAAAATTGGAGATACAATGTCTCTGGTTCAAGAAGTTTCAACTCGATACTCGACTAGGAGGTTGTGGAATCAAAAACAGTGGTGGAATTCAAGCATGCATGGGACAGTCATAAGGCAATTCTAGGGGGTTGGGGTAGGAAGAAGTAGGCTGCTGGTTAACTAGGATCTGCAGCTTATCCATCAGGTAGGGAAATGGGCAGACTGGGTGGGCCAAGCGGTCCTTATCTGCCATCAAATTCTATGTTTCTATGTTTCTATGATACTAATCGGATTCTAAGTAATTAGTGTTAAATCAGATATCTCAAATACAAAAGTCTGAAGGCTTAAATTAGGAGGAAGACAGGAGGATAAGCATATCAGCTGGTCAGTGGGGATACAGCAAGTGGCTGTACCACACTCCCTGGTGAGTTATGGTCCTCAAAATTCAGTCAACATTCATTCTACAGATAAATGTCTTTGTTGCCTTGTGGGGACAGGCATTCTACTGTTTTACATGTACCTTCATTCCTGTGGAGCAATCTAGGTCCTTTCAAAAGGAAATTTTTTACTACGTGAGTATCCATGGCATCTAATGTATATGCCTTATCCACAATTTTTTCCCCTCAAGATTTATTTATTTATTTAATCTTGGAAATACCTTTGAGCCAGAGACTTGTTTACAGAGGTTCCATGTCTTGACAAATAGGGAGAATCAGGCTAACAAGCAATGAGTATGAGTGAAATAATGATAAACAGAGACAGTACAAATATAAAACATTCAAACAGGTTTGTACAACATTTGGTGCAGAAATTACAACAGTCAGCATTAAATAACATTTGAGTATAAGTGAAATATAAAATACTATCATAGGACAAATACAGAGCAGTATACAGGCATGTAGCTTGGTACAGAAACATAAATAGCCAGATATGTTCAAAGAAACAGTTTGCCCAAATGTTACAGTGAGTTAGGTCACCAGATATATAGCCAAGAGCTCAGTAAGTGCTAGACAGAGGACAGCCCATGCCAGTAGTTATAGATGGGTCTACCAAGATGGGGGGTGGAAAGTGGAGCAGGACAGATGAGGGATTGGGGGGAGTGAGAGAGAGAATTGGTGTCAGAGGTAGAGGGGGTGGATGAAAGAGGGAAGGAGAGGAACAAGGAGAGGGGATTAGGGGTAGGGGCAGATGGAGCTAAAGGAGAGCAAAAGTAGAGAGTAGTAGGGTATGGGGAAGGGGAAGGGGAAGTGAGAGTTAGTACATACTGAGTGCAATTGAGGGAAGTCTTGCAAAGGTAAGACTGGGCTGGGAAGATAGGGAAGAGGAAATTAAAGAGTTAAAGGGAAGGTGAGGGTGACAGACTATTTGAATGAGGTAGTAAAGGATGGGGAGAGCAGATAAGGAAAAAGAGAAGGAGTAAGGTCAAGGGTAGAGGAGAGGGGGGGCTGGGGAGGTAGGAGCAAAGGAAGGTGCAGAGTTAAAGGGAAGGTGAGGATGAAAGATTAGGTGTATAAGGTGGGATAGGATGGGGAGAGGAGACAATGAGAGAGAGAGAGAGAGAGAGAGAGAGAGAGAAAGGAATATGGTCAATGTAGTGGAGAGAGGAGAGAGCTAGGTATCACAAACACAGGCCCTGGCCAAAGTTAGCATAGATCTAAGTTTTGCTTTAAATGGGCCAAATTTGGATTCTGTGAGTAATTCTTCACTGAGAGAGTTGAGTCAGATTGGTGTACAATATGCATATGACCTTTGACCTTGTGAGGTTTTACAGAAAGGGACTTTCAGGGTCAGGTTGTTCTGATTCCTGGTGCACCTGGATGTGTTTGATTGCATGAGAAATTCCTGTACTCCGGGAGTGGCAAGTCCTAGTATGAATTTTTTGGTGAGCAAGCATGTTTGGTACCTAATGCGGCAGTCAAAGGTAAGCAGGCCACTTTTGATATAAAGCTCACACATGTGGGTGAGATGGGGCACACCTAGCATAAGCCTGCAGGACTTGTTGAGGGTTGTTTTGACTCTTTTGAGAGCCGTGGGAGTTGCAGCGCCATACACAACCAGGCTGTAGTCAATGACTGACAGCACAGAGCTAGACACTGTGATTTTTAGGGCATCCTAAGTAAAACAGTATTTGTTTCACTACAGCAGGCACAGTTTTGCATTAGCAGCTTAAGAAACTAGATCAATGAGTAGGATAGAGTACTATCTAATGTTACCCCCAAGTATTTGAAGTAGTTTTCCATCTCAATGGGTGAATTTTGGTTGTTGACAATATGTAGCTGGTAGTTCTTGTGTTTATTGTGATTGGAAGCAAAAAAACATGTTTTTCATGTTCTTATAATTTAGGAGAAGATTAGAGTTCAAGAACCCATTGTTCAACTGCAGTAAAATTTGACTTCATACAGCTTCCAAGCTCAACAGGGTCTGTTTTTAATAACAATAATGTATGCCCCTCCTCAGACAATTCATTTCACCTACTGGCTTTAATCACACACCCTTTACTCAACTAAATAAAAAAAAAAGTTTCAACATTTTACATAAAACAGGTGAGTTTTGTTTTCTCTTAAATGTTTGGGCACTCAAACATGCTAACAGTGTATTGTTGCTCCCTAACATTTATTAGAGATTTTTTAACCAAATTCAGGTCTAACATAAATCAGTTTCAACTCCAGCTTTTACAAGTTATCCCTATTAATCCAACTGTAATTTGCTATCCTATGTTCTGAGCATATTATAGCAGTGCATCTATCTCCTTGCTCATAACACCCTCTATAAATACTCCTTAAATCTTCTGTTTCAATAACCAAACCAAGTTCTACTCTAAACTAATCTATAAACCAGGTCCACTATCTCTTCTTCTGTTTCATTAGTGTTTTTAAACAGCCTATATGTTTTAATAATCCTGTTCCCAAATCATTTCCACTATTAGGAATATTATTTAAACCACAAACACAGCCCTGTTCATGTCCTTTTATATCAGTCTTCAGTTCCCCAGCACCATCAACTCATAATTAAATAGTTCAACATCTGAAGTTTTATTGGGATAGAAAACTCTTACATTAATTACATGTATCACTTTTATTTAATCAGTGTCCTCATAAATCATGCCCATCTTTACAATGTTCAGGGTTTCTTCTATATATATATATATATATATATATGGATATATAATGGTGAGCTGTTAGGTAATGATTTTATTCATACGTGCTGTCGACCTCAGGTAACTCCATGAGTGGCACAAGCCATGAGTGAGGTGTCCGAGGTTAAACAGCACAAGTGTAGATAAATCATTTATCTGAAAGCTCACCATTGTATATTTCATTTATGCAATAGGAATGCTTTCTACCACTGCAGGAACATTTGGTTTTGATTGTTTAGCTTTTTATTAAATGATAATTTCTGGGAGTTTTGGTTAACTTTCCTGGAATATGTCTGCCTAGCATAGTAATTGCTATTAAATGAAACATCACTTATTTGGTAGAAAACTTCTTGCTGAACAAATGTCATGCTCACAGTACCATGCTATCTTTTTCATTTTAAAGTTATTCACATTTGTTTGTCAAAAAAGGGAAAAGAAAATATAATTTAATACTGTTTTTTGCTAATTATAAAAACAAAACTAAAAGGTATCCATAAATGAAACACCACTCATGTTGTAGATATTTTGTGCTGAACATTTTTCATGCTCACAGTACCATGCTGTCAGTTTTTGTTTTAAAGTTATTCACATTTGTTTGTCAAAAATGTGAACAAAAAATGTAATTTTCTTCTGCTTTTTTGCTAATTGCAAAAAATCGATAAGGTATATATACATGAAACACCACTCATTTTGTAGATAATTTCGTGCTAAACAATTTTCTTGCTAACAGTACAATATTAACTTTTTTCATTTTAAAGTCATTTGAACATGGTTAGTGCTGCTTCTGAGGCTGAACATTCTAAATGAAATCTAAAGACATTTGTAACATAGTAACTGTGTGTATAAATGGTCACTGTATGCATAAATTTAATAATTAATGGGTCTCCCCTTTTGCCATAGAGAGACCATGACTTAATTTGGCATTATAAAGGAGTGTTTATAATGGTAAACACGCACACGTTTCTTCTCCGTCTGCCCATGCGTCTGCAGCAGTGTCTCCCTTCCTGGCTCATGACTTCCTTCTTGCCCACAACCTAGCCACCAGAGAAACATGGCGGTGAGTAAAGTTACATAAAAACAAAATAAAAACTACTGTTACAGATGGGAGACTATGAAAATATTTAAAAAAAAAATATGTGAAACTGCCGAAAATGGCAGTAAACTGGACGTAAACTGGATGTAAAATAAAGTGGAGCGTAGCCACACCGAAACTGCTGATATTTTATATAATTGCTGTGGCCAAAAAGGGGAGACCCAGCAATTATATAAAATAAAGTATGGGGTAGTTAGTGTAAACTTGAAGTTTAAACACTACCTCAGTGTTAGATGCTTTGCACAAACCCCTCGAGCTTTGCTCTCTGGGTTTATGTAGCATCTAACCCCTGGGGTGTGTGTGTAAATTCTCATTAAACCTATCACCCCATACTTTATTCTCTATTTTATATATACAGTGACTCAGATAAACACATTTACCCCACTGAATATATGTTCACCCCTATTGCATGCATATATATATATATATATATATATATAAAATATTTACAATTTATACATTTTAGGCATATGTCTACATCGATATTTCTTCCTGTGGCCCAGGTGTGGGTACCCAATGCCTGCTTCTTCTTCCCTTCTTCTGGGTTCAGGTGTCCCACCACCTGATCCCCAACCATGTTTCCCTTGAGGTGACTACCCCATAGGGAGCCCACCCCACTTGCCATATCCCCCCGGCTGAGCCCCATTTTTAATATTTTTCCCACTAGCCCTTATGCAGAACCCAGTTGGCCTATGGGCTTCCCCCCAGTAAAAACTAGCCTGCAGACCTCCATAGTCCTGTCATCTCTCAATAGCTTCTCTAATGGCACTACTGAATGCCACATTACCCACACCTGACAAATGTACCCCATCCCCCCGTACCACCCTAGCATATCGTGCATCATGAGCTCATGCCTTATGTACAGACCTCCTGTCTGCCTAGCCCACTAAGCTTACCTCCTATTCACTCTCTTTCTGGCTCTGTCAATTGCCAACACATTTTGTGTCCCCCTCCAGCACCTGCACTGAACAATTTCAGACCAAGTGAGCTGCACCCTTGGCCACCTGGCCTCTATTCTTGCAAAGTCCTTCAGGATCATGTGGACCAATGCCACCCAGGGCAGGGTGCCCAAATCATTGCCCCCAACATGCACCACAATCAGGCCCAGGACTGCCTTAGATCCACCACATTCCCTCAAAACTGGTAGCAGCCTTGTCCACTTCAGTCCCCTACACCCATGCCACTCGATCCTGGTCCACTCCAGGTCCTGGCCCAACTGGTGTCCCCTGATTGTGGTGCGGGCCAATTTCTATGCCCAATGGATGAACAAGTATCCCATGATCCATACCACCCTGTGATGCTTGGACCCTGTAAAACATAAAATTGACATCATTAGCAGTCAAATGTATCTCTTGTACACCTGAGAGGACCACCTGCTCACGCTCTTGACTTCCAGCTGAGATCCCCCTTGTTTGGCTATGTCCAAGGCTGTGCTTATTCAGAAGGAATGGGAAACAAACCTGTCTGGTTCCTCCCCGAGGAAAGCCATCCACTTCTTGAGTACCGCTGTAACCTGTGAAGCAGTCACTGGGTCCCCATTCCCATGCCGGAAGAACCCCCTTTTTCCTAGTGGCCGAATTTCCCCATACTTATCTAAAGCTGCTACCATTTCCCTCCCCCCTGTGCTCTCCTTGTATAATTCGACCTTGCACACCCCTGCCCTCTCTGATCCATTTTGGAGTGCCTCAACCACACCATGGCTGAGTGTGCTGACAGAGTGATGTCCTCAAACTGTAGCCCCCCTCTAGTGTCCCCTTTTCTTTGTACCACCACCCCTACCCTGAAAACCCCTTTGTCCATTACCCCAAAAATGGCTGTAAACAGCCGAGTCTCATGAGCCAAGTAGTATACACATGGCAAAACTGCTACTAGGCACTCCAATAGCTCCCCTCCCCAATGGGCCTGTGCTCATCAACTCTGCTACCTTGTAATCTAATCCACCCCACTGCTTCCTACGAACTACCGGTGCCCTGTTGGGTGCCCCTCATCCCTGTAACTGGCACACCATGCCTATGCTGGCAAGGTGGCTGCTGATGGCAACTCTGGACATGCTCACTTGCCACTTCTCCACCATGTAACTCATGACCTGCGCTTCTGTTACTGGGTCACTTACCTCCAGCCTGCAACCCTCCTGAAACTTCTGGAAGGCCCTCCACGTGACCTCATAGGCCTTCAGCGTGTTTGGCACCCAGGTGATCCGAAAAAGTAGTTGAGTTCGGCCCATCCAATTTCCCAAAAATGCTGGGGCACCTCCAGCCTCTGGATGGCTGCCCTTGGGGCCAGTTCATAGAACCTGTCCAACAGGAAATGTGAGATACTGTCAGCTATATCTTTCCTTACTCCCTCCACATGCTTAGCCTTAAAGGATAAATTAAGCCATAACCCCTCCCATACTAACTTACATGCTACCCTAAGAACTGCTTCTGTGGACCCTGACTGCTTGTTTATGATTGCTGCAACCACCATGTTGTTGCATCAGAATATTAACTTTTTGTTCTTCAGCCTGTGTCCCCATACCAGTAGTGCCACCCAAATAGGGAAAGCTTCTAAGAAGGTAATATCCCTAGTTAAACCAAGCTCCACCTACTCGGGGGGCCATGCTTCTGATATCCACTTCCCCTTGAAATAGGCACTCATGCCAAGACTCCCTGCCACATCCATAAATAGCTCCAGATCTGCCCCTTCTTCCCAACACTCTCTCTAAAAATGTTCCCATTGTACTCTCTGAGGAACACCTCCCAAGCTAACAAATCAACTTTCACTCCTATAGACATCTCCACTCAATGGTGGGGAAGCTTGGCCTTCCCTGAGGCCCTGGCCAGTTGCCTGGTGAACATCCTGCTGGGGGCCATTGCCCGGCAGGCAAAATTCATGTGCCCGAGTACCTGCAGAACTGTTCTGAATTACATTCACCTGTGCCCCTTAATCCCCAGAATGAGGCCTAGTAACCTGGCTACCTTGTCCGCTGGCAAGCAGAAACACTGCCGGTGCAGATTGAGCTCTATGCCTAAGAACTCTAGTTGGTGGGTGGGGCCTACCATCTTATCCCCTGCCAACAGAACCCCAATCACTCCATAAATGCCCTTGAAAGCTGACAACATGGCTTTCATGCCTTCCTTGCCATTGCCTATAAAGAGGAAGTCATCCAAATAATGGACCACTGCTCCCACCCCTAGTTTTGTGTTGAATATCCATTGTAACCAAGTGCTAAATGTTTCAAGAGTGGCACAGGCCACCGAACATCCCATGGGCATTAGCTTTGTCGAAATAATACTGGCCCTGGAACTGAAAACCCAGCAACTCCCAATCCTCTTCCCAGACTGGCAAGAGCCGGAAAGCGGACTCAATATCTGTTTTCGCCACCCACATCTCCTTTCTGGCTTTTATGAGTTTCACCACCCTGTTCAGTGTGTTGTATGAGACCATGCTCCTTTCTGGTGCAGTGGCATCATTTACTGAATCACTGTCTGGGTAAGACAGGTGGTGTATTGACTTGTACTCCCCTGGTGCCTTCTTGGGTTTGATGCCCAGCGGTGACACCTGAAGATTCTTAAAAGGAGGATCCCGGAACGGACCCTCCACACGACCTGTCTCCCTTTCTTTTTTTATCTTCCCCTCTACTATCTCCTCTTTGCCTTTAATGGATGCCAGGTTCCTGGCTGTCATAGCCTTCCTTACGCCAGTATAGTATAAGTTAAAACCCCATGTGAATCCTTCCCTCAACATCCTCCCAGCTTCCTGGTCCAGGTAATCCTTGTTCCACTCTCTACCACCCCAGCTTTCACTGGTGAAAATGCCAGGGGAAAACTCTTGTCCCCTGATGCCTTCATCAGGTCCTGTTTACCGGCCTCCCTAGCCCCCCTCCTGTTTTGACATCTGAAACTGCCTCCTTGTCCATTATGTCCTCTGCCCCGGCTCCCCTCTTGGCTTCCCTGAAAGGACTGCCCCACTGCTGGCCCTGTTTGCCTTTCTCCCTGTGTCAAACACCTGATGACAGGGCATGTCCTCCCCGCAACCAGAGCAAACATGCCTATACTTGCAATTGGCCCATGTGCAGCTTGCTTTATTATAGGCCCAGCAGGCATTTGCCCCTGATCCCCCTGTGCCCTTCCTACCCTTGCTGGCTGAACCATCTGGAGCTGACAATGTCCTAATCCTGAGCTCAGACAGTGTCACGTCCCATCTGATGTCCCTGTGGGATGCTACTCTTTGGCGGAACTTCTTGTCATAAAATAACTACCCATAGCCACTTTTCACCCTATATGCATCGCGAATGATGGCACAGTATGTGAGGAGTGGGATGGCCAACTCGTTTCTTTTGGAGCATGATCATGCTGAAGTGCGTAAAGCCTTCCATCCATGCCTCAAAAGTCTTGCCTTTGTAGATAACATCCTTGCTGGTTTTTCCCACAACGGCCAAGGCTATTGCCATCGCAAAGCTACCCACTGACTCTTTCTACTCGTAGTTCTTCATCTTATCTTTATCAATAAGGGCGAACATGTCTACATACTCTCCCTTCTATATCTTATCCTTCAAAGCCTGGGACATGTGGTCCCACAGTGTCATGCCTGGGGGCCAACTATATATCCCTTTGTAGGCTACCCCTCCCGTTCCCATGCCCTTAGCACCTTGCTCTTTTGGGTGCCATTCTGTAACTGTAACACATCTGGTTAGCATCTCATAAAACTGCGTTGCCCTAACCCCCACCCTTCGCTGCATTGCTTTATGCTTATAACCAGACACCATATTGCTCTTTGATTTTCCCTTTTTTTTTTTTTTTTTTTTTTACTTTCCCATGGCCACTTGGCCCATGGGCCTGGTTCCCTGTCCACTGCCCTCATCGCTTTATGGCACCACCAATAATGGCTTGGCCTAGCAGTGGCCACTGACCCACTGATCCCCTAGGGGACCGCGGATGCCCCACCAGCTACCACCCATGCCTGGGAAAGCAGCCCTTATTTTGAAACACAGATGAGACCCTGCCAGCCCCTAGCCCCACACTAGTCCCAGACCCACATTCCCCACTTCGCGGGTGGGGCCACAAACCGGCCAATACAAACCATACTGTGCACCTGAGTCCCAGCACCCATGCTTGCCCCAATCCCCGATCTTCTGCAGACGTGGGCTGCTGGCCCGGTTCAACACCATCCACCCCCATGGCCTGAATACTGCACAGGTAAAAAACGCACTTAAAAATGCTGCCATGCCCGAAACTCTGCCCAGAGCACCTTCCTTCCCAGACCCTCTGAATACCAGAGCCTTGCTTGCTGCTGTGAGCCACCCCACTGCTCCTTCGAGAGGCTGGCCAAACAGAACCCAAGGTTCCTCATAGACCCACTAGATCTACCCCCCTTTAAACCCAGTGCCTTTGTTACAAACAAATATATCTGCATTACCACAGTGTCCTGCAGTAATTGACTTGCATGTGCACTCCCAAACCAAGCAGTCTTTTTTTGGGGGGGGGACTTGCACCTCTTTTTCCCCACTGTAGGCTGTCCCTGATCCCCCCAAAATACCCCAGAGAGAGACTCTCCTACAAGCCACGCAGCTGGATCATCCAGTGAGGCCCCCCCTGCAGAAAGTTGCCATGTGGTCGACCCCTCCATGGCCTGCTCATGCCCAACAAATGCCCAGAAAATCACCAAGCCCACTACAGGACTGCCCTATGCCCTGAATTTCTGGGCAAACCAAAAGGAAAACCTTTGCACCCCCATTGCTCCAAACCACTCGACCCACCTGACCTAAGACCCCAATGTGGCTCCATTGGGAGCACCCACTTCTAGGCCTGAGCCGAGGCTGCCATGTAGCCACACTTCCAGCAGCCTACTCACTCTACTACCATGCCAGTTCACTGGTAGAGGAACCTCCACTATGGTCTCCGGTCCCCAGCATCTCCTGAAGCTAGGAGTGACCACCAGAAAAAACATCACCCGGATCAGGAAAGCACAAACCTTTGGGATGCCACTAGCTCACCAGTGTACCCACCGCCTTGCTTCTGCTGCACCACGCCACCATGCCATCCCCCCCCCCCAGGTCCTCCGAGGCCAAAGAAAAAATGCTGCACAGTTTGGACAGTCTGTAGCTGACTACCCGCCCACCCACACTGTGGGTTGCTGCTGCTGGAATGCACCCCTCTTGGAGCCAAACCACACCACAGCTGAAACCAGAAACAAGAGAGCCAAAACCACCACAAACAGCTGGGGAAAACCAACATAAACCACAAAACAGATACAAAAATTGCCCACCAGGCAAGCGCTGAGGAACAGCCAAAAGCACCATTTCACATGAATTTTTTCATTGCCTTTGAGGCTAAATCTGGAATACTCCTTACCTGCTCCGATAATATTCCCCCCCCCATCACATTATAAGAAACAGCATTTTCTCACTGCAAAAACAGAAAATGTTATGATTGAAGCTTGTACCATGAACGCAGAAAATACAGATACTTCACTTTGTTTCTTTAAAAACACGCTCAGTCCTGGTGTGGACCCAACCAAATCAGTCTCCCTCTAGGCCTTAAGCTAGGCCCCCTGTTACCACACCTTACCTGAGCTTTTGTAGATTCTACCCCAAAATCCAGAGATGTCTTGTGCAATTGCAATTGAAAATTAGCAGCTGCAGTAGAAAGAGGGATTTTCCCTCTCTGCAGACCCTTATCTACCCCCTTAGCCCCACCCCGAGGTACCTTCCAATCAGGTGAGCTGTCAATCATTTTCCTACCCTGCCTATCCCCCTCCCCTTTTATGACCTCATAGTCCCTGCTCTCTGGTAGGGTTACCACCTTTGGATGAGGTAAAAACCCGATCTGAAACCACACCCCTAACTCCGTCTTTGGCTCCACCCCCTTTTTATGACTGGCAGGTATATCACTCCTCCTCCAAAGCCATTTGTAATGTTGGAATAGACATTACTAGTGATAGGAAATTATTTTTATACTGTTATTTGATTTCTTTATTCGGTTATTTATTTTTATTCTTTGGCAACCAAGTTACCTCCCATAGGCCACATACACCATTTTACAGGAGTGACCCAGGAGCACAGGAAGGTTAAGTGACTTGCTCAGGGTCACACCGTATTTAAGTGGAGGTTGTGGGAATCAAACTCAGGTCTGCAGTATGTGCCAAGCTCAGCCCTCTGTTAAACACTCTCCCATTTTCCTTTCCATGTCAGCCATGTATTCTGATTCTTTGACCAATTTTTGATAACTTAATTATCAGTGCTTGTGGTACTCTTAATACTGCACTGTGTTCCCCTTTACCTCAGCAGCTACTGCTGTTTCTTTTCGTATTTCTAAGACATTCCACAATTTCAGATACACCATTCCATGCTGTTTATCTGAATGACCTGTCAAAGTGTAGCTAATATCATGCAATGTTCAGGTAATACAAAAAATTAGAGCAACTGTAGTGATAAAAGCAATAAAAGTTAGATTATTAATTTAACAAAAATGGGTTTAAAACTTACCATAATATAGAACAAACAAAAAGAAACACATGATAGCACATAAAGATGTAGAAACTGTTTCCTGTCATAGCAGTAAAAGACCATACTTAAAATTCAGAGTGGAAAAGAATAGGTTAATTTACTGCTAATGATCTTAATGGCCACTTTACACCTCTCAGACAGTCTGGTTTTACAAACAAAGGCAGGTCTGAATGACTGTGACAGCAGAACTTCTTTGTAACCTGGACATGTAATGCAGCCAAAACAGTGAATGATTTGATACATCAGTTTTAAGAGTATATGAGCACTCAAAATGGGCCAAAAACCATTGCATGTAACCAAAACTGGATGACTGGATAAGGACCCTAAAAACCAGATTATCCGGTCAAAAACCAAATAGATGGCAACCCTACTCTCTGGTAATGTCACCTTCCTAACCCTCCTTCTCACCCCCAGCTTGCCTTGTCTGGACTGGATCCTCCCACTCCCCACTCCCAATTCCCCCTTCCTGTCTCCTCCCCTTGCTTCCAGTAGGACCATTGACAATCTGGGTTGCCCCTTATTAGGGCAATCTCTTTTATCCCACAAATAACAGGGACAGCTTCGATAGTAAGCACATCTGTGGGATTCTTTCATCCTCCAGCTATCCCATCACCCAGTATGATAGTTTGAAGTTAAGCTTGGTATTTTAGAAACATAGAAACATAAAATTGACTGCAGATAAGGACCGCTTGGCTGACCTAGTCTGCCCATTTCCCTACCTAATGGATAAGTTGTAGATCCTAGTTAACCAACAGCCTAATTCCTCCTACCCTCCACTAGAATTGTCTTATGTCTGTCCCATACATTCTTGAATTCCCCCACTGTTTTTGATTGTACAACCTCCTCAGGAAGGCAGTTCCATGTATCCACAACCCTCTCTGTGAAGAAATGCTTCCTCACATTACCTCTGAGCTGTCACCCCTCTATCTTCAAATTATGCCCCTTTGTTTTTGCACATCTCTTTTTCTGAAAGATGCTACCCTCTTGGACTTTGTTGATTCCTTTGAGGTATTTGAAAGTTTCTATCATGTCCCCCCTCTCCCTCCTTTCCTCGAGGCTATACATCTTTAGTTCCTTTCATCTTTCTTCATATGTCTTCTGATGCAGACCCTGCATCATTTTGGTTGCCCTCCTCTGGACAGCCTCCACCCTATGTCTTTGCGGAGATGGGGTCTCCAGAACTGTACACAGTACTCCAGATGTGGTCTTACCAACTGTCTGTACAGAGGGCCAACAACTTCCTGTTTTCTACTGGTGATGCCTCTCCCTATGCATCCCAGTATCCCCCAGCCCTCCTTACTGCCTTCTCACATTGCTGGCCCACATCTAGGTCATCTGATATGACTACCCCCAGGTCCCTTTCCATTTTTGTTGTTGTCAGTATCTCACCTCCCATTGTGTACTCTTCCCCTGGGTTTTTGTTTCCCAGGTGCATTACTTTGCACTTCTTTGCATTGAATCTAAGCTGCCATACATTTGACCATTCCTCCAGCCTTGCCAAGTCCCTTTTCATCCTTTCCACCTCACCTTGTGTATCAACCCTGTTGCAGATCTTTGCATCATCTGCAAAGAGACATACTTTCCCTTCCAATCCCTCTGCAATGTCACTTATAAAGACATTAACAAGGACCAGCCCCAGTACTGAACCCTGTGGTACCCCACTAGTAACCCTCCTTTCTTCACTGTGGACTCCATTTACTATTACCCGCTGTGTCCTGTAGTCCAACCAGTGTTTTACTCAGGCTACCACCCTGAGACCCACTCCCAGGCTGGCTAATTTGTTTATTAATCTTTTGTGTGGGACTGCGTCAAATGCCTTGCTAAAGTCTAGGTAGGCCATGTCCACAGCCCCTCCCTGGTCTACTGCTTTGGTCACCCAGTCAAAGAAATCAATTAGATTTGTCTGACATTACCTTCCCGCTGTGAATCCATGCTGCCTTGGGTCCTCTGCCCCACTGGCCTCTAGGTACTTAACAATTTTTTCCTTCAGAAGTGATTCTTTCATTTTCCCTACCACTGAGGTCAAACTGACAGGTCTGTAGTTTCCTGCCTCTGTCTTGCTCCCACTTTTGTGAAGGGGGATGACATCTGCCCTCCTCCAGTCCTCAGGTACCACACCATACTCCCATGATTTATTAAAAAGGGTAGTCAGTGGTGTTACTAGTTCTTCCCTTAGTTCTTTTAGAATTCTGGGGTGAATCCCATCAAGCCCCATTGCTTTATCCATCTTCAGTTTTAAGAGTTCTTTCAGAACTCTTTCTTCTGTGAAAGGACTTACATCAACCCCCCCATCCCGAGTGCTTCTATTGACCGGATTAGGTATTTCCCCCTGCTTTTCCATTGTGAATACTGAACAGAAGTATTCATTCAGTATCCCTGCTTTTTCACTGTCACTTTGTGCCCAACCTCCTTCCTCTTTGTTCAGCCTCAGTATGCCTGCTTTAGTCTTTCTTTGCTCCCTAATGTACCTATAAAAGGTTTTATCCCCCTTCTTAACTGAGTTGGCTATCTTTTCCTCGATTTGGGCCTATGCTATTCTGACTGCCTTACCCGCTTCCTTCTGTTTTAACTGGCACAGTTTTCTGTCCTGCTCCTTCTGTGTTTCCTTATACTTCCTGAACGCTATCTTTTTCTCCCTTACCTTCCCCACCACTTCTTTTGAGAACCATAATGTTTTTCTTTCACTTTGATTTGTTTATTTGCTTCACACAAAGGCTTGTTGCCTCTGTGATGGCAGTTTTGATGTTTCCTCATTGTTGCTCCACCCCACCTTCTTTCATGTTCGCTAGTGCTTTTCTGAGGCACTCTCTCATTTTGACAAAATTTTACAGGCATTCCCTTAAGAACTTGTTATATCACTTCCTTAATGGCTGCTTTATACTTGGCCTCCTTTTCACTAGAACCCTGAATAACCACTATCTGCATATCAAGAGTTTTTTCTTTTTCTTTTTCTTTTCTGTTACTTGAATCCTTTTTGTTCTTTGCTATTCCTTGAACATTACAGGGCTGAACTCCAGTCTTACTGGGCCCTCAGTATAGAGTTATGCTATAACTGGTAAAAGACGAGAGCTCTATATGGGCATTAGCTTACTGCTCCTTTTCCATTCTTTAGTGATCCTTAGTTCCTTGGGCTTCTCAATGGATGATGAATCCCTGAGGCAGCATCATTTATTCATGGATCTAATTATTTGTCCATCTTGGCTCCATATGTTGCCATATTCACCCTAATGGTGTTTATTTCACTTCTAAGGATTACTAGTTGTTCTATAGTCATTACGTTTGCAGCTTATTATATGGTATCTTATTATATTAATATCACTGTTAAGTGTGAATATAACATGATATATCCAGAAAGTTATTTCTTAGATCACAATTACAGGAATAATCTGCCTTAGAGACATTATACTTGTGGTCACTCTCATCCAGATTTGACTTTGAATGAAACTGAGATTTTTTGGTCAGATAATCACGGGCTTTAAGACAATCAGTGTTGTGTTGGAATTCCTTAA
Source organism: Neoceratodus forsteri (assembly GCA_016271365.2). Lineage (NCBI taxonomy): Eukaryota > Metazoa > Chordata > Ceratodontiformes > Ceratodontidae > Neoceratodus > Neoceratodus forsteri. The sequence goes on along the minus strand of CM057450.1, from coordinate 249,993,610 downwards.
GGAACCCTGGTATTGTATTATTCATAACCATCTTATATGCCACCAAACTGGTTAAATCCCCATAAGTAAATATCTGACATTTGTAACCTGATGGGTAAAGACAGAAGGAAGGAATAAAAACCTGTAATATCAGTTCACCACTGTGAGCCTCCTCACAATTTTCCCTGGAGCCCATACCCTCAGGGGATGTTCTCATCTTTACCAAAAGCATTTGCACATACAGATGCCACACTTACATTAATCAACAATTTAAGTGATTTTTCAAAGGAACGTTAATATGGGAAAGTCCAGCAGGTTTGGAGACACTCTTATCACCATCAATATATCACAAATTCCCAAGTGGAGGTTTAACTTCCATATACAAGAACTTTTTCCTTCAATTTTCATTAATTGAGGTTGAGGTTGCTAATAAAGCATTTCCATTCTTCCCCCTCTACCCCATCTGAAGGATTAATCGTAGCCAACCTGGATTCAATTAATGTTGTAATCTTGAGTTGTTTAACATCAGTCTCACTGCCCTTGTTATTATTCTTTTTGCCTTTTTGTTTTTGAAAGTTGAGGGATGCTGTGTTTTCCATTTCCTTTTTCCTCACTAAAATTAGTTGAGAGCTCCATAACCTGAGCCTCAGTGAGGAAAAATGAGTTTCCAGACGTCATTTCCAGAGTTTGTATATCTTTTCTAGTTTGGACTATATTGTACAACTTACAGTGCAAAGTTCACAGGTTAAAACACCATCCAAAAAAGCAGGCAAAAAATGAGCACATTAACAACATAATTCAATAATGTCCAGTACAGATTTTTTCAGTTACACAGTACTGCAAGCTCCACACAATATTACTGAGTGCCCCTATAATTACTTTCTCAGACAACCTTTGAAGTATTCCAGAGGAAACCAGGATTATTCTAGTTGCAAGGGCCAAGAGTTCACAAGATAAATACTGCACTCCTTAGTTCTATATTGACAAATTAAAAAAAATAAGTCTTGTACCACCACATGGGTTAAAACGGGTAGTCCATAGCTGTTAACAGGCCTAAGACAAAGTAAAACAATATTGTATATTATCACAGTACTTAAAACCCAATACTCAACACTCACGAACTAAGCATAATAATAAAAAGGACAATAGCTCACTTACATCCTGCAATCAAATAAACAAGATGCCAGTACAGCAAACACTCCACAAAGATGCTACCTAGCAAGGGATGGCATGGTATATAACGAAAATAGGGTTGTTATTGGTGATGGGCTGGATGCTAAGGGAGGAAAAGCAATGGGAGCAGGCAAGGAGGACATGGGGGGAACGAGCAAGAGGGCTTGGTCCAGGCACTGATGAACAGGAAGGGATTGAATCTGTTGTGGGGGATGAGGATAACAGGAAGGTACAGTCACCCAGGGGGGAGTAGATGGGGGGGAAGTTGTAGTGTTAGGGGACTCTATCCTTAAGGGAATCAGATTGGGAGGTAAGGGTGAGTGGCATAGTTGAATATAGGTGGAATCTGTACCAGGCTTGACAGCAGATCGTGAGGTACAGGCTCTATCTAAATGAGTTATGGGGGAAGAAAGAAACCACATGTGGTAGTGCACATAAATACTAATGACCTAGGGGGATGCATGGTGGAGTTGGTTAGGGAGAGGCTTGAAAAACTGGGGAGGATATGTACAGAGTTAGGAAGCTCAGTGGCCTTCTTTGAAGTGTTGCCCATTCCCAGGGTTAGCAGAGCAAGGAAAGACAGAATAGTGGAGTTTAATTCCTGGTTGGATGGCTGGTGTCATTTTCATGGGTTTGGGCTGGTGGGAGATTGGGGGAGCACATGGGATAACAATGATTTGTACACAAAGGATCGGTTGCACTTAAGTCAAGAGTAACAGGGAGTTCTGAAGCATAAGCTGGATGAATACTTAGCATCAAGTGGGTTTTTAAACTAAGATGGGGGAGGCGAATGTGCATCTAGTATACAGAGTCTCCAGGATGGGGTGCCAAACGAGCTGACCCTCACAACAATAGTGTTTTATATGGGGGTGGGCTGCAGGGGATGGGTCAGGTTAAGGGGATTAGTGGTGGTGAGAGGATTGGAAAGGGATGGATGGTGGTCTCCCTGAATGTGAGGAATCTGGGAAACAAAACAGCTGAGCTCCAGACTCTCTTATCTGTAGGGATGGTGGATGTTGCGGCCATGACAGAAACCTGGGCCACCCTTCACTAAGACTGGGATCTAGTGATCCCAGGATACAGAATTTATAGGAAGGATAGGGGTGGGGAGAGGGAGAGGGTTGGCAGTTTATGTAAGGGAAGGGATTAGATGCACTAGAGAAGAGGGGGAGGAGAGGAGGACGGAGGCATCATGGTTGCAGTTCATAGAATCTAGAGGTTGAATACTAAGGTTGGGGGTAGTGTATAGAACCAGCTCAGTCTGAAGAGGTGGATTGGGAGCTGATGGATCAAATTCTGCAGATATGTAAGAAGGGGTGTGTAATGATAAAGGGGGACTTCAATCTGCCTGGGGTGGATTGGTGTACCCCAGCCACCTCTAATGCCAAGGAACAAGTATTGCTAGATGCAGTTCAGGAGAGTCTTCTGGAGCAATTGGTTAGCATGCCAACTCAACTAGATAATACACTTGACCTGGTACTTTCGAATGGGGAGGCAGTGAGGGATCTTAGGGTGGAGGCCTCACTAGTAGGGCGTGACCACTGATCAGTGTGGTTTATTCTTAGTTTGAGCAGGGAGTCTATAGGATCAGTGACAAGGGTGGTGAATTTCAGATGGGTGAACTTTGGGAAGATGCGGGGAGTTCTCATAGGGCACCTAAAAGGGATTAGAATGGGGATGAACGCACAACAGAAGTGGGATATCATTAAACTTGGACTGAAGGAAGCTACTAAGGTCTGCACCAGGACTCTGAGCAAGAAGAGTAGGACTAAGAAGCCATGTTGGTTGAACAGGATAGTTTTGGAGGGATTGAGGGTGAAGAAAGCGGCATTTCAGAAATTCAAGAGGACCAATAGGGGAGTGGACAGGTATGAGTATGTGAGGAGGTCCAGAGAGCTAACCAGACTAATACAAGAGGCCAAGGCCTCCATAGAATTAAGGATGGCTCCGGGCATCAAGAGGGGGGAGAAGGACTTTTTTAGATATGTAAGAGAAAAAAGGAGCTGCAGAGATCAAATAGTGTGGATTAGGAGGGGAAGGGGCTGTGTGGAAAAGGGTGTGGGACAGGCAGAAACATTGAATGATAACTTCTGCTCTGTGTTCACCCAGGAGGAGGAGGATGGTCCACTGCCTCAGTAGTCAGGGAGGGTGGGGAAAGGGGGAGTGAAAGGATGACAGATGGGGAGATTCTGGAGAGCAGAGAACTAGAGGGTCTGAAGGCACTAAGAGTGGACAAGGCACCAGGTCCTGATGGCATTCACCCTAGGGTACTGATAGAGATGGCAGCGGTATTGGCCAGACCACTGATGGACCTGTTCAATGCCTTTCTGGACACAGGGTGCATGCCACAGGACTGGAGGATGGCTCATGTGGTGCCTATTCACAAGAGTGGCCCAAAGGACGACCCAGGAAACTACAGACCTGTTAGTCTCCCTTCCATAGTGGGTAAACTTATGAAAGTGATCCTGAAGGAGAGATTGGTGTCTTTTCTCAAGGTTAATGGCCTCCAGGATGGTCAGCAGCATGGGTTTGTCTTGGGGAAATCTTGCTAGACCAACCTAATAGAGTACTATGACTGGGTAACTAGGGAGCTGCATAGGGGCCATGCAGTGGATGTGCTGTATTTGGACTTCAGCAAGGCCTTTGATTCAGTGCCTCATGGGCAGCTGGGAGGGAAATTGAGATCAGTGGGGGTTGGGATGAAGATGGCTAATTGGATTATGAGCTGGCTAAAGAGGAGGCAGCAAAGGGTGGTGGTGAGGGGGAAACTCTCATTCCCTAGGCCTGTGACAAGTGGGGTGCCGCAGGGCTCTGTGCTGGGTCTGGTATTGTTTGATTTGTTCATATTGGATATCTCATAAGGAGGTAAGAGCAGAATCAGTCTGTTTGCAGATGATACCAAGATGGGAGTGATAGTGGATGATGTTGAGGGGTGGATGGAGCTACAGGGGGATCTAACCAAACTGGAGGAGTGGTTGGTGAATTCGAAACTGGGTTTTAATGTGAAGAAGTGTAAAATAATGCACTTTGGGGCAAAAAACCCGAGGAGGGAATACTGTTTGGGTAGGGTGAGACTGGGAATTTCTGAGGAAGAGAAAGATCTGGGAGTGATGATAACTAAGAGCATGAACAACTCTGCTCAGTGCAGAAAGGCTGCAGCCAAGGCTAACAAGATGCTAGGATGTATTGCAAGGGGAATCTCATCCAGACACAAGGATGTGATCCTGCTCCTCTATTGATCTTTAGTCAGGCCACACTTGGAGTACTGTGTGCAGTACTGGAGGCCATGTCTGAAGAAGGATATCAGGCTGTTAGAGTGGGTGCAGCGTAGCGTGGCAAAAATGATACCGGGGATGGAAGACAAATCCTAAGATGACAGACTGAAGAATCTGTTTTTGTACACCCTGGAGGAGATGAAAGGAGAGGAGAGGAGAGGAGAGGAGAGGAGAGGAGAGGAGAAGAGAGAGAAGAGGAGAGGAGAGAAGAGAAGAGAAGAGAAGAGAAGAGGAGAGAAGAGAAGAGAAGAGAAGAGAAGAGAAGAGAAGAGAAGAGAAGAGAAGAGAAGAGAAGAGAAGAGAACAGAAGAGGAGAAGGGGGTTATGATTGAAACATTCAAGTATCTGAAAGGATTTAACAAAACTGAAACACATGGGTTATTTAGGCTGAGGAAGGGAAAAGACATAAGAGGTCATGGGCTAAGATTGAAGGGGGGCAGATTTAGGAGAGAGATGAGGAGGCGTTAAGGGTGGTGTCAAAATGGAATACCCTGCTGAAAGAAGTAGTATCATGTAAGATAGTGGGTTCTTTCAAAAGGGCATAGGACAGGGCACGGGGGGTGTCTGCGTAAGGATTTAGGTACTTATTCCTGCTGACCGTCATCCCACCGATCGATATCCCATGCCCGCATTCCCGATTTCGGCTCTTCCCATCTCTTAAAATTCCCACATAGCAATTTCCCATATAGCTTGTTCCCGACTGCGCTGTAATATTTCAGGTCAAACATAAAATAGTTACTGTTCAGCAACAAATACATGGCCTCTAAAATGAAATTTTGTGGAATTGTGTGGATAGATTCTGGGGATCAAAAGTGCTTTACTTTCACTTCCCTATGGCAGCTCCCAGCAACCTCTGTGACGCATGCTGCAGTTGTCTTATTTAGTTATTTTTTTCAAAAGCTTTACCAAGAAAAGCAACACACAGAGCTGGCAGCATCAGTGGGAAAGCCTGAGATGATCTCAGAAACTTTTGTTCCAAGACAGGTTTTCAGTTTACACGAAGTACTCAGGGGCTCTTGCTGTTGGAAAACCAGCCGGACACAAACTAACCTATACCTACTTCTACAGAGGTTCAGTTTTTGTCAGATGACTCCCGATACCATAGCCCCAGTCCTGCTGACACAGTCACCGTTGACCTACAATCTGCCATCTCCCTGAGACAGGCACCAATTCTGGCCTATTTTTGTCAATTTAGTACATCATTCCAGCTACAGACTAGCAGGAATTGGAAGGGTTAGGGTCAGGATCAGCACCAGTTACCTTTAAATGTATGAGCACTACTTTTTTTTTAACTTTCCAGTATGCACCCGGATCTCTCTATCATTATGGCAAGTATGTAAGCAAAACAAAATAAAATGAATAACTTAAATGGGTCCAGTATGCATCCAGATCGCTTTATTATTTTAGCAAGTATGTATATGAATTTCCTTTGTTCTTTTTTTTTAGCAGTACTCAGTAATGGGTGGTGGGAAATTCTGTTTCGGGATTTACTACTTTTGGGATTGTGAAATGTTGGCATTTCAGTCTCGGGAATTTAGTCTGCGGGAAAATGGGCTGCAGTAATTAGTATGGATACCTCCGTAAGTAGTAATGAGAATTTGCTGGAGAGGAGAGAGGGGGAGTGGGGGTGGGGGCAGCTGTGATCTGGGGATACTAGCTATGCACTCAAGCAGACCTGATAGACCATATGGACTGTTTCTGCTGGCATATTCGTGTGTATGGATGGATTGATGGATGGATACAGCAGCCATGGAGAATTAAAACTGCAACAGGCTGAAAAATCTTTACAGAATCAGCCAATAATTTCTTTACCTGCAGGCAGCAGGCAAAATCACAGCACTGGAAACAGCATTTCTCAAGACAAAGTGCTAACATTGGAGACCCTAGCTTGAAACTTTACTTCGCTTAATCAAACCTTTAACCTCCTTTTGTTGATCTAACTGAGCTTTCTCCATCTCTTTCTTTCTTCTTCCCTTCTTTTTTACCTCCTTTTTGACTGTGTCCTTCTTAGTAGGAAATAAAATAGAGGAAATATGTGGCCTAGCCATGTTAGATCTAATTTCCAAGACAGATTGTTCTATAGAAAATGAAACTTTTCAGCAGGTGAATGGCATTTAGAATCCTAAGAGCATCCTCTAGTCTAGCTCCATTACTGGCAATGTCTTCTCTTAGGAGTTCAATATTGTTTCTTATAATTACCAGTTGTTCCATTATCATTAAACTCCCAGCTTATTGGTTTTTCATTACCCTATTTATATCTTCACTTAAGTAGGAAGGGAACTATGTCAATGAATTACTAAAAATCTTTTTCCTCATCATAACATAGGTCAATTAGGATATCATTGCCATTTATGGAATCTAATGGGAATGCTTGAGAAAGTGAAAGGGGAAATTGTTTAACCAAAAAAGGCACACTAAGCCAAAGCTTGTTTCCAGGTGACATGGGAGCACAAGAAAGTTAAGTGACTTGCTAAGGGTAACACACTATGCAAGTTGGGGCTGGTGGGCTTCAAACTCAGGTCTCCAGGTTTGCACCTCAGTGCATTAACAACTACACAATACTGCCTCCTATCACTGCTTGGGATTGTTCGTCTAACAAGTTTAATTTGTTGTAATTAACCAATTCTTTTAAGCCTATTATTGTATTATGGAGGTCAGGCATTACTTCCTTGATATCGGATTTCTTTGAGGGATCACCAAAAGATTTCTTGACTTTTATCTTATTTTGAGAACTATCATGAAAACTAGCAGGAGGCAAGGAAATTAAACTCTATAAGAGGGCCCCTTCGCTTGCATCTCACACAGTAATATTGCCTTCCTCCTGTATCTCTACCCCATCCTTAGCTGGATTACCATCTTTTAGCACCCAAGTTTCTATAAATGCTCCCTTTTACTTAATACCCTTTATATTGATATCTTTCAGACCTCCTGAAGTGGCCATATTGCCTGGAGCTTTGGAGTAGAGGTCTTAATTTTAGTCCCTAAGGTTACATCCCTCAGAGCATCAGGCCTTAGTCCCTTTGCAGCTTCAGGGCCTTTGGGGCCGACTGCTGTAATAAATTAGTAACCTTCAGATGATTTTTCTCTGGGGTAGTTTTTTCGGTATTTTTCACTTTTTTATTAGTATGGTTGCAGGGACTGTTTGATTTTTTTTTCCTTGGAGCCTTCAGTCTCCTTAAAATCCCCTTTTGCTTTATTAATGTCTTGTCTACTGGTGGTACCCATTATTGTATCTAAAAAAATATTCAGTCACCACCTTCAGTTGCTATACTTTTATCTACCAAGATATGCACAGACATACAATTCAATACTTTCAATTTGAATAAGGAGAGAAAAATATACCTTCATACATACAAATGACAACAACACTTGAAGTCACACAGAGGGCCTGATTCTCAAAGGGGGCATAGATTGGTGCAGACTGCAGTAAACAGTAGCTTGTGCCAAAGCCTGATGCACCAGGGACCCTGCACCAGATTCTGGTACAGGAGGGGTCCTGGTGCCTAAGTCCCACACCTCCGGCAACCTCTCCCACACAGCAAACACCTGGCAGACTGAAGGGGTTGCTGCAGGCTCCTTGTCAGGGCAAGCAGTCCCCCTCTCCCCATTTCCATATGCTACCCTCAGTATAATTAGGAACCCCACCACCTCCGTGTTCCCTGATACTGACATTCAGGAAGATGTCATACCCTGGTCTCAGATCCCTGTGATTACATTAATAAAGATGTAGTTCAGTGCCTCAATCCTGATCCCCCATGATCACATTATTAAATATATAGGCACATGCCCTGATCCCCCATGATTACATTATTAATAATATAGTTCCATGCCCCGATCCCCGATCTTCTATGATCACATTATTAAATACACATTACAGTATGCATATTGACAGTTCTATTGATAGCCAGCCACTGAGGTGTGAGGTGGGCTGTGCTGGTCGCCAGCTCTGATTATTAATATTAGTGCTGGCAACTTTGGAGTTGGAGAGGGGGTAAACATACATTTTATTCATACTGGCATTATCGGGATGGGAAGGGGGGCATGAAAGTTACCTATTAATATAAACACGGGGATCAGGGCATGGAACTATATTATTAATAATGTAATCATGGGTGATTGGGGCATGTGCCTGTATATTTAATAATGTGATCATGGGGGATCTGGGCATGAAACTATTATTGTTGTTAATGTGATCTAGGGGAATCGGAGACCACAGCATGTTGTCACAAACAGGCAACTCTTCCAGAGGAGAATATTCTAAGTACCCTTGGGCTGGTCTAAGGGTACTTAGAATTTCTCCCTCCTGGAGAGTTCTGAGAATTGCATTTACGGTAATGTGGCAGCTTGCACCTGCCACATGCATCCTAGCATCTTGTCAAAGTCCAATCCTGGGCACAGGAGTGGCTCAAGTTGTGTCTGCAGCAGGTAGCCTGCGGTTGAGGACGGCTGCCCTTGAGAATCACTCCAGGTGCATCTTTAGGTGCAAGGAGTACTTTGCACCATTCTTTGTGGCGCAAGCCTCCTGCACCCTGCCAGGAGCTTTAAGAATCAGGCACAGACAGTCAAATAAATTCAAAAGATGTATTCAATGTTCACATCCTTTGAGTAAAGCTGTATCAACATAATTTGCCCCCAAACCTGACACAGTGAGTGTAGTAGGACAGTAGAACATATTCAGAAGGCTTTACTCAATTTTTATGCACATCCCTTTCCCAGATCAAAATAGTTAGATGCCAACAAGTTTTACTGAAGTAAACAGTACAGTTCTTGTATTTTTGAGACTGGTCTTATTAAATCCTAAAACAGAAATGTGCAAGATTGAATTCCTATAAAGGATAAGGAGAATTAAACACCTATATCAGTAGAAAAACAATACACAGGTTTACTCTACTTTTAGGTCAGCAAATAATATGAAATGGGCAGTAAAAGGAGTAAGTATCTTACTTATCAATCATATGCTTTACAATAATTTGATAAAAAATTCGACCTAACATACCAACTCGGGAATTCAGCCACTGGAAAAATGCCCCATTAGACCCCTGCTGCATCTAGAAAACAACATCAAAAATCAAACTAAAAAAGTTTAATGAATGATCCAGAGCACAGCAGTACAAATCAATCCCTCGCTACACTCCTCAGTACAATTTATTAACAATACAGGCTTACCAAACCTTTACTAAAAAACTGAAGTAGAAGTCACACGTACAGAGTTGTCTGCTGTACCAGATTAACTCAAGAGTTTGCTTTGTGTTAGAAATGAGCCTGTTTTATACCACCAAACGTGAAGTACTAAGTTTCTCAAAGGGTGATTGGTTTAGGACCTTAACAAGCCTCTGAGCCAACAAAAATTCAAAAAAGCTAGAGGAAAACACCAACAGTTAAAAATTCAGATATAAAAAATATAAAATAAATAAAAATCTCTAAAATACTTCTAAAATGAAGTCCAAAAAACACAAGCGACAATACCCCACGCATTTCAGTCATACGCAAAGACTAGGTTTATGTGTTAGGTTGCAAATAAATAATATTGCTTTAAAAGTATAAACCCATGCCACAAAATAATAATCACTAAAATCTCAATAGTAAACAGTGCAGAGTTATCATCACATGTAAATTTAAGCTCTAAAAGTCAGAGATGCTCAAGTCATGAGTTGCAGGGTTTCTAGCTTGTCTACCTTCTAGACAGTGCATGTATCTGTATGAGCATAATTTTAACTATGGAGATCTTCCACAATTCACTTTCCGATGGTAATTCATCCAAATTCTGAGCTGTTTTCTCTGCATCCAACCCTCCACAGGGCTCCCTGCTTAGCCAGCACCGATGGCGGGCTCCTCTACTGTCAGGACTCCAAGCAAACGATGCTGGGCTGCAGAGCAAGAGAACAGACACAGAAAGAACTAAGCTGCATAAGACAGTCCCAAGAGGGCTGGAATACTCAAAAAAATGGTATTTAGGCAACAATGTCATACCTGTTCTAATATAATATAAGGCACATGATCCACAGCCCCTGCTATTGTTGTTCCTCCTCAGTGGCATAGCATGCAACCACTCCCTCACCTACAACAGCACTGTGACACGTCTCAAGCAGTGTGTAGGTCCATATCTCTCCCTACTTCTCAAACTGGCAGACAGTGTTGCTCCAGTCATGCAACCCAAATAACACCATGTGGTCCTGCAAGTACGCGCAACTTTAAACAGCTTTTAAATAGATTATAATTTTACATAAAATGAAAGAAAAAGGTAGTGCTAGCACAGGCTACTCGCTGAACCTCCTCTTATACTGTAGATGTCGGGTATAACAAACTTGCTTGGATACCGATTTCTGGTGAATAAGGTGCTTCATTTTATTTTCTTCGTGACATACACTGAAAAGCAGTACTTGCTCCAGAAAACCCCTCCTCTCTCTGCAAATACAGTCTCCCAATGTGTTTCAGCTTAACACTGTCACTTTAAGAGATCATTTATTTAAGGGAACATATGTGTGTAGTACTTGTCATTCCTGTGATTAAGTGCTAGATGGCTTGAAACGCTTCAGAAGACTGGACTTGCAGTGAGAGGAGGAGACTTGCTGGAGCAAGTACTGTTTTTTGGTGTATTCTATGAAGAAAATAAAACATAACACTATTCACCAGAAATTGGTTTCCAGGAAAGTTTGTTATACATGACATCTATAAGAGGAAGTTCTGTGAGTAGCCTGTACTGGCACTACATTTTTCTTTCATTTCACTACATATCTGGCCTAGGCATGGCATTCCCAGGTGCAACCCCATGCCATTGTTCCATTACTTGTAATTTTACATAGTAAAAAAATAAACTTTAATATTTTAAGTAAAAATTAAAAGATAAAATAAGCGGTGGGTAAATCACGGGTATCAGCAACATTTTAAAGAGTTTTAAATCTGAAGAGCACTCTGAACCCTCTCTGGCTTGCCTAATGCATCCACATATATTTCTTAAAAAAACACTTTTTTTTAAGCAGAGGCCAAATTTTTAGCACCAATAGTTTTTGTAGGCACACCAATGAACTTATCACCACTGCATTACACATTTGCTCACTCCCATTGCATCTCCATCGATCTATGGTTCCTGTTTCTCCTGGGCCCAAGAACTGCAACGGGCTCCACATTCCCCCAGCCTGAGTCTGCTCTGATCCTTCAGCAGGGGTCCAGTGGATGCCACAGTCAGCTCCTGGCAGCAAGCACCTCTGATCCACCATGGCTGTCCACTGCACCCCACATCACCCCCCTCAGATCCAGGCTAAGACTCTGTTCCACCTTGCCACCTTCAGCTTACCATCAGCCAGCCATCCAATTTAAAGGATGTACCTAGGCAAAGAAAAGGATCGAACCCCAAGTGCAGGTACTTTTGTAAAAAGTAGTAAGGAGGCGAATTCTATGCAAAAAGACACACTAAAACATAATACAGTACAACCCAAAATCAAAAAGACAAGAAGCTCCACTTTGCCAAACTTCTGTCAGGTGTGCTCTAGCAGCCAGTTCCCTCCATGCTGCACTACAGTGTCAGTATTGGCTATTGGCCTGTGTTCCTAGTGTGGGACTAGAATCTACCATCTGCCAGCATCAGGTGATTTTACTATGTAATGAGTCACTGACACTGTTTACTGTATATTATACTGTATTATGAACTGAGTGCCAAGAATCAAAGAAGTTGATTGGCCGAGAGGTCTTTGAAACCGTGATGATATTGAGCTACATCATCACGGCTTCAAAAAACCGCCAGCCATCAGCCTCCTCACTCCCAGTGCAACATTCTCTATGTCCTCACAGGCGAAGCAAGTCAGACCTCCACTCAGAAGCTATTAAAAAAAAAACATCATCACAACTGTCCCCCCTTACATGTCGCCCAAAGCACAAGCTCTCCAAAGAGAAAAAAAATCTCTCTTCTTCCTTTGACAGCGCCAAGTGCTTCCTTTGAGAGCACCAAGTGCTGCCCCACTCACCTCGCTGCCATGCTGCCTCATGTCAAATAGCAAAATCTACAACCCACTCCTCAAGAATACCAGGCTTGACCCTTACCATCTCGCTTTCCTCAAAAGCACGGCACGACTCGAATACTGCAGGCAAAATGCATTCGATCCGACTGATCTTAGGACACATCATAACAAAAAAAGTTTCTCACACCTTGCAGATCCATGGAGCATGTTGGCAGGCACTTTATTGTTCACCCGGCTATGGCTTCTTTTCACTTCACATCGCGATTTCAGCAGAAACAAACAAAAAACCAAAACATCTTCACCTCCGCAAACAAAAAAAGCCAAAAAATATAATCAATGTGGTTGAGTAAACTAAACTTCAGGGGGCAGCAGCAATACTATAACAATTAAGACTTTGTAACAAAATCCTCATGCAACATGCTGTTGCATGACAGACACCTACTGCCCAAAACATGACATACACAAACTTTTTTTTTAAATGTCTACCTACACTCATATAAAAACAGAATTAAAATATTTTAAAACTTTCTTTTTTTTACTTTAAATGCATAAAATATCAATTGATCCAGTTCATAACAGCAATAAGACACTCCAAGATGTGGTATATCATGGGATATTATCACTTCTCAGACAGTTGGATGCACTTGGCCTGCGGCCTCGTGCCCAAACACCCGAGGTGTGATGATATCCTATGATATACCACACCCTGTCATGCCTTATTGCTTAATTGTACAATGGCATGAAAAAATGCTGGCTCTGACTGATCAATCTGGGTTGAGACCCATGATGTTATCCTAGCATAAAATCACAGTTCTAGTCCCAGCACGCATATGACCCAATGTCATCAGTAGGGAGATAGAAAAGTTACCTATTTACTGTACCCACAATTCCTCACTATGTAAATTAGTATACAGGCTACTCTATTTCTGTACTCACTACAGAAATAGGAGACTGCATCTCTCAGCAAAGAAATCTTATCAGCTATGCAGTGTATGCACAATGCTTCATTTTGAAAATAAACATCTAAGATCTTATGTTGTTATAATCACAACAAAAATAGGAGACTGCACTTCCAAGTAAGGAAACTGGAAGGCAACTTCATATTGTACCCATAATACCTTGCTACCTACATCTACATATTAGGTGATATACTGCAGTCACCACTACCAAAATAGGAGACAGCACTGCTGTGTAAGGAAAATTTAAGGTAACTTTGTAATCTGCCCAGAATTCCTTGTTGCTGTATGTAAATCAGCGTATTAGCTGTTATACTGCTGCAACAATTACCAAAATAAGAGTGAACTGATTTAAGAAAAAGGAACTACTGTATATCCTAATGTTAAAATGCAAAGGAAAATATATTCTGAAATGTATTTTTCACTCTTTTTTCTTTGTTTTCAACAAAGAAGCCATTGTTTGATAGGAATAATACACTCCACAATGTATGTTATGCTGGGATAACATCACTTCTCGGGAGTTGGACGCACTTAGTCTGTGGCTTCGTGCTCAACACATATGAAAATACGTACATACGAACATACAAAGAAGGCAGCAGAAGAAGGCCATTTGGTCTATCAAGTCTGCTCGTATTGCAGCATCCACAACTTGAGCTAATGACCCTGCTTTCCCTCTCCACTCCTTCCATTCTCTCTACCCATGATCCTTACCTTCCCCCTATGCCTATCCTAGCCTCTCTTAAAGCTGCTCACTGTCTTCAACAAGATGACCTCTTCTATCAGTGCATTCCAAGTGTCCACCACCATTTCTGTGAAGAAGTGTTTCCTGACCTCCCTTCTAAACCTCCCACTCTCCAACTTAAGACTGTGCCCCTCATGTTATGGTTGCCACTCAGCTTAAAGAGACTCTTCTTAACCTTATTTATTCCTTTCAAGTACTTGAAGGTCCCAATCATGTCACACCTCTCTCTCTCTCTCTCTCTGTCTCTCTCTCTTGCTCTCTCCTCCCCCCCCGTCTTCCAGGGAGTGCATGTTCAGTGCCTTCATTCTCTCCTCATTTGCCTTACCCTGCTGACCTGCTATCATCTTTGTAGCCCTCCTCTGGACCTTCTCCAGCAGGTTAATGTCCTTTTTGAGGTGTGGGCACCAGTACTGAACTCCATACTCTAAATGCGGCCTTAACAGTGACCTGTACAAGGGCAGTATAACCTCCTCTCTCCTACTACTGATCCTCCTAGATATGCATCCCCACATCTTGTTTGCCTTTGTTTCTGCTTTCTTGCACTGTGTTGCATTGCACCTGAGGTACAACATTATGCCAGCATGACACACATCCTGTCATACATTATTTCTTTATTATACTACTGTATATGGTTAGGGCTTATTGTGTATGGAATTCTGTGGTTTTCTAAAAGCTGTTGGAGGACAGTTCAAAGGTCATGGAAAGTTTTTGAAGTATTGTTGAGAGTCACAGTGATACTACAACAACTTTTCTCCTTTGAACCACCCACGTGACTCCTTAGTGCAAGGTCCTGATGGCAACATGTTGAGCACAAGGCCCACTAGGCACAAGTGCCTGTTTTCAGTGGCAACCTGGGATCATGGGATTTTAAGTGACTTGCTCAGAGTCACACATTATGCAAATGTGGATTGTGGGACTCAAACACAGGTCTGGTGGATGTAGCAAGCTCATTCACAGCTTGTTATTCTAACCTCTAGGCTGTACTGCTAGCATAGCATGTGAAGCTATGCACACTTAGACATGTGTTTAATTTCTTGTAAATTGAGCTGATTGAGTGAAAGCAGCACCATTACAGTGACAGTGACATATCTCTAATTAGGGCTGGTAGGCATGTATGAATAGCATATTTTTAATTATTTGGGCTGCATATTACATTCAGGCCCTCAAATATTTGGGTATTCGCTATTCATGTGCCTGTGGGGAAAAAAGTACATAAAGAAACAGCTCCACCCTCTTCCCCAGCCCAATTCTTATAAAAACACGCAAAAAACCTCCTGTTCCCCACTTTCTGCTGCAATCCCATTCCCACCCTCCACCCCAGTGCCTGACATTTTATATGTTTAGAAAAAACTCCCATGATCGACAACTGGAACAACCCACCCACCTCCAAGGCCAGTTGATGTCTTCAGCACTTTTATTCTAATTGATATTCCCTCCACCTCTGCCCCCCACCCTGGTAGCACTCTCCTCCCCATCATGCAATTTTTTCTTAAAGAAGAATAGTTAATATGGACCCAGGTGACAGACATAACCTGCCATCCTCCACAGCCAGCTGCCTTCTACTGAATGAAAGCATTTCCATGACTGCGCACAGTAAAACCATCTAATCACATAATCAGCTAGTTTTACTATCTGACCAAGCACGGCAGTTCTTTCATTCGGTAGAACGCTACTCACCATGGAGTAGGGTGGGTTGTGACAGTCTCCTTGGTCCATGCTAACTGCAGTTCTTTAACAAAAAATTGTGTCCGGAGGGGGGGGGTTGGAGGATGTTGCTGCTGGGGTTGGGGAATTTTGGTTTAAAAGAAAAAGAGCTCTCAAGGTGACAGCTGGCCATGAATGCAGGTGGATTGTGCCTGTCACACATTGTAGGAATTGTTTATTTTAAACATACTGTATAAAATTGGGTTGCTGGAGGGATGGTGGGATTGGGATTGTAGCAGAGGGTGGAAGTCAGGGGAAGGTGTTTTTTAAACTATTGGGCTGGGAAGGACGGTGCAGGGCTGTTTCTTTTTTTTTTTTTTTTTTAAATAGTATTTCCTGAATAAGGAATAAGCATGAATAGGGCCACTATTCATTATTCATATCTGAATTAAAGATAGCAGGAGCATCCCTTTCTAATTGCAGCACTTTCTTCAGTTGTACATGAGGTATTCTTATTACCATAAGAGTTTCTCATGTGCTGAGCCACTGTTGTAAGCTTCTCACTGACTGTTCACACTAACAGCATTTTTTTTTCTTACTGTTTCTCCTTACTGGCTCCTGGTCAGCACCCTTGTCTGCACTTCTCTTGGTCTCTGGTCACTGTCTGGTCTGCCCCTAGCTCCTTAGGGCCCTCGCCATCTTTGACCATGGCAGGGTGGTGAGGAGCCCCCAACTGTCCTTCCAGGTCCAGATCCAGTTCCAATGATGCCCTTGAAGCTGGGGTGCCTGTTGGATGGATATCAAGCCTCGACAACCTAGGATGCCATTTTTTCCATTTTTCTTGTGCCACTTGTTACAGAGGCGCAGCATGCAATGACATCTGCGATAAGTTCACGCATGCCCCTGTGTGTGCCACTTCAAGCATCTGCTGCACTCCTGCCCCTTGTGATTGCGGCTCCATGTCACTGACCCCCAGTCTTCGCTAGCGGTCGGGCATGCACCGGCCACAGGCTCCACTCCTCCCCGGAGATGGAGAGTAGTCTATTGGATGCTCGATCCATTTCCTTCCTTCCAACCCATGGTGACCCATGCTCACTCCCGAACATGGGTCGCCAGTGTGGCGCGAGGTGTGGCATCCAGCGCCTCAAGCCTTAGCACCTCCAGGCCGGCCACTATCAGCATTTTAAATAAAAAAAAAAAATTTTTATTTAAAAATGTTTCTATCTATAATAATTTTATGGTTCTAATTGGAAGGCCTGTTATTGGTCTAAGAGTATCACTTCTTGTACCATTAGGATCACATAACTGGTCACTTTTGTTTTGCATTCCTCTCTGGTCCTAAGAACGCGTGATGAGATACTCCTATCCATAAGAAACCCTCCATGTGGACCCATAAACTTACATAATAAATAATGCATTATTCATGGTATTCCAGAAATACTATTCTTTACTCACACACCCTAAAGGCTGGCTGCTATGCTACAGGGTGGGAGAAGTTACTTGCCTGACTTCAGTAATTAATCCTAAGGGCTGGCTGCTATGCCAGAGTGTGGGGGAAGTTACTTGTCTGACTTCAGTTTTTAAAACACAAGTTAAACACCTAAATATGCAAACTAAAACACAAGAGTATCTGTCTGCAAAATTTAACCCATGCTTTGCTACTCTGAGACCTCCTCATTCCGAGCCCATGAATTTGACTGCTAACTCTTTTTCCTCATGGGCATTAAATTAGCTGACAGGGTGTTCCTGCAAATAGCTAGAATGATACATAGGATTTTGGAATATCCCACTTCTGGCCATTGGCACTTAAGCCAGAACACCATTGTTGGAGACACATGCACCCCCCCAAAGGCACCTACAGAGCAGAAGATGCTCCCCACTCTCTCTCTCCCCCACTCTATGTAGATGCAAGATGGTTGTTCCCTAGATTTAGAAGGCTGGGATGACTTCAAGCTGGAAGAGACAGACGATGTAGCTGTTCCCATGGCATGACCAATCAGTGGTCATTTACAGGATATTAGAGGGACTTGAGGACTGGAAGCAGGGCCAGATTAAGATTATCAGGGCTCCTAGGCCCAATAAAAATCTGGGGACCCCCCCGCACACACACACATTCAGGCCATGTCCATTTGTCTAGAGCCATCGGTTATTTCCTTTTCAAATCACAAGTGAAACAATTTTTAATTTTTAAGATTAAACACACACACTGTGTTTGTGATTGTAAAGAAATTATCTGTCTGCTTCAGAATCTTTGCAAATATTTATTATTCTCATTTACTGTACATGTTAATCATTTGCTCATGTTTGTGTGATTCACTAAGATACTTGCATACTGCTGGTGACTCAATGTTTTCACAACCTTGAGAGTAATCCTGGAAAGTCACATGGATCGGAGAGTGAGTGACATCCTGTCCATCTGCTAGGAGGTATGATCCAAGATGGAATAGGCAGAGGCCAAAAAGAGGTACAAGGGGCCAGACATTATAAAATGGACAAAGAGGAGCACAAAGGTTTGCACTGTGATTGCCCATTACCTGATCTTGGGGATGATATATTCAGTCGGATGGTGCACCAGTGCTATCAGACTGAATATAGGGTCATGTTGGCACAGCACTAAGCTGAGTAGCGCTACCCCAACATGGATCCCTGCAATGAAGGAACACAAGGCATAAATTAGCTTCTGAACACTACTTAGTGGATTTGCTAATCAAAAACAAAATTGATTAGCAATCAGTTTTGAGGCGCAGTTTCTAAACATGGTAATTTTTAACTGTAGCATAATAAAACCAATTTATATATTAATAAAAAAATACTAGACTGTATGTCACCTTAAATAATATAACTATTAGAGTATCTTCTTTAGAAAAAAGATCTCGGGGTTCTAGTAAATAATAAAGTTTCCTCATCTTCCCATTGCAATAAAATAGCCAATCAACCCAATCCTCTTCTTTGTAGGATAAACAGTACATTTGTTTCTAAGTCAGAACAGTGTATTATGACCCTGTATAGATCTCATGTCAGACCTTACGTGGATTATGGCTCCTCTTTTTGGAGTCCTTATCTAGCATCAGACATTAATAGAATTGAATAAATTCAATGCAGGGCCACAAAAATTATTCCATATTATGCTCATTTGGATTATGACACTAGATTACAGAAGAATGGCTTGTATTCACTCAAACAGAGACGAACAAGAGGTGATCTTTTACAGTTATTTAAAATTATGAAATCTCCTATTCTAATGGAACAATGCGGCTTAACATTATCCAACAGAAAAATTGTTGCCAGGTTACATAATAAACAAATCGACATGAAATACAAATAAAAGACAAAACGTTTTTACTATTAGAACTCCTACACTATGGAATACATTGTCACAAGATATTGTTGATTCACCTACTATTATGATTTTCAAAAACAAAATAGATAAATGGTTATTAGAATAGCACCGTATACAATGATCCACATATGTGGAGGACAATCTTGATGGGCTATGGACTCCTTTTGTCCAACGAACCAAGTAACCAAGTGTAGTGAGGATTTTTTAGCTAGAGAGCAGGTCCAGATGAAGGCCATAGCATGATATGACATTTTGTGTTCTATGGTCCAAGGTATTTGTAATCCTAGAACAAATAAAAAAAAAAAAGTCATAAAACCAAATCAGCGATATGCATTTGTAGGTAACCCAACATCCAGCATTACAAGAAGTGTTTTTGTGTGGGGAGGGGCTGTGCCCCTCTGCACCCTCCCTTGTGGAGGGCTTTGCCCCCCGCACCTCCCTGCTTTTAGATTCTCAGCTCCTGGGGGGTGCATGTCTAGGGGGGCCACAGTAAAGACCCGCAAAAAAAACAAAGTCCTGCAGCAGCAGGCATCAGCAAAACTACAGCCTTCCAGGACCTGCTACACTGGGGCCAGCCTCCCTCACCATCACACCACATGGATGGCTCAGCGGCAGCAGATCCAGTACATTCTCTTAAGCCACTTTCCTATCCCTCCCCTTCCCCTTGCTAACCTCCCTTTCTGGTCACCCTCTCCTTTCACCCTGTGATGAAAGTGCCCAATATGAGTCACCGTTTTTGCAGTCACCCATATTCTGGCGCTATTATCGCTGGATACTGACATTCTGTTCCCAGCTCTTCAGTTTTGTGTGATTCTTGTTTCAGAGGCCGTGATAATGCATCCAGCCCAGTCAGGAATTTGTCCTTGCCTTGTTTCACTGTCTATTTGAATCTTCACTGTTGTGACTAATTTGAGCAATATTACTTTACTGCTATGTTGTGGTATCTCCTCCTAGACTGTGTAGGTGTTTTATGCCTAAAAAAATCTATGTGAATTTCAGTGATTGTTATTGTTCTGGCTGCATGTATTCATTACTACTGACTGTTTTGACCTATGCTATTGTAATTTCATTGTACTCATGCTATGTACCTGTCTTTCATTGCTGTACTCTCCGGGGTCATGCTTGAAAATAGTCATTTCATGGCTAGTGCACCTGCCTGGTTAACAAAACTAAATAAATAAATACATTTTTTCTTCATAACTATCTGGCTAACTGCTTCTTCCTTTTTTCTTCTTGGTAGTCTTTCCGCACATATAACTGAAGGGCTGGGCACAAAATGTCAAGTCTGTGGCCTGCATCTGGACCTGCTCCTTAACTGATGCCACTACTATCCCTCTAATCCCCTCAGTGTAACCTACCAACAGAACACATGGTGTGCATATTAACCCCCTGGCCCACAGTAGGGCATACATATCAGCAGTACCTTTTGCTCCTGCATGCGTAGTTTGGTTCTGTGATGTGTCTGGGGCTAAGCTCACGACAACCGGAGGCATGTTCATGTTACATTTTATTGGCCACCCGTTTTTCTTCAACGCGAGAAGGAAAAGGAGAGGCCGGATATGCAGTTCCTGAGCACATGCAGTCTTTAAGCTCCTGAGTGTTTGCATATCCCACCTGTCAAGCCGTTTGGGGGTAGAGTTTAAGCTGGGGGAGGGGGCCGGGGATGTAATCAAGATAGAAAACTGGGGGAAAAATAGATACTACATGCAGGGCCAAATCACATCAGGAAAATGGATTAGCTTTTTAGCAAATCAGGAATGCTTCTGATTTGCAATTGCCTGTTCTTGCATTGCAAATTGTGATGCAAACCTGCTTAATTTATGCCTTGGAACTGCTCCCCCAGACCTGATACCACCAATAGCTCCTGGTGCAATATTCAGGCAGCGCCCTGCAAATAAGCCAATTGGGCATGCTAAGCACTAAGGGGCCATTTGCATGCCCATTATGTACACATTTGCATTGGAAGAAGTGATAAGTTTGCACTCCTGCAACCAGCCCTGCTCCCACACCAGTTGCCCAGTCCTATAACAGGGGGCATATTCCCTGGTGCCTAGTGGTCCCTCCCCACCTTCTGATCACCATTCCAGTAAATGCAGAGGCTGTATCTCTTGCTTAGTGGTCCCCCCACCTTCCAGTCATCATCCTTGTTACTGACAGAATTGTCCCTGGTGTCTAGTGGCCCCCCAACACTCTGATCACTGGCCCTATTAATTGACAGAATAGTCCCTGGTGTTCAGTGTCCCCCCACTTTCTGATTACCATCCTGATAAATACAGAAAATGTGCCTAGTGGTCCCTCCACCCTTTGATTGCTGTCCCAGTAAATGCAAAGAATGTCTCTGTTGCCTAGAGGTCCCCCACCCTCCAGTCGCCATCCCCATCATTGATAGAATTGTCCCTGGTGTCCATTGGTCCCCCTGTCCTCTGATCAATGGTCCCAGATCAAATCAAATATTCCCTGGTGTCCAGCGGCAGCCCCCATCCACCGATCCCTGTCCCCATCCCAGCATAAGCTTCCCTGATGTCTAGAGGCCCCCTGGACTGTGGGCACCAGACAACCCACCCTGCCACCCCCTTACCGCAATCAATGGTGTTGTGGGAGCCCATATGATGATTGGCACAGCCATCCTCTCACCACCTCAGCAGGCTGCCATGTGCAATGACAGAGAGCATGTGTTCCCTGTACTGTAAAGGGAGCATGCATACTGTCTACAGTAGACAGTACTTTACAGTAACAGTATGCACACTCCCTTTACAGTACAGGGGAAATGCGCTTGCTGTCATTACATGTGGTGGCTGACCAAGGTGGTGAGAGGAGGGCTGTGCTAGTCACTGTATGGGCTTCCGTGGCACCAATGATTGATTTAAGGGAGGGTGGCATGGTGTATTTGTTGGTGCCCATGGTGCAGTCAGGGCTGCTAGATGCCAGGCAAGCTTAGACTGGGATGGGGATCGGTGGTATCCTGTGAGGTGGGCACATGGGGAAGGGCGCTGTCCGTAAATGAGACTCCTTCCGGCTAATTTTGGGATGGGAGGTAGGGTGACTGGATGAGGGGTGGATGAACCTGGGCGACAGGATGTCGCTATGTGTACACATGTGGGAGCGAGTGAGCATGGACGAGCATGGGCTGGGAGGGGGTGGAGGAGCTGTAGGGGTGGTGCTGTGGTGGATTGCCAAGCTGCGTCGTGGCATCGGGGGTTGGTTTGTGGTTGGGGCGGGTGAGGTACTAGGTTTGGGTCAGGGCACTGGTGCAATTTTATTGCACCTGGCCCAAATCTTTATTTTTTAATGCTTTCACCCCCCCTGACGTGCACCCACCTGGAGTTGAGAATCCTTTAGTAGGGGGGTTCACCCTTGCGAGGGAGGGGCACAGCCCCCCAACAGAAAGCATTAAAATAAATGTGCTAGCACCATTGTCCTGTGCGCCGAGGGTGTCAGAGTGCCGAAAATGTTTTTGGCACTCTGACTGCACGATAACAGTGATCGCCTTTAGGCTTTTGCCATTATCACATAGAACCGGGATCGGTGGGTGGGTGGTGTCGATAGACACAAGGGAATATTTGATTTGATCCAGGGCTGGCAACTGAAGGGCAGGGGGACCATTAGTCAACATGGACATTCTCTGTATTTACTGGGATCATGATCGGAGGGTGGGTGGGACCACTAGGCATCAGGGACATTCTCTGCATTTACCAACGCAGCAGATGGAGAGTGAAGAGTACCACTAGGCACCAAGGACAATTCTGTCAATAATGGGGTGACAAGCAGAGGGTGGAGTGGAGCACTAGGTAAGAGGGACATCCTCTGCATTTACTGGGATGGTGATCAGAGGATAGGGTGGACCACTAGGCACCAGGGAATTTTGTGTCTATAATAGGGATCAGAAGGTTGGGGAACCACTAGGCACCAAAAACATTCTCTGCATTTACAGGGACAACAATTGGAGGGTGGAAGGGACCACTAGACACCAGGGACAGTTCTCTCAGTAATGGGGATGGCAATCAGAGGATGGGATCACCAGTAGGAATCAGGGAACAGGTGTGCTTGCCCAACTGCCAATGTGGTTGTCACCTGCAGTACCTCCACTGGTTGCCAAGGTTGCCTTGAGTAAGGCGGGATTCTTCTTGGTAGTATTTGCACTGTGCTAAGTAGCCTCAGCTAATCCTTTTGTGCAGCGCAAATGCACTGAATAATGTGCTGCGCCTGTATTCAGGTCCTTGCCCCTTCTTTTGCCCACCACATACATTATTTTGTTTTGCTTGCACTAACCCTTTTAGTGCACACCACAGCCCCCTTTGAATATTGTGCATGGCCGCAAACCCCGGACAAGCAGGGCACACTCACTTTACCTACCAGGCAAAGTTTTGATTATTTGGCCCCAGATGACATGGTAGGCAGCCATAATTTTCCTTGCAAAGTGAGACAGCTTGTCCATGTTCACCAGACCCCTGATTGCTGAAAGCCACTGAGAGCCAGTGGGGACTTCCAACATTTTCCATAGCTGCAAGAGTAGCCTATTTGTCAGCATGGCTCAGTTGGTAGCACATCTGCCTCTGAACCAGAAGGTCATGGGTTCTCGTCCCACACCGGGATTGGACTTGCACCTAAAACACTGGCATTTGAGTGCAGTATTAGGGGGGTGCTGTACTGCTGTGGTGTACCGTCCTTCAGACGAGATGTTAAATCGAGGTCCCTGCTACCCATCCTGGTGTTGTCCTGGTGAGTGTCCAGGTGGAAGCAGAAGAACCCAGGGCACTCTGCGCAAAGAATAGGGGACATTCCCAGTGTCCTGGCCAACATTCCCCTTTGCATAAACTGGTTCATGCAATTGTCCAGGCTGTGTGTGGGTTTTGATGTGCGATATGGCCTCCACTACACATTCAGTCACTTCACTACCAGTCTAGCATTACTTGTAAAGTGCTTTGGGATATTCTGTGTATGAAAAGCACTATATAAATGCTGATTCTTCTTCTTCCTATTGGCTTCCAGAATGACCCCTAGAATCCAGTGCAGCTGAGGGTTATGAACTGGGGAGCCCAGGAGACATCCCCAGCATATACAAGGAGGGTGGAAGTGGGTAAGTCAAACCAAATATAGTGGTACAGCAAATGTTAACCTGGCACCCTAAGGGCTGTATACTAATATATGACCAAAGGATATGTAATAGATCCACCCAGGATGTTGGCACTTCCAGCAGGTATCATTAGAGTCCAAACTGTTAGAGCTGGGTAGGTGTGCAGTACCAGTGATGTATTATCTTGTTCTGGATAAGTGACTCTCTGGTGCCTGGGTTTGCCCTTTGGGCAAGGGCCCATAAATGACCCCACTGACTTTCAGATATAATGCCATTCTGGGCCTACTCCCACTTGCATCTGGCCTTGTCTGAGTGATCAAGGAGAGAGTTTAGACTGTAATGTAACTCTGTCCTGCTTTTCCTCTGTGTAAAATCAGCCAGCAGTCAACCATGGAAGGTGAGGCAGATGTGGTACAGATGGGAAATTGCTTGGAGATGGCCATCAGTGCACTGCAGATCTGGAGAAATCTCCATAAATCAGTACCAGGCAGGTTATAGCGGGCCTTTAAATTTTCAAGCGTCCAGGTGCCATTTACCATTTAGCAAGCTGCAAAAGATCTTGCAGGCAATCAATACCCCTTTCATCCCATGATTCCCAATGTACTGTCCTCTTCCCTACATGAATAAAAGGGTTTAGCCAGAGGGACTAAGTTCCTGTATCATCAGAGGTATATGTAACCAGAAATCAAATTTCTTCTATGACATAATTAAGCAGCATACCATGTGGCTAACCTCACAGACTTCAAGAAAGGTGAGTATAGTAAGGTCAAAAGGTTCACCTCACAGAGCAGTCCTCTCTCAATCCCCACCATCTGTGATGAGGAGGGCGAAGAAGAAGTGAACCAATGGACAGTTTATACACCTGAAAATGCCAAAGAGTAGGCCTGCAGCCATGACAGGCATACCTCTCAAACTTTCATCATGCAAATGTGTGACAGTACGTGTGACAAATGTGCAAAATGTATGACATCATCAAAAAATGACACTGCAAGCTCAGAACACAGTCTAAATCTGTGCACTTATGTTATTCATGTTTACTGATAACTGAGTATCATAGATTATTATGAATTTCTTCATTGAAGTTTCAGTGAGCAGTGTGGAATATTACCTGTGCCATGTGAGGCAGAGGGTTTCTGAGAGGTAAAATGAGTGACATACCTCGTAATGTGTGACAGTTGAGAGGTATGATGACAGGCTCCAGACACCTTTGCTCCAATTTACTGTGTGTTTAACACTGTTGTAGAGTGAGGGTTTCCCTTCCCAGACAAAGTCGCTAACCAGCTTGTCCATCTTAGTAACCATGCAGAAGGAATATCAACCACTAAATGTGCCAGGCAATGCAGGATTCTTGGGGCCATGACCATTTTTAGGGCAGAAAACTTCCCCACAAAGGAGGGGTGTAAGGAATGCTGTATTTGTCCCAGAGCTGTTCGAGCAGTGAGGAATGATTATCAATAAGCATGCCTGCTGGATATGTATGAATATGGAGACCCAAGTATTTAGTACCCCGGGGGAACCACCGCAGTCAGTGAGGAGATACAAGATTGGTTGGTAAGTGGGGTTTAGAGGAAGAACCTAAGTCTTGCTCAGATTTGTTTTCAACCCAGAGATACTGTGGAAAGTGGAGAGCAGATAAAGAAGTGCTAGAATGCTCTGGAGGGCATCCCTGAGCAGATCCATATAGTAATCCACATACAGCAGGGTTTGGTAATCATCATGCCCCAGTGCTATACCCTCCAACATGAGATCAGTCCATATGACAGCCACCAAAGACTCAATAGCCAACATGAATAGCAGTAGGGATAAGGGGCATCCTTGATGGTTACCCCCATGAAGGAGAAATGGGGAGGAAAGGACAGAGTTGGTCAGAATTCTAGCTATGGGAATGATATAGAGGGTCTGCATCCATCCCATAAACTGAGGACCAAAACCAAACTATCCCAACACAGCTTGCAGGCACCCCCACTCCAACAAATCAAATGCTTTGACAAAATCAATGTCCACCACTGCGGCTGGAGTGGGGATCTTCTGAGCCAGTGACATAAGAGAGCGAGAAGGGTCCTATGGTGGTCAGAGTTCAGTCACCCTTTCATAAAGCTCGCCTAAGAGGGGTGGATAAGTAGTTGTAACAAAGCCTCCAATTGGGTGGTTAGAGCCTTGACCATTACTTTTGTATGTACGTTTGTTTACCAGATCGGCCTGTAACTTGTCAGAAATGAGAGGTCTGTCCCTTTTTTGGGGAGTATTGTAGTTACAGCTTCCCTTATAGCTGTGGGGAGTTGGGAGTTCTGTTGTGTTCCATGAAAACTTCTCATAGCACAGGGGCCACCACATCAGGGATAAGCTGGTAAAAGTCGATGGGCAGCCCATCACCACCCCCAGATTTGTGAGGAGAGAAGGTGGAAACAACATTTTGCACTTCCATCACTGTTCAAGGCTCTTCCAGGGCCCTCCGTTGTATCTCACATAAAGTAGTGAGTGGGAAGTTTGCAAAGAAGGCATCAAATTTGCCTTAATCTAGCAGGCAATTACAGCCATAGCGGTCCTGACAAAACTCTTTCATTACCCCTTTATTAAGGTCTGGCTCAACTTGTACTACACACTTGCTATCCCGCAGCCCTTTGGTATATCATTCGGCTTGCTGTTCCTATAGCCTGTATTAAAGCAGTTTGCCTGCTCTGTTGCCTTTGTCCCAATATTTATGTTTCAAATGTGGGATGGCAAGCTCTGCCTTTCTAGTGGTTACCGTATTCATTTTCATATGAAGCTGCCAAATGTCTTGGAGCAACATAACATCAGGCTTCTTGAGTGATGTCTCTTCATATATGTTCTCCTTCACTGCTAGGCACATGTCTAAATCCTTCTGTTCTGCCTTCCTCTTTCTCAATCAGTTTAGTTTATTGTTTGACTATAATCCTCTATAAACATATAACAATACATACAATATTTTAGAACAGCAGAACAAACACATTTCATGACCAATCAAGATTATTCTTAAAACACCATTATAAAACTATGCAATTCAAACATTTTGGTCCCAAGCACATCACTGTTACACAGATGATAATTCATAAGTAAAACCTCCTATTTCTTGCAATGCAGTGTTGTATGTAGTTTCATCCCATATCCTAAATGCTACTACCCTGTAGCTATAAATGAACTAAAGGCAGAAAGCCACATACCTTATCCAAAACATTCTCAACATATGAGTTACATAGATAATGAACCATTTAGTCAGGGAGGAAACTGAGGTCCTTCACTAAGCTACTTAACCAATCCTGCCTCCCCTTTAAATAAAGGGGGCACATGAGTAGAATATGCTTTAGATCATCCTCACAATACATATTACATTTACAAAATGGAGAAAAAATATCCAATCTTTTTGATTAAAAAATATATAATTTGCTCTATACAATTCCATTCTGAATCTTGCCAATTTACATCTCTTGACTGGGTCTATTATTTTCCTTAGATATGGTTCCATACAGTGTTTAATTATAAGCATTTTATACCATCTGAAGTGTTTTAAACTCAAACGACTAAAAAAGTTATTTGAAATTTCCATATCTCCAATCCTACTGTTTAATTGTAAGATTATTTCTTTCCTAGGTCTTATATACCTTTCATTGATCAAGTGACCAAGGCCTAGTGGGAATACTTTTTCCTTGATCAGTTGAATAGACAATGATTGAAACCCCATAGAGGAATATTGAATTTCTTCTTCAAGACAGTATCTGGGAATATGAGATGCTGGCAACATGAAAAGATGGAATAGAAATGTTACCTGTCTCTCCGTTATCAAAGTTTGAAATAAATATTGACCCAGCTCTGACATTATTAATTCTGAAGGAACTGACTCGGAATCATGAGTTAATAATGATATAGTTTATTCATGATTATATTTAGAGGTTTAATATTGTTGGGGGGTGGGGAGGGACCTGGGAGTACAGTAGTCTCTATGCCAAGGACAGACTACACTTGAGTGAGGAGGAAAGAAAGTGTTGAAACAGAGGATGGAGGAGTACATAGAGGAAGCTGGGAATTTAAACTAGGAGTGGGGGGTAGCAGTTGGGGAAGAGATATGCAGAGACCACAGGTTGGGAAACCATATGAGCTTACCACCCATAACAGTGACAAAGGACAAATGGCAAGTACTATTGGTGATGCTAGGAAAGAAGGGCAGGATGGGAGGAGGGGAAAAGGGTGGAAGGTGGTTACCCTCAATGTTAGGAACCTTGGGAGGAAAACTGCAGAGTTACAGGTTCTCATGGCAGAGGGAGAGGTGGACATTGCAGCCATCACAGAAACATGGGCCACCCAATACAATGACTGGGATCTGTCTGTACCAGGGTACAGGTTATTTCGTAGGGACAGGGTGATTGGGAAAGGAGGGGGGGTGGCACTATATGTGAAGGAAGGACTGAAGTGTGTAAGAGAGGAAGGGGAGGAGGGTAGTACAGAGTCACTTTGGGTGCAAATCCATGATTCCAAGAATAAGATTCTTAGAATGGGAGTGGTGTACAGGCCACCATCTCAGACGGAGGAGTTAGACAGGGAACTAGCGGGACAGATCAGGAGGACCTGTGAGAAGGGTAATGTAGTGATTGTGGGGACCTCCAACATGCCAGGTGGACTGAGCACAACAACAACCAGGAACAGAAGGAGCAGGTACTGCTGGATGCCTTCCAGGACAGCTTCCTACTGCAAATGGTCAGTGAACCAACCAGGTTAGGAATACCCTTGACCTTGTGCTAGCAAATGGGGACTTTGTGAGAGAACTTACAGTGGAGGAACTGCTGTCAGGGAGTGACCACCACTCAGTATGGCTCACATTGGATATGGGCAAGGAAGGAGTGGAATCTGGCACAAGAGTGCTGGACTTCAGGAGGGCCGACTTTGGGACGATAGGGGAAGTGGTAAAAGGGTACCTGGCCAGAATTCAATCTAGTATGGACACTAACCAGAGGTGGGAGCTCATAAAGCTGGGGATAGTAGAGGCAACCAAAACCTGTTGCAAAGCCCAGAACAAGAAGGCTAGGGCTAAGAAACCGAGCTGGTTGAGCAAGGAGGTCATGCAAAAGGTAAGGAGGAAAAGAGCTGCCTTTAGGAAGTACAAGAAAACAGGGAGGGGGGAGGACAGGGAGGAGTACTTGACAGAATCTAAGGAGGTGACAAGGGCAGTAAGGGGAGCCAAAGCATCTACGGAACTCAGGCTGGCACAAGGCATTAAGAAGGGGAGAAGGACTTTAAGTACATCAGGGAGAAAAGGAGCTGTAAGGACCATAGTAAGGAAGGAAAGGAAGGAGGGTGGGTGGAAACAGGGTGCGATAAGGCGGAAGCACTAAATGAGTACTTCTGCTCAGTATTTACTGAAGAGAAGAGGGGGGTGACACCCAAGGTGGGAGAAATGGCAGAAGCGGGGGGGGGAGTGGCGACAGATGGGGAAATCATGGAGGGCAGAGTTCGAGAGGGTTTGAAGGCACTGAGGCTGGACAAGGTGCCAGGCCCAGATGGCATCCATCCCAGGGTACTGAAGGAGCTGGCAGAGGTCTTGCAGGACCTTTGGCAGACCTATTTAATGCCTCACTACATTCGGGGTGGGTACCTCAGGACTGGAGAATGGCTCATGTGGTGCCCCTCCATAAGAGTGGCCCCAAGGATGAACCAGGAAACTACAGACCAGTGAGCCTCACATCCATTGTGGGTAAGCTAATGGAGACTATCCTGAAGGAGAGGCTGATGGCCCTTCTAGAGGCCAAAGGACTACAGGACAGCAGACAGCATGGCTTCATACGTGGCAGATCCTGCCAAACTAACCTGGTTGAGTTCTATGACTGGGTAACTAGGCAACTGGACAGGGACCATGCAGTGGATGTCCTGTAACTGGACTTCAGTAAGGCATTTGACTCGGTGCCACATGGAAGGCTGGGAAGGAAGTTAGTAGGCACAGGGGTGGGTGCAAAGTTGGTGAGTTGGGTAGGGAACTGACTTCAGGGAAGGCAACAGAGGGTGGTGGTGGGTGGGGAGCTCTCACACCCAAGGGCAGTGATGAGCGGTGTTCCACAGGGCTCGGTGTTGGGACCAGTATTGTTTGGGATATTCAATGCAGACATATCATGGGACATCAAGAGCAAGATCAGTCTGTTTGCTGATGATACCAAGGTAGGCGCGGTGGTGGATGACCTAGGGGGATGGCAGGGTTGCAGGATGATCTGGCAAAGCTTGAAACCTGGTCAGACACCTGGCAGCTGGGGTTTAATGCCAAAAAGTGCAAGGTGCTGCATTTTGGGATGAAGAACCCAAGGAAGAGTTACCAGCTTGGGGGAGTGCAGCTAGCCCAGACAGAGGAAGAGAAGGATCTGGGTGTGCTCATTACAGGGTCAATGAACAACTCAGCACAATGTAGGAAGGCAGCTGCAAAGGCCAACAAAATGCTGGGTTGTATTGCAAGGGGTATATCCTTGAGGAGGTGATTCTGCCACTGTATAGGTCATTAGTTAGACCACACCTGGAGTACTGCGTGCAGTACTGGCGCGCTGTGATCTGAAGAGGGACATTGCTACTGAGGACAGCGAGGTGACAAAGATGATCAAGGGCTGGGGACCTATCATACGGGAGGAGGTTGAAGGAGTTGAACATGTACTCACTGGAGGAGAGGAGGGACAGGGTGACATGATTGAAACCTTTAAATACATGAAAGGAATAAACAAGACGGGTACAGAGGGGCTGTTCAAAGTAAGGGAGGGGAGGGCCACCAGGGGCCATGATATGAGACTGGAGGGAGGAAGGTTCAGGAGGGAGATGAGGAGACACTTTTTTACAGAGAGGGTGGTGGCTGGGCGGAATGCATTACCTGCAGAAGTGGTATCCAGTAGAACAGTGGACTGCTTCAAAAGGGGATGGGACAGGACAAGGAGGAGGGTCAATGAAGGTGAAGGGTGGAAGGGAGGGCAGCTGCAGAATAAGGGGTGCTAGCTGCACATTCGAGCAGACTTGATAGACCTCTAGGCCTTTATCTGCTGGCAAATTTCGTATGTTCGTATGTTCGTAATATCAGTGTGTCCCCAAATTTCTGATGCATCTAAAATGCTAGATTGTACTTTCACATTGATAACCTTTACAGCTCTATCCACTGAGCCCTTACTTGTTTTTATATTATCATATTAACATTTCTGAATGCATTTACAGTAGTTTTTAATTTAGTTTGGAGGTATGTTATCTGATTCTTTTATGTGCAATTTTCCATAAACCTAACCCCTAAATAATCACAGAATTTTGTATTTTCCAATTTATTTTTATTAATATATAACACAGGTCAGTTTCTACTCTTAATTTCTGAGCACATCTGTGCAGTAGTGCTAATACTGCACTCAGTCAGTGGCTGGCCGTGGAGGTGAGAGGTGGGTTGTGCCAGTCGCCGGCTGGGAGCGGGTGGGGGGGTGCTTCGTGGGCTGGCATGGCTGGGTGGGGGGCCACTAGACTATCAGGGAAATGGGGATTTTGCGTTATTTTATTAATGTACAGTTCAGGGGGCACTAGACTACCAGAGGAATAGGGATTTTGTGTTATTTCATTAATGTACACCTCGAGGGGGCACTAGACTACCAGGGAAACGGGATTTTGTTTTATTTCATTAATGCACAGCTCGGGGGGCACTAGACTATCAGGAAATGGGTATCTATTTTTGTTTTTCGGTTGGGGGCACTGGACTACCTGGGCATGTGACATGTTTGAATATGTGAGTAGCGACCCAGGGGTGGGCAACTGGGGGGTGCACTTAGGCCAGCGGCAGCGGATTGCAACATGCTTGCCGGCACGCCTCTGTGTGGCGTACCTTGCTGCATGTCGTGAAATCCAGAGGACTTTGCTACAGAGACCCTGCCCCTTCTAGAATAGGGTGCAGGGTCAATGTCGCAGTTGTGGGTGTTGGCAACTTGCACACCCTTCTAGAATCGGGCCCAGTGTGTGTAAGACAAGAGTCCTAGCATACCTACATTTCCACAAATCACTACAATATTAGCCTAATGTAAATAGATCTGTCCAGGGCCCCCCATGCAAATGAGATCTTGCACCCCAATATGTTCAGAGTTCAAAAATATGACAGTCTATAATAACACTACTGTATGTACAGTAACAAGCTACGGAATCTGAATATGACACAATGGAATCAACCCCAGTCCTGGGGGAAGGTATATAGTAAGAAGGAATTAATATTCATTATCTGTGTGAAGTAACACTAATGACACACTGTAACTCCATGTATCTAAATAGAAGCCTACCTCAATGTGACAGCAAGCCCCACACCTGTCATATTCACATACCCCCAAACACACACACACATACACACACACACACACACACACACACTGCTGAAGTCCTATAATATGTCAGTCTGAAGAAGAAGAGGTCTGTGGATGTTAAATCCTGTAATGTCCCATGAAACTCAAATCTATGTTCATCCCATCTGCTACCATATTGAGATGTAAAATAAGTTTGCTCTCAAAAGCTCATCTCTGTAGTGTGTTTTCGAGGTTTCCTTTTAAGACATTACTGACCCAGTCTCTCTGTCATGTGGGGTTTCTCAGAGTTCGGTGTTGTCCCCCTTGTTATTTGCATTGTACATGTTCCCCCTCAGAGACATTCTAAGAAGGTATTGGCAGAAGTTTCATTGCTATGCTGATGATACCCAGCTCTATCTTTCTTTCGCACCTGACCAGGATAGAGCTCTCTCTGTATTTAACTACTGCCTACTTGAAATCCAGGATTGGATGAATTCGAGCTGGCTGAGGTTGAACCCAGAAAAGACTGAGGTGTTGGTTGTGGACCCGGGTGCTGGATAGAGGGGTTGGGGTAGGTTCACCTTCGGGACTTTACCTTGGGGTTGTGCCACTCCTTACCTCTGAATGGGTGCAAAACCTTTGGGTGATTCTTGATGAAGGACTGACACTGTGATTGCAGGTGTCGGCAGTCATCAGACCCTCTTTTTATCGTCTGAGGAACATCTCCAGGGTTAAACATCTTATTCCATCTGGCGAACTCCCTACGTTGGTCCGTGCCTTTGTGTTCTTGCGCCTGGATTATTGCAATTTCCTTTACCTAGGGCTACCTGGGGTTGCTATCCACCACCTGCAGCTAGTGCAGAACACTGCAGCCCTGTTATTGATGGGGATTCCTTGGTCATGTCATATTTCTCCAGTGCTGCGCAAACTGCACTGGCTGCGGTGCAGTGGCGGATCACCTTTAAAGTTGGACTTCTGACTTATAAAGCCCTACAAGGACAGAGCCCAGACTACCTGAAAGAGCTTCTGGTTCCTTACTGCCCAGGGCGATCATGCCACTCAGCTGACGAGGGGTTGCTAGAGATTCCAAGGGTTTCCTTAGAATCTTCTGGGGCCCATGCATTTATGTACATGGCCCCAGTTTGGAACTCTTTACCCCATCAGCTACGGTAGTGCACTACCATGGAGGGATTTAAATGGGCTTTTAAAATATATTTATGGAAGCAAGCCTATTCTGCATGATTTTGTATGATTTTGCACTGTTCTATCTGATTTATAATGTTTTTAAGTGTGTTTGCATTTATTGTTATTAGTCTGGTTTTAATTCATTGCTATGCACCTTGGTTTCTGAAAGGTACACTACAAATAAAATTATTATTATTATATCTGAAATTGAGTAGTCAGGCTGACAGAAGTGTTGCCATACTGTTTTTTCAGTCATCTTCCTTTTAATAGTATATTTTTGTGAGTTCATCCTAGTGCGGAGCGGTTGGCTTGTCTCTCCAACATAACCTGTTTGTGGACATCTCTTGCACTGAAAGAAATAAACAACATGTTGTGATGTACATGTATAACTCCCATGTACCTTGAATAGTCTGTTTTGTGATGTAACCACACAGACCAAAGTGGAAATGTGTTCACAAGTTTTACAGGTGCATTGATTGCAGGGTCATGTACAATTTAGTGTCATGCTATTCTGTTCTGGCAAAAGCTTACTCCTAATAATTAGGCTGGCTATGTTTGGTGGTTGTTTGAAAGATAGTAGTGGTAGTTCCTTAAAAATACAATTAAGGGTTGCATCCTCACTAAATATTGGATGGAGGTCCTTAATAATCTTATGCAGAAGTTCAAGGTCTGGATGATATGTGACTACTAAGGGTATTCTGTCTGTAGCTGTCTTTTCTTTATACTGAAATAGTTGTTGTCTTGGCACTTGTGTTGCACATTCTATTGTCCTGTCAATTTCTCTGGAAGAGTGTCCCTACTCAATAAAGGTGTTTTTCAACATAGCCAAATATGTATCTTTGTCCTCCTCATTTTAGCAGATACGGTGACCTCAAAGTGTTTGACTGTACATGGCAGATTTTTTTGTGTGGTTTGGGTGATTACTTTTCTTGTGTAAGTATCTCTGTCTGTTGGCTTCCTGTAAGTACCTGTATGTGAGGTTCCATCCTTAATGGTGACTGTCGTGTCCAGAAAATTAACATTGGTGGTAGAATACTCCAGGCTAAGCTTTATGGTAGGGTGAAGGTTATTAAGTTCCTGATGAAAATCTTTAAGTGCATCTGTGCCCTCTGTCCAAATGATAAATCATCAATTTAACGGAACGTAATGGAGTGATTGAACAACAACACCACATAGATGGGCACCTTTCAGTTGTTAATTTGTCCAGCCACACACACTGACTACTGGGGAATCAAATGTACTTTCAAAGGGCCTCACTTTCTGCCCAACAAACCACCAGACAAAATATAGTTTTCTGGTGAAGTGGAGGGGATCCACGATGGGTGCTTGACAAAATTTTTGTCAAACGCCCCATCAGCGACACCAGCATGTCGACCACATTCTGCATTCAGTTGCTGGTTCCCACAGGCTGATTGTGTTTTGTTCGAGGGGCTTTGCCCCCGAACCCTCCACACCAGGGGGCTATGCCTCCCACACCCCCCTCTTACGGATTATCAACTCCGAGTCAGAGCTGATTGGGGAGGTGCAGGACCCCCGACAGACAGTGCCTGGTGTCAGTGGGTTTCCCACAGCAGCATGGCACTGTAGTCACTGTGGGGGACCTTGCAGGCAAAATGTCACTGTCGGGGGGGTAACTGAATTGGAGGAATACTTCCGCAGATTGAGACTTAAAGAATTCTTTCATGGCAAGGAAGAAATCACCTGTAGTGAATACACCACACTCAGTAACAATTTAATGGATAAGAAAATGAAATCTGAATATATCCCCTCAAGTGGATGGAACAAAAAACTAGACAATTACATTCATTGTTTCTGCCAGCAAGTCAGTGGTCAGATCCTTACTAGACAAAAACAGGCCCATTATAACCTCTCTCCACTGTAACAGAGAGCTATACAGACACTGAAATCAAACAACATCATTGTCATCAAAAAAGCTGATAAAGGCTCTGCAGAGGTGATCTTAAACAGAGAGGATTATATTAACGAAGATAACAGTCAGCTAACTGATGATACCTACTACAGAGAACTGGAGAGTGACCCCACTACAAGATATAAAAAAGAACTACATGACTTAATTGGAACTTTTCCAAACCATGACCAAAAAAACTAACTGACCTCATCCCTGCTGAACCCAAGCCAGGGACATTGTACATGCTGCCTAAAATACATAAACCTGGCAATCTGGGAAGACCCATAGTGTTTGGTAATGGTACACTGACTGAGGGGATCTCAGGGTTTGTAGACACCATTTTGAAACCACTGGTTATGGAAAGAGACAGTTATATTCTGGACACTACATACTTCCTGCCTGTACTTTCTGGTTATAAGGACTTACCACCTGATACCATTTTTGTGACGATGGATGTAACATCCCTCTACACTAATATTCCACACATGGATGGCATTTCAGCCTGCCTTAAATACATACAGGAGAAAGGACTGGACCAAAACATCAACCCTGTAGTGGTGGGGAAGCTTATGAAATTCATTTTGACACATAACTTCAACTTCAATGGAAAACATTATGTTCAAACTATGGGAAAAGCAATGGGCACCAGGATGGCTCCGCAGTATGCTAACCTCATTATGGTAGACTTGGAGAAGGACTTCTTAAGGCACTGTCCCCACAAACCACTAGCTTATTTCCATTGCATTGATGATTTGTTTATCATTTGGACGGAGGGCACCGATGCATTTTCATCAGGAACTTAATAACCATCACCCTACCATAAAGCTTACCCTGGAGTATTCTACGACCAATGTTAATTTTCTGGACACCACAGTCACCATTAAGGATGAAACCTCGCATACATGTATTTACAGGAAGCCAACAGACAGACAGAGATACTTACACTAGAAAAGTAATCACCCAAACCACACAAAAAAATCTGTCATGTACAGTAAAGCACTTCGATGTCACCGTATCTGTTAAAATGAGGAGGACAGAGATGCACATTTGGCTATGTTGAAAAACACCTTTATTGAGCAGGGACACTTTTCCAGAGAAATTGACAGGACAATAGAATATGCACCACAAGTGCCAAGACAACTACTTCAGTATAAAGAAAAGACAGCTACAGACAGAATACCCTTAGTAGTCACATATCATCCAGACCTTGATCTTCTGCATAAGATTATTAAGGACTTCCATCCAATAATTAGTGAGGATGAGACTCTTAATTGTATTTTTAAGGAACTACCACTACTATATTTTAAACAACCACCAAACTTAGCCAGCCTAATTATTAGGAGTAAGCTTTCGCCAGAACAGAATAGCATGACACTAAATGGTACATGACCCTGCAATCAATGCACCTGTAAGACTTATGAGCACATTTCCATTTTGGTTTGTGTGGTTACATCACAAAACAGACAATTCAAGGTGCATGGGAGTTATACATGTACTGTATATCACAACATGTTGTTTATTTCATTCAGTGCAAGAGATGCCCACAAACAGGTTATGTTGGAGAGACAAACCAACTGCTCTGCACTAGGACAAACTCACACAGACATACTATTAAAAGGATGAAGACTGAAAAACCAGTGAGGCACCACTTCTATCAGCCTGACCACTCAATTTCAGATATGTCAGTAATGTCTTAAAAGGAAATCTCAAAATCACACTACAGAGACGAGCTTTTGAGATCAAACTTATTTTACATCTCAGTATGGTAGCAGATGGGATGAACATAGATTTGGGATTCATGGGACATTACAGGATTTAACATCCACAGACCTCTTCTTCTTCTTCTTTGGACTAACATATTATAGGACTTCAGCAGTGTGTGTGTGTGTGTGTGTGTGTGTGTGTGTGTGTGTGTGTGATGTTTGTGTATATGTGTGTGTGTGTTTTGGGGTGTATATGAATATGGCAGGTGTGGGGCTTGCTGTCACATTGAGGTAGGCTTCTATTTAGATACATGGAGTCACAGTGTGTTATTACTCTTACTTTACACACATAAAAATGTTGTAGGAGCCGTATTGGTCCTTTTAAAAACAGAGCCAGAAACAAATGATTTGATACCTAGTTGGTCCAATAAAAGGTATCAAATCATTTGTTTCTGGCTCTGTTTTCACACACATAATGAATATTAATTCCTTCTTACTATTTTCCTTCCCCCGAGAGTGGGGTTGATTCCATTGCATCATATTCAGATTCCCTAACCTGTTACTGTACATACAGTAGCGTTATTATAGACTGTCACATTTTTGAATTCTGAACATATTGGGGTGCAAGATCTCATTTGCATGGGGGTCCTGGACAGATCTATTTACATTTGGCTAATATTGTAGTAATCTGTGGAAATGTAGGTATGGTAGGACTCTTGTCTTACACACATACTATATATTTACTTCTAGTTATCTTACAATGGGAGGGTTGAAGTTTTATTTCATTGTGTTTCTGTTCAGAATCCTTGGACTGTTACTGCACAGATAGTAGTATGGTTACATAGTGTCACATTTTTACTCTGTAGATATTAGTATACATGATCCCTTTTACTTGGAAGTTCATGACAAGTTGAATTCCTTTGGGTAACAGTTGCAGTGATTGATGTGAATGATGGTGCAATAGGAGTGTGTGTGCATGTGTGTGTCTGTGTGTATCTCCATAAAACTAGTTACCTCCTCTTCCCCTGATATGGGGGTGTGGTGTGGGGTGTGTTGTGTGTGTGTGTGGGGGGGAGAGGATTTAATTTTTATTTCTTATTCAGATTCCTTAGACATTTTTGGTACATCAAGTTGTTATATTATACACTGAGAATTTATTGACATCTGTACATATCAGGCTGCATGGTCTTAATTTCTTGGTGGTCCTTGACAAGTGTTTTTTGTTTGAAACTTATACTGTCAATTTATATTTATATTGTCATTTATAAACTCTTGTTACTACACTACAGGTGTTTGAAGTTTATAGGGCATAATATCTAGCTGGAGAGTATAATTGGGTAATGGGTCCAGCTAAGTTTTATATATCATACAGTGTGCTACTGATCTTTTTAGAAAGCGTTACTGGTTACTCTTTGTATGTTGCATATGCATAGATGCTTCTTGCAGTCCTGTCTTGTGGAGCTTGTTTTTAACTGACACTTTTATTATGTCTTTAATCTGGGTGGGGGTTGTTTTTCAGTAACTGCATTCTTATACATATTGTGACACTTATAATTTGATTTAAGAGCCATCTGCTCAAGTAGTTGTTATCTTATAAGGCAATTTAATTTATATGCAGAATAGTTATTTTTATGTCTTCTGCACTAAGCACCTCTGACCCTTTGACTCTGTCAGCTAAAGGTGGCATGGTACTGTTAAACTTCCCTGACATCATCTTCTGTTTTTTAAAATGAGTATTTGAAACCAATGGGGATTTTTTATGTTTTTTTTTCTGCATGAACTGGGTGTTAAAAGTATTATTTTTTCTAAATAACTGTCATTACACTTCTGACAAAGGACTTGGTCTGAAAGCTAAAGCACTTTATTCTTTTTGTTACATCTATGTTGGTCCAATAAAAAAGTATCAAATTATTTGCTTCTGGATCTGTTCTTACAAGGACAAGTAGGATCAAGTCGGCCAGTTTGGAACTTTTAAATGTGAAATCTGTTTGTGTGGTATCCGGATGCCCTTATTAATTTTAATCCAGGCCATTGAGCTGAGTATAACATTCACCCCAAGAGACTGATACAGAAATACTGCCTGCTCATGCTTTTCCTTTCCTATAGTCTCATTTTCCATTATCTTCCATCCAAAGACTGAAAGGGCTCTGTTTTCCCAGGATAGTTTATTTCCCATTTCATATCTGGCCATTGTCTTGTGAATCCTATTAATTCTGTTTATATTCTCTTTTCTGGTTTCATTCTGAACAGTTCTTTCAGGGATCCCCCTATTGTTCCCTAAAGGCCATGGCACTTTTTTTTTTAATTTAAAGTTTATTAAAAGTTTTTCATACATCAAGGAGACAGAACATAGGAAGTAACCATGCTATACAAATTATCGGGTACACTGAGTCTGTCCCCCAACCACCCACCCTAAGCCCAACCCCCAGCAAACCACCACATTTACAACATCAGCAATCCTTGACAGTCCATGAGACCAACATTCTTAAACAAATTAAATGGAGTACAAGGTGTGAAGGGGATCCCAAATCCTATTATTTTTAGGCAATCTATACTGAAGATTAGCAGAGGCTCTTTCTGTCCTAAGATTCCCCAATAATTCACTGAGCCACTCAGTGTAAGAAAGGACTTCTGAATTCTTCCAATGCCTAAGTACCAGTTTCTTTACAGACATCACAATAATGGACATATAGTATTTATGTTTAGTAACTCTTAATGAGGAATAATCCCTTAATATACAAATTTCAGGAGTAAAACAATCAGAAATACCTAACAAAGGATCAGCCTTAGCTGAAATGGTTTCCCAGAGAGGTGCAACCTTTGGACAACTCCAGAAAATGTGCAGGAGTGTACCTACTTCCAAGGAGCAACGAGTACATTGGTTGGACTCAATAAGACCCCATTTAGCCAATTTCTGGGGAGAATAATATAAATTGTGCAATATATGGAACTGTGTAAGATGGAGTCGATCCTGTGTAATAAAGTGATGGCAATTACGCAACAGGGAGGCCCAATCCAATGTTAGAGAATGAAACAAACTGGTCCAGTACTCCGTGGGACTGAAGAACTGCGGGAAATGCTACTCAAAGAGTGTAGCATATATCTTAGAGATAGGTTTAGGGGAGCGACTTA
Organism: Neoceratodus forsteri; assembly: GCA_016271365.2. Classification (NCBI taxonomy): domain Eukaryota; kingdom Metazoa; phylum Chordata; order Ceratodontiformes; family Ceratodontidae; genus Neoceratodus; species Neoceratodus forsteri. The sequence continues at coordinate 249,953,264 of CM057450.1, read as the reverse complement.
GAACTAGGAGATCTTGATACAATGACTTATTACTTAACGCCGGTAGAGAGTGGCCCAGGACTTTAATGAGAAGATGTTTGAGTTGACATACCTTGAAGTAACCAGAGGGTGGAATATTAAATTTAGACATGATGTCCAAGATAGACAGACAAGACCTCTCATCTTTTTGGAGCAAGGATGGAGAACCCGTCCCCAGCTGCGGTAACCATGTAGAAGGAATGGGTTTACCATCCAACACAAATAAGGGAGAGTTCCAAATAGATAGGGAGAGGTCATGGAGAGGATTATATTGTACGAACACACAGAGCTGTGAATGAACCTGCAAGGATAGCTCGATTGTTGTGGACTTTAATTTAGGGGGAAGTTGAGAGGGTTTTAAGATCAAGAGGGTAGAGGGTTCAAACCCTATAGAGTGAATCATGGCAATCTCTATTTCAAGCCACGGAGGACAGGGAGACAAAGGCGTTGTATCAACCCATCTCATATATTTGGAGGCATAGGTGGCCCAATAGTACATATGCAAGTGAGGAAGCCTCAATCCTCCTTTGCATTTTGGAGCCACTAATTTGTGGTAGGCCAATCTAGGTTGCTTTTTGGCCCAAATAAATTTCGTAAGGAGTCGATGTAACCTCTTAAACCACACCCCAGGAAGCCAAACATTAAGAAGGTTGAGTGGGTACAAGAGATGAGGAACTACATTCATTTTGACCAAATTGATCCGACCCCAGAGGGAAATAGGAAGTTTGCTCCACCTGTCCAGGTCATGTGTGATAGTCAAAATGAGGGGATCAAAATTTTTCTTGATAGTTGAGAGAGAAGTTCTGGTAAGAAAAATATCGAGGTATTCCAAAGAGTCTGGAACCCATTTAAGACCTAGGGCAGTGACCGATTGCTTAAAAATTTTGTGGTTCAAAGGGAAGACAGCCAACTTGTTTAGGTTAAGCCTATAATTAGAGAGGCAACTATAATTCTCTATAACCTCGAGCACTGCAGGAATTGAGATGTCTGGATGTGAAAGCTGGAGAAGGAGAACATCAGCATATGCTAAGACCCTTACTTCCTGACCATACATGTTGATACACTGTATTTTTGTGCTAGCGATTAAATTTCGTAAATGAGGCTCAAGGTAAATATTAAATAAAAGGGGGAAAGAGGACATCCCTGTCCGGCACCTGAGTGCAGAGGGAAGGAATCTGAAATAGCTCTGTTCCCCATGATCCTAGCTGATGGGGCCCGATAAATAGCAGCAACCCAATCTTGAAATTGAGATGGGAAACCAGAAGCTTCTAATGCCCCAAGCAAAAAATCCCAATCAACTTTATCAAAGGCCTTCTCGGCATCCAGAGACACCAAGACCGCTGGGAATTGTCCATCCCTGGACACCGAGAGGACATGGGAAAGCATGCAGAGATGATCCACTGAGGAGCGTCCTCGCATAAAACCCACTTGATGAATTCCAATAAGGTCCGGCAACACGGTAGAGAGCCTATCTGCTAGAATTTTTGTTAAGATCTTCATGTCTTGGTTTAGAAGGGAAATGGGTCTATAACTCTGAACAAGTTCCAGGTCTTTACCAGACTTTGGAATCAGTACTATGAGGGCCTCAAAAAGGGTGGGATCGGTGCGGGCACAGGATAAAACATTTTGGAATAGTGAGAGAAGAACAGGGACAATTGTATCTTTAAATTTCTTGAAGAAATAGGCTGAGAAGCTGTCTGGACCCGGAGCTTTATCTAAGGGGAGTTTTTGAATTACCTCAATAACTTCCTGACTAGAGATAGGTGCCAGCAGTAAATTGTTGTGTGCTTCGGACAAAGTCGGTAAATAGGTACGAGAGAAGTAATCATCCAATATGGAAGCCAAAGGAGGGTTATTCATTTTCTGGTATAAGGATTTATAATATTGATTGAATTCGTGTAAAATTTCCTCAGGGGAGGTTTTCAATGTTCCATCCATTAAGGATCTGATGGGGGGAATGAACCTTGCTGATTCCTGCTGTTTAATCCTAAGAGCAAGAAGTTTGCCGGCTTTTTCCCCTTGATCCATATACTTGGCTTTGGTGCATACCATAGCAAATGTGTCTTTCTCCCCGAGAATCTCCAAATATTGATCCCTAATAAGTGTTAATTTATGTTTAACTTCCTCCGGTGTGTTTGAGGTAAGGGAACTTTCAATTACCCTGATTGAAGTCTTGCGACTTCTTCCACGCAGTAGCCTGGCTGATTAGAATACCTATGATATACGCTTTAAAGGCACACCATAAAACATCTGGAGCAACATCCAGAGGTTTATTCATGGAAAAGAAAACCTCGATATGTTCCTGTACTTCTTGAGCAATCTTGGGTTGCTTTATGATTTGGTGGTTAATTTTCCATCTTCTATCTCGCTTTGGAAGTATGGCTAGGGCTATACGGGATTGGACTAGAGAATGGTCAGAAGGCGGACCAGGTGAGGTAGTGGAGGACAACACCCCAGGGATAAGTGCCTGTGAAATTAATAAATAATCTATACTTGAAGATGTATGATGAACCGGGGAGACAAAGGTGTATTCTTTCTCTTTGGGGTGAAATACCCTCCAGAGATCCCATAACCCGAGTTGATCCATCAGGTCGTGCAGGGCTCTTTGCCCGGGGGAAATCTCTCTGGTTTGGGGAGGTGATCGATCTAATTCGGTATCAATTACTAGATTTAAGTCACCCCCTATGACTATCATTGTAGGAAGAAAGGGAAGTATCCTCAAGGTCAAATTCGTAAACAATCCGGGGTCATCTATGTTGGGACCATAGACACTACAGAGAAGAAGGGGGACCAAATGAGTAGTCCCTTTAACTAAAATGTATCTACCCTGCGGATCCCCGATAACCTGTTCCACCTCAAAGGGAGTACTTTTGTTGATCAAAATCATAACCCCCCTGTTATTGGTGGAGCCTTGGGTGGCAAAAACTTTGCCCACCTGAAGCCTTCTAATCTGCAAGGCCTCTGAGTCCAACAAATGTGACTCTTGGATGAAGGTGATCTGCGAACGTACAAGGCTTAAGTGTTTTAAGACCTTGTACTGTTTGAGTTTATTTCTGATCCCCTTTGCATTCCAAGTGGAAAAACAAACCTCATGCACCATGTTCAAGTAAACACATCAGAAGAAAGGATATAATAATTAACCAACCAAGTTGCATATGGAGAATGGTATGCATTCTGGACCATAAATTGTGGTTTGCCCCTTCCCTTCCCCACCAAGTTGCCCAATTTACCCCATCAAACAACCAGAAAACCCCATACAATGCAAGTTGAAAACATAAGAACAAAAAACAATCTTGCATGAAAGACCCCCACCCTCCCATCCCTTTACCTATTATGTGCTCCGTCATACAACAGCCTGTCATTCCGTTCCCTCCTCCGAACCCCACCCCCATATGGGAGAAATATATAGCAAAAAAACACCTGAACTTTACATATTCGGTTCCCTGAAGAGCAGTTTTACATCAACTACATTGAAATGCAAGGGTAATGAAAATTAAAACAACACTCCCCTCTTGTGGCAAAAAACATTAACTACATGCCTGTCAAACGAAGCAGAGGGTAGATGGTGATAAAGTAAACACTAATGAGAGCCCATTTTGTCTATTTTATGTTACTCTGAAAAAGTAGGTTACACCAAAATTGAACACAGCTAATGATGCTTAAAATATGAGCTCCAACCCCCCCCCACACACCATCTAAGAAACATTAAACGATTAGGCAATCAACACACGGGAAAAACATTGCGAAAACAGGAACCAGGGTCCCCGGTTGTCACTTCAGAAAACCAAACATCCGATTCAAGACTTGCCATGCTGGGGTGCCATCTCGATGCTGAAATCGGGGATTCCACTTCAAGAGAGCACAGAGGGATCGATGAGATAGATCTCCATAGACTAGACATCAAGCCCAAGCAGCGATCCCTCACTGGACTGGCCCCTCACACAGCTCAGCAGACAAGTCTTCCTGGGGCACCACTACAGCTCACAATCCCCCGAAGAACTGCTACCTCCTCAGCAAATTTGGAGCGATGAGTGTGGGGCCATCATTTGGAATCTCGGAAAAGATCAGGCAGGGCTCGCATGAGATCTATGTGCGCTGCTTCATATTCCTCGTAAGAACGCCACTCTTCATCAATAAACACTTGAAGTATGCCATACTGAATTTTATCCCTGCCGAGATAATCTTGGTAACCAGCGGATGGAAGCTGGCCCGGTGAAGTCTAACAGAAACCAGCAAGTCCTGGGCGATACGGATCCTACGTCCCTCCCATGATAGCTCTTGCAAATCCTTCACCTTGGCCATCAGATGTTGCTGCTCAAGGTAGTTTAAAAATCAGAATATCAGCAGGCGGTGGGCTGCCCCAGGTGATGGAGTAGGGTGAAGTACCCTATGCACCCTCTCTATTATATATTGGGAGCCATAGGGTGAAGGACCCACTACCTTTTCAAGGAATTGCTGGACAAATAGAATCAGATCTTTGCCTTCTGATTCCAGCAAGCCGATGATCACCGTGTTATTCATGCGGCTGTGACCCTCCAAATCTTTAATTTTCTGCTCGACTTTGGTTAACTTTTGTTTTAAAGAGACTATTTCTGGGTCTTGTTTATTGACCCACTTTTCTAGTGAAACTTCGTTATCGGAGGTCTTGATAAGTATGTCCTCGATTGTTTGGGAGAGTGATTTTATCTCTGAAGCCATCAACCAGAGCTGTTCCTTGATGGGTCAAAATTCAGCCAAAAATCCAGCCAAGGTGAGTGGTTCCTGGTCCCCTACAGTTGCAGAGTGGGAGTGGGAGGTAGTAGCGCCCGAGGCCTATGCCTTCTTTGGGGCCTTTTGAGGGGTGACTGGTGGCATGTGTTTTGGCAGCGACAGCTTCATTTCTGTATCCATAACTCTTGAAAATACGCCGATGGGTGCTGCAAGCTGTAGGCAATAGGTGCAGGGTGTTTTTGCCCATTTTCTCTCCCTTTGTTAGTAAAATTGAGTACTTTAATTAGGCGAGTAGTCGGAGCAGTCTAGAGAGATGTCTTCTAGGCATGTTGCATCACGTGTCCTTCGGCCATGGCACTTTTAATGGGCCTAAGATTCTGATTCCTAGAGACTGAAGCAAGATTGCTTGCTCTCTTATCTTATAAGCCAGATGTTCATTACTTAGATACAGCAGAACACAGTTTTTGTATGCTAAATTTGGTGGATGTGTCACAAATACAGCATCTTCCTCAAAAGGGGGTTTATGTGATAACAGCGAATGCCTAAAGGCAATCACCGTTATCGCTCAGTCAGAATGCCAAACATATTTTCAGCACCCTGACAACCCCAGCGCACCAGCACAACGGCGCCAGAACATATTTTTACTGCTTTCTGTGAGGGGGCTGTGGCCCCCAACACCACCCCATTCTCAACTCCAGGGTGGTACATGTCGGGGGGGGTGAAAGCAGTAAAAATAAAAAGGTTCAGGCCGGGTGCAATAAAAATTGCACCAGCACTCGAACCCGGTACCTCAGCCACCCCAGCCACTAGCCAATCCCCGATGCCACGACGCAGCTTGTCTGGCAACTGCAGTGCCACCCGCTACAGCTTCTCCACCCCCTCCCAACCCACACTCACCATGTTCGCTCCCACCCACACCGCGCACATATGTATAGTGACATCCTGTCGCTTAGTTCGCCCACCCCCTCATTCGGTCATCCTACCTTTCCATCGCTGTGAGTGGATTGCGCTGGAAGGTGTCACCGTAATGGATGGTGCCGTTCCTCATTCACCCACTTCACAGCTTACCCTCAAAAGGTATATGTAATAAATATTTGCCCCATCTTAATAGGTCCTCTGATGTTTCATTTTCTATAGTTCCTACATCATGTAGTTCCAGCAAAAATTCATTACCTCTGACTGGATTTTCTTGCCTTTCTTTGTATATATATCAAATGAGACAAAAATATCTGGAGGTGTTACTTTCTGTAGTCCTTTGACTTCCCATGACCAAATGTTCTTCATGCATTGCAAGATTTCCATCACTTTCTTGAGAAGCTAATTCCTCAGAGTCATTCTTTCTATTCAGCTCCTGCTGTCCTACAAGTTGCATTTTTCCTTGTAATTGTTTCTGTGCCCATTTTCTTCATAAGAATTGGTTCTCCTGTGTTTTTAAAACACTGTCTTTCTTAATTTGATTATCAGCAACCCCTTGTAACTATATTTGTTGGGACCCTTTTTTCTTTCCCATTTGTTTTTTAGGTTCTGCTTTTTAGTCTTTGTTAGGTCGCTGCTGTTTTTGGACCTTCAGAGCCTTCTTTTCTTTCACCAGGCTCCTTTTTTTCCCTTTTGATAATTGCTATTGTTTCCTTCTGCTATCTATGAAAAAGAGGGGGCAGAGACACCTGTATTACTTTATTAGCATGTTCATTAGACTCTTCTTCACAAACATAACAAGATGAATCAGAATCTACATGTTTTTTACCTCTTAATTGTTTATAGATGGTCTGATTAAAGAAACATCAACCCTTAAATTTGAAACTTCTTCCTTTAAACCTCCCAGACTTTCCAAAATGATTATATTAGCAAAATATGTTTTTTTTAGGATTTCCTACATTTGGTTGGAAAGAGCAGAAGAAAAGACAAAATTTCCATCATTGGTAAAAAAATTCCTTGTTATATTCTATATTTGAAGGAATCTTTCTATTATCAGTGTTATTTGGTCTCTATAGGCATGTCAGAGGAAAAAGAGCCCCTAGAGATTTGTTTGTCTTTTATACATACTCCCACTTCTGGTGTAACTAGTTTCTTGAGGCCAATTATGGCCCGACTCAGATCCTGAATGACAGATGACAAGTTACCTGGATTATTATGGCTTTCCAACTCACTATCTTTATTTAATCTTGAATTTCTACTCCCTTTCCCCACTGGCAGTATAAGAGAATTTAATAAATAGCTTGTACAACTTGTTTGTGATAATTCTAAAGAAAATGCTTGCGAAGCTGACAATTCAAGATTCTGTACAAAACCTGAATTATCTAATACTGATGTCGATTGATTATAGGATTCTCAATATTGTGCAAATACAATCAATTCCACTTGTGTGCCATTTGGATGTGTGCACAGTCTGTGTGCAAAAAATTGCAAGGTCCCATTTCATTTCCTATTCCTGCAATGTTAAATCAATCAGTTGTGTGCACCCTGAATTTCAGATGTGTGCACAAATCGAAAGCAAACAGTCAGTAGCCAGCGTTGCTTTCAGAAGCACTCAGTAGTGTTAATTGGCCGTTAATTGAATGCGGCACTTAACAATAGTGAGACAGCTAGTGCTGCTGTGCAGTAAGCAGGTGTTAAGTGTCTGCCTAATTGGTAGCCCGCATTTACCTTAGATTACCTGAGGTTACATGATGGGAATTTAAAAATTCTGTTGCAGTAAGCAGGTGCTAAGCATCTGTCTAATTGGTAGCATGCATTTACCTTAGGTTACCTGAGGTTACCTGATAGGGATTTAAAAATTATGTTGCAGTCCAGCCTTAGATGTAGCAGAGCAATGGAGAAGCTTACCCATACTGTCCTGGCATTGGGGCAGAAGGTGCAGCTCCTTGACAAGACACTCATTCCTGGAGTTTCCAGAAAGGAGCTCACTGCTGAGTTCTCAGTGGATGCTTCCTTTGTGGGCAGAATGTTGAAAAACAAGGAAGCAATATCACAGGAGTGTAGTTCTAGGGCTAAGAAATAGCAATTTGTGATTCCACTGTCATTTAACTTATGAAATGTTTCCTGTAGTACTGTTGTGTGCAGCACATTAAGGAATTTTTTACAGGTGGCTATTAGATATTTATTGTGTTATAAAGTATTTTTAAAATGTAATGCCATGTTTTAAAACTTTTTAAACTTTAAAGTTTTTACTCTTTTGTAATAAACGTGATTATTCTTTGTCTAAAATGTTGCCCCATTGTCATTAGTGATACACACTGTTCCGGGATCACATACATGTCGTCCCAAGATCATGGTTCAGGTATTTTCAGTTATGTGCATTTTCAGTTGTGTGCACAAATTTGGCAGCTCCCGACCTTGTGCACACAACCGTAATTGACTGACCTATTCAATGTGGATCCTGTGATACAATATTGTATACGGATGATTTGATACTCTTTTCCCTGGCTAATTTATTAGTAGATTTGACTGGTGCTCTTGAAGTCAATTTTAAGAATGTCTGTGCCTGGTTTGTGAATAATTCTATGATTTTAAACTCAGAAAAAACAAAATCAATACTTTTTGGGACGCCCCCAATGTTGAAAGATAACCCTTATTTACAGCTTTGTGACCGGGATGGTGCTGTGATACAACAGCTAACCCAGTTTAAGTATCTGGGAGTATGGCTGGATTGTGGTTTAACCTATTCACTTCATAGTAAACATGTTAGTCAAACAATAAATCAGAAATGTGATATTCTTAATAACGTTTGGTCCTACTTTTCTTTAGAAACTAGGAAATCCCTAGCTGTTGGCTTATTACTTCTGCATTTTGATTATGTTTCTTATTTGTTTCAGAACTTGAATTTGAGGCAGTATAATGTATTGACTGTAGCTTATAATAATATTTGTAGGTTTATTTTGTCAGTCCCGTACAGAACACATTACAATTTGTACTTACAGTTAGGCTGTTTGACACCTAGGGCAAGAATAAACTGTTTTTCTGGTTGTCTGATTTATAAGTCGTTGTTTTTATCAGGTTTTCCTTTGGGTGATATGATTGTTATCTGCAAACGGTATTTTACTGAATTCACCTATTTATAAGAATCATAATGGTTTATGGTCCTTCTCAATCGCAGCTCCATCCCTTTGGAATGCTTTGCCTATAAGTCTTCATCAAGCATCATCCTTACTTAGTTTTAAGAATAATTTTAAGTTATTTTTATTACAACAGTTTAAGTGTAATTGTTAATTAATTCTGTACTGTGTAAGTTTGTTTGTTTAATGTTGTATGTTCCAGGTCAGACCTGAAAAAGGACATTTCCAGTGTCCCTACATGGTTAACAAATAGATAAATAAAAAAATAAATTAAAAAAAGATAAACCCTCCTCTATTTAGCTTGCTGTTTTATTTTTATTTTCAAATAATGCTTCTAAATCAGGTGAATCTTCTAAGCTAGAATGATTCAGAGGATTTATTTTAAGTTTGTCACTATTAATCGCTATTTGCTACCTACCATCTCTCTTTCCAGTGTTTGAATCCATTTCCATCACTGGGGTAGTGGTTGGCAGTAAGTTACATGTTTCTTTACTTTCAGGAGTAATCCCCTTAAAAATTGATATTTTAGATTCCTTAACGGGCCCCATTCCCTTATTTTCTATGTTTTGTAAATTCTCCAGATTTTTATTTACAATTGGTAATTTTTTTATTATTCTTTGTTTCCTTTTTTACCTCCCCAGTCTGCAATATATCTTCAGAAAATGAACTGTTTTTCCCACTTTGTGTTGTCGCCATAGTTACTTACAGAAATATAGACTCTATCAACACCTTAAGTTAAAACTTTAGGGCCCAGATATTCAAAGCATAGCATGGTGAGCAAAGCAATAGTGCTGTAATAGCACAGGAATAGTGCCGAGCCGCCATATTCAAAGGACCATTTAGCGCAGGCTAACAGCAGTAGCGTGGGGCAAAGCACTAATGTATGCAAGGGCAACAGGAAGGGGTGGCCCATGAGGAGACTGACGCAAAGGGATATTCAGTGCCCAGCGCTAGCTTAGACATAGCGCGACACATAGCTGTGCTAGTTACTGCCTCATAAAAGGCTGGTCTTAACCCAGGGCAAAACACAGAGGAGGAGAGACCAGAACAGGAAGTGGGAATGTGTGCAGTGCCTGTAGCAGTGATGCTGCCATTGATGGCAGCTGTAGTGGAGGAGGAGGAGGAGGAGAGGAGCAGGCACAACATGGGCCACAACACAGGCCAAGGAGATGGTATGCTGCAAACAGGTGGTACCGGCCCAGGGTCTCCTTCGAGACACTGCCTGATGACCACATCATTGGCCGGTACAGGATGAACAGGGGAATGTTGAGGCAGCTCTGTAAACTCCTGCATGAACAGCTGCACCCAAATACCAGATGCAGCCATGCCATGACAGTGGAGGAGAAGGTGACAGCAGCGATGTGCTTCCTCGCCACAGGCACGTTCCAAAGGCCAACGGGGGACACCATCGGGGTATCGCAATCTGCCATCTCACACCTCCTGACCCAGTTCCTAGAGGCTTTCCTGCCACATGCTGGGGAGTTCATAGTATACCCCAGCACGGCAGCAGAGTGCAGAGAAAGAATGCAGCGGTTCCATTGGGTTGCGCACCTACCATCCGTACTGGGTGCCATTGACTGCACCCATGTTCCCATCCATGCACCACCTGGTGATGGCAGTGACGTGTACGTTAACAGGAAGGGGTACCACTCCATCAACTGCCAGGTGGTGTGTGATGCGGCTGGGTGCATCACCAATGTCTATGCACAGTACAATGGCAGTGCCCACGATGCATTCATCTGGCACCAGTCCTAGCTGTGCCAAGCATTCGAGGAGGGCAGAATAACCAGTGGTCAACTAATCAGTGAGTAGTAGCATACAAGGCATACACACACCAGCATGCAAGGGGGCAGGCATTGCAGGCCAGGAAAGGGGTGCGGGAGGGCTACACAGGGGTGCAGGACAGCATCTGACAGACTGCTGTATGTCACTTACAGGTATACATCCCTCGACAGGGGACAGTGCCTATCCTCTGCGACCCTGGCTGCTGACACCAGTACTCCGACTGGCTACAGTGGCTGAGGAGATGTACAATGAGGCACATGCCAGCACAAGGAACATCATAGAGAGGGTGTTTGGCATCCTGAAGATGCGATTCCGATGCCTAGACACATCAGGCGGTGCCCTACAGTATACACCTCAGAAGGTATGCCGTATCTTCCTAGCCTGTTGTATGCTGCACAACTTGGCAATGAACCATGGGATACAGGCACCTGAACCTGAGAGACAGTCTGACAGTGAGCCAGAGCCAGTGGTCAGAGGGATAGTGGAGCACCTTGAGAGAAGGGACCCTTGCATGGCACGCAGGGCCATACAGCACAGGGACAACATCATCAGGACACTGCAACAGACAACAGGGTAAGTACAGACTGAACAACAACTTGAAAAGGTACAATTAATAATGACTTTAATGTGCACATGGACACAGATGAGTGACAATAACAATACCAACAGTAAACCTACACAGTGGATCTGACAACATGTGTGCATGTGTTGTGAGTTCGGGGTTGTGCAGGACACGCGTGGGGGGGCCGGACACAAATGGTGTGGTGTCGGTGGGGAATTGTGATGTGTGCCGTGAGGGTAAGTGATGCAACCGTGGCAGTGGAGGTGTGTGTGTGCATGTGTGAACGTGCATGTGGGTGTGCCTATGTGGCAAATGTGGGGTGATGAGTGCAGTGTGCCACATAGTCAGCGTGGCCATCAATGACACCTGCCATCACGCATGTGACGTGTGCCACTGCCGTGGAACACAGACCCTGGTGTGCTCTGTGCAGAGGATAATGCCGATGTGAAAGGCGAGGCAGGAAGAGTCGGGCCTCCTGTGCCCCTGGGGGACGGTGGAGCCTGACAGGGTGGGTGGACGGCCACGGCGGCACTGGTTCATGGATGGAGTGTGTGATGCTGTTGAGCTGAAGCCACTGGCAGCCCTGTGTCCACAGCCTGCCCACCTGTGTGCCCCTGTACCGTCTACACCACGGCCAAGCATCTCATGCTGGCAAACCCCATGCACCCCATGCAGGACATTCCCGATGTCAACCACCGCAGCTGACAGACCAGCAAACCCATGCTCGATGGCACTCACCAGGCGGCCCATCCTGTCCTCTGCCCGCTGCTCAGCATGGGCAAAGCCCACTGTGATGGCCTCTCTGATCTGCGCAAGCTCATGGTGCATCTCCCTCCACATGACATGAAGGTCCATACATGCCCCCTGCTGGGAGGTGACAGCAGCCTGCAGGAGTTGGCGGGCACCATGGCCATCCTGTCCCAGGAGCACATTACCCTGAGCTGTAGCTGGCAGAGGTGCCTGCTGCACAGGAGCAACTGGATCCTGTCGCATGGCAGGCACATCCTGCTGCTGGCGACTACTGGTGGTGGTCTGTGGAACAGTATGGGCATGGATACCAATTCGCGTTGTACCCTGCACACCCTGTGGTTCTGCGCTGTTCCCTACACTGTCCACCACCTGTACACAGGTACAGCCACACCGGTGATGCTGCATGCACCACTGGCACCCGTCCCACAGCCTGCTGGCAGCCACTCCCCTGCATCCCCTTGCACAGGCACAGCCAGGTGTTGCGCCAAGTCAGACACATCAGTGTCCTCACCACTGGTGACAGTGAACAGTAGGATGTCCCCTACACCACCCTCCTCTGACTGTGCTGCATCCTGGTATCCGGTGTATCCCAATACCCCCTACTGACCCCTCCCCAGTCAGTAGCTGCCCTTGGCTATGTGTGTGCCACACATGCATGGTGTCTGTGTGGCCCTCTGCTGCACCATGTCCGGATGTTGATGGTCGTTCCCCATCGTCCCCCTCCACTATTGTTGGGACCTGTCCGCACATCCTTGGCAGCCCCTGTTGTCCTGCAGGCCTGGCAGTCACCGCTGTGGAGACAATAGGGACAGGGTCGGTCACCCGTACATGGACACTGTACCCAACACCACCACCACTACTACTACTCCATGCACACCCCAGGATACATACCTCCTTCACACAGGCCCGTGACCCCATGCACCCACCAAACCCACAGTGGCCATGCCCATACCAGGCAGCTGTTAGGCAGACCACTGTGCACCCTGTGCAGGACACCCACAGCATGGCCGTGCACCCATGCCAACACAACATAGGGTATACACATGTAATACTGACCCTGTCCTTGGCAGTGTGGAGGCGTCTCACACCCACCACCCGGCATACCTGCTACCACCACCGTCCTGAGGGTCGATGCCACCACAGCCATGTGTGGCTCCTCCACCGCTGCTGGTGTTCAGGTGGTCCACCACCAGTCCTCATCCTGTCCCTCAGTTGCTGGGCCTCCTCCTCCTTCGCACGTCGCAGGAGGTCATTCCATCTCTATTGCACAGCTTCGGTTGTCCTGCCACGTCCCCCTACGGCATTCACAGCTGCAGTCACCTCCTCCCAGGCTTGGCGCGCCACTGCATCAGGCCCCTGTGCATCAGCAGCACCTGCTCCTCTCTTCATGGCATGCACAAAGGGTGTTCATAGCCTTCCTGTGAGAATCTGTGTGCCGCGTGTGTTCTGGCTATTGACTCGAACCCATGGGATAGTCAATAGGGACATGTGTCATCGGCTGTGTCAGTACTGCATTGCACACACATAGACATCACAATGCCCCCCTCCAGTGCCACAGGCCACATGGACATATGGGAGTGCTGCATGTGCATGTACAGTGCACACGCCACCAGAGTCACTGTGCGTCCCATGTCTGTACAGTGAGCCCTGTACACACATGTGCACTACCCCTACCCTAACCACCTTGCACTGTACTGTGCCCTTTGTGTTCACTACAGTGGTTGCATGGACAAGTGCACTAGTACGTAGACAATGTCAGGACCCAATGCAATTACCACAGGGTGCATGGGCCGGCACAGTTCTGGGACACTGCGTACAGCCTGCATGGGTGCCATGGCCTGTCATGCCACACATTCAGGGAGTCATGTCAGTGGGCCACTGTTGCAGGACACACCCCTGCAGGGGATTGTGCACAGTGCACTGTACGTTTGGTTGCAGACATCTAGGGATGTGCGCCATCGCCCAGCACAGTGCTTGCCTGTGGTCCAACATGGGTCAGACCATTCACCAGAGAACGCATCTCTGTGCTCCTGTCCATGCTGAACCTGTTCTGGGATATTAACATTCAATAGTGTCCTACAGCAGTCATACATACCTGCCTCACGCTGCTCTTCCTCCTGTTGCATCTGTACACCAGTAAGTTGTTTAAGCTTAGAATCCTTATCAGGCTACAGTACCACAACACAACACCGGCGGTGCACTGCACTCCCTTTTACAGCCCATCCAGACAATCAAGCATGCTAGTCATGCAAATGAGTGCATAATGATATGCTAATCACACAGTTTGCCCCATGCATGCACAAGTACCCTCATTTGCATACCCTTTTTGAATATGGCCCCGATTTGCCCCGTGCTAGCACAGCCGCGCTGTGCAAATGTCAGTGTAGGGCTATTGGTGTTGCAGTGCCACGCTATCCAGATAGCGCAGCACTATGTGCCTTAGCGTGGCCAACACACATGCTCATGAGGCCCCCATGTCCGCGCTATCACCCAGTCAGAGCGTGATGTAGCACCGCGCTGGACAGCATAGCACGGCACTATATGCATGCATGGAACACAACCTCCGGGCCATGCTGTGGTCACGCATGTGCAGTGTGGTTACTTCCGGGTAGCGCCGCGCTACATCATGTGATAGTGCGGCACTGCAGGGATTGTTGAGGTGCATTCCTGGTAGAGCAGGGTGTTTGTGTCCAACAACATTACAGTGCAATGTCTGGACGTGCATGACAGTGTGCAGTTGTGCACAGGGACAGGCACTGGGGGGATGTAGAGTCTGCAAACCTGGTGCAGCTGGTCATGAAACGGCACAGGAGGCTGTTTGGGGAGGTGAGGGAGGGGGACCTCCCACGAATGCAAGTTTGGGAGACGGTGGCTAGGAAGCCAGTGAGCGTACTGGCATACCCCGCAATGCAGAGAAGTGCTGCCACAGGTACACGGACTTGAGATGCAGGCAGAGGCAGCAGCTAGAGTGATACAGGTGCATGGTGCATGATGGCACTGTGCCTGCGCCAGGTGAATGGTGTTGCATGTGGAGTGTGCATACATGTCAGGCTTTGTGTGCGTGTAGGTGTGGGTGTGGTTGTGCAGAGGGGGTGGTGGTGTGGGGGGGTCTGGCCGTGGATGAGTGGGTGTGTGGGTGTGGGTGTGCAGCGGGGGTGGTGGTGGGGGTGTGTGGCTTGGGTGTGGGTGTGTGGGCATGTGTCTGTGTGCACAACTGTGTGCAATGGTGCACTGTGCTGTTGCACACTGTGTACAGGCACAGTGGCACATGTATTCCCCATAGGGGCACGGTGCATACCGTGACCATTGCTGTGGGTGGAGGGTGGGGTGCATTGTGTTTAGGGTTGCATGTGCATCTTGCTGTGATTCATGATGTGTATGTCGTGTCATGCTCTAACAACACTTTCACATTTGTCCACTGTAGAGCAGATCGGGCAGCCCATGCCCGCAGGTGCAACTCAGCCCAGGACACAGGAGTGGAAACGAGATAGCACAAGGGCGCCATCACTTCCACAGCATGCACAGGAGAGCGGCACTGATAGTGGTGGTGTGTTGTGTGAGTACCTGTTACTTTGCTCTGTGATGTGTACACTTTCACGACGCTGTGCACCACATCTGGGTGTCCAGCCACTCACTTGTCTGCAAAGGTCACTGGGCTGGTGTGGTGTAGCAGTGTGGTGTGTCGTACAGCTGTGTTTCACACCCCAGCTGGGTGCTATCAGCCTTGCCTGGGGGGTAGTCACATTGCAGTGCTGTGCGGGTGGCAGATGGTGTTGCTTGCTTGAGTGGCGGGTGTTCCGTGGGGACTCCATGCTGACGGCTGACCTTCCCACCTCTGTGGTGCATCCATACCACCACCCACAGGACGTTCACAATTGCACAGGTGGTAGTTACTTGCTGTGCATGAGGGACAATACAGAGCATGCCTTGCGGACTTACCTCTCACCCTTCTGGACACCTGCTGTGTAGCACTGCCTGTCACACTGTGCTACATACTAGCACTGTGCTGTACGCATTGTATGTCCATCCATGTGTGTCTCGTTGCGAGGTCACTGTGTTGCTGTTTAGTTGCAAGGTATGGATATCACTGTGCTATTACATTATGTGCATCGTTCCCTGTCAATGTTGACCGTGGCTGTGGAGGTGGTCCTTACTGTGTGGGCGGGGGGTCCTGTTATGTGGGTTGGGGACACTGACATGTACCATGTCTCTGTTGGGTGATATGCTTTCAATTCAATTCAATTCAATTCGTGTTTATTTATAAAGCGCCTTTCAAAATCAAGGCGCTGTACATGACAATAAAATCAAGATCAACAATAAACAAATAAACTATAAAGAGAAAGCCAAGTTAAAAAGATAAGTTTTTAAAGCAGTTTTAAAACTATCGACGGTCGGGCATTCTCTCAACCAATGAGGTAGAGAATTCCACAGGGTAGGAGCTGAGTAAGCAAAAGCACGAGATCCTGATAACTTCAAACGAACCCTGGGAATCTCTAGCAATCCCTCATTGGCGGAGCGGAGGGGGCGATAGGGAATCAGAAGATCTTTCAGGTAACCGGGTCCCTGATCATGTAGGGCTTTAAAGGTTAGTAAACCAACCTTAAAGATGATCGCCACACCCACAGGCAGCCAATGCAGTTCACGAAGCACAGGCGTAATATGACTGGTTCTCGAGGTCCCAGTCAAAAGCCTGGCTGCAGCGTTCTGCACTAGCTGCAGGCGGCGGATATCAATCCCTGGAAGCCCTAGGTATAGGGAATTACAGTAGTCCAAATGGGTTGTAACAAAGGCATGAACCAAAGTTGGAAGATCCTCCTGGGGAATCAGGTGTTTCACCCGGGCGATATTCCTCAGATGATAAAAAGAGGTTTTGACAACAGCTGAGACCTGAGATTTCAGGGTCAGACCGTCGTCAAAAATAATGCCCAGATTTCGCTCCTGTCGAGAGCTAGAGAGCGGCACCCCACCAAGTGATAAGCCTGGTGGATGTGCCGCACCCAAGCCCCTCCCAGGATGATCTGGGCCCACAACCAATACCTCGGTCTTATCCGGATTAAGCTTCAACCAGCTCGAACTCTTCCAAATTCTGATTTCATCCAGACAGTTGTTAAGTACAGAGAGTGCATCACTCTGATCGGGGAGAAAGGATAAATACAGTGGTATTGCCTGGTGGCATGTGAAGGCCCTTCAGTGACAGCGTCTGTGCCTGGCTGACTGTTGTCCCCTGGCCTGTGTTGGTCATTGCCAGGACACTGTCATGGTTCATTGATGCTCCTGCATGCATGTCGTTGTTGTTTGTTCTGCGTTCTACATTGCTGTGCATTTCCATGTGTGGCTGGGCAGCATGTCCCAATGTGTGGATGCCCTTGTGCATGTCCTTGCATGTCCCTTGCACCCAACTCACTGGGTTTCCAGCTGTGTGTCTGCCGTGTCTAGCGGTGTGCTGTATCATGGTGGGTGGTGTCACATGTCCCCCGGTGCTGTCAGGATCACTGTCATGATCCGTGTTGGGTTCTGTGTTGGTGCCTGTGTTGCCCTGTGCTGCATTGTGGGATGCTGCCATGTTGTCATACCACTGCAGAACTCAACACTGCCAGGGATAGCCCATTGGGACATGCTGTCCATCTTTGTATGGCAAGGGTTGGCTGCTGGTTGCCTCCTGTGTGGTGTACCGTCCTCATGATCTTACCCTTCCTCTTGTAGGACCACTACAGGAATCGCTGTGGGCAACGCTTCCCGAAGAGACAGAGGGAATGGAGGGGCTGCTGCGCAGGATTGTGAGGCAGCAGCGAACACAGATCGAGCAGCAGGCCATCATTATTACTGAGACCAGGAGGGTGGCAAACATCCTGGAGGCTCGTCTTCCTGTTCCTGCAGACACATAGTTATATCCCCTGTTGTTTTTAAGTCAGCCCTCACCACCCCCCTCACTGGACTTGATTCTCCCTTCCTTGCCCATTGTCATCTGTCCCTGTGTGCGTCCTCCTCCGCTTTGCACCCTTGGCCTGTGTCTTCCTGTTCCTCCATCTGTTGTAGTCCTTATGTTTACCTTTGTGTGCCTTTCTCTGCTAATGGTGTTTGATATTTTTATCATGTGGTGGGCATCTGGGGGCCTTGGTGGGTATTTTCTAGTTCTGTTTCAGTGTTGTGGGGAGGGTTGTTCAGTGGTGGGTGAGGCATTTTGTACTCTGGGGTTTGTTACTCGTTATGTTCTGTGTTATATTTGCTGTTTTGTTTCCCTTTGCTTTACTGTTCATTATTGTTTATTACATTGGTTAATGACATTTTACGGTGTCCTGTGTCATTCTTGGGTGCTGGGGTTCCACATGCTTTGTACTGTTGTTGGTGGTCTCCACATGGGTCTGGGTTGTTGCTGGACTTTCCCGTGGATGTGTGGCATCCTCATGGGTGGGCACTGTGGTGTGCTTCTGATACCTCATTCAAGCATGTGTTGCCTTGCATGTGTCCCAGGGTCATGTTGTCTCTGCACTGTATTCCATTGTGTGTTTGCACTGCCTGCCTGTTGCTATATTCAGTGCTGTCTTGTGTGCTATATTCAGTGCTGTGTTATTCCTGGGCCTTTTTTGCACTGCACTTCTGGGCCTGTTTGCCCAGTTTCCTTTGCTTGCTATATTCAGCGGGGTTTGCCCCGGGCTATTCGTTTTGAATATGGCTGGCATTTTGCTCTGGGCTAGGTTTGCATGCCGGGCAGTGCTATTCGCTGCCAGGGGCTAACCTTTGAATATCTGGCCCTAGATCTCTATCTCTTGGGTCTCTTTTAAAATGTGTCACAAGTACTTGTAGATTCACCTTTCCAGATGTGAGTAAAGTGCTATTGCCCTTAGACCAGGTTGTCCAGGGTAGTTCAATAAATAATCATGTAAATATCAGTGCTTATGTGCACCTAAAAGACTTTTCCACAATTAATCTTCCTTCAGAGAAGTACCTAAATGTATCTACAAATACAAGCTACTGATTTAAATTAGTTCAACAAATCAAGAAACCTTGGTATATGCAAAGTGGTTAAAGTTAATAATCACTTTAAAGCAGTGTCTAATTGATTAGGCAAAAAGGGAACCTCAAAAAGTTATTTTAGTCCTCTTTTCCCTTTAAAAACCTACCAGAAATGTTCCCATTTGGAAAGTCCTTATTAAGACCTGATTCAATGTATTAGTTTTTTTTGTAGTCTTCTCGTATGTCACAATAAAAGTGATGTTCCATTTTCCTTTTTATATACAAAAAAAGTTCAGTTTTTATTTTCTTTTCTTCCTTATTTATACTCAGTTTTTTATTTTTCCTCTTCTACCTAGGTAGGATACCAGAAAGCATAAAATCAAGAGAGAATACCAGGGAGTGCTGAAGAGCAATACAACAGTTAAATTATTCTGGGTTAAACATCGCCATTTTCTATTCCTCTATCCAAGTACCCATTAGTCAGTGAACAAACAGTTATGGATGTTTAAGAATCTAGCTTAATATAATTTAATTTATTCAAGACCTACCTCTGAGCTAAATCAATTTTCCAATTTGAAGAATTACTTATATAAGCCAGGAAAATATGCATAACAGTGTCCCTCAAAATGAAGTTATTTATTAACTTATTGGTGAATTTATTGTTATTATTATTATGCACTTAATCACTTTCTTTATACAGTACCCTTCAGGTAATTATTTTAAATATCTCTCCTATGGTATGATTAACATTTGAAATGAACTAATGACTCTTTAAATTATTTATACCCTCAATAAAATGGTGGCAGGGTATCCTTCTGTCCACAGGACAAAAAGAGTAGTACTTGCTTTGTGCAGTTGCTTAAAAAGTCTAGGCAGCTAAAACAAGCAAGAAATAAATGAATAAAACATTATTCCTTTAAATCAAAATTATATAAAATTTAGGGTTTAAAAAGAACAGGATTTAACCCTGCTTAGCATATTAAATGGTTTTAAATGCAGTGTATTGGTCCACCTTTATCTTCTCAGCATCAGAGGCTCACAAACCCCCATGGACCTGACAATATCCAAAACTTTTTTTTTTATAAAATTCTTGCAGCAACCTAGAAAAGCAAACCAAGAAACAGCCTGGAGAATAGCATGTGCTTCTTACCCCAAGGGGAACTTTAGCAATTTTACCTTCTTGTGAATGTTGTGCTCCCTGGTGTTTGCAGCTTCAAAGATGGTGCCATCTGTTAAAGGACACCTGCACATGTGTGCTGCAAATATCCAGGGATGGTCACCTGATTATAGACTGACCAGTCTGAATTTCTAAAGTGATACTGCCACACAAGAGAGTGCTAAATGCAATAAAAATTCCTTAAAGGAGAACCTGCTACCAAAAATACACCCTGTATAATATGTGATTTTACTATGTGGGAAATCTTTTTTTTAAATCATTACAAACGTGCCAAGACTAGCTGTCTTATTATGCTCCATGTATATACAGATGCTTACGGAATTCCAAAAGAGAAAAATTTTATCTATGGGAAGAATATAAAAGGTGGAAGATAAAACATGAGTCAGTTCCATTTTTATATTAATCTTTCTTCTTCTTCTTCTTCTTCTTCTTCTTCTTCTCCCTTTGGTCTTTCCTCCAGAAAAAAAGCTCCTCTTTTATATTCTTCAGTCTCCTCTTAACTCCGACCACCAAAATGCTCATCCACTTTCAAACTTTCTATCTTTTTCTCTCTTCACCATCAACATCCCACCAGATTAAAACCACCATACTTGCTGTATTTTCCCTCCACAGGACTTACCCTGCTGCCCCTATCTGAGGGCTCCTGTCACCTCAGACTCCGGATGGGGAGTTTCAGCAGAGAAGCTGACACAATGGTGACAGAAATTCTATATGCAGATAAGTAAGACTGGAAAGGCTGTGCATAGGTCAAAATGCAAAGGGCTTGAATAAATACATCAAAAGTCTCCTTCTATGTTTAAGACAATGGTGGAATTCCTGTTTTTGACCTGTAAAGTGCTTTGCACAGCCATGCACATGGCGCTCCTCCTCAGCAATGGGTCAAAAAGCACACCCTCTGAAAATTCCTAGCAGCCCCTCCAATCATCACCTAGTCAAGAATCATTAGCCTTCTCCTTTCTTCTCCATACCATAGCATATCTTATATGACCATCAATGGTTGTCCTGAAGGCTTCCCAGATTACAGGCTTACTTGTCTCACCATTATCATTTGGATGGAAAATGGAGATTGCCTTCTTCCTAAACCACTTAGGTAAATCTGCATCTTGCAGTAGGATATGATCAAACCAGTAGGTAGATGATCAAGTTGGAGGGGGACCCCAGACCACACCAAGTTCTACCAAAGCACCATCAGACAAGCACAGTAAGGTTATTATGTAAGAGACCACCATCTGCATTGCTGAAGGGGAGGTTAGCCAGAAGTCAATTCTG
Organism: Neoceratodus forsteri; assembly: GCA_016271365.2. NCBI lineage: Eukaryota > Metazoa > Chordata > Ceratodontiformes > Ceratodontidae > Neoceratodus > Neoceratodus forsteri. The sequence continues at coordinate 249,931,987 of CM057450.1, read as the reverse complement.
CTGGAGGAGTCACAGGTGGCTGACAAGCAGGAGAAGTATTATTCAGTGGGTGCTGAAGGTGCCATATGTCTAAGAGGGAAAGCATGCCTATCATGTCCTTCAAAGCAGCTAGCATTCTCACATGAGGCTCAAGTTTGTCCAAGCTCCTGTCAAGGCGGGCATCAGTATGATGTTCAAATCACCACCTAGGAGGAGGGTGGTAATGGCATTACCCAATCCCGGCAGGGTGCCAACCAAATCATCAAGGATGTTGGGTCAATCTTGGTTATGCCCATATACATTCATGAGAAATAAGGGGCCTTCAGGTATGTCAACCTTTCCCACCTTATCATGTTTAGTAAGCTTTTATTCCATCAAAGCATCTTGTGAAGTAAGACAGATACTCCTGTTTTGGCAGAAGAGGTGCTGTTATGCTATCCACACCCACCGTCATTGTGAGCTTCATTTCTTGTAAGAAAGCAACTGCCCATTCTTAGTTTTGAGTTTAGTTAGTACCCTTTTCTCTTCACTGGTGAGTTATGCTCATGTGTGTTCCTGGACAGAAAGTTTAAAACCACCATGGAAGGGACAAAAAACAATATGGCAGTGGTTAAGATCTAGTCGCCAGTGTCCACATGGCCTAATGGAAGGGGGTTGGTCTGCCCATTCACACCACATAGCCCTTGTCTTAGTATGTCACATACAAGGAACCTCTAATCCATACTTGTTAGTAATGCTAGGTAACTACCTAGGTAAATAAACCCTCTTTGAGTAATCAAATACAAACATCATAACAGCAAACAAGTAATATACATATACAACAATTGGTTTATTGAATGACAGCTGATTTGCTCTGTATGGACCCTAAAGGTTGGCAACCAGAAACTCACCAATTGCCAGGGCCATACAGATGGGGATATGGCAAATGCCATTTCAAACAAAGACAGAAAACAACAGATGAACTGGAGACAGCTGCCCCAGGAGATCCACATGCCAAAATGCATTAGTAAAGAAGAAAAAAATAGGGCTTAGGAGTTCCAAGGGGAGCCCTAGGCAAACAATGGCAACATGCAGTGCTGAACCCTCACAAGGAATGCCATGTGTGCAAAGTTAAGCATAACACAACCCACTGGTGCTTCCAGCCTGTGTTGGGAAAGTCAAGCAGGTATGGAAAAGGTAAAATGGGGAAGAAGGATAGTGGTAAAGACTACAGGTGGGGGCCTACACAGAGGTGTGCAACAGGAAGAAAGTGGGGGAGAAAGAGCAGTGTGAAGAGAGGATGGGAATGGCAGGGGTAAGCAGCAGCGGATGGTGTGGTTCAGCTACAGTAGGTAGGATACAACACACTTCTTGGTGGGAACTGGAAATTATCAGGTAGTAATTGCAGCTGATCGGTGTTTATCGTAACGTATCACAGGTGATCACTATGGACAGCAAGCAATCAGATACAGTCATATGAGCTTGGATCTGTAAGTAGAAGGTATACTCTGCTGCTTGTACTCAGTCCATATAGGCATCCCTATGTGGGGAAGCATATGCATCAGGATACCATTTCAAGGCTGGTAGAAGAAGGTAGGTGGAGGGGGACAGAGGTAAGAGCCAGTGAGCATCTTTTAAAGAGGTTTGTCTACCTCACTCTGCCAATTATCCCTTTTATGGGGCCACTGGGAGAAGGGAGGGTGTAGCATTAAGTCAGTTAGTCAGTGCCCCTTACATACTGCTAACCCCACTGTGCCTCATTATTACAGTTCAGCTTAGGGGGCACTCTTACACATAGTCATTAGTGGTGCTATTGGAGCCTGACTGGTGCCAGAGGTGGAAGAAAAGACTACCATAATGCCTGCATGGTTATAAGAAAAGTACATGTTTCCTGATAGCGAGCAGCCATCACTGAACCAGAGGAGGAGGGGGGAGGTCAGGAGAAAAAAGTAGACAGCTCAACCAATGGATCCCAAGAGCACCAAAAGCCTTCAGTGGCAAATAGAGAGAGCACATCACGGGCAGTAACAGTGCAAGCAATTAGTGAAAGATCATATAACCAAAGATGAAACATTGTGAATCATAGACCCATTCAAAAACAGGACAACTCCTGAGAACAACACAAAAGTAAAGCTACCAAAAGACATGAACAGCAATGTACATGTGGAAAATAGGTTATCCAGCAGCATACCTTTCCTGAGGAAATTTGATGAGGTAGTTGAGGGATGAGAAGATATCAAATCACCTGCTTGGGCACCACAGTCCAGATGATGGAAAAATTGAGCTGTATCATCAATGCAAATACAATCACTCCCTATTGTTGAGTGCAGGAGGACAGCAGATTGCAAGCCATGACAATTTGACAGAGGGGGTAGGGTAGGTCAGGAGCACCTGGTGAAAAATGCCTTTCCTCGAGGGTGCAAGAGCCATCGGAGTTCATTCACATGGTAATCCACAGAGATATTGTCCATCAGTAAGTGGGTGAAGTAAGGAGGTTAAGAACAAAGGAGGTATGTCTGCCAAGTCTCATCCAGCTACCTGACAGTGCCGTTCTTCATAGTGCTCATAAAGTAATCACAATTAGTTGAGTACAGACATATCCCATCATATGTGATCACAGCAAATTGGTTGAGATCACATGGCATCATAAGGTCATTGAGAGATATCAGAGTTGGAGGGGAATATGATGAGCAAAGAACAGGCAACCAGTTATTCTAGACATGCAGGCACTGACAATAAAAAAAGTGGGGCCGTTCACTCTCCAATGTAGCAGTTTACCAGGCTTCAGGTCTAGGGATAAGTGAAATTTATCATCTGCAAGGGAAACTATGGCAAAAATCTGATTTTGCTTCTGTGAAATTTTGCAGAATTTCCATGACAATGTTGTGAAATTTCACCAAAATTGTGATTTAATTTTGTTTTTCAATAATTAAAAATGTATTTGTCCAAAGTGCACCAAATTTGGTAATATGGCTTTACCATGGCTAATGCAGTTCTGTATGAAATTCCTGATCTCTAACATTAAAGTTGACTGAGTCATAAGCCTCCAAACATTCATAAATTTAAAAATTACATTATTCAATTATGTAAACTGCAGAATTTTAAACTTCTATAACTTTAAAATTAAGAATGAAATATCACCAATTTTTATAGGTTCATTGATCCCACACATTAAGCTTTGAATATACCCCATTGGCACAGCAGGAGAATGTTGTGCTGCCATGCTGATGACTTGCATTCTGAAGTGAGCCTTTAAAGTCATGTCAGGAGGCAAGCCATGGCAGAGACAGCTGCTTTTAGCAGTGCATCTCAGTAAGAGATGGTTGGCAGTGAGTTCTGCCAGCAGTGACCCTACAGCTGGGATAGTGATCTTGCTCCTGCCACAGGGGACACTGTGGCTGTGCAAGGCTGACAGAGGCACTGATCCCACCACGGGAGATAGTAGGGAAAAATGCTGGAGAAAAACTTGGTAGTCATCTGAGTGATGGCTGGGTGCAGTCTGATCAGGGTATATCCCTGAGAGATGAGCTGCAATCTGGGGGGAAAAAAAAATATGAAAAAAGAAAGAGGGTTGTGTGTGTGTTAACTCTCTAAACTTATGCACAAAGGCTGGCCAAGTTGTCAGCAGCCAAAGATTCCAAAATATCAACAGTCAGACTTCATAAGCTTCTATGGAATTGTGGAATGTTGTGATCCTTTTGTTGAAGCCATGTCCATAAATGCACCCAGTCATGCACTGGAGTTGGCATTGTAGAGGAGAGTAAAAGCTGGGTAAAGTGGCAATACTGTAGCATTCATAGGAGGCCCCACAGCAAAAGTATAGAAATGCCAAGTGTTATGTCTCTACCTTGAGTGGGAAAGCATGAAGAATAGTCATGGACATCACTGTGTACTAGCTTGTCTTCTTGCAATTCACCAGATAACAACTAAAGCTCACTGTCTAAATGAGTTGTGGAAGCACATGCATGTGCAGCATTGCTTCTGTACAGTGCTGCCTGCTGTCTCTTTAACAACTCTGTAGATCACAATTTATATTTTTACTATTTGAAAATAGTAGTACCAAGTGATGCTAAGCCTTACAACTAGTTTTGACTTAAGCCATGGTAACAGAAGTATCGGGATATCTTTAGTCATGGTGGAGCATGATGCTGGCCAACACTGTCACAGGAGTGTTGGAGGAGTATTGCAGGGCCATGATGCTATTGCAGGCAAGGTGATTCAGTGATCAGAAGTAATCTATGAAAGTTAAATTCCACAAGCACAATTCTAGTGGCATTTACTATTATGCAACCATTAATTTTTGAAGAAATTTTGCCAGTTAGTAATTTTTAAATTTATCCAGCTTAATTAGATTCCAGGACATATTTCCTGTGGTATGCATGCCAAATCCTGAGTGTTTTTTTGTTTTACAGTGAAACTATAAACATCCAATATTTTGAAAATGTTCAAACAATTTAACAAATAATTTAATTGTGAAAGTTTTAACTTACAGTTACACAATCAATTGCCTCTCTATTTAACAGTTTCTACCACTCTTCCAAGAAAGTATGGATATACATTTTCTGTTGTCTAGCTCCAAATGTGGTTTAGTTGTGAGTACAGAAATATTTTCAGACATTTTTACATGAATAATAAACTGCCAGTTTGTCAGCTGCTATAACTTTCCCTCCCCTAATTCAAATTTGATTATATTTGGCAGCTTCAGGGCCTCATCCAAACAATGCACATGCCCAATTTAAGATCTATTTCAGTTTTCAATTTCAGTGTATTTTTTATACTGGAAAGGTAAGTAAGCAAAATTGTCCATTTTCACAAGCATCCAGTTAGGACAAACAATAGTAGGGCACAAGGTTTAAAGGACAGTGCAATTACAAGGTATAAATGACTTAACAGGTACAAAATAAGTGCTATCAATGTGGATAGTACAGTGCAATACATTACAATTAGGCAATAGTCAATATTGGTGGTAGTGTTCATGATGAAGAGACATATATCTAGCAGTAATACAGACTGAGATATGGCAAATTAAAGAATTTAGGAAAATGATGAAAAATTCAGCTAACTTTCACAAAATTCACAGAATATTGTTAAAATTCCAGGAAATCATAATTTGCTAATTTTGCCTGGCCCTGTTCAGGTCCAAACCTCAAAATGGCTGCAAGGGTTAAAGCAAATGTAACCACCCAGTCCCCTGGGGTTGCTAGAATCCTAGTAGTAATAGTCTTCAGCAGGTAGAAAAGGCAGCTGGTGGGGAGTTCATTAGTGGCTTTCTACATACATAATGACATCATTGTTTGTTCAGCTAGACTGAGAGAGGGATGATTATGTCATTTAGAACTGTAGCAGCAGCATAACCATTTTTGAGTCAGCTGCTCAGGGGAAGTTTTGTATGTTCAGTTAGGCTGAGTTAGAGTGTTAGAGTGGCAGAAGATCTGTCAGTGGAGTTCTGAAAAGGAAGCCCTGGTCATTTCTCACCATAGGTTGGTAAAATCCTTGGTTTGCCTATGAAGTGGTAGAAACCTTTCGCCTGCAGGACTCTTAGTTTCATTCCAGGGGGGAGTAAGATGGACTTTAATGTCTTGTGGATCCAAGGGGCAATCCCCTGAAGGTCCTGAAGTTTACAGCTGCCTGAAAGAAGTACTGTGAATGGAATCTGACAAGCTACCAGAGAGGAAAAGGTGCCTTTCTGTTGTTCTTTCCTTGACTGGGAGGAAGAAGCAACTAATCTATGAGTACAGAATTGGAGAATGTTCTTTTGGGAGGTCATCTGATATGTGTGTGCCCAAGTTAAGGCTAGATCACATTGATCAGGGTTCCTTTTCACCTCAGGGTGCTAATTTAAAATAAAGTTTGGGAGTCGTTAGCAATTCAGTAGGGATTGAAAGCTTTCATTTGGTGTAACACTGAAGGAATGGCAGAGACTGTTTTGGGGTAAAAGGTGGGAGGAATGCCATCTGGAATTTCCATGGAGGGTTAACTGGTTCATTGATGGGCACCAAGCTCCCCTGGGCAAAGGCCAATGCCCAGGATGAATTTTAATTAATGTGGTTCAGGCCATGAACATATGCTTTGGAAATGGAAATGTTTTGAAAGTAGCTCAAGTATGTGGTTCAGGCCACAAGCATACACTTTGGAAATGGAAATGTTTTAAAAGTGGCTTAAGTATGTGGTTCAAGCCATGAACATACACATTGGGGAAAATGAATAGCGATGCTTCTGTGGAAAAAAAAATACTGCCTAACAAGGTGTTTCTGGAAACAAGAGTGTACCTGTGTTGCAATGACAAACAATTGGGGGTCCACCTATACTTTAAAGTAACATCTATGAACAAAGCCGTACTGCACAATCCCAGTTACTGCTTTCGACATTCAGCTTATTGCTTCTGTGTGAATATTATTGGGGCCCCTCAGCAATTAGGTCTAGCATACACCTAGCATCCTCTCCTCTGGACCTGGTTGTAAATACAAAGGTTCATTTGTTAGTATTGTACCTCCACCCCCCCCCTGCATTTTTTAGATAATGAGCCTGGTATCCACTCTAAAGTTAGTGGTGGTACCAATTGTGTAATTCTGCCAAGACTAAATTGCATGCCATGATTTGGGCAGTGGTTGTTTTGGGGGTTGCCAGCTGGGAAAAGTGGCTAGGATTTACACAAATTTTAGATGGGGCCAAGGACCCTATCCCCCCAAGGCTCCATGGTAAACAGCTACTCAGCCTAGGCCTGGAGTGCCCACTCTTTAAAGTTGGGAAAGGGAACTAAGTACTCACAGTTAATGAAGTCATCCATTTTACTTCTTTTCTATAGAGACCTTTTCTGCTTCAGCACCTGTTGCAGTGCATGGAAATGAGAGTAGTCCAATGGGCTGAGTGGAGAAGTCGCAGTCCTCTCTGCCCAAGTTGACTGTACTGGGCAAGAATCTGCAAATGCCACTGTTACCGGGTGGTCAGGGGTTGAGGGTACTTGTTGGCTTCTTGTAATCTGGTATCTTACGGAGGCTTCTGTTGCAAGGCCTCATACCTGTTCTGAGTCAGAAGGGCAGAATTCACAATGGGGCTACCAGAGGAACCAGAGAAGGGTGAGCCACAATGGCAACTTCCTAATGGTTAGTCTTCCTTCCATCTGATACATGCACCTCAGCTTTCTGCCATTTGTGGACTCTGCCTCGGTTTTGCTGTACCCATATCTCTTCTTTGTCTGGTGCTGCCTATGCCTGCTTAGTGGTATGTGTAAGGGGGCTCCACCATGCCCATGACCACATGGATGGAGAGGGAAGAACAGAAACTGTAAGGGATGAAGGAAAGTTATAGTATGGCCACTTTCTACTGATAAACTCTGCGTCTCAAATTGGTAGTTGGCGTCATTCAGCTAGACTCAAAACTGTGGTGAATATCAAAGAGGTGTGTGTAGCCCCAGATGTGATAGTTTCCATTTATCAGCTGTGTAGGCTGTCTGCTTATAGGCTAGTTCAGTAGAAAAGTCTTGAAAAAAGGAAGGTTGGTGCCCTTCCCACCGGAGATGTCCCCGCTCCCTGGTCAGACAGAGGATATTTTCCTTCACTGGATATTGTAACATTTTTATTAAGATTGGCTGTGGGTTTTCCCCAGGTTTAGACAGAGGTGACAAGGTTCAGTGGGCCCTCTCTATCTCATTAGGAGGCTAGTTGTGGGCATTCAGCATAGTCAGTATGATAAACTGGAGAATGGGGATGAAGGCTATGCTTTCCATCCCCTCCAGTAATCCACCTAGGTGGAGATTATTCTGTTTGGCCCTGTTTGTCAGAGTGTCAATCTTGGACAATAGGTAGCAGATGGCCCAATTGTGTTCTTGTTGCTGGCCCTGAAGTTTCCCTTAGAGCCTTTGAGCTTTATCAGCCTGCAGTCGTGTCTCTCAACTTTGGTGGTAAGATTCCCCAGTTCTTGGTACATCTGTGCTGCAGTACATTTAATGTCGTCAGTATCGTTGAGAATCTTGGTCAGCACATCTGTGATGTGAGCCATGTCAAACACTGGAGGCACCAACAAGGCCATGGTAACTGCAAAAAAGAGTTGCTGGAGCAGGTCTCATTTGGGCAGAGACCTCATGGCCGAAACACTTTCACATCAACCACTGACAGCACTGCTGGGGAAAAATAAACTTTGTGATAACTCAGTACAAACTTCTTGGATCATTTATAAAAACATATGCCATGTTCTGCAGGATATGGGCTTTCAAAGGAGCCAAATCACCTTGGTTGAGTGCAGCAGTATTGAATGGATGTGGTGCAGTTCTCCCAGGGAGAAACTGCAGCTACAGAACTAAGCTGCTATCATAGTGGCTAGCCATGCCCTGTATGTTTCTACTGTCTTTCTTTTTTTTTTTTGTATGTTCTTTTTATCTCCTCCTATGCACATCAAGTCATCCTGTCTTTCGGGTGGCCAGTCCTGCTGTTACCTCCCACTGGTCCACTGTCCTGCTGCTCCAACTCCCCACTGTCCCGGATGTATCCCTTCACTGGGGGGGCCCTCCCCTTACCCACCGGGGTCATCAGAAGGGGGGGACTGGAGTGCATGTTGGCACACCTTTACATCTTTGTTGGACATGGAAATGCAGCCTGGAGGCATTGCGGCTGAGCAGTGTGGGGAGGCAGGGCTGCCATCATCTAAATGGCATGCATGCCATTGTCATGCTTTTCTTGTTCCCCTGCTGTGCCACCCTTGTAGTGCCCCCAGTCTCCACCAGGGGCCACTACAGAGCGAGGCTACCCAACTAACTCATCCCAGGAGAGGAGAGAAGTCCTCCAGGTGCTCAAACCTCTTCTTCCCCTGCCAGCTCCTGGTGCCCCGAGTCTGTTCCCGAACCTGGGTTGCCAGCATGTCTCAAGGTAAGACATCCAGTGCCTCAGCTCATTGCATCACTGGGCCATCCCCTACAGTCTTTCTTTCTTTATTTAGCTTTTACTGAATGGGAAAGGAGGGCAACACAATACTGCCTGTTGTCAATCTCATTCTGGAGTTTGGTGGAGAGGGAACATAGATGCAAACCCATTGAAAGTGATTATCTACAATACAAAATGTAAGAACCAATGAGAGGCAGTACACATGTAAATCTCATTCACCATCTACAAATAATGGGCCACCAAGTAAGATAAATGCATCACACTAATAAACCATAATCAGCAACATAGAAATTGCAGTCACCCAAAACAATCAAGCAATTCCTAGGTGGCATTCTTAAATTTAATCTGCATGTGTATCCCCTGGTTTCAGCTGTATACTGGTGCCATGGTTCATGTGTGAAAGAAAATGTAAGGAGCTTTAGCCATGTGACAAGCACAAAAAAATTAAAGAAAGTGTTATATTAAAAATATGCCATAGCAATAACCACAATTAGCAGCTTAAAGGGCAACTCTCTACTGTAATAAGAAACGGTTTTTAGTATGCAAGGAATAATAGATTACATTGCAAATATAATACATGAAAAAGGAATAATAAAAAAAGGAAAAAAATAGTAAATTGAACAGCAACAAGAGAGAAAAAAAGAAACAAACAGTTATACAAACTTTAGAAATGCAAAGGTATGGAAACACAGAAGATTAAGCAATTACATACCATATAAGATAATTTACATTATTACTGTTACTACCTAAGTGTATCAAATAGATTTTTAAATAGTTGATAACATCTTTAAGTTAATGTCCAATATAACAACATAGCCAGAGAAAAAGAAGGCATTTTAGCCAGTCTTTTGCTGTGTGAAGAGTTATAGACTCTCTTTTATTAGTTGGAATATGAGGAAAGTAGTAGGACAAATTACCTCAGAGGGGTAGATCTTAGAGCATTGGAGAACAGGGTCCATATTAGCTTGAATTTTCTAATTTGTTTATGACTTGCATTGCATAGAAGCTTGAAACACTACATTTTCACCAGTTGTGTTTTAACTTTATTGTTTTATAGTTGTTTATTTTTTTTAATTTCCCCCTTTACTTGATCTATTAAATGTTGTAGCCAATGGATCACTTATTTCACTGAGTCTTTCAAACTGTATCTGCCTCTCCCCTGCTAACCCCACAAATGCTGTTTGTGACATCACAGTCTCCTGTCATGGTGAACACTATGATGTCATTAACGAAGGCACTGTGAGGTTAACATGGGAGAGGCAATTTTTTTTACAGACACTTTAGACAGACTATCAAGATGTGTTGCAAACATTAGAAAGGAACATTGAATGGGAAGAAATGTTTTCTTTAGTAAATTGTAATTGCTCAAACATCGTATTTATGAAAGTGCATGCTGAAGTACAGAGTTGCTCTTTAAGGATGACATTCACCAAAAACTAGCAGTTCCAATTCAGATTTCTTTTTTATTCTTATATTAGTCCCCTTTGTTTCAGCCACACAAAAGTGTTAAAGGTGCTTATGGGAAAGACTATATGGAGCTGTTGCTAGGAGATCAGTACAAGAATTTAGAACCCTTTTAGTATAACCAATGCCACAATGGTTACCAAAATACCTCTTAAATCTGCACAATCACTTGTCTGGGATCTCTGCTGTAGGGATCAAATGCTATTGAGCTTGTGGTATCATTTATAATGGATTGTATAGCGGGTGAACACCAAGGTTAGCCACAGTGGCCAAACAAGAGTTGCTGGCATCATGAGTTGCACCCCTGCCATTGCACCAACAAGCCAATCCTGTCCTACTGAGTTTCTGTCCTTTTTCTCTCTAAACTCCTGTCCAGTTCCAGTCAGCACCTCTCACCCCATGACCTATTTCATACTACCATTCCCCACAGTCCTGCTTAGGTCTTGGTTAAGGATCTGGAGCAAATGGGACAAGAGGCAACATTTTTTGAACAAAATCCAGGGCAGTGAGTTAGACAGTTTGCCAAGTCTTTCCCACCAAATCCCATTCACCTTGTGGTAGCCCCTGCCCCATCTTTTGTTCTGGTCAGTCTATTCCTGCTGGAAGAGCCTTGGAAAAGGCTCTGTCCCTTTCTCAAGCAATGAGGAATGCTCAGATTGTCACTTCATAGCAGGTGGTTACATTTGTGATGTTGTACATGTCACACAACACCCTGTTGGCTGAGAGGAAGGGCACAGATTATGTTCCCCACAGTTAGAGCTGTAAGCCACCAGTTGTGACTGGAGGTGTAGCCAGCCAAGAGGTCTGGTGTGGGACCAGGGGAGAAGTAAAGCACTACTATAGGCTGCTGCTGCTCAAGGTGAAGCCCTTTTCCACTGTAGCAACCACTGCTATTAGAAGAATCCGGCAGATGTCACACAAAGGAGGAGATGAGAGAAGAATCTGGAAACCAGAGAAAGAAGGAAAAGGACAAACACTAGCTGAAGTGCAGCTCAACATTCCTCTAGACATCTTCAACAAAGAAGTAGGATAGAAGATGCCTAGGAAAGACAGAAAAACAACAGAGAAGAGGAAAACAATGTAGAAGTTTCAACAACCTGACCCCGCCCTGTCTGAATTAGCAGAGCTTTTCATCAGCTATGGCCCATGGAGGTGAAAGTGAAGCAGCTGAGACAGGAAGAGCCTAAGGCATAACATCAACAGCAACCTTCTCAGCAGAAGAAGGCAAAGAAGAAGCCAAAGAACAAAACTTGGCAGCCAGAGAGCTTAGTGAAGTAGGTGGATGTCCCCAACCCTGCTGTCACTAAAGCAGCTGGATAAGGTTGGGCAGTCAGGGCTCCTTCAGTCTCTGTTGCTATGGTTGTACAGTTAAACAGGGTGCTAAAAGACTAGGTGGAGGGGCTGGACTGGGGGCTGTTGTGAGACAACAGGCTCTATTCCACAAATCTCTGGTATAGTGATAGATTACACCATTACTGCTGCTGCAACAAGGCTATTGAAGTCATGATTTGCAGGTAGCAAAATACAAGGTCAAGAACCAGCAGACAGCAGCTACCCCTTTACTGCATCATTATCTAGGACTTTGTCAGGTGATGGAATTTTCCTGCACTACCAGGTTTTTAAGTGATTCACAGGTGATTTGTCAAATGGGCTTAAGCTGCACACTTGTATTATTAAAGTGACACCCGATAATAAATTGAAAGTAAAACATTGCACCAGTCATAAGTCAAGAAACAGCTTGGAACATCCAGCAGATGTGGTACATCCAGCAGAGGTGGGCATGGTCCCACAACTCAACATGTACAGTATAATGTCACTAATCTTTGCAGTTGCTACTGAAAACTGACCTTTTAATGGGCTACCAAAGAATTAAACAAAAGGGGGAGGTGATATTCCTAAATAGGAAAATGTCCAAATATGCTTATAAATCTTGGTACTGATACCAGAAAGAAGCTGTACAAAAATGCCCAAGACTGGTGTATCACAGATATTTTAGTGTGTGGAATTAACCAGGCACATGCAACCTAGGCTTAATGCTTAACACTACTGTATGTATATATGTATGTATGGAAGAATGTGACAGATCCCAAAAGAAAAAAAAAAACATGATCTAAAAAGTAGTTGAAATCGAGGTCAGCAGAGACATGAGCAAGAGAAGAATGGTATATACTGTAAGTGGTTATGTGCTCATGGTACATCTTTTAAACAGGTGACACAAATTTTAGATGTAGTAATGAGTGCTCAGCTAGTTTACATCAAATAACAAATCTATTAATGCATACCTACATCATGTTATAAACCTCACAGAATGTTCAGCATGGTGAAATGCATTATGCCTACAGGTCCTTACCCATTATGACAGACCTGTAGTGTAAACAAAAGCATGCTGGCAAGAAAACACGCTTTCACTGCCTTTGTCCTTTGGTGTACATAGAACTCTGCTGTCATGGAAACAAACATCTTTACATTTTAAAAACAGCTTTTATATCCAAAAGCGAACAATTTTCTTTAATGGGAGGTTTATAACAGCAATAAGGATATGAGTGTCAGTACTTGTCTGGAAAATAATGACCCACTGGAATGGCAAGTGCCTTTGGCAGTGTATCAGGTGGCAGGCCCTTCAGTTTTCTAATAGGTCACCATTTAACAGACAAGGACCTCGGCATCTGTCTTTACTGCTTAATTAATAGCCTCAAAAACAATAATACTTCCCGTACAATTAATCACAATAGTACATTTTGTGTCATGAAAAATATGATGATCAAGAAAAAGCGAGTGGAAGGTCAACTTTCTTAGCAGAGGTCATATAGCAAAAAACTAAACCAAATCAAACCTAATTTATTTGTGAAATGCTATTCCAAAATAGATGATAGGGTTTTACACCATCATAATCAAACAAGTTAAAATAATATAAAACAGAACCACATTACTAAAAATCATCATAGCAGGAGCTTAAACGTCAGTGTAAGCCAATCCAAATAAATAATGTTTTCAAGGCAGATTTGAAGCCTCAACAGACAGGCATTCCCTACCCAATGAGGTAGGAATTCCACAGGGTCAGAGCAGCAAAAGCAAATGATCCAGCTCCCAAAGTTGTCGAGCAAATCCTGGGAATCTCTAGCAATCCTTCATCAGTGGAATGGAGAGGGCAAAGAGGGCAGTAGGGACAGAGGTGCTCTTGCAGGTACAGCGGTCCCTGTCACTGTAGGGCATTATAGGTCAGTAATCTGACCTTGGAGGTGATCAAGGGTACAGTAAAAATGGGGGTAGAGTAGGGTGAGCCAAAATAAGAAAAAAAGGAGCATAAGAGTCATAGTGATTGAATATGATAAATAAGTTAAATAGGCGAAGACAGAAAATGGAATGAGGGAGAAAGGGCAAAAGGGAAAAACACGAAGACCAGGGCCAGGATTCTGCAAGGAAGTGCAAACTAGTACAAAAGGGTTTGCCACTAAGCACAGCTAGAGCTGGCTGGTAACAGAGTTATTCACTAGTTAGATAGCCGGTGGGATATCTGACTGGGAATAGTGGCCAGCAGGGGGCAGTGATAACCAAGAAAAAGCAGTGGAATACCTGGTAGCACTGCCCCCACAGCCAGCCAGGAAAATGGCCCTTCAGCCAATAGCACTCAGGTGCAGAAGTGATATTCATGAAAAGAGGCACGTAAATGAGCCCAATGGGCATGCAAGACGCTAGTCATTAACATGCCAGTTATGGGCTCATTTGCATTTTATTAGTGTGGCGGTGCACCCCCCCACCAGCCCATGCCCCACACAGCTGCATTCCCCAATAGTGTAGTGGTGCCCACCTCCACCCCGATTGCAGACCCGATGGTAAAAAACAAGAATTTTCCATAGTGCATGGTCCCTCCTCAATCCCCAGTCTCCAGATCCCCCACCCTTAACAGTGAAAATGAAATTCCCGTAGTGCAGTATCTCACTCTGCTCCTCGATCTCCTGCTCTCCCACCCATTAGCAAAACAATATATATATTCCTTAGTGCATGGTTCCACCCTGCCCCCCAATCCCCTGTTCTCCCACCCGTTAGTAAATCAATATATATTCCAAAGTGCAGGGTCCCACCCTGATCTCCTGTTCTCTCAGCCATAATTAAAATAATATAATGACTGCAGTGTAGGGACTCTCCCCGGTCCCAGACTGCCTGATTATCCACCAGACAATACAAGACCCACATATCCATAGTGCAGTGGTCTCACCTGTGGCCCAAATCACTCACCCAATATTACATAATCATGTTTCCATAGTGTAATGGTCCCCAACTCTCATCCACTCTGTGAAGCACTTATTACCCCGTTACCCTGCCCAGTATGACCCCAGCCAGCAAGCAACAAGCCCTCCTCACACCTCCATGGCTGCCCGCCAACTGAACTGCCAATGACAGCTTTCAGTATACTGCCAATGACAGCTTTCAGTATACTGCCAATGACAGCTTTCAGTATACACTACAATCCCTGACCAATGGGTCCACCCCCACACCCTCCGGTCTCTAGGATTCCAACTCTGAGTCAGAGTTGGACCGGGGGGGGGCAAAACACCTTGTGAGGCAGTCCCCTCACCGTGCAGAGACCATCACAGCGACAGGCAGATTTTAGCCGAATCTTGTCGCTGTGGTGGTGATCTCCATCGGGGTTTCGATGCGGCAATGGTATACCATGGTTTAAATAGCTGGCTCCTGTCGAATACCCAGGTCTTGTCAACAGTAATGCATACTGTCTTTTCAATACAGCCCCTAGGAAACAATTGTAAAGCTTGTTGTTTGAAAACATATAAATCAGAATAATTGTGATGCAGTTGCAAAAATTGGTTGCAGGGGTTACTCTTGACATGACCTTGTGGATAAGTGCTAAGTGCCTTTACAGGAAATTTCATGCAAGGCTTCCTATAGGCTTTGATGTGCGCTGTATAAGGGTACCTATTGTCATGTGTGTTTGCTTCACTTCTCATATGTAAGGGAAGGTATAAAGGCCATGGAGATACAAGGACACAGTGGTGGAAAAGGAGGGCTGGATGCTGCTTTGGTTGGCTTGGACAGGGTCTGGGGCCTTTATCTGGGTGGAGGTGGAGATGTACAAATGGTAAATACAGGGGAGGAGTTGGACAAAGTTTTGGAGGAGGCCACTGGCAGAATAACAAGCAAAGAGGAAGTGCTAATTATGGGGGACTTCAATCTGCTGGCTATAGACTGGAACATCCTGACTAGAGCTACAACTAGGAGCAGGGTCATCTTGGACACCCTGCAAGGGGCATTTTACAGGCAGCTGGTTACTGATCCCATTAGAGATGGGGCAGTGCTGGATCTGGTACTTATGAACAGGGACAGCATTGCTGATATAGCAGTGGGTAGCCCCCTGGGTACAAGAAATCATTGTACAGTGTTGTTTGGCATGTGGAGTGGACAGGAGAAAAGAACCACACTAGGATGAAGGTCCGTGACTTCAGGAAAGTAGATTTTAAAGAAATGCACGATTGTCTTAGGAAACACTTTGAAGGGGGGGATAGCCAGGGAAGTGGAGGCACAATGGAAAAGAATAAAGGAGGGAATAACTAAGGTAACAACAAGTTGTTTGAATATAGTAAGTAAGGGTAGGAGGAGACAGAGGAGACAGAGACCTCTGTGGTTCTCTAAGGAGGTAACTCTGTTGGTAGGGAAGAAAAAACAGCTTTCAAGAAGACCCAAACAGAGGGAGACAGGGAGTTATATCTAGAAAAACAAAGGGATGCAGGAAGAAGGTAAGGACAACAAAAACTAAGACAGAGGAGAGGATCACCCACCAGCCAGGAGGTCAAAAATGATGGTAATACTTTCTTCAGGTACATAATCAAAAGAAGAAGGAACAGGGTGGTATAGTGAAGATCAGGAGATGGGGGGCGGGTTGTAGAGGAAGACACCAAAAAGCTAAAATTTTGAACAAAAACTCTGCTCGGTCTTCACAGTGAAGGGGAGGGATGGATTGACATGCATTAGCAGGTGCTGGGTGAGGGGGGAGTGGACATACTGTACAGTAATCTATTTACGAAAGAGAGTATCCACCATGGATTGGAAGCCCTAAAGAAAAACAAGGCTATGGGGTCTGATGGCATCCAGCCAAGAGTACTAAAGAAACTGAACATGATGCTAGCCACCCCTCAGCCAACACTGTTCAGCATTTCATTGGAGGTGGTGGTGGTTTCAGAGGGCTGGAGGAGGTCCAATGTGGTTTCTCTGCACAATCAGGAAAGCAGGGAGGAGGCTAGCAATAATAGACCAGTCAGTCTCACATCAGTGGAAGAGAAATGAATGGAGTCCCTGCTGAAGTAGAGACTGATGGAGCATCTGGAGACAAATGGGCTGCAAGACAACCAGCAGCAGGTTTCACAGGGAGAGGCAATGTTAAACAAATCTTATAGACTTCTTTGATTGAGTAGCCTGGGAGGTGGATCATGGAAGGACAGAGGATGTAGCCTATCAGGACTTCAGTAAGGCCTTTCACTGTATCACAGAATAAGCTTATAAACAAATTTAGAAGCTTGGGGGTGGGGGAGAAAATGGAGGGCTGGGTATCAAACTGGTTGACAGATTTGAGGAAGAGGGTGGTGGTAAACAGCAGTCACTCAGAGGATGAAAGAGTGACCAGTGGAGTACCACAGGGATCAGTAATGGGTTCTGTCTTCTTCAATGTCTTCATAAGTGACATTGCTTAGGAACTGGAGGGGAAGGTATGCCTCTTTGCAGATGGCATTAAATTCTGCTATATGGTGGACACCCAGGAAGGGGTGAAGAGAAAGCAAAGGGATGTGGGAAAACTACAGGAGTGGTGTAGGGAGTGTCAGTTTAATTTCATTACCAAAAAGTACAAACTCATGTACCTGGGAGAGGAAACCTGGGGGTTGTGCATATGATGTGCAGGAGTTGCTTTCAGTTACCAAGCAAGAGACGGATCTTGAGGTGATCATATATGATGAACTCAATGTGGAAGAGCAGCGTGAGAACACAGTCAAGGTGATCTGGATGCTGGGATGCATAGGGTGTAGGAGTTCTAGCAGGAAAAGGAAGATGTGTTGTCTCTGTACTGTTCATTTGTGAGACACCACCTGTAGCATTGTGTCCAGTTCTGGAGGCCTCACCTCTGTAAGGACATCAGCTACTGAAATGGTGCAGGGGGTGCAGGGGAAACCATACAAGGAGAGGCTGAAGGAGCTCAACATGTACTCCCTGGAGGAGAGCTAGAGGGGACATTATTAAGACCTATAATTACCTCATAGGGGTGCACAAGGTGTGTGTGTGTGGGGGGGTCTCTTTCACAGGAGGAGAGAAGCAGAACACACTGGCATGCTATGAAGCTGGATAGAGTAGCTTGGAAGGGATGTGAGGAAATACTTCTTCACAGAAAGGGTGGTGGACACTTGGAACAGCCTGCGAGAAAAGGTGGCAGGGGCGAAGACAGTGGGAGCTTCAAACATGTGTGGGATAGGCACATGGGTATAATAAATAGAGGTCAGGGAAGAAGGAGGGACACCTATGACCAAAAGGGCCCAGGGCATAGTAAATATGCAGGGAAAATATGGCTGACTGGATGAACCTATCAGTCCTTTTCTGCTGACACATTCTACTTTTCTATGTAGAGACCAAGATTAAGGGAACACAGCTATGCTCTTTATATGAATCACATAAATGAACATTTTGTTACATTCCTTCTGGCTAAGTTATGAGAGGAAGTTTGGTGCTTCTGCCTCAGTGACCTCTAACATATAGAATATTTCATCTATAAAACTGTGGCTTGCAGGCAGTTATAAGGCACCTTGTTAAGGAATGGCTGCTCCAATAACAGAAGCCTGCAAGCTACTAAGAGGAGTTCACATAGACTGCCTTTGAATAAATGTTTGGAGTAAAATAGGAAGAAGGAGACTGAGTCCTCTGAGGGAAACTTGGATGGGTCTCTGATATCTTGTACCTTACATATTGTTACAGGTTTAGAGGATCAAACTCAGCCTCAACAGAAAAAGAAAAAAAAGAGACATGAAAACAAGCCAGGGCAAGAGAAGTGGAGTCCAAAAAGAGTCCTGCAATCATTAACCTTTCAAAACATGGTCTGACTGCAAATCAAGAAAAAGTAGAGAAAGGATTTTATTTTGTGCCCATCCCACAGATGAACAGATTTCAAACTGAGGTTGACCTCTTTAAATTGTTCAGAAAGACTTGATTGAAGAAAATTATTTTCTAACAGAAATAAGATGGGATGATAACACATTAATAATGTGGTAAAGCAAGAAACATCCAAAAGGACATATATCTTGCTTTACAAAATTTGACAGAGCTGAGTACATCAAGTATATCAGCATCCGTAATAGAGGGGTAGAATGGAGTGCAGAAACACAGATGATGACACACACCTTTGACAACTAAAGTATAGATGCTTATTTTATTGCAAGTGCAAACCAGAAGTAGATGTTGGCAAGTTACAAAATACAATCAACCCAAGTAATTCAAGGACACTCTTCCTCTTCATCAGGGTGTATATCACTAATTGTAAATCATTTATGGTCAATAGTGTAGTGTGAAATGTCCATTCGTATAGTGTGATATGCCCATCCAAAATCTGAACTATAGTGACAAACACATTAGTTGACTAATTAGGATCTGCTGCAAGCAATCACATGGCTTAGTGTTACCATTCCAAAGACCGGCCATAAAATGAAAAACAAAATATAGTGTGGCAGAGTTGCTAATGTAAACAAATGTGTAGTAAATTGTGAGTACACCAAACTAATGTACAGAAAGTTCATATTGAATCTGATTTTTAAGAAGGCATGCTTATACCTCTAAGAATGACAATTTTATTTTAGTAATTTAGAACTATATAGTGGATCTCCCAATAAAGGTGGTTGCTCTTAAATACAGAAGTGCTTAAAACTATTGATCAAAATGCTGGAATAAGACACGTTAGCACATGCCATGAAAAAAGGAGATACAAAGCTATACAGAAAGATATTGATGGCACAAATCCTTGCACATAATTGTCAGGAAATCACATTAAGGGTGTAGCACATATTAAGAAGAGTGTATGCATGTAAACATTGCAGACTCAGAATTTCATCCTAAATCAAACTGCTGTTGTGAAGAACTTTGTCCATAAAATAGTTTCATGTTCTGAGTGGTCTGAGTCAAAGAAAATGCCAAAGGAGTCCCAGTCATTAGTCTAAGGGGGCATAGAAGAATACAGTCTGACCAATATTTTCAGAATGTAACATTTTTTGTCAGTTTTTACAATAAAGAAAACAAAAGGGCAGAAAACAAAAAAATCAGGAATTGCAAGCGATTTTGTTACAATCTGCACAAACCTAGTGCTGTGATTTAATAGCAATTCATGTAGCAAAGAATAATAGTAGTAATAATACAGACATACTGACACATTATTGCTGAAACATAAAACAAAAGGGGCACCAGCAAAGGGAAGAAATACCGTAAGTGAACAACTACAGGTGCCTGTAGCCACAGGTCGCAGGTGGACGGGGGTGTGGCTAGCTTTGGACGGCACTGTTACGGGTGTTCATTAGCCTCCCTGTTATTGCACTCTGACTTTTTTCCTCACCTTGGCCCTTGGGGCTACTTAGGAGGATTATTTGGAGCAGGTGGTGTTAGCTGACAGCTTTTACTGAATGCCTTTCTGAGGAACTTGTTGACCCGATATCCATTTTTCTCATTTTGGTGTTCTTCATTAACTTGGACTGACCTTCAACTGGTTGGGAATTTGTGCTTGTGAAAGCCGACTTGACTTGCTTCCTGGCCTTATTCTTACATGGGTGGTGAGAGTGCTGTGCATACTGTGTTTTTCTTTACATTCTGTATACTTTTATTTTATTCTGACTTTCTGTGGATCAGTCGTGCCCCCTTCCCCACCATATGACAGGTGGGTGTTGGGGGTTAAATTCACCTTTCTGACTGTGAGGCTTATGGATTATTCAGAATTTTCATTGCATTAATATACAGTGATTTCTATGTTGTTTTATTGCTTTTGATCTCTGTGGATTCTTGCCCCATCATGTGAGAGGTGGTGTTGGAGTTGAACTATTTTTGGACTTTCTAACCAGAGTGGTGAGAGCTCTCTGGTTACAGAACTCATACTGTATCATATTATTGAGACTGATTTTCCCATTTTCCATTTATGCCAAGCAGTTATACTTTGGACTTTTGCAATTTTGCACAATTTTCTTTTTCTTTTCATTTTATTTTTATTTTTAGGTGTGTAGGTGTGTATGAGAGTGCAGGGGTGACTGTGTGGGTGAGTTGTTTATATTGGTTTATAGGTTATTTATTTATTGGATTTATTTGCAGCTGTTGTTGAGCTGATGATGATCTGACAGGTAGCTACCCCAGTCAGGCACTACTCCTCCTCCGAGCTCCCAGACCTTCGCTCCTTTAATTGTCTTCCCTTGCCAGCAGCAGTCTATAGATGCTGCAGGGCACTAGGAATAGTAGGGAGGAGATGGAGGAGGGTTGGGGGTCCTAAACTAGGGGGGGTGAGCGGGATGGTCAGATTGGGGTAGTCAGAACCAGGAGATGCTCTGGGGTGACATAGATTCCAGAACATGGTCCTCCACATCTGGTTCCCATATCCAAGGGCTCCAATATTTTTGGGCCTGTGGTATGATCAGCGATGGAACCCCGTCTGTCTCGAGTGGTGTTGTGCAATGCCAGATCATCAGGAACAAGATTGCCATTATTGCTCATCTTGTTGGGTCAACAGATCTGGCTTCAACACCGAGATCAGGCTGAATAATAATGCTGGCTCCTTTTGGAAGTGGCCACCCAGCCGGGTTCAGTGATATATCATTAAGATCAGACGCAGGGGCGGGGGTGTAGCCATTTGTTTGAGATCGGAATTGGGCCTTGTGGGAGTGCCAGTTGAGGAACCCCGATCATTTGAGTGTATTGTTGTTGCAAGTGTGGGGTATAGGATCATTCTCATTTACCGTCCACCCGGGGGTAAGAAATTATTCCTACAGGAAGTCGTGGACTTCGTTGTCGACATGGCGTTTGAGTCACCTAGGCTGATGGTACTGGGTGACTTCAATGCCTGGGTCAACAACAAACTTCCACAATTTGGTCAGGACTTCCTCCAACTTATGTGCTCATTGGGCCTCACACAGGTAGTTGCCTCTGCAACCCATAATCATAGTCACTCAGTTGATCTTGTTTTCCTCCTGGGGATGGAGACCACTGATTTGGTGATGGAACCAGTCGGATGGTCCGATCACCACACCATAAGTTTCAATTTCTAGGCTCCCCTCTATAGGCCTGGCCCTGTGAAGATAGTGAGATACTGCCCTTTGATTGATGTGAACCCTGATGGTCTGCTGGCAATACTAGATCCATCGGGATTACTGTGTGCAAGCGGGAGTCCAGAGAATTTAGTCCAGGCCTATAACAAGGCCTTGATGGAAGCCCTGGACTCTATCACTCCTGTCAGTGTTTGTCCTCTCTATCTTTGCCCACAGTCCCCCTGGTTTGATGGGACCTTGAAGGAGTTGAGATGAGTTGGATGAAGGTTAGAGCGATGTTGGCAGAAATCTGGCCTGGATGCTGACCACCTTAGACTGATGGAACATTACCAGGTCTATCAATCAGCAATCACCCATAAGAAGGTAGAGTTCCTTCCGGGTAGATTGCTGCAGCTCAGAATCGACCAGCTCAGCTTTTTCAAACTGTGGACAGGTTGTGCATCCCAACCTGTCTACAGGTCTGAAGAGCATTTTCACAGTTTGAGTGTGATGAGTTTGCTTGATTCTTTGCTGATAAGGTGGCCAACATTAGGGCAGAGGTCCAACCAGCTCACTCTATGTGGGTCAATGGTGGTCGGTGCTTAGGACCCTGCCCCTCGGTTTTCTTGGTCTTCTTTTGACCTTCTGGAAATCATTGATATCATATGGATTGCCCAGAATATGCGGCTGATGTGCTGTAGTTTTGACCCAGGCCCAACATGCTTTATATTGAGGTGCATGGATTCTACTGGCCCTGTCCATGCCAAGATTGTGTGGTGCTCCTTAGAAATGGGTAAGTTCCCTATCTCCCTGAAAGAGATGGCAGTGACACCACTCCCTAAGAAACTTCTTTGGATGCAAACTGCTTGTTTAACTACAGACCTATCTCTAACCTTACCTTGATAGGGAAGGTGATTGAGAAAGTAGTTGTGCTGCAGCTGGAGAACCATTTTACCATCCATGATACCTATGATCCTTCCAGTCCGGTTTTTGGAAGAGGCATAGTACCGAGACTACTCTGGTTCAAGTGCTCGTAGTCTCCTGATGGCTAGAGATCAGAAGCACCCCTCTAGCTTGGTGCTTCATGATCTCTCTTCAGCTTTCGACACCATGGCTCATGGGGTGTTGCTTAAGCACCTGAGGGTCATCTGTGGCCTGATAGGTTCAGTCCTCAGATGGTTTCAGTCATTCCTCACTGGCAGATTTCAGAGGGTGGTGTCTGGGTTGTTTCCCTTGGACTCATTCTCCCTTCCATGTAGGGTCCCTCAGGGCTCGGTGCTCTCCCCAATGTTGTTTGCAGTGTATATGCTGCCTCTAGGAGACATTGTAAAATGGTATGGGCTGAGGTTTCACTGTTATGCAGATGATACCCAGCTCAACCTGTCTTTTGCTCCCGACTAGGACAGTGCAATCTCATTCTTCAACAGCTGCCTCACAGAAATCCAAGACTGGATGAAATTCAGCTGGCTGAAATTGAATTCCAGTAAGACTGAGGTGCTGTGGTGATCCAGGTATCCAGACATAGGGGCCAGTGGCAAGGCTTTCTGGCTGTAGCTTGGGACTAGTCTGTCCTTCCCTGAACAGGTGCAAACCTGGGGTGATCCTGATGATCATCTGACACTGCATTCACAGGTGTCTGCAGTTGTCAAGTCTTCATTTTATCATCTGAGGAACATCGCTCAGGTCAAGCACCTTGTTCCATCCAGAGACCTCCTGACATTGATCAATGCCTTTGTTACCTTACACCTGAACCACTGTAACTCCCTTTTCCGAAGGCTTCTGGGGTTGACATCCACCACTTGCAGCTGGTGCAGAATGCTGCAGCACGGCTGTTGACAGGGGCTCCTCATTCAAGCCACATCACTCCTGTGATGCGTGAACTGCACTGGCTGCCTGTACAATGGCAGATCACCTTCAAGGTCATTCTTTTGACCTACAAAGTCCTGCACAGACAGGGTCTGGGCTACCTGCAAGAGCTCCTGAACCCTTACTGTCCTGGCCATCCACTCAGCTCAGCAGACGAGGGATTGTTAGAGATTCCCAGGGTACAATTGAAAACTTCTGGTTCTTGTGCTTTTATGTTTGCAGCACCAACCCTGGGGAATTCTCTACCTCATCAGATTCAAGAGTACTGGACCATGGAGAGCTTTAAGAAACCTTTGAAGGCTCACTTGTTCTATCAGGCCTTTGGAGATTTTATATAATATCCTTTTTCCATTTGTATTTATATTCTATTGATTGCAATTGGTTGTTTACTGTTTTCATATGTTTTAATTGTTTTAAAGATTTGTACAGCACTTTAGTTTTGGATATTGTGCTTGATAAATACAATTTATTATTATTAACAAAAGAAATGAAAACAAGAGATACAAAGAAAAAAGTGGGTAAGGAAGATGAATGGGAAATATTTGATTTCAAATTTAGAAAACTATAAAAACACTATAAAAAGACAGACTAAAAATAAAAATAGACCAGTATGAAAATTGAGTGAGGAGATGAAAAGAGGAAAAAGACTGCAAAAAACATAAAAATCTGTTTGGCAATGGACAGCTAGAATGGGCTGCACCATCTACAGACTAACCTGATTTGGTTGCTAGCCATTTGTTGGAACAAATTACAGCACCATCATCCATGGGACAGGGAGTTAATACACAGACAGAAGTCACTTTCTACCACGCTCAAAATGTTGCTTAAGCTCGCATGTGAATCTGGCTATTATTATCTACCAATGGGATGTGTGAAAGGACATTGAATTTTTACTCCTGAGGAAGGGACATAACATTCATTCTCTGATCAGTTTAAATGTATTGGGGATATATGTGAGGGTACTGGACTTCAGGAGGGCTGACATTTGCAAAATGGGAGAGTGCCTCAGAAAAGCACTAGCAAACGGGTAAGAAGGATGGGTGGAGGAACAATGGGGAAACATCAAAACTGCCATCACAGAGGCCTTTGTGTGAAGCAAATAAGCAAATCAAAATGAAGGAAAAAAACACTATGGTTCTCAAAAGAGGAGGTGAGGAAGGTTAGGGAGAAAAAGATAGCATTCAGGAAGTATAAGGAAACACAAAAGGAGCAGGACAAAGACCTGCACCAGTTAAAGTAGGGGGAAGGCAGTCAGAACAGCAAAGGCCCAAACCAAGGAAAAGATAGCCAACTCGGTTAAGAAGGGGGATAAAAACTTTTATAGGTACAACTAGGGAGTGAAGAAAGACCAAGGAGTGAGGCTTAATAAAGGGGAGGGTGGTGGGCAGAGGGTGAAAGTGAAAAGCAGGATACTGAATGAATACTTCTGCTCAGTATTCACAAAAAGAAGAGGAAAGGGAGGTACCTAATCTAATCAATAGATGCACTCTGGATAGGGGGTCCATATCAGTCCATTCACAGAAGAAAGGGTTCTGAAAGAACTCCTTAAACTGAAGGTGGACAAAGAAATGGGACCTGAAGGGAGTCATCCCAGAATTCTAAAAGAACTAAGGAAGAACTAGTGACACCACTGACTACCCTTTTAACAAATCACGGAGGATGGGGTGGTGCCGAGGACTGGAGGAGGGTGGATGTAAGTCCCTTCACAAAAGTGGGAGTAAAGCAGAGGCAGAAAACTACAGACCTGTTACTTTGACCTCAGTGATAGAGAAAATGATGGAATCACTCTGAAATAAAGAATTGTTGAGTACCTAGAGGCCAGCAGCGCACAGGACCCAAAGCAGCATAGATTCACAGCAGGAAGGCCATGTCAGATGAATTTAATAGATTTCTTTGACTGGGTGACCAAAGTAGTAGATCAGGCAGGGGCTGTGGATGTGGCCTATCTAGTCTTTAGCAAAGCATTTGACACAGTCCCACACAGAAAATTAATAAACAAGTTAGCCAGCCTGGGAGTGGGTCCCAGGGTGGTAGCCTGAGTAAATAATTGGCTGGAGAACAAGACACAGAGGGTAATAGTAAACAGAGTCCACTCTGAAGAAAGGGGGGTTACTAGTGGGGTACTGCAGGGTTCAGTACTGGGACCAATCCCTTTTAATATCTTTATAAGGGACATTACAGAGGGACTGGAAGGAAAAGTATACCTCTTTGCAGATGGCACAACGATCTGCAACAAGATTGATACACGGGGGGGTGGAAAGGATGAGAAGGGATTTGGCAAGGTTGGAGGAATGGTCAAAAGTATGACAGCATAAATTCAATGCAAGGAAGTGCAAAGTAATGCACCTGGGAGACTAAAACCCAGCTGAAGAGTACACAATGGGGGGAGAGGTACAAACAAAAACAAAAATGGAAAGCTACCTGGAGGTAGTCATATCAGATTACCTAAAGGTAAGTAAGCAATGTGAGAAGGCAGTAAGGAGGGCTGGGGTGATACTGGGATGTATAGGGAGAGTCATCACCAGTAGAAAACAAGAAGTTGTTATCCCTCTGTACAGACAGTTGGTGAGACCCCATTTGGAGTACTGCATGCAGTTCTGGACACCCCATCTCCACAAGGACATAGACAAGATGGAGGCCGTCCAGAGGAGGGCAACTAAAATGATGCAGAGTCTTCACCAGAAATCATATGAAGAGAGAC
This sequence comes from Neoceratodus forsteri, assembly GCA_016271365.2. Taxonomy (NCBI): domain Eukaryota; kingdom Metazoa; phylum Chordata; order Ceratodontiformes; family Ceratodontidae; genus Neoceratodus; species Neoceratodus forsteri. Next base: position 249,905,864 of record CM057450.1, on the reverse strand, counting down.
TAAAAGAGTTTAATATGTATACCCGTGAGGAAAGGAGGGAGAGGGGGACATGATAGAAACTCTCAAGTACCTCAAGGGAAACAACAAAGTCCAAGAGGGTAGCATCTTCACAAAAGAGATGTGCAAGAACAAGGGAGCAGAATTTGAAGATGGGGGAGGCTCAGGGAAATGTGAGGAAGTATTTTTTATGGAGAGGGTGATGGATGCATGGAACGCCATCCTTAGGAGGTTGGGAGTCAAAATAGTGGGGATTCAAGAATGCATGGACAGACATAAGGCAATTCTGGTGGGGGTTAGAAGAAGTAGGCTGTTGGTTAATTTTTTATTTATTTATTTATCAAGTCTAGGATTACAAATACCTTTGAGCCATGGCTCTTTTACAAAGGTTCCACGTTAGAGAAATACAAATTATGGGGATCATCAAGACAGGCATTACAACAATGTGGACATTGCAAACAGAGTACAGATTAATACAGTTCAAGGGTAGTATTGTAACAAGGCAGCCAGCGGCATTTGTCAGAGAAAATAGACAACAGATAAGAAGTGCCACAGTCATAGGGAAAGGGAAGAGGGTGGGGGGAGAAGGAATGTAGGAAGGGTGGCAAGAGGGTGAAAAGTGCAGCATTGGGTATACCAAGATGTGAGGGTAGAATCCAGTTGGGGGACAACTAGAGCAGAAAGGGAAGTAGAGAAACAAGGTTAAGTTGGGCAGTCACAGGAGCTGTTGGTAATGAGATAGTCCCGGAGCCTAGTTTTAAACATACCAATAGTTGGGGCAGAGAAGATGGTTGGGCTGAGGCCATTGAACCAGAGTGGCTCGATAAGCAAAAGAGCATTGTCCCGTGAAGTGTGACAGTGGGGACTTTCAGTAGCTGTAGCGTGGATCTCCTAAGGCACCATTTGTTAATTCAGTGTTGTAACAGAGTTGAGACCCCAGAAGGTGCAAGGCCAAGGTAGATTTTTTTCACCATGGAGCAGGTGAGAAACTTTATGCAGTTTGATAGTTGGAGCCAGCCGGTCTGAGTGTACAGGTCACATGTGTGGGTGAGACAGTGAGCACCAGTGATGAGCTGACATGCTTTATTTGAGGTAGTTGAGAGGCATCTAAGGGTTGTGGTTGTGGCCGAGCCATAAATGATGAGACCATAGTCTATTACAGAGATCACAGAGCTCAGGACTGCAACCTTCAAAGCTTCTGGTGTGAGGTGTGGTCTGTGTTTGTAGAAGAGACCAAGCCGTGTATTAGCAGCTCTAGCTACATTATCTACATGAAGTCCATAGGAGAGATTAGGGTCAAGCTGTATCCCTAAGTATTTGAAGGACCCCACCTGATCAAGAGTGTTCCCCTGGGTGGTGGAGATAGCCAAGTGGGCGTGGCTTGTGTGGGTTATGAGAGCTGCAGAAGAGCATAGATTTGGTTTTCTTGTCATTGAGGACCAGTTTATGATTAAGAAACCATGTCTCTACAGAACTGAAACCAAGTTGAAGTTTGTGTTGAAGAGTTGCAGGATCTTTGTGAGTGGAGAATACAACAGCATCACCGGCATATAGTATGATCTGCTCAAAGCAGTGGTAGGGGGGGAGTTTAAGAAAAGGCTAAAAAGGAGGGTTCCCAGTATGGATCCCTGTGGGACACCCGAGTGAACAGGCAGGGTGTTAGAAAGATCGTCCGCAATTTTTACTCTCTGTGACCGGTTTTCTAAGTAGCTTTTAAACCAGAGAGAAGAGTCAGGTGATAGCCCGGCATTCAGTAGTTGGTGTATTAATAATCCATGGTGTACTGTATTGAAGGCCTTGGAGAGGTCGACGAAAACGGCCCCTGTGAGAAGGCCGTTGTCAAGGGATTTGTGCAAAGCTCCAGTGAACTCAAGAAGGGCTGTGGTGGTGCTGTGATCTTTCCGGAAGCCGTGTTGTTGTGGACAAGGTATATTGTATTTATCAAGTGGTCGGTAAGTTGATCAATACGATAAGCTCCAAGTGCCTTAGAGAATGGGAGCAGTATGGAGATAGGGCAATAATTTGAGTGAATCGTCTTGTCCCACTTTTATGGATGGGTGTCACGGTGGCTGCTTTCCATAGGTCCGGAATTTTCCACAGCTGAGAGAGAGGTTTAGGATTTTGTTTAGGTTAATGAGGCTCTGCAGCTTATCCAAAAGGTAGGGAAATGGGCAGACTGGGTGGGCCAAGCGGTCCTTATCTGCCTTCAAAGTCTATGTTTCTATGTTTTTTATGAATACAGAAAGGCCAGACTCAAAATGTTTAGTGTATCTCTGAGTATGAGAAAACCATAACACAAGTAGTAAAGCCACAAGTGAGTTATAAAACTGTTGACCCTTCATACGTGGAGCTAAATTGTGTATTTTGTGATAAACCATTGTGTTTTGATTTATACAATATCACTGTAACAGTTATACTAAATTAATTCATCTTTTTGTTTGAATATTTTACTGTTTATGATCTGCTCTTCTAGTTTCAGTGCTGCACAGGCTTATTATGATGTCATCAGCATTGTGGTAGCTGGTCTCTGACTGGTTCTGTTCTATGCAAAGGCCAAGGACAATGACTGCAACATATCAGTTCCACCATGTCAGTTTGAAACCCAGATGGTCGACCGACATTACAGTGACACCCAAAGGCCAATGGTGACCATGTCGCTCAACAATTGTGCCACCAGACTGCCATGACACCCAAAGCTCCGGGCACAGCTTGGCTGTTTGCTGGAACTTCAACTCCACACTGCCTGGAAAATAATATAATCACTTCCAGATCAGAGGTGTAAGGGGAATAGTGCAACACCCTGGGGCGGCAATGATGGTGGGTGCTGTGAAGTCCCAATCATTGAATGAACGTTGGTAAGTTGCAATGCCCACATTGCCATTGCCATAAAGGTTTCACTGTGCTGATGGCATACACAACAAATCTAATCTCAAAATAAACATTCACCTGTAGATTACATAGCCTAGTACATTTATTAAGGAACATTTACCATCAATAGTGTTGTATAAAAGTAACTACCAAACAATTTAAATAGGGACTGAAGTCAACATTTTTGGTATCAATGAATTCAGAATTTGGATCAGCATATCTTCAATCAGTCTCATGCCAAAAATCAGATCTGTAAGTTACTTCATTTAAAAGTTACAAGTCATTTTGCAACCCTTAATTCACTGCCTCTTCAAAAAAGCCAGTTATAGTGAAGAGCTGCTGCTGATGATGTCATCTCCTGAACTCACAACCTAGTCCTACCTGCAAGCTACCTTATGATTTATTTCTCCTATGTTACTTAAAACTGCAGGTGTAGTAAACATCTGAAAAAGGAAAACTGACACGGGGTGGGGGTCAGACATGCACTTCCATAATGTGTAGATGCAAGGCACAGTATTTCAGAATGTGACAGGGGAATGAAATGCAGTGGTAAATATGGCTTTAGAATGGCAAAATTGTGTGAAATTTATTTCTAAAATACTGCAGGTATGAGATTTCAAAATGTCACCAGGTTGCAACTGTGGAATGCAGCAAGAACACAGTCTCAGAATGTAGCTGGAACTCACAATTTCAGAATGTGGCAGTGATGCACAATTTTGGAATGTAGTGGTGATGCACTGTTTGGAATGCAGCAGTGATGCACAATTTCAGAATGCAGTGGTGACAAGCAATTTCCAAATGCAGCGATGATGCACAATTTCAGAATGCGGTGGTGATGCACAGGTTTGGAATGCAGAAGTGATGCACAATTTTGGAATTCAGTGGTAATGCTCAATTTTGGAATGTGATGGCTATGCACAGGACTGGAATGCGGTGATGATGCACAATTTAGGAATGCAGCAGTGATGCACAGTTTTGGAATGCTGTGGTGACACACAGTTTCGGAATGTGATGGTGATGCATAATTTTGAAATACAGCGGTGATGCGCAATTTTGGAATGTGGCAGTGATGCACAGTTTCAGAATGCAGTGGTGACACAGGTTTGGAATGTGGCAGTGATGCACAGTTTAGGAATGCATTGGTGATGCACAGTTTCAGAATGTGGTGGTGACATACAGTTTCAGAATGCAGTGGTGATGCACAGTTTCAGAATGTGGAGGTGGCACATAGTTTCGGAATGTGGCAGTGATGTGTATTTTCAGAATGTGGTGGTGACACATAATTTCAGAATGTGGTGGTAATGCTCAATTTTGGAATGTGGTGTTGATACATAATTTTAAATGTTGCAGTGACAATTTTGAAATGTGGCATTGAGACACAACTTGGTGGGGATATGTAATTTTGGAATGCAGTGGTGAAGCACAATTTTATAATGTGATGGTGACACATAAGTTTGGAATTTGGCGATGATGCACAATTTTGAATGCAGCAGTGATGCACAGTTTCAGAATGCAGCAGTGATGCACATTTTAGAATGTGCTAATGACCACACAATTTTGGAATGTGGCTGTGATGCACAATTTCAGAATGTAGCATTGATGTACAATTTTGGAATGTTGTGGTGATGTACAATTTTGGAATGTGGTGGTGATGAACAGTTTTGGAATGTGGTGGTGACGCATAGTTTTGGGATGTGGCAGTGATGCTTAATTTCTGAATGTGGCAGTGATGCTCAATTTTGTAATGTGGTGGTGATGCATAATTTCAAAATGTGGTGTGATGCACAATTTGTGAATGTGGCAGTGACAATTTTGGAATGTGGCATCGAAACACAACTTGGCGGGGATGTCCAGTTATGGAATTTGGCAGGGATGCACCATTTCAGAATGTGGTAGGGATGTGCAATTTGGAAATGGGGAAGGAATGTGCAATTTTGGAATGTAGTAGTGATGCATACTTTTAGAATGTGGCTGGGACATATAATGTTGAAATCTGGATGGGATGTGATGCACAATTTTGAAATATGGTGGGTGCATACAATTCTGGAATGTGGCAGGAACAAACAATTTCAGAATAAATGGTGTGTCCTGCCACATTCCAACAGCATGCATCCCCACTATATTCCAAAATTGCCAGTCCCCACCAAATTCCTTGATGTGCCCCTGTTGAATTCCGAGACTGATTGTCCCACCACATTTTGAGATGGCACATCCCTGTCACATTCTGAGATTGTGCTCCCCCCCCAACATTTTAAAATTGTGCACCACCTTGACTTTCTGTGACTTGTTTCAGTGCTGCATTCCAAAACTGTCTTCTGACATGTTTTAAAGTACAGTGCCATGTGGCTGAAGATTCTGGAAATGCAAGCACTGCAGCAAACCCTATGCCATTTTTTTAAAGGATTGCTATAGCTACAGTTTCTTAACCTTTGGAGAAGCAGGTCCTATAAGGTTGCTGACAGGGAGGAATAGAGTGTGAGTTCAGGAGATGACATCATCAGTGCCTCTTCACTAAAACTGGCTTTTTTAAATAGGTAGTGAAATCAGGGTTCCAAAATAGCTCACAACTTTAAAACAAAGTAACGTAGAACCTCATTTTTGGTATGAGATTTATTAGGGTATGTTTATTCTAATTCTGCAATGTAGCACTTTTGGCATGAGTCCCTATTTAACTGGGCCATGGAAGAAATAGATGGATTTTTTGTAGTGGCAGTTGGACTGGGAATTATATCAATTATATCAAAGAGAGGAAGGGGTTTTCTCAACATCGACTAACCCCATCACTCCCACCTTCTACATCCTGCACAACCTTCAAAGGAACTCCATTGGACTCCCCAGGACTGTCCTAGTGCCTGACATTGGGTCACTAACAGAAATATTGCCACATGCTGAGTATTGTGTTTAATTCTGGTCACTTCAAAACAAGTGCAATATTATTAGGGCCCAGGGCATATAAAGAAGGATGCCAAAAATGATAAAGGGGTTTGAGTGGATGACATACAAAAACAGACTGAGGAAAGTTGGCTTTATATCCTGGACAAGAGAAGGGTGAGAGGAGACATGATTAAGGAGTATAAGGCTTTACCCAGTTCAGCTAAAGTGCATTATCTACATCAAGAACTCATTATTAGGGAAACAGCAACATGAGGACACAGCAGACAACTTAAGGGTAATCATTATAGAACACACAGACTAAAAGGATGGTTCTGTTGGTGCAGTAAGTGGTTGGAAAAGCTTGTCAAAAGAAATTGAGAGTGGTAACTTAAACACGTTCAAGTTGAAATTAGACAAGTACCTACTAGCGGGTGGTTTCTCTTGTGTTTTCAATTGAACATGATGGACAAGCTCAATGGGCACATGCCTACTCTTGTCTGGAGAATCTATGAACCTCTGAACAATGTGTTGCCTCCTGTTTGAAAAAACAAACTGTGGTGATCCTGCTTTCTTTCTTATTTGGTATGGAGTGCACTGAGAATGTTAGGGTCTCCAAATGGAAAGTTACATTTCTCTTGCTCTCTGTTACTGCTGAACTCCTGTACATGTACATTATGCATGACAAAGATTTAGCTGCAATAACATATTGCAAAATTACTGTCCAGTCAGTGAGGAGCTTAGTTCATTGTGGAAGCATCTAAATTTGTGTTAACTTTTTCTTTTTAACACAGAATACTATATTTAAGTTTGTTGGGTTGCAATCATGTCTTTCTTGGCCCCTCCTTCACCAACCTATTTCTGCACTAGTAGAAGGAGAGAATTATATTTGACCCGATCATCAGTCCCTTTTATCACATAATAGTAGTCTGGTTTATGTATGTATTCTTTGACAAAACATTGCTAATGCGCTAGTTAGGGTAACATATTGCCACAAAAGTAGGTAAATGTGGCATTAGGGTTCCAAACCTAACTAGTCCCACCCCACCAACCAGCAAAAGGAAAAAAAGGGGTTTTGGGTCTCTGGAGTCTTGGTGAATCAGTGGTAGAATCTTCCATGGGGTTGTCAACTCTATTGCTCACCCCTCCAACCCATAGCCTCTAGTCCAAAGCACAAGGCACAGCTCCAAGCCAGTGCCTCATAGTGATACACTCTTAAAAGGTGGAGAAGTATGTCTCCCCACATGTTGCCAACACACTTTGTTATAGCTTTCTTCCTGCAGGGCCCAAGAAAGATCATGTGTGATGTTGTTTGCTCAGGGAGTAGGGTGAGCCTTTGGCTTGACAACCCAAGAATTTCCTTTCTTTTTGAGACAGTGAAATCATACCCTCATTCACACTGGTCCATTTGGGACCTACATGAACAGGTGTAGATGTGTAGACCCCTTTGGGCCCTATGCCATGGGAAGACTCTGCCTACAAAAGTGCAGGGCCTGGCACCGACACTCTTTACAAATTCATTTTTTACACATTTACTCTTCACACACTCATTCTTTACACATTCAGTATTCACACATTCACTCTTTTTTTAATTTAATTTTGACCTCAGATTTTCAAGATAGTAATTTTATGACTGCCTTACAAACATGACATGTAACATTAGTAGTATATTGACCAAAATTGGTGGGCAGGTGACTTGGAGAGGAGGGTGGAGAAATAAGCAGTACCAATGGCGGGCACCTCACTCTACTTAAAGGAGAACTGTTTTGATTTCAGGGACTTATCTGCTTGCTGCTCAGAAGAATAATAATATATGTAGCTACTACTAACAGTACTGCAAGTTTTAACCCCCTTTTTTTAGTTAAGAACTATGGACAAAGTGCACTGGCAATGTTCATTTCAGTTTCACACCATGTAGGTAATGACACACATCTTGACCCACTGTGAAATACAGTAATTAAGAAGTGCAGAAGTCTATTAATCCTGTCTCATTCATAATTATCAAAAACATGAAACACAATTTCATTTTTATTTATGTGAATGTCTGAGTGTTATTCATATAAGTACAACCTCTTATCCAGAGTTGTAAGCAGCACAGCAAGCATTGTAATGAAGTAAACTTTAAACTGTAAGTTATCTTCCTGATTTCTCTGAATTGTGATCAGTCACAGTAATGTTGTATTTTATACTTACACTATTTCAATCAATTTTTCTGTTTTCATTCATAGTATATTAATGCTGGTTCATAAGTTTCAATTTTAGTGATAGGGTGGTTATGCAACTGGGTTTCATAAAATCAGCCCACAAAGTGAATAATACCAAAATGTAACATTTTATTTCATGTTTTTGTAGCCATACTTTCATTTCACTTTGTATGGTCTTCTGCAACAATGTTAGCCTTAATGGATTGTGCATTGTATATCGAAACCTACCTTTTGAGTTGAGTGCCGTGCATGGCATAGTTTGTGAGTGTGGAGTGTGGGTACAAATTTCTTTTTACTGTATTATGATTGTGATTGATGCTGTTACACATATTGTACATACTCAATATTTGCAGCCTGTTATGATATGTCAAACATTTTGAGCTAATTAGTAAAATTCAGATACATTTTTAGTGTCCTTATACCATTAGCCACTGATCTCCTTCTAGATTAATTTCGGTTAAATTTAATTTAATTGAATTTAATTTCAGGTCTGAGCATGCTCAGTAGGGTATCAAACATCTATTCAAAAGACCCTAGTGAGCATGCTCAGACTTGAAATAACACAACCTTATAACAAGGGAACGGATTAATATTTTTCACCAAATTAATGAAAGGCACCATTCTGGGGCAAGTCCTCTGTACTCAAAACATTTCCAACCAAAATTCCAAACTGACTGGTCTGAAGGTGATGACAAAAAAAATATTTTCCTTCAAAACACACTATCCAGATCTCAGAATCTGCACATCTGACTGGAATGAAACTTAGCAGATCATGAACTTTGCCCCCACACTAGGCATCAAAAACTTTGTGCAGTTCTGTTGAATGGAAATACATATATTAAGGTGAAAATTTAGGGGTTTAACATTAAACATCCTAATCAATCCTACCTATAGAGGTGCTACTGCTCCACTATAATACTGCATGTTGATATTTATACTGTATCTAAATATATTAATGGATTCACCCCGTTCAACAGAATTACATAAAAGTTTGCAAACACAGTCTGGGGAGCAAGATGTCTTTATTTGCCAAGTTTCGTTCCAGTGGGATTTGTGGATTCCGAGATCTGGATAGTGTGTTTTTCATAAATATTAGACTGTTGTGCTGTTTTTTTCTTTTTGTTTGTCATCACCCACTGTCCAGACAGTTTGTAATTTTGATCAGAAATGTTCAGAGTAGAAAGGGCTTGCTCCAGAATGATGTTTTTCAATGGTTTGGTGAAAAATATTATTCTGTTCCCCATTCATAAGGATTTGAAATTTTGGTTCTGAGCGAGCTCAGTTGGGTATCAATGGTTAGTCCAAAAGACTCCACTAAGCATACTCAGAACCAAAATTTCAAATCCTTGTAACTTGAGAATGGAGTAATATTTCTTAACCAAACCAAAGAAAGGCACCAGTCTGTGGCAAACTTGTTATACCCTGAACATTTAAAACCAAAATTCCAAATTGTCTGGGCTCTAGGTGATGACAAAAAATAGCCCAAAACCCTGATTTTTCTAACAATATACTGCCTGGATCTTGGAATCCAACTGGAATAAAACTTGGCAAATCAAGAGACCTTGCCCCCAGACTGTGCATGCAATTCTGTTGAATGGGAGCAAAGCTATTAAGCAGAAATGTTTGCAGTTTAACCTTAAACAGCTTACTCAACCCTAACTATAATGGGTGCTAATGAACCACTATAGTGCTGTGAGTAGATGCATACTGCATATATGCCATATAAAAATACAGTATACAGTATTAGTAGCTTCACCACTTTTCAACAGAATTGCACAAAATGTGTATGTGCAGTTTGGGGGTGTCTTGACTTGCCAAGCTTCATTCCAGTCAGATGTGCAGATTCCAAGATCCACATTGTATGGAAAATTTAGATTTTTGTGTTTTTTTTTTGTCATTACCTACAACCCAGATGGTTTGGAAATTTGGTCTGAAATTTTCAGTGTAGAGAGGACTCAGCCCCAAAATTGTGCCTTCCATTGGGGTTGATGAAATAATATTAATCCATTCCCAAGAATTTGACATTTCAATTCTGATCATGCTCAGTAGGGTATCAAAGGTCTATCAAAAGACCCTACTGAGCATGCTCAGAACTGAAATAAGTGCCCCACCCCAAACATCATCCTGCTGTCTTCCTTACAGTATCAAAATCTCTGAGCAAAATGTAATCCCTTCCCCCACTTGTGTGCCAAAATATATTCCTCACCTCCCCACCCATGTCCCACAAACTTTTAGAGTCACTCTCAATCCCCTACCCAATCACACTCTGTTCCTCACCTCATCTCTTCCCTCACCAGCACCAACAAAATTCAGTTCAAGCCTGCAAATAAAGAAAAAAGTCCCCTGGTGCTGAGCATCTGCTCTAGTGCTTTGTTTATTTCTAAGCCTAACTCCCCATCTGGCAATGGTGTGAATGAATGAAAGCTGATGTCTTTGCTCCTAGTAAAACCTGATTGGTTGAAATTGCAACCAATCAGGTTGTACTAAGATCTCGGACATCACCATTCATTCATAAAAGCCATTACAGTACGCAACAATAGTCAGCACTGAACAGCGCAGATGTTCTTCACCAAGGACCATTTTCTTTATTTTCAGGTTCTATTTTATGGGTGCTAGAGTGGGGAGGAAGGGGGTGTGGACCAGAAGAAGTTTGGGTGAGGGACTGAGTACAGTGGGTCTGGCGTGTGGGGAGTGTATTTGACATGTGAGTGAGGGGAAGGGATAACATTTTGTTTCAGAAAAGCAGCAGCTTGATGTTCACTGGAGTTGGGGTTGCATGGAGGAGAGTGCCAGTGTCAGGGATTTTGGAGATGGGTAATCATTGTTTATACCCAGTTATTATTATTATTATTATTATTATTGAATTTTGTTAATCAGGTAAGCCCACTGAGACTTGAAGTCCCTTTTTCATGGGCGACCTGGGGGTGGGAATACAGATGGTAACCAACGATACTTAACCAGATTAAGCTGTTGGTGGTATTTCTAGTGAACACAGAAAATTTGTCCAGGACACTGGGGAAATTCCCCTAATCTTGGTAGAGGGCACTGTTGTCCCATTCCATGATGTAGGTCCCTGATGTTGCAGAGGAGGAGGAGGTGCTGCCAGCTGTGGAGTTCTTCTCCCCTCCCAACTGAGGCAGGCCAGGAGAACGATATGCTGAATACATCTGTGGATGCGATTATGGGTATGGATTCTGCTATAATTGGTATTGTGGATGTTGTTGCAACTGGTACTGTTCTGTGTGATTTACAAGCGATTTTATGGAAAAATCATCGGCTCCACTGATGATGGAAACAGGAGAGGAAGAGATGGATTCTGCTTCTGAGGAGTTTTTGATGGCCATTGAAGAGCTCCAGCCTGAAGGCGAGCAACTTCCTGGAACTGGTCACACTGAGACAAAATTATGTGGTACAGAAAAAAAGTGTACAATCCAGGAGACATCTGGGATGTGCTTCAAAGGAGGCATGGAAGATGTGCTGGAAGGAGAAAGTGACAAAAAAAGATTTAGCAACTGGCACCCCTAGCATTGCGGAGGAACACTAAACTGCAAGAGAACGGCTGAAAGAAACATTTTGTGTGACTTCACCCGAAGTGCCTCCAGAGGACTGGACACTGGACTGGGCCCTGCAACAGGCCAGATAGTGGCAGGATGAAACCAGTAAGTGGGTCATTGACCCCACATTGGATTTGTCACAAGGACTCCTTGTTAGCCAAGGACAGAATGCTGAATTTTTGAAACAGCTTTGGTCTACAGTGGGCAATGGCAATACAGGAGACATGAGACCAACTGTTGAACATGTAGGTGTGCCAGTAGGTGATTCTTTAACTCACTCAGATTATGCTTTATTGAATGATGTGCAACCTTTTAACCCACAGAAGGTAGCAAACAAAATGGGAGAACAGATACATATGCTGGTGAGCATGGTTTGGACATAGTAAATAGTACTCTGCAGGATGGTGACCCTGGTCCTCAGCCACAGATTACCCAGCAAACTATACGCCTCGCTGATGTGAACCAAGTCCCAGGGATTAACATGGAGAGGGAGGGGGTCACTAAATTACCAGAGGAACAGGCTGAGGAGGTGGCCATAGACCTGGAAACAGGCTTAGGAGAGGAAAAAACATTGGCTGATACAGGCCAGAATGATACACACAGAGTGACTGATGATGACTCTCATCAAAATTCTGGGCCAAAACAAAGGCCCCAACCACTGCCCAGAACTACTAGATTTTCATATTTGTTTGACAAATCACCGCCCATACCATGCAGGCATGCAGTACGGTTACGTTATAGAGGAGGGTTGGAAGTATTCCCTGACAGTGAATATATGGGGAAAACACTACTGAAGGAATCACTTCACTTCTCACCAGCTGAAGTCCATGCCCTGATCCACATTGGTGGTGAAGAAAACTTTGACATTAGCTTTCATACGGCTCATGGTTTAGACAGATTTTGGACTACATACAATCAAAAAAGTTTTCCCCATTGTGGACTCCATTTTTTGTTATCCCTCTCACCAAGCCAGTAATTAAAAAAAATCACCATTATGTTTTGCACTGAGACTATACACATTGGAGATATTCACTATTGGCTGCAAAAAGCGACGTGATGTACTAAGCACTCCTGAACCGATTATTGACTCGGAATCCTTCTGGACCGGGGGGGGGGGTGTGGCATTTTAAAATCAAACTCTGGCAGACCGAATCAGACATAATCCATCGCCCAACAGTTTCTTTATTAGGAAAGACCGTGGAGTATGTTTTAATGCTGGGCAGCTGAAAGCTTGTCACAGGTGTGGAGATCGCACTCACCTGGCCAGCTCCTGTGACAAACTAAAATGTATCCTACGTGGAGAATATGACTTTATGAGCACAGAATGAAGAAATGTTGCTAGGTGCAACTTGTGTGATGCCAGAGGACATGTGTTCTATAAATGCCCTTGGGCAGCCCATAATCAGCAAGACAGAGTCGACCAGGATACTATCATTAGAATGGCACAAAGGAAAGTGGAGGGGCAGTCTGGGACCCCTCCACCTCCACCCACCCTCCACCAAACACGGCTAAAAAATTCACTGAGGAACAAGGAGCATCTGACCAGCCTAGTGCTCCACATGAAGAGCCACCTGTGGCATTACAGGTTCAGGAACAACCCTCTGCAGAGCCACAACATGAGACTCCTGGGGAGCAGGTGGACTCTGACCCTAATAAGGCCCCCCTTGGTACTTCATCGATACTACAAATGGATTTCTGGATGGACATACAAGTCACGGATAATGCAGGTTCCCAGGAAATGCCTCCACCATCTCCCCCACCTTCTGCTTTGATAACCCATGGACTACCCCTACCCCCAGGAGAAGTGCTAGACTACACACTTCTACTACATCCGAGACTAGTAGTAGCAACAGATTTGAGGAGTTCGGGAAACAGCATGAATGTTAGGTAGGAAAATGGGCAGACTAGGTGGGCCAAGCGGTCCTTATCTGCCATCAAATTCCATGTTTTTATGTTTCTATGAATGGGGGTTATGGAAACAGATGGTTTGGATGTAGATCTCTCCTCGCACTCCCTTCCCCCTATTGAGAGAAGTGACAGTGGGAAAAAATGGAAGAAGAAGAAAAAACATGAAGGATCTCAGGGACGTTTAATTGTTTTTCTTGTTATGATGCCTTTCACCTTTGCTTCCTTAAATGTGTGTAGCATGTTGAATGGGGGGAAAAGGAAGGCAATATTTTCATTATTAAACCAGCAGGCACTCAATGTTATCTTTGTACAGGAAACATGGCTGAACACTGCTGCATCTGTATCCCAGTGTAAAAAAGCATGGACTTGGGGACCATCTTACTGGTCATTCGGGTTCAACAGAGCAGATGGGGTTGGGATTTTATTTCAGGGGTTCGTTTTCAATTACAGAAACTTATTGATGTGGTGCCTGGCACATTATTAATACCAGATGGTATATTAATAAACAGCATGTCTGCTGTCAGTTTATGCACACCCAAAGTAAGGCCAAGCAGGTTGAGCTTTTAGAACAATACAACCTTTTTAGCTACTTTCAGACAGGCATTTCTTGGAACTGATTTCAATTGCCCACTGGATATACCATGAATAGCGTCTACAGAAAGAAAGGTGTATTGTGATACACATCTTTGGTGAATTATCTGCACAGCAAGTATGCAAGATGCAGCCAGACTGTCTGCCCCCCCCCCCCAACACAGACTGCTAACACTTATGTAAGGGGGAGGTTGGCAACACGTATTGATTTTTGGTTTCTGTCTCTAAATGTACATTTTGTGGATTTCCAGGTTCTTCCTATGGAATTCTCCGATCACTCTGCTAAAATTGCATGTGGATCTTCAGGAAGGTCCTTCACGGGTCTTAAGGGAATGGAGATTAAATGTAGCTGCACTAAGTGATCTGAGAGTTCAGACTAAGAGTCGCAAATCTTACAAGCACGGTGTATGGAATGTTGCCTGTATGACATGGACAGTGAATGGTGGGAGGACACAAAAAAGAAATTCAGGGATGGTTTAAAAATATGGAGCCCAACAGAAAAATTCAGATTTTCTAAAATATATATCTCTACATCAGCATTTACAATATCTTTACTCTCGAAGTAACTCTACTACACATGATTATAGTGCCCAAATTAGTCAAGTAAAACAAAAAATGAAGATGCATCAGTATGATGGGGCAGCCACTTTAATGACTGCAATACAGTATGGTACTGTAAAAACACCTTTGGGAGACCGTTGTCAGGCTTGTAAGACCAGACTTGAGAATTCTTCTATAACAACATTACAGGATGAGGATGGGTTTATAAACACAACACCACAAGACCTCAGCCGAATAATACAAACTTATTTTTCTTCACTTGAGTCTAGAGGTTTAGGTACACGAGTAGAAATGGATTCTTATATTTCTGGGTCTAAATCAGGTCCATGTGACACTTGTCAGAAGGAACCTGATAATCATTTTACCAAAGATGAGTTATTAGATAATTTAAAAGAAATGAGGAGAAATGTATCCCCAGGATATGATGGTTTGTCCTTGGAATTTTATATAGTGTTTCAGGACATCCTTGCAGAGATGCTTCTCCCTGTGTTTCATGAAATTGTGAGTGATCAAATAATTAGAAATGATTTTGCCTTGGTCTACTCAAATTTCTATACAATCTGGAGATAAAATGTTGTTAAAGAACTGGAGGCCAATTTGCCTCTTGAACACAGACTGGAAAATTTTAGAAAATGATCCATAAATTAATTAATTAATTTATTTATTTATTTAATTTTTGTTGACCAGGTAAGTGCACTAGACAAATCCTGCCTATTTTCAGGCACGACCTGGGGGAAAGGGACTCAGATGAATGCCAACTGACCTTGAACCAGATTAAGCTGTTGGTGGTATTTTTAGTGAATGAGAGAAATTTGGCCAGGACACCGAGGAAATTCCCCTACTCTTTTCGATAAGTGCCTTGGGATCTTTAACATCCACCTGAACTACCACCAATCCAGGCAGATGGGACCTCGGTTTAACATCTCATCCGAAAGACGGGTGAAAGACATAAAAGACTGCAAGGGCACTTACAAGAATGGTTACACCCAGCACAAACTTGTGGAGCTCCTGGTTTGAGAATACAGGATAACCTTATTCTTGTAAGGGATTTTTATACTTATTGTACTCAACAAAATATACCGGGTTGCTGATTTCATTGAATCAGAGCAAAGCCTTTGACAGAGTCTCCCATACCTTTCTAATACAAGTCTTGAAACACTTTGTAGCTTCCAGTAGGATAATTAGAGGTATCCAAACACTTTATTGGACAGCCTCAGTCACACCTCTCATTGGAGAAAGTTTAGTGACCTCTTTGCCACTTACAGTGGGGGTATGTAAAAGATGTCCAATGAGGTCTTTATTATATACTTTGGTCTTTGATATTTGTATTTGACATCTGGCTGGGAATGATAACATTCATGGCATTAAGTTGTCAGGTCAGTTATCTGAATTAAAAGTCACTGCTTATGCAGATGATTTATCTTGTTTTAAGCACTACAGATAGTCTCAATCAAGTTATACAAAAGTACAGAAATATGGGGACATATCAGGAGCATATTTAAATTTAGATGAAAGTGTGGGAATTTGTGTTGGGCCACCACTCGTATAGGGGGAAGTGTACAATGTCAAAATCTCTACTGACTCTATTAAAATTTTACACCTTTACATAGGAGAAGGGGATATGGCACATAAAAATTGGTCTATAGCCCTTCAAAACTGTGAATGGCATGTGGAAAAATGGAAAAGTCGGATTCTGTCTAAAAGAAAGAGAATTTTTTTACTAAAACAATTTTTAGTCCCCTTAATATTGCATGTCAGCTGGGTGTACCCTATACCATATACTTTGGAGACAAACATTTTTAGTGTATTTTTCCACATGCTGCGGGGGAGTAGACTTAACCCGATAAAGAAAGATTTTACCTATTTGCCAGTTAACAAAGGTGGAGCGGCAATGATTAACCCATTGGTTTTGTTTGACACCATTTTTTGGGTACGTAACTTAAAAACCCTATTACAACCACCGGGATGTCAAGATGGGTAGAAAATATGGACAGGGACCTTGCTGCAAGGATTATTGGGTGCTTGGCAAGATGCACCAGTGAAACTTTTTCCAAAAATAAGAATACCAGGCTTCTTTAAGCCTACACTAATAAAACTATATATCTGGAAGGTATCAACATTAATGTTGCTCCAGAAATCTGGGAAACAATTATATGTTGAGATAGTGCAAACCATTGGTCCACAAACACCAAAGTTTAAACTTTGTATACTGGTATGAGTTCCCTTGGCCTTAGCCCAATTTACTAATTCTTGAATTCCTGTGAGAATGTGGGATAATCTTTGGCTATGTACCTATGGGAGGTTAAATGTTAAGGGAAATTTAAAGCATAAAGCTATGGGAGAAAGAGATTGTCCCTATCTGGAATGTGCTGCACCTGAAGAAACGATACAGCATTTTTTTTTTAGAATGTGAATTCTCTAAACAACTGTGGACATTTTTGTCACTGAGGTGGAAACTACCTTGGATGGCTCGCCTGACCCATGAACAATTGGTGTTAGGTCAGTTTAGTAGTAGACTTTAGCCTTTGATTCGGTACTTTGGGAGCTTTCTTTGCTGTTTTAAAATGTTATCTTTGTAGGCCCATAGCAGATATGTCATCTAGCCACAAAGAATGACATAGCTAGCTATTGGGAAGTTGGTAGAAACAGCTTGTTTGGAAGTGTATAACACTGACATGACAATGTTTCCTGTACAAATTACTCAAGTAAAGTGGCACAGGTTACAAAATGTACTACAGGTTACATGTGCAAACTAGGTTTTATTTTTTGAGTGTTGTGACTTGGGTGAAACATAAGGGCCCAGATATTCAAAAGGGTTGCGCATGGCACAACAGTGTTGCACCATGCACAACCCACTGATGCACCCCGGTGTGATATTTAAAAGGGAAAAGTGCGCCTGCACAAATCCCGATGCACCTGGGCGCATCAGTAGTGTATGCAGGCACAGGTGAGGGTGTGTGCCCATGCATAAACTGCACAGCCCAATATTCAGCCTGGGCCGTGGAGAGTTATGCAGGTGCAACCCCTACCTGCACAAAGTTATGCTGAAAAATAAAAGGAACAAAAGTCGAGGGCCACCCACAGGTTAGCTGCCTCATTTGAATTCATTCATTCACATATCTGGACTGACTTGTATGGTATGGGCTGCACGCCCATTGGCTCATGCTCTGAACCAATGGGCATGCAGCCCTACTGAGCTGCCAGTCAGCGGGCGGCAGGGTGGCAGGAGGGTGGGGTGCTGCCGCCCGCCGGCTGATGTGGGGAGCGGGGTGGTGGGGCTCCGTGGGTGGGGTGTGGTGGGGAGCCACTAGATCACCAGGGTTTCTGACGTGGGGGGCTGAGGATGCCACCCGTGATCGGGCTACTTGCGGTCCACTGGACCACCAGGGATATTGGACTTTGGGGGGGGTCTGATGCCCGTGATCGGGCTACTTGGCGGGGAGAAAGTTTCAGTTATGCCTGTGATCGGGCTAATGGGGAGAATACTATTATGCCAGTGATCGGGATAATGGGGATACTATTATGCCCGTGATCAGGCTGCAGATGGCATCGGTCCCGAAGGCTGCTGCCTGGCAGGGCGCCAGGTGCAAGTCGTCAGGGATTGGCACACCTGCATGCTAATGGCATGCAAATGGGGCCGTAATTAGATGCAAATGGCCCACCCTGCACCTTGCATAAATTATGGCCCCATTTGCATGTCACCCTTTGAATATCGCAGATGATGTGCATGGTGCAATGGAACTTGTGCCACCGCATCTCAATGCTCCACTCTGACCACTTGCACTGGTGCAGTTCCACTGTGCCATGCACAGTGGGTGTGGCCAGGGGGCGATATTCAAAGAAGTTGCACCATAGCACAACTCCGTTGAATATCGCCCTGGCCATACCCATGCGCAACTATTTTGAGCAGCGCAGGGGCTTGCGCCACAAAATGGCGCAGTTTGAATATCTGGGCCACGGTTTATAAAGCTTGGGGATTTGGAATAGGATGATTAATTAGAACTATTGAGATTTGATATGATATGGTAGGGTGGGCATATAGTGGAAGAAATTAACTTCCTTGGTATTTATTAGATATAGACTGCTTGATAAATTTTTCAGTTAGTTTTTATTTTATTTTTTATGATTTTTTTGTTTTCTTCCCCTTTTCTTTTATTATTGTTTTATACTATTCATTTTGCAAACATGTTATTGGTTTTAGATACCCTGTATGAGTTATTTTCTTTGTTTTATTGTTGGTGGTTTTGTTTTTGTCTGATTTTTTTTTTCTGGTTCTTTTTTGTGTGTTGTACCCCATGAATGTGTTTCAGATGGCTTCCCTCTTATTTTTCCTTTCCCCCACATTTTTTATATTATGTTTTGGTTATTTCAGTTTCTAATGTTTATGGTTGTTATGATTGATTTATTGTTTGCTCACTGATGTTTGTATTGAATTTTCAATAAAAAAAAGACCCTACTTTTTTAGAGAAGTGCCATGGGATCTTTAACTTCCACCTGAACAGACAGATGGGACCTCAGTTTCACGCCTCATCTGAAAAACAGCACCTCAGAAGTGCAGCACCCCTCCCCCCCTTATGCTGCACTACAGTATCAATATTGGGATATTACCCAAGTGCCTGGTGTGGGGATAGAACCCACAGCCTTCTGATTTTCCACCCTCAGAGGCGAGTGTGCTACCTGCTGAGCCATTGCCACTGACAGTTCATTTACTGATTCACCATTGAACTGTCCATTCCACATGTAAAATTTTCCCAAACATCCTGGTGAATTACAATGTGAACTGCTGTCCCTTGCCCGGTGAATTTGCCAGCATTGTACATCTCTAGAAGCAGGGCATGGATTACCATGTGTGACACTGTCACATAACATTCAATTGCACTGTTGAAAAAATATGGTTGTGAAGGAATCTGCCATTTTGGATAGGCTGGTGCCATCAACCTTCTAAATCCCTCATTCTCCACAAAAAAGAATGGCAGTGGATACTTTCCCAGTATTTTAGCAGATGCTGCATTCAGTTCCCATGCAATAGCATGATTGGGTGGGTATTGGCATGATGTTCCAACATTCTACATAGTGTTGGCTGGACCTTTCTGGGTGTTGGACTACCGTACAGCTGGACTTGGCATAGTGGCTTTGTAGATGGGGATAGCATTTGATTCAGGAGGATTCACGGATGGTACACAAAAGAAAGCTGTGTTTGGGGTGTTTTCTGAACTGGGGTTGATGTGCCTTGGTGCCTCTGGGTGCTAGTACTCAACTCACCACTGCTACTATGACCACCAGTAGGCAATCCCGCACACTCCTCATTTTCTGTGTAGTAGACCTCCTCAGTCAACCCTGCCACTACTGGAACTGTTTCCCTGCCACTTTGAGGTGCCATAGCAAATGAAGATGATATGGAAGATGGCCTCCCTGCACCAGCTTCCCAGTGGTGCCATGTCCAGCATAACAGGTGCAGGCACTTGAGTCGTTTGTGTTGGTCACCAGTGCATCGCGTATCCCTCTTTTCTATGACTAATCTTATGCTTGACACATCTGGCAGAGAGTAACTGTTTCATCAGCTGTGTCCAGTATATAAAAATCCCCACCTAGGGATTGTGTAATTTTAATTTTACATGATGCTGGGAATAGGGGAGGGCAATGGGTGTTTTTTTGTGATGATTTCTGCACTGTGCCAGTAGGTGACTAATGTGGTATAATAGATTCAACAATTGTAGCAGTTATAGTATTTTTGGGGCTTTGGTAATTCTATGATATAATTCTGGTATGCAAAGCACTACAGGTTCACAGCAACACCTTTATCTTTTCTTTTCAGGTTCCCATAGGTGGTCCCCAATTGGGGGTCCAAATCTTCATCCTCACCATGGCTGATAACCTCTGTCTCTTGAGCTCTGTCCTCCTCATTTTCTCTATACTCTCCTTCCTTTGTGAGATAATACTTTAGTCTTTTCTAAATGCAACAGTCAGATCTCCCTCCTCAGACTCTGACTCATGGTCAAGCTCAACACTCTCATTTGGTAATGGGAACCTATCATCCTGATCAGGCTTAGTGCCACCCACACCAGCAGTCATTGGCACATGAGCAACCTCCTCTTTGACCACTGTACCTGAACCAGATATCTGGCTACCTCTGTACCTGAACCAGATATCTGGCTACCTCTTGGACTGATTGTCTTGTTGCCACCTCATCCAGCATCCACCAGCATGGATGCCACAGATGTGGCAGAGAATAATTTGACAATACTAATGCCATTGCAATTTCCATCATCTGCTCCTTTGCTACTACTACTACCATCCATGGAGCCCAGGGATAAAACTGCTGAAGGAGTAGTTCTTTTAGGTGCAACAACCTCCCCCCCCACCCCACAGAACCTATGCATTTCTTGCCTGCCTCACCGTACCTCACCCTTTACTTGAGCATCTCTTTCCAGTCATTTTATATATTCAGAGTTTTAAAATTGCAAGAAAAACACTAGGCGTAAAACTAAGTATTAGCAGCAGCAGACAACATCTTACCAGAGAGATCAGCAGTATGATCTAAATCAGAATAGTATAGTTTACTGAGCTAACAGTAGCTACAGTAAACAGCACCAATAAAATTTGTTTTATTTTAACAACAGGGATTACAGGGAGACAGGGAATGGCATCACAATCCGCACAGGTGTTGTATACAGACCCCGTCTCTGGGGAGAAATGGACAACAAAATGATAGAGGACATTCTCAAAATGGCTGAAAAGGGAGATACTGTTGATGGGGACCTGAATATGCCAGATGTTAACTGGATAACATGTACTGCAGCCACATCCAAGAGCAGGGTCATTCTCGATGCCCTGCAGGGGGCAGGCCTTAGACAGCTAGTGTTGGAACCTACTCAGGAGGGAGCAATACTAGACCTGGTACTCTCAAATGGAGAGAGGATCACAAATTTAGAAGTCAGTAGACACCTGGGAACAAGCGACCACTGCACAGTGTGCTTCACAATGAGCACAACCATGGAGATAAGCCATACAAAAACAAGAATACTGGACTTTAGAAGGGCTGACTTTGGCAAAATGGGTGAATACCTGAAAAATGCAATAGCAAATGACCAAAAAGGAGGGGTGAAAGAACAATGGAGAAAAATCAAAACTGCCATCATGGAGGCAACAAGCCTTTGCGTGAAACAAATAAAGAAAACAAAGCAGAGTAAAAAAACACTATGGTTCTCAAAAGAGGTGGCAGGGAAGGTTAAGGAGAAAAAGACTGCATTCAAAAAGTATAAGGAATCACAGAAGGAGCATGACAGGGAACTGTATCAATTAAAGCAGAAAGAAGTGGAAAGGCAGTCAGACTAGCAAAGGCCCAAACCAAGGAAAAATAGCCAGCTCTGTTAAGAAGGTGGATAAAACCTTTATAGGTACATTAGGAGAGCATAGAAAGGTTAAGGGAGGATAGTGAAGATTAATAAAGGATAGAGGAGGTGGGCAGAGGGAGACAGTGAAAAGGCAGAGATACTGAATGAATACTTTTGCTCAGTATTCACAAAAAAAGATGAGGAGGAGTTACCTAAACCAGACAATAGAAGCGCTCTGGGTAGGGGGGTTGACATCAGTCCATTCACAGAAGAAAGAGTCCTGAAAGAACTTTTAAAACTTAAGGTGGACAAAGCAATGGGGCCTGACGGGATTCACCCCAGAATCCTAAAAGAACTAAGGGAGGACCTAGTGACACCACTGACCACGCTTTTTAACAGATCATGGCAGGATGGGGCGGTATCTGAGGACTGGAGGAGGGCAGATGTGATTCCCCTTCACAAAAGTGGGAGCAAGGCAGAAGCAGAAAACTACAGACCTGTAAGTTTGACCTCAGTGGTAGGGAAAATGATGGAATTACTTCTGAAAGAAAGAATTGTTGAGCACCTAGAGGCCAGCGGGGCACAGTACCCAAAGCAGCATGGATTTACAACAGGAAGGTCATGTCAGATGAATCTAATTGATTTATTTGACTGGATGACCAAAGTAATAGACCAGGGAGGGGCTGTGGATATGGCCTACCTAGACTTTAGCAAGGCATTTGACACAGTCCCGCACAAAAGATTAATAATCAAGTTAGCCAGCCTGGGAGTGGGTCCCAGGGTGGTAGCCTGGGTAGCAAACTGGCTGCACAATAGGACACAGAAGGTGATAGTGAATGGAACACATTCCAAAGAAAGGGGGATTACTAGTGGAGTACCTCAGAGCTCAGTACTGGGTCCAGTCCTCTTTAACATCTTTATAGGTGACATTGCAGAGGGTCTGGAGGGAAAGGTATGCCTCTTTGCAGATGACACAAAGATCTGTAACAGAGTTGATACACAAGGGGATAGAAAACATGAGAAGGACTTGGCAAGGTTGGAGGAATGATCAGACATATGGCAACTTAGATTCAATGCAAAGAAGTGAAAGTAATGCACCTGGGAAACAAAACCCAGGAGAAGAGTACACAATAGCAGGGAGGTACTAACAACAACAAAATGGAAAGAGACCTGGGGTAGTCATATCAGATGACCTAAAGGTGGGTAAGCAATGTGAAAAGTCGGTAAGGAGAGCCAGGGGATACTGGGATGCATAGGATGGGGCATCACAAGTAGAACAAACATTTGTCAAAGCGTTAAACATGCAGGTATTTGCAGTGGTGTTTGATGATGTGCTTTACCCTAATGCCCTGTGCAATTGCTGGTATTTGCACAATAAATTTTCAGCATGACCTTTTTGTTACCCCCATTGTATGCTACATAGGCGGAAACACATTTTGGGCAGGATGTGAAAAATGACCGCTGTACTGCTCATAAGGAAGTGTGGTAAAATGGCAATGTTGAAAATCTGGAGTGGAAATATTGAAAATTTGCAAACCTACGAGCATGCTTGGGAACTGTGGAATGCACGCTCGTAAAGCAGTCATTGTTAGGAATTTTTTCACCAAATTTTCAACATTGGCATCTTAAAACCTCTGCTAATGAACAGTGTCACTGTGATTGTCTTACTGTGTCCCATACATTGATTTTGCACACTGACTGTGCCATTGTGCACTACATGGGTGGAAACATGTTTTGGGCAAGATGTGAAAAATGACAGCTGCACTGCTCATAAGGAGGTGTGGTAAAATGGCAATGTTGAAAATCTGGAGTGAAAATATTGAAAATTCGCAAACTTACGAGCGTGCATAGGAACTGCACAATGAACACTATAAAACAGTCATTTTAGAATTTTTCTCAAATTTTCAACACTGCCATTTCAAGACCTCTGCTAATGAACAGTGTCACCATGATTTTCTTAATCGTCCCATACATTGATTTCGCACACCGACTGCGCCATTGTCGCTACATGGTGAAACACATTTGGGCAGGATGTGAAAATGACAGCTATACAGCTCATAAGGAGGTGTGGCAAAATGGCAATGTTGAAAATCCGGTATGAAAATATTGAAAATTTGCTACACGAGCCTGTGTAGGAACTGCACAATGCACGCTCGTAAAACAGTCATTTTTTTGAATTTTTCCACCAAATTTTCAACATGGGGTTTTTGGGACCCCTTCTCATGAATGATGTCACTGTCATGGCGTTATTCAGGCCCAAGGGTGATTTCATGCAGTGACTGCAAATCACCCTTTGAGCCAAATCATCACCATGACCATGACATAATTCATGAGAGGGGTCCCAAAACCCATGTTAAATTTGGTGAAAAATCAAAAATGCCTGAGATATGCAATAAAGTTGAAAACCCCTATCTAGCCCATTATACAGCTTACGGCATTTCCTCAGTTAGTAGTCGGCTTTGAAGAGTGCAGGCGTGTTCCCGGTCCACAAAGATCATCGCACCAAGCTCCAGAGTAAGTATGGGGTGAGGGGTGTGGAGGAGGCTGGGTGCGCAGTGGGTGGGTGCAGGTTGTGGGAGGGGACTGGGAGAAGGCGCCGTGGGACCGTTTTGCTTTGCAGGTGAAAACAAAAAAGACTATATGGGACGTTTGCCACACTGGGGTGGCTCCATCGTGGCAGAAGGATGGCTTGGGGGGCTGTGGAGCTGACGGGGATTGGGCACCCCATCAGCAAACAACATGGGACGTTTGCCACACTGGGGTGGGCTCCCAGCGTGGCACAAAGCTTTGGGGGCAGCGTGACACAGGAGGGTGGTGTGGCGGCGTGGGGGCGGCGTGGCGTGGTGCTCTGTGCCTTGACAGCGGTGGTTTTCTTTGAGCGAAGACCACCGCTGTCACTTCCAACTCCTGCACCCATTGGTGCAGGACACCACGCCTGCTCCAGAGCAGTGGATTGAAAGGGAGAGGCACACCTCCAAAGTGTGTTACTCTCCCAAAACGTTCCTTGCGCATGCGCACAAGCGAACATAAAAAGGGAAGTGGTTATCCCTCTGTACAGACAGTTGGTGAGACCCCATCTGGAGTACTGTGTGCAGTTTTGGAGACCTCATCTACGCAAGGACATAGACAGGATGGAAGCAGTCCAGAGGAGGGCAACTAAAATGATGCAGGGTCTGTAGCAGAAACCATATGAAGAGAGACTTAGAGAGCTTAATATGTATACTGTTGATGAAAGGAGGGACGGGGGGACATGATAGAAATGTTCAAGTACCTCAAGGGAATCAGCAAAGTCCAGGAGGGTAGCATCTTTCAGAAAAAGAGATGTGTAAGAACAAGGGGGCATAATTTAAAGATAGAGGGGGGATGGCTCAGGGGTAATGTGAGGAAATTTTTTTTCACGGAGAGAGTGGTGGATACATGGAACTGCCTTCCTGAGGAGGTCGTTGGGTCTAAAACAGTGGGGGAATTCAAACATGCATGGGACAGACACAACGCAATTATAGTGGGGGGTTGCAGGAAGTAGGCTGTTGGTTAACTAGAATCTGCAGCTTATCCAGTAGGTAGAGAAATGGGCAGACTGGGTGGACCAAGTGGTCCTTATCTGCCATCAAAGTCTGTGTTTCTGTGTTTCTGTTAACAAGACACACACACACACACGCACAATGAGTAATTTAAAACAAGTTACT
Organism: Neoceratodus forsteri; assembly: GCA_016271365.2. Lineage (NCBI taxonomy): Eukaryota > Metazoa > Chordata > Ceratodontiformes > Ceratodontidae > Neoceratodus > Neoceratodus forsteri. Next base: position 249,880,290 of record CM057450.1, on the reverse strand, counting down.
GTAACACCATCATTTTATGAACTAATCAGAATAACTACAATCAATATAGAAACACACTGACAAATAATTCACATAACCACACAAACTGTATTAAAATGACAAATCAAAGACCACAGACAAAAATAAGTAAGTAGAAAGACTGAGGAAAAGCAAATCAGATTAGTGCTCACAGGGCTGCCTTGTTTGCTAGCTTAAACAACCCCCACACACACACACACACAACACCACAGCACTTCTTCATTAGACAAAACAAAATCACTACTTTCAACTAAACAAATCGCAAAACTATGCACAGTGACAATTTATGGGCACAAGGTTGGAGTACTCTGGATATATTTTAGTGATTTGGTTTAAAATACTCCACTTTTGGACTAGTTCTAAAGGTTTTATGTTCAGACATGCAGCGACAAACTTCTCTACAACTCTGTCTTTATAAGACTGCACTGAACCCATCCTCCACATGGCATACAGCTCATTGCATTACCATGTAACCTCCAATCGCATGATGCATGGCAAACTATTGTGAAGTTTCCAGATTCAACATGAAAGATGTTAGCTCCATAGTGCAAATTTGAACTTTGTAGGTTAGATTAACTTCATGGATGCTCTGAATTTGTGAGTTAATCTGCAAAATGAAGTTAACCAACTGCGCACACCATTGAAAACAATGGTTCCATGTGATATGAGAGAACGCAAAATAGCGATCACCATATCAGCGAGTGCACATCACTGATAACAGCAATGGTGATGTGCACTATAGTGGGACCATAAACAGCAGTGGTCTGGAACACTCTCCAAAGGCAACTAAAAGAAATGTAAACCCTTTTTTAAGTGGGGGCTATGCCCCACACCTCCCCAAACCCTCTTTACTAATTGTAATCAACTCTGAGGGGATCCTGATACTGGGGTACAGGGAATATTTGGGAGGGAGCTATTTGGGGGATCTGTGAATGGGGGAAAACCAGGAGGGAAGGAGAATGGGGAGCAGAAAAAAAAATGACTGCACACACAAAAAAAAAAAAACCAGACGTCCTGCCCAGGTTAGAACACGGGGCCTCTTTCACCAGAGGCATACACTGCCTCCAGTAGACCAAACAGCCAGCTGGAAACTGCCATCTCACACTACCTGCTATATCCTCTGTCATGGTAGATTCCCCCCCTACCATCGCTGTCTCTTGTCTTTCTCCATTGTCCTGCTTTCTTCACTAATCCCACTGTCGCTATAGTTTCCCACTTGCTCTATTCTCGGGCGCTCTAATTGAGTGGCTCAGTTTGAGTTGCCCATACCACTTAATATCAAAAACAACAGACAAAAGGCAACTTTCAGAATGGGAAGTATGTGGATGACATAGCTTTCTGGAGTCCTTTTGTCTATACTAAAAACACAGAACTCAGCTGGTTATCAGCAATACCAAAGGGATGTCATAAGTGCAGGACATAAAGAACATACAAATTCACACAAGAGGGCAAGAGGGCACAGGACCCAAGGCAGCACGGATTCACAGAGGGAAGGTTGTGTCAGATGAATCTAATAGATTTCTTTGACTGGTGATCAAGTAGTAGACCTGGGAGGGGCTGTGGACATGGCCTACCTAGATTTTGGCAAGGCATTTGATACAGTCCCACACAATCAATCAATCAATCAATATCTTTATTTATCGAGACTAACACCATTGAGCAAGCTCATTGAGCGAGGGGCATTGGAGGGTGGACAATGGAGTAGCGTTGCTGTCCTATTTGGGTGGTAAGGCCTCAAAGATACCCTGGGGTGAAATGGGATCTGGAGCACTGTAATCCCATTCTAGTTCCCATATCCAAGGGCACCTCTTCTTTTAGAGGGCAAGTGGTCGGGACAGCTCATCACCCCTAACTCAGGCGCTGTTATGCAATGCCAGATCTGTCTGCAATAAGACTGTTCTTATAGCGGACTTTGTTGCGAGGGCAGATCTGGCTTGCATTACGAGACTCCTGGTTGGATGGGAATGCAGCCCCAGTTTTAGAGGCCACTGTTCCCACCGGTTCGGTTATACACCACCGAGACTGGATCACGGTGGGGGGTAGCGGTCTGTTTCAAGACCGAGTTGGGTCTAACTGAAGTTTCAGTTGAGGAGGCCAGATCATTTGAGTGCATTGTGGTAGCTGGGGTGGGGTGCAGGATTGCTCTCATCTACCGTCCACCCAGTGATGAGAAGCTTTTCCTGCAGGAAATGGCAGATTTTGCTGCCGACATGGCCTTGGAATCCCCCAGATTGATGGTGCTGGGCGATTTCAATGCCTGGGTCAACGACGAATCTTCGCCTTTTGGTCAACATTTCCTCCAGGAGATGTCATCTCTTGGCTACACTCAGGTTGTTTCCACAGCTACTCACAAGGGAAGGCACTCTCTTGATCTGGTCTTCCTCCTGGGGGTCGAGGCTTCCGACTTGGTGGTGGAACCAGTCGGTTGGTCTGACCATTACTCAGTTGGATTCAACTTTGTGGCCCCTGGGTAGGTTGGCCCCTGTGGAGATGGTCAAGTATCGTCCATTGTGGGACGTCGTCCCTGAAGACCTGTTGGCGGTTATTGACCTCTTGTGTGACAGTGTGCTCTGATCCTGAGCAGCTGGTGGTGCCTATAATGGGACCATCTCAGATGCCCTGGACCAGATAGCTCCGTTCCATATTCCTTCCCCTTCTCGCCGTCCTGCAGCCTTGGTTTGATGGGGCATTGAGAGGGCTCACGGAGGTTAGGGGCATAGGTTGGAGCGTCACTGGAGGAAGACTGCCTTGGATGCCGACCATCTTATTTTGCTAGAGCATTACAAGCTCTATCAAACTGAAATTTCCGTAAGAAGGCAGAATTCCTGTCCAGGAAACCTCTGTCACTCAGAATCGACCAGCTCAGCTCTTCAGAACTGTTGACAGACTGTGCAACCCAGCCTGTCAGCAGTTCCATGAAGTTACCCAGGTTGACTGTGAGGAGATCGCTCGATTCTTTGTGAATAGGGTGGAAAGCATTCGGAGGCAGTGTCCCCAGCCTCACTCTATGGTTGTTGCAGTTGATCGGGGTGTTGTCCCAGAGCCCGGAGTTTCCTGGAGCTCCTTTGATCTTCCTGACCTCGTGGAGACTATGAGGATTGTCTCTGAGATGCACCCAACTTGTAGTTTGGATCTGGGCCCCTACTTCCTTGATTTTAGGATGTAGTGAATTTATTGGCCCGATCCTTGTTCAGATAATTCAGTGTTCTTTGGAAATGGGAGTTTTCCCTAGCTCTCTGAAAGAAGGGGTGGTGACTCCCCTCCTGAAGAAAGCTTCCTTAGACCTGAATGATTTTGCCAACTACCGTCCAATCTCTAACCTCACTTTTTTGGGGAAGGTTATTGAAAAGGTTGTGGCGGCTCAACTTGACAACCATTTGACCATCCATAGTTTATATGAGCCTCTCCAGTCGGGTTTTCATAAGAGGCATAGCACTGAGACTGCTCTGATTTGGGTGCTCAATGATCTCCTGATGGCGAGAGATCAGTGACACCGTTCTATCTTAGTTCTCCTTGATCTTTCATCAGCTTTTGATACTGTGGACCATGGGGTTTTGCTCGAACGTCTGAGGTCCATCTGTGGCTCAGGTGTTGTCCTCAGATGGTTTCATCTTACCTCCTGGGAGAACTCAGAGAGTGGTTTCTAGTTTACACTCATCCAGGACTGTCTCTCTTTCTTGTGGGGTACCTCAGGGTTGGTGCTCTCTCCCATGTTTGCATTATATATGCTACCCCTCGGGGACATTGTAAGATGGTATGAGCTGAGGTTTCATTGTTATGCTGATGATACCCAGCTCTACCTGTCTTTTGCACCCAACCAGGTTAGTGCTATCTCAGTGCTGAATAACTGCCTCGCTGATATCCAAGACTGGATGAATATCAGTGGATTAAAGTTGAACCCGGGAAAGACCAAGGTTATGGTGGTGGACCCTGGTCACAGGGCTGAGGGTCAGGGGATAGGGTCCCCCTCTGGATTAGTTCTTGGCGTAGACCAGATCCCCACCTCTGAATGGGTGCGTAACCTGGGTGTGGAGCTTGACACTGGTTTGACCCTCCATTATCAGGTGTCTGCAGTAGTCAAGACTTCATTTTTCCATCTTAGAAACATCTCCAAGATTAGGCACCTGGTTCCACCTGGCGATTTGCCAGTTTTGGTCCACGCCTTGGTGACATCACGTCTTTATTATTGCAACCCCTGTACCTAGGGGCTTGCTGGGGTCGAAATCCGCCCGCTTGCAGCTAGTGCAGAATGCTGCAACACGTTTATTGACTGGGGTGTCTAGAAGATCTCACATCACCCTGTGCTCCGCCTCTGCACTGGCTGCCTATACAGTGGTGGATCACCTTTAAAGTGGTCTTTTGACCTACAAAGCCCTACGGTTTAGGTTCCGACTACCTGAAGAGCTTCTGGTGCCTTCACGCCCTTCTGAGACAGCTCCGCTCGGCTGACGAGGGGTTGCTGGAGATTCCGAGGGTGAATTTGAAGTCCTCTGGAGCCCGTGCGTTTGGCTTTGTGGCTCCCACCCTTTGGAATTCTCTGCCCCGCCAGCTCCGAGAAAGTACAACTGTGGATGGGTTTAAGAAGGCCTTAAAATCATTTTTATGGATTCAGGCCTTCCCCGTTGTATTTTAAATCGTTTTATTTATTTATCTGTTGTATTGTTATTGTTGTCCTTGATTATGATAAATGTATGAAGACTGTAAAGTGCCTTGAAATATTTGAAAGGTGCTTAATCAAATAAATTTATTATTATTATTATTATTTTCAAGGTGGACCTGACACACAACAATAATACAGTTGAACAAAGTACAATCATCAGGACAACAAGGTTAGGTAACAGTTTGCAAAATAATACATATACACAGATAAAACAGGGAGCGTAGGCAAAGTGAGGTTACAGTCATGGAACCACAAGATTAGATAACAGTCTACAAAATAATACAAATGTGCAGCTATGACAGAGTACATTGGTCAGTAAAAACAGCATTAGGGCAGTGCTTGTGCAGGATTAGCTCACAAAATTCAGCTGTAATTCACTATTTGCTAGTACATCAGCAGGAAAGAATAGGCACGGGGGAACTATTGCCGCATGTAATGTTAAACACAGGAAGGGTAGATAGTCATGGTGGACTATGTATAGAAATGTGATGATTGCTGGTGTATAGGAGAACATGCAATGAGCTGGTGCAGGGGTGAGACTGCCAGCTAGCTGATGGCTATTTACTATAAGTGCAGTGGTATGGGACTACAATGCATGAAAGTCTGATACGCCATGGGCTCAGGTTTGAATGGTGGTGGTGCAAGATGGGGGGTAAGAATAGTATAAGGTTTGTATGCCTTCGGTCAAGGTTGGCAAGGATACGCACGGATGGTATAAAGAAAGGCTAAATGTCATGGTTGCAAGGATACACATGAAAGGTATATAGAAGTGCTAAGAGTAGAGGGGGGTAAGACATCTAGGGGCGAGTAAAGCAGTTGTAGGTTTCTGATATGCCATTACGATAAATGGTTTTGAATGTGTCGATGCCAACTGGGGACCTCAATTTTAGCGATTTCTGGAGGCTATTCCAAAGTGAGGGAAGTGTGAAGCCTATGGCAGCCCTCCCAAAGTGTGAATGCGCCCTGGGTATAAACAGAGAAATCAGGGAGCAGCTTCCGAGAGCATAGCTTCCAGCTACGCTAGGGGTCAGGCAATTGGCAATGTACTGGGGGAGTTTACCACTAATGGCTCTAAGGATCCAAAGCACTACATTCATGTTGCACCTGCACTGAAGGGAAGTCCAGCCCATTTCTGTATAAAGTGAGCAGTGGTGGGTATTGAAGGGATGATCAGTAATGAAGCATAGAGCTCTATGGTGAAGTGTATCCAATTTTCCAAGGTAAGAGAAAGTGCAATTACTGTAAATTCTGCAACTGCTTCCCCCGAAGATAAATTTAATCACCCCTTCCTCACACTGTCTCGGTCACGTTCCCTTTCCCTCCCTCTGCCATCCTGCCCCTATTTTCTTATTCCCCTGTCTACCACCTGCCTTCCTGGGCCCACAAGATTAAGTAGGTCCCTGATATATGTCTCATGATCACATATGTGTGCTCAATTTGTCTATGTCATGCCTGTATTGACCAGCTCCAACCAGAGCCATGTCCATGTTGATTTACACTCATGCACTTTTTTATGGTTAAAGTTGTATTGTACTTTTGTTCCTCCTGTGTTCACAAATGTGCATTATTACACTGTTCGGATTGTACTTGCTCTTTTGTCACTTTGTGTAACAGGTCCATCTTGTAAATAAGCTTGCTCAACAATGATCACCTGTATAAATAAAGACTTTGATTGATTGATTGATTGATTGATTGAAGTCCGCATAGTCAATTAGGGAAAGAAATGTAGCTTGGACTAGCTGCTTCTTCGCTTCTGTAGTCAATAGCCATCTTATCCTATAAAAGAGGCCTAGCCTTTGTCTTAGTTTTTTCAACAGGTCCTCCACTTAGTCTGTGAAGGAAAGTTTGTGGTTTATCCAAACCCCCAAGTATTTGAGTTTCGTAACATACTGTAGATTCTCACCCAGGATCGTGGAGATGGAGGGTGGAGAACCAAATGCAGCTGGTTTGACTGGATGGTTAACAGGGGAGAATATAATGGTTTTTGTTTTCTTAGCATTAAGTAGCATTGTTTTGCTGAATAGTTGAAGCTGCAGAAGTTTAAAGTATTTTTGTAAATCAGCGCATGCTACTTCAGGTGTAGAACTGCTTAGATAGAGCACTGTATCATCTGCGAATAGATGGATACCTGCCTCCTTGATGCCTGCATCTATAGTGTTGATATAGGTGGCAAATAGTAGAGGTCACAAGATGGATTCCTGGGGCACTCCTTTTTGTAGCAGTTTGGGAGCAGAGAGCTCGCCTTCGGCCTTAACCTCTTGGTATCTGTCCAACAGGTAGTCGCGTAACCAGGTTAGAGAGGTAGGATCTGGCCCTATCAATTCAAGAGAGGTGAGGAGCAGACTGTGGTCGACCGTGTCAAATGCTTTGCTTAGGTCCAGAAACACGGCACAGACATAATTTTTGTGCTCTAGTTCTTGTTGCCAATCGTTTATTACCTTGGTTAATGCCATGATTGTGCTATGGTTGGCTCTGAAGCCAGATTGTTGATGGTTTAACACATCTGCATTCTCAATGAAGGATCTTAGTTGTGCGTTCACAATTTTTTCCAAAAGTTTCGAGAGAGTGGGGAGAAGAGAGAACAGCCTGTAATTATTTAGGTTGCAAGGGTCTCAGATTTGAGTAATGGGATAACATATGCAGTTTTCCACATTTGAGGAAGGGTTCCTTATGAAAGGGACAGGTTAAATAGATGAGTAATGGGAGTGGCCAGTACATGACAGCTATCTTTAAGAAGTAAGGTTCTAAAGAATCCATGCCGGCACTTTTCCTGGTATCCAAGAGGAGGAGCAGGTCTTCTAGTTCTTTGAGATGAACAGGGGTGAAGGAAAAAGACTGGTTTGTAGGACCAGGGGGCAAGGGGCTTTACGTCAAGCTGGGTGTGCAAGTTGCATGCAGCTGAATTATCCATTGCTAGGCCTGCCGTGGTGAAGTGGTGTTAAATGTTCATAGAATTTCTTTTTTGTCCTTATTTGCTACAGTGCCAGAAATGAGTTTTGAAGGGAGTGCATTTTGTGACATGTGCCCAGACAGTTCTTTCAGTGTGGTCCAGAATTTAGAGGGGGTGCTTGGATGCACAGTCTAATTCCGTTCAATAAAATCTAGCTTTGGTCTCTCTAATCATCTTGGTGCAGCAGTTCCTGGCAGCTCTGAAAGACACCAATCTTCATCTTTTGGGATTCGCGGGCTGATTTCCAGGCTTATCCCTGGACAATAAAGCAGCTTTAAGATCCGGGGTGAACCAATGACATTTTCTAGCTTTTAGACAAATTGTTAGCAAAGGCTGTCTATGTCTTTGTGGAGATGGGGTCTCCAGAACTGCACACAGTACTCCAGATGGGGTCTCACCAACTGTCTGTACAGAAGGATAACAACTTCCTGTTAACAAGTTAGCCAGCTTTGGAGTGGGTCCCAAGGTGGTAGCCTGGATAAAAAAAATGGCTGGACAACAGGATGCAAAGGGTAGTAGTAAACAGAGTCCACAGTGAAGAAAGGAGGGTTACTAGTGGGGTAAAACAGGATTCAGTACTGGGACTGATCCTTTTTAATATCTTTATAAGTGACATTGCAGAGGAACTGGAAGGCAATGTATGTCTCTTTGCAGATGACACAAAGATCTGCAACAGGGTTGATGCACAAGATGGAGTAGAAAGGATGAGAAGGGACTTGGCAAGGTTGGAGGAATGGTCAGATGTATGGCAGCTTAGATTCAATGCAAGAAGTACAAGGTAATGCATCTGGTAAACAAAAACCCTGGGGAAAGAGTACACAATGGGGGTGAGATACTGACAACAATAAAAATGGAAAGGGACCTGGGGGCAATTATATCAGATGACCTAAAGGTGAGCAAACAATGTGAGAGGGCAGTAAGGAAGGCTGGGGGGATACTGGGATGCATAGGGAGGGGCATCAACAGCAGAAAACAGGAAGTTGTTATCCCTCTGTACAGACAGTTGGTGAGACCCCATCTGGAGTACTGTGTGCAGTTCTGGAGGCCCCATCTCTGCAAAAACATAGACAGAGTGGAGGCTGTCCAGAGGAGGGCAACCAAAATGGTGCAGAGTCTGCACCAGAAGACATATGAAGAGAGATACTAAAGGAGATTAATATGTATGACCTTGATGAAAGAAGGGGGGGCATGATAGAAACTTTCAAATACCTCAAGGGAATCAACAAAGTCCAAGAGGATAGTATCTTTCAGAAAAAGAGATGTGCAAAAACAAGGGAGCACAATTTGAAGAAAGAGGAGTGATGGCTCAGAGGTAATGTGAGGAAGTATTTTTTTCATGGAGAGGGTTGTGGATGCATTAAACAGCCTTCCTGAGGAGGTCATGGAGTCAAAAACAGTGGGGGAATTCAAGAATGCATGGGACAGACATAAGGCAGTCCTAGTGGGGGGTAAGAGGAAGTAGGCTTTTGGTTAGCTAGGATCTGCAGCTTATCCGTTACATAGGAAAATGGGCAGACTACGTGGGCCAAGCAGTCTTTATCTGTCATCAAATTCTAGGTTTCTATGTTTCTAAGAATATGTTAGTGAAATTGTCCTTAAAAACTGGAGAACACCCTTGGGACACATTTCATGACTGCCCATAATGCTGACCTGAAAACTTTTAACTTTCTGGGCTTAGAATGTATTATGCCATGTAAATGATGTTAAGATTTACAGGCTTAGGGCTGGATTGTCAAAAGTCCACCAAATGTACTTGATGACTTACATAATGAGTTGAGTGCAATCATGCTACTAGTATTAAACAGCTAAATGTCATAAAACATGGTCCAACTTGGTGTAACAATTGCCACAATTTGTCCTCATAAAATGACACATGCAGTTTTATTATTAGATAAAAATGGTTAATAGTGTCTACTTTATTCCCAGATTCATACATTTTATTAGACTAGTAATGGTTTGATGTTTCTTCTGTGTTGACACTTCTTAAATACAAAATGTTTGGCTGCATGGTTTTGGATGTATATCTTTGTTTATTATTATTGCATGCATTGTATAGGAAAATCTGGAAAATGTAATATTTTTGTAACCACCCCCAACCCCACTACTTTACACAGTTAGCTACCCCTGGCAACCATAACTGGGCATAGACAAATTCAAAAACATTTAGAAACAGTACCATCCCTTGCTTTGGGAATGTATACCAGGCTCATTACTCTAGCGATCAAAAGGGTTGGGGGTATACAAAAGCAATATGACCTATTAGGTATTTACAAAAACCAGGTCCTGGGGAGAGAACTTTTTTACTAGAACTATGCTAGATCTATACTTCTGGAGGGGTACACAGTAATTCCACATACAGGAAGCAATAATGTAACTGTCCAAACCAGAGTTGGGGTTCTAGAGCGTGGCTTTATTCCAAAAAGATGTTCTCTAAAGCAAGGGTGGACCCCCCAAGGTTTACACATTGTGGCACTAGGAACTTGCAGAACAACAAAATGACTGTATCTGACAGAAAACTCTTCGTATTCACACACTGTAGGACTTTGAACATCTTGCACTTGTATTCCCATATAGCATAGGGCATTTAACATTTCTTCCAGTGGCACTGGCCACAATAGAATACATTTACTAACAGAACACTTGCACCTTGTATTCCCATATAACAAAGCACATTGAACATTTCTTTCAGTGGCACTTGCCACAATTAAACATTTTCTTTAGTGACACTGGCCACAACTGAACATACATTTTGCTAATATCTAGCACAATGGACTTTAGGGGTGAAATGCTCTTCAGACATTGGCCCTATTTCTAAAGTAACCAGGCCCCCTTAATGAACCTGTAGTCCTGAACTGGTTACTCCAGATGGGGTCTGACCACCTTTGCTCCCAAATCCATACCCAGCCATTCTTCAGAGTTACATCTTTAACATCTTGAACACAGTAATGAACTTTGGCATCCGGCATTTAAATCACTACGCTGGTAGTGGAAGAACTAAGTACCAAACAATGTGATATAGTCATACCTCTGAACATCACACATGTCGGCCAACTTTAAATGAGAACTGTCTCACACTTCTGAAAAGAAAAGTTGTTTATTTTCATTTTAGCCAGAGGACACAACCGCACAGGTACTTGATTTGTGCAGCAAAAGTCCAATCCTACTCACTGTTAGACACTGCAAGCAGCTTCAAAACATTCCTGGATAAAAAAGGGTCTCACCACTAAGATCCATCCACTAGCAGTCCTTTTCACCCCTCCAGGGATGAAAATCAGGAGATTCTGCTGTAGACAACAGTTTCCACCACTTCTCTTGGCAAACTGGAGAATACCAGGACTAGGGTGAGAATACAGGGCACTCCTCAGAGCCCTCAGCTAAGCAGTTCTCACTCCTCACACTTCACACTGGAACTCAACACTGACTACTGTCTCAGGATTGTAAAACTCCCTCCTTACAGCTGGCAAAGGCTAATGCTGCTGCGAGAGTTCTAAATGAGCTCCTCACTTTCATCTCAGCTGAAGCCAACTAAACAAAAGAGTGAGTAGATGAAAAACGCATTTAACTAGTTAATCACCAGCTATCTCTCCCTGCCTTGCATTCATAGTCAGGGGATTCTAGTAACCCCAGGTGACTGTGTAGTTACACTCACCCCAACCAGATGAATGACTGTCCACAGTCATATCTCCATCCAGCAGTAGGCCATCCTACCCTCCACATTACCTATGGGGAGGTACCGCTACTTATCCCCAACCATGTGCCAGCCACAGGCAGGTAACACTAAAGGAACAGAGGCTGGCTGATGAACCTTCAGCCCCTATCCTGTGATCTGTCTATGGATTCTCAGTGGCTCCAAGAAAACTGTTTTGAAGTATACCCTAATAGACCGGTACTGAAAGCCCTTACTGCAGATCAGGACCCCAGTCTGTTTATTCCCCTAGCCCTCTAGGGAAAATCTATCTGACCATGTTGCCTTCCAGGGACCCAATCCCCCAAACTTCCCAGGGTACCTGTAAACAACAAAAGGAAAACATACACTGTATTGCATTACATTTCCTCACAATTTCACACCTGTGAAGAAAAACATGTTAACATCCTGATAACCATTTACAGTTCTAAAAACACTGAGAACAGGGGAACTCGGATGAGTTCTAACATCCTCTTCTTTTCTTCTTTCTTCTTCAGGAACACCTACAAGAGAAGAAAAACACAAAAACACATTCTGCATTCCACACAGTGCCTAAACCTCCACCTAACACTAAAGAAACCCCCAACATATTTTTCTATAAAAGTACAAAAGTAAAAAATAGACAGAAGACATTTATACAACACATTTGGGGGTGGGAGTCCCTACAATGTCCCAGCTAGTGGCAATATCACTGTTGCCCATAGGCATTGTCCATTAGAGAGTCTCTCCTAGGCTGAAGCCTGCTGAAGAACAGTTCTTGTACAGGACAGGGCCTGTATAGTACTGCAATCCATGGGGAGAGTCTTTGATGAAAATTAAAGTTCCTTGGACAGTCTTCAAATGTGAATGTGTTGTGCAAAAGTCAGTTAATATAAATAAAATGTTTTCTAACCAGCTCCTTGAAGAACCAAAATAAAGGATCATCTTACTTCTATGAGCTGAGGACCTTCTCCTTCTGACCAGATGGCATCTTCGGATACTGCTGAGTTGATGTCCTCTGGAAAGCCAAATGATGAAACAGGAAAACTGCTGGTTTGATGTCCTCTTGAAGGCCAGACAATGGCACAGGAAAACTGCTGGGCTGTCAAATTTGTATACGCCTGAAGAAATCCTGGAATACAAGAAGAGCTGCATCTTCCTCTATAGATACTGCTGCTTCGGATGACAGACACTGGCCTGCCACTGATTGCTTTCCTTAGGCATGCTGGGAATATTCACAGGGAGTGGCACCATTACGGGTATCACCACAAAGGGTGTGGTGAGGACTATGACCCCATCTGGGCGTTCAAAGTTGATGTTGTGAAATGTCTCATTCCCAGCCCCATCCACAATTCGCACAGTGTCCATAAACAGAGTCCTGCCCTGTCTCCAGAATTTAAGGCGATCACTTATGATTTTTTCCTTTATACATTCTGCTGCACCTGTGTGCAGATTCTTACTTGCCTCTTCCATTAGCCAGGATTGCCTGTTCTGTTTGATTTCCTCCCAGTCTCGGCAAGGATAGGAAGGAAAGGACTCCTCATATGTGGCCTCAGTCCACCTACATATCAGTCTCTCCTCCTTACTACTCTTTATTAGTCTGCAGGTCTTAGCCTAGCTTGGTGGTGGCCAGTCCTGGTTGAGCCAGTGTTTCAAACTCAAAGAACAAAAGAACTTGTTCCCCACTATGTCTGTGGACAAGTTGCTAGAGCCTTCTTCAACTGTCTCTGGCTCCTCTGAGGCAAGAGCTTGAGGTGACTCACAGGAGCCCTGAGTATGAAGATACCCTTTCTTCATCCTCATCTTCCTCAAACATTATCTGTGCCCAAGAGTGAGCAAACATCCTCACTCCTGAGACATTCCATTCTTCACTGGGCATGGAGGTAGGCACCTTCCAATTCAATGTTGCTTGCAATTCATCTTCTCCTACTAGGCTAGGACTCAGACCCTGATTCCATGGGTCCTCTGATCCATCTGTTGCACTGTTCATCTGGGACACAGGCATGGAAACCTCTCTCTGTTCTTGCCCTTGCAGTGGATCAACATCAGTTTTACTTGCTCTTTCTGTAACACATGACGTAGAACTTTCAGCAACAGGTTCAACCTGGTGCTGCATGCTGCTACTGGCAGAATCCCTGCCAGGGTCCACATGGGAGTCAATCTAAGTCTTGTTGCCCTCTCTGGTGCTGCACCCCTGCTCATTCCAAACTTCACAAGGCAGTCCGAGCAATGGGATATCTGGGTATCAGAAACACATCCCTTCCAGTCTTTATACACACAGTGCATAGTCTCACTGGAAAACTAGGAATTACTACATCTGGAGGTAACCTTTCACCATAATAGGCTCTCTCAACCTCTCTTAGTGCTGCCACCTGCTCGGTAATCATAGGTCCAGCAGGATCCAGGTAATGGGGAGGTCCCAAAGCCATGTATGAAAGCAAACACACAAACTTTTCATTGCTGAATTTCTCACTAGTCACATATTGTCTCACAAAATGGCTCCCTGCTGCTGTGTTTACATTGCTGACCCCATCCTGTCAAGACATTGGTAACTTTTCTCATGCATCAAAATCTGTTCATTTGCTCAAAACTGTGCTTCTGAACTCTCTGGCTACTGAATTTACTTTAAACTGCAATGATTGCTCTGCTGGTACATTTCAGCACATTCATACACATTTTAAACAGGTAACTTGACTTTGGGATCAGCATCAATTCAGGAAAACTCTATTTACATGCTCAAAGTCACTTGTAAGCCCCACAGTTATTCTTTGCACAGGATTGCCTGTTTGCCTCACCCTCCATAAACAACTCAGTCCTGCTGCTTAGACAAAATTACTGTTGTTAAAACCATTTTATCATTGGTCACAGTCTATGCTCAGAATTTCTGCCTGTTGCCCTACTTCTTCAACTTGCAGTCCTTCTTTGCACAAAAAATCACATTGCTAGCATACAGGTTTAGCTGGCTTGATAAACACACAACAGATTGTTTGCACAGTTAACTTGTTTACTTACAGAACTCAGTAGCTGGTTCCTTCCGATGGAACATGTTTGGCCTGCTGCCGATTTTAGGAGGCCTCTAGGGTGAAAGGGGCTGGCAGTCCCACCGATCATAGCCATGAATGCATTGATCACTCTCCAGTCATTTGGAAAATGGGTTGAGCCTGAAATTACACAGTACTAGTCTGTTTAATAAAATTTAGAATGCTCACAAGCCCCTTGATGGTTGACTCTGGTCTAACCAGCTCGCACATCACTCTCTCTCTCTCTCTCCTGCTCGAATACTCTGCAGCACACAGACACTGGCCAGGGGGTGGGACTGGATGCAGCCATGCCAATCACGTGACACCATGCAAATGAGCCTCTCTCTCTCTCTCTCTCTCATTTTCCTCGCTTGCTTTTCTTGCATTGCAATCGTCAAGTAGAAGCAAATTTAATCTGCAAACTCTAACTTTTTTCTTTGGCTGTAATTTCAGTTGAGGGAGCACTATTTTGACCAGTTTTACCACAGTTACTGGACAATTTCCTTAGTGACTCCCAATTTGCACTAAGCACATGAAACTTTCAGGGGCCATATATGAGTCTGTTCCTCAAAGTCTACAATACTTTTGGCACTTTAAAATTGCATTTTAAAAGTTCTTTAAGCACTTTTGATGCAGACACCAGGGCACACACTTCAATGCTTTACTGTCAATTACTAGCTGAAAACACACAAGCAGCACTCTGTTCTTTTACTGTACTAGAATGCACAAAGCAGCACATTTGGGTGGAATTTTCTGGGCAAAATCCCTTGTTCAAAGCTTTCTTTCTGTTTGACCTACACTGCTACTAGACAAAAGATGTTAAACATACCCTTTTGCAAAAATCTCTGGTTCTTTCCCCAAATAAAACAGCACCAGATGAGCCCCCATTTTTGTAACCACCCCAATACTTTGCACAGTTAGCTACCCTGGCACTCATAACTGGGCATGAGACAAATCAGAAACATTTTGAAATAGTACCATCCTAGCTTTGGGAATGTATACAAGGCTCATTACTCTAGAGGTCAAAGGGATGCAGGTGTACAAAAGCAATATGACCTATTTGGTATTTACAAAAACCAAGTCCTGGGAAGAACTTTCTGCTAGGGCTATGCTAGATCTATACTTCTGGAGAGGTACCCAGTAACTTCACACACAGGAAGCAAATATGTGACTGTCCAAACCAGATTTGGGGTACTAGAGTGTGGCTTTATTCCAAAAAGATGTTTTCCAAATGAAGGTTGGACCCCCAAGGTTTACACATCGTGGCACTAGGAACTTGTAGAACAACAAATTGACTGTATCTGACAGAAAACTCTTCATATTCCCACACTGTAGGACATTGAACATCTTGTACTTGTATTCCCATATAGCATAGGACATTAAACATTTCTTCCAGTGGCACTGTACAATTGAACATTCCTCTAGTGGCACTGGCCACAACTGAACATACATTTGCTAACATCTAGCACAACCTACTTCAGGGGGTAAAATCCTCTTCAGACATTAGCCCTATGTCTAAAGTAACCAGGCACCCTTACTAAACTTGTAGTACTGAACTGTTTACTCCAGGTGGGGGTCTGCTCACCCTTTGCTCCCAAATCCATACTAGCCAAACTACCTGCTATATCCTCAGTCATCGTAGATCCCTTCTGCCATCAGTCTCGCTTGTCTTTCTCCATTGTTGTCCTGATTTCTTCACTACACCCACTGTCGTTATAGTTTCCCACTTGCTCTGTTCATGGGAGGTCTAATTCAGTCACTCAGTTTGAGTTGCCCATATCACTGGATATCAAAAACAACAGACAGAATGCAGTGTTCAGAATGGGAAGTGTGTGGATGACATGTTCTGGAGTCACTTTCACTATATTAAACACACAAAGCTCAGCTGTTTACCAGCAATACCAAAGGGATTTCATAAGTTCAGGACATAAAGAACATACAAATTCACACAAGAGGGCCAGAGGTTAATACTTCCATGTTCAGACTACTGAATCATGTTGATATCACTGATTTTATGAATGACATAACATATTTTGTAGTGTACATAGCTGGGACCCATATGGGTACATTTGTGTAGATTACACAGTGCACCCTTTGAAACAGGGAATCCAAGAATATGTTAGTGAAACTGTCCTTAAAACTGGAGAACACCCTTGGGGCATTTCATGATATCCAGTAATGTTGGCCTGAAAACATTTAGGTTTCTGGGCTTAGAGTTTATTATGCCATGTAAATGATGTTAATATTTAAAGGCTTAGGGCGGCTTGTTAAAGATCCTCCAGATGTAATTGATGACTTACATAATGAGTTGAGTGTAGTCATGCTACTAGTGTTAAACTGCTAAATGTCATAAAACATGGTCCAACTTGGTGTAACAAAGTAGCCACAATTTGTGCTCATAAAATGACACATGCAGTTTTATTATTAGATAAAAATAGTTAATAGTGTCTACTTTATTCCCAGATTCACATACATCTTGAATTGATCTAGTTATATCCTTAACGTATGTTTGAAAATATACTACTTACTTATTAGATATAAATGTTAGTAATAATGGTTGTGGGTATAAGTACTGTGTGATGTGTATATGATGTGCCTCTTGTGTAAATTGTGCATAAATTGTGCATATTATTGTAACATAATTATGAAAAAACATTATATGATAAAAGAGTAGTAAAGGTTTGTTATTTCTTCTGTTTATAGGCATCTTAAATACAAAATATTTATCTGTATTGTTTTGGATATACTGTATGTCTTTGTTTATTATTGTTGAATGCAGTGTATGGAAAAAGTGTAAAATGTCATATAATTGTAACCCCCACCACTACTTTAGACAGTTAGCTACCCTGCACCCATAACTGGGCACAGACAAATTCAGAAACATTTAGAAATGGTACCATCAGAGCTTTGGAATGTATACCAGGCTCATTACTCTAGAGATCAAAAGTGGTGGGGTGTACAAAAGCAATATGACCTATTAGGTATTTACAAAACCAGGTCCTGGGGAGAGAACTTTTACTAGGGCTATACTAGATCTCTACTTCTGGAGTGGTACAGTAACTACACACACAAAGCAATAATGGAACTGTTCAAACCAGAGTTGGGGTTCTAGAGGTGGCTTTATTCCAAAAGATGTTCTCTAAAGCAAGGGTGGGCCCCCAAGGTTGACACATCATGGCACTAGGAACTTGCAGAACAAAAAATTGACTGTATCTGACAGAAAACTCTTTGTATTCCCACACTGTTGGACATTGAACATCTTGCACTTGTATTCCCATATAGCATAGGACATTTAACATTTCTTCCAGTGGCACTGGCCACAATTGAAAAGACATTTACTAATAGAACACTTGCACCTTGCATTTCCATATAACACAGGACACTGAACATTTCTTCCAGTGGCACTGGCCACAACTGAACATACATTTTGCTAATATCCAACACAACCTACTTCAGGGTGTAAAATCCCCTTCAGGCATTGGCCCTATGTCTAAAGTAACCAATCATCCTTACTGAACCTGTAGTCCTGAATTGGTTACTCAAGATGGGGGTCTTCCCACCCTTTGCTCCCAAATCCATATCCAGCCATTCTTCAGAGTTACACCTTAAACATTTTGAATACACTTTGGTAAATACTTAATTGAATGAACTTTGGCATCCAGCATTTAATACACTACACTGGTAGTGGAAGAAGTAAAGTCCTGAACAATGTGATATAGTCATACCTCTGGACATCACACATCAGCCAACTTTAAATGAAAACAGTCTTACACATCTGAACAGAAATGTTATGTATTTCCCTTTTAGCCAGGGAACACAACAACACAGGTACTTGTTTTGTGCAACAACAAGTCTGATCCTACTCACTGTTAGACAATTCAGGCAGCTTTTCCTGGATCAAAAAGGGGATTGCCCCAAAGATCCGTCTACTAGCAGTCCTTTTCACCCCTCCAGGGATGAAAATCAGGAGATCCTGCTGTAGACAACAGTTTCCACCACTTCTCTTGACAAACTGGAGAATACCAGGATTAGGATGAGAATACAGGGCACTCCTCAGAGCCCTCAGCTAAGCAGTTCTCACTCCTCACACTTCACACTGGAACTCTACACTGACTACTGTCTCAGAATTGTAAAACTCCCTCCTTACAGCTGGCAAAGGCTTATGCTGCTGCGAGAGCTCTAAATGAGTTCATCACTTTCATCTCAGCTGAAGCCAAGTAAACAAAAGAGTGAGCAGGTGAAAAACCCATTTAACTAGTTAATCACCAGCTGCCTATCCCTGCCTAGCACTGATACTGAAGGGATTCTAGTATCCCCAAGGGGCTGGTTGGTTACATAATTTTAATTAAAAAAAAAGAAAGTGACACAAGGATCTAATTAATGACACATGCTGTAAAGTAGATAAATTGACACAACAAAAATATTTATAAATAGCAATCAAACATGTTGACAAATATTTTGATACAGAACAACCAAAATGCAGAAAATGCCTCTATCAAGTGTTTTGAAAGTACAGTCCTTAGAGTTCATCACAGCATGTAAAACCAGCATTTGTCAATGCCTGATGCTTGCTGCTGGTATTAATGTTGTACCCTGTCAAGGTGCAGATCCCGGGCTATGCTGGAAGACTAAGGCTTGGACCGGGGGGGGTGCAGTTATGGTGTGACAACAACTGACAAACTGAAGGGAATTTCAAAGAATAAAAAATATAGTTTTCACCATTCTCTGCTTGGAGTGGGGGCTGGGCTCTCAGTGTAGAGGTTCCTCTGCAGCAGTGCTGCTGTAGCCTGGTGTACTTAAGTGATTTCAGAAAGTAATGTGGCTTCCATTCCCTCCAGTCTGGTGTGAGAACATCATAAAACTGAACTGCAGGCTGTGGTAGAGCTGTGCTCTATGTTAGAAATAACTGGAGCACCCAGGGACCTATTTTTCTAACCTCTCCCCTTTTCTGTCTTAGTAGTATGCTGCAGCAGTGCCATTTTCCTATCCTATTTATTCCCCATTTTATGCTTTGGTAGATTGGACATCTACATAGGTAGTGTCCCCTCTCACTATTCTTTCTGTTACATTTTTTTTTCTTTTCTGTCCATATGTGGTGCTAAAGTGCCTGACATGCTGAATAAAATGCTTGATATGCATATGAATAAGAAGAACTGCTTAAAGAAGTGCTTATAATGCTTTAGCAATCAAAAAGTGCCAAGCATGTTTGCTGGCTGTTTATATGAATAACATGCAGAGGGTACTTTGTAAATAATTTATATGTTGCTTAAAATCCTGATTCTAAAAAGCCTGCAGTGCTTGAATTCAGGACAGAAGCAGCCTAACTGGAAGAAAGCTGTAACTTAACGACAAGAATGTGCATGGCGAAAGGTAAGTCATTGTTGTTGTTTGTTTTTTATTTAATTAGGGCTGTGTGGCACTTACAATATATTTTGGGGACAGAAATGCACTAATGAAACCCTAGACTGAGAATGGCAGCTGGTGCTGTATTGGGAGTGAAAGGGTTCATCAACTGTCCCAATGAACAGCTTCTGTCTGGCAGAAGTCTCCCCAAACAGATTTATAGCCTTTCCCATGTGTAGCCTACGTTACAACACACTTAGTGCATTCCAAATAGCATTCTTCAGACACAGACATTAACCTTTCTTTGCTCTGACACATAGAGAATGAATGATCTGATTTATGAATGTGTCTGTCGGCACAATGTTTTGAAGAAGAAGCCACAAGAAAGGATGTTTTTTGAAAGGAGGTTTCCCAGTGCTTGGTGAGCCAAATGGGCAGTGCTAGGGACACCAATCAGACCATGTGCTCGGGAGCCAGTCAGGCAGAGCAGCACCTAATTCAAATGAGTGGCTGGGTTATAAAAAGCTGGACCTAGCCGCTATCCTGTGTGGTGGTCGAGTGGGCACTGGAGCGTGTGGTGGGTACTGTTGATTGAGTCAGGGGCCCAGATTGAGCCGCATCTGCAGCTTGAGTTGTGCAGCAGGAGCTGCTCAAGTCAGGGGCACTAAGGGAGCTGCATTCATGGCTTAAATTGTGTGGCAGGAGCCACTGAAGAAGAAGCCAGAAGAAAGGAGGTTTATGACCCACCCATCCCGATCCTGACCTCTATTACATGGTTGAGGTGGAAGGAGCCAGATTCACAGAGCAGCAAGGAGCCAAGGGCTGGTAAGCAGCAGAAAATAGGGGAAGACGTGTACACAGGAGGGGGCCAGGAAGAAGCTGATCACCACTGGACTTCGGGGACTCAGGCTGAATGCAGATGGTGAGTCCGTCTGGCACTATTTTGTCTACAGGGAGTGGGGACAAGAGTGTGCCATCTTAAGCTGTATTTTGGCATATGACACTGTATTTGCAGTTGTAAGTCACCTTAGTGTGTAAGGTATTTTAGGCAGGGACTAGGAAAAATCAAAAAGGGAAAAAGTGCTGAAGGTTTATCTTGTTTCTTTAGGGACAGGTTAGTTAAAACTCATAGATTGTACTGGTGGAAAAAAATAAAACTAATAGGTAGTACTGTGTTCTTTTTACTGTCCTGTAAGTTTATTTTGATTTTTGAGGGCAGAACTACAGTAGTTAAAAACATACAAATAGTACTGGGTGGAAAACTTATTGGTAGTGCTGTATTATTTTGTATTGTCCTTTCCTGTTAGTTAAATACTGCTTAAACATGGGTAGAATAATGGGCTGTAATGGTTGTGGGCGGCAGTTTGGATGAATGTTTTGTGGAAGCTTGGAGGTTGTCCAATCTGTCACAGGCTGAGAAGGCTCAAGGAGGAGGTGCTGTGGCTTGGTAGGGAGTTGGAGAGTATGAAAGGAGGGAGAGTGGCTGCTGGGGCAAAAGGGCCACCCCCAGAGGATAACATGAGGGCACCACATGGGAGGAACATCAGTTCAAGAGAGTGGATGGGGAGGGGGTGCAGGAGTAAACCAAACAGGAGACCAGGCACTGTATGGAGGGCTGTAGTTGGGAGGGAAGAGCCGATGCCCAGCAAGGCTGTGGGGGCAGGTAATAGGTTTGCTGTCCTGACAGCATTGGTGGAGGATGAGGGGGGAAGGATTTCCAGGATGGGGCAGGAGAGGGAAAGGGAGGGGAAGGCAAAAGGGATGGAAGTAGGTCAGAGGAGGAAGCCAGGGGTAAAAAGGGGGAGGAGCACAGCTGGAAGGATGGTCAAAGGGAGCAGAGAGGAAGGAGAGCAACAGAGCTGGGAGTTTGGCTGAGAAAGGCAGAAGGGGATCCAGGGAGGTTGGGTGGGATGTGGAGGATAGTGAAGAAACAGGAAGGGAGAGGGTGGACAGGTCAGAGGAGGAGCCATGGGGAAGGGCAGAGCTACAAGGTGGTGGACTCAGAGATAGTTACCTTGGTAGTAGACTGGGGCAGAAATGAGGAATGAAGATGGGGATACTAGTGCTGGTAGATTCCATACTAAAGGGATAAGATGAGGCAGTAAGGGGAAAGGCACAGTTGTATATGGGTTGAGTCCATACCTGGGTTAATGGCGGGCAGGGCGGGGCAGTCAATTCTGAAGTGCACAAGGAGGGTAGGAGGAAACTGCATCTCGTGGTGCATGTGGGTAGGAATGACCTGGTGGGGGAAGACAGTGGAAGTTGTGAGGGAGAGGTTGGAGGAACTGGGAAGGGTGTCTGAGGAGCTGTGGGAATCAGTGACCCTCGCAAAGGTGCTCCCTGTTTCATCTTGTGAGTACGGTGAGAAAGGAGGATTAGAGAGTTCAACATATGGCTGGAAGGAATGGTGTCAATCAAGGGGTAAGAGTTAGTGGGGTTGGGGTGGAACCTGGGCCAACTATGATCTATATGAAGGACAGGTTACACTTGAGTGGGGAGGGGAAGGGAACATTTAAACAGGGGACAGAGGGGTACAAAGCAGCAAAGATGAGTTTAAATCAGGTGGGGGGGTGTCAAGTGGACAGCTGTTAGGCAGGAAACCCAGAGAGGGGAGCCCGATGAGCTTAGCCCCCAAGATAACAGAGGAGGAGTCAGCGTAAAGGCATGGGGGGGATGGAAACCCAGGGTAAGGCAAGGAAGGAAATTGGGTTGAGGGTGATCACATTGAATGTGAGGAGCCTAGGTAATAAGTTAGCTAAGTTGCAGGGTCTCTTGGCAGTGAGGAGGTAGACATTGGGGCCATCACAGAAACATGGGCTGCCCAGTACCAGGTCTGGGATATGATGATCCCAGGGTATAGAATATTCAGAAAGGATAGGGCTAAAGGGAAAGGGCAGAGTGTTGCAATCTATGTTCAAGAAGGGATAAGGTGTACAAAGGAGAAGGGGGAGGAAGGCAGAATAGAGGCCCTATGGATATAGTTTCAGGGCTTGAGAGGTAGGACACTGAGGATGGGGGTACTATACAGACCACCAGTGCAAGGGGATGACCTGGACAGAGAGCTATCTGAGCAAATCAAAAGGGTCTGTAGGAAGGGGAACACAGTGGTGGTGGGGGACTTCAACCTACCTGTGGTGGATTGGAGCACTTCATCCACCACGAGTGTGAGGAAGCAGGTCATACTAGAAGCATTTCAGGAGAGCTTCCTTGTGCAGTTGGTACATGAGCCTACTAGACTGGAGAGGACTCTGGACCTCGTACTTTCAAATGGGGAGGCTGTAAGAGATCTTGGGGGGAAGGACCCTCTGGCTGGGAGTGACCACCACTCGGTGTGGTTCCACTCAATATGGAGTGCGAAACAGGGGCTACAGGGACCAGGGTGATTGATTTTAAATGGAAGACTTTAATAGGATGGGAGAAATTTGGGGTAAGCATCTGGCAGGTATTCATCAAGACATGGATGCTAATCAGATGTGGGACATTATTAAAAGACACGGAGTAAGAAGGAAAACCAAAGAAGCCCAGTTGGTTGATTTGGGAGGTTATGGAGGTAGGGCCCAAGAAAGGAATTTCAAAACTCAAGAAATTGGAAGGGTAGGGTTATAATGATGAGTATACTGAAGAAGTCAGGAGGTTACCAGGCTAGTCAGAGGAGCAAGGCCTCAAGAACTGTAACTGGCAAAGGGTATTAAGGAAGGAGAAAAGATCTTCTTCAGATACATTAGAGAAATAAGGAAAAACAAAGACCAGATTGAGATGATTAGGAAGGACAAAGGGTGGGTAGAGAAGGGGGTGAAACAGGCAGAGGCATTAAACGAATACTTCTGTTCTGTGTTCACAAAGGAGAAAGGAGGACAGATACCCCAAAGAGGGGAGGTAGGAGGTGAGGGAGGGGTGACTAATGTAGGGATTACAGAAGACAGATTTCTGGAAGGATTGAGGGCACTAAGGGTGGACAAGTTACTGGGAACAGATGGCATTCACCCTAGGGTACTTAGAGAGCTAGCAGAGATCCTGGCAGGACCACATTGGCTGACCTGTTCTGTACCTCTCTGGACACAGGATGCATACCACAAGACTGGAGGATGGCCCATGAGGTGCCCATTCACAAAAGTGGCCCCAGGGATGAGCCAGAAAACTACAGGCCAGTGAGTCTCACATCGATTGTGGGGAAGCTCATGAGGACAATCCTAAAGGAGAGGCTAGTGACCTTCTTAGAGGACAATGGTCTCCAGGATGGTCATCAACATGGGTTTGTCTCAGGCAGATCCTGCCAGACAAATCTAATTGAGTATTATGACCAGGTGACCAGGGAACTGCACAGGGGCAATGTGGTGGATGTCCTGTATTTGGACTTCAGCAAGGCCTTTGATTCTGTGCAGCATGGGAGGCTGGGAGGGAAGCTGGAATACATAGGGGTGGGAACAAAGATAGTCAAATGGATTGTCAACTGGCTGAATGGGAGGCAGCAGAGGGTGGTGGTGGTGGTGAGGGACTCTTATCACCAAGGGAAGTGACCAGTGGGGTGACACAGGGATCTGTACTGGGACCAGTGCTGTTTGGGATATTCATAGCTGATATCAAACACGGGGTCTGGAGTAGGATCAGTCTGATCCTGATGATACAAGATGGGAGCTGTGGTAGATGACATCAAGGGTGGAAGGTGCTTGAGGAGGACCTGACCAAACTACAGGTGTGGTCAGAAACAAGGCAGCTGGGATTCAATGCTAAGAAGTGCAAGGTACTGCACTTCAGATTTAGAAATCAGGGGAGGAGCTATCAGCTGGGGGGGGTACTGCTGGAAAGTAATGAGGAGGAAAAGGATCTGGGGGTGCTTATAACGGGCAGCATGAAACACTCAGCTCAGTGCAGGAAGGCAGCAGTAAAAGCCAATAGGATGCTAAGGTGTATAGTGAGGGGAATCTTCTCCAGGAACTGGGAAGTGATCCCTCCCCTGTACAGGTCTCTGGTCAGGCCTCACCTGGAGTACTGCATGCAGTACTGGTGCCCGTTCCTGAAGGACATCAAATTGTTCGAGGGGGTGCAATGTAGGTTGACAAAGTTGATCGAGGGATCTGAGGGGAAAGTCCTGAGGATAGATTGGATGAGCTGAACATGTACTGTACTCCTGGAGGAGAGGAGGATAAAGAGATAGTATTGAAACCCTTAAATACCTTAAGGGATATATGAGGTTAATACAGAGGATTTTCCAGCTTAGAAGAGGGAGGGATACGAGACAGCATCAGCTGAGGTTGGAGGGGAAGATTCAAGAAGGAAATCAAGAGACATTTTTTCACAGAAAGGGTGGTGGACAAGTGGAATACTCTGCCCAAGGAGGTGGTATCCTGTAGAATGGTGGGTCGCTTTAAGAGAGGTTGGAACTGGGTGAAGGGGGTGTTATGATGAAGAGGGGTGGGGGAGAGTGGGGCAACTGCAAGTTGAAGGGCTAGCTGCACATTCAAGCAGACTCGATAGACCATAAGGCCTGCTTCTGCTAGCATTTTCATATGTTTACGTCCACACACTTCATGCCTGAGAGTGTCATAATCAGGCCTACTGATTATTGGTCAAGACCCTTGTAGAGTGTTCTGCATTGGAGCACTTGACACACCTCTCAAAGCCCTGTATCATACCAAAATGCTTTGCTTAACAGCAAGCATAAAAGGGGTGATAGAACAAATATTTTATTGCAAACAGGAATCAAAATAGGCATTTGTCCAGGGTGTACCTTAGCCAAATAGACTGAAGCAGGAGCTGATTTCCTACTCTTTCTTTTTAATATTGTGGATACCCTAACATCACATTTCCCTACTATTGTTGCTGTAAGTTGAACCCTAACAGGTACATTAACACACTTTTTTGCAATGAAATTCCCTTCTCTTTGAGATAGTGGAATCATATCCCTGTTCATGCTTGTCCCTTTAGGATCCACGTGAACAGATACATATGGCTGCAGAAGCACAGGGTGCTCTGGGCCCTGTACTTCTGTGCTGCTACAGATGCAGATGTGCAGGGCCCACAAAGTGAGGAGTCCGTCTACCTGCGGAAGGACAGCCCTATGATATGACTCAAAAATTCTTGTTTCATGAGCTCTTTTCAAGGTCATGACTAACTGTGTTTAGGGTCTTAAGAAAGCTTTTTAGATCTTTTTTTCAAATGTTACAAAATAAGTAATAAGCCTATAATAGGGTGTGTATTAAATGATTTTAATGCACACCCTGGGGCATAGTCGGCCTTTTGTCCTTACACTCTGGGAAATGCATTAAAATCCTTTAATGCACACTCTGTAGTGGCTTATTACACTTATAAAATGGCTCTAAATGTATAGTTATTGTAAGAAGATAATTTAATTAACTGGTTTTAAGTAACTTTTTTTTTTCCATATTCTGTTTGTGCTCCTATTTCTCCATGCTCCCTTCCGACCGACCCTCCCAGCCCCAACATCCCGGATTTACTGGGGCTTACCTTTCTGCCCAGCCCAGAAGCAGAGCCTGTGGAGTGTTGGGCTTCATCCTGCAACCAGAGAATTGATTTTCTCCTCCATTTTCTCCCTGTTCCCCATTGCTGGGGTGCACACACTAGACATGTATGTGTGGAGGCACGTGCACATCTGTGGAAGACCCGCAGCACCCACCCTTCCAGTGTGCCCACAGACCCGCACTTCCCTCAGGCCTCCACCTGGGGTAGTCATTCAGCATTGCACAACTCCTCCCCTCCCTGGGAGAGGAGAGCTGTCCTCAGATGCTCAGTCCTCTTCCCCTTCCAACCCCCCAACAGCCCAGGCTCATTCCCAAACCTGAGTGCTGGCGTGGAGCAGGTATGGCATCTAGTGCCTCAACCCTCAGCACCACCGGGCCAGCTGGTTTTAAGTAACTTAAATGTTTTTAATGTTTATATGTGGTTTTACTGCATTTGTGCATTAAAATGTCCCTGTTTCAAATTGTATTGCTAGTAGGTGTTTAATACATTTACTTTGAAATGTCAGCAGGTGACGCTGTGAGTTTATACTGCATTTAGTGCTACAAAATGAGCTTACTCAATGGTGATCGTCTGGTTAAATAAAGACTTTGATTGACTGATTGATTGATTGATTGATTGAGATGATGTGCTTGAAAAGTGAAGCACTGAAAATGGATGCTTTTGTTGCCTTGTAGAGCCAGCCACCCCCCCCCCACACACACAACTTATTCAATGTGGAGAAATATTTTTTATGGTGCTTTTAAATGACATTACATTGTCAGTTGTGGAAAAAATGATACACACATTGGAGTGAGGTGTAACTCTCCCTCAGCATGGCTCAGCTGGTAGCACATCCGCCTCTGGACCAGAAAGTCGTGGGTTCTTGTCCCACACCGGGATTGAACTTTCACCTAAAACGCTGGCATCTCAGTGCAGTATTAGGGGGGTGCTGTATTGCTGGGGTGTGCTGTCCTTCTGATGAGACATTAAAACCGAGGTCCCTGTTGTCCTGGTGGGTGTCCAGGTGAAAGTAATAGAACCCAGGGTACTATTTGCAAAGAGTAGGGGACATTCCCGGTGTCCTGGCCAACATTTCCCTTCCCATAAACTGGGACTGCTACTCCAGCGGCCACTTTGATTTGTTTATATCACAACTCTAAATATTACTGAAAGCTGTGGAAATATCACGCTCATACAAATCAATGGAGCACACACACAGGCCTCATTTTCTGACATCACAAAAGGGGGCTGCAGGTGCCTGCCTGGGGGCATGTCAGCAGGTTAAGGAAGCAGCTCTTTTTTTCCTGGGTACAAATTAGGTGTGCTGTAACTTTTTTACTGGACTGAACAGCATCGCATTTTTAATGCCCCTCAACACTGGAGCAGGTCAGCTACCACATACTGTATGTTTGGGAGGGGCTGGAAAAATTACAATGCACATCTGCTCTTTAATGTATCAAGTGGTAGCTAGGTAAAACTGGTGACCGGGTGGATAACCCTAAAACTAAATTGGGAGGTGAAAGCAACTTGGAAATCAACTTTATGTTCTAACCAGGGGAAGAGATGTCTATAAGGTATCAGAAAGATCTGCACCAATCCTCCCAAGATGATAAGCTTTTGATCTCCAAAATTAAACTGAATGAGGTCATGGAGGACTTGCAACTAGAGATGCAGCGAAATTAAATTCCGCCAGCAAAGTGAACATGAAGTGGCCACTTCTCATTGTCCCAGCGCTATGCGGAGTGACCATTGTAAAGTGCTCACTTCGCTTTGTTATTATGACTTCACGTTGTCATTCCACCTTTAACTCGAAGTAAGGCGGAATGACAACAATATAGGCAGCCCCCCCCATACACATCACATGGCTTACAGTTCTGTAAGCCACATGCTTTAGCCAGGCAGGAAGGAAGTGAGCCATAGAAGCAGATACTTTCATTTTCTCCTTTGCAGAGGTAGAGAGGAAGCATTTTGTGGCGAGGAGAGTTCTTGGCTGCTTGTTCTGAAAGATGATCAGATTCAAAACCCAAAAGCTTTTTTAAAAGCTAATTGTTTAGTTTTTTGTACTTTTTATCAGTTCATTTTTTCTTTTTTGTGACTGATTTCTTTGCTTTATAAGTTTTGGTGTGTGTGTGTGTGTGTGCATGTGCGTGCATATGTGTGTGTGTGTGTGTGTGTGTGTGAGACTGTGGGTGTGCCTGTGTTGTGTGAGTGTGTGTGAAGTTGGGACCCATCAGAGAGGAAAGGAGTGTTTTTTTCTTTTGTAATGGAGGATCAGGGACAGTATGTGGCCTGTGGCAGGAGGAGAGCAGTGCACACACATGGGGACATAACCAGGTGGTGTTAGACCAGTCCAGAGTGTTTGGTCATCCCCCACAGAAGCAACAGCTGCAGCACCACCAGTGCCACTTCCAGCAGGTCTGCCACCACCACCACCACCAGTGGCAGCTGCAGGAGTTCCAGCAGCACCACCTCCACAGCAGCAGGTGGAGCCCCAGGTCCATGAACATTGCTGCCAGCAGTGCATCTGCCCCTCCCATGTCTGGTCTCCCCCCTGCAGCTCCCCAGTTTGGCAGTTTTTCCAACTGTGTTGTGGGGACAGCAGCCTTGTGGTGTGTCTGCTTTGTGGGGTGCAGGTGTGCCATGGCCCCCGGGGGACACATCTGGGGACCGGGGTCCAGTGAACCCATATGTTGTACCACCACAAGGTGGAGTGGCAGACTGCCACAGAACAGACCAGGCCTCCACCTGCTAGCTGTTCTGTGGCAGTGGCAGGGGGTGTTGTTGTGCTTTGTCACAGCCAGAGGAGGCCAGCAGCAGTTGCTCCAGTACTGCCACCAGCACCATCCTCACCAATGCATCTACCTGGTGTTCCCCCACCAGTGGACCCCACAATGCCAGCAACTCAGGCAGACATAGGACTTTTGTGTGCCATGGTGGAAGAGAATAATGAGAGAGTGAATGTTGTCCAGCAGCAGTTGGAGCAGATAGAGCAACATCAGTTACAGATTGTGTCAATGCTCCATCTGCTGCTGGACCATCAGGGATCCCCATTAGCTTTTTTTTTAGCACCCCCCCACCTCTGTAGTGTTTTTTCTTTTGTTTATGTTTAATAACAAACAGAAGGAAGGCCACCACCACAGTAGTAGTTTAAAGGGAAGCAGTCAGCAACAGCAGCTCTCACCCCCTGCAAGGCTTACCCTCCACTTAAATCTTTGAAATATGTTGCAGCATTTTTCTCGCACCATAACATACTTTATTTTAATAGAGAAAAGACCATGAACCAGAAGTATGGCAAATTCTATGGGGGCTCCATTATGTGTAAAGGTGCGGCAATACACCATGCGCTTCAATACTTTTGTATTGAAGCACATTGTGCGTCGCCGCACCTTTACACATAATGGAGCCCTCATCACATCCACCATACTTCCAGGTCATGGACTTTTCTGTATTAAAATAAAGTATGTTGTGGCACGAGAAAAATGCCGCAAAATACTTCAAAGACTTAACTGGAGAATAAGCCTTGCAGGGGGCAGGAGCTCCTGTTACTGACTGCTTCCCTTTAAATATATAGATACACATACATACATGCTCCTTGGTGCCCTGTTATTATAATCCGGTGCCTCAGTATTGTTTACATTCTGTTGTGGAATGGTTGTGGAAAAGCAGGACTGAACAGTGCAAGTATAATGTGCTAAATTGCATGTGTGCAGTCAGTGTTGTTTCCTGTGTGTGTGTGAGACATCAGACATTTTCCAACTTCTTGCAAACATATATATGCTGACTTGTTGCAGGGTTTATGGTATAAAGAATAGAGATAAGAATATGTAACATAGATTTTATTGTCACCATTATCATCAGCAGACTAAGTGATATGATAATTTTTCAGAGGTGTCTGGCCAGAATGCATCTTAGTCACATACTGCACACATGACTTTTAGGAGAGCATGTGTTTTTTGTGCTATTATCTCCACAAAGTCATGTGTGCACTGTTAGTATTTGAAGTGCACATTGATCTGAGACCTCTGAAAACATATCATATCACTTACTGCATCGGTGCTGATGGTACAAATAAAATATTTGTCATAAATTCTTTCGTATCTTTATTCTTTACATACTGCAACAAGTCACACCATATATATGTTTGCACAAAGCTGGATAATGTCTGCACACACTGGAAAGAACACTGTCGGCACACATGTAGTTTAGCACTGCATACTTGCACTGCTCAGTCCTGCTTTTTGACAAACACTTCAAGAGTCCTGACACAAAGTAAACATTACTAAGGCTCCAGAAATATTTATTTTTTGAAAGAGACATTAAAGCAGCAGTGCAACAATCTGGTTAAAATTTTGATCTCTACTTTTTCATGCAATTTTACATTGCTACTTTACTTACCTCTGACTTGTATGATACCATTCTTTCCAGTCCCACTTCATAGGATTACAAAATACAATAGATATTTATTATTGTCTTAAAAAGCCATTAAATGTGCAAAATCACAATTTTGCAAACTCAAATAAAGTGCTAAATGTATAAAAATATTTGAGCGCTATACAGAACTGTTTTTTAAGTATTGCGCCATATCGAATAGAGTTCTAGTCTGTACCAGAGTCCGATACCAAATCTCATATGAGGTCTATTGCAGCTTGATTTTGTTATATGGCATTCCAGGTAAAGGATCTCCCAGGTATTAAAATGTAAGAAACAACTTAATTGACCAAAGGGAAATATGATCCAAAACAAAACAAACTTCTTACTTCACAATGCATGCTGGAAAGCAAGGATCACAGGTGCACTCCAATCAGTGAAAGTCCCAAAATACTGTCAGTGCTAACAACTAGATCCTGAAGTAAGGAAAAATAATCCTGGAGGGGTGGAAATCATTGACTAATTTACCACAAAGCTGTGAAGCTGTATAGTATAATGGAACACATGTAAGTTTACAAAAAATGCCACTTCAAAAGGACCGCCATGCCTCCTACTGCGACCCCATCTGCATATAAACTAGGATTCTAACATTTCACCTTACAGGTATCATCAGAGCATACCCAATAGTATGCAGAAGTGCTATTTAACTCCCAAAACACCCTGAAGTGATGAAAAGTGAGAGGAGTCAAACAAGAATACTTTGTACATTCCTAAACATGAAAACAACACACACCTAGATGTATGCAATAAAACAATTAATTGCTAGCAGTGCCAGGCTGTATGTTAGTGTTAAATTATAACATGAAACTGAGAACATAAGAGACCTGCATGAGTGTACTAGACGAAATCTACATTATACAACTGACCAGAGCCTGCAAGTCATACTTGGAGGCAAATGAAAGAGTCCATCAAAACCAATAGAATAACTAAAGATACAGCCAGCCAGATCATGCAAGTCATGGTTATATGTATGCTTGAGCAGGCTGGTTGTTTTCTATATACTTCTAAGTGTTTGTTTTCACTTTTAGGAATATGCACAAATGTATTCTTGTTTGACTTCCCTCATTTTTTCATCACTTCCGGGTGTTTTGGGAGTTAAATAGCACTTCTGCATACTATTGGGTATGCTGTGATGAAGACTGTAAGTTGAAACATGAGCGTCCTAGTTTCCAAGCCCACAAAGCTGATGGAGTCGCAGCAGGAGGCATGGCGGTGCTTTTGAAGCAGTGTTTTTTGTAAACTTACATGTGTTCCATTATACTATACAGCTTCACAGCTTTGGGGTACATTATTCAACAGTTTACACCACTCCAGGATTATTTTTCCTTACTTCAGGATCCAGTTGTTAGCATCGACAGTATTTTGGGACTTTCACTGATCTGAGTGCACCTTTGATCACCGCTTTCCAGCATGCATTGTGAAGTAAGAAGTTTGTCTTGTTTTGGATCATATTTCCCTTTGGTCAAGTAAGTTGTTTCTTACATTCTAATACCTGGGAGATCCTTTACCTGGAATGCCATATAATAAAATCAAACTGTAATAGACCCCATATGAGATTTGGTATCGGACTCTGGTACAGACTAGAACTCTATTTGATATAGTGCAATACTTAAAAAAAAAGCTCTGTATAGTGCTCAAATATTTTTATACATTTAGCATTTATTTGAGTTTGCACAATTGTGATTTTGCACATTTACTGGCTTTTGAGACAATACTAAATATCTATTGTATTGTGTAGTCTTATGAAGTGGAGTTACTTTGCTTACATATGTATGTGTCTGCTTTTGGAAATTTTTTTAATTCAATAAGCTTTATTAATTTCTATTTTAACATAAACATAAATCTCCCCAAAGGCGGGTAACAAATAGGCAACAAAGGTGGCTACTCCAATGTAGCAATGAATGTCAGTCTAATACAGTGGAGTTACCCTAGTTAATAGCACTACATTGATAGCAATACAATGAAAAAAAAAATCGCAAGACAAATAAAACGGAGGATTACACACCGCTACCCCACATTCCCCTATCCTATTCCACCCATCACTTCAATTTCTTTTCTTAATCCACCCAGAGTCATGTGTTGGTCATAAATCATTCAGGTAGTACATTCAAAGAAAAGGGTCTGTAGATTACTTATTTAGGGCTTCCATATGGTGAGCAGGGCATCTAATGATCCCCAGCTGTTCTGGTATGATAAGCACCTATTGCACATTAGGCAAATATGTTTCTCCAATTGGAGTGCCTACAAAGCCTCCTTATGCCATTTTAGGACAGATGGGGATGTATTATCCTTCCAGTGTCTCATTATGATCAGTTTTGCTGTGGCAGCAATCAAGGCCACATGAGCTTTCCTGACCTTGGGAGTACCCTGGGGAAAAGAGTTCAAAAAACAAACTTCTGGGGTAAATTAAAGGTCAGTTCCCAAGACTGGGTCCAAAGAATGTCTGATTGCTTGCCAAAAGATTTGCATTTTGTGGCATGTCCACAGCATATGGAACAAAGTACCCAGCCCGTCTCCACATCTTGTGCAAACCGGAGAGGACAGTTTCTCCAATTTGTGAAGTCTACCCTGAGTAAAATATAGGGTATGCATGATAACTTGGTAACTTGGTAAATTTTGACAAAGTAGGCCAGGGCCCATTTAATTGTCTCCCACTCCTAGTGGGTTTATATCATAATATAATGTTTACCATTTAGAAGCAAATAAGCATCCAACTCGCTTTTGAAAGAGTCAAAGGTAGTTGCTTCTACCACTTGCTTTGGGAGACTATTCCATATAAGGGAAGATCTGGAAACAAAAAAATTTAAATGTCTACTAGTTTTAGAAATATTTATAGAAACTTGTTTATCATGGGATCTTGAATTAGAGGTTTTATGGATCCTAACAATGCTACATTGCTCCATTAATGTTACATCATCCAAGATGTGGTACAAAAATAATAAATCGCCTCTAATTTGCCTAAGCTCCAAGGGATACAGATTCAGTATCAGTAATCTGTCTTCATATGCCATATTATGTAAATCTTTTATAGATTTGGTTAAACGTCTTTGGACTCTTTCAACTCTGTGTATGTCTTTCTTTAAATATGGGTTCCATACAGGAGAGCCATAATCCAGTATAGGAAGTACATAAGCTTTATAGAGTTTGAGTAAACACTCCTTATTTCTCGATATGAATCCTTTTTTTATTGAATAAATGATGCCATTACATTTACTTATCATTTTGGATATATGCATGTTAAAGGATAATTTGGAATCAATCCAAATACCTAGATCTTTTTCTAACTTGGTGCTTTTTAGTTTCTTGTTATTTAAGTAGTATGAGTACCTTGGGTTATTATTTCAAAATGAATCACTGAACACTTCTGTTCATTAAATTTCATATCATTTATATTACCCCATTCTTCTACTATACTCAGGCTATTTTTAGTTCTTCAAAATCCCCAATAGTTTTACTACTCCACCTATTTTGGTATCATCAGCAAATTTAGTTAAGTGAGATTAACTTCAACACTCATATCACTGATATACAACCCAAGCAATATGGTTCCCAGCATGGAGCCCTAGGGAATCCCACTAGCCACTCCACCCACCTCTGATAACTCTCCATTTATAGCACTCTCTGTACTCTATCTGACAGCCAGTTTTCAATCCACTTTATTATAGTTTTATTTATACCAAGTTTAATCAATTTGTTAATTAACTTATGATGGGGCACAGTATCAAAAGCCTTTCCTAGATCCAGATAAATAACATCCACGGGTTTACCTCTGTCCAAATTTACACTAATGAAATTGTAAAAGGCCAATAGGTTTGTGTTACAAGAGAGTCCTTTTTTAAAACCGTGCTGAGTAATATCTTCTAAATTCAGTCTTAGCATATCTTTTTCAATATTGATTTTAATCAATCTCTCTAAAACTTTGCAACAAACTGGCATCAAACTAATGGGCCTATAATTTGATAAACATGCTTTGTCACCCTTTTGAGAATGGGTACAACTATAGCTTTTCTAATCAAGGAGAATATCGCCAGTAGTGATAGATTTATTGAATATTAATGTCAGGGTCTCAACTAAGACGTCTGCAAGATTTTCCAGACAATAGAATCAATGTTATCAGATCCTGAGGAAGAAGATGATTTTATCTTGGACAGTTAGAATTTCACAGATTCTTGGCAAATATGGATAGGATCAGAGTTACTTGCACTTATATTGTTTTTATTTTAGCATTTGGTACTTGATATGTAGTAACAAAATACTCATTGAACCTATCAGCCATTACTTTATTATTTTTATGGTTTTACCATTTATTCTTACCAAGGAAATCCTTTCTTTTTTTGGTTGGTATTATTAATATATCCAAAAAGTTTTCATATTTTGTTCACAGCTAATTTATTTTCAAAATGTATTTTACCTTTCTTTATTACAGATTTAAGCAGACGTTGCTGTTTTTTATATTTGATAAGATTTATATCCGTAGGGTGAGTTTTATATTTTTTAAAGGCTTTATTTTTCTTCCTGATTTGTTTTTTAATGTCTTTGGTGAACCAGTGAGGAATAAGTCCCTTACTATTATATGTTTTACGAGTAGGAACCAATTTGGTTATGAGTAATTTTAATTTGTTTTTTAAGTCCTCCCACATAGAGTCTACTCCTAATTTACAAAAGGCTTCCCCCCAAATTAATTTTCCAAAAACATTTTTAATATTATTCCAATCAGTTTTTTTGTAATCAAAGGCTAAAGCACATTTAATAGTTTGGAAACTATCAACATGTATAGTACAATCAACTATGTTATGGTCACTATTTCCTAAATGTGGTAAGGTGTCACTATTACAGATCCTACCTATAGAGTTTGTAATAACAAGATCCAATATATTTAGTCCCCTAGTTGGGGTTTCAACCAGTTGGTAATATCCTTGAGTGGTTATGATGTCAATTAATACTTTTTCAAATACTGTACTCCTTCGAGGTTACCCAAGAAATGCCTGGTGTGTTAAAGTCCCTAAAATAAAAAGTCTCCTTAATTGGCTCTCATTGATCTCATCCAGGAGATTATTATTTAAAAAGTTATTACTGTTTGGTGGTCTATAACATATCCCTAAATTTATTTTTGTAGAATAGGAAAAGTTAGACTTAACCATAATGTTTCAGGTACATTTTCCATATGTTTATTTACTATAATTTCCTGGCTAGATATTATCTCAGACACATAACAGCATACACCACCACCCTTTTTATTTTCACGATTTATATTATAAAGTTGGAATCCTTGTATGTTGTTAGACCAGTTATTTTTTTCATCCCACCAGGTCTCTGTTACACATATAATATCCACCTTCTGTTGTTTCACTCAAATTTTAAGTTCACTTAATTTGTTGTTATTTAGGCTTCTAGCATTAATAAGCCAAGTTTTCAATTTATTTGTACTACTTTTCCTTGAATCTGAGGCATGTTTTGGTTTGGTAACATAGGGTGCTTTATATTTGAACCCTCTTCCCATAGGGAATTAGTTTAAATTTGCTAAGATGATTTTTCAAATACCCTACCCAGTTTATAAGTGCCCTGGTGACTTAGATGTAAACCATCCCAACTAAACAATGACAAATTGTTTTCAAAGTTTTCCCAATGAGGAATGGTTTTATAACCTTCATTTAGGGTCAATTTCCTTAGCCATTCATTTATGGCTTTAATCTTACATTGTGTGTAATAATTTGCCCTAGGGACTGGGAGAATTTCAGAAAACCATGCTTCACAATTTAATCTTGACAGTGTTTTACTAATGTTTATAAAATCTTGCTTAATTTTTTCAATACTTAGTTTCTTCAAGTCATTTGTACCCACATGTAAGATGACCAGGGGATTTGGACCTGGGTTTGATAAAATATCTGGGCACATTCTATCTATGTCCTAATTCCAGCTCCCTAAAGGAAGAACATGTAATATTATGCTTATCTGATCTGCATACAATTTTATCAGCATATTTAACTAATGAATCCCCAACACAAAAATTGTCTGCTTACTTTATCTGGATTTTCAATATCATTTGTTGTACCCCATTTTTCGAAAAAGATTGAGCTCTTACTGTAACATATCCTATTTTACTTGGATTTGTATTATATGATTTGGAACCTGATACTGGAGGTCTGTTAACAATAGGTTCATTTTCACATAGAGTGCCATTTGAATTAGCATCATACCTTTCTCCATTTCTAATTTCATGTTGATGTTAAATTGAATGAGATGCAGTCTATCTAGTTTCATAAATTTATAGGAATTGAGCCATAATATCTTCCAGAAGTCTGCATCAGTACCCAAGAGTATTTTTTTTTTTATTTTTATTTTTTTTTTTATTTGGTTGTTTAACCAGGTATAGCACACTAAGCTGAAAGCTTTTTTACAGGAGTGACCTGGGAGCACAAGGAGGTTAAGTGACTTGCTCAGGGCCACACAATATGCAAGTGGAAGCTGTGGGATTCAAACCCATGTCTGGTCTGGTCTGCTGGATGTCACCAGATTTGCAGCTCAGAGCGTTAGAACACTGCGCTATACTGCCTCCCATTTCCTGAGCCCAATAATAACAAACTCCTGAGGTAAGTTAAATTGTAGGGATTGTATCTTATTGTAAACTAAGGAGATTGCATGAGGCTGCCTGGCCAATTTCAAAATGGTAGATAATTCAACAGTAACCAGTAGAGGATTCTGGGTTTTTCCAATATAGAAGACAATGGCCTCCTTGAGCTGTCTATATTGAAAGATATTTCTGTCATGCACATTAAATCTGATTTGAAATGCAGGGAAATAAATTATTTCCCCACCAGCACACAGATTTGAGGCTTTCTTCCCAACAAGGATGAGCCAGTAGGACACTGGGATAGGCTTGTGCTTTTGGAATCTAATTACTCCATAGTAGTGCAAACATCTTTTTTGGGGGGTTGAGGAGTGAGCCCCCAAACTTTTTCTTTTGCATGTTTAATAATTTTCTGAATTTTTGGGAGTGATTCTGTTTTTCGGCGAGCCTCTCCTATTCAGGCCCATTATGGAATCTCATTCTCAACAGACTTCTGGGATGGCAGATGTTCTTTCTTATACTGAGCAGATGGGCAATGAAATAGCTCTACACAAGATCAAAAATCAGCTCTACCAACAGGTGTTAATTTAGCTGCCCATAGAGACACTGTCGATTTTAAAATTGGAGTCATTAAAGAAGAAAAATTCATTATAATCTACATGCTGCTTCCTAGCTCAGTATTGGAGGGACAAAAGAATTCCACAAGAAATGAGAATACAAAAGCTGCCATATTTTGGGATGGATGATAGTGAGTATATGCAAGATTGGAAAAAATCTTAAATGCAGCCAGGATCTTATGTTACTTACAATAAAAGGCAAAAAAAAAAAAAAAGTTGAGAAAGCTCAAACTGAAATCCAATTGTTAGAACCAAAGTTAAAAGAAAAATATACTCCCACTGATTTTGATAATCAAAAAACAAAAATGGAAAACATTTTATTTAAATTTCAGATGGATCTTATTGCCTACAAACAAAAGAAACATATAAGAGATGAAGGGGATTACTTAACATGAACAGTATATAACTGGCAAGGACAAATTAGGAACAATCAACCCCACATTAGATGGGTTGAGGAAGATGATCTGGATATCTCCTTGGGACCAGATAGTGATGAAGGGGAAGATCAAGTAAAAAATAGATCCATAGCAAGATCTTTTTTAGGCCGGGGACAAGACAGAATGGATCCAGATATGAGGGTACATTTACAAGAAGGAGAACAAGGAGGGGATGGAGAAAGAGAAAGAGGGAGAGGATGCAGAGGAGGGAAGAGAGGCAGCGCTCCAGAGACAGGTAGAATTGGGGACAGGTCTGGAGGTTTCCAAGGCAATGGAATCTGAATTGGAAATAATTAATTTGAGTGAACATGTACTAACAGACAGCCAAATAAGAGTTTTAAAAAAGGGCCTATCATTTGTTCCTACCAACTTTCTGGACCCTTTCAACATAGAGGTAGACCTGTTTAAATTATTTAGATTACAAACCAAGGATTTCTTTAAAGAAAGACCACCCCAAACATTGAATTACAACAACAGAGAAGTGATTCCCTTTAAAAAACCCACAACTTTTTGTCCTCCTCAGAATAATCCCACCCTCACCACCTTCTGTAATTTGGTTCAAAAAGACACACACACAACTAACCACCATGACTACCTATCATTATTACTGGGTCATCATCATCATCATCATCATCATCAACTGAAACTGGTAAATCACAACTTTTTACGGGGGGGGGGGTGCAATCAGACACAGACACAGCCACCTTGAATTTCTTTTTCTCCAGTTCCCAACAGGGATCACTGACACCATCATCATATTCATCAACATCATCCACATCTTCTGCTTGGATGCTGGCATGTGGACTGCATGTTGCAACCACTGCAACATAATCATCATCAGCACCACCATAACCTGATTTTTTTTCACCACACTGTAAATCACTGCATGGCAAATGCATGACCTGAACTGTGGTGGAAGAAATGTGACATTGTGTTCTATCGTTGACATGATGATCAGAATCCTCATGTTCAGTTACTGGATGTTACTGGGGAGTATGACAGCACTCTACACTGTCACCACTGGCATTGCTTCACACTCAACTATATTTTTGGACATGGTAAACTGGTCAGAAGTGGAACTTGAGGCAGCAATACTCATACCACCTCCAGCAACTGCACTAACACCACCAGCTGGGACAACATCATCCCCTTCAACTACGAATGAAGCTACTGATTGTACTGTAAAAAACATTGAAGGAGAAATACCTTTCCTCAGATCAGCAATGCACTTCTGCGACTGCGTACTACCATGCCCAGAGACAATCTTACCACTGGCAGCAGTGCCATGGTGAGAAACAGCTTTGCTTGCACATCTCTTTGTGGGCATTTTGGGGGATCAACAAGAATATTCTAAACAAATTTAGTTTTTGGAACATTTACTCTGGGTGGGGGCTGGAGGGGGGACACTGGATGTGAAGCCAAAAAAACAAGTGTGGCTTCAACAAGAGATACAGATGCAAAGTCACAACAAGTTCAACAACACCTTAACTAACCAGTTGTGCTCTCAAGTCACAAACAATCTAATCTGGAAAATAATACCTTTTGCAGGTGGGGGGGGAGCACTGACTGCAGATTACAGCAGTGCAAAACCAAGAAAAGATACCATAATGGCAGTACAAAATCACACAGGTTCAGTGGGAAGCAGGTTCACACTGCTGCACCTGCAATTACACTATAGCACAATTAAAGGTGTATTATTTGATGTCACACACCACACAGACAGGCAAACAATTTGTCTACAAGTAATGCGAGTAAATTGAAAGCTTCAGTCAATATACAACGATTTTAAACAGCCTGAAATTATGCATCTGCGCCAAGTCCTGCAGACCACAACACACACAATCAGCAAAATAATTTAAACAATTACTGAAAATATTACTGTGTGTACATTAACACAGTCAGTTATAGAAGAAAAATATAACCAAAAAACAAAGAACTCCTGATTCTCCTACTTAAGTCTATGTACACCATAGACACGCCCCTCCTCAGAGCACACTTCCTCTGTCTCTCAGTACACACTGAATGTTGTACATTAACATTCAAAATCCACACACAAACAATAAATGCTCAATGATATGAGCACAGGAGGGTTTTCTACAATCGATGAACTAAAGTTTCAGCAAAATTGACTAAAAAGGCTTTTTAACATTTAGAAGGTTTGAATCACAGAGAGCTCTCAGAGCAGACTGTCTCCAACAGCTTCCTATACACACTACCTGACTGAGGCTGTGCAGAACAATCTAGAGCCCATATAACCTGAAATCCCATGAATCACTGCAAAATCCACTTTTGGAGCTTAAAAAAAGGATAAGTAAGGCGAATTACATTGTTTTCAAGATACTTTGCCTTAATTTTTGTGGAGTAGTGCTTTGGGGAAGGCGGAAAAACACAAAGTCATTGTTTTTGATGGATTTCATGTGACCCATTGTGATGCGAAGTACTCCACTTTGCATTGTGGAGCACTCCGCAAATCCACCTTCATGCCATGAATCGCTCCATGGAGCCAATTTAGGCCACTTTGCCCACCTCTTCTTGCAACAAACTATCACTGGTCTAAAGGAAATAGAAAGGAAACATGGAGATAGTTCAACAGCAAGTCACTCAGCAAGTGCAATTTATGCAATGATTGAAAAAATGATGGATGGCAACATTCAGTGTCAGCCCCAGCAATAAAAATTATAGGTCTAATGAAAAAACAGTATATTGCTAACCTAATGATTATAGAACAACCACTTATAATTAGAAACAATATAGAAACTACAAGGGAAGACATTGCTATTAAAGAGACCAGATAAGACATTGCAAATAATAAACTGAAAGAGACTCTGGGCAGAGATTGTACCTAACAAGGAGACATTCTCTGTTTCCTTAGATCTGCCAGTCTCAACCTCAGTGAACTTAAATAACCTTAGACCAGAACTTAGCAATATCATCTTCCCTAAAACCCAAGTTAACTTCAAAGCTCAAAATGGCAGAACTAAAAAGAAGAAGAAATCTATATAGCAAAATGCATCCAAGGAAAAAGAGGCAAAGGGCTAGTGGTAAGTCAGGTAGGAAACTAAAACCTGATTTGTGATGATTATAGCTTAGGGTCATAAGCTTCACTTAACTATAGTGCTCATGAGATTGTAGACATATAGTACCACCAACAGACTCATCATTTCCTGACTTGCTTGGATAAAATAAAAATAGAACTACTGAAAAATCAATGCATGGAACTAACATGATTGCTGCATGCCAGACATCCAGTCAGATAGGGTAATTGAAGTTCCAACAGTTAGTGTTAGCATGAAATGTAAGGCCTGCAACTGTTGACAAATACAAGTAAAGCAAATAATATAGTTGACAAACCAGGTGTGAATAATGATGTAAAACAAGATTTAGTGCAATCAAAGTAATGTAATACTGATAAAATGGATGGTTGGCCTTATTTAAGGTTTACTGGCCCTAACAAATGATTATGTAGAACTCTATCCTTAATGTTAGCACCATGTTTGAAAAATTGACCTGGATACTGCTCCATATGGCTGAAGCTCACATCTGCTCCAAGTACATTAGATTTTTTTTATTATTTTTGTACTTGGTTAGACTGACTCAAATATGTGGAGGCAAAATGAAGGTAAATTAATTATCTGGTGTCCTGTGGAATTGTCCTCTCTATCTTCTGTACCCTATATGGTGGGTGAATACAATTGATCTCTCACCAATCCTGGACCCATGTCATTACCACTTGGTTCCATGGTGGAGACAATCAGAGCTGCTGCATGCACAAGGCATTACTGTAGAACCACTTTCAGAAGTAAATGTACTACATAATACTTGCATTGACACAACATTCCTCAAATAACAGTATGGAACCAATTTCCTTCATACTGTTAGATGCCTTTGTTGGCTGACTGGAGAAATAAAGTGTGGGACAAAATAACATGCATTAAATTGTCAAGATATACTGATTTGTACTAAGGATATCTTGCAGATTTTCTGTGACTGCTATGGTTGAGCTCTACAGAGTTGCATACATGATTAATAATTACACTAGTATTAACTAATGGTCTATTACATTTTTACTTGCTGCATTCCTTAAAAATGTGCTATACTTCTTTTAAGCATTCAGATAGCTCTACTTCTTTTTGCTCATGGCTTTGTCACAGTCCCATACAAAAGATCTTGACACAATCCCACACAAAACATTAATAAACAAGTTAGCCAGCCTGTGAGTGGGTCCCAGGGTGGTAACCTGGGTCAAAATTGGCTGCACAATAGAACACAGAGGGTAATTGTAAATGGAGTCCACACCAAAGAAAAGGGGCTTATAAGCAGGGTACCACAGGGTTCAGTACTGGGATCGGTCCCTCTTTAATGTATTTATAGGTGACATTGTGGAGGGACTGGAAGGAAAAGTATGCCTCTTTGCAGATGACACAAAGATCTGCAACAGGGTTGATACACAAGGGGGGTGAAAAGGATGAGAAGGTACTTGGCAAGGTTGGAGGAATGGTCAAATGTATGGCAGCTTACATTCAATGCAAAGAAGTGGAAAGTAATGCACCTGGGAAACAAAAACCCAGGGGAAGAGTACACAGTGTGTGTGGGGGGGAGGTACAAACAACAACAAAAATGGAAAGGGACCTGGGGGTAGTCATATCAGATTACCTAAAGGTAGGCAAGCAATGTGAGAAGGCAGTAAGGAGGGCTGATGGGATACTGGGATGCATAGGGAAGGCATCACCAGTAGCAAACAGGAAGTTGTTATCCTTCTGTACAGACAATTGATGAGACCCCATCTGGAGCACTGTGTACAGTTCTGGAGACCCCATCTCCACAAGGACATAGACAGGATGGAGGCAGTCCAGAGGAGGGCAACTAAAAAGGTGCAGGGTCAGCACCAGAGCCATACACAGAGAGACTAAAATAGCTTAATATGTATACCCTGGAGGAAAGAATGGAGAGGGGGGACATGATAGAAACATTCAAGTACCTCAAGAGAATCAACAAAGTCCAAGAGAGTAGCATCTTTCAGAAAAGAGATGTGCAAGAACAAGGGGGCACAATTTCAAGATGGGGGGCAGCTCGGGGGCAACATAAGAAAGTCTTTTTTCAAGGAGTGGTGGTGGACACATGGAACAGCCTTCTTGAGGAGGCTGTGGGTTTAAAAACAGTGGGGGAATTCAAGAATGCATGGGACAGACATAAGGCAATTCTAATGGCGGGTAGGAGGAAGTAGGCTGTTGGTTAGCTAGGATCTGCAGCTTATCCATGAGAGACAGGGCTATCCTAGATCTAGTACTGACTAACAAGGAAGGGATCACAGATCTCCAGGTAGAAGGTCACCTGGGGGCCAGTGACCATCACATGGTATGGTTCAATTTGGCTACTACATCTAAATCATCCCATTCCAAGGCAAAACTATGGGACTTCAGAGGAGCTGACTCGATAAGATGGCCAACAGAGTTAAGCTAGCCTTGGCAAAAAGAAACTCAGGTGAGGGGGTACAGGCAAAGTGGGCAAGCATTAAGGATGCAATACTTGAAGCAACATCCCATTGTGTTAGACAGAAAAGGAAGTGCAAAAGAAGAAGGAAACCACTTTGGTTCTCAAATACAGTTGCAGAAAAGGTCAGAGCCAAAAGGCTGGACTTCAGGAAATATAAGGGAACACAACGGGATGAAGATAGGGAGGCATACCAAACTGCCCTAAGGGAAGCAGGGAAGGCAGTAAGGCAGGCAAAGTCCCAAACTGAGGAAAAACTAGCACGAACAGTAAAAGAAGGTGACAAGATTTTCTATAGATACATTAGTGAAAGGAGAAAGTCCAGAGGGGGTATTGCTAAGCTTAATGGAGAAAAGGGAGCATGTGAGGAGGAGGACCCTGTAAAGGCATCTATCCTAAATAGATACTTTTGCTCAGTATTTACTGAAGAGAAGGTAGGGCAGGGCCCACAGCTCAGCATCATGGACACAGGGAGGGAGGTGAGCACTCCCTTCA
Organism: Neoceratodus forsteri; assembly: GCA_016271365.2. Taxonomy (NCBI): domain Eukaryota; kingdom Metazoa; phylum Chordata; order Ceratodontiformes; family Ceratodontidae; genus Neoceratodus; species Neoceratodus forsteri. The sequence goes on along the minus strand of CM057450.1, from coordinate 249,836,141 downwards.
CAAAGAAAGGGTCCTACAAGAGCTTAAGCTCAGGGTGGATAAGGCAATGGGACCTGATGGCATACATCCCAGGGTACTTAAGGAGCTAAAGGTGGAACTAGCAGAGTCATTAGCAGAACTGTTTAGTGAGTCCCTGAGCACAGGAGAGGTCCCAGAAGACTGGAGAAGGGCTCATGTGATCCCGCTTCACATGAGTGGTAGCAGGGAGGAGGCAGGGAACTACAGACCAGTCAGTCTTACCTCAGTAGTGGGCAAGATTATGGAGGCACTCCTTAAGGAAAGGATAGTGCAACACCTGGAATCCATAGGGGCATAGGATCCAAGACAGCATGGGTTTACAAAAGGAAGGTCCTGTCAAACTAATCTCATAGATTTCTTTGACTGGGTAACCAGAGGGTGGACCAAGGGGGAGCAGTTGATGTCACCTACCTTGACTTCAGCAAAGCTTTTGACACTGTTCCACATAGAAGATTGATAAATAAGCTGGGTAGGCTCGGGGTGGGTCATAAGTTGGTCAACTGGGTGGCAAACTGGTTGATGGGCAGAAAACAGAGAGTGGTGGTAAATGGTATACAGTCAGAAGAAGATGCAAGTCACAAGTGGGGTACCTCAGGGATCAGTCCTGGGGCCAGTCCTCTTCAACATCTTCATTAGTGACCTTGCAGATGGACTAGAGGGTAAGGCTTGTCTGTTTGCAGATGACACCAAGATCTGCAACAGAGTAGATGATCCAGATGGGGTGGGCAGAATGAGAAGAGATCTGGATAAACTAGCAAATGGTCAGCAGAGTGGCAACTGGGTTTTAATGCAAAGAAGTGCAAGATCATGCACATAGGGAAGAGAAACCCTGAAGCCACCTATAGGCTGGGAGAGGAGTTGCTAGCAGTCACAAAGGAAGAAAGAGACTTGGGCATCATCATCACTGATGACCTGAAATCATCAAGTAGACCTCTAAAGCAGTAGGTAAGGCTAGGGGGTGTTAGGGTGTATTAGTAGGGGTATCACAAGTCGTAAGAGGTAATAATCCCTCTTTACAAGACACTGGTTAGGCCCCATCTGGAGTACTGCGTGCAGTATTGGAGGCCACACCTTCACAAGGACATTAACCAAATTGAGGCAGTCAGAAGGGCAACCAAAATGGTGCCGGACTGCATCAGAAGACATATGAGGACAGATTAACAGAGCTCAATATCTATACCCTTGAGCAAAGGAGGAGAGAAGTGATATGATTGAAGCATTCAAACACCTTAAGGGCATTAACAAGGTGAAAGAGTCTAACATGTTTAAATATAAGAAAATAGCAGGACAAGAGAACACAGCATGAGATTAGAGGGGAGCGATTAAGGGGAATGTAAGGAAATTCTTTTCACAGAAAGGGTGGTGGATGCATGGAATGGCTTACTACAAGAAGTGGTGTCTATGAATACAGTGCAGGGCTTCAGACAGGCATGGGATAGGCATAAGGGAGCAATACAAATGACTATGAATAGATAGGCCACTGACAGAGCAAAGGCCGATGGCACATTTATAAGGTAGAAAAAAGAAATGGGCAGACTGGATGGGCCTTGCGGTCCTTATCTGCTGTCAACTTCTATGTTTCTATGTTTCTATGTTATCCAATATGTAGGGAAATGGGCAAACTGGGTGGGCCAAGCGGTCCTTATCTGCCATCAAAGTCTATGTTTCTATATGTTTCTATGCTTTTGGAATATAATGATAGAAGATATTGATTCCTTTTCTCATGTATTAGCTACTTTTGCAACTAGTGTCAGAACTTTGGTATCTTGGTAGCCAACATTGCAGTTAGTTGCTATAATGAAGGCTAGCTTTTGATCTGACAGAACAGATCGATTAATAAGAGCTTTCTTTAAAACATATCTTTTAATATAAGATACTGAGTAAGTACCTTAGCACAGACACAGTATTAATTTAATTTTGATATTGCACTACTGTTACAAATCTCTTCAGACTTCAGAGTAATTATAATTATAAAATTTGTTATTGCATGGTCATAATAAATTCAAATTAGATTTTAACCAAATTTAAATACAAAACCTGATAATTAAAGTATCTATTTCTTTTGGGGCATTTTTCTGTCTTTCTTACATAGAATCAGATAACAGGCTTGGTTACATTGATAGTCGGAAATTTAAAAGCCGAAGAGAGACAGCTTAGGTGCTGTTACTGACTTTCTCTCTTGTATTTACTGTTTCTTTTAAAAGGTAACCCTTGAAATCATATCTCACCTAGTGGGTTTGGATCAACTCACAAAAAAGGAAAGCAAAGCATTGAAACTCAGAAGAATTCTTGCCAAATACTATTGACTTCTAATACACATTGCTTCCATAGAACTGGTGCAGTATATTTTGTCTTCCTGCTTTTAAGCTGCAGTGGGCAGAGCCTGCAGATCTCCTGTGATAAATCGGAAAAGGAGACTTGTGGAGCACTCCACACTGCCCATTAGCAGTGGTACAGCACTATTTCTCGGAGGTCACAGCGCAACATGACATAGTCCACTGTGTCCAAAAAGGCCACCAAACTGTATTGCGCATTGGCCAGCGGCCATCTTGGACATTGCAGACTGCCATGTTCTGCTGTGACCTCCTTTTTAATTTTTTATTAAATAATATTCTGACCCCCCACCCGACCCTCACTCTCAACAACAACACCTCCCCATAAACATACACTGGGGTGCCCAATCCCACAATAACATGATTGTGTTCCTGCCTTTTTTAAATATATATTTTTCCCTCATCCACCGACCATCCCTCTCAGCACCCCCTAAACAAACAGTGACACTGGGGTGCCAAATCCCTCAGTATTGTGATCAGGAATCATCAGTCCTATTTTTTTTTGTTTTTAACCTGCAGAAGAAAACTGTCCATTGATGTCTTTTGTGGACGTTCCTGCAACCCCACCAACCCTCCCACCCACCAGCACACATCCCCCAAGCCCTTACTTACTCTTGGAGGATCCAGTGTTGTAATCCTCTCTACACTGCAGACATGTCTTCACTCTTCAAAGCCTGACCACAAAATTAAGAAACAGATATGTGGTTCAATGTATTTCAATGGTGTTTTGAACTTACTGGCATAACTTGTTTCTTTCACAGAGGCGGCTCATCGTCACCCTGGAAAACCCCTTTACACTTTTATTAGAGACATGGGCACCTGGGGACTTCAGGGCACAGTTTGTGGAACATGCACACAAAATTTCAAGTTTATATCACAAGACATTTAAAGAGATTTTGCTTTGGAACAGTGTAAGTGAAGTGAAAGCAGGCACTCCCTGCCATCAGACATTCGAGGTGAAAATCCAACATTTAATATGCCTCTGCTTCCCAGGCTCTACACAGATGTCACCCACAAAGAAACACTTTACACTTTAGTTAGAAACCTTGGCATGATGAACTTCTGGGGACACCTTAGGAACATGCATACCAAATTTCAGGTTATGCCACGAAATTCAAAAGTTGTAATGTTTTCTGTCTGGAGCTATTGAACAGAGGCACTGTCCACCCGGATGCAGTTTCTCTTTTTATTTCACAAATGCCACACAAAATCACCTTCAAATGATGACTGTCAGATGTTCCCTAAGGCAGGGTTGGACTGCCTGGCTGAATACCTGACACAAAAATGCATGTATATGCCACTGCCCTTGGGCGGTGGTCACAATCAACCATAGCTACTCCTCTACGGTGCAAGGACCCTGATCCACCTACTCCCCAAAGAGATAGATAAGGTGCCACTTGCCCCCTTGGGCAGCCGTCATGATCCAGCCTTAGCACCTCTACAGTGCAAGGAGCCTGATCCACCTACCCTCCCCAAAGAGATAGATAAGGTACGATGCTTGAAAAATTGCCTGAACCGGATCATCACTTGAAATTTGCTGTTTTCAATTTCAGCGCCTTCTCAGGGTAGCGCTATTGGCTCCATGCTTGTGTAGAGCTCCCTGATTGGCTGGTCTCACTCACCTGAGACAGGAGCACCCTAGACGTGTGGCTTAATGTAAGCCTGCATCCCTGTACTCGGCTTCTAACTTATATATTTTAATTTAGCCTGTTCTGCTCAGCCTGTGTAAGGTAACTTACCATCCCCCCCGGTGCAGTTTCTCTCCAACATTATATGCACTGATTCAGTCTAGCTCTAAACTTCCTTGATTTTTCCCCAATTAAGCTTTCACTCTGTACACTGCCTTGAACTGAATTTGTAAAAAAGCTTTACTGGCTTTGTTAATATCTTTTTTTTTAATCCTATTTAAGACTGAACTGGGTTTATATGCTTACTGCTATGGACTTGGTTAGAAAATTCAGTGAATTGTAAAATCTGTGTAGCCTCTGTCTTGAGCCTAAGGCTCCTGCCCTTGACTTTCATTCTTAATCATCTTCCTTTGTCCCCCTGTCCTCCTCTGTCTCTGTTCTGTCCTTCCTGCCCTCCCTCATCAGTCTGTTCTTTTGTGCTTGTTTTGGATTCCCGAGTTTGCCGGCACCTTGCCTCTGTCTGAGACTGCCCCCTGACTTGTTTTCAAGTTGGTGCTCAGCTCTCTTTGTGAGTCTTTGTTTAGACACCCCCCATCTTCTCCTATTTAGTCTACTGTCTCCTTCCTTACAGGTGCCACTTGCCCCTCGGGCAGCAGTCACGATCCAGCCATAGCACCTCTACAGTGCAAAGAGCCTGACCCACCTACCCCTAAAGAGATAGATAAGGTGCCACTTGCCCCTCGGGCAGCAGTCATGATCAGCCATAGCACCTCTCGGTGCAGGGCCTGATCCACCTACCCCCAAAGAGATAGATAAGGTATGCGATGCTTGAAAATTGCCTGAACCGGATCATCACTTGCAATTTGCTGTTTTCAATTTCAGCGCCTTCTCAGGGTAGCACTATTGGGTCCATGCCTGTGTAGAGCTCCCTGATTGGCGGTCTCCTCATCTCAGACAGCAGCACCTGAGACGTGTGGCTTAATGTAAGCCTGCATCTCTGTACTCGGCTTCTAATTTATATATTTTAATTTAGTCTGTTCTGCTCGGCCTGTAAAGTAACTTACCATTCCCACAGCTGCAGTTTCTGTCCAACTTTATGTGCACCGATTCAGTGCTAGCTCTGCAAACTTCCCTTGATTTTTCCCCAATTAAGCTTTCACTCATGCGCTGCCTTGAACTGAGTTTGTAAAAGTTTTACTGGCTTTGTTAATATATTTTTTAATCCTATTTAAGACTGTACTAGGTTTATATGCTTACTGCTATGGACTTGGTTAGAAAATTCAGTGAATTGTAAAATCTGTGTAGCCTCTGTCTTGAGCCTAAGGCTCCTGCCCTTGACTTTCATTCTTAATCATCTTCCTTTGTCCCCCTGTCCTCCTCTGTCTCTGTTCTGTCCCTCCTGCCCTCCCCCATCAGTCTGTTCTTTTGTGCTTGTTTTGGATTCCCGAGTTTTCCGGCACCTTGCCTCTGTCTGAGACTGCCCCCTGACTTGTTTTAAAGTTGGTGCTCTGCTCTCTTTGTGTGTCTCTGTTTGGAGCACCCCCATCTCTCCTATTTAATCTGATGTCTCTTTCCTTACAGGTGCCATTTGCCCTTGGCAGTGGTCACGATCCAGCCATAGCACCTCACGGTGCAAGGGCCTGATCCACCTACCCCCAAATAGATAGATTAGGTACGACACTTGAAAAATTGCCACAACTTCTCTGGGCTGTGTGAGGAACTGAACGGATCATCACTTGCAATTTGCTGTTTTCAATTTCAGTGCCTTCTCAGGAGTGGCGCTATTGGCTCCACGTCTGTGTAGAGCTCTCTGATTGGCTGGTCTCACTCACCTGAGACAGGAGCACCCAAGACATGTGGCTTAATGTAAGCCTGCATCCCTGTACTCTGCTTCTAATTTATATATTTTAATTTAGCCTGTTCTGCTCAGCCTGTGTAAAGTAACTTACCATTCCCCGCTGCAGTTTCTCTCCAACTGTATGTGCACTGATTCAGTGCTAGCTCTGCAAACTTCCCCTTAATTTTTCATTCCACCACCCCCCAGGTCTCCTTTAAATGCACACAGTCTCCGCCCACTCCTATCTGATGTTTCAATGTATTGGTTACTTACTGTCAACAACTGCAATTCCTCCCATCCCCTTTTTGCAACTAAGCCTTCTAGCAGCTTTATCTCATTCTGTCTTGCTGAGGCATACCATTTTGGTAGTTTAGGTTTGCTTATTGCTGACTTGCATATCCTGTCTTGCTGACTTGCATATCCTGTCTTGCTGACTAGCATATCCTGTCTTGCTAAGGCACTGCTTTTATTTATTTATTTATTTGCCTTTGTTTACTGGGTAAGGCACACTAGACCGCCAAGTGCCTATTTTCAGGTGCGACCCGGAAGGGTTATAAGCTAGAGCATTCAAGAACAGTGAGGAAGTCGAGTTTACATACAATGAGATAACAGGCAATAACAAAAACTGACATCCAGAAAAATGACAAGCTTAACAGGGTTTTGAGTAGGTAGCTAACAGCATTAGAAATGATTTAGCACAAGATAAGTACAGTGCACAAAATTACATAAAACAGGTTTAGTCAAATGCAAACAGAAGTAAGTGCCAGCAGATAGGGTGGGGGGAACGGGGGGTTACAATGAGGAAAGAACCAATGGGGGGGGAACAGAGGGCCTGGTGAACTCTTAGGGAAGGAGGGCAGGGAGTAAGACTGGTGCAGGGATGACATTTAATAGTTACTCGACCAGTTGACAGGAGGATAGGTGCAGTGGACGCTTTGGGAGCAGAGACCCCCCCGCATACCTGGTGCTAGTGCGCTATGAGGTACATGTTTTACTTGAAAATTGTATTAAAATTACTGAACTGTGACTGATTTGCCAAAAACTCTGTTTTGTGTAACAATGTTCCCAGCAACCAAGTGTTACAGCCCCTTCATGACTTTGTAGCTCTCTCAGACTGCAAGGTGCCAAGGAAATCACTGGCTTTTCAGTTGCTAATTGAACTGTTTTCGCTCAGACTGCTAGCCTTTGTGTTACCCACTATTAATTCAAGCTCTCTCTCCTTTCTCTAGCTGAGAACCGCTGGGATCCAGCTCAGATTCCCTCCGCGTGGACTGTGGACATCGGGCAGTCGGCGCTTCCAAAGTCGTCACTCGAGACCTCCTCATCAGACTCCACCGCTTGAGAGGTACGGCGAAGCCGCAATTTTTCACTCACCCGCTCATCCCCCCCTCCTGTGTGCTATTATATAGACCCATTAGCACCGCCCACTCCCATCCCTGATGAATCTCCTGCCTTCTCTTTCTTACTGAAAGAATTTGTTACTGCCAGGGTTCCACCAGGGGAATCCTGCAACCAGCAGCTAGCGAGCTACCCTTGTTATCAAAATTCCCTCATATACCCAACAACTGCAATTATGGCAGCCTCGTGGCAATTCCTCCTCCTGACCGCACTGTGTATCATACCCCTTACTGGCTAGCAGCTGGATAAGGTTGGGCAGTCAGGGCCCTTCAGTCTCTGTTGCTATGGTTGTACAGTTAAACAGGGTGCTAAAAGACTAGGTGGAGGGGTTGGACTGGGGGCTGTTGTGAGACAACAGGCTCTATTCCACAAATCTCTGGTATAGTGATAGATTACACCATTACTGCTGCTGCAACAAGGCTATTGAAGTCATGATTTGCAGGTAGCAAAATACAAGGTCAAGAACCAGCAGACAGCAGCTACCCCTTTACTTCATCATTATCTAGGACTTTGTCAGGTGATGGAATTTTCCTGCACTACCAGGTTTTTAAGTGATTCACAGGTGATTTGTCAAATGGGCTTAAGCTGCACACTTGTATTATTAAAGTGACACCCGATAATAAATTGAAAGTAAAACATTGCACCAGTCATAAGTCAAGAAACAGCTTGGAACATCCAGCAGATGTGGTACATCCAGCAGAGGTGGGCATGAGTCCCACAACTCAACATGTACAGTATAATGTCACTTAATCTTTGCAGTTGCTACTGAAAACTGACCTTTTAATGGGCTACCAAAGAATTAAACAAAAGGGGGGAGGTGATATTCCTAAATAGGAAAATGTCCAAATATGCTTATAAATCTTGGTACTGATACCAGAAAGAAGCTGTACAAAAATGCCCAAGACTGGTGTATCACAGATATTTTAGTGTGTGGAATTAACCAGGCACATGCAACCTAGGCTTAATGCTTAACACTACTGTATGTATATATGTATGTATGGAAGAATGTGACAGATCCCAAAAAGAAAAAAAACATGATCTAAAAAGTAGTTGAAATCGAGGTCAGCAGAGACATGAGCAAGAGAAGAATGGTATATACTGTAAGTGGTTATGTGCTCATGGTACATCTTTTAAACAGGTGACACAAATTTTAGATGTAGTAATGAGTGCTCAGCTAGTTTACATCAAATAACAAATCTATTAATGCATACCTACATCATGTTATAAACCTCACAGAATGTTCAGCATGGTGAAATGCATTATGCCTACAGGTCCTTACCCATTATGACAGACCTGTAGTGTAAACAAAAGCATGCTGGCAAGAAAACACGCTTTCACTGCCTTTGTCCTTTGGTGTACATAGAACTCTGCTGTCATGGAAACAAACATCTTTACATTTTAAAAACAGCTTTTATATCCAAAAGCGAACAATTTTCTTTAATGGGAGGTTTATAACAGCAATAAGGATATGAGTGTCAGTACTTGTCTGGAAAATAATGACCCACTGGAATGGCAAGTGCCTTTGGCAGTGTATCAGGTGGCAGGCCCTTCAGTTTTCTAATAGGTCACCATTTAACAGACAAGGACCTCGGCATCTGTCTTTACTGCTTAATTAATAGCCTCAAAACAATAATATTTCCTGTACAATTAATCACAATAGTACATTTTGTGTCATGAAAAATATGATGATCAAGAAAAGCGAGTGGAAGGTCAACTTTCTTAGCAGAGGTCATATAGCAAAAAACTAAACCAAATCAAACCTAATTTATTTGTGAAATGCTATTCCAAAATAGATGATAGGGTTTTACACCATCATAATCAAACAAGTTAAAATAATATAAAACAGAACCACATTACTAAAAATCATCATAGCAGGAGCTTAAACGTCAGTGTAAGCCAATCCAAATAAATAATGTTTTCAAGGCAGATTTGAAGGCCTCAACAGACAGGCATTCCCTTACCCAATGAGGTAGAGAATTCCACAGGGTCAGAGCAGCAAAAGCAAATGATCCAGCTCCCAAAGTTGTCGAGCAAATCCTGGGAATCTCTAGCAATCCTTCATCAGTGGAATGGAGAGGGCAAAGAGGGCAGTAGGGACAGAGGTGCTCTTGCAGGTACAGCGGTCCCTGTCACTGTAGGGCATTATAGGTCAGTAATCTGACCTTGGAGGTGATCAAGGGTACAGTAAAAATGGGGGTAGAGTAGGGTGAGCCAAAATAAGAAAAAAAGGAGCATAAGAGTCATAGTGATTGAATATGATAAATAAGTTAAATAGGCGAAGACAGAAAATGGAATGAGGGAGAAAGGGCAAAAGGAAAAAACACAGAAGACCAGGGCCAGGATTCACAAAGGAAGTGCAAACTGAGTACAAAAGTTTGCACTGCGCTTCCTAGCTGAGCTGGCTGGTAACAGAGTTATTCACAGTTAGATAGCCCGGTGGGATATCTGACTGGGAATAGTGGCCAGCAGGGGGCAGTGATAACCAAGAAAAAGCAGTGGAATACCTGGTAGCACTGCCCCACAGCCAGCCAGGAAAATGGCCCTTCAGCCAATAGCACCAGGTGCAGAAGTGATATTCATGAAAAGAGGCACGTAATGAGCCCAATGGGCATGCAAGACGCTAGTCATTAACATGCCAGTTATGGGCTCATTTGCATTTTATTAGTGGCGGCGCACCCCCACCAGCCCATGCCCCACACAGCTGCATTCCCCAATAGGTAGTGGTGCCCACCTCCACCCGATTGCAGACCCGATGGTAAAAACAAGAATTTTCCATAGTGCATGGTCCCTCCTCAATCCCCAGTCTCCAGATCCCCACCCTTAACAGTGAAATGAAATCTCGTAGTGCAGTATCTCACTCTGCTCCTCGATCTCCTGCTCTCCCACCCATTAGCAAAACAATATATATATTCCTTAGTGCATGGTTCCACCCTGCCCCCCAATCCCCTGTTCTCCCACCCGTTAGTAAATCAATATATATTCCAAAGTGCAGGGTCCCACCCTGATCTCCTGTTCTCTCAGCCATAATTAAAATAATATAATGACTGCAGTGTAGGGACTCTCCCCGGTCCCAGACTGCCTGATTATCCACCAGACAATACAAGACCCACATATCCATAGTGCAGTGGTCTCACCCTGTGGCCCAAATCACTCACCCAATATTACATAAATCATGTTTCCATAGTGTAATGGTCCCCCAACTCCTCATCCACTCTGTGAAGCACTTATTACCCCGTTACCCCCTGCCCCAGTATGACCCCCAGCCAGCAAGCAACAAGCCCTCCTCACACCTCCATGGCTGCCCGCCAACTGAACTGCCAATGACAGCTTTCAGTATACTGCCAATGACAGCTTTCAGTATACTGCCAATGACAGCTTTCAGTATACACTACAATCCCTGACCAATGGGTCCACCCCCACACCCTCCGGTCTCTAGGATTCCAACTCTGAGTCAGAGTTGGACCGGGGGGGGGCAAAACACCTGTGAGGCAGTCCTCATCAGGTAGAGACCATCACAGCGACAGGCAGATTTTTAGCCGAATCTGTCGCTGTGGTGGTGGACTCCATCGGTTCATGGCGCAATGGTATACCATGGTTTAAATAGCTGGCTCCTGTCGAATACCCAGGTCTTGTCAACAGTAATGCATACTGTCTTTTCAATACAGCCCCTAGGAAACAATTGTAAAGCTTGTTGTTTGAAAACATATAAATCAGAATAATTGTGATGCAGTTGCAAAAATTGGTTGCAGGGTTACTCTTGACATGACCTTGTGGATAAGTGCTAAGTGCCTTTACAGGAAATTTCATGTGCAAGGCTTCCTATAGGCTTTGATGTGTGCTGTATAAGGGTACCTATTGTCATGTGTGTTTGCTTCACTTCTCATATGTAAGGGAAGGTATAAAGGCCATGGAGATACAAGGACACAGTGGTGGAAAAGGAGGGGCTGGATGCTGCTTTGGTTGGCTTGGAGACAGGGTCTGGGGCCTTTATCTGGGTGGAGGTGGAGATGTACAAATGGTAAATACAGGGGGAGGAGTTGGACAAAGTTTTGGAGGAGGCCACTGGCAGAATAACAAGCAAAGAGGAAGTGCTAATTATGGGGGACTTCAATCTGCTGGCTATAGACTGGAACATCCTGACTAGAGCTACAACTAGGAGCAGGGTCATCTTGGACACCCTGCAAGGGGCATTTTACAGGCAGCTGGTTACTGATCCCATTAGAGATGGGGCAGTGCTGGATCTGGTACTTATGAACAGGGACAGCATTGTTGATATAGCAGTGGTAGCCCCTGGGTACAAGAAATCATTGTACAGTGTTGTTTGGCATGTGGAGTGGACAGGAGAAAAGAACCACACTAGGATGAAGGTCCGTGACTTCAGGAAAGTAGATTTTAAAGAAATGCACGATTGTCTTAGGAAACACTTTGAAGGGGGATAGCCAGGAAGTGGAGGCACAATGGAAAAGAATAAAGGAGGGAATAATAAGGTAACAACAAGTTGTTTGAATATAGTAAGTAAGGGTAGGAGGAGACAGAGGAGACAGAGACCTCTGTGGTTCTCTGAAGGAGGTAACTCTGTTGGTAGGAAGAAAAACAGCTTTCAAGAAGACCCAAACAGAGGAGACAGGGAGTTATATCTAGAAAACAAAGGATGCAGGAAGAAGGTAAGGACAACAAAAACTAAGACAGAGGAGAGGATCACCCACCAGCCAGGAGGTCAAAAATGATGGTAATACTTTCTTCAGGTACATAATCAAAAAGAAGAAGGAACAGGGTGGTATAGTGAAGATCAGGAGATGGGGGGGGCGGGGCTTTGTAGAGGAAGACCAAAAAAGCTAAAATTTTGAACAAAAACTTCTGCTCGGTCTTCACAGTGGAAGGGGGGGGATGGATTGACATGCATTAGCAGGTGCTGGGTGAGGGGGGAGTGGACATACTGTACAGTAATCTATTTACGAAAGAGAGTATCCACCATGGATTGGAAGCCCTAAAGAAAAACAAGGCTATGGGGTCTGATGGCATCCAGCCAAGAGTACTAAAGAAACTGAACATGATGCTAGCCACCCCTCAGCCAACACTGTTCAGCATTTCATTGGAGGTGGTGGTGGTTTCAGAGGGCTGGAGGAGGTCCAATGTGGTTTCTCTGCACAATCAGGAAAGCAGGGAGGAGGCTAGCAATAATAGACCAGTCAGTCTCACATCAGTGGAAGAGAAATGAATGGAGTCCCTGCTGAAGTAGAGACTGATGGAGCATCTGGAGACAAATGGGCTGCAAGACAACCAGCAGCAGGTTTCACAGGGAGAGGCAATGTTAAACAAATCTTATAGACTTCTTTGATTGAGTAGCCTGGGAGGTGGATCATGGAAGGACAGAGGATGTAGCCTATCAGGACTTCAGTAAGGCTTTCACTGTATCAGAATGTTTATAAACAAATTTAGAAGCTTGGGGTGGGGAGAAAATGGAGGGCTGGGTATCAAACTGGTTGACAGATTTGAGGAAGAGGGTGGTGGTAAACAGCAGTCACCAGAGGATGAAAGAGTGACCAGTGGAGTACCCAGGGATCAGTAATGTTCTGTCTCTTCAATGTCTCTACAAGTGACATTGCTTAGGAACTGAGGGGAAGGTATGCCTTTGCAGATGGCATTAAATTCTGCTATATGGTGGACACCCAGGAAGGGGTGAAGAGAAAGCAAAGGGATGTGGGAAAACTACAGGAGTGGTGTAGGGAGTGTCAGTTTAATTTCATTACCAAAAAGTACAAACTCATGTACCTGGGAGAGGAAACCTGGGGGTTGTGCATATGATGTGCAGGAGTTGCTTTCAGTTACCAAGCAAGAGACGGATCTTGAGGTGATCATATATGATGAACTCAATGTGGAAGAGCAGCGTGAGAAGACACAGTCAAGGTGATCTGGATGCTGGGATGCATAGGGTGTAGGAGTTCTAGCAGGAAAAGGAAGATGTGTTGTCTCTGTACTGTTCATTTGTGAGACACCACCTGTAGCATTGTGTCCAGTTCTGGAGGCCTCACCTCTGTAAGGACATCAGCTACTGAAATGGTGCAGGGGGTGCAGGGGAAACCATACAAGGAGAGGCTGAAGGAGCTCAACATGTACCCTGGAGGAGAGCTAGAGGGACATTATTAAGACCTATAATTACCTCATAGGGTGCACAAGGTGTGTGTGTGGGGGTCTCTTCACAGGAGGAGAAGCAGAACACACTGGCATGCTATGAAGCTGATAGAGTAGCTTGGAAGGGATGTGAGGAAATACTTCTTCACAGAAAGGGTGGTGGACACTTGGAACAGCCTCAGAGAAAAGGTGGCAGGGCGAAGACAGTGGGAGCTTCAAACATGTGTGGGATAGGCACATGGGTATAATAAATAGAGGTCAGGGAAGAAGGAGGAACACCTATGACCAAAAGGGCCCAGGGCATAGTAAATATGCAGGGAAAATATGGCTGACTGGATGAACCTATCAGTCCTTTTCTGCTGACACATTCTACTTTTCTATGTAGAGACCAAGATTAAGGAACACAGCTATGCTTTTTATATGAATCACATAAATGAACATTTTGTTACATTCCTTCTGGCTAAGTTATGAGAGAAGTTTGGTGCTTCTGCCTCAGTGACCTCTAACATATAGAATATTTCATCTATAAAACTGTGGCTTGCAGGCAGTTATAAGGCACCTTGTTAAGGAATGGCTGCTCCAATAACAGAAGCCTGCAAGCTACTAAGAGGAGTTCACATAGACTGCCTTTGAATAAATGTTTGGAGTAAAATAGGAAGAAGGAGACTGAGTCCTCTGAGGGAAACTTGGATGGGTCTCTGATATCTTGTACCTTACATATTGTTACAGGTTTAGAGGATCAAACTCAGCCTCAACAGAAAAAGAAAAAAAAGAGACATGAAAACAAGCCAGGGCAAGAGAAGTGGAGTCCAAAAAGAGTCCTGCAATCATTAACCTTTCAAAACATGGTCTGACTGCAAATCAAGAAAAAGTAGAGAAAGGATTTTATTTTGTGCCCATCCCACAGATGAACAGATTTCAAACTGAGGTTGACCTCTTTAAATTGTTCAGAAAGACTTGATTGAAGAAAATTATTTTCTAACAGAAATAAGATGGGATGATAACATTATTAATGTGGTAAAGCAAGAAACATCCAAAAGGACATATATCTTGCTTTACAAAATTTGACAGAGCTGAGTACATCAAGTATATCAGCATCCGTAATAGAGGGGTAGAATGGAGTGCAGAAACACAGATGATGACACACACCTTGACAACTAAAGTATAGATGCTTATTTTATTGCAAGTAAACCAGAAGTAGATGTTGCAAGTTACAAAATACAATCAACCCAAGTAATTCAAGGACACTCTTCCTCTTCATCAGGGTGTATATCACTAATTGTAAATCATTTATGGTCAATAGTGTAGTGTGAAATGTCCATTCGATAGTGTGATATGCCCATCCAAAATCTGAACTATAGTGACAAACACATTAGTTGACTAATTAGGATCTGCTGCAAGCAATCACATGGCTTAGTGTTACCATTCCAAAGACCGGCCATAAAATGAAAAACAAATATAGTGTGGCAGAGTTGCTAATGTAAACAAATGTGTAGTAAATTGTGAGTACACCAAACTAATGTACAGAAAGTTCATATTGAATCTGATTTTTAAGAAGGCATGCTTATACCTCTAAGAATGACAATTTTATTTTAGTAATTTAGAACTATATAGTGGATCTCCCAATAAAGGTGGTTGCTCTTAAATACAGAAGTGCTTAAAACTATTGATCAAAATGCTGGAATAAGACACGTTAGCACATGCCATGAAAAAGGAGATACAAAGCTATACAGAAAGATATTGATGGCACAAATCCTTGTACATAATTGTCAGGAAATCACATTAAGGGTGTAGCACATATTAAGAAGAGTGTATGCATGTAAACATTGCAGACTCAGAATTTCATCCTAAATCAAACTGCTGTTGTGAAGAACTTTGTCCATAAAATAGTTTCATGTTCTGAGTGGTCTGAGTCAAAGAAAATGCCAAAGGAGTCCCAGTCATTAGTCTAAGGGGCATAGAAGAATACAGTCTGACCAATATTTTCAGAATGTAACATTTTTGTCAGTTTTACAATAAAGAAAACAAAGGGCAGAAACAAAAAATCAGGAATTGCAAGCTATTTTGTTACAATCTGCACAAACCTAGTGCTGTGATTTAATAGCAATTCATGTAGCAAAGAATAATAGTAGTAATAATACAGACATACTGACACATTATTGCTGAAACATAAACAAAAGGGGCACCAGCAAAGGGAAGAAATACCGTAAGTGAACAACTACAGGTGCCTGTAGCCACAGGTCGAGGTGGACCGGGGTGGCTAGCTTTGACGGCACTGTTACGGGTGTTCATTAGCCTCCTGTTATTGCACTCTGACTTTTTTCCTCACCTGGCCCTTGGGGCTACTTAGGAGGATTATTTGAGCAGGTGGTGTTAGCTGACAGCTTTACTGAATGCCTTCTGAGGAACTTGTTGACCCGATATCCATTTTTCTCATTTTGGTGTTCTTCATTAACTTGGACTGACCTTCAACTGGTTGGGAATTTGTGCTTGTGAAAGCCGACTTGACTTGCTTCCTGGCCTTATTCTTACATGGGTGGTGAGAGTGCTGTATACTGTGTTTTTCTTTACATTCTGTATACTTTTATTTTATTCTGACTTTCTGTGGATCAGTCGTGCCCCCTTCCCCACCATATGACAGGCGGGTGTTGGGGGTTAAATTCACCTTTCTGACTGTGAGGCTTATGGATTATTCAGAATTTTCATTGCATTAATATACAGTGATTTCTATGTTGTTTTATTGCTTTTGATCTCTGTGGATTCTTGCCCCATCATGTGAGAGGTGGTGTTGGAGTTGAACTATTTTTGGACTTTCTAACCAGAGTGGTGAGAGCTCTCTGGTTACAGAACTCATACTGTATCATATTATTGAGACTGATTTTCCCATTTTCCATTTATGCCAAGCAGTTATACTTTGGACTTTTGCAATTTTGCACAATTTTCTTTTTCTTTTTCATTTTATTTTTATTTTTAGGTGTGTAGGTGTGTATGAGAGTGCAGGGGTGACTGTGTGGGTGAGTTGTTTATATTGGTTTATAGGTTATTTATTTATTGGATTTATTTGCAGCTGTTGTTGAGCTGATGATGATCTGACAGGTAGCTACCCCAGTCAGGCACTACTCCTCCTCCGAGCTCCCAGACCTCGCCTCCTTAATTGTCTTCCTTGCCAGCAGCAGTCTATAGATGCTGCAGGGCACTAGGAATAGTAGGAGGAGATGGAGGAGGGTTGGGGTCCCAAACTAGGGGGTGAGCGGGATGGTCAGATTGGGGTAGTCAGAACCAGGAGATGCTCTGGGGTGACATAGATTCCAGAACATGGTCCTCCACATCTGGTTCCCATATCCAAGGGCTCCAATATTTTTGGGCCTGTGGTATGATCAGCGATGGAACCCCGTCTGTCTCGAGTGGTGTTGTGCAATGCCAGATCATCAGGAACAAGATTGCCATTATTGCTCATCTTGTTGGGTCAACAGATCTGGCTTGCAACACCGAGATCAGGCTGAATAATAATGCTGGCTCCTTTTTGGAAGTGGCCACTCCAGCCGGGTTCTCAGTGATATATCGCTCAAGATCAGACCGCAGGGGCGGGGGTGTAGCCATTTGTTTGAGATCGGAATTGGGCCTTGTGGGAGTGCCAGTTGAGGAACCCCGATCATTTGAGTGTATTGTTGTTGCAAGTGTGGGGTATAGGATCATTCTCATTTACCGTCCACCCGGGGGTAAGAAATTATTCCTACAGGAAGTCGTGGACTTCGTTGTCGACATGGCGTTTGA
The DNA here is from genome assembly GCA_016271365.2 of Neoceratodus forsteri. Lineage (NCBI taxonomy): Eukaryota > Metazoa > Chordata > Ceratodontiformes > Ceratodontidae > Neoceratodus > Neoceratodus forsteri. The sequence goes on along the minus strand of CM057450.1, from coordinate 249,819,021 downwards.
GTCACCTAGGCTGATGGTACTGGGTGACTTCAATGCCTGGGTCAACAACAAACTCTCACAATTTGGTCAGGACTTCCTCCAACTTATGTGCTCATTGGGCCTCACACAGGTAGTTGCCTCTGCAACCCATAATCATAGTCACCAGTTGATCTTGTTTTCCTGGGGATGGAGACACTGATTTGGTGATGGAACCAGTCGGATGGTCCGATCACCACACCATAAGTTTCAATTTCTAGGCTCTCCATAGGCCTGGCCCTGTGAAGATAGTGAGATACTGCCCTTTGATTGATGTGAACCCTGATGGTCTGCTGGCAATACTAGATCCATCGGATTACTGTGTGCAAGCCGGAGTCCAGAGAATTTAGTCCAGGCCTATAACAAGGCCTTGATGGAAGCCCTGACTCTATCACCCTGCCAGTGTTTGTCCTCTCTATCTTTGCCCACAGTCCCCTGGTTTGATGGGACCTTGAAGGAGTTGAGATGAGTTGGATGAAGGTTAGCGATGTTGGCAGAAATTCGCCCTGGATGCTGACCACCTTAGACTGATGGAACATTACCAGGTTCATCAATCAGCAATCACCCATAAGAAGGTAGAGTTCCTTCCGGTAGATTGCTGCAGCTCAGAATCGACCAGCTCAGCTTTTTTCAAACTGTGGACAGGTTGTGCATCCCAACCTGTCTACAGGTCTGAAGAGCATTTCACAGTTTGAGGTGATGAGTTTGCTTGATTCTTTGCTGATAAGGTGGCCAACATTAGGCAGAGGTCCAACCAGCTCACCTATGTGGGTCAATGGTGGTCGGTGCTTAGGACCCTGCCCTCGGTTTTCTTGGTCTCTTTGACCTTCTGGAAATCATTGATATCATATGGATTGCCCAGAATATGCGGCTGATGTGCTGTAGTTTTGACCCAGGCCCAACATGCTTTATATTGAGGTGCATGGATTCTACTGGCCCTGTCCATGCCAAGATTGTGTGGTGCTCCTTAGAAATGGGTAAGTTCCTATCTCCTGAAAGAGATGGCAGTGACACCACTCCCCAAGAAACTTCTTTGGATGCAAACTGCTTGTTTAACTACAGACCTATCTCTAACCTTACCTTGATAGGGAAGGTGATTGAGAAAGTAGTTGTGCTGCAGCTGGAGAACCATTTTACCATCCATGATACCTATGATCCTCTCCAGTCCGGTTTTTGGAAGAGGCATAGTACCGAGACTACTCTGGTTCAAGTGCTCAGTAGTCTCCTGATGGCTAGAGATCAGAAGCACCCCTCTAGCTTGGTGCTTCATGATCTCTCTTCAGCTTTCGACACCATGGCTCATGGGGTGTTGCTTAAGCACCTGAGGGTCATCTGTGGCCTGATAGGTTCAGTCCTCAGATGGTTTCAGTCATTCCTCACTGGCAGATTTCAGAGGGTGGTGTCTGGGTTGTTTCCCTTGGACTCATTCTCCTGCATGTAGGGGTCCCTCAGGGCTCGGTGCCTCCCAATGTTGTTTGCAGTGTATATGCTGCCTCTAGGAGACATTGTAAAATGGTATGGGCTGAGGTTTCACTGTTATGCAGATGATACCCAGCTCAACCTGTCTTTTGCTCCCGACTAGGACAGTGCAATCTCATTCTTCAACAGCTGCCTCACAGAAATCCAAGACTGGATGAAATTCAGCTGGCTGAAATTGAATTCCAGTAAGACTGAGGTGCTGGTGGTGGATCCAGGTATCCAGATATAGGGGTCAGTGGCAAGGCTTTCTTCTGGGCTGTAGCTTGGGACTAGTCTGCTGCCTTCCCCTGAACAGGTGCAAAACCTGGGGGTGATCCTTGATGATCATCTGACACTGCATTCACAGGTGTCTGCAGTTGTCAAGTCTTCATTTTATCATCTGAGGAACATCGCTCAGGTCAAGCACCTTGTTCCATCCAGAGACCTCCTGACATTGATCAATGCCTTTGTTACCTTACACCTGAACTACTGTAACTCCCTTTTTCCGAAGGCTTCTGGGGGTTGACATCCACCACTTGCAGCTGGTGCAGAATGCTGCAGCACGGCTGTTGACAGGGGCTCCTCATTCAAGCCACATCACTCCTGTGATGCGTGAACTGCACTGGCTGCCTGTACAATGGCAGATCACCTTCAAGGTCATTCTTTTGACCTACAAAGTCCTGCACAGACAGGGTCTGGGCTACCTGCAAGAGCTCCTGAACCCTTACTGTCCTGGCCATCCACTCAGCTCAGCAGACGAGGGATTGTTAGAGATTCCCAGGGTACAATTGAAAACTTCTGGTTCTTGTGCTTTTATGTTTGCAGCACCAACCCTGGGGAATTCTCACCTCATCAGATTCAAGAGTACTGGACCATGGAGAGCTTTTAAGAAACCTTTGAAGGCTCACTTGTTCTATCAGGCCTTTGGAGATTTTATATAATATCCTTTTTCCATTTGTATTTATATTCTATTGATTGCAATTGGTTGTTTACTGTTTTCATATGTTTTAATTGTTTTAAAGATTTGTACAGCACTTTAGTTTTGGATATTGTGCTTGATAAATACAATTTATTATTATTAACAAAAGAAATGAAAACAAGAGATACAAAGAAAAAAGTGGGTAAGGAAGATGAATGGGAAATATTTGATTTCAAATTTAGAAAACTATAAAAACACTATAAAAAGACAGACTAAAAATAAAAATAGACCAGTATGAAAATTGAGTGAGGAGATGAAAAGAGGAAAAGACTGCAAAACATAAAAATCTGTTTGGCAATGGACAGCTAGAATGGGCTGTACCATCTACAGACTAACCTGATTTGGTTGCTAGCCATTTGTTGGAACAAATTACAGCACCATCATCCATGGGACAGGGAGTTAATACACAGACAGAAGTCACTTTCACCACGCCAAAATGTTGCTTAAGCTCGCATGTGAATCTGGCTATTATTATCTACCAATGGGATGTGGAAAGGACATTGAATTTTTACTCCTGAGAAGGGACATAACATTCATTCTCTGATCAGTTTAAATGTATTGGGGATATATGTGAGGGTACTGGACTTCAGGAGGGCTGACATTGTAAAATGGGAGAGTGCCTCAGAAAAGCACTAGCAAACGGGTAAGAAGGATGGGTGGAGGAACAATGGGGAAACATCAAAACTGCCATCACAGAGGCCTTTGTGTGAAGCAAATAAGCAAATCAAAATGAAGGAAAAAAACACTATGGTTCTCAAAAGAGGAGGTGAGGAAGGTTAGGGAGAAAAAGATAGCATTCAGGAAGTATAAGGAAACACAAAAGGAGCAGGACAAAGACCTGCACCAGTTAAAGTAGGGGGAAGGCAGTCAGAACAGCAAAGGCCCAAACCAAGGAAAAGATAGCCAACTGGTTAAGAAGGGGATAAAACTTTTATAGGTACAACTAGGGAGTGAAGAAAGACAAGGAGTGAGGCTTAATAAAGGGGAGGGTGGTGGGCAGAGGGTGAAAGTGAAAAGCAGGGATACTGAATGAATACTTCTGCTCAGTATTCACAAAAAGAAGAGGAAAGGGAGGTACCTAATCTAATCAATAGATGCACTCTGGATAGGGGGGTCCATATCAGTCCATTCACAGAAGAAAGGGTTCTGAAAGAACTCCTTAAACTGAAGGTGGACAAAGAAATGGGACCTGAAGGGAGTCATCCCAGAATTCTAAAAGAACTAAGGGAAGAACTAGTGACACCACTGACTACCCTTTTTAACAAATCACGGGAGGATGGGGTGGTGCCCGAGGACTGGAGGAGGGTGGATGTAAGTCCCCTTCACAAAAGTGGGAGTAAAGCAGAGGCAGAAAACTACAGACCTGTTACTTTGACCTCAGTGATAGAGAAAATGATGGAATCACTTCTGAAATAAAGAATTGTTGAGTACCTAGAGGCCAGCAGCGCACAGGACCCAAAGCAGCATAGATTCACAGCAGGAAGGCCATGTCAGATGAATTTAATAGATTTCTTTGACTGGGTGACCAAAGTAGTAGATCAGGCAGGGGCTGTGGATGTGGCCTATCTAGTCTTTAGCAAAGCATTTGACACAGTCCCACACAGAAAATTAATAAACAAGTTAGCCAGCCTGGGAGTGGGTCCCAGGGTGGTAGCCTGAGTAAATAATTGGCTGGAGAACAAGACACAGAGGGTAATAGTAAACAGAGTCCACTCTGAAGAAAGGGGTTACTAGTGGGTACTGCAGGGTTCAGTACTGGGACCAACTTTTAATATCTTATAAGGGACATTACAGAGGGACTGGAAGGAAAAGATACCTTTGCAGATGGCACAACGATCTGCAACAAGATTGATACACGGGGGTGGAAAGGATGAGAAGGATTTGGCAAGGTTGGAGGAATGGTCAAAAGTATGACAGCATAAATTCAATGCAAGGAAGTGCAAGTAATGCACCTGGGAGACTAAAACCCAGCTGAAGAGTACACAATGGGGAGAGGTACAAACAAAACAAAATGGAAAGCTACCTGGAGGTAGTCATATCAGATTACCTAAAGGTAAGTAAGCAATGTGAGAAGGCAGTAAGGAGGGCTGGGGTGATACTGGATGTATAGGGAGAGTCATCACCAGTAGAAAACAAGAAGTTGTTATCCCTCTGTACAGACAGTTGGTGAGACCCCATTTGGAGTATCAGATGCAGTTCTGGACACCCCATCTCCACAAGGACATAGACAAGATGGAGGCCGTCCAGAGGAGGGCAACTAAAATGATGCAGAGTCTTCACCAGAAATCATATGAAGAGAGACTAAAAGAGTTTAATATGTATACCCGTGAGGAAAGGAGGGAGAGGGGGACATGATAGAAACTCTCAAGTACCTCAAGGGAAACAACAAAGTCCAAGAGGGTAGCATCTTTCACAAAAAGAGATGTGCAAGAACAAGGGAGCAGAATTTGAAGATGGGGGGAGGCTCAGGGGAAATGTGAGGAAGTATTTTTTTTATGGAGAGGGTGATGGATGCATGGAACGGCCATCCTTAGGAGGTTGGGAGTCAAAAATAGTGGGGGATTCAAGAATGCATGGGACAGACATAAGGCAATTCTGGTGGGGGTTAGAAGAAGTAGGCTGTTGGTTAATTTTTTATTTATTTATTTATCAAGTCTAGGATTACAAATACCTTTGAGCCATGGCTCTTTTACAAAGGTTCCACGTTAGAGAAATACAAATTATGGGGATCATCAAGACAGGCATTACAACAATGTGGACATTGCAAACAGAGTACAGATTAATACAGTTCAAGGGTAGTATTGTAACAAGGCAGCCAGCGGCATTTGTCAGAGAAAATAGACAACAGATAAGAAGTGCCACAGTCATAGGGAAAGGGAAGAGGGTGGGGGGAGAAGGAATGTAGGAAGGGTGGCAAGAGGGTGAAAAGTGCAGCATTGGGTATACCAAGATGTGAGGGTAGAATCCAGTTGGGGGACAACTAGAGCAGAAAGGGAAGTAGAGAAACAAGGTTAAGTTGGGCAGTCACAGGAGCTGTTGGTAATGAGATAGTCCCGGAGCCTAGTTTTAAACATACCAATAGTTGGGGCAGAGAAGATGGTTGGGCTGAGGCCATTGAACCAGAGTGGCGCCGATAAGCAAAAAGAGCATTGTCCCTGTGAAGTGTGACAGTGGGGACTTTCAGTAGCTGTAGCGTGGATCTCCTAAGGCACCATTTGTTAATTCAGTGTTGTAACAGAGTTGAGACCCCAGAAGGTGCAAGGCCAAGGTAGATTTTTTTTCACCATGGAGCAGGTGAGAAACTTATGCAGTTTGATAGTTGGAGCCAGCCGTCTGAGGTACAGGTCACATGTGTGGGTGAGACAGTGAGCACCAGTGATGAGCTGACATGCTTTATTTGAGGTAGTTGAGAGGCATCTAGGGTTGTGGTTGTGGCCGAGCCATAATGATGAGACCATAGTCTATTACAGAGATCACAGAGCTCAGGACTGCAACCTTCAAAGCTTCTGGTGTGAGGTGTGGTCTGTGTTTGTAGAAGAGACCAAGCCGTGTATTAGCAGCTCTAGCTACATTATCTACATGAAGTCCATAGGAGAGATTAGGGTCAAGCTGTATCCCTAAGTATTTGAAGGACCCCACCTGATCAAGAGTGTTCCCCTGGGTGGTGGAGATAGTCAAGTGGCGTAGCTTGTGTGGGTTATGAGAGCTGCAGAAGAGCATAGATTTGGTTTTCTTGTCATTGAGGACCAGTTTATGATTAAGAAACCATGTCTCTACAGAACTGAAACCAAGTTGAAGTTTGTGTTGAAGAGTTGCAGGATTTTGTGAGTGGAGAATACAACAGCATCACCGGCATATAGTATGATCTGCTCAAAGCAGTGGTAAGGGGGGGAGTTTAAGAAAAGGCTAAAAAGGAGGGTTCCCAGTATGGATCCCTGTGGGACACCCGAGTGAACAGGCAGGGTGTTAGAAAGATCGTCCGCAATTTTTACTCTCTGTGACCGGTTTTCTAAGTAGCTTTTAAACCAGAGAGAAGAGTCAGGTGATAGCCCGGCATTCAGTAGTTGGTGTATTAATAATCCATGGTGTACTGTATTGAAGGCCTTGGAGAGGTCCACGAAAACGGCCCCTGTGAGAAGGCCGTTGTCAAGGGATTTGTGCAAAGCTCCAGTGAACTCAAGAAGGGCTGTGGTGTGCTGTGATCTTTCCGGAAGCCGTGTTGTTGTGGACAAGGTATATTGTATTTATCCAAGTGGTCGGTAAGTTGATCAGCCACGATGCGCTCAAGTGCCTTAGAGAATGGGGGCAGTATGGAGATAGGGCAATAATTTGAGTGAATCGTCTTGTCCCCACTTTTATGGATGGGTGTCACGGTGGCTGTTTTCCATAGGTCCGGGAATTTTCCACAGCTGAGAGAGAGGTTTAGGATTTTGTTTAGGTTAATGAGGCTCTGCAGCTTATCCAAAAGGTAGGGAAATGGGCAGACTGGGTGGGCCAAGCGGTCCTTATCTGCCTTCAAAGTCTATGTTTCTATGTTTTTTATGAATACAGAAAGGCCAGACTCAAAATGTTTAGTGTATCTCTGAGTATGAGAAACCATAACACAAGTAGTAAAGCCACAAGAGTTATAAAACTGTTGACCCTTCATACGTGGAGCTAAGTATTTTGTGATAAACCATTGTGTTTTGATTTATACAATATCACTGTAACAGTTATACTAAATTAATTCATCTTTTTGTTTGAATATTTTACTGTTTATGATCTGCTCTTCTAGTTTCAGTGCTGCACAGGCTTATTATGATGTCATCAGCATTGTGGTAGCTGGTCTCTGACTGGTTCTGTTCTATGCAAAGGCCAAGGACAATGACTGCAACATATCAGTTCCACCATGTCAGTTTGAAACCCAGATGGTCGACCGACATTACAGTGACACCCAAAGGCCAATGGTGACCATGTCGCTCAGCAATTGTGCCACCAGACTGCCATGACACCCAAAGCTCCGGGGCACAGCTTGGCTGTTTGCTGGGAGCTTCAACTCCCACACTGCCTGGAAAATAATATAATCACTTCCAGATCAGAGGTGTAAGGGGGAATAGTGCAACACCCCTGGGGCGGCAATGATGGTGGGTGCTGTGAAGTCCCAATCATTGGAATGAACGTTGGGTAGGTTGCAATGCCCACATTGCCATTGCCATAAAGGTTTCACTGTGCTGATGGCATACACAACAAATCTAATCTCAAAATAAACATTCACCTGTAGATTACATAGCCTAGTACATTTATTAAGGAACATTTACCATCAATAGTGTTGTATAAAAGTAACTACCAAACAATTTAAATAGGGACTGAAGTCAACATTTTTGGTATCAATGAATTCAGAATTTGGATCAGCATATCTTCAATCAGTCTCATGCCAAAATCAGATCTGTAAGTTACTTCATTTAAAAGTTACAAGTCATTTTGCAACCCTTAATTTACTGCCTCTTCAAAAAGCCAGTTATAGTGAAGAGCTGCTGCTGATGATGTCATCTCCTGAACTCACAACCTAGTCCTACCTGCAAGCTACCTTATGATTTATTTCTCCTATGTTACTTAAAACTGCAGGTGTAGTAAACATCTGAAAAAGGAAAACTGACACGGGGGGTGGGGGGGTCAGGACATGCACTTCCATAATGTGTAGATGCAAGGCACAGTATTTCAGAATGTGACAGGGGAATGAAATGCAGTGGTAAACATGGCTTTAGAATGGCAAAATTGTGTGAAATTTATTTCTAAAATACTGCAGGTATGAGATTTCAAAATGTCACCAGGTTGCAACTGTGGAATGCAGCAAGAACACAGTCTCAGAATGTAGCTGGAACTCACAATTTCAGAATGTGGCAGTGATGCACAATTTTGGAATGTAGTGGTGATGCACAGTTTTGGAATGCAGCAGTGATGCACAATTTCAGAATGCAGTGGTGACAAGCAATTTCCAAATGCAACGATGATGCACAATTTCAGAATGCGGTGGTGATGCACAGGTTTGGAATGCAGAAGTGATGCACAATTTTGGAATTCAGTGGTAATGCTCAATTTTGGAATGTGATGGCTATGCACAGGACTGGAATGCGGTGATGATGCACAATTTAGGAATGCAGCAGTGATGCACAGTTTTGGAATGCTGTGGTGACACACAGTTTCGAATGTGATGGTGATGCATAATTTTTGAAATACAGCGGTGATGCGTAATTTGAATGTGGCAGTGATGCACAGTTTCAGAATGCAGTGGTGACACAGGTTTGAATGTGGCAGTGATGCACAGTTTAGGAATGCATTGGTGATGCACAGTTTCAGAATGTGGTGGTGACATACAGTTTCAGAATGCAGTGGTGATGCACAGTTTCAGAATGTGGAGGTGGCACATAGTTTCGGAATGTGGCAGTGATGTGTATTTTCAGAATGTGGTGGTGACACATAATTTCAGAATGTGGTGGTAATGCTCAATTTTGGAATGTGGTGTTGATACATAATTTTAAATGTTGCAGTGACAATTTTGAAATGTGGCATTGAGACACAACTTGGTGGGGATATGTAATTTTGGAATGCAGTGGTGAAGCACAATTTTATAATGTGATGGTGACACATAAGTTTGGAATTTGGCGATGATGCACAATTTTGGAATGCAGCAGTGATGCACAGTTTCAGAATGCAGCAGTGATGCACAGCTTTAGAATGTGCTAATGACCACACAATTTTGGAATGTGGCTGTGATGCACAATTTCAGAATGTAGCATTGATGTACAATTTTGGAATGTTGTGGTGATGTACAATTTTGGAATGTGGTGGTGATGAACAGTTTTGGAATGTGGTGGTGACGCATAGTTTTGGGATGTGGCAGTGATGCTTAATTTCTGAATGTGGCAGTGATGCTCAATTTTGTAATGTGGTGGTGATGCATAATTTCAAAATGTGGTGTGATGCACAATTTGTGAATGTGGCAGTGACAATTTTGGAATGTGATCGAAACACAACTAACGAGGATGTCCAGTTATGGAATTTGGCAGGGATGCACCATTTCAGAATGTGGTAGGGATGTGCAATTTGGAAATGGGGAAGGAATGTGCAATTTTGGAATGTAGTAGTGATGCATACTTTTAGAATGTGGCTGGGACATATAATGTTGAAATCTGGATGGGATGTGATGCACAATTTTGAAATATGGTGAGTGCATACAATTCTGGAATGTGGCAGGAACAAACAATTTCAGAATAAATGGTGTGTCCTACCACATTCCAACAGCATGCATCCCCACTATATTCCAAAATTGCCAGTCCTCACCAAATTCCTTGATGTGCCCCTGTTGAATTTCCGAGACTGATTGTCCCACCACATTTTGAGATGGCACATCCCTGTCACATTCTGAGATTGTGCTCCCCAACATTTTAAAATTGTGCACCACCTTGACTTTCTGTGACTTGTTTCAGTGCTGCATTCCAAAACTGTCTTCTGACATGTTTTAAAGTACAGTGCCATGTGGCTGAAGATTCTGAAATGCAAGCACTGCAGCAAACCCTATGCCATTTTTTTTAAAGGATTGCTATAGCTACAGTTTCTTAACCTTTGGAGAAGCAGGTCCTATAAGGTTGCTGACAGGGAGGAATAGAGTGTGAGTTCAGGAGATGACATCATCAGTGCCTCTTCACTAAAACTGGCTTTTTTAAATAGGTAGTGAAATCAGGGTTCCAAAATAGCTCACAACTTTAAAACAAAGTAACGTAGAACCTCATTTTTGGTATGAGATTTATTGGGGTATGTTTATTCTAATTCTGCAATGTAGCACTTTTGGCATGAGTCCCTATTTAACTGGGCCATGGAAGAAATAGATGGATTTTTTGTAGTGGCAGTTGGACTGGGAATTATATCAATTATATCAAAGAGAGGAAGGGGTTTTCTCAACATCGACTAACCCCATCACTCCCACCTTCTACATCCTGCACAACCTTCAAAGGAACTCCATTGGACTCCCCAGGACTGTCCTAGTGCCTGACATTGGGTCACTAACAGAAATATTGCCACATGCTGAGTATTGTGTTTAATTCTGGTCACTTCAAAACAAGTGCAATATTATTAGGGCCCAGGGCATATAAAGAAGGATGCCAAAAATGATAAAGGGGTTTGAGTGGATGACATACAAAAACAGACTGAGGAAAGTTGGCTTTATATCCTGGACAAGAGAAGGGTGAGAGGAGACATGATTAAGGAGTATAAGGCTTTACCAGTTCAGCTAAAGTGCATTATCTACATCAAGAACTCATTATTAGGAAACAGCAACATGAGGACACAGCAGACAACTTAAGGGTAATCATTATAGAACACACAGACTAAAAGGATGGTTCTGTTGGTGCAGTAAGTGGTTGGAAAAGCTTGTCAAAAGAAATTGAGAGGGTAACTTAAACACGTCAAGTTGAAATTAGACAAGTACCTACTAGCGGGTGGTTTCTCTGTGTTTTCATTGAACATGATGGACAAGCTCAATGGGCACATGCCTACTCTTGTCTGGAGAATCTATGAACCTCTGAACAATGTGTTGCCTCCTGTTTGAAAAAACAAACTGTGGTGATCCTGCTTTCTTTCTTATTTGGTATGGAGTGCACTGAGAATGTTAGGGTCTCCAAATGGAAAGTTACATTTCTCTTGCTCTCTGTTACTGCTGAACTCCTGTACATGTACATTATGCATGACAAAGATTTAGCTGCAATAACGCACATGTTGCAAAATTACTGTCCAGTCAGTGAGGAGCTTAGTTCATTGTGGAAGCATCTAAATTTGTGTTAACTTTTTTCTTTTTAACACAGAATACTATATTTAAGTTTGTTGGGTTGCAATCATGTCTTTCTTGGCCCCTCCTTCACCAACCTATTTCTGCACTAGTAGAAGGAGGGAATTATATTTGACCCGATCATCAGTCCCTTTTATCACATAATAGTAGTCTGGTTTATGTATGTATTCTTTGACAAAAACATTGCTAATGCGCTAGTTAGGGTAACATATTGCCACAAAAGTAGGTAAATGTGGCATTAGGGTTTCCAAACCTAACTAGTCCCACCCCCAACCCCAACCAGCAAAAGGAAAAAAAAATGGGGTTTTGGGTCTCTGGAGTCTTGGTGAATCAGTGGTAGAATCTTCCATGGGGTTGTCAACTCTATTGCTCACCCCTCCAACCCATAGCCTCTAGTCCAAAGCACAAGGCACAGCTCCAAGCCAGTGCCTCATAGTGATACACTCTTAAAAGGTGGAGAAGTATGTCTCCCCACATGTTGCCAACACACTTTGTTATAGCTTTCTTCCTGCAGGGCCCAAGAAAGATCATGTGTGATGTTGTTTGCTCAGGGAGTAGGGTGAGCCTTTGGCTTGACAACCCAAGAATTTCCTTTCTTTTGAGACAGTGAAATCCACCTCATTCACACTGGTCCATTTGGGACCTACATGAACAGGTGTAGATGTGCAGACCCCTTTGGGCCCTATGCCATGGGAAGACTCTGCCTACAAAAGTGCAGGGCCTGGCACCGTCACTCTTTACAAATTCATTTTTTACACATTTACTCTTCACACACTCATTCTTTACACATTCAGTATTCACACATTCACTCTTTTTTTAATTTAATTTTGACCTCAGATTTTCAAGATAGTCATTTTATGACTGCCTTACAAACATGACATGTAACATTAGTAGTATATTGACCAAAAATTGGTGGGCAGGTGACTTGGAGGAGGGTGGAGAAAAAGCAGTACCAATGGCGGGCACCTCACTCTACTTAAAGGAGAACTGTTTTGATTTCAGGGACTTATCTGCTTGCTGCTAGAAGAGAATAATATATGTAGCTACTACTAACAGTACTGCAAGTTTTAACCCCCTTTTTTTAGTTAAGAACTATGGACAAAGTGCACTGGCAATGTTCATTTCAGTTTCACACCATGTAGGTAATGACACACATCTTGACCCACTGTGAAATACAGTAATTAAGAAGTGCAGAAGTCTATTAATCCTGTCTCATTCATAATTATCAAAAACATGAAACACAATTTCATTTTTATTTATGTGAATGTCTGAGTGTTATTCATATAAGTACAACCTCTTATCCAGAGTTGTAAGCAGCACAGCAAGCATTGTAATGAAGTAAACTTTAAACTGTAAGTTATCTTCCTGATTTCTCTGAATTGTGATCAGTCACAGTAATGTTGTATTTTATACTTACACTATTTCAATCAATTTTTCTGTTTTCATTCATAGTATATTAATGCTGGTTCATAAGTTTCAATTTTAGTGATAGGGTGGTTATGCAACTGGGTTTCATAAAATCAGCCCACAAAGTGAATAATACCAAAATGTAACATTTTATTTCATGTTTTTGTAGCCATACTTTCATTTCACTTTGTATGGTCTTCTGCAACAATGTTAGCCTTAATGGATTGTGCATTGTATATCGGAAACCTACCTTTTGAGTTGAGTGCCGGTGCATGGCATAGTTTGTGAGTGTGAGTGTGGGTACAAATTTCTTTTTACTGTATTATGATTGTGATTGATGCTGTTACACATATTGTACATACTCAATATTTGCAGCCTGTTATGATATGTCAAACATTTTGAGCTAATTAGTAAAATTCAGATACATTTTTTAGTGTCCTTATACCATTAGCCACTGATCTCCTTCTAGATTAATTTCGGTTAAATTTAATTTAATTGAATTTAATTTCAGGTCTGAGCATGCTCAGTAGGGTATCAAACATCTATTCAAAAGACCCTAGTGAGCATGCTCAGACTTGAAATAACACAACCTTATAACAAGGGAACGGATTAATATTTTCACCAAATTAATGAAAGGCACCATTCTGGGGCAAGTCCTCTGTACTCAAAACATTTCCAACCAAAATTCCAAACTGACTGGTCTGAAGGTGATGACAAAAAAAATATTTTCCTTCAAAACACACTATCCAGATCTCAGAATCTGCACATCTGACTGGAATGAAACTTAGCAGATCATGAACTTTGCCCCCACACTAGGCATCAAAAACTTTGTGCAGTTCTGTTGAATGGAAATACATATATTAAGGTGAAAATTTAGGGGTTTAACATTAAACATCCTAATCAATCCTAACTATAGAGGTGCTACTGCTCCACTATAATACTGCATGTTGATATTTATACTGTATCTAAATATATTAATGGATTCACCCGTTCAACAGAATTACATAAAAGTTTGCAAACACAGTCTGGGGAGCAAGATGTCTTTATTTGCCAAGTTTCGTTCCAGTGGGATTTGTGGATTCCGAGATCTGATAGTGTGTTTTCATAAATATTAGACTGTTGTGCTGTTTTTCTTTTGTTTGTCATCACCCACTGTCCAGACAGTTTGTAATTTTGATCAGAAATGTTCAGAGTAGAAAGGGCTTGCTCCAGAATGATGTTTTCAATGGTTTGGTGAAAAATATTATTCTGTTCCCTATTCATAAGGATTTGAATTTTGGTTCTGAGCGAGCTCTAGTTGGGTATCAATGGTTAGTCCAAAAGACTCCACTAAGCATACTCAGAACCAAAATTTCAAATTCTGTAACTTGAGAATGGAGTAATATTTTAACCAAACCAAAGAAAGGCACCAGTCTGTGGCAAACTTGTTATACCCTGAACATTTAAAACCAAAATTCCAAATTGTCTGGGCTCTAGGTGATGACAAAAAATAGCCCAAAACCCTGATTTTTCTAACAATATACTGCCTGGATCTTGGAATCCAACTGGAATAAAACTTGGCAAATCAAGAGACCTTGCCCCCAGACTGTGCATGCAATTCTGTTGAATGGGAGCAAAGCTATTAAGCAGAAATGTTTGCAGTTTAACCTTAAACAGCTTACTCAACCCTAACTATAATGGGTGCTAATGAACCACTATAGTGCTGTGAGTAGATGCATACTGCATATATGCCATATAAAAATACAGTATACAGTATTAGTAGCTTCACCACCTTCAACAGAATTGCACAAAAATGTGTATGTGCAGTTTGGGGGGCAAGGTGTCTTGACTTGCCAAGCTTCATTCCAGTCAGATGTGCAGATTCCAAGATCCACATTGTATGGAAAATTTAGATTTTTTTGCTGTTTTTTTTTTTTTTTGTCATTACCTACAACCCAGATGGTTTGGAAATTTGGTCTGAAATTTTCAGTGTAGAGAGGACTCGCCCCAAAATTGTGCCTTCCATTGGGGTTGATGAAATAATATTAATCCATTCCCAAGAATTTGACATTTCAATTCTGATCATGCTCAGTAGGGTATCAAAGGTCTATCAAAAAGACCCTACTGAGCATGCTCAGAACTGAAATAAGTGCCCCACCCCCAAACATCATCCTGCTGTCTTCCTTACAGTATCAAAATCTCTGAGCAAAATGTAATCCCTTCCCCCCACTTGTGTGCCAAAATATATTCCCTCACCTCCCCCACCCATGTCCCACAAACTTTTAGAGTCACTCTCAATCCCCTACCCAATCACACTCTGTTCCTCACCTCATCTCTTCCCCTCACCAGCACCAACAAAATTCAGTTCAAGCCTGCAAATAAAGAAAAAAGTCCCCTGGTGCTGAGCATCTGCTCTAGTGCTTTGTTTATTTCTAAGCCTAACTCCCCATCTGGCAATGGGGTGAATGAATGAAAGCTGATGTCTTTGTTTCTAGTAAAACCTGATTGGTTGAAATTGCAACCAATCAGGTTGTACTAAGATCTCGGACATCACCATTCATTCATAAAAGCCATTACAGTACGCAACAATAGTCAAGCACTGAACAGCTTAGATGTTCTTCACCAAGGACCATTTTCTTTATTTTCAGGTTCTATTTTATGGGTGCTAGAGTGGGAGGAAGGGGTGTGGACCAGAAGAAGTTTGGGTGAGGGACTGAGTACAGTGGGTCTGGCGTGGGGAGTGTATTTGACATGTGAGTGAGGGAAGGATAACATTTTGTTTCAGAAAAGCAGCAGCTTGATGTTCACTGGAGTTGGGGTTGTATGGAGGAGAGTGCCAGTGTCAGGATTTTGGAGATGGGTAATCATTGTTTATACCCAGTTATTATTATTATTATTATTATTATTGAATTTTGTTAATCAGGTAAGCCCACTGAGACTTGAAACCCTTTTTCATGTAAGCGACCTGGGGTGGGAATACAGATGGTAACCAACGATACTTAACCAGATTAAGCTGTTGGTGGTATTTCTAGTGAACACAGAAAATTTGTCCAGGACACTGGGGAAATTCCCCTAATCTTGGTAGAGGGCACTGTTGTCCCATTCCATGATGTAGGTCCCTGATGTTGCAGAGGAGGAGGAGGTGCTGCCAGCTGTGGAGTTCTTCTCCCTCCCAACTGAGGCAGGCCAGGAGAACGATATGCTGAATACATCTGTGGATGCGATTATGGGTATGGATTCTGCTATAATTGGTATTGTGGATGTTGTTGCAACTGGTACTGTTCTGTGATTTACGAGCGATTTTATGGAAAAATCATCGGCTCCACTGATGATGGAAACAGGAGAGGAAGAGATGGATTCTGCTTCTGAGGAGTTTTTGATGGCCATTGAAGAGCTCCAGCCTGAAGGCTAGCAACTTCCTGGAACTGGTCACACTGAGACAAAATTATGGGTACAGAAAAAGTACAATCCAGGAGACATCTGGGATGTGCTTCAAAGGAGGCATGGAAGATGTGCTGGAAGGAGAAAGTGACAAAAAAAGATTTAGCAACTGGCACCCCTAGCATTGCGGAGGAACACTAAACTGCAAGAGAACGGCTGAAAGAAACATTTTGTGTGACTTCACCCGAAGTGCCTCCAGAGGACTGGACACTGGACTGGGCCCTGCAACAGGCCAGATAGTGGCAGGATGAAACCAGTAAGTGGGTCATTGACCCCACATTGGATTTGTCACAAGGACTTCTTGTTAGCCAAGGACAGAATGCTGAATTTTTGAAACAGCTTTGGTCTACAGTGGGCAATGGCAATACAGGAGACATGAGACCAACTGTTGAACATGTAGGTGTGCCAGTAGGTGATTCTTTAACTCACTCAGATTATGCTTTATTGAATGATGTGCAACCTTTTAACCCACAGAAGGTAGCAAACAAAATGGGAGAACAGATACATATGCTGGTGAGCATGGTTTGGACATAGTAAATAGTACTCTGCAGGATGGTGACCCTGGTCCTCAGCCACAGATTACCCAGCAAACTATACGTCTCGCTGATGTGAACCAAGTCCCAGGGATTAACATGGAGAGGGAGGGGGTCACTAAATTACCAGAGGAACAGGCTGAGGAGGTGGCCATAGACCTGGAAACAGGCTTAGGAGAGGAAAAAACATTGGCTGATACAGGCCAGAATGATACACACAGAGTGACTGATGATGACTCATCAAAATTCTGGGCCAAAACAAAGGCCCCAACCACTGCCCAGAACTACTAGATTTTCATATTTGTTTGACAAATCACCGCCCATACCATGCAGGCATGCAGTACGGTTACGTTATAGAGGAGGGTTGGAAGTATTCCCTGACAGTGAATATATGGGGAAAACACTACTGAAGGAATCACTTCACTTCTCACCAGCTGAAGTCCATGCCCTGATCCACATTGGTGGTGAAGAAAACTTTGACATTAGCTTTCATACGGCTCATGGTTTAGACAGATTTTGGACTACATACAATCAAAAAAGTTTTCCCCATTGTGGACTCCATTTTTTGGTATCCCTCTCACCAAGCCAGTAATTAAAAAATCACCATTATGTTTTGCACTGAGACTATACACATTGGAGATATTCACTATTGGCTGCAAAAGACGTATGTACTAGCTACTGAACCATTATTGACTCGGAATCCTTCTGGACCGGGGGTGGCATTTTAAAATCAAACTCTGGCAGACCGAATCAGACATAATCCATCGCCCAACAGTTTCTTTATTAGGAAAGACCGTGGAGTATGTTTTAATGCTGGGCAGCTGAAAGCTTGTCACAGGTGTGGAGATCGCACTCACCTGGCCAGCTCCTGTGACAAACTAAAATGTATCCTACGTGGAGAATATGACTTTATGAGCACAGAATGAAGAAATGTTGCTAGGTGCAACTTGTGTGATGCCAGAGGACATGTGTTCTATAAATGCCCTTGGGCAGCCCATAATCAGCAAGACAGAGTCGACCAGGATACTATCATTAGAATGGCACAAAGGGAAAGTGGAGGGGCAGTCTGGGACCCTCCACCCCCACCCACCCTCCACCAAACACGGCTAAAAAATTCACTGAGGAACAAGGACATCTGACCAGCCTAGTGCTCCACATGAAGAGCCACCTGTGGCATTACAGGTTCAGGAACAACCCTCTGCAGAGCCACAACATGAGACTCCTGGGGAGCAGGTGGACTCTGACCCTAATAAGGCCCCCCTTGGTACTTCATCGATACTACAAATGGATTTTACGGATGGACATACAAGTACGGATAATGCAGGTTCCCAGGAAATGCCTCCACCATCTCCCCCACCTTCTGCTTTGGATAACCCATGGACTACCCCTACCCCCAGGAGAAGTGCTAGACTACACACTTCTACTACATCCGAGACTAGTAGTAGCAACAGATTTGAGGAGTTCGGGAAACAGCATGAATGTTAGGTAGGAAAATGGGCAGACTAGGTGGGCCAAGCGGTCCTTATCTGCCATCAAATTCCATGTTTTTATGTTTCTATGAATGGGGGTTATGGAAACAGATGGTTTGATGTAGATCTCTCCTCGCACTCCCTTCCCCCTATTGAGAGAAGTGACAGTGGGAAAAAATGGAAGAAGAAGAAAAAACATGAAGGATCTCAGGGACGTTTAATTGTTTTTCTTGTTATGATGCCTTTCACCTTTGCTTCCTTAAATGTGTGTAGCATGTTGAATGGGGGAAAAGGAAGGCAATATTTTCATTATTAAACCAGCAGGCACTCAATGTTATCTTTGTACAGGAAACATGGCTGAACACTGCTGCATCTGTATCCCAGTGTAAAAAAGCATGGACTTGGGGACCATCTTACTGGTCATTCGGGTTCAACAGAGCAGATGGGGTTGGGATTTTATTTCAGGGGTTCGTTTTCAATTACAGAAACTTATTGATGTGGTGCCTGGCCGATTATTAATACCAGATGGTATACTTAATAACACAGCATGTCTGCTGTCAGTTTATGCACCCCAAAGTAAGGCCAAGCAGGTTGAGCTTTTTAGAACAATACAACCTTTTTTAGCTACTTTCAGACAGGCATTTCTTGGAACTGATTTCAATTGCCCACTGGATATACCATGAATAGCGTCTACCAGAAGAAAGGTGTATTGTGATACACATGCTTTGGTGAATTATCTGCACACAGCAAGTATGCAAGATGCAGCCAGACTGTCTGCCCCCCCCCCCAACACAGACTGCTAACACTTATGTAAGGGGGAGGTTGGCAACACGTATTGATTTTTGGTTTCTGTCTCTAAATGTACATTTTGTGGATTTCCAGGTTCTTCCTATGGAATTCTCCGATCACTCTGCTAAAATTGCATGTGGATCTTCAGGAAGGTCCTTCACGGGTCTTAAGGGAATGGAGATTAAATGTAGCTGCACTAAGTGATCTGAGAGTTCAGACTAAGAGTCGGCAAATCTTACAAGCACGGTGTATGGAATGTTGCCTGTATGACATGGACAGTGAATGGTGGGAGGACACAAAAAAAGAAATTCAGGGATGGTTTAAAAAATATGGAGCCCAACAGAAAAATTCAGATTTTCTAAAATATATATCTCTACATCAGCATTTACAATATCTTTACTCTCGAAGTAACTCTACTACACATGATTATAGTGCCCAAATTAGTCAAGTAAAACAAAAAATGAAGATGCATCAGTATGATGGGGCAGCCACTTTAATGACTGCAATACAGTATGGTACTGTAAAAACACCTTTGGGAGACCGTTGTCAGGCTTGTAAGACCAGACTTGAGAATTCTTCTATAACAACATTACAGGATGAGGATGGGTTTATAAACACAACACCACAAGACCTTCAAATAATAATACAAACTTATTTTTCTTCACTGAGTCTAGAGGTTTAGGTACACGTAGAAATGGATTCTTATATTTCTGGGTCTAAATCAGGTCCATGTGACACTTGTCAGAAGGAACCTGATAATCATTTTACCAAAGATGAGTTATTAGATAATTTAAAAGAAATGAGGAGAAATGTATCCCCAGGATATGATGGTTTGTCCTTGGAATTTTATATAGTGTTTCAGGACATCCTTGCAGAGATGCTTCTCCCTGTGTTTCATGAAATTGTGAGTGATCAAATAATTAGAAATGATTTTGCCCTTGGTCTACTCAAATTTCTATACAAATCTGGAGATAAAATGTTGTTAAAGAACTGGAGGCCAATTTGCCTCTTGAACACAGACTGGAAAATTTTAGGGAAAATGATCCATAAATTAATTAATTAATTTATTTATTTATTTAGTTTTTGTTGACCAGGTAAGTGCACTAGACAAATCCTGCCTATTTTCAGGCACGACCTGGGGGAGAGGGACTCAGATGAATGCCAACTGACCTTGAACCAGATTAAGCTGTTGGTGGTATTTTTAGTGAATGAGAGAAATTTGGCCAGGACACCGGGGAAATTCCTACTCTTTCGATAAGTGCCTTGGGATCTTTAACATCCACCTGAACTACCACCAATCCAGGCAGATGGGACCTCGGTTTAACATCTCATCCGAAAGACCGGTGAAAGACATAAAAGACTGCAAGGGCACTTACAAGAATGGTTACACCCAGCACAAACTTGTGGAGCTCCTGGTTTGAGAATACAGGATAACCTTATTCTTGTAAGGGATTTTATACTTATTGTACTCAACAAAATATACCGGGTTGCTGATTTCATTGAATCAGAGCAAAGCCTTTGACAGAGTCTCCATACCTTTCTAATACAAGTCTTGAAACACTTTGTAGCTTCCAGTAGGATAATTAGAGGTATCCAAACACTTTATTGGACAGCCTCAGTCACACCTCTCATTGGAGAAAGTTTAGTGACCTCTTTGCCACTTACAGTGGGGGTATGTAAAAGATGTCCAATGAGGTCTTTATTATATACTTTGGTCTTTGATATTTGTATTTGACATCTGGCTGGGAATGATAACATTCATGGCATTAAGTTGTCAGGTCAGTTATCTGAATTAAAAGTCACTGCTTATGCAGATGATTTATGCTTGTTTTTAAGCACTACAGATAGTCTCAATCAAGTTATACAAGAAGTACAGAAATATGGGGACATATCAGGAGCATATTTAAATTTAGATGAAAGTGTGGGAATTTGTGTTGGGCCACCACTCGTATAGGGGGAAGTGTACAATGTCAAAATCTCTACTGACTCTATTAAAATTTTACACCTTTACATAGGAGAAGGGGATATGGCACATAAAAATTGGTCTATAGCCCTTCAAAACTGTGAATGGCATGTGGAAAAATGGAAAAGTCGGATTCTGTCTAAAAGAAAGAGAATTTTTTTACTAAAACAATTTTTAGTCCCCTTAATATTGCATGTCAGCTGGGTGTACCCTATACCATATACTTTGGAGACAAACATTTTTAGTGTATTTTTCCACATGCTGCGGGGGAGTAGACTTAACCCGATAAAGAAAGATTTTACCTATTTGCCAGTTAACAAAGGTGAGCGGCAATGATTAACCCATTGGTTTTGTTTGACACCATTTTTTGGGTAGCGTAACTTAAAACCCTATTACAACCACCGGGATGTCAAGATGGGTAGAAAATATGGACAGGGACCTGCTGCAAGGATTATTGGGTGCTTGGCAAGATGCACCAGTGAAACTTTTTCCAAAAATAAGAATACCAGGCTTCTT
This sequence comes from Neoceratodus forsteri, assembly GCA_016271365.2. NCBI lineage: Eukaryota > Metazoa > Chordata > Ceratodontiformes > Ceratodontidae > Neoceratodus > Neoceratodus forsteri. Next base: position 249,797,651 of record CM057450.1, on the reverse strand, counting down.
TAAGCCTACACTAATAAAACTATATATCTGGAAGGTATCAACATTAATGTTGCTCCAGAAATCTGGGAAACAATTATATGTTGAGATAGTGCAAACCATTGGTCCACAAACACCAAAGTTTAAACTTTGTATACTGGTATGAGTTCCCTTGGCCTTAGCCCAATTTACTAATTCTTGAATTCCTGTGAGAATGTGGGATAATCTTTGGCTATGTACCTATGGGAGGTTAAATGTTAAGGGAAATTTAAAGCATAAAGCTATGGGAGAAAGAGATTGTCCCTATCTGGAATGTGCTGCACCTGAAGAAACGATACAGCATTTTTTTTTTAGAATGTGAATTCTCTAAACAACTGTGGACATTTTTGTCACTGAGGTGGAAACTACCTTGGATGGCTCGCCTGACCCATGAACAATTGGTGTTAGGTCAGTTTAGTGGTAGACTTTTAGCCTTTGATTCGGGTACTTTGGGAGCTTTCTTTGCTGTTTTAAAATGTTATCTTTGGTAGGCCCATAGCAGATATGTCATCTAGCCACAAAGAATGACATAGCTAGCTATTGGGAAGTTGGTAGAAACAGCTTGTTTGGAAGTGTATAACACTGACATGACAATGTTTCCTGTACAAATTACTCAAGTAAAGTGGCACAGGTTACAAAATGTACTACAGGTTACATGTGCAAACTAGGTTTTATTTTTTGAGTGTTGTGACTTGGGTGAAACATAAGGGCCCAGATATTCAAAGGTTCGCATGGCACAACAGTGTTGCACCATGCACAACCCACTGATCACCTGATTGTGATATTTAAAAGGGGAAAGTGCGCCTGCACAATCCCGATGCACCTGGGCGCATCAGTAGTGTATGCACAGGTGAGGTGTGTGCCCATGCATAAACTGCACAGCCCAATATTCAGCCTGGGCCGTGGAGAGTTATGCAGGTGCAACCCTACCTGCACAAAGTTATGCTGAAAAATAAAAGGAACAAAAGTCGAGGCCACCCACAGGTTAGCTGCCTCATTTGAATTCATTCATTCACATATCTGGACTGACTGTGAGTATGGGTTGCACGCCCATTGGCTCATGCTCTGAACCAATGGGCATGCAGCCCTACTGAGCTGCCAGTCAGCGGGCGGCAGGGTGGCAGGAGGGGTGGGTGCTGCCGCCCGCCGGCTGATGTGGGGAGCGGGGTGGTGGGGCTCCGTGGGGTGGTGTGGTGGGAGCCACTAGATCACCAGGGTTTCTGGACGTGGGGCTGAGGATGCCACCCGTGATCGGGCTACTTGCGGTCCACTGGACCACCAGGGATATTGGACTTTGGGGTCTGATGCCCGTGATCGGGCTACTTGGCGGGGAGAAAAGTTTCAGTTATGCCTGTGATCGGGCTAATGGGGGGGAGAATACTATTATGCCAGTGATCGGGATAATGGGGGGGGATACTATTATGCCCGTGATCAGGCTGCAGATGGCATCGGTTCCCGAAGGCTGCTGCCTGGCAGGGCACCAGGTGCAAGTCGTCAGGGATTGGCACACCTGCATGCTAATGGCATGCAAATGGGGCCGTAATTAGATGCAAATGGCCCACCCTGCACCTTGCATAAATTATGGCCCCATTTGCATGTCACCCTTTGAATATCGCAGATGATGTGCATGGTGCAATGGAACTTGTGCCACCGCATCTCAATGCTCCACTCTGACCACTTGCACTGGTGCAGTTCCACTGTGCCATGCACAGTGGTGTGGTTAGGCTTATATTCAAAGAAGTTGCACCATAGCACAACTCGTTGAATATCGCTTTCGGCTACCCATGCGCAATTCATTTGAGCAGCGCAGGGCTTACAGCCACAAAATGGCGAGTTTGAATATCTGGGCCACGGGTTTATAAAGCTTGGGATTTGGAATAGGATGATTAATTAGAACTATTGAGATTTGATATGATATGGTAGGGTGGGCATATAGTGGAAGAAATTAACTTCCTGGTATTTATTAGATATAGACTGCTTGATAAATTTTTCAGTTAGTTTTATTTTATTTTTATGATTTTTGTTTTCTTCCTTTTTTTTTATTATTGTTTTATACTATTCATTTTGCAAACATGTTATTGGTTTTAGATACCCTGTATGAGTTATTTTCTTTGTTTTATTGTTGGTGGTTTTGTTTTGTCTGATTTTTTTCTGTTTTTTTGTGTGTTGTACCCCATGAATGTGTTTCAGATGGCTTCCCTCTTATTTTTCCTTTACCCCCACATTTTTATATTATGTTTTGGTTATTTCAGTTTCTAATGTTTATGGTTGTTATGATTGATTTATTGTTTGCTCACTGATGTTTGTATTGAATTTTCAAAAAAGACCCTACTTTTTTAGAGAAGTGCCATAGGATCTTTAACTTCCACCTGAACAGACAGATGGGACCTCAGTTTCACGCCTCATCTGAAAAACAGCACCTCAGAAGTGCAGCACCCCTCCCCCCCTTATGCTGCACACAGTATCAATATTGGGATATTACCCAAGTGCCTGGTGTGGGGATAGAACCCACAGCCTTCTGATTTTCCACCTCAGAGGCGAGTGTGCTACCTGCTGAGCCATTGCCACTGACAGTTCATTTACTGATTCACCATTGAACTGTCCATTCCATGTAAATTTTCCCAAACATCCTGGTGAATTACAATGTGAACTGCTGTCCCTTGCCCGGTGAATTTGCCAGCATTGTACATCTCTAGAAGCAGGGCATGGATTACCATGTGTGACACTGTCACATAACATTCAATTGCACTGTTGAAAAATATGGTTGTGAAGGAATTCTGCCATTTTGATAGGCTGGTGCCATCAACCTTCTAAATCCCTCATTCTCCACAAAAAAGAATGGCAGTGGATACTTTCCCAGTATTTTAGCAGATGCTGCATTCAGTTCCCATGCAATAGCATGATTGGGTGGGTATTGGCATGATGTTCCAACATTCTACATAGTGTTGGCTGGACCTTTCTGGGTGTTGGACTACCGTACAGCTGGACTTGGCATAGTGGCTTTGTAGATGGGGATAGCATTTGATTCAGGAGGATTCACGGATGGTACACAAAAGAAAGCTGTGTTTGGGGTGTTTTCTGAACTGGGGTTGATGTGCCTTGGTGCCTCTGGGTGCTTAGTACTCAACTCACCACTGCTACTATGACCACCAGTAGGCAATCCCGCACACTCCTCATTTTCTGTGTAGTAGACCTCCTCAGTCAACCCTGCCACTACTGGAACTGTTTCCCTGCCACTTTGAGGTGCCATAGCAAATGAAGATGATATGGAAGATGGCCTCCCTGCACCAGCTTCCCAGTGGTGCCATGTCCAGCATAACAGGTGCAGGCACTTGAGTCGTTTGTGTTGGTCACCAGTGCATCGGCGTATCCCCTCTTTTCTATGACTAACTTATGCTTGACACATCTGGCAGAGAGTAACTGTTTCATCAGCTGTGTCCAGTATATAAAAATCCCCACCTAGGGATTGTGTACACCTTAATTTTACATGATGCTGGGAATAGGGGGAGGGCAATGGGTGTTTTTTTTTGTGATGATTTCTGCACTGTGCCAGTAGGTGACTAATGTGGTATAATAGATTCAACAATTGTAGCAGTTATAGTATTTTTGGGGCTTTGGTAATTCTATGATATAATTCTGGTATGCAAAGCACTACAGGTTCAGCAGCAACACCTTTATCTTTTTCTTTTCAGGTTCCCATAGGTGGTCCCCAATTGGGGGTCCAAATCTTCATCCTCACCATGGCTGATAACCTCTGTCTCTTGAGCTCTGTCCTCCTCATTTTCTCTATACTCTCCTTCCTTTGTGAGATAATACTTTAGTCTTTTCTAAATGCAACAGTCAGATCTCCCTCCTCAGACTCTGACTCATGGTCAAGCTCAACACTCTCATTTGGTAATGGGAACCTATCATCCTGATCAGGCTTAGTGCCACCCACACCAGCAGTCATTGGCACATGAGCAACCTCCTCTTTGACCACTCAGACTGAACCAGATATCTGGCTACCTCTGTACCTGAACCAGATATCTGGCTACCTCTTGGACTGATTGTCTTGTTGCCACCTCATCCAGCATCCACCAGCATGGATGCCACAGATGTGGCAGAGAATAATTTGACAATACTAATGCCATTGCAATTTCCATCATCTGCTCCTTTGCTACTACTACTACCATCCATGGAGCCCAGGGATAAAACTGCTGAAGGAGTAGTTCTTTTAGGTGCAACAACCTCCCCCCCCACCCCACAGAACCTATGAATTTCTTGCCTGCCTCACCGGTACCTCACCCTTTACTTGAGCATCTCTTTCCAGTCATTTTATATATTCAGAGTTTTAAAATTGCAAGAAAAAAACACTGGCGTAAAACTAAGTATTAGCAGCAGCAGACAACATCTTACCAGAGAGATCAGCAGTATGATCTAAATCAGAATAGTATAGTTTACTGAGCTAACAGTAGCTACAGTAAACAGCACCAATAAAATTTGTTTTATTTTAACAACAGGGATTACAGGGAGACAGGGAATGGCATCACAATCCGCACAGGTGTTGTATACAGACCCCCGTCTCTAGGGGAGGAAATGGACAACAAAATGATAGAGGACATTCTCAAAATGGCTGAAAAGGGGAGATACTGTTGATGGGGGACCTGAATATGCCAGATGTTAACTGGATAACATGTACTGCAGCCACATCCAAGAGCAGGGTCATTCTCGATGCCCTGCAGGGCAGGCTTAGACAGCTAGTGTTGGAACCTACTCAGGAGGGAGCAATACTAGACCTGGTACTCTCAAATGGAGAGAGATCACAAATTTAGAAGTCAGTAGACACCTGGGAACAAGCTACCACTGCACAGTGTGCTTCACAATGAGCACAACCATGGAGATAAGCCATACAAAACAAGAATACTGGACTTTAGAAGGGCTGACTTTGGCAAAATGGGTGAATACCTGAAAATGCAATAGCAAATGACCAAAAGGAGGGGTGAAAGAACAATGGGAAAAATCAAAACTGCCATCATGGAGGCAACAAGCCTGCGTGAAACAAATAAAGAAAACAAAGCAGAGTAAAAAAACACTATGGTTCTCAAAAGAGGTGGCAGGGAAGGTTAAGGAGAAAAAGACTGCATTCAAAAAGTATAAGGAATCACAGAAGGAGCATGACAGGGAACTGTATCAATTAAAGCAGAAAGAAGTGGGAAAGGCAGTCAGACTAGCAAAGGCCCAAACCAAGGAAAAAATAGCCAGCTCTGTTAAGAAGGTGGATAAAACCTTTTATAGGTACATTAGGGAGCATAGAAAGGTTAAGGGAGGGATAGTGAAGATTAATAAAGGATAGAGGAGGTGGGCAGAGGGAGACAGTGAAAAGGCAGAGATACTGAATGAATACTTTTGCTCAGTATTCACAAAAAAAGATGAGGAGGAGTTACCTAAACCAGACAATAGAAGCGCTCTGGGTAGGGGGGTTGACATCAGTCCATTCACAGAAGAAAGAGTCCTGAAAGAACTTTAAAACTTAAGGTGGACAAAGCAATGGGGCCTGACGGATTCACCCCAGAATCCTAAAAGAACTAAGGGAGGACCTAGTGACACCACTGACCACGCTTTTAACAGATCATGGCAGGATGGGGCGGTATCTGAGGACTGGAGGAGGGCAGATGTGATTCCCTTCACAAAAGTGAGCAAGGCAGAAGCAGAAAACTACAGACCTGTAAGTTTGACCTCAGTGGTAGGAAAATGATGGAATTACTTCTGAAAGAAAGAATTGTTGAGCACCTAGAGGTACAGCGGGCACAGTACCCAAAGCAGCATGGATTTACAGCAGGAAGGTCATGTCAGATGAATCTAATTGATTTATTTGACTGGGTGACCAAAGTAATAGACCAGGGAGGGGCTGTGGATATGGCCTACCTAGACTTTAGCAAGGCATTTGACACAGTCCCGCACAAAAGATTAATAATCAAGTTAGCCAGCCTGGGAGTGGGTCCCAGGGTGGTAGCCTGGGTAGCAAACTGGCTGCACAATAGGACACAGAAGGTAATAGTGAATGGAACACATTCCAAAGAAAGGGGGATTACTAGTGGAGTACCTCAGGGCTCAGTACTGGGTCCAGTCCTCTTTAACATCTTTATAGGTGACATTGCAGAGGGTCTGGAGGGAAAGGTATGCCTCTTTGCAGATGACACAAAGATCTGTAACAGAGTTGATACACAAGGGGGGATAGAAAACATGAGAAGGGACTTGGCAAGGTTGGAGGAATGATCAGACATATGGCAACTTAGATTCAATGCAAAGAAGTGCAAAGTAATGCACCTGGGAAACAAAAACCCAGGAGAAGAGTACACAATAGCAGGGGAGGTACTAACAACAACAAAAATGGAAAGAGACCTGGGGGTAGTCATATCAGATGACCTAAAGGTGGGTAAGCAATGTGAAAAGTCGGTAAGGAGAGCCAGGGGGATACTGGGATGCATAGGATGGGGCATCACAAGTAGAACAAACATTTGTCAATGCCGAACGTTCGCTTGCAGGTATTTGCAGTGGTGTTTGGCACGTATGGTGCTTTACCCTAATGCCCTGTGCAATTGCTGGTATTTGCACAATAAATTTTCAGCATGACCTTTTTGTTACCCCCATTGTATGCTACATAGGCGGAAACACATTTTGGGCAGGATGTGAAAAATGACCGCTGTACTGCTCATAAGGAAGTGTGGTAAAATGGCAATGTTGAAAATCTGGAGTGGAAATATTGAAAATTTGCAAACCTACGAGCATGCGTGGGAACTGTGGAATGCACGCTCGTAAAGCAGTCATTGTTAGGAATTTTTTCACCAAATTTTCAACATTGGCATCTTAAAACCTCTGCTAATGAACAGTGTCACTGTGATTGTCTTACTGTGTCCCATACATTGATTTTGCACACTGACTGTGCCATTGTGCACTACATGGGTGGAAACATGTTTTGGGCAAGATGTGAAAAATGACAGCTGCACTGCTCATAAGGAGGTGTGGTAAAATGGCAATGTTGAAAATCTGGAGTGAAAATATTGAAAATTCGCAAACTTACGAGCGTGCATAGGAACTGCACAATGAACACTCGTAAAACAGTCATTTTTAGGAATTTTTTCTCCAAATTTTCAACACTGCCATTTCAAGACCTCTGCTAATGAACAGTGTCACCATGATTTTCTTAATGCGTCCCATACATTGATTTCGCACACCGACTGCGCCATTGTGCGCTACATGGGCGGAAACACATTTTGGGCAGGATGTGAAAATGACAGCTATACAGCTCATAAGGAGGTGTGGCAAAATGGCAATGTTGAAAATCCGGTATGAAAATATTGAAAATTTGCGCACTTACGAGCCTGTGTAGGAACTGCACAATGCACGCTCGTAAAACAGTCATTTTTTTGAATTTTTCCACCAAATTTTCAACATGGGGTTTTTGGGACCCCTTCTCATGAATGATGTCACTGTCATGGCGTTATTCAGGCCCAAAGGGTGATTTCATGCAGTGACTGCGAAATCACCCTTTGGGCCCAAATAACACCATGACCATGACATAATTCATGAGAAGGGGTCCCAAAAACCCCATGTTGAAAATTTGGTGGAAAAATTCCAAAAAATGCCTGAGATATGCAATAAAGTTGAAAACCCCCTATCTAGCCCATTATACAGCTTACCGGCATTTCCTCAGTTCGTGGTCGGCTTTGAAGAGTGCAGACGTGTTCCCGGTCCACCAAAGATCATCGCACCAAGCTCCAGAGGTAAGTATGGGGTGAGGGGGGTGTGGAGAGGCTGGGTGCGCAGTGGGTGGGTGCAGGTTGTGGGAGGGGGGACTGGGAGAAGCGCCGTGGGACCGTTTTTGCTTTGCAGGTGAAAACAAAAAAAAAGACTATGTGGGACGTTTGCCACACTGGGGTGGGCTCCCATCGTGGCAGAAGGATGGCTTGGGGGGGCTGTGGAGCTGACGGGGATTGGGCACCCCATCAGCAAACAACATGGGACGTTTGCCACACTGGGGTGGGCTCAGCGTGGCACAAAGCTTTGGGGGCAGCGTGACACAGGAGGGTGGTGTGGCGGCGTGGGGGCGGCGTGGCGTGGTGCTCTGTGCCTTGACAGCGGTGGTTTTCTTTGAGCGAAGCCACCGCTGTCACTTCCAACTCCTGCCCATTGGTGCAGGACACCACGCCTGCTCCAGAGCAGTGGATTGAAAGGGAGAGGCACACCTCCAAAGTGTGTTACTCTCCCAAAACGTTCCTTGCGCATGCGCACAAGCGAACATAAAAAGGGAAGTGGTTATCCCTCTGTACAGACAGTTGGTGAGACCCCATCTGGAGTACTGTGTGCAGTTTTGGAGACCTCATCTACGCAAGGACATAGACAGGATGGAAGCAGTCCAGAGGAGGGCAACTAAAATGATGCAGGGTCTGTAGTAGAAACCATATGAAGAGAGACTTAGAGAGCTTAATATGTATACTGTTGATGAAAGGAGGGACGGGGACATGATAGAAATGTTCAAGTACCTCAAGGAATCAGCAAAGTCCAGGAGGGTAGCATCTTCAGAAAAAAGAGATGTAAGAACAAGGGGCATAATTTAAAGATAGAGGGGGATGGCTCAGGGTAATGTGAGGAAATTTTTTTCACGGAGAGAGTGGTGGATACATGGAACTGCCTTCCTGAGGAGGTCGTTGGTCTAAAACAGTGGGGGAATTCAAACATGCATGGGACAGACACAACGCAATTATAGTGGGGGGTTGCAGGAAGTAGGCTGTTGGTTAACTAGAATCTGCAGCTTATCCAGTAGGTAGAGAAATGGGCAGACTGGGTGGACCAAGTGGTCCTTATCTGCCATCAAAGTCTGTGTTTCTGTGTTTCTGTTAACAAGACACACACACACACACGCACAATGAGTAATTTAAAACAAGTTACTGTAACACCATCATTTTATGAACTAATCAGAATAACTACAATCAATATAGAAACACACTGACAAATAATTCACATAACCACACAAACTGTATTAAAATGACAAATCAAAGACCACAGACAAAAATAAGTAAGTAGAAAGACTGAGGAAAAGCAAATCAGATTAGTGCTCACAGGGCTGCCTTGTTTGCTAGCTTAAACAACCCCCCCACACACACACACACACACACACGTACACAGCACTTCTTCATTAGACAAAACAAAATCACTACTTTCAACTAAACAAATCTGTAAAACTATGCACAGTGACAATTTATGGGCACAAGGTTGGGTACTCTGGATATATTTTTAGTGATTTGGTTTAAAATACTCCACTTTTGGACTAGTTCTAAAGGTTTTATGTTCAGACATGCAGCGACAAACTTCTCTACAACTCTGTCTTTATAAGACTGCACTGAACCCATCCTCCACATGGCATACAGCTCATTGCATTACCATGTAACCTCCAATCGCATGATGCATGGCAAACTATTGTGAAGTTTCCAGATTCAACATGAAAGATGTTAGCTCCATAGTGCAAATTTGAACTTTGTAGGTTAGATTAACTTCATGAATTGCTCTGAATTTGTGAGTTAATCTGCAAAATGAAGTTAACCAACTGCGCACACCATTGAAAACAATGGTTCCATGTGATATGAGAGAACGCAAAATAGCGATCACCATATCAGCGAGTGCACATCACTGATAACAGCAATGGTGATGTGACTATGGTAGGACCATAAACAGCAGTGGTCTGGAACACTCTCAAAGGCAACTAAAAGAAATGTAAACCCTTTTTAAATAGGGGCTATGCCACACCTCCCAAACCCTCTTTACTAATTGTAATCAACTCTGAGGATCCTGATACTGGGGTACAGGGAATATTTGGGAGGGAGCTATTTGGGGGATCTGTGAATGGGGGAAAACCAGGAGGGAAGGAGAATGGGGAGCAGAAAAAAAAATGACTGCACACACAAAAAAAAAAAAACCAGACGTCCTGCCCAGGTTAGAACACGGGGCCTCTTTCACCAGAGGCATACACTGCCTCCAGTAGACCAAACAGCCAGCTGGAAACTGCCATCTCACACTACCTGCTATATCCTCTGTCATGGTAGATTCCCCCCCTACCATCGCTGTCTCTTGTCTTTCTCCATTGTCCTGCTTTCTTCACTAATCCCACTGTCGCTATAGTTTCCCACTTGCTCTATTCTCGGGCGCTCTAATTGAGTGGCTCAGTTTGAGTTGCCCATACCACTTAATATCAAAAACAACAGACAAAAGGCAACTTTCAGAATGGGGAAGTATGTGGATGACATAGCTTTCTGGAGTCCTTTTGTCTATACTAAAAAACACAGAACTCAGCTGGTTATCAGCAATACCAAAAGGGATGTCATAAGTGCAGGACATAAAGAACATACAAATTCACACAAGAGGGCAAGAGGGCACAGGACCCAAGGCAGCACGGATTCACAGAGGGAAGGTTGTGTCAGATGAATCTAATAGATTTCTTTGACTGGTGATCAAAGTAGTAGACCTGGGAGGGGCTGTGGACATGGCCTACCTAGATTTTGGCAAGGCATTTGATACAGTCCCACACAATCAATCAATCAATCAATATCTTTATTTATCGAGACGAACACCATTGAGCAAGCTCATTGAGCGAGGGGGCATTGGAGGATGTGGACAATGGAGTGAGCGTTGCTGTCCTATTTGGGTGGTAAGGCCTCAAAGATACCCTGGGGTGAAATGGGATCTGGAGCACTGTAATCCCATTCTAGTTCCCATATCCAAGGGCACCTCTTCTTTTAGAGGGCAAGTGGTCGGGACAGCTCATCACCCCCGCCCAACTCGGGCGCTGTTATGCAATGCCAGATCTGTCTGCAATAAGACTGTTCTTATAGCGGACTTTGTTGCGAGGGCAGATCTGGCTTGCATTACCGAGACCTGGTTGGATGGGAATGCAGCCCCAGTTTTAGAGGCCACTGTTCCCACCGGGTTCTCGGTTATACACCACCCGAGACTGGATCACGGTGGGGGGGTAGCGGTCTGTTTCAAGACCGAGTTGGGTCTAACTGAAGTTTCAGTTGAGGAGGCCAGATCATTTGAGTGCATTGTGGTAGCTGGGGTGGGGTGCAGGATTGCTCTCATCTACCGTCCACCCAGTGATGAGAAGCTTTTCCTGCAGGAAATGGCAGATTTTGCTGCCGACATGGCCTTGGAATCCCCCAGATTGATGGTGCTGGGCGATTTCAATGCCTGGGTCAACGACGAATCTTCGCCTTTTGGTCAACATTTCCTCCAGGAGATGTCATCTCTTGGCTACACTCAGGTTGTTTCCACAGCTACTCACAAGGGAGGGCACTCTCTTGATCTGGTCTTCCTCCTGGGGGTCGAGGCTTCCGACTTGGTGGTGGAACCAGTCGGTTGGTCTGACCATTACTCAGTTGGATTCAACTTTGTGGCCCCCTGGGTAGGTTGGCCCCTGTGGAGATGGTCAAGTATCGTCCATTGTGGGACGTCGTCCCTGAAGACCTGTTGGCGGTTATTGACCTCTTGTGTGACGAATTGTGCTCTGATCCTGAGCAGCTGGTGGTGGCCTATAATGGGACCATCTCAGATGCCCTGGACCAGATAGCTCCGTTCCATGTTCGCCCCCTTCTGCGCCGTCCTGCCGCCCCTTGGTTTGATGGGGCATTGAGAGGGCTGCGGAGGTTAGGGCATAGGTTGGAGCGTCACTGGAGGAAGACTGCCTTGGATGCCGACCATCTTATTTTGCTAGAGCATTACAAGCTCTATCAAACTGAAATTTCCCGTAAGAAGGCAGAATTCCTGTCCAGGGAAACCTCTGTCACTCAGAATCGACCAGCTCAGCTCTTCAGAACTGTTGACAGACTGTGCAACCCAGCCTGTCAGCAGTTCCATCGAGTTTTTACCCAGGTTGACTGTGAGGAGATCGCTCGATTCTTTGTGAATAGGGTGGAAAGCATTCGGAGGCAGTGTCCCCAGCCTCACTCTATGGTTGTTGCAGTTGATCGGGGTGTTGTCCCAGAGCCCGGAGTTTCCTGGAGCTCCTTTGATCTTCCTGACCTCGTGGAGACTATGAGGATTGTCTCTGAGATGCACCCAACTTGTAGTTTGGATCTGGGCCCCTACTTCCTTGATTTTAGGATGTAGTGAATTTATTGGCCCGATCCTTGTTGCAGATAATTCAGTGTTCTTTGGAAATGGGGTTTTCCTAGCTCTCTGAAAGAAGGGGTGGTGACTCCCCTCCTGAAGAAAGCTTCCTTAGACCTGAATGATTTTGCCAACTACCGTCCAATCTCTAACCTCACTTTTTTGGGGAAGGTTATTGAAAAGGTTGTGGCGGCTCAACTTGACAACCATTTGACCATCCATAGTTTATATGAGCCTCTCCAGTCGGGTTTTCATAAGAGGCATAGCACTGAGACTGCTCTGATTTGGGTGCTCAATGATCTCCTGATGGCGAGAGATCAGTGACACCGTTCTATCTTGGTTCTCCTTGATCTTTCATCAGCTTTTGATACTGTGGACCATGGGGTTTTGCTCGAACGTCTGAGGTCCATCTGTGGGCTCTCAGGTGTTGTCCTCAGATGGTTTTCATCTTACCTCCTGGGGAGAACTCAGAGAGTGGTTTCTAGTTTACACTCATCCAGGACTGTCTCTCTTTCTTGTGGGGTACCTCAGGGTTCGGTGCTCTCTCCCATGTTGTTCGCAGTATATATGCTACCCCTCGGGGACATTGTAAGATGGTATGAGCTGAGGTTTCATTGTTATGCTGATGATACCCAGCTCTACCTGTCTTTTGCACCCAACCAGGTTAGTGCTATCTCAGTGCTGAATAACTGCCTCGCTGATATCCAAGACTGGATGAATATCAGTGGATTAAAGTTGAACCCGGGAAAGACCAAGGTTATGGTGGTGGACCCTGGTCGCAGGGCTGAGGGTCAGGGATAGGGTCCCCTCTGGATTAGTTCTTCTTAGACCAGATCCCCACCTCTGAATGGGTGCGTAACCTGGGTGTGGAGCTTGACACTGGTTTGACCCTCCATTATCAGGTGTCTGCAGTAGTCAAGACTTCATTTTTCCATCTTAGAAACATCTCCAAGATTAGGCACCTGGTTCCACCTGGCGATTTGCCAGTTTTGGTCCACGCCTTGGTGACATCACGTCTTTATTATTGCAACTCCCTGTACCTAGGGCTTGCTGGGGTCGAAATCCGCCGCTTGCAGCTAGTGCAGAATGCTGCAGCACGTTTATTGACTGGGGTGTCTAGAAGATCTCACATCACCCCTGTGCTCCGCACTCTGCACTGGCTGCCTATACAGTGGTGGATCACCTTTAAAGTGGGTCTTTTGACCTACAAAGCCCTACACGGTTTAGGTTCCGACTACCTGAAAGAGCTTCTGGTGCCTTACGCCCTTCTGAGACAGCTCCGCTCGGCTGACGAGGGGTTGCTGGAGATTCCGAGGGTGAATTTGAAGTCCTCTGGAGCCCGTGCGTTTGGCTTTGTGGCTCCCACCCTTTGGAATTCTCTGCCCCGCCAGCTCCGAGAAAGTACAACTGTGGATGGGTTTAAGAAGGCCTTAAAATCATTTTTATGGATTCAGGCCTTCCCCGTTGTATTTTAAATCGTTTTATTTATTTATCTGTTGTATTGTTATTGTTGTCCTTGATTATGATAAATGTATGAAGACTGTAAAGTGCCTTGAAATATTTGAAAGGTGCTTAATCAAATAAATTTTATTATTATTATTATTATTTTCAAGGTGGACCTGCGACACACAACAATAATACAGTTGAACAAAGTACAATCATCAGGACAACAAGGTTAGGTAACAGTTTGCAAAATAATACATATACACAGATAAAACAGGGAGCGTAGGCAAAGTGAGGTTACAGTCATGGAACCACAAGATTAGATAACAGTCTACAAAATAATACAAATGTGCAGCTATGACAGAGTACATTGGTCAGTAAAAACAGCATTAGGGCAGTGCTTGTGCAGGATTAGCTCACAAAATTCAGCTGTAATTCACTATTTGCTAGTACATCAGCAGGAAAGAATAGGCACGGGGGAACTATTGCCGCATGTAATGTTAAACACAGGAAGGGTAGATAGTCATGGTGGACTATGTATAGAAATGTGATGATTGCTGGTGTATAGGAGAACATGCAATGAGCTGGTGCAGGGGTGAGACTGCCAGCTAGCTGATGGCTATTTACTATAAGTGCAGTGGTATGGGACTACAATGCATGAAAGTCTGATACGCCATGGGCTCAGGTTTGAATGGTGGTGGTGCAAGATGGGGGGTAAGAATAGTATAAGGTTTGTATGCCTTCGGTCAAGGTTGGCAAGGATACGTACGGATGGTATAAAGAAAGGCTAAATGTCATGGTTGCAAGGATACACATGAAAGGTATATAGAAGTGCTAAGAGTAGAGGGGGGTAAGACATCTAGGGCCGAGTAAAGCAGTTGTAGGTTTCTGATATGCCATTACGATAAATGGTTTTGAATGTGTCGATGCCAACTGGGGACCTCAATTTTAGCGATTTCTGGAGGCTATTCCAAAGTGAGGGAAGTGTGAAGCCTATGGCAGCCCTCCCAAAGTGTTATGCGCCTGGGTATAAACAGAGAAATCAGGAGCAGCTCGAGAGCATAGCTTCCAGCTACGCTAGGGTCAGGCAATTGGCAATGTACTGGGGAGTTTACCACTAATGGCTCTAAGGATCCAAAGCACTACATTCATGTTGCACCTGCACTGAAGGAAGTCCAGCCCATTTCTGTATAAAGTGAGCAGTGGTGGGTATTGAAGGGATGATCAGTAATGAAGCATAGAGCTCTATGGTGAAGTGTATCAATTTTCAAGGTAGAGAAAGTGCAATTACATTAAATTCTGCAACTGCTTCCCAAGATAAATTTAATCACCCCTTCCTCACACTGTCGCCGGTCACTCCCTTTCCCTCCCTCTGCCATCCTGCCCCTATTTTCTTATTCCCCTGTCTACCACCTGCCTTCCTGGGCCCACAAGATTAAGTAGGTCCCTGATATATGTCTCATGATCACATATGTGTGCTCAATTTGTCTATGTCATGCCTGTATTGACCAGCTCCAACCAGAGCCATGTCCATGTTGATTTACACTCATGCACTTTTTATGGTTAAAGTTGTATTGTACTTTTGTTCCTCCTGTGTTCACAAATGTGCATTATTACACTGTTCGGATTGTACTTGCTCTTTTGTCACTTTGTGTAACAGGTCCATCTTGTAAATAAGCTTGCTCAACAATGATCACCTGTATAAATAAAGACTTTGATTGATTGATTGATTGATTGATTGAAGTCCGCATAGTCAATTAGGGAAAGAAATGTAGCTTGGACTAGCTGCTTCTTCGCTTCTGTAGTCAATAGCCATCTTATCCTATAAAAGAGGCCTAGCCTTTGTCTTAGTTTTTTCAACAGGTCCTCCACTTAGTCTGTGAAGGAAAGTTTGTGGTTTATCCAAACCCCCAAGTATTTGAGTTTCGTAACATACTGTAGATTCTCACCCAGGATCGTGGAGATGGAGGGTGGAGAACCAAATGCAGCTGGTTTGACTGGATGGTTAACAGGGGAGAATATAATGGTTTTTGTTTTCTTAGCATTAAGTAGCATTGTTTTGCTGAATAGTTGAAGCTGCAGAAGTTTAAAGTATTTTTGTAAATCAGCGCATGCTACTTCAGGTGTAGAACTGCTTAGATAGAGCACTGTATCATCTGCGAATAGATGGATACCTGCCTCCTTGATGCCTGCATCTATAGTGTTGATATAGGTGGCAAATAGTAGAGGTCACAAGATGGATTCCTGGGGCACTCCTTTTTGTAGCAGTTTGGGAGCAGAGAGCTCGCCTTGACTTAACCTCTTGGTATCTGTCCAACAGGTGATCGCGTAACCAGGTTAGAGAGGTAGGATCTGGCCCTATCAATTCAAGAGAGGTGAGGAGCAGACTGTATTCGACCGTGTCAAATGCTTTGCTTAGGTCCAGAAACACGGCACAGACATAATTTTGTGCTCTAGTTCTTGTTGCCAATCGTTTATTACCTTGGTTAATGCCATGATTGTGCTATGGTTGGCTCTGAAGCCAGATTGTTGATGGTTTAACACATCTGCATTCTCAATGAAGGATCTTAGTTGTGCGTTCACAATTTTTTCCAAAAGTTTCGAGAGAGTGGGGAGAAGAGAGAACAGCCTGTAATTATTTAGGTTGCAAGGGTCTCCAGATTTGAGTAATGGGATAACATATGCAGTTTTCCACATTTGAGGAAGGGTTCCTTATGAAAGGGACAGGTTAAATAGATGAGTAATGGGAGTGGCCAGTACATGACAGCTATCTTTAAGAAGTAAGGTTCTAAAGAATCCATGCCGGCACTTTTCCTGGTATCCAAGAGGAGGAGCAGGTCTTCTAGTTCTTTGAGATGAACAGGGGTGAAGGAAAAAGACTGGTTTGTAGGACCAGGGGGCAAGGGGCTTTACGTCAAGCTGGGTGTGCAAGTTGCATGCAGCTGAATTATCCATTGCTAGGCCTGCCGTGGTGAAGTGGTGTTAAATGTTCATAGAATTTCTTTTTTGTCCTTATTTGCTACAGTGCCAGAAATGAGTTTTGAAGGGAGTGCATTTTGTGACATGTGCCCAGACAGTTCTTTCAGTGTGGTCCAGAATTTAGAGGGGGTGCTTGGATGCACAGTCTAATTCCGTTCAATAAAATCTAGCTTTGGTCTCTCTAATCATCTTGGTGCAGCAGTTCCTGGCAGCTCTGAAAAGACACCAATCTTCATCTTTTTGGGATTCGCGGGCTGATTTCCAGAGCTTATCCCTGGACAATAAAGCAGCTTTAAGATCCGGGGTGAACCAATGACATTTTCTAGCTTTTAGACAAATTGTTAGCAAAGGCTGTCTATGTCTTTGTGGAGATGGGGTCTCCAGAACTGCACACAGTACTCCAGATGGGGTCTCACCAACTGTCTGTACAGAAGGATAACAACTTCCTGTTAACAAGTTAGCCAGCTTTGGAGTGGGTCCCAAGGTGGTAGCCTGGATAAAAAAATGGCTGGACAACAGGATGCAAGGGTAGTAGTAAACAGAGTCCACAGTGAAGAAAGGAGGGTTACTAGTGGGGTAAAACAGGATTCAGTACTGGGACTGATCCTTTTTAATATCTTTATAAGTGACATTGCAGAGGAACTGGAAGGCAATGTATGTCTCTTTGCAGATGACACAAAGATCTGCAACAGGGTTGATGCACAAGATGGAGTAGAAAGGATGAGAAGGGACTTGGCAAGGTTGGAGGAATGGTCAGATGTATGGCAGCTTAGATTCAATGCAAAGAAGTACAAGGTAATGCATCTGGTAAACAAAAACCCTGGGGAAAGAGTACACAATGGGGGGTGAGATACTGACAACAATAAAAATGGAAAGGGACCTGGGGGCAATTATATCAGATGACCTAAAGGTGAGCAAACAATGTGAGAGGGCAGTAAGGAAGGCTGGGGGGATACTGGGATGCATAGGGAGGGGCATCAACAGCAGAAAACAGGAAGTTGTTATCCCTCTGTACAGACAGTTGGTGAGACCCCATCTGGAGTACTGTGTGCAGTTCTGGAGGCCCCATCTCTGCAAAAACATAGACAGAGTGGAGGCTGTCCAGAGAGGGTAACAAAATGGTGCAGAGTCTGCACCAGAAGACATATGAAGAGAGATACTAAAGGAGATTAATATGTATGACCTTGATGAAAGAAGGGGGCATGATAGAAACTTTCAAATACCTCAAGGAATCAACAAAGTCCAAGAGGATAGTATCTTTCAGAAAAGAGATGTGCAAAACAAGGGAGCACAATTTGAAGAAAGAGGAGTGATGGCTCAGAGGTAATGTGAGGAAGTATTTTTCATGGAGAGGGTTGTGGATGCATTAAACAGCCTTCCTGAGGAGGTCATGGAGTCAAAAACAGTGGGGGAATTCAAGAATGCATGGGACAGACATAAGGCAGTCCTAGTGGGGGGTAAGAGGAAGTAGGCTTTTGGTTAGCTAGGATCTGCAGCTTATCCGTTACATAGGAAAATGGGCAGACTACGGGCCAAGCAGTCTTTATCTGTCATCAAATTCTAGGTTTCTATGTTTCTAAGAATATGTTAGTGAAATTGTCCTTAAAACTGGAGAACACCCTTGGGACACATTTCATGACTGCCCATAATGTGACCTGAAAACTTTTAACTTTCTGGGCTTAGAATGTATTATGCCATGTAAATGATGTTAAGATTTACAGGCTTAGGGCTGGATTGTCAAAAGTCCACCAAATGTACTTGATGACTTACATAATGAGTTGAGTGCAATCATGCTACTAGTATTAAACAGCTAAATGTCATAAAACATGGTCCAACTTGGTGTAACAATTGCCACAATTTGTCCTCATAAAATGACACATGCAGTTTTATTATTAGATAAAAAATGGTTAATAGTGTCTACTTTATTCCCAGATTCACATACATTTTATTAGACTAGTAATGGTTTGATGTTTCTTCTGTGTTGACACTTCTTAAATACAAAATGTTTGGCTGCATGGTTTTGGATGTATATCTTTGTTTATTATTATTGCATGCATTGTATAGGAAAATCTGGAAAATGTAATATTTTTGTAACCACCCCCACCCCCACTACTTTACACAGTTAGCTACCCCTGGCAACCATAACTGGGCATAGACAAATTCAAAAACATTTAGAAACAGTACCATCCCTTGCTTTGGGAATGTATACCAGGCTCATTACTCTAGCGATCAAAAGGGTTGGGGTATACAAAAGCAATATGACCTATTAGGTATTTACAAAAACCAGGTCCTGGGGAGAGAACTTTTTACTAGAACTATGCTAGATCTATACTTCTGGAGGTACACAGTAATTCCACATACAGGAAGCAATAATGTAACTGTCCAAACCAGAGTTGGGGTTCTAGAGCGTGGCTTTATTCCAAAAAGATGTTCTCTAAAGCAAGGGTGGACCCCCCAAGGTTTACACATTGTGGCACTAGGAACTTGCAGAACAACAAAATGACTGTATCTGACAGAAAACTCTTCGTATTCACACACTGTAGGACTTTGAACATCTTGCACTTGTATTCCCATATAGCATAGGGCATTTAACATTTCTTCCAGTGGCACTGGCCACAATTGAAAACACATTTACTAACAGAACACTTGCACCTTGTATTCCCATATAACAAAGCACATTGAACATTTCTTTCAGTGGCACTTGCCACAATTAAACATTTTCTTTAGTGACACTGGCCACAACTGAACATACATTTTGCTAATATCTAGCACAATGGACTTTAGGGGGTGAAATGCTCTTCAGACATTGGCCCTATTTCTAAAGTAACCAGGCCCCCTTAATGAACCTGTAGTCCTGAACTGGTTACTCCAGATGGGGGTCTGACCACCCTTTGCTCCCAAATCCATACCCAGCCATTCTTCAGAGTTACATCTTTAACATCTTGAACACAGTAATGAACTTTGGCATCCGGCATTTAAATCACTACGCTGGTAGTGGAAGAACTAAGTACCAAACAATGTGATATAGTCATACCTCTGAACATCACACATGTCGGCCAACTTTAAATGAGAACTGTCTCACACTTCTGAAAAGAAAAGTTGTTTATTTTCATTTTAGCCAGAGGACACAACCGCACAGGTACTTGATTTGTGCAGCAAAAAGTCCAATCCTACTCACTGTTAGACACTGCAAGCAGCTTCAAAACATTCCTGGATAAAAAAGGGTCTCACCACTAAGATCCATCCACTAGCAGTCCTTTTCACCCCTCCAGGGATGAAAAATCAGGAGATTCTGCAGACAACAGTTTCCACCACTTCTCTTGGCAAACTGGAGAATACCAGGACTAGGGTGAGAATACAGGGCATCCTCAGAGCCCTCAGCTAAGCAGTTCTCACTCCTCACACTTCACACTGGAACTCAACACTGACTACTGTCTCAGGATTGTAAAACTCCCTCCTTACAGCTGGCAAAGGCTAATGCTGCTGCGAGAGTTCTAAATGAGCTCCTCACTTTCATCTCAGCTGAAGCCAACTAAACAAAAGAGTGAGTAGATGAAAAACGCATTTAACTAGTTAATCACCAGCTATCTCTCCCTGCCTTGCATTCATAGTCAGGGGATTCTAGTAACCCCAGGTGACTGTGTAGTTACACTCACCCCAACCAGATGAATGACTGTCCACAGTCATATCTCCATCCAGCAGTAGGCCATCCTACCCTCCACATTACCTATGGGGAGGTACCGCTACTTATCCCCAACCATGTGCCAGCCACAGGCAGGTAACACTAAAGGAACAGAGGCTGGCTGATGAACCTTCAGCCCCTATCCTGTGATCTGTCTATGGATTCTCAGTGGCTCCAAGAAAACTGTTTTGAAGTATACCCTAATAGACCGGTACTGAAAGCCCTTACTGCAGATCAGGACCCCAGTCTGTTTATTCCCTAGCCTCTAGGAAAATCTATCTGACCATGTTGCCTTCCAGGGACCCAATCCCCAAACTTCCCAGGGTACCTGTAAACAACAAAAGGAAAACATACACTGTATTGCATTACATTTCTCACAATTTCACACCTGTGAAGAAAACATGTTAACATCCTGATAACCATTTACAGTTCTAAAAACACTGAGAACAGGGGAACCTCGATGAGTTCTAACATCCTCTCTTTTCTTCTTTCTTCTTCAGGAACACCTACAAGAGAAGAAAACACAAAACACATTCTGCATTCCACACAGTGCCTAAACCTCCACCTAACACTAAAGAAACCCCCAACATATTTTTCTATAAAAGTACAAAAGTAAAAATAGACAGAAGACATTTATACAACACATTTGGGGGTGGGAGTCCCTACAATGTCCCAGCTAGTGGCAATATCACTGTTGCCCATAGGCATTGTCCATTAGAGAGTCTCTCCTAGGCTGAAGCCTGCTGAAGAACAGTTCTTGTACAGGACAGGGCCTGTATAGTACTGCAATCCATGGGGAGAGTCTTTGATGAAAATTAAAGTTCCTTGGACAGTCTTCAAATGTGAATGTGTTGTGCAAAGTCAGTTAATATAAATAAAATGTTTTCTAACCAGCTCCTTGAAGAACCAAAATAAAGGATCATCTTACTTCTATGAGCTGAGGACCTTCTCCCTTCTGACCAGATGGCATCTTCGGATACTGCTGAGTTGATGTCCTCTGGAAAGCCAAATGATGAAACAGGAAAACTGCTGGTTTGATGTCCTCTTGAAGGCCAGACAATGGCACAGGAAAACTGCTGGGCTGTCAAATTTGTATACGCCTGAAGAAATCCTGGAATACAAGAAGAGCTGCATCTTCCTCTATAGATACTGCTGCTTCGGATGACAGACACTGGCCTGCCACTGATTGCTTTCCTTAGGCATGCTGGGAATATTCACAGGGGTGGCACCATTACGGGTATCACCACAAAGGTGTGGTGAGGACTATGACCCCATCTGGGCGTTCAAAGTTGATGTTGTGAAATGTCATTCCAGCCCCATCCACAATTCACACAGTGTCCATAAACAGAGTCCTGCCCTGTCTCCAGAATTTTTAAGGCGATCACTATGATTTTTTTCCTTTATACATTCTGCTGCACCTGTGTGCAGATTCTTACTTGCCTCTTCCATTAGCCAGGATTGCCTGTTCTGTTTGATTTCCTCCCAGTCTCGGCAAGGATAGGAAGGAAAGGACTCCTCATATGTGGCCTCAGTCCACCTACATATCAGTCTCTCCTCCTTACTACTCTTTATTAGTCTGCAGGTCTTAGCCTAGCTTGGTGGTGGCCAGTCCTGGTTGAGCCAGTGTTTCAAACTCAAAGAACAAAAGAACTTGTTCCCCACTATGTCTGTGGACAAGTTGCTAGAGCCTTCTTCAACTGTCTCTGGCTCCTCTGAGGCAAGAGCTTGAGGTGACTCACAGGAGCCCTGAGTATGAAGATACCCTTCTTCATCCTCATCTTCCTCAAACATTATCTGTGCCCAAGAGTGAGCAAACATCCTCACTCCTGAGACATTCCATTCTTCACTGGGCATGGAGGTAGGCACCTTCCAATTCAATGTTGCTTGCAATTCATCTTCTCCTACTAGGCTAGGACTCAGACCCTGATTCCATGGGTCCTCTGATCCATCTGTTGCACTGTTCATCTGGGACACAGGCATGGAAACCTCTCTGTTCTTGCCCTTGCAGTGGATCAACATCAGTTTACTTGCTCTTTCTGTAACACATGACGTAGAACTTTCAGCAACAGGTTCAACCTGGTGCTGCATGCTACTACTGGCAGAATCCCGCCAGGGTCCACATGGGAGTCAATCTAGTCTTGTTGCCCTCTCTGGTGCTGCACCCCTGCTCATTCCAAACTTCACAAGGCAGTCCGAGCAATGGGATATCTGGGTATCAGAAACACATCCCTTCCAGTCTTTATACACACAGTGCATAGTCTCACTGGAAAACTAGGAATTACTACATCTGAGGTAACCTTCACCATAATAGGCTCTCTCAACCTCTCTTAGTGCTGCCACCTGCTCGGTAATCATAGGTCCAGCAGGATCCAGGTAATGGGAGGTCCCAAAGCCATGTATGAAAGCAACACACAAACTTTTCATTGCTGAATTTCTCACTAGTCACATATTGTCTCACAAAATGGCTCCCTGCTGCTGTGTTTACATTGCTGACCCCATCCTGTCAAGACATTGGTAACTTTTCTCATGCATCAAAATCTGTTCATTTGCTCAAAACTGTGCTTCTGAACTCTCTGGCTACTGAATTTACTTTAAACTGCAATCGATTGCTCTGCTGGTACATTTCAGCACATTCATACACATTTTTAAACAGGTAACTTGACTTTGGGATCAGCATCAATTCAGGAAAACTCTATTTACACATGCTCAAAGTCACTTGTAAGCCCCACAGTTATTCTTTGCACAGGATTGCCTGTTTGCCTCACCCTCCATAAACAACTCAGTCCTGCTGCTTAGACAAAATTACTGTTGTTAAAACCATTTATCATTGGTCACAGTCTATGCTCAGAATTTCTGCCTGTTGCCCTACTTCTTCAACTTGCAGTCCTTCTTGCACAAAAATCACATTGCTAGCATACAGGTTTAGCTGGCTTGATAAACACACACAGATTGTTTGCACAGTTAACTTGTTTACTTACAGAACTCAGTAGCTGGTTCCTTCCGATGGAACATGTTTGGCCTGCTGCCGATTTTAGGAAGGCCTCTAGGGTGAAAGGGGGCTGGCAGTCCCACCGATCATAGCCATGAATGCATTGATCACTCTCCAGTCATTTGGAAAATGGGTTGAGCCTGAAATTACACAGTACTAGTCTGTTTAATAAAATTTAGAATGCTCACAAGCCCCTTGATGGTTGACTCTGGTCTAACCAGCTCGCACATCACTCTCTCTCTCTCTCTCCTGCTCGAATACTCTGCACACAGACACTGGCCAGGGGTGGGACTGGATGCAGCCATGCCAATCACGTGACACCATGCAAATGAGCCTCTCTCTCATTTTCTCTTTGCTTTTCTTGCATTGCAATCGTCAAGTAGAAGCAAATTTAATCTGCAAACTCTAACTTTTTTCTTTGGCTGTAATTTCAGTTGAGGGAGCACTATTTTGACCAGTTTTACCACAGTTACTGGACAATTTCCTTAGTGACTCCCCAATTTGCACACTAAGCACATGAAACTTTCAGGGCCCATATATGAGTCTGTTCCTCAAAGTCTACAATACTTTTGGCACTTTAAAATTGCATTTTAAAAGTTCTTTAAGCACTTTTGATGCAGACACCAGGGCACACACTTCAATGCTTTACTGTCAATTACTAGCTGAAAACACACAAGCAGCACTCTGTTCTTTTACTGTACTAGAATGCACAAAGCAGCACATTTGGGTGGAATTTTTCTGGGCAAAAATCCCTTGTTCAAAGCTTTCTTTCTGTTTGACCTACACTGCTACTAGACAAAAAGATGTTAAACATACCCTTTTGCAAAAATCTCTGGTTCTTTCCCCAAATAAAACAGCACCAGATGAGCCCCTTTTTTGTAACCACCCCCCCCAATACTTTGCACAGTTAGCTACCCCTGGCACTCATAACTGGGCATAGACAAATTCAGAAACATTTTGAAATAGTACCATCCCTAGCTTTGGGAATGTATACAAGGCTCATTACTCTAGAGGTCAAAAGGGATGCAGGTGTACAAAAGCAATATGACCTATTTGGTATTTACAAAAACCAAGTCCTGGGGAGAGAACTTTCTGCTAGGGCTATGCTAGATCTATACTTCTGGAGAGGTACCCAGTAACTTCACACACAGGAAGCAAATATGTGACTGTCCAAACCAGATTTGGGGTACTAGAGTGTGGCTTTATTCCAAAAAGATGTTTTCCAAATGAAGGTTGGACCCCCAAGGTTTACACATCGTGGCACTAGGAACTTGTAGAACAACAAATTGACTGTATCTGACAGAAAACTCTTCATATTCCCACACTGTAGGACATTAAACATCTTGTACTTGTATTCCCATATAGCATAGGACATTAAACATTTCTTCCAGTGGCACTGGCCACAATTGAACATTTCCTCTAGTGGCACTGGCCACAACTGAACATACATTTTGCTAACATCTAGCACAACCTACTTCAGGGGGTAAAATCCTCTTCAGACATTAGCCCTATGTCTAAAGTAACCAGGCACCCTTACTAAACTTGTAGTACTGAACTGTTTACTCCAGGTGGGGGTCTGCTCACCCTTTGCTCCCAAATCCATACTAGCCAAACTACCTGCTATATCCTCAGTCATCGTAGATCCCTTCTGCCATCAGTCTCGCTTGTCTTTCTCCATTGTTGTCCTGATTTCTTCACTACACCCACTGTCGTTATAGTTTCCCACTTGCTCTGTTCATGGGAGGTCTAATTCAGTCACTCAGTTTGAGTTGCCCATATCACTGGATATCAAAAACAACAGACAGAATGCAGTGTTCAGAATGGGGAAGTGTGTGGATGACATGGCTTCTGGAGTCACTTTCACTATATTAAAACACACAAAGCTCAGCTGTTTACCAGCAATACCAAAGGGATTTCATAAGTTCAGGACATAAAGAACATACAAATTCACACAAGAGGGCCAGAGGTTAATACTTCCATGTTCAGACTACTGAATCATGTTGATATCACTGATTTTATGAATGACATAACATATTTTGTAGTGTACACATGCTGGGACCCATATGGGTACATTTGTGTAGATTGCACAGTGCACCCTTTGAAACAGGGAATCCAAGAATATGTTAGTGAAACTGTCCTTAAAAACTGGAGAACACCCTTGGGGCACATTTCATGATATCCAGTAATGTTGGCCTGAAAACATTTAGGTTTCTGGGCTTAGAGTTTATTATGCCATGTAAATGATGTTAATATTTAAAGGCTTAGGGCGGGCTTGTTAAAGATCCTCCAGATGTAATTGATGACTTACATAATGAGTTGAGTGTAGTCATGCTACTAGTGTTAAACTGCTAAATGTCATAAAACATGGTCCAACTTGGTGTAACAAGTGCCACAATTTGTGCTCATAAAATGACACATGCAGTTTTATTATTAGATAAAAAATAGTTAATAGTGTCTACTTTATTCCCAGATTCACATACATCTTGAATTGATCTAGTTATATCCTTAACGTATGTTTGAAAATATGCACTACTTACTTATTAGATATAAATGTTAGTAATAATGGTTGTGGGTATAAGTACTGTGTGATGTGTATATGATGTGCCTCTTGTGTAAATTGTGCATAAATTGTGCATATTATTGTAACATAATTATGAAAAAAACATTATATGATAAAAAGAGTAGTAAAGGTTTGTTATTTCTTCTGTTTAGACGCGTCTTAAATACAAAATATTTATCTGTATTGTTTTGGATATACTGTATGTCTTTGTTTATTATTGTTGAATGCAGTGTATGGAAAAAGTGTAAAATGTCATATAATTGTAACCCCCCCCCACCACTACTTTAGACAGTTAGCTACCCCTGGCACCCATAACTGGGCACAGACAAATTCAGAAACATTTAGAAATGGTACCATCCAGAGCTTTGGAATGTATACCAGGCTCATTACTCTAGAGATCAAAAGTGGTGGGGTGTACAAAAGCAATATGACCTATTAGGTATTTACAAAAACCAGGTCCTGGGGAGAGAACTTTTTACTAGGGCTATACTAGATCTCTACTTCTGGAGTGGTACCCAGTAACTTCACACACACAAAGCAATAATGGAACTGTTCAAACCAGAGTTGGGGTTCTAGAGTGTGGCTTTATTCCAAAAAGATGTTCTCTAAAGCAAGGGTGGGCCCCAAGGTTGACACATCATGGCACTAGGAACTTGCAGAACAAAAAATTGACTGTATCTGACAGAAAACTCTTTGTATTCCCACACTGTTGGACATTGAACATCTTGCACTTGTATTCCCATATAGCATAGGACATTTAACATTTCTTCCAGTGGCACTGGCCACAATTGAAAAGACATTTACTAATAGAACACTTGCACCTTGCATTTCCATAACACAGGACACTGAACATTTCTTCCAGTGGCACTGGCCACAACTGAACATACATTTTGCTAATATCCAACACAACCTACTTAGGTGTAAAATCCCTTCAGGCATTGGCCTATGTCTAGTAACCAATCATCCTTACTGAACCTGTAGTCCTGAATTGGTTACTCAAGATGGGGTCTTCCACCCTTTGCTCCCAAATCCATATCCAGCCATTCTTCAGAGTTACACCTTAAACATTTTGAATACACTTTGGTAAATACTTAATTGAATGAACTTTGGCATCCAGCATTTAATACACTACACTGGTAGTGGAAGAAGTAAAGTCCTGAACAATGTGATATAGTCATACCTCTGGACATCACACATCAGCCAACTTTAAATGAAAACAGTCTTACACATCTGAACAGAAATGTTATGTATTTCCTTAGCCAGGAACACAACAACACAGGTACTTTGTTTTGTGCAACAACAAGTCTGATCCTACTCACTGTTAGACAATTCAGGCAGCTTTTCTGGATCAAAAGGGTGCCCCAAAGATCCGTCTACTAGCAGTCCTTTTCACCCCTCCAGGGATGAAAATCAGGAGATCCTGCTGTAGACAACAGTTTCCACCACTTCTCTTGACAAACTGGAGAATACCAGGATTAGGATGAGAATACAGGCACTCCTCAGAGCCCTCAGCTAAGCAGTTCTCTACCTCACACTTCACACTGGAACTCTACATGACTACTGTCTCAGAATTGTAAACTCCCTCCTTACAGCTGGCAAAGGCTTATGCTGCGAGAGCTCTAAATGAGTTCATCACTTTCATCTCAGCTGAAGCCAAGTAAACAAAAGAGTGAGCAGGTGAAAACCCATTTAACTAGTTAATCACCAGCTGCCTATCCCTGCCTAGCACTGATACTGAAGGGATTCTAGTATCCCCAGGGGGCTGGTTGGTTACATAATTTTAATTAAAAAAAAAGAAAGTGACACAAGGATCTAATTAATGACACATGCTGTAAAGTAGATAAATTGACACAACAAAAATATTTATAAATAGCAATCAAACATGTTGACAAATATTTTGATACAGAACAACCAAAATGCAGAAAATGCCTCTATCAAGTGTTTTGAAAGTACAGTCCTTAGAGTTCATCACAGCATGTAAAACCAGCATTTGTCAATGCCTGATGCTTGCTGCTGGTATTAATTTGTACCCTGTCAGGTGCAGATCCGGCTATGCTGGAAGACTAAGGCTTGGACCGGGGGTGCAGTTATGGTGTGACAACAACTGACAAACTGAAGGGAATTTCAAAGAATAAAAAATATAGTTTTCACCATTCTCTGCTTGGAGTGGGGGCTGGGCTCTCAGTGTAGAGGTTCCTCTGCAGCAGTGCTGCTGTAGCCTGGTGTACTTAAGTGATTTCAGAAAGTAATGTGGCTTCCATTCCCTCCAGTCTGGTGTGAGAACATCATAAAACTGAACTGCAGGCTGTGGTAGAGCTGTGCTCTATGTTAGAAATAACTGGAGCACCCAGGGACCTATTTTTCTAACCTCTCCCCTTTTCTGTCTTAGTAGTATGCTGCAGCAGTGCCATTTTCCTATCCTATTTATTCCCCATTTTATGCTTTGGTAGATTGGACATCTACATAGGTAGTGTCCCCTCTCACTATTCTTTCTGTTACATTTTTTTTTCTTTTCTGTCCATATGTGGTGCTAAAGTGCCTGACATGCTGAATAAAATGCTTGATATGCATATGAATAAGAAGAACTGCTTAAAGAAGTGCTTATAATGCTTTAGCAATCAAAAAGTGCCAAGCATGTTTGCTGGCTGTTTATATGAATAACATGCAGAGGGTACTTTGTAAATAATTTATATGTTGCTTAAAATCCTGATTCTAAAAAGCCTGCAGTGCTTGAATTCAGGACAGAAGCAGCCTAACTGGAAGAAAGCTGTAACTTAACGACAAGAATGTGCATGGCGAAAGGTAAGTCATTGTTGTTGTTTGTTTTTATTTAATTAGGCTGTGTGGCACTTACAATATATTTTGGGACAGAAATGCACTAATGAAACCTAGACTGAGAATGGCAGCTGGTGCTGTATTGGGAGTGAAAGGGTTCATCAACTGTCCCAATGAACAGCTTCTGTCTGGCAGAAGTCTCCCAAACAGATTTATAGCCTTTCCCATGTGTAGCCTACGTTACAACACACTTAGTGCATTCCAAATAGCATTCTTCAGACACAGACATTAACCTTTCTTTGCTCTGACACATAGAGAATGAATGATCTGATTTATGAATGTGTCTGTCGGCACAATGTTTTGAAGAAGAAGCCACAAGAAAGGATGTTTTTGAAAGGAGGTTTCCAGTGCTTGGTGAGCCAAATGGGCAGTGCTAGGACACCAATCAGACCATGTGCTCGGGAGCCAGTCAGGCAGAGCAGCACCTAATTCAAAATGAGTGGCTGGGTTATAAAAGCTGGACCTAGCCGCCATCCTGTGTGGTGGTCGAGGGCACTGGAGCGTGGTGGTACTGTTGGATTGAGTCAGGGCCCAGATTGAGCCGCATCTGCAGCTTTTGAGTTGTGCAGCAGGAGCTGCTCAAGTCAGGGGCACTAAGGGAGCTGCATTCATGGTTTAAATTGTGTGGCAGGAGCCACTGAAGAAGAAGCCAGAAGAAAGGAGGTTTATGACCCACCCATCCCGATCCTGACCTCTATTACATGGTTGAGGTGGAAGGAGCCAGATTCACAGAGCAGCAAGGAGCCAAGGGCTGGTAAGCAGCAGAAAATAGGGGAAGACGTGTACACAGGAGGGGGCCAGGAAGAAGCTGATCACCACTCGGACTTCGGGGACTCAGGCTGAATGCAGATGGTGAGTCCGTCTGGCACTATTTTGTCTACAGGGAGTGGGGACAAGAGTGTGCCATCTTAAGCTGTATTTTGGCATATGACACTGTATTTGCAGTTGTAAGTCACCTTAGTGTGTAAGGTATTTTAGGCAGGGACTAGGGAAAAATCAAAAAAAGGGAAAAAGTGCTGAAGGTTTATCTTGTTTCTTTAGGGACAGGTTAGTTAAAAACTCATAGATTGTACTGGTGGAAAAAAAATAAAACTAATAGGTAGTACTGTGTTCTTTTTTACTGTCCTGTAAGTTTATTTTTGATTTTTGAGGGGCAGAACTACAGTAGTTAAAAACATACAAATAGTACTGGGTGGAAAAACTTATTGGTAGTGCTGTATTATTTTTGTATTGTCCTTTCCTGTTAGTTAAATACTGCTTAAACATGGGTAGAATAATGGGCTGTAATGGTTGTGGGCCGGCAGTTTGGATGAATGTTTTGTGGAAGCTTGGAGGTTGTCCAATCTGTCACAGGCTGAGAAGGCTCAAGGAGGAGGTGCTGTGGCTTGGTAGGGAGTTGGAGAGTATGAAAGGAGGGAGAGTGGCTGCTGGGGCAAAAGGGCCACCCCCAGAGGATAACATGAGGGCACCACATGGGAGGAACATCAGTTCAAGAGAGTGGATGGGAGGGTGCAGGAGTAAACCAAACAGGAGACCAGGCACTGTATGGAGGGCTGTAGTTGGGAGGAAGAGCCATGCCCAGCAAGGCTGTGGGGGCAGGTAATAGGTTTGCTGTCCTGACAGCATTGGTGGAGGATGAGGGGGGAAGGATTTCCAGGATGGGGCAGGAGAGGGGAAGGGAGGGGAAGGCAAAAGGGATGGAAGTAGGTCAGAGGAGGAAGCCAGGGGTAAAAAGGGGGAGGAGCACAGCTGGAAGGATGGTCAAAGGGAGCAGAGAGGAAGGAGAGAGCAACAGAGCTGGGAGTTTGGCTGAGAAAGGCAGAAGGGGATCCAGGGAGGTTGGGTGGGATGTGGAGGATAGTGAAGAAACAGGAAGGGAGAGGGTGGACAGGTCAGAGGAGGGGGGAGCCATAGGGGGAAGGGCAGAGCTACAAAGGTGGTGGACTCCAGAGATAGTTACCTTGGTAGTAGACTGGGGGCAGAAATGAGGAATGAAGATGGGGGATACTAGTGCTGGTAGATTCCATACTAAAAGGGATAAGATGAGGCAGTAAGGGGGAAAGGCACAGTTGTATATGGGTTGAGTCCATACCTGGGTTAATGGCGGGCAGGGCGGGGCAGTCAATTCTGAAGTGCACAAGGAGGGTAGGAGGAAACTGCATCTCGTGGTGCATGTGGGTAGGAATGACCTGGTGGGGGAAGACAGTGGAAGTTGTGAGGGAGAGGTTGGAGGAACTGGGAAGGGTGTCTGAGGAGCTGTGGGAATCAGTGACCCTCGCAAAGGTGCTCCCTGTTTCATGCGCGAGTACGGTGAGAAAAGGGAGGATTAGAGAGTTCAACATATGGCTGGAGGAATGGTGTCAATCCAAGGGGTAAGAGTTAGTGGGGGGTTGGGGTGGAACCTGGGCCAACTATGATCTATATGAAGGAGACAGGTTACACTTGAGTGGGGAGGGAAGGAACATTTAAACAGGGGACAGAGGGGTACAAAGCAGCAAAGATGAGTTTAAATCAGGTGGGGGGGTGTCAAGTGGACAGCTGTTAGGCAGGAAACCAGAGAGGGTCCGATGAGCTTAGCCCCAAGATAACAGAGGAGGAGTCAGCGAAGGCATGGGGGATGGAAACCCAGGGTAAGGCAAGGAAGGAATTGGTAGAGGGTGATCACATTGAATGTGAGGAGCCTAGGTAATAAGTTAAGCTAAGTTGCAGGGTCTCTTGGCAGTGAGGAGGTAGACATTGGGGCCATCACAGAAACATGGGCTGCCCAGTACCAGGTCTGGGATATGATGATCCCAGGGTATAGAATATTCAGAAAGGATAGGGCTAAAGGGAAAGGGCAGAGTGTTGCAATCTATGTTCAAGAAGGGATAAGGTGTACAAAGGAGAAGGGGGAGGAAGGCAGAATAGAGGCCCTATGGATATAGTTTCAGGGCTTGAGAGGTAGGACACTGAGGATGGGGGGTACTATACAGACCACCAGTGCAAGGGGATGACCTGGACAGAGAGCTATCTGAGCAAATCAAAAGGGTCTGTGGGAAGGGGAACACAGTGGTGGTGGGGACTTCAACCTACCTGTGGTGGATTGGAGCACTTCATCCACCACGAGTGTGAGGAAGCAGGTCATACTAGAAGCATTTCAGGAGAGCTTCCTTGTGCAGTTGGTACATGAGCCTACTAGACTGGAGAGGACTCTGGACCTCGTACTTTCAAATGGGGAGGCTGTAAGAGATCTTGGGGGGAAGGACCCTCTGGCTGGGAGTGACCACCACTCGGTGTGGTTCACACTCAATATGGGTACGGAAACAGGGGCTACAGGGACCAGGGTGATTGATTTTAAATGGGAAGACTTTAATAGGATGGGAGAAATTTGGGGTAAGCATCTGGCAGGTATTCATCAAGACATGGATGCTAATCAGATGTGGGACATTATTAAAAGACACGGAGTAAGAAGGGAAAACCAAAGAAGCCCAGTTGGTTGATTTAGGAGGTTATGGAGGGGGTAGGGCCCAAGAGAAAGGAATTTCAAAAACTCAAGAAATTGGAAGGGTAGGGTTATAATGATGAGTATACGAAGAAGTCCAGGGAGGTTACCAGGCTAGTCAGAGGAGCAAGGCCTCAAGAACTGTAACTGGCAAAGGGTATTAAGGAAGGAGAAAAGGTCTTCTTCAGATACATTAGAGAAATAAGGAAAAACAAAGACCAGATTGAGATGATTAGGAAGGACAAAGGGTGGGTAGAGAAGGGGTGAAACAGGCAGAGGCATTAAGCGAATACTTCTGTTCTGTGTTCACAAAGGAGAAAGGAGGACAGATACCCCCAAAGGGGAGGTAGGAGGTGAGGAGGGGTGACTAATGTAGGGATTACAGAAGACAGATTTCTGGAAGGATTGAGGGCACTAAGGGTGGACAAGTTACTGGGAACAGATGGCATTCACCCTAGGGTACTTAGAGAGCTAGCAGAGATCCTGGCAGGACCACATTGGCTGACCTGTTCTGTACCTCTCTGGACACAGGATGCATACCACAAGACTGGAGGATGGCCCATGAGGTGCCCATTCACAAAAGTGGCCCCAGGGATGAGCCAGAAAACTACAGGCCAGTGAGTCTCACATCGATTGTGGGGAAGCTCATGAGGACAATCCTAAAGGAGAGGCTAGTGACCTTCTTAGAGGACAATGGTCTCCAGGATGGTCATCAACATGGGTTTGTCTCAGGCAGATCCTGCCAGACAAATCTAATTAGAGTATTATGACCAGGTGACAGGAACTGCACAGGGCAATGTGGTGGATGTCCTGTATTTGGACTTCAGCAAGGCCTTTGATTCTGTGCAGCATGGAGGCTGGGAGGAAGCTGAATACATAGGGGTGGGAACAAAGATAGTCAAATGGATTGTCAACTGGCTGAATGGGAGGCAGCAGAGGGTGGTGGTGGTGGTGAGGGACTCTTATCACCAAGGGAAGTGACCAGTGGGGTGACACAGGGATCTGTACTGGGACCAGTGCTGTTTGGGATATTCATAGCTGATATCAAACACGGGGTCTG
The DNA here is from genome assembly GCA_016271365.2 of Neoceratodus forsteri. Taxonomy (NCBI): domain Eukaryota; kingdom Metazoa; phylum Chordata; order Ceratodontiformes; family Ceratodontidae; genus Neoceratodus; species Neoceratodus forsteri. The sequence goes on along the minus strand of CM057450.1, from coordinate 249,764,469 downwards.
GAGTAGGATCAGTCTGATCCCTGATGATACAAAGATGGGAGCTGTGGTAGATGACATCAAAGGGTGGAAGGTGCTGCAGGAGGACCTGACCAAACTACAGGTGTGGTCAGAAACAAGGCAGCTGGGATTCAATGCTAAGAAGTGCAAGGTACTGCACTTCAGATTTAGAAATCAGGGGAGGAGCTATCAGCTGGGGGGGGTACTGCTGGAAAGTAATGAGGAGGAAAAGGATCTGGGGGTGCTTATAACGGGCAGCATGAAACACTCAGCTCAGTGCAGGAAGGCAGCAGTAAAAGCCAATAGGATGCTAAGGTGTATAGTGAAGGGAATCTTCTCCAGGAACTGGAGTGATCCCTCCCCTGTACAGGTCTCTGGTCAGGCCTCACCTGGAGTACTGCATGCAGTACTGGTGCCCGTTCCTGAAGGACATCAAATTGTTCGAGGGGGTGCAATGTAGGTTGACAAAGTTGATCGAGGGATCTGAGGGGAAAGTCCTGAGGATAGATTGGATGAGCTGAACATGTACTGTACTCCCTGGAGGAGAGGAGGGATAAAGAGATATGATTGAAACCCTTAAATACCTTAAGGGGATATATGAGGTTAATACAGAAGGGATTTTCCAGCTTAGAAGAGGGAGGGATACGAGACAGCATCAGCTGAGGTTGGAGGGGGGAAGATTCAAGAAGGAAATCAAGAGACATTTTTTCACAGAAAGGGTGGTGGACAAGTGGAATACTCTGCCCAAGGAGGTGGTATCCTGTAGAATGGTGGTCGCTTTAAGAGAGGCTGAACTGGGGTGAAGTGGTGCATGGATGAAGAGGGTGGGAGAGGCAACTGCAAGTTGAAGGCTAGCTTGCACATTCAAGCAGACTCGATAGACCATAAGGCCTGCTTCTGCTAGCATTTTCATATGTTTACGCCCACACACTTCATGCCTGAGAGTGTCATAATCAGGCTACTGATTATTGGTCAAGACCCTTGTAGAGTGTTCTGCATTGGAGCACTTCGACACACCTCTCAAAGCCCTGTATCATACCAAAATGCTTTGCTTAACAGCAAGCATAAAAGGGGGTGATAGAACAAATATTTTATTGCAACAGGAATCAAAATAGGCATTTGTCCAGGGTGTACCTCAGCCAAATAGACTGAAGCAGGAGCTGATTTCCTACTCTTTCTTTTTAATATTGTGGATACCCTAACATCACATTTCCCTACTATTGTTGCTGTAAGTTGAACCCTAACAGGTACATTAACACACTTTTTTGCAATGAAATTCCCTTTTCTTTGAGATAGTGGAATCATATCCTGTTCATGCTTGTCCCTTTAGGATCCACGTGAACAGATACATATGGCTGCAGAAGCACAGGGTGCTCTGGGCCCTGTACTTCTGTGCTGCTACAGATGCAGATGTGCAGGGCCCACAAAGTGAGAGTCCGCCTACCATGGAAGGACAGCCCTATGATATGACTCAAAAATTCTTGTTTCATGAGCTCTTTTCAAGGTCATGACTAACTGTGTTTTAGGGTCTTAAGAAAACTTTTTTAGATCTTTTTTTTTTCCAAATGTTACAAAATAAGTAATAAGCCACAACAGGGTGTGCATTAAATGATTTTAATGCACACCCCGGGGCATAGTCGGCCTTTTGTCCTTACACCCTGGGAAATGCATTAAAATCCTTTAATGCACACTCTGTAGTGGCTTATTACACTTATAAAATGGCTCTAAATGTATAGTTATTGTAAGAAGATAATTTAATTAACTGGTTTTAAGTAACTTTTTTTTTTCCATATTCTGTTTGTGCTCCTATTTCTCCATGCTCCCTTCCGACCGACCCTCCCAGCCCCAACATCCCGGATTTACTGGGCTTACCTTTCTGCCCAGAAGCAGAGCCTGTGGAGTGTTGGGCTTCATCCTGCAACCAGAGAATTGATTTTCTCCTCCATTTTCTCCCTGTTCCCATTGCTGGGGTGCACACTAGACATGTTGTGTGGAGGCACGTGCACATCTGTGGAAGACCCGCAGCACCCACCCTTCCAGTGTGCCCACAGACCCGCACTTCCCTCAGGCCTCCACCTGGGGTAGTCATTCAGCATTGCACAACTCCTCCCCTCCCTGGGAGAGGAGAGCTGTCCTCCAGATGCTCAGTCCTCTTCCCCCCTTCCAACCCCCCCCAACAGCCCAGGCTCATTCCCAAACCTGAGTGCTGGCGTGGTGCAGGTATGGCATCTAGTGCCTCAACCCTCAGCACCACCGGCCAGCTGGTTTTAAGTAACTTAAATGTTTTAATGTTTATATGTGGTTTTACTGCATTTGTGCATTAAAATGTCCCTGTTTCAAATTGTATTGCTAGTAGGTGTTTAATACATTTACTTTGAAATGTCAGCAGGTGACGCTGTGAGTTTATACTGCATTTAGTGCTAAAATGAGCTTACTCAATGGTGATCGTCTGGTTAAATAAAGACTTTGATTGACTGATTGATTGATTGATTGATTGAGATGATGTGCTTGAAAAGTGAAGCACTGAAAATGGATGCTTTTGTTGCCTTGTAGAGCCAGCCACCCCCACACACACAACTTATTCAATGTGGAGAAATATTTTTTATGGTGCTTTTAAATGACATTACATTGTCAGTTGTGGAAAAAATGATACACACATTGGAGTGAGGTGTAACTCTCCCTCAGCATGGCTCAGCTGGTAGCACATCCGCCTCTGGACCAGAAAGTCGTGGGTTCTTGTCCCACACGATTGAACTTTCACACCTAAACGCTGGCATCTCGTGCAGTATTAGGGGTGTGTGCTGGGGTGTGCTGTCCTTCTGATGAGGACATTAAAACCCGAGGTCCCTGTTGTCCTGGTGGGTGTCCAGGTGAAAGATAGAACCCAGGGTACTATTTGCAAAGAGTAGGGACATTCCCGTGTCCTGGCCAACATTTCCTTCCATAAACTGGGACTGCTACTCCAGCGGCCACTTTGATTTGTTTATATCACAACTCTAAATATTACTGAAAGCTGTGGAAATATCACGCTCATACAAATCAATGGAGCACACACACAGGCCTCATTTTCTGACATCACAAAAGGGGGCTGCAGGTGCCTGCCTGGGGGCATGTCAGCAGGTTAAGGAAGCAGCTCTTTTTTTCCTGGGTACAAATTAGGTGTGCTGTAACTTTTTTACTGGACTGAACAGCATGGCATTTTTAATGCCCCTCAACACTGGAGCAGGTCAGCTACCACATACTGTATGTTTGGGAGGGGCTGGAAAAATTACAATGCACATCTGCTCTTTAATGTATCAAGTGGTAGCTAGGTAAAACTGGTGACCGGGTGGATAACCCTAAAACTAAATTGGGAGGTGAAAGCAACTTGGAAATCAACTTTATGTTCTAACCAGGGGAAGAGATGTCTATAGGTATCAGAAAGATCTGCACCAATCCTCCCAAGATGATAAGCTTTTGATCTCCAAAATTAAACTGAATGAGGTCATGGAGGACTTGCAACTAGAGATGCAGCGAAATTAAATTCCGCCAGCAAAGTGAACATGAAGTGGCCACTTCTCATTGTCCCAGCGCTATGCGGAGTGACCATTGTAAAGTGCTCACTTCGCTTTGTTATTATGACTTCACGTTGTCATTCCACCTTTAACTCGAAGTAAGGCGGAATGACAACAATATAGGCAGCCCCCCCCATACACATCACATGGCTTACAGTTCTGTAAGCCACATGCTTTAGCCAGGCAGGAAGGAAGTGAGCCATAGAAGCAGATACTTTCATTTTCTCCTTTGCAGAGGTAGAGAGAGGAAGCATTTTGTGGCGAGGAGAGTTCTTGGCTGCTTGTTCTGAAAGATGATCAGATTCAAAACCCAAAAGCTTTTTAAAAGCTAATTGTTTAGTTTTTGTACTTTTTATCAGTTCATTTTTCTTTTTGTGACTGATTTCTTTGCTTTATAAGTTTTGTGTGTGTGTGTGTGTGTGCATGTGTGTATGTGTGTGTGTGTGTGTGTGTGTGAGACTGTGGTGTGCTTGTGTTGTGTGAGTGTGTGAAGTTGGGACCCATCAGAGAGGAAAGGAGTGTTTTTTTCTTTTGTAATGGAGGATCAGGGACAGTATGTGGCCTGTGGCAGGAGGAGAGCAGTGCACACACATGGGGACATAACCAGGTGGTGTTAGACCAGTCCAGAGTGTTTGGTCATCCCCACAGAAGCAACAGCTGCAGCACCACCAGTGCCACTTCCAGCAGGTCTGCCACCACCACCACCACCAGTGGCAGCTGCAGGAGTTCCAGCAGCACCACCTCCCACAGCAGCAGCAGGTGGAGCCCCAGGTCCATGAACATTGCTGCCAGCAGTGCATCTGCCCCTCCCATGTCTGGTCTCCCCCTGCAGCTCCCCAGTTTGGCAGTTTTTCCAACTGTGTTGTGGGGACAGCAGCCTTGTGGTGTGTCTGCTTGTGGGTGCAGGTGTGCTATGTTCCCCGGGGGACACATCTGGGGACCGGGGTCCAGTGAACCCATATGTTGTACCACCACAAGGTGGAGTGGCAGACTGCCACAGAACAGACCAGGCCTCCACCTGCTAGCTGTTCTGTGGCAGTGGCAGGGGGTGTTGTTGTGCTTTGTCACAGCCAGAGGAGGGCCCCAGCAGCAGTTGCTCCAGTACTGCCACCAGCACCATCCTCACCAATGCATCTACCTGGTGTTCCCCCACCAGTGGACCCCACAATGCCAGCAACTCAGGCAGACATAGGACTTTTGTGTGCCATGGTGGAAGAGAATAATGAGAGAGTGAATGTTGTCCAGCAGCAGTTGGAGCAGATAGAGCAACATCAGTTACAGATTGTGTCAATGCTCCATCTGCTGCTGGACCATCAGGGATCCCATTAGCTTTTTTTAGCACCCCCACCTCTGTAGTGTTTTTTCTTTGTTTATGTTTAATAACAAACAGAAGGAAGGCCACCACCACAGTAGTAGTTTAAAGGGAAGCAGTCAGCAACAGCAGCTCTCACCCCTGCAAGGCTTACCTCCACTTAAATCTTTAAGAATATGTTGCAGCATTTTTCTCGCACCATAACATACTTTATTTTAATAGAGAAAGACCATGAACCAGAAGTATGGCAAATTCTATGGGGTTTCCATTTATGTGTAAAGGCGGCATGCACCGCGCTTCAATACTTTGTATTGAAGCACATCAGTGCTCGCACCTTACACACATAATGGAGCCCTCATCACATCCACCATACTTCCAGGTCATGGACTTTTCTATTAAAATAAAGTATGTTGTCACGAGAAAATGCCGAAAATACTCAAAGACTTAACTGAGAATAAGCCCTGCAGGGGCAGTGAGCCCTGTTACTGACTGCTTCCCTTTAAATATATAGATACACATAACATACATGCTCCTTGGTGCCCTGTTATTATAATCCGTGCCTCAGTATTGTTTACATTCTGTTGTGGAATGGTTGTGGAAAAGCAGGACTGAACAGTGCAAGTATAATGTGCTAAATTGCATGTGTGCAGTCAGTGTTGTTTCCTGTGTGTGTGAGACATCAGACATTTTCCAACTTCTTGCAAACATATATATGCTGACTTGTTGCAGGGTTTATGGTATAAAGAATAGAGATAAGAATATGTAACATAGATTTTATTGTCACCATTATCATCAGCAGACTAAGTGATATGATAATTTTTCAGAGGTGTCTGGCCAGAATGCATCTTAGTCACATACTGCACACATGACTTTAGGAGAGCATGTGTTTTTGTGTATTATCTCCATAAAGTCATGTGTGCACTGTTAGTATTTGAAGTGCACATTGATCTGAGACCTCTGAAAACATATCATATCACTTACTGCATCGGTGCTGATGGTACAAATAAAATATTTGTCATAAATTTTTCAGACTTTATTCTTTACATACTGCAACAAGTCACACCATATATATGTTTGCACAAAGCTGGATAATGTCTGCACACACTGGAAAGAACACTGTCGGCACACATGTAGTTTAGCACTGCATACTTGCACTGCTCAGTCCTGCTTTTTGACAAACACTTCAAGAGTCCTGACACAAAGTAAACATTACTAAGGCTCCAGAAATATTTATTTTTTGAAAGAGACATTAAAGCAGCAGTGCAACAATCTGGTTAAAATTTTGATCTCTACTTTTTCATGCAATTTTACATTGCTACTTTACTTACCTCCTGACTTGTATGATACCATTCTTTCCAGTCCCACTTCATAGGATTACAAAATACAATAGATATTTATTATTGTCTTAAAAAGCCATTAAATGTGCAAAATCACAATTTTGCAAACTCAAATAAAGTGCTAAATGTATAAAAATATTTGAGCGCTATACAGAACTGTTTTTTAAGTATTGCGCCATATCGAATAGAGTTCTAGTCTGTACCAGAGTCCGATACCAAATCTCATATGAGGTCTATTGCAGCTTGATTTTGTTATATGGCATTCAGGTAAAGGATCTCCCAGGTATTAAAATGTAAGAAACAACTTAATTGACCAAAGGGAAATATGATCCAAAAACAAAACAAACTTTTACTTCACAATGCATGCTGGAAAGCAAGGATCACAGGTGCACTCAATCAGTGAAAGTCCCAAAATACTGTCAGTAGCAACAACTAGATCCTGAAGTAAGGAAAAATAATCCTGGAGGGGTGGAAATCATTGACTAATTTACCACAAAGCTGTGAAGCTGTATAGTATAATGGAACACATGTAAGTTTACAAAAAATGCCACTTCAAAAGGACCGCCATGCCTCCTACTGCGACCCCATCTGCATATAAACTAGGATTCTAACATTTCACCTTACAGGTATCATCAGAGCATACCCAATAGTATGCAGAAGTGCTATTTAACTCCCAAAACACCCTGAAGTGATGAAAAAGTGAGAGGAGTCAAACAAGAATACTTTTGTGTACATTCCTAAAACATGAAAACACACACACCTAGATGTATGCAATAAAAACAATTAATTGCTAGCAGTGCCAGGCTGTATGTTAGTGTTAAATTATAACATGAAACTGAGAACATAAGAGACCTGCATGAGTGTACTAGACGAAATCTACATTATACAACTGACCAGAGCCTGCAAGTCATACTTGGAGGCAAATGAAAGAGTCCATCAAAACCAATAGAATAACTAAAGATACAGCCAGCCAGATCATGCAAGTCATGGTTATATGTATGCTTGAGCAGGCTGGTTGTTTTTATAGCATACTTCTAAGTGTTTGTTTTCACTTTTTAGGAATATGCACAAATGTATTCTTGTTTGACTTCCCTCACTTTTTCATCACTTCCGGGTGTTTTGGGAGTTAAATAGCACTTCTGCATACTATTGGGTATGCTGTGATGAAGACTGTAAGTTGAAACATGAGCGTCCTAGTTTCAAGCCCACAAAGCTGATGGAGTCTTAGCAGGAGGCATGCAGGTGCTTTTGAAGCAGTGTTTTTGTAAACTTACATGTGTTCCATTATACTATACAGCTTCACAGCTTTGGGGTACATTATTCAACAGTTTACACCACTCCAGGATTATTTTTCCTTACTTCAGGATCCAGTTGTTAGCATCGACAGTATTTTGGGACTTTCACTGATCTGAGTGCACCTTTGATCACCGCTTTCCAGCATGCATTGTGAAGTAAGAAGTTTGTCTTGTTTTGGATCATATTTCCCTTTGGTCAAGTAAGTTGTTTCTTACATTCTAATACCTGGGAGATCCTTTACCTGGAATGCCATATAATAAAATCAAACTGTAATAGACCCCATATGAGATTTATGTATCGGACTCTGGTACAGACTAGAACTCTATTTGATATAGTGCAATACTTAAAAAAAAAGCTCTGTATAGTGCTCAAATATTTTTATACATTTAGCATTTTATTTGAGTTTGCACAATTGTGATTTTGCACATTTACTGGCTTTTTGAGACAATACTAAATATCTATTGTATTGTGTAGTCTTATGAAGTGGTGCTTACTTGCTTACATATGTATGTGTCTGCTTTTGGAAATTTTTTTTTAATTCAATAAGCTTTATTAATTTCTATTTTAACATAAACATAAAATCTCCCCCAAAAGACGGGTAACAAATAGGCAACCAAGGTGGCTACTCAATGTAGCAATGAATGTCAGTCTAATACAGTGGAGTTACCCTAGTTAATAGCACTACATTGATAGCAATACAATGAAAAAAAAAATCGCAAGACAAATAAAACGGAGGATTACACACCGATACCCCACATTCCCCTATCCTATTCCACCCATCACTTCAATTTCTTTTCTTAATCCACCCAGAGTCATGTGTTGGTCATAAATCATTCAGGTAGTACATTCAAAGAAAAGGGTCTGTAGATTACTTATTTAGGGCTTCCATATGGTGAGCAGGGCATCTAATGATCCCCAGCTGTTCTGGTATGATAAGCACCTATTGCACATTAGGCAAATATGTTTCTCCAATTGGAGTGCCTACAAAGCCTCCTTATGCCATTTTAGGACAGATGGGGATGTATTATCCTTCCAGTGTCTCATTATGATCAGTTTTGCTGTGGCAGCAATCAAGGCCACATGAGCTTTCCTGACCTTGGGAGTACCCTGGGGAAAAGAGTTCAAAAAACAAACTTCTGGGGTAAATTAAAGGTCAGTTCCCAAGACTGGGTCCAAAGAATGTCTGATTGCTTGCCAAAAGATTTGCATTTGTGGCATGTCCACAGCATATGGAACAAAGTACCCAGCCTGTCTCCACATCTTGTGCAAACTGAGAGGACAGTTTCTCTAATTTGTGAAGTCTACCCTGAGTAAAATATAGGGTATGCATGATAACTTGGTAACTTGGTAATTTTGACAAAGTAGGCCAGGCCCATTTAATTGTCTCCCACTCCTAGTGGGTTTATATCATAATATAATGTTTACCATTTAGAAGCAAATAAGCATCCAACTCGCTTTTGAAAGAGTCAAAGGTAGTTGCTTCTACCACTTGCTTAGGAGACTATTCATATAAGGGAAGATCTGAAACAAAAATTTAAATGTCTACTAGTTTTAGAAATATTTATAGAAACTTGTTTATCATGGGATCTTGAATTAGAGGTTTTATGGATCCTAACAATGCTACATTGCTCCATTAATGTTACATCATCCAAGATGTGGTACAAAAATAATAAATCGCCTCTAATTTGCCTAAGCTCCAAGGGATACAGATTCAGTATCAGTAATCTGTCTTCATATGCCATATTATGTAAATCTTTTATAGATTTGGTTAAACGTCTTTGGACTCTTTCAACTCTGTGTATGTCTTTCTTTAAATATGGGTTCCATACAGGAGAGCCATAATCCAGTATAGGAAGTACATAAGCTTTATAGAGTTTGAGTAAACACTCCTTATTTCTCGATATGAATCCTTTTTTTATTGAATAAATGATGCCATTACATTTACTTATCATTTTGGATATATGCATGTTAAAGGATAATTTGGAATCAATCCAAATACCTAGATCTTTTTCTAACTTGGTGCTTTTTAGTTTCTTGTTATTTAAGTAGTATGAGTACCTTGGGTTATTATTTCCAAAATGAATCACTGAACACTTCTGTTCATTAAATTTCATATCATTTATATTACCCCATTCTTCTACTATACTCAGGCTATTTTTTAGTTCTTCAAAATCCCCAATAGTTTTTACTACTCCACCTATTTTGGTATCATCAGCAAATTTAGTTAAGTGAGATTTAACCCCAACACTCATATCACTGATATACAACCCAAACAGTAACGGTCCCAGCATGGAGCCCTGGGGAATCCCACTAGCCACTCCACCCACCTCTGATAACTCTCCATTTATACGCACTCTCTGTACTCTATCTGACAGCCAGTTTTCAATCCACTTTATTATAGTTTTATTTATACCAAGTTTAATCAATTTGTTAATTAACTTATGATGGGGCACAGTATCAAAAGCCTTTCCTAGATCCAGATAAATAACATCCACGGGTTTACCTCTGTCCAAATTTACACTAATGAAATTGTAAAAGGCCAATAGGTTTGTGTTACAAGAGAGTCCTTTTTTAAAACCGTGCTGAGTAATATCTTCTAAATTCAGTCTTAGCATATCTTTTTCAATATTGATTTTAATCAATCTCTCTAAAACTTTGCAACAAACTGGCATCAAACTAATGGGCCTATAATTTGATAAACATGCTTTGTCACCCTTTTTGAGAATGGGTACAACTATAGCTTTTTTCCAATCAAGGAGAATATCGCCAGTAGTGATAGATTTATTGAATATTAATGTCAGGGTCTCAACTAAGACGTCTGCAAGATTTTTCCAGACAATAGAATCAATGTTATCAGATCCTGAGGAAGAAGATGATTTTATCTTGGACAGTTAGAATTTCACAGATTCTTGGCAAATATGGATAGGATCAGAGTTACTTGCACTTATATTGTTTTTTATTTTAGCATTTGGTACTTGATATGTAGTAACAAAATACTCATTGAACCTATCAGCCATTACTTTATTATTTTTTATGGTTTTACCATTTATTCTTACCAAGGAAATCCTTTTGCTTTTTTTGGTTGGTATTATTAATATATCCAAAAAAGTTTTCATATTTTTGTTCACAGCTAATTTATTTTCAAAATGTATTTTACCTTTCTTTATTACAGATTTAAGCAGACGTTGCTGTTTTTTATATTTGATAAGATTTATATCCGTAGGGTGAGTTTTATATTTTTTAAAGGCTTTATTTTTCTTCCTGATTTGTTTTTTAATGTCTTTGGTGAACCAGTGAGGAATAAGTCCCTACTATTATATGTTTTACGAGTAGGAACCAATTTGGTTATGAGTAATTTTAATTTGTTTTTAAGTCCTCCCACATAGAGTCTACTCCTAATTTACAAAAGGCTTCCCCAAATTAATTTTCCAAAAACATTTTAATATTATTCCAATCAGTTTTTGTAATCAAGGCTAAAGCACATTTAATAGTTTGGAAACTATCAACATGTATAGTACAATCAACTATGTTATGGTCACTATTTCCTAAATGTGGTAAGGTGTCACTATTACAGATCCTACCTATAGAGTTTGTAATAACAAGATCCAATATATTTAGTCCCCTAGTTGGGGTTTCAACCAGTTGGTAATATCCTTGAGTGGTTATGATGTCAATTAATACTTTTTCAAATACTGTACTCCCTTCGAGGGTTACCCAAGAAATGCCTGGTGTGTTAAAGTCCCCTAAAATAAAAAAGTCTCCTTAATTGGCTATCTCATTGATCTCATCCAGGAGATTATTATTTAAAAAGTTATTACTGTTTGGTGGTCTATAACATATCCCTAAATTTATTTTTGTAGAATAGGAAAAAGTTAGACTTAACCATAATGTTTCAGGTACATTTTCCATATGTTTATTTACTATAATTTCCTGGCTAGATATTATCTCAGACACATAACAGCATACACCACCACCCTTTTTATTTTCACGATTTATATTATAAAGTTGGAATCCTTGTATGTTGTTAGACCAGTTATTTTTTTCATCCCACCAGGTCTCTGTTACACATATAATATCCACCTTCTGTTGTTTCACTCAAATTTTAAGTTCACTTAATTTGTTGTTATTTAGGCTTCTAGCATTAATAAGCCAAGTTTTCAATTTATTTGTACTACTTTTCCTTGAATCTGAGGCATGTTTTGGTTTGGTAACATAGGGGTGCTTTATATTTGAACCCTCTTCCCCATGGGAATTAGTTTAAATTTGCTAAGATGATTTTTTCAAATACCCTACCCAGTTTATAAGTGCCCTGGTGACTTAGATGTAAACCATCCCAACTAAACAATGACAAATTGTTTTCAAAGTTTTCCCAATGAGGAATGGTTTTATAACCTTCATTTAGGGTCAATTTCCTTAGCCATTCATTTATGGCTTTAATCTTACATTGTGTGTAATAATTTGCCTAGGGACTGGAGAATTTCAGAAAACCATGCTTCACAATTTAATCTTGACAGTGTTTTACTAATGTTTATAAAATCTTGCTTAATTTTTTCAATACTTAGTTTCTTCAAGTCATTTGTACCCACATGTAAGATGACCAGGGGATTTGGACCTGGGTTTGATAAAATATCTGGGCACATTCTATCTATGTCCTTAATTCCAGCTCCCCTAAAGGAAGAACATGTAATATTATGCTTATCTGATCTGCATACAATTTTATCAGCATATTTAACTAATGAATCCCCCAACACAAAAAATTGTCTGCTTACTTTATCTGGATTTTCAATATCATTTGTTGTACCCCCATTTTTCGAAAAAGATTGAGCTCTTACTGTAACATATCCTATTTTACTTGGATTTGTATTATATGATTTGGAACCTGATACTGGAGGTCTGTTAACAATAGGTTCATTTTCACATAGAGTGCCATTTGAATTAGCATCATACCTTTCTCCATTTCTAATTTCATGTTGATGTTAAATTGAATGAGATGCAGTCTATCTAGTTTCATAAATTTATAGGAATTGAGCCATAATATCTTCCAGAAGTCTGCATCAGTACCCAAAATTATTTTTTTTTATTTTATTTTTTTTTATTTGGTTGTTTAACCAGGTATAGCACACTAAGCTGAAAGCTTTTTACAGGAGGACCTGGGAGCACAAGGAGGTTAAGTGACTTGCTCAGGGCCACACAATATGCAAGTGGAAGCTGTGGGATTCAAACCCATGTCTGGTCTGGTCTGCTGGATGTCACCAGATTTGCAGCTCAGAGCGTTAGAACACTGCGCTATACTGCCTCCCATTTCCTGAGCCCAATAATAACAAACTCCCTGAGGTAAGTTAAATTGTAGGGATTGTATCTTATTGTAAACTAAGGAGATTGCATGAGGCTGCCTGGCCAATTTCAAAATGGTAGATAATTCAACAGTAACCAGTAGAGGATTCTGGGTTTTTCCAATATAGAAGACAATGGCCTCCTTGAGCTGTCTATATTGAAAGATATTTCTGTCATGCACATTAAATCTGATTTGAAATGCAGGGAAATAAATTATTTCCCCACCAGCACACAGATTTGAGGCTTTCTTCCCAACAAGGATGAGCCAGTAGGACACTGGGATAGGCTTGTGCTTTTGGAATCTAATTACTCCATAGTAGTGCAAACATCTTTTTTGGGGGGTTGAGGAGTGAGCCCCCAAACTTTTTCTTTTGCATGTTTAATAATTTTCTGAATTTTTGGGAGTGATTCTGTTTTTCAGGCGAGCTCCCCTCCTATATCAGGGCCCATTATGGAATCTCATTCTCAACAGACTTCTGGGATGGCAGATGTTCTTTCTTATACTGAGCAGATGGGCAATGAAATAGCTCTGCCACAAGATCAAAAATCAGCTCTACCAACAGGTGTTAATTTAGCTGCCCATAGAGACACTGTCGATTTTAAAAATTGGGAGTCATTAAAGAAGAAAAAAATTCATTATAATCTACATGCTGCTTCCCTAGCTCAGTATTGGAGGGACAAAAGAATTCCACAAGAAATGAGAATACAAAAGCTGCCATATTTTGGGATGGATGATAGTGAGTATATGCAAGATTGGGAAAAAATCTTAAATGCAGCCAGGATCTTATGTTACTTACAATAAAAAGGGCAAAAAAAAAAAAAAAAAAGTTGAGAAAGCTCAAACTGAAATCCAATTGTTAGAACCAAAGTTAAAAGAAAAATATACTCCCACTGATTTTGATAATCAAAAAACCAAAATGGAAAACATTTTATTTAAATTTCAGATGGATCTTATTGCCTACAAACAAAAGAAACATATAAGAGATGAAGGGGATTACTTAACATGAACAGTATATAACTGGCAAGGACAAATTAGGAACAATCAACCCCACATTAGATGGGTTGAGGAAGATGATCTGGATATCTCCTTGGGACCAGATAGTGATGAAGGGGAAGATCAAGTAAAAAATAGATCCATAGCAAGATCTTTTTTAGGCCGGGGACAAGACAGAATGGATCCAGATATGAGGGTACATTTACAAGAAGGAGAACAAGGAGGGGATGGAGAAAGAGAAAGAGGGAGAGGATGCAGAGGAGGGAAGAGAGGCAGCGCTCCAGAGACAGGTAGAATTGGGGACAGGTCTGGAGGTTTCCAAGGCAATGGAATCTGAATTGGAAATAATTAATTTGAGTGAACATGTACTAACAGACAGCCAAATAAGAGTTTTAAAAAAGGGCCTATCATTTGTTCCTACCAACTTTCTGGACCCTTTCAACATAGAGGTAGACCTGTTTAAATTATTTAGATTACAAACCAAGGATTTCTTTAAAGAAAGACCACCCCAAACATTGAATTACAACAACAGAGAAGTGATTCCCTTTAAAAAACCCACAACTTTTGTCCTCCTCAGAATAATCCCACCTCACCACCTTCTGTAATTTGGTTCAAAAGACACACAACTGACCACCATGACTACCTATCATTATTACTGGTCCAATATCATCATCAATCTCATCATCAACTGAAACTGGTAAATCACAACTTTTACGGGGGTGCAATCAGACACAGACACAGCCACCTTGAATTTCTTTTCTCCAGTTCCCAACAGGGATCACTGACACCATCATCATATTCATCAACATCATCCACATCTTCTGCTTGGATGCTGGCATGTGGACTGCATGTTGCAACCACTGCAACATAATCATCATCAGCACCACCATAACCTGATTTTTTTTCACCACACTGTAAATCACTGCATGGCAAATGCATGACCTGAACTGTGGTGGAAGAAATGTGACATTGTGTTCTATCGTTGACATGATGATCAGAATCCTCATGTTCAGTTACTGGGATGTTACTGGGGAGTATGACAGCATCTACACTGTCACTCACTGGCATTGCTTCACACTCAACTATATTTTTGGACATGGTAAACTGGTCAGAAGTGGAACTTGAGGCAGCAATACTCATACCACCTCCAGCAACTGCACTAACACCACCAGCTGGGACAACATCATCCCTTCAACTACAGAATGAAGCTACTGATTGTACTGTAAAAACATTGAAGGAGAAATACCTTTCCTCAGATCAGCAATGCACTTCTGCGACTCAGTACTACCATGCCCAGAGACAATCTTACCACTGGCAGCAGTGCCATGGTGAGAAACAGCTTTGCTTGTACATCTCTTTGTGGGGGCATTTTGGGGATCAACAAGAATATTCTAAACAAATTTAGTTTTTGGAACATTTACTCTGTGGCTGGAGGGGGATACTGGATGTGAAGCCAAAAACAAGTGTGGCTTCAACAAGAGATACAGATGCAAAGTCACAACAAGTTCAACAACACCTTAACTAACCAGTTGTGCTCTCAAGTCACAAACAATCTAATCTGGAAAATAATACCTTTTGCAGGTGGGGGGGGAGCACTGACTGCAGATTACAGCAGTGCAAAACCAAGAAAAGATACCATAATGGCAGTACAAAATCACACAGGTTCAGTGGGAAGCAGGTTCACACTGCTGCACCTGCAATTACACTATAGCACAATTAAAGGTGTATTATTTGATGTCACACACCACACAGACAGGCAAACAATTTGTCTACAAGTAATGCGTAGCAAATTGAAAGCTTCAGTAATATACAACGTATTTTAAACAGCCTGAAATTATGCACTGCTGCGCCAAGTCCTTCAGACCACAACACACACAATCAGCAAAATAATTTAAACAATTACTGAAAATATTACTGTGTGTACATTAACACAGTCAGTTATAGAAGAAAAATATAACCAAAAAACAAAGAACTCCTGATTCTCCTACTTAAGTCTATGTACACCATAGACACGCCCCTCCTCAGAGCACACTTCCTCTGTCTCTCAGTACACACACTGAATGTTGTACATTAACATTCAAAATCCACACACAAACAATAAATGCTCAATGATATGAGCACAGGAGGGTTTTCTACAATCGATGAACTAAAGTTTCAGCAAAATTGACTTAAAAAGGCTTTTTTAACAACTTTTAGAAGGTTTGAATCACAGAGAGCTCTCAGAGCAGACTGTCTCCAACAGCTTCCTATACACACTACCTGAACTGAGGCTGTGCAGAACAATCTAGAGCCCATATAACCTGAAATCCCATGAATCACTGCAAAATCCACTTTTGGAGCTTAAAAAAAGGATAAGTAAGGTGAATTACATTGTTTTCAAGATACTTTGCCTTAATTTTTGTGGAGTAGTGCTTTGGGGAAGGCGGAAAAACACAAAGTCATTGTTTTTGATGGATTTCATGTGACCCATTGTGATGCGAAGTACTCCACTTTGCATTGTGGAGCACTCCGCAAATCCACCTTCATGCCATGAATCGCTCCATGGAGCCAATTTAGGCCACTTTGCCCACCTCTTCTTGCAACAAACTATCACTGGTCTAAAGGAAATAGAAAGGAAACATGGAGATAGTTCAACAGCAAGTCACTCAGCAAGTGCAATTTATGCAATGATTGAAAAAATGATGGATGGCAACATTCAGTGTCAGCCCCAGCAATAAAAATTATAGGTCTAATGAAAAACAGTATATTGCTAACCTAATGATTATAGAACAACCACTTATAATTAGAAACAATATAGAAACTACAAGGAAGACATTGCTATTAAAGAGACCAGATAAGACATTGCAAATAATAAACTGAAAGAGACTCTGGGCAGAGATTGTACCTAACAAGGAGACATTCTCTGTTTCCTTAGATCTGCCAGTCTCAACCTCAGTGAACTTAAATAACCTTAGACCAGAACTTAGCAATATCATCTTCCCTAAAACCCAAGTTAACTTCAAAGCTCAAAATGGCAGAACTAAAAAGAAGAAGAAATCTATATAGCAAAATGCATCCAAGGAAAAAGAGGCAAAGGGCTAGTGGTAAGTCGTAGGAAACTAAAACCTGATTTGTGATGATTATAGCTTAGGGTCATAAGCTTCACTTAACTATAGTGCTCATGAGATTGTAGACATAAGTACCACCAACAGACTCATCATTTCCTGACTTGCTTGGATAAAATAAAATAGAACTACTGAAAAATCAATGCATGGAACTAACATGATTGCTGCATGCCAGACATCCAGTCAGATAGGGTAATTGAAGTTCCAACAGTTAGTGTTAGCATGAAATGTAAGGCCTGCAACTGTTGACAAATACAAGTAAAAGCAAATAATATAGTTGACAAACCAGGTGTGAATAATGATGTAAAACAAGATTTAGTGCAATCAAAGTAATGTAATACTGATAAAATGGATGGTTGGCCTTATTTAAGGTTTACTGGCCCTAACAAATGATTATGTAGAACTCTATCCTTAATGTTAGCACCATGTTTGAAAACGTATCTTGGATACTGCTCCACATATGGCTGAAGCCTCACATCTGCTCCAAGTACATTAGATTTTTTTTTTTATTATTTTTGTACTTGGTTAGACTGACTCAAATATGTGGAGGCAAAATGAAGGTAAATTAATTATCTGGTGTCCTGTGGAATTGTCCTCTCTATCTTCTGTACCCTATATGGTGGGTGAATACAATTGATCTCTCACCAATCCTGGACCCATGTCATTACCACTTGGTTCCATGGTGGAGACAATCAGAGCTGCTGATGACAAGGCATTACTGTAGAACCACTTTCAGAAGTAAATGTACTACATAATACTTGCATTGACACAACATTCCTCAAATAACAGTATGGAACCAATTTCCTTCATACTGTTAGATGCCTTTGTTGGCTGACTGGAGAAATAAAGTGTGGGACAAAATAACATGCATTAAATTGTCAAGATATACTGATTTGTACTAAGGATATCTTGCAGATTTTCTGTGACTGCTATGGTTGAGCTCTACAGAGTTGCATACATGATTAATAATTACACTAGTATTAACTAATGGTCTATTACATTTTTTACACTGCTTCCGCATTCCTTAAAAAATGTGCTATACTTCTTTTTTAAGCATTCAGATAGCTCTACTTCTTTTTGTTTCATGGCTTTGTCACAGTCCCATACAAAAGATCTTGACACAATCCCACACAAAACATTAATAAACAAGTTAGCCAGCCTGTGAGTGGGTCCCAGGGTGGTAACCTGGGTCAAAAATTGGCTGCACAATAGAACACAGAGGGTAATTGTAAATGGAGTCCACACCAAAGAAAAGGGGCTTATAAGCAGGGTACCACAGGGTTCAGTACTGGGATCGGTCCCCTCTTTAATGTATTTATAGGTGACATTGTGGAGGGACTGGAAGGAAAAGTATGCCTCTTTGCAGATGACACAAAGATCTGCAACAGGGTTGATACACAAGGGGGGTGAAAAGGATGAGAAGGTACTTGGCAAGGTTGGAGGAATGGTCAAATGTATGGCAGCTTACATTCAATGCAAAGAAGTGGAAAGTAATGCACCTGGGAAACAAAACCCAGGGGAAGAGTACACA
Organism: Neoceratodus forsteri; assembly: GCA_016271365.2. Taxonomy (NCBI): domain Eukaryota; kingdom Metazoa; phylum Chordata; order Ceratodontiformes; family Ceratodontidae; genus Neoceratodus; species Neoceratodus forsteri. The sequence continues at coordinate 249,746,010 of CM057450.1, read as the reverse complement.
GTGTGTGTGGGGGGGAGGTACAAACAACAACAAAAATGGAAAGGGACCTGGGGGTAGTCATATCAGATTACCTAAAGGTAGGCAAGCAATGTGAGAAGGCAGTAAGGAGGGCTGATGGGATACTGGGATGCATAGGGAGAGGCATCACCAGTAGCAAACAGGAAGTTGTTATCCTTCTGTACAGACAATTGATGAGACCCCATCTGGAGCACTGTGTACAGTTCTGGAGACCCCATCTCCACAAGGACATAGACAGGATGGAGGCAGTCCAGAGGAGGGCAACTAAAAGGTGCAGGGTCAGCACCAGAGCCATACACAGAGAGACTAAAATAGCTTAATATGTATACCCTGGAGGAAAGAATGGAGAGGGGGACATGATAGAAACATTCAAGTACCTCAAGAGAATCAACAAAGTCCAAGAGAGTAGCATCTTTCAGAAAAGAGATGCAAGAACAAGGGGCACAATTTCAAGATGGGGGCAGCTGGGGCAACATAAGAAAGTCTTTTTCAAGGAGTGGTGGTGGACAATGGAACAGCCTTCTTGAGGAGGCTGTGGGTTTAAAAACAGTGGGGAATTCAAGAATGCATGGGACAGACATAAGGCAATTCTAATGGCGGGTAGGAGGAAGTAGGCTGTTGGTTAGCTAGGATCTGCAGCTTATCCATGAGAGACAGGGCTATCCTAGATCTAGTACTGACTAACAAGGAAGGGATCACAGATCTCCAGGTAGAAGGTCACCTGGGGGCCAGTGACCATCACATGGTATGGTTCAATTTGGCTACTACATCTAAATCATCCCATTCCAAGGCAAAACTATGGGACTTCAGAGGAGCTGACTTCGATAAGATGGCCAACAGAGTTAAGCTAGCCTTGGCAAAAAGAAACTCAGGTGAGGGGGTACAGGCAAAGTGGGCAAGCATTAAGGATGCAATACTTGAAGCAACATCCCATTGTGTTAGACAGAAAAGGAAGTGCAAAAGAAGAAGGAAACCACTTTGGTTCTCAAATACAGTTGCAGAAAAGTCAGAGCCAAAAGGCTGGACTTCAGGAAATATAAGGGAACACAACGGATGAAGATAGGAGGCATACCAAACTGCCCTAAGGGAAGCAGGGAAGGCAGTAAGGCAGGCAAAGTCCCAAACTGAGGAAAAACTAACTGAACAGTAAAAGAAGGTGACAAGATTTTCTATAGATACATTAGTGAAAGGAGAAAGTCCAGAGGGGTATTGCTAAGCTTAATGGAAAAGGGAGCATGTGAGGAGGAGGACCCTGTAAAGGCATCTATCCTAAATAGATACTTTTGCTCAGTATTTACTGAAGAGAAGGTAGGGCAGGGCCCACAGCTCAGCATCATGGACACAGGGGAGGGAGGTGAGCACTACTCCTTCACAAAGAAAGGGTCCTACAAGAGCTTGCTAAGCTCAGGGTGGATAAGGCAATGGGACCTGATGGCATACATCCCAGGGTACTTAAGGAGCTAAAGGTGGAACTAGCAGAGTCATTAGCAGAACTGTTTAGTGAGTCCCTGAGCACAGGAGAGGTCCCAGAAGACTGGAGAAGGGCTCATGTGATCCCGCTTCACATGAGTGGTAGCAGGGAGGAGGCAGGGAACTACAGACCAGTCAGTCTTACCTCAGTAGTGGGCAAGATTAGTGGGCACTCCTTAAGGAAAGGATAGTGCAACACCTGGAATCCATAGGGCACAGGATCCAAGACAGCATGGGTTTACAAAAGGAAGGTCCTGTCAAACTAATCTCATAGATTTCTTTGACTGGTAACCAGAGGGTGGACAAGGGGAGCAGTTGATGTCACCTACCTTGACTTCAGCAAAGCTTTTGACACTGTTCCACATAGAAGATTGATAAATAAGCTGGGTAGGCTCGGGTGGGTCATAAGTTGGTCAACTGGGTGGCAAACTGGTTGATGGGCAGAAAACAGAGAGTGGTGGTAAATGGTATACAGTCAGAAGAAGATGCAAGTCACAAGTGGGGTACCTCAGGGATCAGTCCTGGGGCCAGTCCTCTTCAACATCTTCATTAGTGACCTTGCAGATGGACTAGAGGGTAAGGCTTGTCTGTTTGCAGATGACACCAAGATCTGCAACAGAGTAGATGATCCAGATGGGGTGGGCAGAATGAGAAGAGATCTGGATAAACTAGCAAAATGGTCAGCAGAGTGGCAACTGGGTTTTAATGCAAAGAAGTGCAAGATCATGCACATAGGGAAGAGAAACCCTGAAGCCACCTATAGGCTGGGAGAGGAGTTGCTAGCAGTCACAAAGGAAGAAAGAGACTTGGGCATCATCATCACTGATGACCTGAAATCATCCAAGTAGACCTCTAAAGCAGTAGGTAAGGCTAGGGGGTGTTAGGGTGTATTAGTAGGGGTATCACAAGTCGTAAGAGGGAGGTAATAATCCCTCTTTACAAGACACTGGTTAGGCCCCATCTGGAGTACTGCGTGCAGTATTGGAGGCCACACCTTCACAAGGACATTAACTAAATTGAGGCAGTCCAGAGAGGGCAACCAAAATGGTGCGGGACTGCATCAGAAGACATATGAGGACAGATTAACAGAGCTCAATATCTATACCCTTGAGCAAAGGAGGAGAGAAGTGATATGATTGAAGCATTCAAACACCTTAAGGGCATTAACAAGGTGAAAGAGTCTAACATGTTTAAATATAAGAAAAATAGCAGGACAAGAGAACACAGCATGAGATTAGAGGGGAGCCGATTAAGGGGGAATGTAAGGAAATTCTTTTTCACAGAAAGGGTGGTGGATGCATGGAATGGCTTACTACAAGAAGTGGTGTCTATGAATACAGTGCAGGGCTTCAGACAGGCATGGGATAGGCATAAGGGAGCAATACAAATGACTATGAATAGATAGGCCACTGACAGAGCAAAAGGCCGATGGCACATTTATAAGGTAGAAAAAGAAATGGGAGACTGGATGGGCCTTGCGGTCCTTATCTGCTGTCAACTTCTATGTTTCTATGTTTCTATGTTATCCAATATGTAGGGAAATGGGCAAACTGGGTGGGCCAAGCGGTCCTTATCTGCCATCAAAGTCTATGTTTCTATATGTTTCTATGCTTTTGGAATATAATGATAGAAGATATTGATTCCTTTTCTCATGTATTAGCTACTTTTGCAACTAGTGTCAGAACTTTGGTATCTTGGTAGCCAACATTGCAGTTAGTTGCTATAATGAAGGCTAGCTTTTTGATCTGACAGAACAGATCGATTAATAAAGGCTTTCTTTAAAACATATCTTTTTAATATAAGATACTGAGTAAGTACCTTGGCACAGACACAGTATTAATTTAATTTTTGATATTGCACTACTGTTACAAATCTCTTTCAGACTTCAGAGTAATTATAATTATAAAATTTGTTATTGCATGGTCATAATAAATTCAAATTAGATTTTAACCAAATTTAAATACAAAACCTGATAATTAAAGTATCTATTTCTTTTTGGGGCATTTTTTTCTGTCTTTCTTACATAGAATCAGATAACAGGCTTGGTTACATTGATAGTCGGGAAATTTAAAAGCCGAAAGAGAGACAGCTTAGGTGCTGTTACTGACTTTCTCTCTTGTATTTACTGTTTCTTTTTAAAAGGTAACCCCTTGAAATCATATCTCACCCTAGTGGGTTTGGATCAACTCACAAAAAAAGGGAAAGCAAAGCATTGAAACTCAGAAGAATTCTTGCCAAATACTATTGACTTCTAATACACATTGCTTCCATAGAACTGGTGCAGTATATGTTTGTCTTCCTGCTTTTTAAGGCTGCAGTGGGCAGAGCCCTGCAGATCTCCTGTGATAAATCGGAAAAGGGAGACTTGTGGAGCACTCCACACTGCCCATTAGCAGTGGCACAGCACTATTTCTCGGAGGTCACGGTGCAACACGGCATAGTCCACTGTGTCCAAGAAGGCCACAGACTGTATTGAGCATTGGCCAGAAGCTATTGTCAACATTGCAGACCGTTTTCCGCTGTGACCTCCTTTTTTATTTTTTATTAAATAATATTCCCACCCTCCCACCCGACCCTCACTCTCAACAATAACACCTCCCCCATAAACATACACTGGGGGTGCCCAATCCCACAGTAACATGATTGTGTTCCTGCCTTTTTTAAATATATATTTTTTTCTCCCCACCCCACCATCCCTCTCAGCACCCCCTAGAAACAAACAGTGACACTGGGGTGCCCAATCCCAGTGCTGCAATAAGGAATTCTTGATCCTAGTTTCGTTTTTTTTTTAGCCTGTAAAATAAAACCGTCCATTGATGTGTTTTGCAACCATTTCTGCACCCCCACCGACCCTCCCAACCACTACCACTCACCCCTTTCAAGCCCTCACTGATCCTTGGGGGGTCCAATGCCATAATCCTCTCTCTAGACTGTAGGCATGTCTTCACTCTTCAAAGCCTGACCACAAAATTAAGAAACAGATATGTGGTTCAATGTATTTCAATGGTGTTTTGAACTTACTGGCATAACTTGTTTCTTTCACAGAGGCGGCTCATACGTCACCCTGGAAAACCCCTTTACACTTTTATTAGAGACATGGGCACCTGGGGGACTTCAGGGCACAGTTTGTGGAACATGCACACAAAATTTCAAGTTTATATCACAAGACATTTAAAAGAGATTTTTGCTTTGGAACAGTGTAAGTGAAGTGAAAGCAGGCACTCCCTGCCATCAGACATTCGAGGTGAAAATCCAACATTTAATATGCCCTCTGCTTCCCAGGCTCTACACAGATGTCACCCACAAAGAAACACTTTACACTTTAGTTAGAAACCTTGGCACTTGATGAACTTCTGGGGACACCTTGGGAACATGCATACCAAATTTCAGGTTTATGCCACAAGAAATTCAAAAGTTGTAATGTTTTCTGTCTGGAGCTATTGAACAGAGGCACTGTCCACCCGGATGCAGTTTCTCTTTTTTTATTTCACAAATGCCACACAAAAATCACCTTCAAAATGATGACTGTCAGATGTTCCCTACAGGCAGGGTTGGACTGCCTGGCTGAATACCTGACACAAAAATGCATGTATATGCCACTTGGCCCCTTGGGCAGTGGTCACAATCCAGCCATAGCACCTCTACGGTGCAAGGACCCTGATCCACCTACTCCCCAAAGAGATAGATAAGGTGCCACTTGCCCCCTTGGGCAGCCGTCATGATCCAGCCTTAGCACCTCTACAGTGCAAGGAGCCTGATCCACCTACCCTCCCCCCAAAGAGATAGATAAGGTACGATGCTTGAAAAATTGCCTGAACCGGATCATCACTTGCAATTTGCTGTTTTCAATTTCAGCGCCTTCTCAGGGTAGCGCTATTGGCTCCATGCTTGTGTAGAGCTCCCTGATTGGCTGGTCTCACTCACCTGAGACAGGAGCACCCTAGACGTGTGGCTTAATGTAAGCCTGCATCCCTGTACTCGGCTTCTAACTTATATATTTTAATTTAGCCTGTTCTGCTCAGCCTGTGTAAGGTAACTTACCATCCCCCCCGCTGCAGTTTCTCTCCAACATTATATGCACTGATTCAGTGCTAGCTCTGCAAACTTCCCCTTGATTTTTTCCCCAATTAAGCTTTCACTCTGTACACTGCCTTGAACTGAATTTGTAAAAAAGTTTTACTGGCTTTGTTAATATCTTTTTTTTTAATCCTATTTAAGACTGAACTGGGTTTATATGCTTACTGCTATGGACTTGGTTAGAAAATTCAGTGAATTGTAAAATCTGTGTAGCCTCTGTCTTGAGCCTAAGGCTCCTGCCCTTGACTTTCATTCTTAATCATCTTCCTTTGTCCCCCTGTCCTCCTCTGTCTCTGTTCTGTCCTTCCTGCCCTCCCTCATCAGTCTGTTCTTTTGTGCTTGTTTTGGATTCCCGAGTTTGCCGGCACCTTGCCTCTGTCTGAGACTGCCCCCTGACTTGTTTTTCAAGTTGGTGCTCAGCTCTCTTTGTGAGTCTTTGTTTAGACACCCCCCATCTGCTCCTATTTAGTCTACTGTCTCCTTCCTTACAGGTGCCACTTGCCCCCTCGGGCAGCAGTCACGATCCAGCCATAGCACCTCTACAGTGCAAAGAGCCTGACCCACCTACCCCCTAAAGAGATAGATAAGGTGCCACTTGCCCCCTCGGGCAGCAGTCATGATCCAGCCATAGCACCTCTACGGTGCAAGGAGCCTGATCCACCTACCCCCCCCAAAGAGATAGATAAGGTACGATGCTTGAAAAATTGCCTGAACCGGATCATCACTTGCAATTTGCTGTTTTCAATTTCAGCGCCTTCTCAGGGTAGCACTATTGGGTCCATGCCTGTGTAGAGCTCCCTGATTGGCTGGTCTCACTCATCTCAGACAGCAGCACCTGAGACGTGTGGCTTAATGTAAGCCTGCATCTCTGTACTCGGCTTCTAATTTATATATTTTAATTTAGTCTGTTCTGCTCGGCCTATGTAAAGTAACTTACCATTCCCACCGCTGCAGTTTCTGTCCAACTTTATGTGCACCGATTCAGTGCTAGCTCTGCAAACTTCCCCTTGATTTTTTCCCCAATTAAGCTTTCACTCTGTACGCTGCCTTGAACTGAGTTTGTAAAAAAGTTTTACTGGCTTTGTTAATATATTTTTTTTAATCCTATTTAAGACTGTACTAGGTTTATATGCTTACTGCTATGGACTTGGTTAGAAAATTCAGTGAATTGTAAAATCTGTGTAGCCTCTGTCTTGAGCCTAAGGCTCCTGCCCTTGACTTTCATTCTTAATCATCTTCCTTTGTCCCCCTGTCCTCCTCTGTCTCTGTTCTGTCCCTCCTGCCCTCCCCCATCAGTCTGTTCTTTTGTGCTTGTTTTGGATTCCCGAGTTTTCCGGCACCTTGCCTCTGTCTGAGACTGCCCCCTGACTTGTTTTAAAGTTGGTGCTCTGCTCTCTTTGTGTGTCTCTGTTTAGACACCCCCCATCTGCTCCTATTTAATCTGATGTCTCTTTCCTTACAGGTGCCATTTGCCCCTTCGGGCAGTGGTCACGATCCAGCCATAGCACCTCTACGGTGCAAGGAGCCTGATCCACCTACCCCCCCAAATAGATAGATTAGGTACGACACTTGAAAAATTGCCACAACTTCTCTGGGCTGTGTGAACGCTGAACCGGATCATCACTTGCAATTTGCTGTTTTCAATTTCAGTGCCTTCTCAGGGTAGCGCTATTGGCTCCACGTCTGTGTAGAGCTCTCTGATTGGCTGGTCTCACTCACCTGAGACAGGAGCACCCAAGACATGTGGCTTAATGTAAGCCTGCATCCCTGTACTCTGCTTCTAATTTATATATTTTAATTTAGCCTGTTCTGCTCAGCCTGTGTAAAGTAACTTACTATTCCCCCGCTGCAGTTTCTCTCCAACTGTATGTGCACTGATTCAGTGCTAGCTCTGCAAACTTCCCTTAATTTTTCATTCCACCACCCCCAGGTCTCCTTTAAATGCACACAGTCTCCGCCTACTCCTATCTGATGTTTCAATGTATTGTTACTTACTGTCAACAACTGCAATTCCTCCCATCCCTTTTTGCAACTAAGTTTCTAGCAGCTTTATCTCATTCTGTCTTGCTGAGGCATACCATTTTGGTAGTTTAGGTTTGCTTATTGCTGACTTGCATATCCTGTCTTGCTGACTTGCATATCCTGTCTTGCTGACTAGCATATCCTGTCTTGCTAAGGCACTGCTTTTATTTATTTATTTATTTGCCTTTGTTTACTGGGTAAGGCACACTAGACCATAAGTGCCTATTTTTCAGGTGCGACCGGAAGGGTTATAAGCTAGAGCATTCAAGAACAGTGAGGAAGTCGAGGTTTACATACAATGAGATAACAGGCAATAACAAAACTGACATCCAGAAAATGACAAGCTTAACAGGGTTTTGAGTAGGTAGCTAACAGCATTAGAAATGATTTAGCACAAGATAAGTACAGTGCACAAAATTACATAAAACAGGTTTAGTCAAATGCAAACAGAAGTAAGTGCCAGCAGATAGGGTGGGGGACAGGGGTTACAATGAGGAAAGAACCAATGGGGAGGGAACAGAGGGCCTGGTGAACTCTTAGGGAAGGAGGGCAGGGAGTAAGACTGGTGCAGGGATGACATTTAATAGTTACTCGACCAGTTGACAGGAGGATAGGTGCAGTGGACGCTTTGCGCAGAGACCCCCCCGAATACCTGGTGCTAGTGCGCTATGAGGTACATGTTTTACTTGAAAATTGTATTAAAAATTACTGAACTGTGACTGATTTGCCAAAAAACTCTGTTTTTTGTGTAACAATGTTCCCAGCAACCAAGTGTTACAGCCCCTTCATGACTTTGTAGCTCTCTCCAGACTGCAAGGTGCCAAGGAAATCACTGGCTTTTCAGTTGCTAATTGAACTGTTTTCGCTCAGACTGCTAGCCTTTGTGTTACCCCACTATTAATTCAAGCTCCTCTCTCCTTTCTCTAGCTGAGAACCCGCTAGGGATCCCAGCTCAGATTCCCTCCGCGTGGACTGTGGACATCGGGCAGTCGGCGCTTCCAAAGTCGTCACTCGAGACCTCCTCATCAGACTCCACCGCTTGAGAGGTACGGCGAAGCCGCAATTTTTCACTCACCCGCTCATCCCCCCCTCCTGTGTGCTATTATATAGACCCATTAGCACCGCCCACTCCCATCCCTGATGAATCTCCTGCCTTCTCTTTCTTACTGAAAGAATTTGTTACTGCCAGGGTTCCACCAGGGGAATCCTGCAACCAGCAGCTAGCGAGCTACCCTTGTTATCAAAATTCCCTCATATACCCAACAACTGCAATTATGGCAGCCTCGTGGCAATTCCTCCTCCTGACCGCACTGTGTATCATACCCCTTACTGGCTTATTATCTGAAAAATTTGAGACTGGGGGTACACCACATCCTCATCCTGAAGACTGCTCACCCAATCTGACTCTACACATCACATGTTATGCCAAGACTCCTTGCCAACTGATCCAGGTGGACTACCTTCCTCGAAGAGCAACTATTGCAGGTTTGTCTATGCCTCCTTCCTTATCTCTAATTAATTCGAGTTACTACCACTGGCATTACACAGCCAGAGTATTAGCCTCAGTGTCCTTAGGCTTGCATAAATTAAAAAACAAAGCTTGGCACCCCGGTTCCTCCTACATGCCAAGCCGGAAAAAGCCTCAAGCTCATTGCCTTTCACTTGAATCCCTGAAAAAATTGCTACTCCTCCTCTTACTCTGCTCTGACAATGTCAAGCTTAATCCAGGGTCCATAAATAAACTTACCTCCCCTTCTGAGTCACTATCTCTTAAAGGTATTAGTTTTATGCACATTAACGTGAGCAGCCTGCTGAAAAAATTCACCCTTATCCAGGCTTGGACCGCCCATACAATGCCAGATGTGCTTGTTATCTCAGAATCCTGGCTACAGCCCTCTACACCAAATAGCATGATTAATATACTGAACTACCAGATATTTAGATGCGATAGGCAATCCAGAGGAGGTGGGGTCACCATCTACATCAAAGATAGATTTGTGGCATCAACACTTAATTCTGACTCACTGGTAGCAGGATTTGAGTGCCTGGACATAAAAATTGACCTATCCCCATCGTTAGCACTCCGAGTCATAGGATGCTATAGACCACCACTGCCAGTACTCAGCTCTTGTCCTATCTTACAACTATCTTGGACACTAGCCCCCTGGAAACAATTATCCTCAGGGATCTAAACTACGATTGGATGTCAGAAGTTGGTCACCCACTTAAATCTTTCTGCGACTCCCTTGGTTTCACCCTACTCAATGAAGAGCCCACCCATATCAACAAAAAGAATACAGCCAAAAGTACCCTTCTGGATGTCCTGCTTGTGAATAAACCCCATTCCTTCTCCCAACGTTGGAACCTTTGACGTGGATATTAGTGACCACTGCCTAATAGCTGGAGTTTGGGCAGCCAACAAAGTGCCAACTATGGCCAAATTCTCCACCAAAAGGTCAACCAGGTCATTTGACCCAAAGGCATACCTACTTGACCTAAAAAACTCCCCCTTGCGGCAGAGTTTTTATCTTGCTAAAACAGTGGAAACTGCATATTCTGTACTACATGAAATCATTACCTATGCCATGAATCTACATGTGCCTCTGTCAAAAATACACATAAAGGCTAGGAAATGCCATTGGTTCACTCAAGATCTCTAGGCTGCACTACTGTCCTGGGATAAACTCTGGAAAACTGCCCGCAAATCCCAAAAAGAGGAAGATTGGTGCCTCTTTAGAACAGCCAGAAATCACTCACCGAAATGATTAGGGAAGCTAAAGCCTGCTATTACCAAGCAGAACTAGATACTGCAGCCAATTGTCCCTCCAAATTCTGGGCCACAATCAAAGAACTGGCGGGTTCCACATCACAAAATATGCTCCCTACAAAAATTACCTCTGACAATACAGTAATCAATGACAAAAAGAGATACTGCAGGCATTCGACACACACTTCACCACAGCAGGCTTAGCCTTCAATAACTTGCCTGCATGTAGCCTGCACACCCAACTTGGAATGACCCCACCAAATGTTGGCTCCGTTAGTCAACATTTCTCACTCTCATCGGTTTCCCTCAAGGAAGTGGAAGACTTGATTCTCCACCTGGATACTAAGAAAAGTGCCGGCGCAGATGCACTTGAACCATACTTCCTAAAGATAGCATGCCAGATATTGGCAGTGCCTATTACTCATTTATTCAACCTGCCTCTAACACAAGGTACCCTTCCTCAAATATGGAAGATCACACACGTTATCCTGCTATTTAAATCTGGAGACTCTTACGACCTTAATAACTATAGGCCAATTTCTCTCCTACCCACACTCTCGAAGCTACTGGAAAAAATAGTAAATGGCCAACTAAGATCCTTCATCGACAGAGAAAAATTACTAAACCCTTCAATTAGAGCCAACCACAGTACAGTCTCAGCATTAGCTAAAGTAACCAACAACTGGCAACTGGAGTTGGAGCATAAAAAGTCAATATGTGCTGTGTTTCTTGACCTCAGCAAAGCATTCGACACAGTCGGCCATGACCTGCTCCTTGACTGGCTAAAAACACTAGGACTGGATGCTACTTCTCTAAACTGGTTCTCTGAATATCTGACAGACAGATACCAGCAGTGAAAGCGGATGGCAAACTATCTGCCCTAAAACTCTTACAAAGAGGTGTCCCTCAAGGATCCATATTAGGTCACCTCCTCTTCACAGTGTATATCAACAACATTGATGAGGGAATCAAGGATGTGAGTATTCATTTATTCGCGGATGACACAGTGCTGTACCTGAGTCGTCCCATACCAAAAGAAGCTTGTACTGACCTACAAAAAGATTTCAACTTCCTGCAACTCCACCTAATCAATAAAAAACTGCTATTAAATGCTAAGAAAACTAAAGCCATGTTATTTTCCCCCGCAAACTACACAAGCGCTACTGACTCCCTCCCCCCAATAACTACGATGCTGGACAGTGCTTAGAGTACATTCTGAAATTCAGATACCTTGGGGTCTGGATCAACTGTAAACTCTCCTTCACTGACCACCTGGAAGACTTGCTGAAAAAATTAAGGCAAAGACTTCACCTTTTTTACAGGATAAGAAGACTTCTTACAGCAGACGCAAAGAAACGACTAGTCCAAGCCATGTTCCTGTCCTTGATTAACTATGCAGACTTCATATACAGTAGCTGTGCGGTTTCTTATCTTGGAAAATTGGATACGCTTTACCACAGAGCTATGGGCTTCATCACTGGCCTCCCCTTCTCTACCCATCATTGCGCATTATATGCCACCATGGGCTGGACCTCACTTCACTACAGGCGCAACTTTAATGCAGCACTCTGGACACTTAGAGCACTCAGTGACAAAATCCCTCAATACATCGTTGACTGTCTGTCTCCGATTGTGCCCAGGAATTATTCCCTTAGAAGCTGCTCACAACTCCTACTAAATATACCCAGGGCACTCACACATATCGGGAGAGCTGCCTTTGGATTCTCACTCCCATCAATATGGAATAAAACCCCAAAAATACTGAAGCTGAAACCCCCAGTAAGTACCCTTTTGTTCAAAAGGCTTTACCGTGATGGCATTATGGAAATTTGCAACTGCTTTACTAGACACTAACTAATGTCCCTCTCTCAAAGGCGGCCCACAAACGGCTGCCCCCCAACTGAAATGTGTGCCTCTGCCTCTAGCATGCCCACCAACAGATCCACAGGATTTATTGCTGAACTCCCATATCTTATTCTTTGATGCTCTGAACAGCTGCTGCCTGATTCTAGCACATGCTACCGCACTTGGGGATAATTATCATCTTTTGCCCCCAAAAATATTTGGTCCCTCATTCATCTAACACCTCCCTCTGCCCCAACCTCCAGGACCCTCCCAGTTATGCCCCTGCTACTATATTCCTCCTCTTGCACTTAGTACAATGGCAGCTTTTCTCCTCCATATGTCGCTGTGTTTTGGGGCAAAAATCACTTTGTTGCCTTTTGTACGGTCCTCCGCCCTACCAATCCCTCACTCTGCTCTAACAATTGGGTCCTCTTCACTTGTGCCCCTATTCCCTACCTCTCTCTACATTATGCGCTTGATATCTTCTATCTGGTATGCCTACCCTCTCCCTAACATTTCCCACTACAAAATGCACAGTTTTTCAGCTTGGATCCAGCACAAGTTCATTATCCACGACTCCTTGTAGTTCTATGTTCAATGTATATTACCTGTAAATGTGCATTTTTACTATAATAGCAGCTATTTTTACTGTTTGTACTATTGTAACTTGTCTTTCTGTATTATTACTGTAGGACCGCAGGTCCACCTTGTAAATGAGCTTGCTCAATGGCGCCCGCCTGGATAAATAAAGAGATTGAATGATTGATTGATTGATATGCGGTGCTAGTCAGCTAAGATGAGACATTCACCTTCCTCAAATTTGCAAAATCATACTTTATGTACAGCAACCCACCATGCTCCATTCTTCAAAAAACCCACACATACAGTATATGAAAAGAAAACAAGCAAAGTAACAAGGGGTCAGTCAGCAGATGGTCGCAGACGGTTTGGTCAGACCTCAAAGGGTTAGAGTTACAATTAGCTTTTTGGTAGGCTGCTCAGGGGAGTCAGGCGGGGTGGGTTGACTTGGGTCTCAGTGTCACTCTCAAAGTCACAATGATGGTATCCTTCTCTGCTCTGGACCTGGATTCTGGTGATTTTAAAGAAGAACCGATAAAACAGGCCTACGGAAGGACAAAAGGATCTGATTGGATTGGCCAGCATCACGCGGTGAACATCAAAGGAAGAGAGGAGCACCACGCAACACAAAACACAGCATGAGTCAATTGTCCTCCTCCTCCCTGCTTCTTACGGATCTGAGTGGACCCCTCTGCCAGAGAAAAAAAAAGAAGACCCTCAACTGAATGAGAAACAGGTATGAAGAGAAAGACAAGTGACTCACACTGTGTTTTGTGTTGTGAGACTTTGAGAATGACATTGAGATCTGAGTCAACTCACTCCACTCGATTCCTCTGAGCTGCCAACCAAAAAGGGAGCTGTAACTCTAACCCTTTGTGTTTTGACCAGGCCATCCTTGACCCTCTGCTGACTGACCCCTTGGTACTTTGCTTGTTTAATGAGTCCTGAGGAGATTTATGTCTGATTTATAAGGCAACACGGGATGGTGCATTGTTTGAAACCTTATGTTTGAACTGGTGTGTTTCTAGAAAAAACACTAGGTCCCATAATTTAAAGTTAAGAGCAGGTATCAATAGGACTCTTAGAAGAAATCATTTATTCACACAAATAATAGTTTCTTTTTGGAACTCTTTACCCATGACCGTGGTACAGAGTATCAACTTAGCTAAGTTTAAAATGAACCTAGACTTGTATATGGGTGATTACAAATATAACTTCCACCCAGGTTAAGGGTGGCGGGTTCTTCATGGTCTCGTCCTTTGAACTCATAGTAACCTATGAACCTATGAACCTATGTTCAAAACTCATAAGGTTTAAAAGCACTTCAGTTTCTACCAGCTCCTGTGCTGATCCGTCACATCTTCCTTCTACATACAGTCTCTTTAAAGTAAACCTGGAGGTGCATTGTCTGTCATATTTTGTGTTGAACACCTTGAGCTCAATAGAAATAGTTATTCATATTTTTACTGTTTTTATTGTCAGTATTTAGAATATCAGGCTACATAGATTTTTAAAGTGGCTCTAGAGTTCAGAGTGTAGCATTTATACAATGTATGCAAGTTTCATTGTCTATTTAGAAAATTACCAACAAACTAGCACTATTAGAATAGTAAACTGTTAACTGGAAGAAGGCAAGGCAAAGCAAAGTTATTTCTGTAGCACCCAGTTCCACAGGCTCTGGGCACCTTACATAAAAACAAGTGGGGGGGGGATACAAATCAGATAAAAATGCACACTATATTTACACACAAATTTATGTTAAAGTAAATAAACACAGTCTTAGAAACATAATTTAAAGTAGTGGCTCTGATTAATCAAGGAAGGCTATGTGAAAGAGATGAGACTTAAGACACCTTTTAAAATCTTCCACTGTTGAGGCCTCCCTGACCATGATAGGAAAGTGTTCCAGAGGGCTGGACCAGCGACTGCATAAGCTCAATCTCCAGCAGTTTTTAATCTGGCCCTTGGAACTGCTAGGAGGTCCCCTGGTGGAGTAACGGAGGGAGTGGACTGAGGAGGCAGGTGTTAGAAGATCAGCCAGGTAGCCAGTGCCCATTCTGTATAGGGCCCTATTTGTGAGCAAGCCCACTTTGATGATGATTCTCCACCTGACAAGCAGTCAGTGCAGAGTTCAGAAGACCAGGGTCACATGACTGGATCATGGGAGGCCTGTCAGTAACCTGTCCGCTGCGTGTTACACCAGCTGCAGCTGGCAGAGGGCTCCTCCACTAACCTTGAAGTACACAGCATTGTGGTAATCCAGCCTAGATGTAACAAAGGCATGAACAAGTGATGACAGATATTCAGGTGGAACTAGGGGTTTAGTCCTGGCTGCCTGGGTTCAATCATAACCAGTTGCAGGACATCCAGTCATTGATCTCCAACAGGCAGTTGTTAAGCACTTCCACAGCATCACCTATTCCAGGGTCAAAGGGCATTTACAGTTGGATATCATCTGCATAGCAGTGAAAACCCAAACTGTAACACCTAATGAGCCCATCTAGTGGCAGCATATACACTGTGATCAACACTGGTGACAAGATCAGGTCCTGAGGCACTCCAGAGGGCAGGGGCTTAGTGGAGGAGGAGAAATTCCTCATCGCCACCTGTTGCATCCTGCTCAAGAGGTAGGACTCAAACTAGTTGATGATGGTACCGGCAAGTCCACAATACTTTCTAAGGCAATCCAGTAGCACAATGTGATCCATGGTGTCAAAGGCTGAGGAGAAATCTAGGAGAACAAGAAGTGACCTGTCACCTCTATCCCTCATCCTGAGGAGGTCATTTTGCAACCTAACCAATGCAGTTTTAGTGTTGTGCTTTGCCCTGAAATGAGACTGGAAAGGCTTGTAGATGTCATAGGTCACAAGGTGCTCCTCAAGCTGCTGCATCACTATTTTCTTGACAACATTATCTAAGAATGGAAGGTTGGAGACAGGTCGATAATTTGCTAGGACATTAGGGCCATCAAGAAATTCTGTTTTATTTATAAGACAGTAATTTTTGATTTATCTACCTAGCCTGGAGCTGCAAAACAAAAAAAGATACAGAAGCCAATGAGTGGGCTTTCCCCTGAAGTACAAAGTTCAATGATGCTGAGGACATTTATTTGCCTCTCCTGAAGCTGCTGAAGCTGCCAGTGAAACCAAACAATACCGCTGCCCTAGTCCTAGTAGAAGCAAGGCTTTGGATTTCAAAATCACTTGATTACAGACTAACATCGATGGTAACATTTGTTGGATGCTGTGAGAATACTTAAGGACATCTAAGGACATTTGGGTTTTTTGTGGGTAAAGGACAACTGCAATTGTTTCTTTCAATACTCCAAGTATAATATTGTCCACTTGCATTTGAATCTGAGCTCTAGTGAATGTTTTGTAGATACATAATTTTTATATATAGTGGCCCCAATATTCAAAGGCCAGGAGCATTCTGGCACATCTAGATGTGCTGCCCAAATAAATGGGCTGGTGCAATAAAGTGCTATATTCAGATGAGATGCGCGATCACGCATCACATCTGAATATTGCAATGGTTGTGTGCTGTGCAAATGGTGACTGCCACCAATGCAACAGCACATTCCCCTGGATGGGCAGAATATCTGGAATGGGGATGCATGGTTCAATGGAAGATAGGCCGGGCCCAAATTCCAGATATTCAGCCCAGAGTATACAAATGAGGCCATTAGGCATGCAAGGTGCAAAAGGGACATTTGCCTGTCATTATGGCACCATTTGCATGTCGTCCACAGGGATGCACCTGGCAGGATGCACTATGCAGCCTGCTTCCATCCTGTTCCCCGATGTAATGTAACTGTGGCAGCAGCTCTCCATTTCCATAGCGTAGTGCCCCCACAACCCCCCCACCCTGTCCCCGATCGCTGAACCCCAGTCGCATTGCACTATACATGCACCGCCATCCAGGATCCTGGTTCGATGTACATTCCATAAATGAACCAGGACCAGAATCCCTGTATGGTGTATAGTAGTGTGCCATACATACTGCCCAAGGTGTAGTGGTCCCCCTACTTCAGCCCATCCCTGATTGCATACAGAATATGACCCCATATTCCCATTGCCACAATCTAGTTGCATCCCCCTCTCATCCCCAAACATCATTTGTAATAGAAAAACATGACACCCTATCCCAGTTATCCAAACTGTAGTGTCCCCCTTCCTGTCCTGATCCCCATTTGGAATAAAAAGAAATGTCACCAAATCCCTCATTTCCATAGTGTAGTGGCCACCCATCCCCCCTTGCAGTCAGACACTCACATCCCACCCTGCTCTCCACATCCCAGCATGGCCAGACAGCTAGTCAGGTGGTGGCACAACAGCCCTCCTCACCTCCATGGCTGCCTGCTGACTGAACTGTCAATGGATGACAGCGTACTGTACATCGTACAAGCCCATTTGGTGACACTGTCAATGTTGTGAATGACAGCTTACAGTACACATTGCAAGCCCATTGGTCGACAGTGTTGACCAATGGGCTTTTACTGTGTAACGTATACTGTCATCCATTGACAGTTCAGTCAGCAGGCAGCCATGGAGGTGAGGAGGGCTGTTCTGCCCACTGGCTGACTAGCTGCCTGGCCATGCTGGGATGTGGGGAGCGGGGTGGGATGTGGGTGTCTGAGTGCATGGGGAGGATGGCCACTACAGTATGGAAACAAGGGATGTGGTGACATTTCTTTTTATTCCAAATGGGGATCAGGACAGGAAGGGGACACTACATTTTAGATAACTGGGATAAGGTGTCATGTTTTTCTATTAGGAACAACGTTCAGAGATGGGAGAGGGTGCCACTAGACTGTGAAAATGGGAATGTAGTGTCATATTCTGTATAAGTTTGGGGATCAGGATGGAGCTGGTGGACTACTACACTTTGGGCAGCATGTACGGCACACTACCAAACACTGCATAGGGATCCAGGTTCGATTATGGAATGTACATCCTGGACATTGGTGCATGTATAGTGCAATGCGATTGGGGTTCTGGAATCAGGGACAGGGGTGGGGTGGGGTTGGGGGCACTACACTACAGAAATGGGTGGTTCCTGCCACAGTTACATTGCATCAGGGAACTGGACTGGGGGGTTAAACACCGGGCTGCAAGGGCTGATGGCTGCTGTGCTGCTGTGTGCAGTACAGCAGTCTGCCTGTGGGTGGCTAGGGGTTAGGCATGTTACCTATATGCCTAACTTTGTGCGGCACATCTCAAAGATGTACATGCAGATGCACAGCACATCTTGCCTGAATATGGGGACGTGCCCCATATTCGTGGGCATGCTTCCAGGAGATGCGTTGCATACATTATGACTGCACTTGGGTGCAGCAGGAGATGCGCGATGCATCTACACAGTTTGAATATTGCACAGCGGCACAATTCTTGAGATGCACCAGTGCATCTCTTTTGAAAATGTCCCCCAGTATGTATAATTGCACAATCCTGATTGTACACAAAGCTTATCTTTGGGATACACTAGGCATTGCTATTACTGGATAAAAAAGTTGGAATTCTCATCTTTGAGATAACCTCTAATTATTTTATAATACCTTTTGAACATGGTTAGTACAAGGCAACAGAGGAGGAACAATAGTTGTTCCCCTTTGCTAAGTGAAAATGTGCCACTTGCAAAAGAGAAATCAACTTTATGTTCTTACCAGGAGAAAAGATGTCTATAGGGTAGAAGAAAGATCTCCACCAATCCTTACAAGATGATAAGCTTTTGATCTCCTAAATTAAACTGAATGAGGTCATGGAGGACTTGCAACAAACTATCACTGGTCTAAAGAAAATAGAAAGGAAACACAGGGATGGTTCAACAGCAAGTCACTCAGCAATTGCAATTTATACAATGATTGAGAAAATGATGGATGGCAAAATTCAGTGTCAGTCTCAGAAATAAAAAAAATATAGGTCTAATGAAAAACCAATATATTGCTAACCTAATGATTATGGAAAAAATGGTTATAATTAGAAACTATATAGAAACTACAAGGGAAGACACTGCTATTAATGGGACCAGATGAGACGATGCAGTTCATAAACTGACAGAGACTGTGCCTAACAAGGAGTTGTTCTCTGTTGCATTAGATCTACCAGTCTCAACCTCAGAGAACTTAAACAATCTTACACCAGAATTTAGCAGTAATATCTTGCCTGAAACCCAAGTTAACTTCAAAGCTCAAAATGGCAAAACTAAAAAAGAAGAAAATGAAATAACAGAATGCATCCAAGGAAAAAGGCATACAAAGGGCTAGTGGTAAGTCAGGTAGGAAACTAAAACCCGATTTGTTATGATTATAACTTAAGATCAAAAGCTTCACTTAACTGTAGTGCTCATGAGATTGTAGAAATATGGTATCACCAACAGACTCATAATTTCTTGACTTGTTTGGATAAAATGGAAACAGAAATAGAACTACTGAAAAATCAATGCAAGGAACTAACACAATTGCTGTATGCCAGACATGCAGTCAGATAGGGTAACTGAAGTTCCAATAGTCAGTACTAGCATGAAATGTAAGGCCTGCGACTGTTGACAGATACAAGTAAAAGCAAATAATATAGTTGACAGACCAGGTATGAATAATGAAGTAAAAGAAGATTTAGTGCAATCAAAGTAATATAATACTGATAAAATGGATGCTTGGCCTTATTTAAGGTTTACTGGCCCTAAGAAATGGTTATGTAGAACTCTATCCTTAATGTTAGCACCATGTTTGAAAACGTATCTTGGATACTGCTCCACATATGGCTGAAGCCTCAAATCTGCTCCAAGTACATTAGATTTTTTTTTAATTACTTTTGTACTTGGTTAGACTGACTCAACTATGTGGAGTCAAAATGAAAATAAATTAATTCTGTGGTGTCCTGTGGAACTGCCCTTCGAATCTCCAGTACCCTGTATAGTGGGTGAGTATAACTGATCTCTCACCAATCCCAGACCCATGTCGTTACTACTTGGTTCCATGGTGGAGTAAGTCAAAGCTCTAGCATGCATATGACATTACTGTAGAACCACTTTCAGCATTACATGTACTACATACAGTAACACTTGCATTGGCACAACATTCCTCAAATAACAGTATGGACCCAATTTCATTCATATTGTTAGATGCCTTTGTTGGCTGACTGGAGAGGTAAAGTGTGGGACACTATAACATGTTTTAAATTGTTAAAATATACTGATTTATACCAAAAATATTTTGCAGATCTTCTCTGACTAATATGGTTGAGCTCTGCAGAGTTGCATATGTGATTAATAATTACACTAGTAGCCAGCCCATCGGCACAGTGATTGGATTTCCGCTTGTGACGCTGGTGACTCGGAGTCAGGAACAGACGTGGGAGCCGGAGGGCCGACCTGGGGGAGAAGGTTTGAGCATCTGATGACTATTTGCATTCTCCCAGGGGAGGGGTGGGGTCTGCGGTCCGGCATTTGCTGGCTCCTGTCAGAGGCCAGGGGAACAGCACTATGTCAGGCTTCCCCAAATAGGAGCATGATGGACGTTGACATGTGCCTTGATGTCAGTGGCATGCCATGCTCCAAAGAGAGAAAACAGGAAAATGGCACCCCTGCCAGCCAGATGAAGGCCACTGGACTCTTGATGCCACGGAGCCTTGGACGGCCCAGACTGACCCCAGCAGCAGCCGGGCAAATTTGTTAAGCCTACCAGTGCCTTCTCCTCAGAAGGGGAGGACCCACCTGACAATGGGATATGTCAGGTCACCCGGAGGGCTGCATCTATGAGGTGGCAGATGTCGGCGAGGGTGTTGGGTGGTGCAGAGGTTCCAGGCAGCCCAAAGCAGTGGCCAGCTGTGGCGCAGGGAGGGTGCAAGAAAAAAATAATTACACTAGTAATACCTAATGGTCTATAACATTTTTTACACCGCTTCTGCATTCCTTAAAAAATGTGCTATGCTTCTTTTTTAAGCATTCAGTTAGCACTGCTTCTTTTTGTTGCATGGCTTTGACACAGTCTCACACAAAATACTTTGACACAGTCCCACCCAAAAATTGCCTGGACAACAGGACACACAGGGTAATAGTAAATGGACCCTGGTCTGAAAAAAGGGGGGTTATTTGAGGGGTACCACAGAGTTTAGTACTGGGACCGGTCCTCTTTAATGTCTTTATAGATGAAATTACAGAAAGACTGGAAGGAAAAGTATGCCTCTTTGTAGACGACACAAAGATCTGAAACAGGGTTGATACATGGGGGGGGTGGAAAGGATGAGACGGGACTTTACAAGGTTGAAGGAATGGTCAAAAGTATGGCAGCTTACATTCAATGCAAAGAAGTGCAAAGTAATGCACATGGGAAACAAAAACCCAGGGGAAGAGTACACAATGGGGGGTGAGGTACAAACAACAATAAACATGGAAAGGGACCCGGGGCAGTCATATCAGACAACCTTAAGGTAGGCAAGCAATGTGAGAAAGCAGTAAGGAGGGCTGGGGGGATACTGGGATGCATAGGGAGAGGCATCACCAGTAGAAAACAGGAAATTGTTATCCCTCTGTACAGACAGTTGGTGAAACACCATCTGGACAGTGCATGCAGTTTTGGAGACCCCATCTCTGCAAGGACATAGACAGGATGGAGGCAGTCTAGAGGAGGGCAACTAAAATGGTGCAGGGTCTGCACCAGAAGCCATATGAAGAGTGACTAAAAGAGCTTAATATGTATATCCTTGAGGAAAGGAGGGAGAGGGCAGATATGATAGAAACTTTCAAGTGCATCAAGGGAATCAACAAAGTCCAAGAGGGTAGCATTTTTCAGATAAAGAGATGTGCAAGAACAAGGGACACAATTTGAAGGTAGAGGGGGGATGGCTCAGGGGCAATGTGAAGGAGTAGTTTTCAAGGAAAGGATGGTGGGCACATGGAACAGCCTTCCTAAGGAGGCTGTGGGGCCAAAAACAGTGGGGGAATTCAAGAATGCATGTGACAGATATAAGGCAATTTTAGTGAGGGGGTAGGAGGAAGTAGGCTGTTGGTTAAATAGGATCTGCAGCTTATCCGATAGGTAGGGAAATGGGCAGACTGGGTGGACCAAGAAGTCCTTATCTGCTGTCAAAGTCCAAGTTTCTATATGTTTCTATGCTTTTGGAATATAATGTTAGATATGGATTCCTTTTCTCATGTATTAGCTACTTTTACAAGTAGTGTGAGAACCTTAGTACCTCGGTAGCCAACATTGCAATCAGTTGCTAAAACAAAGGTTAGCTTTTTGATCTGACAGGACAGATTGATGAATCAGGGCTTTCTTTAAAAAAAATCTTTTTAATTTAAGATACTGAGTAAGTACCTTGGCACTGACACAGTATTAATTTAATTTTTGGTATTGCACTACTGTTACAAATCTCTTTCAGACGTCAGATTAATTTAATTATAATTATAAAACTTGTTATTGCATGGTCATAATAAATTCCTTTTAGATTTTAGCCAAATTTAAATACAAAACCTGATAATTAAAGTATCTATTTCTTTTTGGGACATTCGTTCTCTGTCTTACTTATATAGAATCATATCATAGGCTTGGTTTCATTGACAGTCAGGAAATTTAAAAGAAAAAAGCGAGATAGCTTAGGTGCTGTTACTGACTTTCTCTCCTATATTTACTGTTTCTTTTTAGTCAAAAGTAACCCCTTGAAATCATACCTCACCCAAGAGGGTTTGGAGGAACTCACAAAAAAGGGAAAACAAAGCACTGAAACTCAAAAGGATTCTTGCCAAATACTATTGACTTCTAATACACATTGCTTCCATAGAACTTGTGCAGTATATGTTTGTCTTCCTGCTTTTTAGGACTGCAGTGGGCTGAGCCCTGCTGACCTCCTGTGATGAATCGGAAATGTGAGACTTGCGGAGCACTCCAAACTGCCCATTAGCAGTGGTACAGCACTATTTCTCGGAGGTCACAGCGCAACATGACATAGTCCACTGTGTCCAAAAAGGCCACCAAACTGTATTGCGCATTGGCCAGCGGCCATCTTGGACATTGCAGACTGCCATGTTCTGCTGTGACCTCCTTTAATTTTTATTAAATAATATTCTGACCCCCACCCAACCCTCTCTTTCAGCACCCAACACCCCCCATAAACATACACTGGGGTGCACAATCCCCAGTGTCGTGATTGTGTTCCTGCCAATTTTTAAATATATATTTTTTCCTCATTCCACGACTCTCCCTCTCAGCACCCCCGAAACAATAGTGACACTGAGGGTGCCAAATCCTCAGTATTGTGATCAGGAATCATCAGTCCTATTTTTGTTTTGTTTTTAACCTGCAGAGAGAAAACTGTCCATTGATGTCTTTTGTGGACGTTCCTGCAACCCCACCCAACCCTCCCACCCACCAGCACACATCCCCCAAGCCCTTACTTACTCTTGGAGGATCCAGTGTTGTAATCCTCTCTACACTGCAGACATGTCTTCACTCTTCAAAGCCAGACTGCAAAATAAAGAAACTGATATGCGGTTCAATATATTTCAATGGTATTTTGAATTTACTTGCATAACTCATTTATTTTATAGTCGCTGCTCAGACGTCACCCTGGAAAGCCTCTTTACACTTTTATTAGAGACTTGGGAACTTGGGGGGCTTCAGGGGACAGCTTGTGGAACATGCACACAAAATTTCAAGATTATATCACAAGACATTTAAAAGAGATTTTTGCTTTGGAACAGTGTAAGTAAAGTGAAAGCAGGCCCTCCCTGCCATCAGTCATCCAAGGTGGAAATCCAACCTTTGATCTGCCCTCTGCTTCCCAGGCACCACACAGACATCACCCACAAAAAACACTTTATACTGTTGTTAGAAATGTGGGCACTTGAGGAGCTTCTGGGAACACCTTGGGGAACATGCACACCAAATTTCAGGTTTATGCCACAAGAAATTCTTAAGTTATAATGCTTTCTGTCTGGTGCTATTGAACAGAGGCATTGGCCATCTGGATGTAGTTTCCCTTTTTTTTGTTTCAGATATGCCACACAAAAATCACTCTGGAAAACACTTTTACACTTTTATTAGAAACCTGGACACTGGGGCCTTCAGGGACACCTTGAGGAAAATGCAGACCAAATTTCAAGTTTATAGCACAAGAAATTCAAAAGTTATGCTTGCTTTGGAATAGTGTTAGTGAAGTGAGAGCAGGCCCTCCCTGCCATCAGACATTTGAGGTGGAACTCTGACATTTGAGGTGGAACTCCAACATTCGAGCTGCCTTCTGCATCCCAGCCACCATACAGACATCACCCACAAAAAGCACTTTACACTCTTGTTAGAAACATGGGCTCTTGTGGGAGCTTCATGGGACACCTTGGGGAACATGCATACCAAACTCCAAATTTATTCCACAAGAAATTCAAAAGTTATAATGTTTTATGTGTGGTACTATTGACCAAAGGCATTGGCTGCCTGGATACAGTTTCCCTTTTTAGGGCTACAGTGGGGGTAGCCCTGCAGACCTCTTGCTATCAAAAAAAAAAGGAGAGCTGCAGTCCTTCCGACCAAGCAACATGTTGCAGATGCACCACAGTTACCTCCGTGTCCATGAAGCACTCCACTCTGTTGTTCATTAGCACTGCACTGCATTATTTTTCAGTGGTCATGGTGGAACATGACATACTCTGCCATGTCCAAGTTGGCCACCAAGCTGAATTGTGTATGTGCGACCACTAGCGCATGAGGAATACATTCTGGTGGGCATGTTGGTCACAGCAGACTGTGTTGTGTTTTCCCATGACTGCCAAATTCTTTTTTTTTATAATTATACACATCCCTCCCACCTGACCCTCCCTCTCAGCCCCTCCAACCCATATCCCCCCAGAAACATAACAGTGGCACTGGGGGTTCCCAGTCCACCAGTGCAGGAATCCTCATTATTTTTTATCTGTAAAAAAAAAAGTCCATTGATGTCTTTTGTGGCTGTTACACTCCCCCCAACTGACCCTCTCAGTCAGCACCCAGGACCCCACACCCCCAAGCCCTTACTTACCCATCGGGGGTCAAACACTGTAATCATCTCTGGACCGCAGACACATCTTACTCTTCAAAGCTGGGCCATGAACTGAAGAAACAGGTATGCAGTTCAATGTATTTCAATAGTGTTTTGAACTTAGTGAAATAACTTGGCCATTTTTTCATATTTCTGGCCCAAATTTTCAACATGCCTTTTTGTGGACCCCACCTCAAACAATTGCACTGTCATTAGGCAAATCTGTCCTGAAAAGTGATTTTGTGTTCCCTGCACCTTTCAGACAGGAGTTGAACATTTTGTCTGCCCCTGCCCGTGAGGTGGGGTCATAAGAAGGCTGTGTTGAAAATTTGGTGTAAAAACATTAAAAAACAACACAGTTATGAGCCTACATTAACTTTTGCGACAATAGGCTCATAACTTTGGTAATATTCAATATGTTTACCCCAAAATTGTCAACATAGTCATACTGTATCTTTACAGTACCTCATGAATGTAACAGCTGTCATTTTTCAACTCCTGCCCAAAATGTGTTTTTGCATCCTGAAATTTGATTTCACAGTCCCTTCACTAAATCACCTTTAGGCCAGGAGTTGAACATTTTCTCTGCCCTTCTTCATGAGACAGGGTCATAAAAAATGTTCCTTGCATGAAACAAAATTTCAGTCAGGAGTTGAACATTTTCTGTGCCCTTGTTCATGAGGTGGGGTCACAAGAAGGCTATGTTGGACATTTGGCATAAAACTATTAAAACTCAGTAAAGTTATGAGCCTACTTTGATTTTTGCGAATGAAAACTCATATGTTTGGTAATACTGAATATTTTTATATCAGATTTTCAATATAGCCATTTCTTTACAGCACCCCATGAATGTGATAGCTGTCATTTTTCAAATCCTGGCCAAAATGCTTTTTTACATCCCAAAAAGGTGATTTTGAAGTCCCTGCGTGAAACTACCTTTTGGGCAGGAGTTAACAATTTTCTCTTCCCTTGTTCATGAGGTGGGGTCAGAAGAAGGCTATGTTGAAAATGTGGTGTAAAAATATATAAAAAAAAAAAAACAAAGTTATAAACCTATGTTGCATTTTGCAAATGTAGCCTTGGAGTGTAAGAAGACTTGGTTTGCTGGCCAAGGCACCTAGCTTCACCTGAGCTCTTTCCTTCTAAGACTGCTTGAAAGGCAGAGTAGAGAAACTTACCAGAGCAAAGGAAAAGGATTAAGACTTATTTTGGCTAAGCAGATTTACTGTGTGGTGTTGTTTTTTTTATTTTTTACTCACAGGAATTGCTACTGTTTGTTGCTAACATTTCATTGTTTTATTTTTCTCTGTAGCAAAGTGTTTCTTACAGCGTATATCTTCTCTGAAATTATTACAGGTGGTGCTTTACAGGTTTTACAGTTTTATCTAACATTAAGATAAGCTTTCAGGGTTACTGCATTTGTTGTTGACTGATTGTTTCTGCTCTTACCTCCTTGTTCTTTCGTCCGTGGTTCTTTTTCGGCAGGGGAAGGGCCCAGCCACCCACCCCCATCCCCAACCACCCCACGCTACACTCCTTTTATAGGGTACCACAGTTGTGACATTTCCTGTGGCAGAGCAGGAAGGGGTCGATCAGTGGGGCCTCCACAAGGTGAGCTCATTTACAGGGGCACTAGTAATTTAACTTGTTAAACAAAGCACAATTAAACCATTACTTGCATTTTTTTTCCCCTTCTAATTACTCTGACTAGGTTATAAACCCAGATACTTATCTGGAATGGATATCATTAACTGCAGGTACTGTGGAACAATTTTCAGAAGGACAGTCTTACAGGATTTAGGACACTGTCCTACATGCTGGGCCTTTGGAGATCTTAGGGCTCAGCTCCGGGTAGCATGGGCAGAGATTGCATGCCTCAAATTTCATATTCAAGAGGAAATACATTATAAGAACCACCCGTCATTTCCCCAGCATCCAACAGAAAAACCTCGACCGCAGAGGGTAGTTGGTCCAGGAGGTTGGCAGGTGGTTAGGAGGCAAATCGGTGCCCCATCACTTCGCTCTCCAACATATTACCTCCAAAAACCATATAAACACTACAAACAGGTATCTGCCTCTATCTCTGAAATCAAACAAAGAGGCAGAAGACACTGCAGAGCAGGACACTGCAGCACAGGAGCTAGCACAACAAAACTCACCCAAATCAGGAACCAAAACAAAAGAAAGCAAAAAGGAAATCCAAAAAACTTCTGATCATAGGAGACTCCATGATTCGGGGAGTTGATACCCATCTCCAGCCAGGGGTAATGGTCAGATGTCTCCCAGGTCACATCAACATGGAGAGACACTGACCCATTACTAAATTGTTCACAAAGTAGGGAAAACATTGATGTCCTAGTACACATAGGGACTAATGATCTCGCCAGCCGGTCAGTTATGGAGACCAAGGAACACCTGACCAGGCTGGGTGACAAACTATCATCTATTTCATCTGGCATCTCCTTCTCTGAGATCCTGCCAGTCTGGGAGAGGAGCTGATGGACGGAAGGTCAGAGAGGGAGATGGGGAGCTAAACACGTGGCTCAAGGGCTGGTGCCAGGAAAAGGACACAGATTTGTAGGAACTGGCAACAGTTCTGGGAGCGAAAGTTCTTTAAATTTGATGGACTGCATCTGACTAAGGAGGGAGTCAGTGCATTGGGGCAGAAGTTTGACGTCTTTGCAGAATATTTAAACTAGCAAATGGGGAGAGGGGTGCAGCAACCCATACATCGAATGGGAAGAACACCCCTCCCCCCTCAGCTAGTGGTCAAACAGGGATTCAGCATGCTTGCAGTTCATTTGCATCACCAGGTAAGAAAAAAGGTTTGTCTCACCATACAACGCACAGGGGTAATGCCAAACCTCACCCAACAACTAACACACCAAAATCTGGCCGATGGAAAATCATGTACACAAATGCTCACAGCCTGGGAAATAAGATCCCAGACCTTCAGGCAATAATGTCAGAGGCTAAACTGGACATAGTAGCAATTAGTGAGACGTGGTTTACCAGTAACTACACTTGGGAGACTTCAGTACCTGGCTATGTATTGTTCAGAAGAGACCGAGGTGCAAAAAGGGGGTGGAGGAGTGGCCCTGTATGTCAATGAAAATATCAAAGCTACAGAAATTCAGAATACACATAAGGAGCCAGAAGAACTGAGGGTCACCCTGGAAACAGGAAATGGGACAGCCATAAGAACTACAGGCCCACAGACCAGGGGGAGGACATAGACACATTACCGTTAGATGATACACAAAACATGACAGCTAAAGGGGAGGTTCTGATAATGGGAGACTTCAACATGCCAGATACAGATTGGTCAATACCAGCAGGAACATCTGCCAGAACTAGACACATTCTGGATTCCCTGCAGGGGGAGGGACTCAAACAATTGGTACAGCAACCCACAAGAGACAGTGATATCCTAGATCTAGTACTGACTAACAAGGAAGGGATCACAGATCTCCAGGTAGAAGGTCACCTGGGGGCCAGTGACCATCACATGGTATGGTTCAATTTGGCTACTACATCTAAATCATCCCATTCCAAGGCAAAAATATGGACTTCAGAGGAGCTGACTTTGATAAGATGGCCAACAGAGAAACACAGATGAGGGGGTACAGGCAAAGTGGGCAAGCATTAAGGATGCAATACTTGAAGCAACATCCTATTGTGTTAGACAGAAAAGGAAGTGCAAAAGAAGAAGGAAATCACTTTGGTTCTCAAATACAGTAGCAGAAAAGGTCAGAGCTAAAAGGCTGGCCTTCAGGAAATATAAGGGAACACAGCGGGATGAAGATAGGGAGGCATACCAAACTGCCCTAAGGGAAGCAGGGAAGGCAGTAAGGCAGGCAAAGTCCCAAACTGAGGAAACACTAGCATGAACAGTAAAAGAAGGTGACAAGACTTTCTATAGATACATTAGTGAAAGGAGAAAGTCCAGAGGGTATTGCTAAGCTTAATGGAGAAAGGGAGCATGTGAGGAGGAGGACCCTGTAAAGGCATCTATTCTAAATAGATACTTTTGCTCAGTATTTACTGAAGAGAAGGTAGGGCAGGGCCCACAGCTCAGCATCATGGACACAGGGGAGGAGTTGAGCACTACTCCCTTCACAAAAGAAAGGGTCCTACAATAGCTTGCTAAGCTCAGGGTGGATAAGGCAATGGGACCTGATGGCATACATCCCAGGGTACTAAGGAGCTAAAGGTGGAACTAGCAGAGCCATTAGCAGAACTGTTTAGTGAGACTCTGAGCACAGGAGAGGTCCCAGAAGACTGGAGAAGGGTTTATGATCCCGCCTCCACAAGAGTGGTAGCAGGGAGGAGGCGGGAAACTACAGACCAGTCAGTCTTACCTCAGTAGTGGGCAAGATTATGGAGGCACTCCTTAAGGAAAGGATAGTGCAACACCTGAAATCCATAGGGGCACAGGATCCAAGACAGCATGGGTTTACAAAAGGAAAGTCCTGTCAAACTAATCTCATAGATTTCTTTGACTGGGTAACCAGAGTGGTGGACCAAGGGGGAGCAGTTGATGTTGCCTACCTTGACTTCAGCAAAGCTTTTGACACTGTTCCACATAGAAGATTGATAAATAAGCTGGGTAGGCTCGGGGTGGGTCAGAAGTTGGTCAACTGGGTGGCAAACTGGCTGACAGGCAGAAAACAGAGTGGTGGTAAATGGTATACAGTCAGAAGAGATGCAAGTCACAAGTGGGATACCTCAGGGATCAGTCCTGGGGCCAGTCCTCTTCAACATCTTCATCAGTGACCTTGCAGATGGACTAGAGGTAAGGCTTGTCTGTTTGCAGATGACACCAAGATCTGCAACAGAGTAGATGATCCAGATGGGGTGGGCAGAATGAGAAGAGATCTGGATAAACTGACAAAATGGTCAGAAGAGTGGCAACTGGGATTTAATGCAAAAAGTGCAAAATCATGCACATAGGGAAGAGAAACCTGAAGCCACCTATAGGCTGGGAGGGGAGTTGCTAGCAGTCACAAAGGAAGAAAGAGACTTGGGCATCATCATCACTGATGACCTGAAATCATCCAAGCAGACCTCTAAAGCAGTAGGTAAGGCTAGGGGGGTGTTAAGGTATATTAATAGGGGTATCACAAGTCGTAAGAGGGAGATAATAATCCCTCTTTACAAGACACTGGTTAGGCCCCATCTGGAGTACTGCGTGCAGTATTGGAGGCCACACCTTCATAAAGACATTAACCAAATTGAGGCAGTCCAGAGAAGGGCAGCCAAAATGGTGCAGCGACTGCATCAGAAGACATATGAGGACAGATTAACAGAGCTCAATATGTATACCCTTGAGCAAAGGAGGGAGAGAGGTGATATGATGGAGGCATTCAAGCACCTTAAGGGCATTAACAAGGTGAAAGAGTCTAACATGTTTAAATATAAGAAAAATAGCAGGACAAGAGGACACAGCATGAGATTAGAGGGGGCATTAAGGGGAATGTGAGGAAATTTTTTTCACAGAAAGGGTGGTGGATGCATGGAATGGTTTACCACAAGAAGTGGTGGCTATGAATACAGTGCAGGGATTCAAACAGGCATGGGATAGGCATAAGGGCGCAATACAAATGACTATGAATAGATAGGCCACTGACAGAGCAAAGGCTGATGGCACATTTATAAGGTAGAAAAACAAATGGCAGACTGGATGGGCCTTGCGGTCCTTATCTGCCGTCAACTTCTATGTTTCTATGTTTCTATGTAACTTTGGTAATTTTCAATATTTTTACCCCACATTTACAACATGACCATATGTTTCCAGTACCACATGGGTGTGGCAACTGTCATTTTTCAAATCCTGGCCAAAAGGTTTTTCTATGTCCCAAAAGGTAATTTCATGGTCCCTGCACAAAATCACCTTTCAGGTAGGAGTTGAAAATTTTCTCTGCCCTTGTTCATGAGGAGGGGTCATAAGAAGGCTACGCTGGATATTTGGTGTAAAAATATTGAACCGCAACAAAGTTATGAGCCTACGTTGAATTTTACTAATGCAGGCTTATATGTTTGCTAATATTCAATATTTTTATCCCAAATTTTCAACATAGTTATTTGTTTATAGCACCTCATGAATGTGAGAGCTGTCATTTTTCAACTCCTGCCCAAAATGTGTTTTAACGTCCCAAAAGTTAATTTCACAGTCCCTGCACAAAATCACCTTTAAGCTAGGTGTTGAAAATGTTTTCTTCCTGTCTTCATGAGGCAGGGTCATAACAAGGCTATGTTGAAAAAATTTGGTATAAAAATATTAGGAAACAAATTTCTTTTTATCATTTAACATTTTTTGTCACCCCCCGGACAGCCCCCATCTGACCGACCCCACCAGCCCCATCACCCGGAATTACCTGGGCTTACCTTACACTTGGCCTGAGATCAGAGCCTGCAGGGAGTCAGTTGCCATCCTGCCACTGACTTTTTCATCCATTTTTACCCCAGGGACCCCAGGAGTGGGTATGCATGAATGTGGAGGCACGCAGTAGTCCCACGGCCCCAGTAGTAGGCCCTTTCCTCCCACCCCAGGCCTAGTACCTGGCTCCTCCTAGCCCGTGCTGCCCCCAGCCTCCACTAGGTGGCAGCCATCAGCCAGAGGAAGCCCCTTGCACCTCCCTGGAGAGGAGAGCTTGCCTGTTGGCAGCTCCATTCAGCTCTGCCCCCCCGCTGACCTCCGACGGCCCAGGCTCATTCCCTAACCCGGGTCGCCAGCGTGCCGAAAGGTAAGGCATCCAGTGCCTCAGCCCTCAGTGCCACTGGGCCATCTAGGAAACAAATTTCAATATTTTTACCCCAAAATTCCTCAGCTTCAGCCCTATTGGCTCTGGCCAGAGTTTTTTTGCAGTTTATTTTATTGCCTCATATTACAGGGTATTCTCTGCCCATATCTGATGGCTGTGAACATGAAAAATATTATGGAAGATGATATCACTGATGACCCATTGAGCTCTTTAAGATGTTGTATTTGAACTGCTGTATGATATGTGTTCAGAGACCTATTAAACATTAGGAAATTACATAAGTATATTCAGTTACGATCTTTAAGCTTTTTTCAGTTAATTGCACCGCATATCCCAGTGCAGTCAACTGTTACACATCCAGTTGTGAATGTGAAATACTACTAAGGTTGGATTTCACCATGAGAATCAAAGCCAATTGCTGTACCCTATAAGTCATAAAGTTCATAGCCAAACTGTTGTGCAGCAATCCAAATAATTTGCTCAGCTCTGCTGCTGTGTGTGAGTGATATGTGTTTACTCAGTATGTCAAATCTCCTGCTGTCTCTACCACCCCTGATAATACCTCAGTACCCTTCCACACCACTCATAAAATAAACAGTACTGGCATTTGATTGCTGTTGAGAGTTAATACAAATGTAACATCCTCTGAACACTTTCTATACTTCAAAAATGTGTGCTAACTTTGTTCTTTCTTTGTACTTTTCCATACGTAGTGGCTGATCATCCCATCTGGAAGCTGAGAGGACTAAAACTCAAGGCCAAGAAGTAATGAAGCTATGAGTCTCTGAACCTATGAAACACTGCTGCATTTTTCCTCCTTATGAATAGGTGCTATAAAATTAATTCAGAATGATCCCCAAGTATGAGATTCTCTATGACAAGCTAGGGTGGCTTTCTCCGACTAATCACCTAAACTTTGGACTAGGGTGCCTCGTGAGCAAAGTGATCAGTATTGGCTCCCCGGGCTGGCTCAGCTCCTCTCTCCAGCTGACCGTTCCTCCTACCCCCTTAGGTCCCAGGGTGCAGGGATACTAAAAGTACCCCCAACCCGCACCCTTATGGGGGACAGGGACTTCGTTGCATGTGCTCCTAGGCTCTGGAACACCCTTCCTGAGCAGGTTCGCACCACCCTTTCCCATCAGTGTCTCCGGAAATCCCTGTGGGGCATCTGATGCTGGCTTCAGGCTGTGAGTGCCCAAAGCCTCCCTAGCACTATGTCCTAGGTACCGTAATACTGCGGTATTCTTTTACTTGGAACTCAAACTGAATCAAATCGGCTGATGATCTCGGTCCAGCTCTTCCTTGTGCACTTGTCTATGCTACGTATGTTCAATGCTACTTAATGTGTGCTCATTATGTACTCTACTATTTTCTGTCATACATATGATCCCTATCCTGCCTGGTTGTTTTGTTGACTCAATGTACTAAGTTACAATATGTACTTGTTTACCTGCTACGTTGTATTGCTGTATCTGTAATACCTGTTGTACTCTCCCAGGTCATTCCTGAAAATAGGCATACAACTTGTCTAGTGTACCTACCCGGTTAACAAAAGCTAAATAAATAAATATATAACTATACAGAGAATACTGGTTGGACAGCCATGCACAACCAACCTGTGCTGCCACCAAGAGGTTCAGATTACCGCTCACCTCAAGAGTGAAGTTTGAGAGGTCTATTGTAATCTGAACCTCATGGTGAAAGCACAGATTGGTTGGGCATGGTTTTGCTCAAACAGTAACTTTATAGTGTATAGAGATTAAAAAAAAAGCTTAAATTGTTATGACCCATTCTCGGCCATTCTCCCATTGTCATTTACAAAGATAGCTAATAAGGTGAAACAGATGCTTTCTTTTTAAAAAATAAGATTAAGTTAATGTCCATATGAAGGTTTAATTTTTAAAACTTTTGTCAAAAACAAAGCAAACTAGTAAAAATTCACACTGTTGTGTTCTGTTTTGTGGTATCAGTTGACAGACCAGTGTTTTTCTTAGCTCTGGTTTCATTGGAGGTGGTCATGTGGACATTGTTTTCACCAGTATAGAACGCTGTTGTACAACAGAAGGGTACAACTGCATTTCAAGACCTTTGCACCATGGCCCAACAGTGTTCTGCTTAGGATGAAAATCCATGCAGAACAAGCTTCCTCTATACAGTTATAGCTAGATAGCTAGACAGACAGACCTTTGCAAAAAACTTTGTAAATGCACCAGTTAGGATTTAGCCTAAACCAACAAAAGTAGGGAATTGTGGTGTTAGGATTCTCAACCCTAACACCCCACCACCCAGCAGGCAGCAAAGGGAAAAACATTGTGGTTTCACCTCTACTAAGTCTTCTCAGATCAGTCCTATGGTCTTCCTTGGGGTCCCAACACTCACACCATTCTATCACTGAATAAACTCAGATGTGCAGACTGTATGAGAAAGGAGTGAGTGTTAGGGATTACAACCAAAAGGAAGACCCCAGCTCTGATTTGTAAAGACTCAGGAGAGGTGAAACAGCAATGTTTTTTTCCTTTTCAGCCTGAAGGATGGGGGTGGGGATTGGGTGTTATTGTTGGGAACCCTAACACCGCATTTCACTACTTTTGACAGTTTAATCTGAACCCCAATTGGTGCATTAACATCTTTTTTTGCAAAGAATTTCCTTATATTTTGAGATAGTATAATCATATCCTCATTAACGCAAATCCCTTTGAGACCTGTGTGAAAATATTCATTTGCCTGTGGAAGTGCAGGGCCCTCTTGGCCTGGGGCTTCCATCCCACCATAGATGCAAACATCCATGTTGGTGTGGAAGCGCAGGGCCCTCTGGTCTCTGAAGTTTCATTTGTCCTAAAAAGCAATTTACTTGCTTGGTTGTATGGATTGTTAGACTTCCAGTGTTATCCTATGGGAATTTTGATTTTAAATTTTTATGTTTTTTATGTGACCCCTAATTTGGGGAGGTATTGAATCACTACACTTCACCAGCTCATTAGCAAACAAACCAGGCCTAACCCCCACTCCCTTAACTGTACCCTCCTGGACTGGGTCCTAGCCATGCACCCTCACCTGATCATTTCTGCTGGTACACTCCCTGACATATTTAGTGATCATTACATGACTTATTGTGTGAGAAAACTGCATCTGCCCCATTCCATCCCTACCTATGGCATGGTTTGATCTGTACTTTCCCTAAACACTGCCACCCTCCTCCAAGATCTTGCTTCATCTGACTGGTCCTTCTACTATTCTGTCACTGACATTGACTCTGCCCTCTCCCTTTTAAGTCACTTTCTGATTAAAGCCTGGAACTCTCATGCCTCTCCCCAGTGAAGCAGTCAAACACTTACACCATCCATCCATCTACACAGACATCATCAAACTCTACAACTCCCATGACCATGCATGGGCACAATATAAATTTTCCTTCTCCCACATCGACCTCTCTACCTATTGTTCACTAAGAAACTCCTGCATTTCGAACTGCAAGACACTATGCTTCCAGTCAACCATACGGCAAAACCTAAACTCACCTCACAAATTTGAGCAGACATTTTCATTCCTTTTCAACCCCGCTTTAAATCCCACCCCTCCATTGATGACAAGCTAATCTCTGACCCTCTCATCATAGCCTCTATATTAAACTCATTCTTCACCAATGGTGTCCTATCTACTAGCCCTGCAAACACACACCAACCTCTACCCTCTCCTCTATGCAATGGCTTCCAGTTCTCCAACATCTCAGCCCATGGGGTTCTCCATGCCCTTCAATCTCTGAATCCACAAAAATCTAGCCTGATGGTCTTGACCCTCTCTTCCTTCAGATCACAGCTGCTGTCATAGCCCTTCCCCTCTCCCATCTGCTCAACCCCTTGTTCACTCTTTGTACAGTCCCTCTGGCCTGGAAATCTGCCAATGTGATCCCTCCACAAAGGAGATTATCACTCCTCAACTGGAAACTACCACCACATCTCCCTTCTTCCAGTACTAGTCAAGCTGCCAAAGTCCCTAGTCCTTATTCATCTTACTCATTTCCTCTCCTCTGCTTCAACTTCCTCTCCCCCTACCAGTCCAGCTATAAAAAAAAAATCAACGGTATTTTTACTTCTCTGGGTCATTGATGCTATTCTCACTGGTATTGACCAAGGGCACCTTACCTCTGCCATTTTTATTGATATAGCAAAGTCCTTTGACTCTGTATCTCATCCTCTCCTACTCTCTAAACTCATATCTGCTGACCTTTCTCTCTCCACAGCTGACTGATTCAGATCCTGTTTTGTTGCACCCGTGTCCTAGCTGAAGATGCTCCCCCCCCATCATGGCTGGCATTCTCCAGGGTTCTATCCTTGACCCCATCCTCTTCTCTATCTTCATAATGACCTTCCCTCTGTCTGCCCCTCCTCCCAAATTCACCTCGATGCCTATGACACCATTCTTTACACTTCGGGCTCCTCTGCCTCCTTGGTGGCCACTCAACTGCAGAGCGACTTCACCCGTATTTGCATTGGTTCCAAGCCAATCAATTTTAAAGTCAATGCAAAATAAAAAACGGTATCCATGACCTTAAGAACCTCTCAAAAACTCCCCACTCCCCTGCTTTTTCACCCTCGATGGCAGCATCTTGGACACAGTCTCTGCCTATAAATACCTAGGTGTCAGGCTGGACAACTGACTCGACTATTCAACCCACCTTAACTACATCCACTGTAAGCTCTGCCCGAGACTCAGTGCTTTGTATAGGAACAAAGATGCCCTTCCTTTTCCTGTCCACTGCAAACTGCTCACAAAAACTATCGCACAAATTGTTGACTATGCTGACATCATTTATGGGTCCAACTCCTCCACCTCTCTCTCCAAGCTGGTCTCTCTTTTCAAAGCCTTCTGCCATTTTGACACAAATGCCCTTCCCTGCACTCACCACTGTACCCTTTATTCCTCCTTCTCTCACTCCTCCCTTTCATCCTGCTGACAGCTTCATGCTTACACACTTATCTCCAAACACTAGATTTTGTCCCTCACCTCTCCTCTCTCTCCTCCTCTCTCCTCTCCCTCCTCTCCTCTCCTCTCTCTCCTTTTCTCTCTCCTCTCTCTCCTTTTCCCCTCCTCCCACTCTTCCTACCATCTTTGTTCCAGAGACACTCACACCTTTGATGTTTCCCATCCTCCCCATTCTAACTTCATGCAGACAGTGTTCTCTTACCACCTTCCCAATATCTGGAACTCTCTCCCCTCCTCCCTCTGTCTTTCACCCTCACTTCACACCTTTAAACATGCTCTCTTCCACTCCCTCCTGTATATGATATTGACCTCTCTAGTCCCTACTCTTGGTACAGTTCTCCTTCCCCCTTCCCCTTTCCCCACTTCCCTAGCCTTTCCTTCTTCTACTCTGTCCCTCCCTCCTCATTTCCTGCTCCTGTCTATCACACACACCCCATCTACCCAATCCCTCCATACTTGCTCTCTTCTAGTTACTTGATCAGGTCAGTTCATGCTTAGCTTAAGGCAGTGTACACATTCTTTGTTGACTGCTGTGTTCCTCTGCATTGTGCAGTATTGTCTCGTATTGCCTATGCTCCATGGAACACTACTATTATCTATTTTTGTATTTACTTGCATTAAGTGCATTTTTTTTATTTATTTGAATCTGTACACAATAGGCCTGATTCTAGAAGCTGCCTGCAGGAGACACAACTTGCAGCAGAAAATGGGGCTGCATCCAATGCAGTTGCAGTGACCATAAAACCTGCTATTTCAGAAGGTTGGCGACTTGTGTCAAACCTTCTGGAGTAGCCACAAAATTCACCCTATGGCCAAAAGACGGGTGAAGTTGGGGGTTCTGGTCCAAGTCCATGGATACATCCATGGCCAAGTGAGCAAGGTGCACCCAAGGTGCCACATGGAGAAGCAAGCCCCAAACCCAGGCACAGAGGGGCTGCTGCCACAAGGCTGAGGCAGATGGCATCCTGCCCCAGTAAGACACTATGCCACAACTGCCTGGGCATCTGTGTGCCAATAGAATGGAATGCCTGCAGTGGCAGGCTATTACCAAACCCCAGCAATCCTCAAAGTAGGCACAATTGTGGTCATATAGTACCCCCCAATTCACAATCAGCCCTGATCCCCCATTGTTCACTTTGAAATGGAACACCGGTCCCAGTCCATTCCCCCATGCTCTTTTCCTGCCTTCTTCAAAGTTCCACATCATTAGCTGTTGGTCTAGTGGCCCCTCCACCCTCCCCACCCTGCATACAGTGGTTAAGCACCCTGCTTCCCCACCATCACCGACTCACTTCTGTGACTGGCACTTCCTCCCACACCCTACCATGGACAGCCACAGAATGCAATCACACAGACCATGTAAGTGAACATTATGCTTACATAATCTGTGTGATTGTATTCTGCAGCTGGCTATGGTGGTATGTGGAGGGAAGTGCCAGTTGCAGAAGTTGGTCAGTGACGGCAGGGGAAGCGGGGTGCTTCACCACTGTCTGTCTGTCAGGGTGGGAGGGTGGGGCAAGAGATCACCAAGTAATGACATAGACCTTGGTGTAACCACAGAAAGAGAATGGGGGGAATGAACTGGAACCAGGGTTCCATTTCAAAGTGAACAATTGGGATCGGGGCTGACTGTGCATTGAGTGGTACTATACAAACACCCTTGTGCCTACTTTGAGGATTGTTGGGGTTTGGCAATAGTCTGCCATAGCAGGCATTCCATCTTATTGGCACATGGGTGCCCAGGCAGTTGTGGCACAGTGCCCTGCTGGTGCAAGACGCCATCTGCCACATCCTTATGGGGCCACAGTATTTGTTTCCCTCCTCACATTACTGGCCCCATGGCTCTGCTACTCCACCACAGGACACTGCTCCCAGGCTCTGCCTGTCGCAAGTCACTTAGACCACCTCCCAGCTGATCTAAGTGGCAAGCCCTCCTGCGGCCCTCTAAGCCCTTTTATAATCCAGATCAATGTTTCTACCTCAGCTATTGTATCTTCCCAACCATTGTAGTTGTTTTTTACCTTCCTTACTCCTCTTTCCCCAGGTTGCACCTGGAAATGAGCCTCAGCTCAGTGTGCCTCTCCCAGTCACCACACTTTAAATAACATAAAAATAATTATGTGTTACTCTTGCAGTACTCATTAAGACCTTTGTTTTGAAATTTAGATCATCCCTTGCAAATATTTAGGGAGTTATGGTTTGTTGAAGTAGAAATATTGAAAAAAAGTCCAAATTTTCTTTTCATATAAAGGGATCTTTTTTTGTATCAATGAGATAACCTTATGAAAATTATACCTTCATATGGAAAAAGAATGTGAAAAGAAAACCTAAGCCCAAATTAATTTTTTATGTGAAGGAATCCTTTTTCACTTCATGCAAAAAAGAATATGGGAAAAAACTAAGCCAGATTCTTTGTTCATATGAAGGGATTCTTTTTTGTGTGGTTGCTTCATTCATATGCTAAAAAATCCCTTCGTATGAAAAATTAAAGTGTAAAAAAAACAAAGTCCAAATTCTTTTTGCATATGAAAGCATCCTTTTTCATGAGGTTGCATCATTCGTATGAAAAAGGATCCCTTCATACAAAAAAGAATGTGAAAAAAACTAAGTCGTAGTTCTTTTTTCATATTTTGTTTATTTATTTATTTAAATCTCGGTATTAACCTTTGAGCTGGGAACTTGTTTACAAAGGCTCTGCATCATACAAGAAAAGACAGAAAGGACACAGGTACAGGTAGTGAGTGAACAACTACCTGTATTACAATAAAAGTGCAAATTCCAGAGCACAGGAACATAGGAACAGTACAAGTGAAATGTTACAGAGTTCAATTTATTACAATAAGGTAAACATATTGGTCAACAATAAGGAGGCAATTAGGAAATAGGCTTTTTCTGGAGTGGTTGGGGGAAGAGAGAGGGAGAGAGTGAAGTAGGCAGGGGAAGGGTGAGGGGAAATGTTGGTGGAGGTGAAGAAGAGGCGAGAATAAGTAAGAGGTAAGAAAACATGGCTAGAGTGTGTGAAGGGTTGTAGATGTGAAGAGGTGGTAGGTCATGAAAGGAGTGAGGTCGCTAGGGGGAGAAGGAGAGAGGCAGCATGAAGGCATGCAGTTAGGGCTGGCAGTCACAGCTGCTCAGAGAGGTCAGCTGTTGATGGAGCAGTCTCTTAAATGGCCCATGTTTAGGCTCATTGGCTATATTAGGGAGAAGATCATTAAGCCATTGGGGGGCACAGTAAGCAAAGGGCCGCTGTGCCTGAGAGGTTTGAAAGAAAGGCAGTTTCAGTGATTGCTTAGACATACCTCTGGTTTGGTGGGGGTTGGTCACTGGGGTTAGGAGGTTCTGGACTGAGGGAGTAATTAAGCCAAGGCTTGTTTTTCCCAAGGAGACAGACTTGGTAGTGAATTCTGCCCTGGAGAGTAAGCCAGTTGGTTTACGCATATAGGTCTAAGGTGTGGGTAAGTCTATGCACCCCCAGTGTGAGCCTGCAGGCTTTATTTGGGGTCCTGTTGATTCTTTTTAGGGTGGTGTCTGAGGCTGTGCCATACATCACTAGGTCACAGTCTAAGATAGAAAGGATTGAGCTTTTGACTCTGAGTAAGAGGGCATCATAGGTTGTGCTATGTCAGTGCCTATAGAGGAGGCCTATTCTGGTATTGACAGCCTTGATGATAATATCGACATGCTATGTGTCAGATAGAGAACTATTCAGGGTTACACATAGATATTTAAAGGCAGATACTTGCTCTAGTGGAGTTAGTGCACTGTTAAGTATTGTCAATTCATATAACGTGTGTTTGCTGTGAGTGTTCGCGAATACCATAATCTTGTTTTTTTTGTAGTTCAACAGTCCTCAACAGCAGAAAAGTCCCTTTGGAGCTTTGCTTCTTACTAGTGTGGGTCATGATTTTTGGAAAAAATGATGGCATCATCGGCATATAAAAGTATTTTTCCTGTACAGACTAGTGGAAGGTGGTTCAGGAGGAGGTTAAATAGCAGGGGGCCTAGGAGCGACCTTTGTGATACTCCCTTCCTCACCTGTGTGTTGTTGGAAAGGGTGTTTTTAATTTTTACCTTTTATGATTGGTCATTGAGGTAGCTATGTGCTGAACCATTCCACTGCATCCATTAATAGGCTAGTGGATTGGACTGTATTGCAAAGGGCATTATGACTGACTATCAAATGCTTTTGTGAGGTCAATATAAATTGACCACACTAGCTGGCTATTGTCTAGGGCCACATGGAGGAAGCCAGTGCACTCCAGCAGTGCCGTAGTGGTGCTCTGTATCTGCCAGGAAATGTACTGCTGAAGACATTGGATTTTGTACTTGCCAAGGCAGTCGACCAGTTGGTCAGAAACAACTTGTTCTAAAGCCTTGGAGAGGATGGGTAGGATCAATATAGGGTGGTAGTTGGAGTGGAGGACTCTGTCATCACTTTTGTGGACTGGGGTTACTTCTGTAGGTTTCCATCTATGGGGGAATTGTCCTAGTCTGAGGGATAGGTTCAGGAGTTTGGTAAGCGGTAGTAGGACTTTATCTAATGTGGGGGCAATTAGCTTCAGGTCCAGATTGTCATTGCTATGCCTGGATTTGCGTATTGCCCACAAGAGATATTTTTTTGTTCGACCATGGTAGTTATCTTAAAATAGAATGGGGGTGACCAGTGGGGGGAGCCTTTGTTAGTGGCTGTACTGCATTTCTCATTGCCATCAGTTGCATCTATGAAGTCAGGTGGTAGGATGCTGCTAAGATCATAGAACTCATTGTTAAATGCGTTGGCTATGGTTTTGTGGTCCTGCATGATTTCTCCATTAACTAAAAGCATAGAGAGTGGGAATTTGCTGGGTTTGCCAGTTAGGTCCTTCAGGTTATCCGATAATTTTCTACTATCACCC
Source organism: Neoceratodus forsteri (assembly GCA_016271365.2). Classification (NCBI taxonomy): domain Eukaryota; kingdom Metazoa; phylum Chordata; order Ceratodontiformes; family Ceratodontidae; genus Neoceratodus; species Neoceratodus forsteri. Next base: position 249,704,579 of record CM057450.1, on the reverse strand, counting down.
CATGAGTCAGTGAAATAGGCTTTGAAATAATTCATGTTAGCTAGTCTGATCTCATGGGTGTAAATGTTTCTAGCTGATTTGTATTTCTGGATGTCTGGTTGATTGCCAGTGGCCTTGGCTCATTGCAGTAGATGGTCTCTAGTGTTCATAAGGTTTAGCATGGGAGGGAGAGATCCAAGACTTGTAGATGACCTTAAGTTTACGTTTATGGATTGGTGCATAAACATTGCAGGCTTCGTTAAATGTTACAATGATGCAGTCCAGCACCTGGTTCACTTCATTAAGGGAGTCAAGGGTGGACAAATCAATGTTTTTAAGGTAGGTTTTGAGTGTGTTCAGCTGTCTTCATTTAAGGTCATGAGTTGTTAGGGTTATGGGGGGCTTAGGGGCTTTGTTAGCCAAGCAGCAGGTGACAGAGGAGTGGTCACATAATGCGTCTGTGAGGACAGTGGTATCAGAGATTCATTCAGGGTGGTTTGTAAGTATTCAGACAAGCAGTGTACTGGACCCTGAATAGTAGTTGACCCTGGTGGGTTATGTGACCATCTGAGTGATGTTGACACTCAACAAGGCATCTTTATACTGGACTGCATCCTGTGCAAGCCAATTTACATTGAAATCCCAAAGGACTGCCACTTGCCAGTTTTGTTTTAAACCTTTGAGATAGTCAATGATCTTGCAGAAGCCAGAGAAGGGATAGTTTTTCATGAGGTTGTGTCATGCATACAAAAAAATTCCTTCATACAAAAGAGAATGTGAAACAAAACTGAGCTCAAATTCTTTTTTAAATACAAAGAGATCTTTTTTCATGACGTTGTGTCATTCATATGAAAAAGGATCCCGTCATACAAAAAACAGGAAATGATGGAAGGTTTGATACCTTTTCTTGGACCAACAGGTGTCTTGTGCAAAGACAGAATTACACACAAGCTTTCAGGGCCTCACAGTTCCCTTCTTCAGGTGATTAACCACATGAAAAATAGTCAATACAAAAAAAGAATTTGAGAAAAAAACTAAGTCCAATTTCATTTTTTTTCTGAAGGGATCTGTTTTCATATGAACTAATTCCTTTCTCATATGGTGGTATGAAAAAATAATTTTGAGACATAAAGAAATATGTAAAAATGTATAAAAAAAACACATACCTGGGTAATTTTTCCACTTTAACTTTATGCTAAATTTCATAGTGCCAAAAGGCCTCACAATACAATCAGCAAAGGTTGAGAACCACAGACACAGACAATTGAGTCAGTCCAAATTAATTCATGGGCATTTGCATATGCTTTCCATGATGTTTTGTATTATTGGGGTAAGTGCAATTTGTGTTTTCTTTAAAATTTGGCTGTATGGCCAATATCCTCTAGGATAACCCTTGCCCCAGTGCAGTTGCTCTGGGGTTGTTTTGTTGTTCTCTTCTTGCTCTACTTTGGTCTGCCCATGGCCTAAACCAATAAGATCCCCTATAGGGTGGCTGGCTATCTCTCCTTGGGCTGAGGTACAGATATGGCACACTGATGAGTCCAAATGAGGATGAAACATGTGTCTGTCTCTGCTGTTCTCAGCCTTTGCTGATTGTATTGTGAGGCCTTCGGGCACCATGCAATTCTGTTTAAAGTTGAACCAGTCCAAATTAATTCATGGGCATTTGCATATGCTTTCCATGCTGCTTTGCACTATTGGTGTATGCGCAATTTGTGTTTTCTTTAAAATTTGGCTGTGTGGTCAGTATACTCCGGGATAACCCTTGCCTCAATGCATTTGTTCTGGGGTTCTTTTGTTTTTATATATATATATAACACTGGTGCGGTTGCACCAGTATAGTTAGGGTTGAGTAGGCAGCTTAATGTTAAACCCCAAATTTTGCACCTTAAAACTTTGTAATCTTTTAACGGATTTGCACAAAATTTGGAATGCCAAGTTGCATTTTGATTGAAGTTGCGGTTTTCGTGCAGCAAAGCACCAAAAACACATTTTGCTTTTTTTTTGCACTTTTTTGCTGATGTTTGCCCATCCCACTGTGGCCACACTAGTTGATATTTGGTCTGAAGCTTTCAGGGTAGAAAGAGGTTTGCTCAAAGAACAATCCAAAGTTGGTTTGGTGAAAAAATATTAATCCATTTCAAAGTTATTTAATTTTGAATTTTCAGGTTCTGAGCATGCTCAGTTCAGTCTAAGATTTATATGTATGTTTTGCAAAAGGGGATTGGGCTCATGATCAAGGATTTTGTCACCTTGTGAAAGAGGATTTATAAAATCCTAGTTTGTGAGGAAATATTCCCCTTTCGCGAGCCGCCATCTTGTTTTAATTTTTTCCTCCAAACAAAATGTTGCCGCTTGCCCCATGGCGAACTTGTTTTGCAAATGAAGCATGGATTTTGTTCTGGGTGACACCCTCTATAAACCCATGCCTTTGGTTTCCTTTGTTTTGTCCCAAAAATTGCCATTTTAAACTTTGAAATTCTTCATTTGTGACTCGCTTCCGATCCTCTTTTGCGAGCTGACAAAATCCCCTTTCGCGAGCCTATCTCCTTTTGCGATGTAACAAAATCCTTGATCGTGACTTAGGAACCAGATGGCCCTATCTCATGAACAAGAATCTGCTCGTGAAAGGGGATTTTGTCAGCTAGGGAAAGGGGATCGGCTCGCGAAAGGGGATTTTCGTCAACTTGCAAAAGGGAATTGGTTTTTTGAATCCCCTTTCTCGAGCTGACAAAATCCTTGATTGTCGTTTCCCGACCAGGTGGCCCTTCTTGTGAACAAGAATTGGCTCGCGATAAGGGATTTTGACACCTCACAAAAGGGGATCGACTCGCGAAAGGGGATTTTGACAGCTCGAGAAAGGGGATTGTTACTTTAATTCCTCATTTGTGAGCTGACAAAATCCCCTTTCATGAGCTGTCAAAGTCTCCTTTTGAGAGCCAATCCCATTTTGCACGCTAACAAAATCCCCTTTCATGACTTCCAGACCAGATGGCCAAAATCTGATGATCAAGGATTGCTCACGAATGGTGATTTTGACAGCTTGCAAATGGGGATTAACCTCGCAAATGGGGAATTTGCCACTTCACGAACCAGGAATTTAAAACCGTTGCCAGTGCACTGTAAATAAACAGATTGGTCTTTTGGCTTGAAATTTGCAGGGTATAAAGGGGGTGTCCCAGAGATGTGAATGTATGCTGTTTAGGTGTACAAACATTAATTGGTTCCATCACAAAGTTGATATTTTTCCCATAGGATAACATTGCGGTGCCCACAGTGACTTTCAGTGCCCGCATCTCAGAAACAATGTGAGATATGGATTTTTTGCTACCTGCAGCTTAGCACATGTGGAGGTTTCAAAGTCATGATTATAACTGCAGTGAAATTTTTTTCAGAGCTTCCACAGTTACTGAGATACTGGCAACTTAGTGTTACAAGGGTTCTTTTTCAGCTCTATATGGCTGCAGTATGGCTTAGTTGTTATGTGTATGTGGGAGTGCAGGGCCCAGAGGGCCCACGTGCCATAGATGCATATCGTTATGCACAAATGGGCATCTTGGTGGGAGCAGGGCCCGGGGCGGGCCACGCTCACCAACACATACCATTTACCAGTTACATTACACTTTCTCAAAAAGTAAGGAAATTCATTGCAAAAACTTTGTTAATGCATCAGTTGCTGTTGAAATGATAAAAGTAAGGAAATTAGATGCTAGGGTTGGCCTAACCCCCCACCTACCACCCCACCCCACATCCTCCACACCAACATGCATCAGAGTATGCCATGGGGTCATTAGGCTTAACTCTCACCCCATTCCCCAATGCTGTATCATGTCAGCCTCTTTACACATGGAATGGGGTGAGAGTATGGCCTAACAACCCCATGTGACACCCCAATGCCTGTTTGTGTGTGGAGGATGGGAGAGTGGGGTGATAGGGTGTGCAGGGTTCAGGGATCAACACTAACATCTTACTTCCCTACTTTTGTTGCTTCAGCCCTAACTGATGCATTAACAAAGTTTGTATAATCGATATATATGTATGTATATATATATATATTTTATATATGTGTATATATATATGTGTGTGTGTGTGTGTATTGTATATATATATATATATATATATATATATATATATATATATATATTATACTAGTGAGACTGCCTTTTGAATGTTTGGTGCCAAATTATTAATCCCTTCAAAGTTATGAAATTTTTAATTTTCCCATAGTTTCCTAGGGGGAAAATTTATATGTCAGGCAAAGACATATTTTTTGCACAATAGGAGTATTGTACAAAATATAGCAGCTTATTTTCAAACAATAGGACTACTGTGCAAAAAATATCATCTTATTTTTGCAAAAAATGCTGGTATTTTTTGTACAGTTCATAGTCCTGCAATCTATTGAGCTGTGTTGCTGCTGCCATCTTGTTTTGCCGCTTAGCTAGGATGTTGAAGTACTGAAGGTTTTAAACACAGAAGGAATCAGAAAACAGCCAAAGAGAACCTCTTCAGGTGTTTTCTGATGTTTTTTTCATGTTTTAGACTGGACCCAAAGAAGGTTTTTCTTGGGTGCCAGCTTATACAGAGAATGACTTGGAGTCCATTCTCTGTATTAGAAGAGCGGTATTTCCTTGACTTCAGCAGTAGCCGCAGCTGGAACTTGTACTGCTGGATGCAGAGTCAAGGAAGACCTGCTTTGTGCACTTTGTGTGCATAATACATACTGTGTACTGGACGTACTGGGAACCCACCCCAGTGTGCCCAAATGTATTGTATCCTTGAAAAATCGTGACAAGAAGAAAAATGTCCCCCCGAGGTCTTTTCTTCAAAGCAGAATCCTGCATTGACATTTTCAATAATTTCAGTGCAGGTTCCTGCGTTGAAGTACTGTAATGTGCTGCACAATGCTTTCCAACACCAAAGCAATATGCAGCACATTACAGTACTTTGATGCAGGATTCTGCACCGAAATTATGGAAAATTTTGATGCAGGATTCTGCATGGAAGTTATGTAATGTGCTGCAGAATGCTTTCTGACATGGGGTGCCCAATCCCCGTGTCGGCATTGTGTGCACATTACTGTTGTATTGCCACCACTACTATTTTGGCACACTGGGAGCATACCCCAGTGTGCCCTGATAAGTTAATTCTTGGGTTCCAATACCATGATGCCCACTCCCGGTGTTGGATGTTACCCCCCACTGTCTTTCATTGCCAACTGGGGTGCCCAATCTCCCTGTCAGCATCACGTACATCCCCTCGCCCAACTCAAGTGGCACACTGGGAGCCAAATTGTTTTTTTTAATTTTCATTCCTGTAAATGAAGAAAACCATCCTTGAAGTCTTTTTTAATTTTATTACCTATAATGAAGAAAATGGTCCCTCGTCATCTCCCTGTCCCTCTCCCCCATCCCCACCCTCCACCTGTGCACCCAACTCCCTACACCCATACTTACCCTCCGGAGGTCAGGAGCTGTGATCTTCTCTGGACTGGGACATGTCTGATAGATAGATTGATAGATAGATAAAAAATGTTCATTTTTTAACAGGAGATAACCTTTAGGACCACAAAGCCCTGTTTTACAAAGTTGTCCTGTATAAGCAAGTGGTTACATAATAAGAAAGTACAAATCTTAACACAGTTTCATACATACAAGGACTAGCATACATGGACTATCATAGAAATAAATCCATAATACTTTTTTTTTCCAATTGTTTAACCAGATGAGACTCAGTAATTTGAAAGCTTTTTTATAGGTGCAACCTGGGAGCACAGGGAAGTTAAGTGACTTGCTCAGGGTCACACAGTATATGCAAATGGGGGCTGTAGAATTCAAACCCAAGTTCGAGCAGACTTGATAGACCATAAGGCCTAATCTGCTGGCAAATAGTATGTTAGTATGTTAGTAAGTCTCCAGATTTGCAGCTCAGAGCCTTAAACCACTGTGCTATACTGCCTCCCAAATTTAACATTTAGCAATCACATATAAAACAACCATAAGGTAACTGTTCTTTGCTATCTCAATACAGTTACTATAATTGTGAATCTACTATAAAATAAATATTACAATAACAAGAAAAAGGTCACACATAGAACAATTCAAATAAACATCTATTAGCAACATCGGTACTCCATACTATCCACAATTTAAGCTAAAATCTTTTCACAAACAATTTATCATATGGCACTAAACACTGGCAATTGACATTAGATCTAAACTCTTCCTGAACTGTCCCAAACTACTTGGATTTCTGGTTTCTAATTTTAGTTCATTCCATATGTTGGGGAGATAATACCTCCTTTGCATCTGATTATACCTATTCTTGACTATAGGGATCTTTAAACCTCTATTTTGTATAACCCTCAGAGTATATTTGTTTGTTATCTTGGAAGCATAAGGTGTTACATTTTTGTCTCCTTCTCCAAATTCCACATACACTTTTTGACCCAACCATTTCTTTCTCCGTGTTTCCAGTGTATCCCAATTTAACTTTTGTTGTAAACTGAAGTGGTGGGTATTGAAGTGACATTTTTGAACATATCTAGCTATCTTCAGATACACTTTAAATTTTCCAGTGTAGTTTTAGGCGCATGCTGATGAATCAGACTCCCGTACTCTAATATTGGCAGCAGTAATTGCTGTGCTACTTCATTTCCATCCTCTCTTGACAAAAATTAAGTCTTTCTTCATATGACCCCCAGTCTGACACTCACTTTCTTTGCAGTGTTGGCTACATGCTCCCCAAAAGTTAAATTGTCATTCAGTAATACCCCCAGGTATTGTACCACTTCATCCAGCTCTGAGCTATCAAGGGTAGTTATATATTGTCCTTGATTAGATGCCTTAGCTACATTTTTGTTTGACATAACATAACTTGAGTTTTTTTCTTACTCAGAATCATTTTAGAGGCATCCAGCCAGCACTGCAGAGCATTGAAGTCAGACTGTAAGGTGTTTTATAATTCTATTGTAGTTTTTGCTCTAGCAATCAGGGCCATATCATCGGTGTATAGAAGAATTTTACACCTGTCAATCAATTGTGGCAATGCATTTATATAGATTAAAAACAAAAGGAGACCCAAGATTGAGGCCTGGGGACACCCCTATAAGTCTTTTCCTTCTCAGATAATATGCCACCCACACAGACCTGCTGGGTATGCTCTGTCAGGTAAGACAACATCCATGTTTTTACTGGCTCGGACATGCCTACAAGCGTAAGCCTTTCCATCAGTACACTATAGTCCACCAAATCAAAGACTTTGGAGTGGTTGATGAACACCGCTCCCACAGACTACCTCATCTCCAGTCCATTTGAGACTGTATTGAGAAAGTCTGCGAGAGCAGTGTCCGTCGACCTCTCTTCTCTAAAGCCTGCTTGGCATTCCATTAGCAATTTATGTTTTTCTAAGAACTCACATATCTGATTACATACTAGTCCCTCAAAAACCTTAGAGACTGTAGACAGCAGAGCTATTGGGTGATCATTTGTTAAGATATCTCTAGTTCCTCCCTTAAATATGGGTATTATTTAAGAATTTTTCCAGAAGTCTGGATAAGTCCTCTGCTGTAAACTGGTATTAAGTAGATCTGTTATGGTTGGAATTATCTGTTTAACAGCATCCTTTAACAATTTTATTTCTACCTGATCTAAAATTGTGATATGTTGATCTGGTTTTTGGGAGGGTATTTTGTGAAGTGAGTGGAACATCCAAATTATTTTTAACAACTAGATCTGGAAGTTTACAAAAATAATGGTTCAGATTACTTGCAATCTGATGTATATTTATTTCTTTGTTACATTCATCCTGTATGGATATATCCATATCCTTTTTTATTTTCCCTTCTCATTGTTTTATTAGTTTTCACTATTGAGCAGAATGTTTTGTCTGTTCTATTTTGTCTTTGTAATACTTTTTTCTAGTCTTTTTAATCATGCTTTTGCATTTGTTCCTAATTTTTTAAACAATCCCAGTCTTCTATGTTTAGAGATTGATTTGACTTTTTCCACACTCTATCTTTTCATCTAATCTGTTTTTTTATTTTGTCATCTACCTAGAGATGATGTTGTTTCCTTTCTTTTATTTGTTTGAAAGGAGCATTTTTATTGCAAATATCTACAAAAATATTGGTGAATTCTTTAACCACCAGATCAACGTCTGGACTGAGGTTTATTCATTCTCATTTTACATGTTCCCATTGTTGTTGGAATCTTGTTCTATTAAACTTCGTATAGTCTCTTATAAATTTCACTTTTGGTGGATTTAATTGATTATGTTTACATTCTATCTTGCATTCTATGTAACAGTGATCCCCTAAATTTGTTGTTCCTACTTTGAAGCTGAATGGTTTTAAACCTGTAGTCACAAATATTAAAGCTAGTACATTTCTGTTACTCTGGTACAAGCTTTTTTGTGTTGGGATATTTATAATCTATGTTAGACCCAAAAGTTGTAATTCTGCATCTAATTTTTGGCCTGTAGCTGTGCCCCAGGTGCAGTTAAAGTCACCTACCAGGACTGTATCCTTTTGTTCCACTATAGTGGTAAGTTTGCATGATAGTGTTTCAAATTCTGCAAGCCGAACTGCGAAATGAGGAATTGGGTAAGCACTGTATAATGGGACTCAGTGTTTTGTTTTTTTTTTAACTTAGGTTGCTATCTCAACCATTTTCAGGAATTTTGGCCCCAAATTTTCAACATGGAGTTCTTGGGACCCCTCCTCATGAATACTGTACTGTCATTTCATTTCTCAGTCCTGAAAGGTGATTTTATGGTCACTGCACAGAATCACTTTTTGGGACCGATTCATGAAATGACAGTGCTACTGCTCATGAGGTGTGGTCCCAAAAACCCCATGTTGAAATTTTGGTGAAAAAATTCCCATAAATGACTGCATAACTGCAACACTATTTTTTACGTTCATGGTCGTATTCCTATTATAAAGATACGAGTGTCACAGTCATATTTTAAATTATCATGGTAAAACTTCCTTAATGCAACAGTTAGGGTGGATGGCTTTGGTGGTATGTTTAAGAAGTTGTATGTTATTTCTATTGCGTTATGGTGTGTATTGTTATTAGTTGTCTTCTCTTGTACTGCCCCCCAGTTGTATGTGTGTTCTGTGTGTGTGTCTCTGTGTGTGTCTATGTGTGTTTGTGTGTGTGTCTCTGTTTGTCTATATGTTGTAGTGGTGCTGTGGAGGGGGAAGTCAGATTTAGTGTGAAAACCCTGACATTGAATTTCCCTGCTTTTGTCACTGTAGTAAGAACCCTAACTGTTGCATTAACAATGATTTTTGCAAATAATTTCCCTTATTTTTTTGACAATGTAAGAAACATAACCAACAGACAACTGCCCAATGAGAACCTAAAAGTAGTACTATGACATAGTTACGTACCTCACACAGTAACTGAACATCTTACAATACTTACTATATCAACAGTATTAAGACTAAGTATCACTTCATGCAGTACAGTCAATGATAGTGTACATTATACAAAGCAGTAGATGCATAGCAGAAACCATATTAGTCAGAGTGACTGCCATGTGTGTAGCAATGACATGTATGCTTGGGCACATAGAATACTAATGGTAGCTACACATGGTACTCATAAACCATTCTACACCAGTACATATGTGCAGCCATCCACAAGCAAAATGTCATTTTCTTCTGCATAATCTCAAGTCTTGGATGAGCAAATTAGATTGATGAGACATATGTAGTGTAGAATGACCTCAGACTGTTGGAAAACTGAAAAGTGTACTTACATCTGTATTTGCCTGTAAGGTGCACAGTGTCAACACGTATTGTCTGGCTTATATCAGATCATATCCTATGTGACATGTTGAAGAGATCCATTAATAAACTGATCACCACAGTGCAATAGCACATAGTTATAGCATCAACATGTAGGTAATACTAGTGATCTACAGTGAAGGCAATAATAACTAAAATGTGACAAAGCATACAACCCACACCAATTAAGGCCCGCTTAGGCTGTTTATTATGCTAAGATCACAGCCACAGCTACTTTAAATATAGCCATCATGAATACATGCATCTACTTATACACTCGCTGTAATGTTTCATAAACATGCAGAGATATACATACACATCAAAAGCAAAACTGGCATGCAACAGCCTATGGACTGCAGTACTGTATGAAATGTAAGTGGTATATATCACGATCTCCATTCTTCAGCCATATGAAGTTCATTGTAATTCTTCAGGATCAGAACATAAGCATCTTTTAGGTTTTGAGGCAATCTCAGTTTAAAAGAGCTCATGTAGTCATTGCATTTCATGCACCTGTTGCTTTACCTGAGCCATTTGACATAATGGCCTGAATGTACAGACACTCCATGGTGGAATATGATAGCCTGAGTATCGAAACATGATCCCATGAATTGTACTTTTCCAGCTACAAAATCTGTGATTGATATCTCAGCTCATAGTCCATGTGCATCAAACCTTTGCAAGACTAGAAGCAGATACTGAGAAGAGGTTCTAAGTTGTATGGACTGAACACACTCTCCTCCACACTGGCTACACCTCCAGCCACACTCAGCATTCTTTAGCAGCTGCCTGAACTTAATAGAATTCACCTGTAGAACATAGAGTGATATCCACAACATGTCTTCTGTCACTTTCTTTTGTGAAAGCTGACAAGTCAAGCAACTGTACTTTGTGACATAAGTAACAGCAAAGTACTGTCGCATTGGAATTACATCAGAGTCCAAACTGTTTATGATAGCTATCATAAACTCAGTTACATCTTGTTGGATGTTGTCAGAAAATGATTGATGCCCGTCATATCCACCCAGAACACATTGTAAGGGTATCAGAGTTTGTATCATATTGTCATGTTTTTCAGTATCATTAATAACCTTTTTTAGTGACTGAGACAGTGGTGTGTCACAAGAAGAATGAATAGTCCTCACAAAGTGAGACATATGCAGAAATGCTTGGATTGCAGAGTTAGCATAGCAGTTAATTCCAGTACTGTTGTCAAATGCTGGAACAAGAGACATACCAAGTACCTTCTTATGTGGTGGAGAGTCATTTTGTCATTGAGATTTAGAATCATTCTTTATGCTGTCAGCATTCAAACTGGGTCTGTCTGTTTGGTACCTGTTTTTTACACTGGAGGCTGTCACTGTAGCATCAGTTTGTGACCCATGCACTGCAGTGATATCAGAGGCAATAGTGGCTTGTACTGAATTTGTAATCGGTTGTACTCAATAACACATTGTCTGTCAGCATGTACCTTGTGTGGTGCAATATTGATTATATGCAACCCAGGTAAAGTGTGTACACGTGAAAGTGCACAACATAGGTCATTCCATCTTTAAAGATGCCTGTGCCTATGCCAACTATTTCTGAGTCCAGACTAAGCCCTTGTGACTTGTGGATGGACACTGCATTTGCAACACACACAGGAAACTGTTTCCTTGTCACATATATGTCTTTCATAAACTGAAACTTGACAGTAGTGCTAGCAATAGGCAAGGACTGCTCAATGTTGTCAAACTTCACCACAAGTGCCTCAATGAATGTCCTTTGAACATTGAATTCATAGCCAACAATATGTCCCATTGCACCATTTACCATGCCATGTTCAACATCAAGGTTGTGTTGTAGCATGATGCTTGCATTCATGCACATAGTTAGAACAGCTTCTAACCCTGCTGTACGAGACACATCTGACTTCAGCTCAGACAATCTCTTGGACAGCTTTGCTGCAAGATTCCGGCTCAAGAGTGCACCATCAACAGTGTCAACAGCATGCAGAGTAATGATCTCTTGACTCTGTTTCTGCAACATAATGGTGTTGAACTCAGCACACTGCTTCAATCGAGGCAAGAGGTACACAATTCGAACAGACTCTGAGTAAACAGAAGTGAAAAGATCACATGCTGCTGTCAGATTATTGCAGTCAGTACTGTTGCATCGTGTCCTCAAGACAGCAGCATTTTTCTATGACAATGACCCAGTTTGAGCCTGATCCACAAGTATTTTGTACCCCAGATCACGGCTCTGCTGCATATTTTCATACAGTTGTATGTAAGTAAACAGCTCCCAAAGATTGATTCCTCCAGTGGACCCAATGTTTTTTTTGCATCCTTCACAGACAGTGCTCTGAAGACATGCTGTCCATTCACAGGTGCAAGTTGTAGGAGGTCACCAAACACAACAACACTCTTACCACCAAATGGCTGCCCATCATCAGTACCAAGTATCTCTTGGAGATGAAGATGTATACATGCCAGCATGACCTTCGATACCATACTAATCTCATCAATGATGAGCACCTTCATCTTCACAAACATTGGTCATAGCTCAGATGCCATTTCATGAGAGAGTTTACAATACTCTCCTGTCTTACCATACTCTACAGGTAACATGAACAGCCTGTGTAGAGTCAAACCACCAATGTTGTATGCTGCCAATCCAGTTGGGGCAGTAACAGCTACAGACATCATTTCTCCTGTTTGCCTCATCTCCACTGTAACTGCTTTGATAACAAAACTCTTCCCTGTTCCAGCAGAACCACTGTCAAACAGTAACAGAAGCTCATAGTTTGGACATGTACATTGCTTCCTGTCATGATGGATACCATGTATGACTGATTTACGGAAAGCATCAAATGCAGCATATTGCTGCACATTGGGCTGATCAATCAGTGCACTTGGATCACCTGTAAGATAAGAAGAATGTTCCATTGCACTTTTTGCCTCACTCATAATCAGGATCATTCAGTGGTAGTGGAGAACCTACAATACCATCTCCCTCAGGATCCAAATTGAATTTCCTGGAGTATCTTCTTCAAGCTACTTCTTAGCTTGCTCCATCTGCTCTTTCTCTAATTCCAATCTGCTAATGTATTTTTCAGACTGTTGACTCCTGAAGGTTTCATATGTTAGGTAGAACTGTTCTTCATATGTGTCACAGTCTCCTCTTAGTGTCTGCTCATCCCTCCATGGTTTAAACAAGAACAACAGAGCAAAATAGTAATGTTGCTTGCTGTCTGTGGTAGAGAGACTCACTTTGCAGTGGTCAATCAACAGTGGCTTATTCCTTTTAACAAGGCAACCATCACAATCTCTGAATTATAGATGTCTCGAGTCTCATCTGGTGATACATCTGTCTTGTAGTCATACCACTGAGCCACATGATACAGCCACATGTCATCCATTGCATCTGACCGCTTGGGGTAGTAGGTGTCAATGAGATTATTCTTCAGAATATTCTTTGACGAAGGACAGTGTGCAGCCAACTCTTCAATCTCATCATGAGATTTCAAGACATGTTTTCAGTTCTCTTTGTAGTTCACATTGAGAAACTGTACAGCATCAGACTTGCCATTCAAGTGTGTCCCAATCAAGCGATCACTGGCCTCGTATGCTCCACAGTCCCTGTGAGACAGTGTCTTCAATCCCAATAACCAGAGTTGTGAACTCAATGATCGATTGGATGCTGCAATTTTTTCCCAAAGCTCAAGCAAACTTTTCTGCTCGTGTTAAGTAATGTACAATGTGACATAACGGACAAGAGACAGTGAGTTGTCAGCAACAAACTGCACATCAATGTTTGCTTGCCACATCAGGAGTAGAGTAGGATTGTAGTAATTAACAAACACCTCATTCTTCTGATGAGGTAACTCGTAAACCCTCTTCACTGACTTTGCCTTGATATGGTGACGCATGGCTGAGAACAAGTCATTCATACATTCTTGCTGGCAAATACGTCTCGGAAAGCCAAATTGACACCTGGTGTACCACTGATTGTGGCTCTTCACTGGCCTGCGACAGTGCCTTCCACAAAGATGTCAATGAAAGTTTTACACCAGCTTCCACAGAGTGGGGTTGTCATACTGATCAGGGATCTGACAAGTTACATAGCATGTGATGAATCTCAACACTTTAGATGGCTCATTATCACCAATATGAGGTGCATCTTTGATCCACAACAGCATATGAATGTGTAGTGCACCTCGTGCTTGATATTCAACCCTCCAAAAGTAATGTTCAAGTAAGCCAAGAGGAGGATTTTCCTTTGACAAAATAAATGTCAGGATTTCTTGGAAGTGATGGTGAAAATGTGACACTGAAACTAGATCAAGTGAGCACATCTCACCAAGTGTCATAGATGATATGCCATCTACATCAGAGCTGGGCCATCTCAATAAGTCAGTCAACTCATCCCAACTGTACTTTGCACAACTCAGAGTCACAAACCAAGTGACTGCACCATACTGATGCAGCATGGTCATAACCTCAGAATGCCTGTGACACCAGTATTCTTTTGTGCCACATAGGTTTGACAAGAGAGATGTCAAATTCACCTGCAGTGTTTCATCCTTTTTTCCAGTTGATGTAGAAACTCAGCTGCTGTCATACACTCCAATGTCAGTCAAACACAGCATATGAGCAATGGATGCAGAGAGGACACTGAGATCACTCTCCCACATCAGGTGGAACAAATACTGTATGTTCCTACGAAACTTGCCATCCTTGTTCAGTACTCTTAATGTTTGATATTCAGCACCAGGAACACTAACCTCACATTCATCCAGTCAACCTCCTGTTCCATTTGGGAATAAATCTGGAAAACAGCAAGCTTCAAGTTGTTTCTCCCATATGCTAACAGGCCTACCTTCAACCTGTTGCATCTGATACATGTCAATGTTATCACCAACTGGATCTCTACCATGCAGATGGTGAATTGTGTACTGTTCATACACATGCTCATGAGTTGACACATCAACCTTCTCAATCATTGGCTTGGCAGTGTCTACCAGTCCAAACTGACCACTTATATCTGACAGTTCATGAACATCAAGGTCAGCATAGAAAGGGATATTGCTCTTGAGATACTGCAGTGCATGTTTTACTTTCTCATCATTGACAAGATCTTGCCAAATAACTTTGTACCTAATAGGTACACCATTCACCAGTATCACCATACTATTTTCCTTAGAGATTGTCTCCGCATTCTCTTTCCGTGGAAGAGGTAAATATATTACTGCCTCCTTCCGAGACTTCACAAGCTCTTTCTGGGGTACTTTGTGAGTCTTAGTGTTGAGCCGCAGAATTGTCTGAAATGGTTTCATGGTCTGTATCAATATCCATTCAAATATATTCAAGGAAGCAATTTCACTTAGTGTTTCATCAACCGCCATATTGTTTAAAACAGATCTGACTGGCAGGCAATTACTTTTCACCTTTGACAAACATTGCCGACACACAGTCACTACTGGATCCAAATCAAAGTTGATCTTCACCAGTAAATAAGCCACTAATCATGCCCACATATCATTGAAAGATCTAATCTTTTCAAGATTCACTGTAGCAGACTGCAAAGTGTAAAGCAATCTGTGACACGAGAAACAAAAAGAGTCCAACTTCTCTCTTAACTATCTCAAATATTGTTATGTCCTTGCCAAACCTTCTCAGGATCTCAGATTCTGACACACTGGCAGTGAAAGATAGTGTGGCAGAAGGATTTTCACAGACAGTGACAAGATGTTTACCAGCACGCTGCACATCTTGTATCACATGTTTTGCAGACTGTATCTCCTGCTGTCAATGACTCATCAAGCTGTTTGTACACTGAAACAGCTTTCCTGACCAGGTATATTTTACACACAAAACTAAGCATCGCAGGATTGTGCACAGTGATCATATGCCTTTGATGAAATACACTGTTGCAAACACCACTATCCAAGCAAGCTAAAGAGTGTCACAACAATCCCTTGTGCTTGAGGATTTCATAGAGATCAATCTCATGCAATACATCAGATCTCTGTTTCTTTGTACTTCTCAAAAATGTTTGTACATAATTAGCAATGGCATTAAATGATGATTGATGAAGAACAGGTGTCATCACATGTCCATGATCGGCAAGATATAGTGACAGCATTAGTTTGTGATTCAGCCTCATCATCTGAGACACTGTTCTTTTCTGAATGTGACACATATAGCACATTAGAAGCTTTCCAGCCTCATCAAGTGAGATGACAAGCTCCTTTGAGACTGGTTTATATGATTCCTCCCCAAAAAAAGCCTCTGAGTGTTCTCTGTGTAACCATATGCCTTGAAACACATCACAAAAGTTGTCTCTGTTGAGACATTCAACATGCAGTGGTCTGCCATAGACAGACTGTACAGTTTCATTGAAGTGTTCAATTTCTTTCATCATTTTCTTCCACAAACATGAAAGAACAGCAAGTGCCGTGTTCACAGATCTGTGAACTCCAAGTCATAGTTTCATCAAAGGCAATTTACTCTTGAGTCTTTTGCCTTGATGTCTAATAATGTTTGAAATTGTCCGTTCAACTCTAGCTTTGTAAGCAAGTCTTCAGAAGAAAGACAACTTGCTAACATGGCCACAAGTAGCAGACCTTCCTTTTTGTTTATGAGTCTAGATAGACATAGTCCAAGTATGCATGTGTGCACTGGATTGTCCCTTCACAGGAGTACATGTAGTGGTAAAGCATGATCCACTTCCATCACTCAATGTAGCAGAATGAGCGTTACCACTAGTTGCATGGAAGCCTTTATGGCTACAACACTTGGCAGTGTCTTTAACATTCTTTTTAATATGTTTTCTACCAGTACTACTCTTCATTGAGCTTACATAGACATCATACATATGTTTTCTAGTTGTATGTTGTTTTCTATACTTAGTAGGCATTTTCAAAAGTGAAAATTCACACTTCTCAGTCAATGTTAAGATAGTATATTACACACCTATAAAAGGAAAGATACAAAAAAAGATTAGTTGCATATTACCATGGAAAATGTTCAATAAAAATCTAATACAGTTGTACCCTGTCAGCTGTTCATTCTTCCATCACAGTATAAGAACCATATTGTGAAATTAATATGTCTTTCAATGGGAAACATAGGCCATATTGTTGTGCAATCATGCGCGACCATAATACATACAATCGCGATACTATTTTCTGCTTTCGTAGTTGTACCACCATTATAAAGCTAGGAATATCATGAGCATATAACAAATGGTCGCAATAATATTACACAACCACATTTTCTATACTGGTGTTGTCTTTACCCATTCATTGTGGCAAGCAAAACTGTGATACTGGTCTCCATTTTTGTCCAAGGTCTGTAACTCTGCTTGCACATATCTGCATTTTCACTGTTTTGTTGCACAAACATTCACTACAACCCTACATATACATAATCCTTACACAGTACTACTGAGTACCCCCCACGAAAGACCAGTCAGACCTGTAACAAACTGAAATACAGCACAACAAATAATCTTGAAGAAACTACTGTCTCTAATGTGTGTGACACCACAAACCCACCGACATGACTCTAGGCTCAAATGGTCAATGGAGCCCCCCCCCCACACAACACAGACACCAATTACAAATCAATCGCAGAGAAATTATTTCATAGCCTGAAAAGTACCATCTGTTCTCCTTGTGGAACAGCATATGCAAAAATACATTGCAAAATATCACTAATGTTCTGCTCCACTCTGTCCTTGTCCATTCTGCTAAAGCTACAGACCATTACCCATCCAAACAGTGATACACCTAACAATATTCAAAAAAGTGCCATATCTACTCCCTGTCAAACCCATACCCACCAACCCATGACTAGATATTACACAACATTCAACTGCACTATTTTCCTCCCTCACCCCCTCCTTCATCAACCCATGTTTGTGTACTACTGTAAGACAGATATTGCAAATAATACCCAGAACAGTATCACCCTCATATGCAACAGTCTCCACCTACTTGTGCTGTAGCCTAAACCAGATGTTGTGCCCTCTCCAAAAGCAACACACAACTATGCAACAACACCAGCAAAATCAACATGTAACAACTACTGTGTATAGCCTTTATGACATCCCCATGCCCCACATACATGGCTGTGGTCCACCACAGAGCCACATGGCCATACCCAAATACACTATAACAGACGAAATCATGTCAAAAAAGAATCACATGTATTCAGTATCACATCCCACACACAGATATATGACACAATCTTGCACTAACTCAAACCTGATGGCTCCCCTTCCCACCCAAGACAGCTACTTCCTGTAAATTTAAAACACATAGCAAAAATCACAGCCTGAAAACTACCATGTATACTCCCAAAGAGACAACACACCCACCTATTCATGAGGCAGTGTCACACACACACACACACACACACACACACAATCCCAGTATGGCACCTGAAGTCAACACTTACCACTCTCATAGTGCACATTCCCACAGTGAAGTAGCAAAGCAAACAGTAGTAAATGTAATTCTTGTGATCTACTATTACTGCGATCATTGTACATATGATCATGATAATCATATGTTCATAATGGCAATGTAACCATGAACATATGACGTAATACTGCAGTCATTATTGAAATGAATGAGGAAATTGTCATGGTTATATGAGCAATGTTTTTCCATTGGAATACATGCAAAATTGCGTGACACTCAACATATTGCCACGGTTATTTCAAGCTTTTCCATTGACATCAATGGCATACTATCATGATCAAAGAAAAAAATGTTGCAGACATACTCCTTGTGGTCGAGCTTTCTGCTCTTTCACCTGTCCTCCCATGATGCATTGCAACCAGGAAGTGCTTAAATCAGCTCTAGAAATGCCAGTGACCATGAAATGGCTAAAAAACGTATAAATACACTCCCACCACTATATTATGCTCACAAAATCACACTAATTAACTACATTAATGGCTATGATACTGTAAATAACTATAATTGTCAAACTTGCTCCACTAAGTACAGCCATGTTTTTTAACCTGAAGAAAACACCCACATAAGCAATCTGACCAATCAGAGACAACTGACACATAATTAACAGCCAACATCAACAAACCATATTATTACAGTAATATATGCATTTTTTATGCTAATGCAAACAACAGGAAACAGGTTAGTCCACCAATGAAAGAGCAGTAAAAATAAAGAAGAAGCAGGAAATCCTACCATATTTGGCAAACAGAGCAGCAGCATGCAACAGCAAGTAAGTCCAACATCTTAAGTTACTAGAAAAATATTTGTTTAAAATTACATACTTATGTAATAATTTGATGAACCTTAACAACAGAATTCTTAATTTTATACCAGTTTAACAGCCTGAAGTCTAAACATTCAGTGTACTATCATTTGTAACATAGTAAGTTAGTTCTTTAAATTGTACTCACCAGCACACATCTCAGTTCTAAAGGGACTGGCAGAGTCAAAGCCCATGGCTATGAAGCTGTCTCCAGCAAATCAGAATCAATCTAGTGATGGGTTTTTCCAAACCATCCAATCACAGACACAATAATTCCCACCAAAACAAAAAAAGTTTAGTCTACTCCACAGCCAATAGGAAAAAAATGTAGTAAGGCAATGCAAATTTACTGTTGGTGGTATCCTGTACGTGGTAGCCAATAAGTATTCAGTTTGGCAATGTTGCTGTATGGCTGAGGCAGGGAAACACAATTTTGAGGGAAAAAGTGACAGAACTCTTCAGATGCAACTAGCCATCAACAGACTCACACTCTCTTACTTCATACCTCTGTAATATTACTTTTAAAAGAAAGTACAATAATGGCAGAGAGGTCCAGAACCACAGCATGAATAGTCAGCAGCAGTTTAATTCATCATGGCAGTCAATATGCAAGTAGAAGTCACTTTGGAAGTGACTTAAACCTATCAAACTGTAAGGTTTATCAGTTTGGCAAGGGAGGCATGAGCTGGGAGCAGCTCATACCTACTATGCAGCACCTCTTGAGCAGCCACTCAGTGCCAGACATACTGCTGATCCATCTTGGAGGAAATGATTTGAGTGACAAAAGGTGGGTTGATTTAGTTAGTGAAACCAAACTGGACTTAGCTTTACTTACAGAGATGATACCTGCCTGTAAAATCATATATTCAGATATTACTGACCAGATGGTCTGGCGAGCAGATCAGCATATATATCTACTTGACAGAGCAAGGAAAAAAGTTAACATACACATCTCTGTATTTCTATGCTATCTGGGAATGTGAACAGTCTGTCATCGAGAAATTAAGGATTTTAAAGATTGGCTCTATTTAAGAGACGGCATCCACTTATCAGACACAGGCAAGTGCCTCTTTCTGGGAGACCTCTGAGATGCTATCCATGCTGTGATCTGAAGAGAAGAGTGTCTGTGTCAACAACTGTACATGAAAGGCTCTTTTAAGAGCCACCTTCATTTGTCAAAAAATAGAAACACTCACAGAATAATAAGTTATTTACGTGGAAGCATTGAGCAACAGGCTGTGTATAACTGTGGTAGCGTACAGATATCTTAGCTGGGGGGAAGGTGCATACTACAGTTACAGGTGTAGAACATGCACCATGTATCATTCAATGTCAGCTGTGGCAGGGACTATAGACAGTAGTTTTCACACCATTATTTGCCTCTGTGGCTTACATTGTGTGCAGCTATCTTGGATTGGGGAGGGGGTGCATACTAAGGTTGCAGGCACACGCCATGCAGCCATGTATTTGTCATTGCCAGCTATGACAGGAACTACAGATGGTACTTTTGATACTATTAATTGCCCTGTCTGACTTAGGTTCTGTACAAGTACCTTACCTCGGAGGGGAGGGGGGGGTTGGGGGATATTACTAGAGTTCAAGTCACACAGCATGTACCCATGAACTACTGGGTATCGTGTGAGAGGGACTATAGACAGCAAATGTAACACCATTGGATGGTCTCTCTGAGGTACGTTGTCTACAGGTACCTGTGCTTTGGGGGGGAGGAATAGTTGGGCTGCAGGCATACAGCATAAAGACATGTATTGTTGGTAGTCAGTTGTGACAGTGACTACAGATGGCAGTTCTCACACCATTACTTGCCTTCTATGGGTTAGATTGTCTACAGGTACCTTAGCAGGTGGGGGAGAGGGCCATACTAGGGTTGGAGGTGCACAGCATGTTGCCATGTATTACTTGTTGTCAAACATGAAAGCAATTACAGACAGTAGTACCGACACCATGATTTCACCTTTGTGGGTTATATTGTGTACTGCTATCTTAGCTGGGGGGGGGCATACTATGTTTAGAAGCACACAGCATGCAGCAATGTATTAGTCATTCTCACCCATTTCAGTGACAATAGACAGTACTTTTAACAGCACTATTTGGCCTCTCTGACTTACGCTGGGTACAGCTATCTTACATTGGGTGAAGTGTATACGAGGGTTAGAGGTGCACGGCATGCAGCCATGTATTTGTCATTGCTAGCTATAACAGGAACTGCCGATGGCAGTTTTAAACACTATTAATTAGCTGTGTGAGTTAGGTTGTGTACAAGGTTCTTACCTCATGGTGGGCGGGGTTGGTAGGGGCCTACCAGAGTTGAAACCGCACACCATATAGCCATGTATTACTCATTGACAACTGTAGTGTTGACACCATTATGTTGCCTTTGTGGCTTACATTGTGTATAGCTATCTTAGCTTGAGGGGGTATAGCAGGGTTTGTAAGCACACAGAATACACCCATCTATTAGTCATCAGGCATGACAGGGACAACACACCATAGTTTTCATAGATTTATTTGGCCTCTGGTTTACGTTCTGTAAAGCTATCTTACATTGAGTGGGGTGTATACTAGAGTTGGAGATGCACGGCATGCAGCCATGTGTTTGTCATTGCCAGATATAACAGGAAAATACAAGCGGCAGTTGTAACACTATTAATTGGCCTATGTGAGTTAGGTCGTGTACAAGAACCAAGCTTGCTGGCACACACCATGTAGCCATGTATTACTCGTTGTCAGCCATGACAATGAATAGAGACAGTAGTCCTGACACCATTATTTTGCCTTTGTAGGTAACATTGTGTACACCTATCTTAGCTTGGGGGTGCATACTAGGCTTGGAAGCACAGAGTATGCAGGCATGTGTTACTTGTTGTCAGCCATGACAGGGACAACAGACAGTAGTTTTCACAGCATTATTTGGCCTCTCTCTGGCTTACATTGTGTACAGCTATCTTACATTGGGTGGGGTATATACTAGGGTTGGAGGTGCATGGCATACAGCCATGTATTTGTCATTACTAACTATAACAGGAACACCGGATGGCAGTTTTAATACTATTAATTGCCCTCTCTGGCTTTGGTTGTGTACAGGTACCTTACCTCATGGGGGGGGGGCATGCCAGGGTTGCAGGCACTCACCATGTAGCCATGTATTACTCATTGTCAACCATGAAAATGACTAGAGACAGTAGTCTTGACACCAGTATTTTGCCTTAGTGGGTTATATTGTGTACAGCTATCATACCTGGAGGGGGGTCATACTAGGGTTGGCAGCAGCACACAGCATGCAGTCATGTATTAGTTGTTGTCAACCATGACAGGGACAATAGACAGTAGTTTTCAAACCATTATTTGCCCTGTGGGAGTTTTGTTGTGTTCAGCCACGTTATCTGAGGGGGGGGTGCTTACTAAAGTTCAGCTTGCAAAGCATGTAGCTATAGACTTCAGCATGTCATGTGTGACAAGGACTACAGCCGGTGAATCTAACACCATTGGTTGGCCTCTATGTGTCACATTTCATTCATGTACTTGCTCTTTGCGGTTACAGACATACTAGACTTGGTACCTTACCTTTGTTGGGGGTCATACTAGGGTTAGAGGAACACAGCATGCAGCCATGTATGACTTATTCTCAGCCATAACAGACACTATAGGCGGTAGTTCTCACACCATTGTTTGCCCTATCTTAGTGGGCAGAGGGAGATGCTACTGCTCTTGAAATTGTGCAACATGCACACATTTATTGCTGAGTCTTAGATATGACAGGGACTAGAGACATTTTTTTTCCTATCATTATTTGGTCTCTCTGGGTTAGGTAGTGCACATGTACATGAGATTTTAGAGGCGGGAGCAGATCAGTATTAAACTTTTACTATGTAATAATTAGTGACAATTTTTTTTTTCCAGAAATGCCAAGATATTGGACTGATACACAAATTCCTCTCCTGTTGGATGGCATAGCTAAAATAGCTGACCCAAAAGTAGTAATGAGGGCCACAAATGCTCCCCTTAAACAGACCTGGGTGGGCGTGGCCAAATTTCTCCCAAAGGAGAAAAACCCATTGGAAAAGAGATGGAGACTGTGCAGGGCTAAATGGAAGCTCCTGAGACAGAAGTTTTATAAACTTCAAAAAGTGGGAAAGGTCCCACAAAGAGACCGGGTCTGATACGATCAAGCATACCAATTCTGGCTGCAAGCCAAAAAACCCAATTTTGGGGAATGTGTATGGAACTGTAAGTATAAATCCTGTTGTTTATTTTCTATATAAGTAATACACTCTTTTTTGAAGAACCTTTTCTGATACAGTGACACATTGCTGCAACTTATGTGAACAGGAACTTCATAACCGACTCCTAAAAGTGTTGTGCTTCACTATGCATTCTGCCTCAGCATCCCCACAGACAATTAGTAACAGACTTTTCTTGTAAATCTTGGCAATCTGTTATTCATGCATTATTCCCACCTCTAGGATGCAGAAGTATGCTTGTGTTCTTACCTCTCAAGGCAAGTAAGGTTTTGAATCAACAAGAGACAAACATCATTGATAATGCTAATAGTTTACTGAATCTTATGTTTCCATCAGCTCTCTGTTTTCAATCGTTATACTTGCACCTAGTTCACAGTATTATTACTTATCTTATACACAAGAAGAGACAACTTTGAAAAAATTGTCAAAAAGTAATAAAACAAGTAATGATAATACGATGTGTATTGTGTTTATACAGTTATACAAAATAAAACACGACATCATTAATAATGCAATACAGAATATCATCTGATAGAATTGAAATCACTCATAATGTCTTCTGCCTTTTCTATCAGCAGCAACTGTAGCCAGAAGTGAGTCACCAGCAAAAGTACCAGGCCCGGTCCACACAGAGCAGGGGGACAGAACATGTTTCTGATGATGATGTCATCATCATCAGCTCAAAAGGTAAGTAATACCGTACTCTGCCAGAATAAGAAATGAAAGAAAAAAATTTTGTAAAAAAGCAAACAGCAAAGTTGCATACTGCACAAACTAATTCCTATACAGTGCTGAGATACAACATTTATAATAATAGCTGTCTGAGGAAAAGTATTTAAATAATTTTGCTTACTTCTGGAGGTAATTCTTATGCTGATATTACCAAAAAAAGTATGTCTGTAAAACTACAGTTAGAAATCAGCCAGTACTGAACAAAATAAATAGCTGTGTCTACTATAAATATTGCTTGCAAATGCATTTCTTATTATAATTCCAATACTGTTTTTCAATGTACAGAGAATGCAATTGCTAAAGTCCCATAATACTATATAGGGTAGATGTCACTATAGAAACAAGCAAACCCTCCACACTGTCTCAGTCTCTACACCACCACAATCAAATGTTAGCACAGTCCTGTGTAGTATCATATTTTAGAATACCAACCCCCCAAACCTCTTGCACATTATTAAGTGTATCTCTCTTGCTGTGTCTGTCTTGTACCATATTTAGACAATAATGACCTCAGAGCCAGTCATTTCATAGAGATTAATGACTGGCTGAAGGAGTACAGTGGCCTGAGGCACAGCCACAGGTCAGCCTCACCCAGCCGGTATTAATCGACAAGAAATGATAGGCTCAGAGGTCATTATTGAAATTAGCTATTTCACCTGCATAAATAAACACTGACCTCCCAAGACTACTCAAACTTCTCTGTGGCACAGTACAATGACTATCTTAACAGCCTGTACTGGAGTCCCATTAGGCTCCTTCCCTCCTTGGAAGAGGCACTAGAATACTTCCACAAATCATTGACTAAGGCAGCCAACCTCTTTGCACCACTGAAGCAGCTCAGGGCAAAAGGTAGCTGCTACAAGTGGATCTCACCAGAGCTAAAAGCCCAGATGATCTGCCGAGACAAGGTCTGGAAGAGATTTAAGAACTCCTATCTCCCAGTTGACCTTGTGGCATACAAAGCCCTGTGCAACAAATGCAAAAGCACCACTAAACTGGCCAAAAGGGAGTATGTCACCCTCCTCAAAAAAAAAAAAAAAACAGCCTAGGTAGCACTAAACTATTTTGGTCCCATATCAATGAGCTAATCAGAGGAAACACCAAGGCTGAACCCCACTTGATGGAGGTTAACGGTAAGCTACTGAGTGATGGCCCACAAATCGCCACAGCCCTCAACACTCATTTCACCAACCTTGATGCATACAAGGCCGGACTACCCCCTCCTACCCCGGCACCACACAAAGCCGATCCCCCAAAACTACAGTGACCATTATTTCACCTAAGGCTGGTGAGGACTAAAGAGGTACAGACTCTGAAGAGGGCCCTGAAAATCAAAGGCCCAGGAGGACCTGATGGAATCAACCCCAGGCTACTTAAGGATGGTGCCCTATCCATCTCCAGACCTTTGACGTGGCTCATTAACAGATCGCTGCTGGAAGGAACCATTCCACACCAGTGGAAACAGGCAAACGTGGTTCCCATACACAAGGGTGGCTCCAGGGAGCACACAAGCAACTACAGGCCAATCTCCCTGCTCTGTTTGCTTGCCAAACTGCAAGAAAGGCAAGTCCCAGGCCGCTCCTGTAAAAAAGCTTTCAGCTTAGTGTGCTATACCTGGTTAAACAACGAAATAAAAAAAAAAAAAAAGGTTTATATACAGCCAATTCCGTGACTACCTGGAGACTCACCATCTACTGGCCTCCTCTCAGCACGGTTTTTGAACCAACCATGGCACAGACACTGCCCTCATGAATCTCACGACAGACATACTCAGAGCCATGGACAAGGGGACCCCCTCCAGGGTGGTATTCATTGATCCATCCAAGGCCTTCAACCTTGTTGACCACTGCCTTCTGCTAGACAAGCCGAACAACATAGGCCTAGACCCACTTGCTCTCAAGTGGTTTGAGAGCTATTTATCTGGCCGCACCCAAAGAGTCAACTGGAAGGGAGTGTTATCAGACCTACTACTCCTAAAAGAGGGAGTACCACAGGGCTCAATCCTAGGTCCCCTAATATTCTCGTTGTTCATGAATGACCTAAACCTACACTGCGGGGGTAGCTCGGTAGTACAATATGCATATGACACAGTCATTTACCGCTCCTCGGACAACCTGGCAGATCTTGGCCCCTCACTCCAATCTGACCTCATGGCACTGGAGGACTGGCTAAAAATAAACAGAATGGTCTTGAACGCAGGCAAACAAAAGTCATGCTGTTCGGGCCCAGATCCCTAGGGCAAGACAGGACCAACACTCTACAGCTTAACTCACTTGCAGAGACCAGCACTGAAGTGGTGCCCACCTTAAAATATCTAGGGCTCACGCTTGACCAAGGGCTCACCTACAAGGCCCATGTGGAACAAGTGACCAAGTCCATCCACAGGAAACTTGACATCCTGTATCGGATCAAGGATCAGCTTATACCTAAAACTAGGCTCTCCATTGCCTCCAGCATACTACTCCCCACACTGACCTACACTGCTCCAGTACTACAGGGCATGGCCAAGCTGGAGGTCCACCGGCTGCAGATCCTACACAACAAGATAGTGCGGTTCGCTACCCAGAAACACTCCAGAAGCCACCACTGCGATACACTGGCCAAATTACAGTGGTCTTCTCTTGAAACCCACCTTCAATATCCCCTCCTCTGCCTAGCATTTAAGCTACTCAGCCCGGTGGCTCCACCCAGCCTCGCAGCTACAATTGCCCCCAAGCACAACCCTCTGACCCTGAAGACCTCAGGGCGGACTCTGCTGGAAACCCCCAGGGTTAGGATCCAAGTGGGCGGCAAGTCATTCTCCACCACCGCCCCTTATCTGTGGAACAAACTTCCAGCAGTGGTACAGGAAGCCCCCACTCTCATGAACTTTCAGACCAGGCTCAAGACATACCTGCTTGAGGCCAGCACTTGCCACTGTCAGGGCACCTGACAGTCCCCCCACCAACTCATGCTAACCACCTCACTTGCACAAACTTTGCATTGAAGTATCCCCTATCTCAGTAACTCACCAATGTTCTTGAGTCATGCCATACCATAACAGATAGAATGCTATTATTGCTCTGTGTATGGGACATAAAAAAAGAAAACCCTGTAACTATTGAACCTGTATATATTCTGTAACCTTCTCACTTCCTGTATCTCTCCATGTAGTGTCTCCCTGGATTGTCCCTGAAAAAGGGACCTTCAGGGCTCAGCGGGCCTACCCAGACATCAAAATTTAATAAATAAATAAATATAAGTCTTATTGCAATAATAATTTTTCTTTGTTTTTTAAACCATTTTTTGTAGCAGCACAAGCTGAGCGGCTCTCATGCCGGTCACTTCTAACATGTTTCAGAACAGCACATCAGCCAATCAATGCGCTAGCTCACTAAATGAATAATTAATTATACACATAATTCAGATTTTTGCCTTGTATTTTCTACCAGTAAATGACCCAGGTCCACCTTGTAAATGAGTTGTCTCAGTGCTGTTTCACCTGCATAAATAAACACTGATTGATTGATTGATTGCTTAATAACCTATGTAGATATATGTAGTAATAAGTTGTTAACCTTTTTTCACAGGACCACTGGAGACCAGGACTTTATCTGCAATAAAAACAGAAGCAGAAGAAACTGGCACATCAGAATGTATGAAAATAGTACAGACCCATCAATAGTATAAAATTGTACTAAAGCATATGCCAACTGTTTAAATATGATGCATAACTGGACTATTTCAGCATAAATGTCACTATTAACTGTTAAATTGCTCCTGCCTAGCTGATGTGCCTTTTGAACATTTTGTGAAAAAAATGTTGTTCCATTGAAAAGTAATGAAATATTCAGTGTCTCATAACGCCGCTTTGAAAATCTATATGCACTGCAAAAAAGATTTCTCGATCATATTTTCTAGATGTGAGCTTTGAAAAAATTGTGTCATGCTGCTACCATCTTGTCATCAGTTCAGTAGGGGGAAAAAGCAAAGTAGATAAAAAAGTACTGCAATTTTCAACACCACAACCATTAGATGTAACTATTCAGCTTCTCAGGAACAGAAATCTGTCATAACTCATTCAGCAGTTGGTCTGTAAATGTGTTTTCCAGCTTGTTCCCAAAATTTGCTCACTTTAGATCACCACAGTATGAAAAGCGACATGACACTATGCACGATTTTACAAAATACAACCTCAAAACTATTTTTTTAAGATCGCGGCTGTTTTCCCATTATGAAGCTAGGATTGTCATGATCATATATCAAATGACTGTGACAATAGTGCTAAACCATATTTTCTGAAAATGTTGTTTTCTTTGTCACTTGATTCTGGCAAGCTGGACTGTGATATTGCCTTGAAACTTTCTAGGTATCAAGACGTAGAGAGACAGTCTTACTTTTAAAACAGTGTATAATGTTACCTATTAAGTAATGCATCCCCAAATAACATATAGCACACAAATAGTATGTCTCTACACAAGCACAGGTGACATTATATGTATCTTCTAGTTTATGAATGCAACCTGTTGCAGTCACCACTTTGTTGCAAATTAGTGAAGTTATATTGAACAGTTTAAATACCAATTCTCATAATTCGTTA
Source organism: Neoceratodus forsteri (assembly GCA_016271365.2). NCBI lineage: Eukaryota > Metazoa > Chordata > Ceratodontiformes > Ceratodontidae > Neoceratodus > Neoceratodus forsteri. The sequence continues at coordinate 249,675,962 of CM057450.1, read as the reverse complement.
AGAGGCAGACATCTTAGAATTGCATAACAGTCATATAGTGTAAATTAATAAGTTGTCATTTTTAACAGAAACATTGGACATCATTTCAATGGCAGTCATAAAGACTGAACTGGAAGAAATGGAGACATCAGCAGGTATATGCACAACACACACCATCCAACATTATTTAACTATTATAGACACATTCCTCATCACATGATTACACAACCAGATGTCTGATTCTGTATCTCCCAACTATCTTCATTAAATGTGCCAGGTAACTTGTAACAAATTGCTCTGTGTCCCCACTACTAACATGCACCCATACCAATGCTCAAACTTAAGCACAAGACCACAACTCAAGTGCCTTCACTGTCTGGATACTCATGTATGTCAGTACAAGCAATGGCCACCAATGTGTCACTAGTTATATTTAAGCAATAAGGAACAATAGGGTGTGGGTTAGCGGCGATTTGCCCACGCCTTGAGTGGAGTGTCACAAGGAGCACCTGAATGAGTTAACCACACACAACGTGGGTAAATGTCCCACTAAGTCACACCCTGGAATGCCTTATTGCGATTATACAATTGACCCATGTGTACAGTAAATGTAAAATGTGTTTACTTGTGCTTTTTATAATTGTCATTCCTCACCCGTGTCTTATGCAGGATTTAACCACGGTCATGTGACATGTTCTCAGCAATGAGGTTACAGGATTTTATCACACCATTGTATAATTAAACATATTCATAGAAAATAATGATAAAAAAAGAACATTCAATATCTTTCGAAACCCAGACAACAAATATAGCACAATGTTAATAAAGTAAGCAAAATACATAGAACAAACTCACAGTAAATGAGGCACAAACATACATTTGCCAATTGTGCTGGTATTGAACAGCTAAGACAGATAACATTTTTCCAGTTCAATTACTAAGTCATTAACTGTTGAATTTTTAGCAGAGTTCACCGAATGCAATATTATATGTATAAGCAAAAAATATGTTAAAATATACTGAATACAACAATTATTTGTCAAGAAAAATATCATGCTGATCACCTACATTTCTCTCTCTCTCTGTCTGTATTTCTTTGTCTTTCTCCACAGGTGCAGAGGAACCACGATCAGGACAAATTTGTGATTACCTAGCCACTCTGATTCAGGCACAAAAATACAACAATGAACAAATTGGGCAACTTATCAAATTAGTAAAACATCAAAATGCATGGAAATTTAAAAATACAAAAATATTAATGAGCATTAAAAAATCATAATAGCTAACACCAATCAAATCATGTGCCTGAATCAGACTGTCCAGGTGCTCTCAGGCACCATCAGCAAGACAGTCCCACAGAGCCAGCAACTGATCCCTGTTCCTGCAGAAAGACAGCAATGCCCTGGTCTACAGTAACCTGATGTTCTGCCCCCTGTTGGAAATATTCTTTTGTGAACCTTTCCCACTAAAGGAGCTTCCTTTTCTCCCTGCACATTCCACCAACCATCTCCATACAGGTCTCCTCAAAGGCCTCCAACAGAAGAGGAATTAAACAAGGTGTGACCATAGGTTACATTTACAGTGTGTTAGTCACCACCTTGTGCTGCAAGTAAGCAATAATACAATCCACAGTGGGCAGTACTGGGCAATACTGGGCCACCCAGGACTGTGATGAGCCCCGATGCCACAGGTGGAGGGCCTTATAGCCCCTGAAATGTCCAGTATTGCCCAATACCGCCTACCATGGACCGTATTATTGTGCTTAGAAAAATGGGCCACTGTAGTCTACATGTTTGAAAAAACAAATGCCATGTTGAAATATTAAAACTTAACAGTTCCATTCATCATGACAAAAAAACTCATCCACCTGCGTTACAATTGATATTTTTGAGCTAGGTATGTTTAGTTGTCATGGTTAGCCCTCCCAGACACACTGGTTTAGAAGTGGTTAACAATTTTAAGACTGTCTTGTGACGTAACTGCAAGAGATAAAACTAAAACATAAAGTCTACTTTTTCTTCCAGTGGCACTTACATGACTTGGGACTGTGCAGCAATGAGAGGGGGAGGGAGGAGAGGTGAACGTTAAGCTGAAAAAGTATTCAGCACATCAGCCATTGTTTTAGTACTCTGTTCCACTTTTATTTACCTATTTTTAAACTATCCAGTTTGTTGTGGTTGGGATCCAGACCACCCGCTACCATTCAGCACACCCATATGTCAATAGACAGACACAGTACTCTGCAGCTTCGAGTATGCAGTGCATCAATTAAGGTAATAGGGTGACTTTCTCAGGTAACTGACAAACAAAAAAAGTATTAGATAATTGCTTATCTTTTTGTTTCAAAGACTTCCAGGACTGTAGGTAGGGATGGGGATAAATGAGCAGTGAGTACCAAGTTGTGTGCAGCACTATATAAGTGAGAAAAAACTGCTTGCAACAGTGCTATAGGACAAACAAACAAAACAGATAGTTTACCATGCCGAATGGGTGTGGTTAAGCAATATACCACATCCAGGGTGTGGGCATACTGATGGATTTACCACGGCTGGTGTGGTACAGTTGTGACATACTGCCGAGTCACTTAACCACACCAGCAGTGGTAAATCCACCAGTATACCCACACCCTGGAGGGGTATATTGCTGTTATGTAATGGGCTCATTTTCATTTTTGGAAAAAAAAGTAGGAAACTTTTTTATTTTATTTTATTGCTGTGGCAAAAAAAAAGTTCCTTATTGCTAGGTAGAGTAGTGTCTCTCCCCACCCCATGACACTTTACTTTTTCAAGAAACTCTGTGTCATGTTTACTATTGGAGCAGTGTGTCTTTAAGATTTTTTTTTTTATCTACCTTGTGGGTCTCTATTTCCTTGCTGGTTTTTGTTGGATTGAAATATGTGGGAGCTTGTGGATGTACTTGGAAAGAGGCTGCAGGTTGGTAGTCAGTTTGTGGGTGGATTGAACTTTCGGTGCTGGTGTGGTTTGCGGCCCCATTGTGTTTGGGACTGAAATTGTTTGGTGATGCTGGAGGACCTTCTTCAGTATTTAGAGGTACAGTTTTAGGATTGGAATATTTGTTTTTCAATTTAAATACAGTTTGAAGGTCATCCAAGAGAAATAATTAAAAGTAGCTCCTCAAGCTTTTTAAATTTAGCGTGGCTCCATTTCATAAGCGGTGATGGAAAATGGTGGTGGCCCCTTTGATGTGCAAGGGCGGCAGTGACACCTTTACGATGTCAGGGGTAAGGTTGCCTGGCACCTTTTAAAGTGGGTACAATGGAAGATTTACAATGCTGGGAAAGGCACCAGCCAACCAATCAGGATGAAAGATTTGGCTGATTCAATTTACCCCATTCTATAATTAAGCACCTATAATTATGCACCTGGGAAACAAAAACCCAGGAGAAGAGTACACAATAGCAGAGGAGGTACTAACAACAACAAAAATGGAAAGGGACCTGAAGGTAGTCATATCAGATGATCTAAAGGTTGGTAAGCAATGTGAGAAGTCAGTAAGGAGAGCCAGGGGGATACTGGGATGCATAGGAAGGGGTATCACAAATAGAAAAAGGGAAGTGGTTATCCCTCTGTACAGACAGTTGGTGAGACCCCATCTGGAGTACTGTGTGGAGTTCTGGAGACCTCATCTACACAAGGACATAGACAGGATAGAAGCAGTCCAGAGGAGGGCAACTAAAATGGTGCAGGGACTGCATCAGAAACCATATGAAGAGAGACAGAGAGCTTAATATGTATACCCTTGATGAAAGGAGGGACGGGGGGACATGATAGAAACTTCAAGTACCTCAAGGGAATCAACAAAGTCCAGGAGGATAGCATCTTTCTGAAAAAGAGATGTGTAAGAACAAGGGGGCACAATTTAAAGATAGAGGGGGGACGGCTCTGGGGTAATGTGAGGACATTTTTTTTCATGGAGAGAGTGGTGGATGCATGGAACCGCCTTCCTGGGGAGGTTGTTGGGTCTAAAACAGTGGGGGAATTCAAACATGCATGGGACAGACATAAGGTAATTGTAGTGGGGGGTGGCAGGAAGTAGGCTGTTGGTTAACTAGAATCTGCAGCTTATCCAGTAGGTAAGGAAATGGGCAGACTGGGTGGGCGAAGTGGTCCTTATCTGCTGTCAAAGTCTATGTTTCTATGTTCTATGTTTCTATGTTAGCAATATACCCCTCCAGGGTGTGGGTATACTGGTGTTTTCATTTTTTTTTTTTTTTAAAGTAGTAAAAGTTGTTTTTATTTCTTTTTATTTTAATGCTGTGGTAAAAAAGTTCCTTATTGCTAGTTTGAGTAGTGTATGCCCCCCACAACACTTTACTTTTTCAAGAAACTCTGTGTCATGTCTACTATTGCAGCAGTGTGTCTTTAAGATTATTTTTTTATATTCCTTGTGAGGCTCTATTTCCTTCCTGGTTTTTGTTGGATTGATAATGTGTGTGGGAGCTTGTGGATGTGCTTGGGAAGCGGCCGCAGGTTGGTGGTCAGTTTGCGGGTGGATTGAACTTTCAGTGCCGATGTGGTTTGCGGCCCTATTGTGTTTGGGACTGAAATTGTTTGGTGATGCTGGAGGACCTTCTTCAGTATTTAGAGATACAGTTTTAGGATCGGAATATTTATTTTTGATTTAAATACAGTTTGAAGGTCGTCCATGAGAAATAATTGAAAGTAGCTTCTCAAGCTTTTTAAATTTACCGCTGCTCCATTTCATAAGTGATGATGGAAAATGGTGGCGGCCCCTTTGATGTGCAAGGGTGGCAGTGATACTTTTACAATGGCAGGGGTAAGGTTGGCTGGCACCTTTTCCAATGGGTACAATGAAGGATTTACAATGCTGGGAAAGGTAACAGCCAACCAATCAGGATGCAAGATTTGGCTGATTCAATTTACCCCATTCTATAATTAAGCAATATACCCCTCCAGGTTGTGGGTATACTGGTGGATTTACCACGGCTGGTGTGGTTCGGTCATGAGGTGCAGCCAAGTGACCTAACCACACCAGAAGTGGTAAATCCACCAGTATACCCACACCCTGGAGGGGTATATTGCCATTATATAATGTCTGCCTTTTTCGATAAGGGGAAAAAATATATATATTTGTTGTTTGTAAATGATTTTTAATGATTTTACTCTTCTATGAGAAAAAACAGTTCTTGCACGGGCCCTGATTTTCTGAGGTACTCAGATCATCGGAGTCTGCTTCCAGTGTTACCCTACCTATGTGTTCTGCTCCTGGTCTCCTTGCGTTTTCTGCGCAGCTACTGTCTGTGGTAGTAGCCGGCATCAGTGCCAGAGGTATTAGGTAAGATTACAACATTTTATGTCAGGGTTTCAGCCATGTTTTGTATGTTGGAGAACTCATTTTCATTACTAAATATGCTTCCGAGCTCATTTTTGTCATATAGATGAAATGTGGAAGTCATCACTTTTTAAATTTACTGGGGCAGTACGTTTGAAGCAGTGTTCAATATGGTGGCGATTTCAGGTGCTTTGGGGTGTCATAGGGATATTTTTTATCCTGATATCAGATGAGGTTGGCTGGTAACTTTTTTAGTGGGCACACTGGAGGATTTACAACACTGAAAAAGTGCCAGCCAGCCAATCAGGTTGCAGGGATTGGTGGGTGTTTTTTGGTGCCCATTGTATAATTAAGCAATAAGCCATGATGGGGTGTGGGTTATTGGGGGACTTACAACAGCTGGAGTGGTTTGCCCATGAGGCACAGCCCAGTGGGTAAATTCTCACCAGCTGTGGTAAATCCCCCGATAACCCCCCCCAAGTAGCTTATTGCAATTATACTATATTCTTTTTATTTTCTTTTAATAAAAAATAATTGTAATACAGGTTTTCCCAGTTTTAATAATTTTTTAAGTTTATTATTCCATACATAAAAGAGTTCCTTGTTGCTATGTAGAATGAGTGTGACCCCGGCTTGTTTTTATTGTCCTCCCTTCCCCTGCCACATACACACACACACACATATAACCTCCAAAGCTTTATAGTAATGGTTTGTCTTTGTGTCTGTTGTGCTAATGGGCTGCCGTTGCACAGCATGTGCTTTCAGGTTGCATTTCTGATGCATGCTGGGAGCCGCTTCCGCGTTCCAGGAAGCAGTGCAAAGTGACCGGGCTTGTGAGTTTTGTTTAAAATAATTTTTTATTCATGTTTAAAATGACAGAGGAATGAGAGCAGGAGGGCATCGAAGAGAAAGACAAAGTCATGGATCAGAAACAGTGACGGGGGAACCGAGACTTATAGTGGGAATGTACTTTCCAAATGATGGAGCACAGATAGTGTGGGAAAGGAGCCTAAAGCTGAGGTGAGGTGGGTGCAATCTAAGCAGTTACAGGGAAATAGTTTTTGAAGTCTGTTGTCCAACGATTGCTTTTTTTTACACTACGGCTCCACTTTGTTGGGCTGCTTTGTACTTTTTAAATTGTGTACTTTGTTGAGTGAGTCATGATGGGATTCGGAGACCACCGGTTAGCGAAGATTTCAATATGGTGGTTCCTCCATTTGAATTTTGAGGGTTGGGTGACTTCTAGAGATGGGGCTGACTGGCACCTTTGCCGTGGGTATATTGTAGGATTTACCATGGCAGAAAGGTACCATCCAGCCAATGACAGTACAGCATTTTGTGTTTCTCTTTGTGTCCATGGTATAATATAAAATATATCACAGAGAAAGTCTGGAGCATGTTGTTATAAGGGGAACCTTATTAAGACAACAATTTAATGGGGACACCCACTGACGAAGTCTTAAACATCAAAGCACTGCAGTAGTCATTCATGCTTTTTTCACCGCATTTAATTTACACACATTGGATTTTTGTTGTGGTGTCTTTTCTTTTCATTTGGAGTGCTCAGATCAACCGTTTTCAGTTAAATGGGGATACAGTTTTGGGGGTGGTAGTGATGAAGGGAGTAAGCCACCCAGTTCATGTTACAGCAATCTCTGTCAGTGCTTCAAATGAGAAGCAGCTTCATTTTGGGAGTGAGGAGGCAGTCGGCCAGCTTGAGGACAATAGAACAAGAGTAAGTAGTGTGGACAGCTGTGTAAAATTTGTCCTCTTCAAAATCTGGGGACAATGGAACAAGGGATGAGATTTTTAAAAAAAGAGAGAAAAACAAATATCATAAATGAGCCGAGTAGATGTGGTGTCTGGTCTCGGCAGGTAGTTGGCAGTGAACTAGGGAGTGTAGGGCCAGTATCTCTGGGTAAGGGAGAGAAAAATAAAAGCCAGGAATTTCTATTTAAATGGACTGATTTTTGTCCAATAAGGAACCAGGATTGGCAGAAGGATACCTGAGAAGCCGAAGGAGCACTGGAGCTCATACTTTTTATTTCCTGGGGATCTATGTAAACAATAATAACCAACAGGGTGGGCAGTATTGGTGCATACTGGAATGCCCAGGGGCGTAATGAGGGGCAACATCACAGGTAGAGGTCCTTCTAGCCCCTGGAAGGTCCAGTATTCACTAATACCGCCCACCCTGTTGGGTATTTTTGTGGTTAGAAAATGGACACTGTAAAAGAAAATAAGTTTAATAGAAAAAAATGGTTATAAACATAGTTTACAAAACATTATTGTAATCAAACAGTCCCTTCAGCTTCATAACAATGTGTATCCATATCTCTTCTTTTATAGGTAGGGACTTTCCTTGAACTTTAAACTTTTGATCTGTATTTCATGGATAACCCCACTCTTCCCCCACCACACACACACACACACACACACACACACACACACACACACACACTGCAACAGGGCATCTCCTTGGTATACTGTATGTGCCATGTAGTTTAATACTGGCTCTTGTACAGTATCTACTTGCCACATACCATGCAAAGAATGTAACTAGAGTTATCTGGGAAAACGTAAAACTGCTGAAATACTGTGAGTCATATTTATGTATTTCTCCAGTTTAGGACTTTGTATATTATTTGTTTTGGGAGGAGTGGGCCTGGTGCATTGACTAGGGCTGCATTTTTACTACTACATATGTGGGAAGAATTGTGCTAAGGAACCATACGATAGCTATTTCAGACTTGACTGATTTCTTCCTTCTTGACCCCCACCACACACAACAATTATAATGAAGCTGCCATGTTTTCAGGCAATCAACTAAACAGGAAAATCAGTGAAATAAGGGCACTACATTTGTTAAAAGGGAAAGTATGGGGTATTCAACATATGGGCATAGACGTTGTGCTGAAAGGTGGCCACATTGAAGAAGCCGAGAACAAAAACATTTTCATAGATTCTGCAGGAGGTACAATCAAGTGGGAGACAACATTTAAAGTAAACCTGAAAAAAGCAGGTAGATAAATACTTTGCATGTGGTTTGGTGCAAAGGATTGATAAGAGTGGAGGTCTCCTGCTAAGGGTGAGAAACGAACATGGGGAGCCAATGTCACTTACTAAGCAAGCAAAGAAAAATGTGCATGGATTTGCTGGAGGATGACTCCTGGTGACTTATGGGCCTATGTACCATTCAGCTGTTGATGAGGTACAGAACTATCCTATTCATCGATGCCACCACCTCAGAAGGGTAAAATACTTCAACCCATCTTTTAATCTGGCACAACACACAGTAAATGTAACCTATGGTCATACCTTACAGCTCTTAGCACAACATCATTAGGAACAGGACACAGTTGTTTTTTTTCTTCTGTCAGATATAAACAAACAGTGGGACCAGATTATAATAATTCAGTGTGTGCAGTATGTACAATGTAAGCCATGTTATAAGTGAAAAAACATATTGCATGGTGTGAGACAACAGCCATGTGATCCACACCTGTGTTGCAGTCTCAGGCATCAGGATGGTGCCCAGGTCTCCTGACAGCGCCACAGCCATGCACTAAATGCCTATACTGCAGTGGTGTATTGCACTTATAACACACCCTACTGTACACATACTGGACACCCCCCAAAATAATCTGGTACTCACACCTTCCATTTCAAGTCCAACATTGTCGATGTGTACACAAAGACGCTTGCTCTTTTTTTTTGTCCTGTGACATACAAGGAAACAAAAGAACCAGATAATTTCCTTCAGACATCTGCACTGTATGCAATATGGCCTATCTTATCAGTGCACAATGTGCAGCTATAGTCATTAAATCCACACCTTCGGTGTCTTGTGAGGCATGATGGCATTGGTCAAACGTCCTCACAGTGCCCCATCTGTGGACTAAATGCCTGTAGCTTCACATCTTTTAATGGTTCATTGCACTCATAACATAAATTGCCACACGCATACCACACACCCCCCCCCAAAAAAAATCATCTGTTGCCCTGTTTTAATGCTACCAAGGCATCTTATTGTCAATCAATTAAGCACTACAGGTTGTGGCTGATGCTATGTTTACCAACAGCTGACGTGCTTCAGTTACAAACCTGTAGCTCAAGTCACCAAGACATCCAGACATGAGTAAACCCAGTATCACCCACAGCCTGTATTTCATGTCCACCACTCTCTGTGTCATCTCAAACACAGTTGCTGTTGTTTTGTGTCCTCTGACATGTAACCAAACAGGACAACCAGATGATTATATATGGGTGTATACAGTATGTCTATGTAGCCTATGTTATGAGTGCAGTTATGAGTTACAGAGTGTGGGGCTATAGACATTTAATCTACACCTGCACTACATAGTGAGGGTTAAGAACTCTCTGCAAGTCTCCTCACAGTGCCCCAGCCATGAATAATATGCCTGTACCCCACATATTAACATACTAACATACTATTTGCCAGCAGATTAGGCCTTATGGTCTATCAAGTCTGCTCGAACCTCAGATCTCTAGTTGGGTGCCGAGGCCCTCCCACCCCCTCTTGTGTTCCAGAAACCCCTATCATCCATCCCCACCCCTGGGACAGGCCATCATCTGATACATCCACTTTCTGTGTCTGTCCCACCCTCTCTTGAAGCCCTCCACTGTGGATCTCTGAACCAGCTCGCCAGGCAGTGCATTCCAAGGGTCCACCACCCTCTCAGCGAAAAACCTCCTCCTTTTCTCCCTCCCCACTTTCCACCTTCCAACTTCAAACCATGTGCCTCTGGTGATACCTCCTGCTTTAGACTAAAGATCCCTCCATGTTTACTCCTATTTATTCCCTTGAGGTACTTGAAGACTTCAATCATGTCCCCCTGTCTCTCTGTCCTCTCCTCCAATGAAAACAGGCAGAGCTCCTCAAGTCTGTCCTCATATGTCAAATCCCCTAGCCTCATATCATCTTAGTTGTTCTTTCTGTACCCTCTCTAGGAGCTGTATGTCCCTTTTCAAGTGTGGTCTCCAGTACTGTACACAGTACTCAAGGTGTGGTCTAACCAGTCCATTGTACAGTGGCAGAATCACTTCCTTGCTCCTAGAGGTGATCCCCTTTATGATGCATCCCAACAACCTGTTTGCCTTGCTAGCAGCTCTCCTGCACTGCTCAGAGTTATTCATACATGCATCCACCATGACCCCTAGGTCTTTTTCCCCTACTGAGGCCTCCAGCGCCTCCCCTCCCAGGGTGTACCTGTGTTTAGGGTTTCCCCACCCAAGATGTAACACCTTGCACTTGGTGATATTGAAATTTAATTTCCATGTGTGAGCCCAGCTTTCCAGGGTGTCCAGGTCCCCTTGCAGGGCCAACCTCCCCTCTTCTCCCTCAACTACTGCTCCCATCTTGGAGACATCAGCTAAGAGACTCTTTTCACACCCTGTACCCTCCCTGATGTCCTATATGCATTAAACAGGATCGACCCAGGACCGAGCCTGTGGTACCCCACTACCAACCTCTCTAGGGTTCAAGAGCTCCCCACAGACCACTACTCTCTGTGTATCCAGCTAGCCAGTTTTCAATCCATCTGACCATCAAAGGGCCTACTCCCAATCCCATCAGTTTCTCCACCAGACCATTGTGGGGGACAGAGTCAAACGCCTTGCTGAAGTCCAAGAATAATACATCCACAGGCTTTCCCCTGTCCAGTTCTGATGTTACCCATTTGTAGAACTCCACAAGATTGGTTTGACATGATCTACCTGGCACAAACCCATGTTGCCGACTATCTAGACCTCCCACTTCCTCCAAGTACATTGCCAATCGTTCCTTTAGTATACTCTCCATTAATTTTCCCACCACCGAGGTCAAACTGATGAGTCTATAGTTACCTGATACTTCCCTCGACCCCCTTTATGGATTGGTACCACATGTGCCTCTCGCCAATCCCTAGGTACCCTCCCTGTCTCAAGTGACCTGTTGAAGAGCTCCACCAGGGGCGCAGCCAGTATGTCCGCCAATTCCCATAGTACTCTCAGATGAATGCCATCCGGCCCAGGAGATGTGTCTTTCTTTAGGGCCTTGAGGGCTAACCACACCCTTTTGGCGGAGATAGCATCATCCATCCCCTCCACCTTACTGGCCTTTTTATCCTTATCCTGATGTGACACCCCTGGGGTACCTCTCCCTCCCTCTTGCTCCATTTTTGTTGCTCCCCTGATCCCACTCACTGCCGCTTCTATCCCCATCATGCCTTGCTTTGTAGATATCCCATCCCCTCCCTAGTGAACACAGAGGCAAAGTACTCATTAAATACCTCTGCCTGGTCCCTCGCCTCTTCCACCCACCCTCCTTCTGATCTCAATCTGCTGAGATGGCCCTTAGTTTTTCTCCGCTCCCCAATGTACCAGAAGAACCCCTTTTCCCCTCCATGTATCCCCTGTGCCAGCCACTGCTCTTTACTGGACTTTGCCCCCCTCACCATCCGTGTGACTACTACACTGGTTTATTCCACTTATAACATAGGTAATGACACACATACCGCATACACTCCAGAAAATCATCTCTTGACCCTGTTTTAATCCTACAAAGGGATGTAATGGTCAAACAATGAAGCACTACACAGTGTGGGTGATACTGTGTTTACCCATTGCTAGTATGGTTCAGTGACAAGGCTGTTGTCCAAGTGACAAAACCATCCAGGCATCGGAAAACCCAGCACCACCCACAGCTCACTTTTCATGTCCATTGCTCTCTGTGTCATCTCAAACACAGTTGCTGTTGTTTTCTGTCCTTCAACATCTAAACAAACAGGAGAAGCATATCATTGTATTGCTCTGTGTACAGTACATGCAATGTAAACTATGTCATGAGTGCAATAACTCATTACACACTCTAGCACTATAGACATTGCATCCACACCTGCAGTGCATGGTACGGCATGACAACTCTGATGAAGTAGCCACACAGCACCACAGTCATGGATTAAATGCCTGCTGGCCTATATCCTGCAGCATCTTAAAGTGCAATAAACTGCGCATGATGTGGCGCTACAGAAATTTTATCCATGACTGTGGTGCTGTAAGGACACTTGTACAGAGTCCTTATGCCTCACTACATACTGCAGGTGTGGATTTAATGTCTATATCTCTAGACTCTGTAGTAGGTCAGAACATGGCCAAAACAGATTCTAGATCCTGACTGGCTGAAAGTACCTTCAACCTGGGCATCTATTTTTCAATAGATGCATAATAAAAAGTAAGTGCCAGTCCAAGTGGCACCTCACTGTGTAGCATTCCATCATGGTGCCCAGCCTGCTTTTTAATTGGCTATAGGCACCAAAGAAAATTTGAAGTCGCTGCCATCTTTTCCTCTCGCTTAGCCAGAGGTAGTAGTCTCCCCCACCGAAAGCAAACCCAAATAGTATTTACTCCCAGCTGCTTCGTATTTAGAAAAAAAAAACACTTCTTATGTTACTGTTCTACATGCTCTCAGAGCTGGCAAAAGTTTTTAAAAACAGTCAGATATTTATTAGTTTGCTGTCAGACAGTGAAACCCTTCATTGTTTTTCCCAACCATGGTCATGAGCACCTCAGCAAGGTAAAAAAAACAATTGTCAGTTCCCAGCTTCAACCCGGCTACATACAAATTGTTCCAACAACATTACTGTTAATTGTGTGGCACAAAATGAAAGAGCCTACTTGTTTCCCCACTGTTCAAACATGAATCAGCTTCCCCGAACAACGTCTCTGTTCCCTGCATGATCGTGAATAAGAAACCACGACGCTATCGCTCTACCGTTAAGCTACTCGCAACTGTTGTTTGCCCCAAAATAGCCATCTCCCACAAACAATCGTCACTCCCACAGTGCACTTCCTGTTTTTACCCAGGGTCGCACGTATAGTAACACCCCTATCCCACAGCCACTGACCGACCGCTCATACATCTCCGTTAGAGAGAGAGAGAGAGCTCCCCCTCCCACCTCCAGAGAGTGCAACTCACCTGACCGTTCTGTGACTAAAACAGCAACCGGTCTCAAACTGCTTTTTTTACCGGTAGTGGGCAGGAGAGGTAAAAAAAAAACACATAACGAAAGTCAGGTAAACAGGTGGCATTCTCATCATGCCCCCCCCCCCACTCTGTTTGTGACAGCCATGCAATCAGCAGAGGGATCGTCCCAGGATCAAGATATTTGAAGGTATTTAATATTTTTAAAACATTGCCATTGTCCATCTCAGAATGAATTCATTTTTTTTAAACTTTATATTAGGTACACAAATACATCAGGGGCCATCACAATAAAAAAAAAACAACACTGTAATTCAGGCGGAGGAACTATTTTATTACAAAACAAGAGTTTTTACATGTAAACAATTATTTTTTAAAACATATTGTACAAAATACAGTGACCCATTTTCTAAGTGCAATAATACCCCTTCATGGTGGGCAGTATTAGGCTACTGTATACAGGACCTTCCAGGAGCTATAAGGCCCTCCACCTGCAGCATCGGGTCCTCATTATGCCCCCGGCTGGTCCGGTATAGCCCAATACCTCCCACCCTGTTGGGTATTATTGCTTGCTTATTGCACTCATGACATAGCTTACATTGCACGTACTGCACACACCCCAATAAAATCAGTTGGTGATGCTGGCATCACCAATGCCAGCATGGTTTTCTCACTTGGAGTAGGGCTGCATCACTGAACCATGCTAGCCATGGCTAAACACAGTATCACCCACACCATGTAGTGCTTCACTGCTTGACCATTCCATTCCTTTGTAGGATTTAAACAGGGGCAACAGATGATGTTCTAGAGTTTGTGCGGTATGTGTGTTGTAACCTATGTAATAACTACAATGAACTATGCAGTCAGTTGTTCTTTTCTTTCTTTTTTTTTAAGCAGTCACAACTCATATGACAGCCATTACCTAAAAGAAAATGGCAAACCCCTAACAACTGACTGGCTCTTTTTTTTTCTTTTAAGTATTAAAAACAGTATGCAGTGATCAGGCTGTACATTGTAAATTTATGTACATTTATCGTATCCTCTGAGAAACATGACAGCCAATCATGTAAGTTCAATATTCTCTGCCTTCTGCTAATTATCGGTACAAAAGTAGCTACATGACCAATTAACAGTACAATACTATCTGTGTGATGCCTAACACAGTTGTTCAATTTTTTTTTATGTAACATGTAAACAAAGACGGTAACCAGATGATTTTATTGGGATGTGTGCAGCATGTACAATATAACCTATGTCATGAGTGCAATAACCCACCACAGAGTGTGAGGCTATACACATGTAATCCACACCTGCAGTGGATAGCAAATGCATCAGGACTCTGGATGTGGGTTCTCACACCGTACCAGTCATGGATTAAATGCCTCTGGCCCCGCACCCTGCAGCAGTTTATTGCACTCATAACATAAATTACCATACACATATCACACACACCCAAAAAAAATCATCTGTTGCCCCTGTTTAACATTACATAGCATCTGCCAATGTACTGAATCATTCTATTGTTTATTTTCTAAAGCAGTGAGGTCGCATACAGACAGACATTTTCCATAACAAAAATCACTAGCCTCTAAAAACTAAGTGGCTGTCATCTTTTTGTTTAAATTATTGAAAAAACACACACTTATCAGCCTGTATATCATATGTTACCATAGATAAATGTAACTTTTCAAAAACATGACAGCTAATCAATTTACTATTATTGTTTGTGCTTTATAATAATTAACGGTGGAACACTGGTTCTGTGATGTCAAATACAGTTCCTTTCTTTTTTATATGCTGTGACATCTAAACAAACAGGGGAACCACATGAGTTTATAAATGTATGTGTAGTATCTATAATGTGAGCTATGTTAAAAGTGCAATAACCCACAACAGAGTGTGGAACTATAGCCATTACTAAAATGGCTTGTGAATTTCAAGGCATCTGATTGGATGCCAACAGTTTCTCAAACTGTCTAACACTCAGAAGCTATATCAGGCTATGATCCCAGTAAAGTGCCCACATATAGCACTGAGAACAAAAAACAGCCATCTGTGTTGTCCCAGTAAACAAGAATGAGAAGCTTTACAAATTGCAAGCCATTTTGTAATATCCCATCCCAGTAACAGAGTCCCTACCACAGAACTGACTTGACTTGCACTGCAATCTAAGTGCCACATTACACAGACAGTGCTTCAGCCCCCCTCCCCTCCCCCATTCCTGGCTTAGACATGCCGAGCAGCAGCCATAGCAATCGGTGAGAAACTAATGGTCTCAACCCCTCTGTAGTACCACACATATAGATTCTGGTTCTTTTTTTGGTGCCCGTTTAATGTTTAGTCGTGACACAGATTTTCTGAGGCAAAGTACTGAGAGGTATGCTGCTAACTATATGATCTTCTCAAAGGGCGAAACTTGACAGCTCTAACCCCTTCCATGACACCACTGGTGCTCCATCATCAGCGCCTCCTCGTTCAACTCTGGCTGTGATCTTGCTGCTCGCCAACATTGTCATAATTTAACACCAGTGGTTCATGAATCAATCGGTCCCCCCCATTCCTGTCTTAGAGATGTCAAGCGGCAGCCACTTCGGTGAGAAACTGATGCTCTCAACCCCTCTCTAGTACCAAGCATCTCTGATGTTTTGTTCTTATTTTGTTCCCAATTTATTTCTAGGCATGTCACTGACTTTCTGAGGCACAGTCCTGAGAGGCATGCTGATGGGCATCTGCTCTTCTCGCAGAGCAAAACTTGACAACCCTGACCCCCCTCTGTCCCTCTGCTGGTGCTGCATCATGACTGCCTCATCACTCAACTCTGGTCGTAATGTTGCTGCCCAGCAGCATTGTCATCATTTAGCATCACTGGCTCCCAAATCAATTGGACACCAACAACGGCACCCCTCAAAGCAGATGGGCATGTAAAAGACAGAACAGTGTGAGCAATTAATAGTGTTGTTTTATTTACTGATTCCTAGTAATGCACACTGTGTCACATCTAAATAAATAAAGTTTGATGGATGCCGGCACAGGTATATCACTTTTTTCTAAAATACAATCTTGCACTTCTAACAATTGTGCTCATATTAGCCCTACTGCTCTTACCAACTCTGTCCATTTCCTCTCCCCTGCTGCCATGACAACTACATTAGGAAAAAATATAAAAGCCTAAACAACTCAAGCACCCTCAACTCAAAAAAAAAAAAAAACAGTAGGCGGAGGAATTTTTTAATTAAAAATATTGACAGTCTTTTTAGTTTCCCACTGTTAAATGCTAAATATTTATCACACAAATCTATTTTTTAGGTATCCATTTCATAAGCCTAATAAGCCACTCCAAGGTGTGTGTTAAAGACTTTAACACACAGCTAGGAGACTGGACGCATTCAGGCGGACATCTCGTGCTTCACTAAGCCTCCTAGCCATCTGTAAAAGTGTCTAACACACAACCTATCGCGTCTTATTGCTTACACAATCCATACCAACACACCATTCTCAGGAAGAATAACAGTGGCAAGTGCCCTGACAGCACTCCAGCTTCAGACTAACTACCTGTAGCGCCACATCCTGTAGTGGTGTATTGCACTTATAACATAGCTTACCACACACATACACCACACACCCCAAGGAATCATATGGTACCCCAGTTGTTATACCACTAAGGGATCTTATCCTTAACCAATGTACAGCAACAGGCTCTGTGTAATGCTGGACTTAACCACAACTACTGTAGTTCACTCACAAGGCTGTACACTGAGTGATGAAACCATCCACACATCAATAAACCCAGCTTCACCAACAGGCTACACTGTCAGTAACTGTTTCAGATTAATATATATATTACAAGTATTTTGCGTTTAAGAAAAATGATATATTTTTATATATATATTGTTTTAAAATGTTATGTCTCAGAGCTATAATAGAAAAATGTATACAAACAGAGTAATACAAATTACAATTACCCAACACTGTCTAGCTACTTTTCTGTAAAATAGCATTTGTCATTGCATGACTGGAACCTGAGGTAGTAAAACATAGATTGTTTCTGTGTCTCTTTCTGTGTGTGTCTGAGTCTCTATGTCTCTGTGTATCTCTCTGTCCACATACATACATGTCGATGGATCTTTCTGTAAAGCACCATCTCTCTTGTTCTGCATCTATCTATGTATGTGTCTCTCTGTCTCTCTCTCTCTGTACATCTCTGTGCATGTATCTCTGTGTCTTTTCCTTTCTGTACTCGCTCTGTGTCTCTCTCTAAGTGTTTGTTTTCTGTCTCTCTCTCTATCTTTCATGCCAACAGGCTTAAGTGGGAGAGAGAGGAAGATGGGGCACAGAATGTCAGGTCATGCATTGGCATTGTCAACCGAAGTCTTACCCCACCCATGCATAAACAAGCTGTGGTACTACAGTACAGCACAATGTGCACACAGTGAACCAAAATAATCCCAATGCACACCCCAGAGGATGTCGGTATCTATGTGGGGGGGGCCACCCTCCCACCAAGCTGCACAACTGTACGGCCTCTCACCCCATTGTATGTATAAAGAAGCTGCGGTGGTGCAGTATGGGAGAAAGGATTAGACTTACGTATGACCACCCCAACACACACCCCAATGCCTGTTGGTATGTGGAGACTAGGGGGGTGTTGGTAAAGGTGGTAAGCATAATGTTGAATTTCCATACATTTCTCGGTGTGGAAACAACCCTAACTGTTGCATTAACAAACTTTTTGCAAACAATTTCCATGTTTTTTTTAAAAGCATAATGTAAGTATGATACAAATGGGCAGTACTCTCAGCAGCCCGCCTGTTTGTGCATAATGTTAATGTGGGTGGGAGCGCGGGCTCTTCAGGTCCTGCACTCCCACTTATAGATAACCATGGACCCTCCTATTTGCACATAATGTATATGTGGGTGGGAGGGCAGGCCCTCTGGGCCCTGCACTCCCACTTATAGATGACCATAGAGCCATACAGCAACACTATAAGGCAAGAACACCTTGCAGCAGTAATTTTCCCACTGGAGCGTAGAGTGGTGGGGTGGTAGGGGTGGCAACCCTAGCATTGAATTTCCATACCTTTGTAGGTGTGAAAACAACCCTAACTGATGCATTAACAATGTTTTTGAAAAGAATTTCCTTTCTTTTTTTAGAAGTGTAATGTAAGTAGTAATAGAAATGGGCGGTTTGGTAGGAGAGCGGGGCCCTTTGGGCCCCGTGCTCCCACCAAGCTACCTTTTTGTGCATAATATATGAGTGGGTGGCAGCACAGGCCCTCCGTGCCCTGAGCTCCCACTTATATATAGGCATATAAGCATGGAGCCATGCAGCAGTCCTATAAGGCGAGGAGGCTTTGCAACAGTAATTTGCCCATATCTCGGGAACCATAGCAGGTAGAAAAAAAATTAAAGTGTCGTTGTAATCATGACAGTGTGTAGTTCTCACAACCGTTCAATGTTCAAACCTTTATCCCACATTGTTTCCAAGATACATCCACTGAAACACAATGTGAGTGCTAAATCTGAGAGCATAATAGTGCCCCACACACATGAAAATCACCAGTTAGAACACTAATTCACAAATATCTCAGGAACTGTACATGCTCGAAAAAAAATCAAATTTCAGGGGTTTCAAGGCTTTCTGACCTAGTTCTATTCTTAGCCCTCAGCAGAGGGCTAAGAAATGTTTCAACGAAAAGTCTGTATCTTGAACTGTTTTTGAGATACGGGTCCCGAAAGGCATCACAGACGCCGCAATGTTATCCTATTGGGAACATTTGGAAATTTGGAATGCTGTAGTTCTGGACTTGCTGAATGTTTTCACAGCAAACCACCAAAAGGCATACATGTGAGACTAGGAATTTTCATCCTGAAACATTCAGGATAATACTGCAATGCACATTACAGCAATGAGGCAACAAATAGGAACCAGCGCCGCTATGTTATCCTATAGGGAAATTTCTAAATTTCACAATGCTGTAACTATGAACATGTTGAATAGTTCAGTACCAAACCACCAAAAGGCACACCTGTAGGGGTAGGGCTTTGCACCCAGAAAATCTCAGGGCAATACCACAATGCACAGTCACAATAAAGTGACAAAGAAAACGACTCCCACAATATTATCCTATGGGAACATTTTTAATTTTGAATGCTATAACTAGAGACGTGGTGAACATTTTGAAACCAAGCCAGTGAAAGGCACATTTGCAGCACTAGGGGCTTGCCACCCTGAAAATTTCAGGCCAATATCACAATCCAGCTTGTCACAATCAAGTGACAAAGAAAACAGCATTTCATAAAATGTGGTTGTGCAGTACTACTGCAGTCATTTAAAATATGATTGCAACACTCCTATCTTTGGAATGGGAATACAACCATGAAAGTTAAAAATAGTGGTGTGGTTGTAATTCTTATGGTCGTGCATATTACCACGGCACTTTGAGATAGTATCGCGATCAAAAAACAGTAAAATGGTGGAAAAAATCTGAAAACCGCATTTACAGACCAGCTGGTGAAAAACTAATGTCAGATTCCTGTTCCTCAGGCCCTGAAATGGTAAACCCAATGGTTGGTCTCAAAAAGTGCAGTATTTTTTAAGTTATATTGTTTTTTCTGTCTCGCTAACTGAAAACACTATGGCAGCAGCACAACACTATTTTTGGCAAGCTCAACAGTAAAAAATACTACCATGACAATTTTTGAGCTGCACATATAAATTTTCCCAAAGGATATAATGGGGCACTAAAAATACTATAACTTTTGAACGGAACAAGATTTTTACACAAAATCTTCAAAAGGCACATCTGCGACCCAAGATCCTTGTAGCCAACTCAATTTGAACCCACTCAGATGGAGTCTTCAGTACAAAGTGAACGTCTAAAGAAAACAGAAACCCTAACTATAGTGTCACTACTGTGCCACTATAAAATATATATATATATATATATATATATGGGATACATGATGGGCACAAGTGTGATATGGAAAATATTTTCACTCCTTTTGAGTGACCTCTGAAAACTAATGAGTGGTGAAGCCACGAGTGAGATTTTAGAGGTCACTGTACAGGACTGAACATATTTCCCATATCACACGAGTGCACATCATGTATCCTATTTATACAATGGGGGCCTCATTGTTGCAAAATGTAAAATTTGCACAGCTTGTGTGGGTTTAGCATTGGCTTAGCGCAGTTTGCACAGCTTGCATGGGTTTAGTGCAGTTTGCATGGCTATCGCGCGGGTTTAGCGTGAGTGTAATAAACAGCATTTATTTTAACTCCACTGATGTCATCAGGATTTATTTCACTGTGGTGAAAATAACTTGTTTCATCTCACTGGAATATGTCTCACCCCCCCAAAAAACCTTGTTAATGTATCAGTTAGGGTGAATACCACAGCGACAAAAGTAAAAAAATGAGGCATTAGGGTTTCCAACATTAATGCCCCACCCACAGGGTTCCCACCCCACCACCCCACCCCATCCCTCCACATACCAAAAGGCATCAGAGAGTGCCATTGGGTCATCAGGCCCAACTCTCACCCCATCCCACATGTGAACAAGCTGACATGCCACAATATAGGACAACCTTCAAAAGGCACACCTTCAAAATGGCCATTTTTCAGAAAACACAACAAAACCAAAGCCATGGGTTTGTACAGGGTGTCTCTCTGAACAAAACCCGTACTTGTAACACTACACAAAGCACCCATGGGATAAGTTGTAACATTTTATTTCTGATGAAAGCTGAAAACAAGATGGCAGCTCACAAAAGGGGATTATTCCTTACAAATGGGGATTTTATAAATCCCCTTTAGTGAGGTAACAATATCCTTGATTGCGAGCCCAATCTCCTTTCGCAAAACCTGCATATAAATTTAAGACTGAACTGAGCATGCTCAGAACCAGAACATTCAAAATTAAATAACTTTGGAACAGATTAATATTTTTTCACCACATCACTGCTGGTTTGTTCTGTGGGACAACCTCTTTCTACCCTGAAAATTTCAGACCAAAATTCCAAACAGTGTGGCCACAGCATGATGCACCAAAATCACTGAAGAATTTGGCAAAACAAAGCAAAAAATGCATTTTTTGGCTCTTCGCTGCACAAACATAGCAAATCTGATCAAAACAAAACTTGCCATATTAAGAGATCTACCATCCAACACTGCACACTCTGAATTTTGTGCAAATCTGTTGAAAGGTTGCAAAGTTATTAACTTCGAGCCCCACGCTCCCACCAACTTGAAAAAACTAAATTTCCATTCATTGGAGTGATATAATTACACACCTGTTTACATTTTACACACCTAACCACTGAAAATTACCTTGTCAAGCCAGTACCACCATGCAGAACTCTATCTGCAAAACATAAACTGTGTCATGCAATATCTCCTAAGCAAATTAATTTTCTGACACCTAAACTCCATAATTCACATCTACATGACATCCCAACACCTTCAAAATTTCAAGTTAAAAGACCAAACTGTTTCTGAGATATTTCATTTTAAAGTTTAGATTTTCATTCATCGGAGTGGCATAATTCTGCACCTGTTTACATTTTACACACCTGATCACTGAAAAGTACCTCTGTGGCAATAAGACTAGCTACCTTATAAATTTCAAGACACTACCGCAATGCAGAATGCAATCTGCAAAATGTAAACTGTGTCATGCATTATTTCTGCAGTGAATTATTTTCTGACACCTAAGCACCATATTTCACATCTACTGGACATCCCCTCAACATCCTCCAAATTTCAATTTAAAAGACCAAACCATTTCCAAGATATTTCATTGAAACGTTTTTGCACCTTTAAAAATTCTTTGATTGCGAGAATCAGCCACGACCTTGTGATCAAAGATCATCTTTCATCATAAGGGGACATCTGGTCATGAAATTTGGGCTATCTGGTCCATCCCAGAGACATCTGGTCCAGCAAAAATCTGGCCATCTTGTCCTGCCCTCATGAATGAAGCTCACGATCAAAGAAATCTCACAACCAAAGAATTTTCAGGCTCATGATCAAATAATTTAAGAATGTTAAAACTCTATTTTATGACACAACTACATTAAACCACAGGCATGGCTTGATAGAGGGAAGCCCACTGAACACAACCCATCCTAGTTTTACTTCACAAGTCACCCCTGGGCTGAGATATTTGTTTTTTTCAACCCAAAATCAGGCCATCTCATCCTTTCCTCACGAACAAAGATTGCAATCAAAGAATCTCGCGATCAAAGAATTTGCAGACTCGCAATCAAAGGTCATTAGCGAGCCACGATCAAAGAATTCAGAAGTTTAAAACTCCATTTTTTGACACAATTGCATTAAATCACAGGCATCGCTCGATAGAGGGAAGCCCCCTCAGCAAAACCTGTCCTAGTTTTACTTCAGAAGTCACCCCTGGGCTGAGATATTTGTTTTCTTCCAACCCCAAACTGAAAATAAGATGGTGGCTGTCATGATCGATAAATTTCTCATGATCATAGAATCTTTGATCATGATCCTGCAAATTCTTTGATCGTGAGGAGTGTTCAGATGGCCAAAACCCCATTCTTCTTTCACGAAAGAACCACATAAATGTTTCCATAGACTTATAATGGGAGCTAAAAAGTTTAATATCTTTTGAACAGATTGATATTTTTTCACCAAACAAAAAGTGTCAAGTTCCTTGAACCATGCTCTTTCTATATGCCAAGATTCAACCTGGCACACCACATGGTGGCCTCGCAGTGCCATGGACAATGTCCAAAAAACTGTTTTCAAAACTGGTGAAAAATGCATTTTGCAGTGATTCACTGTGCAAAAACTTTAAGTCTGACCAAAATAAAATTTGGCAGGTCAAGAGATCCAAATTACACGCAAATCCGTTGAACAGGTCCAAAGTTATTAATGCACAAAATTTCAAGTTCAACATTTAAGTGCCTTCATAACCATAACTATAAGGGGCGAGACCGGGCCCCTATAATATATATATTTATAAAATGGATAAGTAAAAAAGAATCATCTGGTTGGTTGAAACACATCAGATGACTGTATGTATATCAGAGCGTGACCGCACACCTGCACTTTCACCCCCCTCCATGGAACAGCCTTCCTGAGGAGGTAGTGGACTCAAAAATGGTGGGGAAATTGAAGAATGCATGGGGCAAACATAAGGAAATTCTGGGGGGGTAGGAAGAAGTAGGCCATTGGTTAACTAGGATCTGCAACCTATGCATTAGGTAGGGAAATGGGCAGACTAGGTGGGCCAAGCGGTCCTTATATGCCATCAAATTCTATGTTTCTTTGTATGTTTCTCCAAATCAATTTTGCCATTTTATAAGATAGAGAACCCACTGTTGGGTGTGCGTTCATGCTCTGTTATACGCATGCCTTGGGTGGATGATGCACTTGGCCTGCCTCGTGTGTAACAACACACACCAAGGCATGCGTATATCAGAGTATGACTGCACACCCTAGAGTAGGTTATCTATTGCATATATATATATATATATATATATATATGTATATATATATATATATACATATATGTATATATTAGAGAAAAAACTCTGTTTAATGCATTAGTTAGGGGTGTTCCACAGTGACAAAGCGAGGAAATTTGGTGTTAGGGTTGAAGCCCCCCTTGGACCCCCCCGCCCACACCCACAACTGGCATCGTGGTACACGTTGGGGTTGCAGGCCATAACTCTCAACCCATCAAATGTGTGAAAAAGCAGAGGTATAGGAGAATGGGGTGAGAGTTAGGACCAATAACCCCAACACGCCCCCAATGCCAGTTGGGGGTGTGGGTGGGGGGTCCAAGGAGTTCAACCCTATCACCGAATTTCCTCGCTTTTGTCACTGTGGAACAACCCTAACTAATGCAATAAACTGAGTTTTTTGCCTCTAATTTCCCTTCTTTTTGATAAGTATAAGGAGAAATAGAGAATGTAATGCAGTGACAGGAGCGTGGGGCCCAAACCGCCACGTGATGTCATGTCACATAGTAACACGGTGCTCACAAACGCAAATGATAATGTGCATGGTGACGCAAAGCAAAACAGAAAGATAAACAGTACTGTAGACAGAAATGGTTAAAATAATGCAAATGCAAGAGCAAATGGAAATGCGAAGTGTAATGCAGGTGGTGCCGTAGATGGGAACAGTAAGTGAAACGGTTACAGAACCACAAGCAGAAGTGGTAAGGGTAACAGTAATGTAAGCGCACAGGCTAGTTTTCCCCAAAAGCTGCATAGAGAAAGACAGTGAGTACAAAGAATGTATGCATAATAATGGGTCTCAGAGCAGAAAATGAGGAGTTGAAATAGTAAATTGCTTTTATCTCAGGAACCGTATGACGTAGGAAAAAATTTTAAAAGTCATATGATTTACGACTTTCCTGGCTAGTTTTGTACTTAGCCCCCATAAGGGGGCTAAGCACTTTTCTGACAAAAAGTCCGTATCTCGCAACTGTTTCCGAGATAAGGGCCCTGAAAGGCGTGGCAAATGCTGTAATGTTATCCTATGGGAAAAAAAGAGAAGTTCGGAGTGCCATAACTTTGGTTCCCTGTAATATTGTTTCACCAAACCAGTAAAAGGCACATCTGTGGGATGTTGGCTTTCTTTTTTCCAAATTTCAGACCAAAAGACCAAACGTTATTTTACAGCAGGGCGGCAAAGGATTCCTGTAATGCAGCGGACACCGTAATGTTATCCTATGGGAAAAAGTGTTAACTTTGGAATGCCTTAACTTTGCCACCCTGTAATATTTTTTCACCAGAATACTGAAAGGCACATCTGTGAAATGTTGGTTGCTTTCCCTCCAAATTGCAGCCCAAAAGACCAAACCGTTCTTTTGCAGCAGGGTGCCAAAGAATTGCTGTCATTTTCACACAGCCTGGAAAAGTACGGTCGAACTTTGCAAAAGCTTTCGCAAATTCATTCGACACTGTCACAAGTGCGAAAGTACTTTTTCCAGAAATCTGAAAAACATATTTCTGGGGTGCTTTACCCCAACATAAAGACATGCCTAGCATCCTCAGGGTCTGACTAGGTGAATACAAAAATAATTAGGTTGCTAGAGGGTCCCAAATTTAATTGCCAAGCATTTTTCTGATGACCAACTGAAAACAAAATGGCGGATTTGTGACAGTAAAAGAGCCATTTGTGAAAGTAAAAACTGCATTTGAGACACTGTTGAACTTTTTGTTAACTTTTCCCATTGACTTATAATGGGAAATTATTTTTTGAATAACTTTTGAACCATTTAATATTTTTCATGAAATCTTCAGAAGGCATATTGGGGACCCCAGCCACACATTTCCTGAAGATTTCGGACTGTTGCACAAACCGTGCGACCTCTAGAGACAACCAAAGAATTCCAAAAAAACATAAACTTGCACACAGATCACGCTTAATAACTCTGCAGCCATATATCTGAACAGTACAAAAGTTGGCAGATCCCAAGATCTATGGTTCTTGATCATGTATTCGAAATTTCAGGAAAATCTGTTGAACAGTTGCTAAGTTATTAAGGTGCAAAATTTTAGGTTTAACATGTAAATGGCTCCTCAACCCTAACTATGGTAGCCCTACCATGCTACTTATATATATATATATATATATATATATATATATATATATACATAAATAGATAGACAGATATAGATGTGTATATATAGGCTGATGCTCCTTTTTTTTTTTTGCAAATAACTTTATTTTTAAAGTTCTATACAAATAATACAAAACCAAACAAACATTATCGAAAAGTGGAAGTCAGCGTTTGTATATAGCAGTATCTACTAGAAAAAAAAAATGCCAACCCTACCCACCCCCAACTTGGCAGCAAATACCTAGGACTAACAAACCAGTTTACTTTTCTTATAGGTTAATAGTTTGGTAGGGTTGAGATTAGCCTACAAAAATAGAACATTAGTTGAGAATTGATGGAGGGGGAGACAACGAAAGAAACACCATCAAAGGAGTGAAAAGAAAAACAGGGAAGGGGGAGAAGGAAGAATACTAAAAAGCATATAAAAAAGAGACCCTTTCTATTGAACCAAAGTCAAATTCCCTATCTACTTTAGGGGGAGGGAGGGGAGGAAAGAGAAGAGCGGCCAGGAGTAGGGATAACATAGCTTATCCTGGCTCCAAAGGGGCCCCAGCTTAGAGGAGTTCAAGGCTCGTTCCCCTCTAGTAACCATATTTGTCTTTCAAGTTTACAAGAAATCCACCCCAGCACCTCTGAAATTTCTCGGCTGATTGAAAGAAGCTGGTAACATACCTTTCGGCATTTAAAGCATTTAAAAACTCATCCCACCATTCTCTGAACGAAGGTTCCCAGCTGCACTGCCAGTGCTGGAGTAGTACCAGTTTGGTAACGAGAGCTATCATTGCCATCTGCATCCTTTGAGACCAGGTTGGAATTTGAGCGTACATCCCTAATAAGCATGCATTTTCATTAAAAAAAGCTGAGATATTAAAAAAAGGGGCCACCCATTGTTTGACTGAATTCCAGAGTTTAGCAATTTTTGGACAGGCCCATAGTTTATGGTATAAAGTGGCAAAAGAGTCGCCACAGTCCACACAACCAGGGGAAGAAGACTTGTAAATCTGGAATAGTTTGGCAGGGGAAAAGTAAAGGTTATGTAGGATGTTGAATTGGATATTTCTGAGTCTATCCTGTTTAATGCAGGAATAAGTATCCATTCAAATCTTTTCCCAGATTTTGGCTGGCCATCCTTTAATAAGGTTAGTCTCCCAGTAGTGAGCTGTGGGAGTATATTTGTGCATTACCTCTGACAAAATTAACTTATAAGTCTTGGAAATTGCTTTCTGGCTATCTGCTAATTTCTTCAATTTTTCTAGCAAAGCTCCAGCTCCTTCGCTCCATGGACCCTTCCCTAAGAAAAGGCATACACTCTGGCGAACCTGGTAAAGTTGTAGTAAGTCGTTATGTCTCACCTCAAACTTGGTGGCAAGCACAGGTGTCGGTATCATTGAGTCGGCCAAAACAAAGCCTGCCAGTTGAATTTTGGAAGAGAATTTGCCTGGGAAGTTATTGATTGGGCGGTTACCTATTTGTAGGTTTGGGTTATTGAGCACAGGTTGCATCAGATCCCTTAGGTAAGATTTATGAAGTAAAGAATAGAGCTGTTGTAAAGCCTTCACGTCCCATCCTATTGGGGTACATTTTATATTTTGGAGGACCTTAGACCAGGGATGTATAAGAGAGCTTCCAAGTCTATCTTGTGGCTGTCAATTAAAGATTGGTCTACAGTTAGCCGGAGGGGAAACCTGGGGCTACTTTGGCTACAGCCGCCCATTGCGAGAATCTCATGGCATGAATAGCCAGGTAATAAACATAAAAGTCAGGCAACTGGAGACCCCTAGTTTTCTAGGGCGGGTAAGTTTTGCGTATGCTCGGCGTGGAGCTTTGCCTTTCCACAAAAAGTCTGAACAAATTCTGTGTAAAGGTTTAAAGAAGGATTTAGGCAGATAGGTGTTAAGATTAAAAAGGGGGTAAAACATTTTGGGTAAAACCACCATTTTTAAAGTGTTTGCTCAGCCCCAGAAGGACAAGGGTAGTTTGTTCCATCTCTCTAAGTCTTCTTTAATAGTTTTGAGCAGGGGGATTAGATTGAGATTCGCAAAGTTAGAAAGATCTTTCGAGATTCTAATACCCAAATAAACCAGGGAGTCTTCCTCCCATTGTAGGCCCAAGGAAGAACACCAATCCCTTGGCAGAAGAGGAGATAAGGGACATACTTTAGTTTTATTCCTATTTAGTTTATAACCTGAGAAGAAGCTAAAAAAAGAGATGGTCTGCAGTAATCGAGGTAAGGATTCTCTGCTATTTTCTATGTGTATAAGCAGATCATCCGCAAAGGCGAATACCTTGAATTCGAGATTACCAACATGAATTCCCCGTATTAGGTTGTCTGACTTCAGGGCCCTAATTAGATGCTCGATATACAGATTGAAGAGGAACGGAGAGAGAGGACAACCCTGGCGGGTGCCTCGGGATAAGGGAAAGATGGCCGAGATGAGATTATTGCATTGGATTCTGGCCGATGCGCATGAATAAAGAACACGGATGAGATCAATGAATCGTTGGAGAATACCAAATTTCTGTAATACTGCAAACATAAAGTACCATTCTACTCTATCAAAAGCTTTTTCCGCGTCTAGGGATACCAGAGTTGCCTCTAGTTCAGGAGCCCCAGCCGCAGAAATTAGACAGAATAGCTTTCTGAAATGATCCACCGAGGATCGTCCAGCCACGAACCTGGCCTGTCCTGGGCTGAGTAGCCCTTTCCATACTATCCCCAGTCTGTTAGCCAGGATTTTAGCATATATTTTGACGTCTACATTAAGGAGCGCGATAGGCCTGTAATTACCTATTTCAGATGGGTCTTTCCCAGGTTTGGGTGAAAGGATTACTCTTGCTTCAAACAAAGTTTGACCACTAACCCCATGGGAATACCAGCATGAGTATACTTGGAGTAGCAAGGGTATTAGCCATCTTTTGAAAGTTTTATAAAATAAACCAGTGAAGCCATCGGGACCCGACGCTTTGTCTGGCTTTAGAGAGTCAATGATTTCGGATATTTCCTCACTTGAGAAGGGAGCCTTTAGAACTAGTTTGGCTTCCTCTGTCAAAGTCGGAAAGGTAATCTTTTCAAGAAAAGTCCACATCTTATTGACATGTTCCGGAGTTCTCGACACTCCAGAATACAATGCTTTATAATAGTCTTGAAACAATGCCAACATTCCCTCAGGATCAGCGACCAAAGCATTCGTCTGAGGATGCTTTAATGCTGTGATCCATTTAGCGGATGAGTGTTGCTTCAATTGCCAGGCTAGAGGCTTACCCGCTTTGCTGCCTTGGCCAATATATGAGGCTTTTAGTAAAGAAGCGGATCTCTCAACTGATTCCCCGAGGGCACTAGTATACATGGCTCTAAGAGCACAGAGTTCTTGCTCTTGTGATTGGGAAAGTGTGCCAACCTCTTTGCTTTCCAGGGCCTTAATTTTGTCTAAACAACTAGTTAGGAAATTGCTTTTTTTCTTTTTCCGCACCGATGCTACGCGGATAAGTTCCCCTCTCCAAGTGGCTTTCAACACGACCCATACCCGGTCTGTTATGCTGATTGAGCCCCAATTGGCAGTAATAGAGTTTGCTAAAAATTCTTGGAATCGCACCATTGTTTGGCTATCAGACAGTAGTGTATTGTTGAGTGTCCAAGAGTGGGATCTTATTAAAATATTTGGTAACAAACACTGCATCATGATGGGAGAGTGGTCGGAAATTACTAGGGCTAAGATATTGGTGTCCACTATGTAGGGTAGCAACTGTTGGCTAATCAAAAAATAGTCAAGACGAGAATAGCTTTTGTGGACTGGGGAGAAAAATGTGAATTCTTTACTTGAAGCATTAATTATCCTCCAGGGATATATAAGGACCAACGATGCTGTGAATTCTTGCAGAGCCCTCTGTGTGGGGGATCTTTTAATTCCTCTATGATAGGTGCGGTCTAAGTCGTTAGACTGTACCAGATTCCAATTGCCACCCAAAAGTATGGGCAACTTTTTTTTTTTTTTTTTTTTAATTTTGCTGTTTATTTCCATGCCCCACGTCTGTCTTCGTCCTGGTCACGGAACTCCTGGGATCCCCGGCCACCGGATATTGCCAGCTCCCCAGTCATCCCTGGCTTGCTCCCCAGAGATTGGGGCCGCGGTTCCGACAAGTATGGGCAACTTTGAAAAAGGGGCCAAAACCATGGCCAGGTGTGTAAAAAAGGATGGAGATTCCAAGTTTGGTCCATAGATGGAACCCAGAACAATGTCTAAGCTGACAATTTTACCTACAACAAAAATGAACCTGCTTTCCGGATCAGAAATGACTTCCGCTGGTATAAATGGGACTCTTTTAGCCACCAGTACTGCTACTCCCCGTTTGTTGGATGTAAATCCTGATCCAAAAACCTGACCTACCCATCTTTTTTGGAAGTGGTGTAACTGTTCATGTAACATATGGGTTTCTTGGAGAAACACAACTGAAGAGTCAAATTTCGTGAGGTGATTTAGGATGATATGTTTCTTTTTGTTGTCTCTCCCTCCTTTAACATTCCAAGAGAGGATATTTAAACAGTTAGCCATACAGATGCCAACAATAAATCCTTATGTAATAGTGAAAGATGCTGCCCCCCACCTTAAGAAAATAAAATCCATAACTCTTCGGTTAGCCCACCCCCAAACGATCCCAAAAACTACTTTCCTAACCTTAGCAAACCCACTGTATAGCCCGGCCCGTAGCCTACACCTAGACAGCTGGTCCATGGTGCGCACTAGAAAGTGAGCTCCACCCTCCTCCCATATCCAGACATAAAAAAAGAATAAGCTATAAGAAGCTTTGCGAATACTCTCGGCTAAGCCTCAACATTTTTCTTACTTTCCTTCTTCACACTTTTCTTTATATTTCCCTTTTTTTTTTTTTCTATTCCAGTATCCTTCCCCTGAAGTTAGTAGCCATATTGGCAGGAACTGACTGCCATGTATGTAAGAAGCGCAAAGTCAGTTATTATCATGACTGTGTAGAAAGAAAGAAAAAAAAAACATTGCTACCAACAGAGATCTATCATTGCACTCATCCTGACCTCCTCAGAACCTTATCCGTGCAACGAAGACAGGGGCCTTACATCCACTCATAATAAAGCTAAGATTTAACCCCAACATCTATAAGCTAAGTATTAATTGCTACTTATGTTCTTAAGGTTCACACAATTAACATTTTAGCATCTACTGCAGAATCCAACAGGAAACAAAAACAAATTTGCATTCTATAGTAGAATTGAATATTTAATGGGCTCCTCCCAATGTAATCTGTGCATGCTGCAAATCGTTTGGGGTTACAGACATGGAAAACATGTTACAGTCGCTGGCCTCTGTCTGCCTGGGAGAGCCCCGACCCCAAGTCTATGCTGCAGCATTTAATTATAAACAGCTTATCTATAAAGTGATAGAATGAAATTAGACAACTTAAGTGAAGGCTACATAGGTCCACTCATTCATAGGAACGGAGCTCCCTCTAGTGGTTAAAAATAAAAACTGACCATCTCCTGGCAAATGAACGAATGTTCGAGGCAAAATAGAACTTTCTAGTGAAAAAAATCCAAGAAACAAACTACAGTCCAAGGTTGTCTTGTAACCTATTATAGCAAACTTACTGCTTGTAAATCCCCATCGAGAGAGAAAGGTCACACCATAATCTGGTAACGGCTGGATGCACCTGAGTCTCTTATAAACGTCTCTCTATCAGTTCCATACTTCTCATAGTAAATTGTCTCCTCAACCTTCAGAAAACAGATCTGAGTAGCATTTCCTCAGAGACTTTGTTGCCTTCTCGGGCGAATCAAAGCGTTTGGATCCATCTTTCAGAGTCACCTCTAGGCGGGCTGGATACAATATTCGGTGCTTGATACCGGCTGCCCATAGTTTAGAAGTGATGGGGCGATAACTCGCCCTAAGCTTGCGCATCTTCACTGTTAGATCTGGGATGAGCCTGAGTTTTTTGCCTTCCCACAATATAGCCGAGAGTTTCCTGGACTCCTTAAAAATAAAGTCTCGATCCAGATAGTTGAGTAGTTTTAATATAATTGGCCTGGGAGGTTCCGACGCTGGCGGCTTAGCTTGCAGAGACCGATGGCCTCTTTCAATTATAAACTCTGGGCCATTTGGGGAGGGGCCTACCATTTGTTTTAGGAATTTTTGTAGAAATAGTATGGTATTCGGTCCTTCATTCCCCTCGGGGAGTCCTAGTAGGACTAAATTATTTCTTCTGTTCCTCCCCTCTAAGTCCTCTAAACAATCTTCAAGCTTGGTGATTGATCTTTTAAGTTCTGACAGAGTAGGGTCGGTTTTCTCTAGTTTCCTTTCTATGGAGGTTATCCTCACTTCCGTGTCTGTTACTTGCCGGGCTAACTGGGTCAATGCCGGTTTGAAGTCAGCGACTTCTTCGATTAGTTTGAAAAGAGCTTCTTTAATAGTTGAAAGCTCTGAGTATACATGGGTGGGTGTCAATCCTTCCTCGGAGACCGCGGGTGAAGAACTCCGATGGGGCCACTTGGCCTCGAGCTACTGGACTGGCTCTTCCTTCTCCGGTGGTTTGGACATGATGCTGGAGCTGATCGCAGGTAAATTTATGGAATGAACATAATAAACAGTATAAAAAAGTTGAATCTTCCTGTTTGTGAGTTTAATTTGGATATTCGCAATTTTAATGATCGAGAGGGACAGAGCTCACGGTAAAGCTGCTACTCTCTGCGTTGCATCATGTGACTCTCACCGGCTGATGCTCCTTCTTGCCTCACCCCTCTCCTTTCCTTTATATTGACACAAGACTTCACTCAGCACCTGCTAGTGCTACACTGAGTTTGAGAGAAGAAATTAAAAACTACCTAATGAATTAGAGCGGGGTGTGGTTATGCATGACAGATGGGTGGGGTAGATGAGAGGCTAGAGCATAGCCCAGAAAATAGAGGAGACTACTTTTCAGCAAGTAGGAAGGGGGTAATTAGGGAAAGAGGGCCTACAGGTAGGGATGATGATGCCTTGGGGAGAACAAATGGGGTAAATGTACCAAATAAAAAGAGATCGGAGGGGGTTGAGTCAGGAGGGGCTGTTGTGAGGAAGCCTAGAAGAACAAACAGAGAGAAGGGTGGTCTAAAGGAGGACAGGGTTAGGAGGGAGGAGGGAGGAAGAGGGGCAGCATAGAAGGGCAGTCGAGGGAAACTCAGGGCTTTTGATGGAGGCTGGCATAGTGTGTTACAATAAATTTGAGCTGCTAAGCAACCTAGAAGGGGAGGAAGAGGTTGGTGAAATTGAGGGAACTGATGCAGTGGCCATAGGGAGAGAGATGGACACCCAAAGGACATCGTAAGCCAGCAGTGGAAAGGATAGAAATAGCATCAGAGGGAGAAGAGGAAACTTAAATGTTAAGCAGATGGGGGAAATGCAACTTATAGCAGGCATGGGGGAGGAGAGCTCGAGGAGAGAAGCTGGAAGATAATGAGGAAAGGGATGTACCCCCCCCCATCAGGAAGGGAGGGAGGGAAAATGGAAGATGAGGAGGAAAAGGAGGGCCCCCCCCATAAGGAGGGAGGTCTGTACCAAGGATGGGTCCCTAGGTAGCGGGGACCAATGGGCGACCACAGAAGCTGGGGTTATTATAAAGTGGGGTTGGTAATGGTGTGAAAGAAGGGGAAATGATCAGGGCCAGAATGGATGACTTGGATAAGAGATGGTTAAAAGGGACACACAGACAGGGGAGGTCTGAGGTAAATGGGCATAACAATGGAGGCAGGAAGGGGAGGGTGACAAGGGGGTAACACTTAAGAAGGCAGGAAGAAACATAGAAACATAGACTTTGATGGCAGATAAGGACTGCTTGGCCCATCTAGTCTGCCCATTTCCCTACCTACAGGATAGGCCGTAGATCCTAGTTAACCAACAGCCTATTTCTTCCTACCCCCCACAAGAATTGCCTTATGTCTGTCCCATGCATTCTTGAATTCTCCTACAGTTTTAGACCCACAACCTCCTCAGGAAGGCTGTTCCATGCATCCACTACCCTCTCTGTGAAATAATACTTCCTCACATTGCCCTGAACTGCCCTCCTTCTATCTTTAAATTGTGTCCCCTTGTTCTTGCATGTCTCTTTTCTGAAGATGCTACCCTCTTGGACTTTGTTGATTCCACTGAGGTACTTAAAAGTTTCTATCATGTCCCCCTCTCCTTCTTTCCTCAAGGGTATACATATTAAGCTCCTTTAGTCTCTCCTCATCACGGCTTCTTGCAGACCCTGCACCATTTTAGTTGCCCTCCTCTGGACTACCTCTATCCTGTCTATGTCCTTGTGGAGATAGGGTCTCCAGAACTGGACATAGTACTCCAGATGGGATCTCACCAACTGTCTGTACAGAGGGATAACAACTTCCTGTTTTCTGCTGCTGATGCCTTGCCCTATACATCCCAGTATACCTCCAGCCCTCCCTACTGCCTTCTCACATTGCTTGCAACCTTAAGGTCATCTGATAAGATTACCCCAGGTCCCTTTCCTTTGTTGTTGTTACTACCTCCCACCCATTGTGTATTCTTCCCTGGGTTCTTGTTTCCCAGGTGCATTATTTTGCACTTCTTTGCATTGAATCCTAGCTGCCATACTTCTGACCATTCCTCCAACCTTCAAGTCCCTTTTCATCCTTTCCATGCCTCCTTGTGTATCAACCCTGTTGCAGATCTTTGTGTCATCTGCAAAAGGCATACTTTTCTTCCAGTCCTCTGCAATGTCACTTTAGTGAAGACATTAAAAGGACTGGACCCAATACTGAACCCTGCAGTACCCCACTAGTAACTGCCCTTTCTTCAGAGTGGACTCCATTTACAATTACCTTCTGTGTCCTGTTGTGCAGCCAATGTTTTACCAGGCTACCACCCTGGGACCCACTCCCAGGCTGGTTAATTTGACTATTAATCTTTTGTGTGGGACTGTGTCAAATGTCTTGCTAAAGTCTAGGTAGGCCATGTCCACAGCCCCTCTCTGGTCTACTACTTTGGTCACCCAATTAAAGAAATCTATTAGATTCATCTAACATGACCTTCCCGCTGTGAATCCATGCTGCCTTGGGTCCTGTGCTCCACTGGCCTCTAGGTACTCAACTATTCTTTCCTTCAGAAGTGCCTCCATCACTTTCCCTAACACAGAGGTCAGACTGACAGGTCTGTAGTTTCCTGCCTCTGTCTTGGTCCCACTTTTGTGAAGGGGAATCACATCTGCCTTCCTCCAGTCTTCGGGTACCACACCATCCTCCCATGATTTATTAAAAAGAGTAGCCAGTGGTTTCACAAGTTCCTCCCTTAATTCTTTTAGAATTCTGGGGTGAATTCCATCAGGACCCATTGCTTTGTCCACTTTCAGTTTTAGGAGTTCTTGCAGAACTCTTTCTTCTGTGAAAGGACTGGGATCGACCCCCTATCAAGAGTATTCTGTTAATTGGATTAGGCACTTCCCCTCCTCTTTTGTGAATACTGAGCAGAAATATTCATTTAGTATCCCTGCTTTTTCACTGTCCCCCTCTGCCCACCCACCGTTCATTCTATTCAGCCTCACTATCCCTCCCTTTGTCTTTCTACGCTCGCTGATGTACCTATAAAAGGTTTTATCCCCCTTCTTAACTGAGTTGGCTATCTTTTCCTCAGTTTGGGCCTTTGCTATTCTGACTTCCCTCCCTGCTTCCTTCTGCCTTAACTGGTACAGCTCTCTGTCATGCTCCTTCTGTGTCTCCTTATACTTCCGGAAAAGACTCCCATGGAAATGAGTTTACTGATATGGGGGGGTTGAGAGAGCAAAATGGAGATAACCCTAAGGACGATGGGGGTGTTAAGGTACTGATTCTGGGAGACTTGATGATTAGAGATATTCACTAGGAGGAGTGGGGGGACCCCACAGACAGGTTAAGGTAGTGAGTATCTCTGGTCTAACGGTGCACAGGGCAAAGTTCATGGTGTACAAACTGGTTAGGGATTGTGGAGGGAAACCAGATTTCCTGGTGCATTTGGGACAAATGATTTTTAAGGAAATAGCATCTTGGAAATCCAAGCAAGATTCCAAGAATTTGCCAGAGTCTGTCAGGACAATGGATGCAACTTTTCCTTTTCAGAAATATTGCTGGTACCAAAGGCCTTGGTGGAGAGTAAAATGAAGATCATTGAGGTAAATGACTGGCTCAGGAAGTGGGGAGCTGAAAGTGGGATTGGGTGCTAGGGAACTGGGAGGGAACTGGGAGGATAAGGGACTGCATGCCAAGGATAGGCTTCATCTTACTCCATTTGGGAAGGAGGTCCTTAAACAGGGGGTGGCGGACTTTATTCAAAAAAAGTGGGGTTTAAACTTGTGAGGGGGTAGGGACAAGGGGGGTAGGCAGTATCCCCAATCCCCAAGATGAGGAATTAGCCTGCTAACCCAAGGGGTGGGGTACCAGACACAGGGGATGATTCGGGGAGGATGGAAGCATATGGAACCTGGGAAGGGTTTGTCAAGGGATCAAGGGACAAGGGTGGGGGGTAGTGTTAGTAAATGCAAGGAACTTGGGAGACAAGGTACAAGATTTCCAGGCCATGCTGTTCTGGGGGGGGTGGAGGTTGTGGCAGTCACAGAAACATG
The DNA here is from genome assembly GCA_016271365.2 of Neoceratodus forsteri. Classification (NCBI taxonomy): domain Eukaryota; kingdom Metazoa; phylum Chordata; order Ceratodontiformes; family Ceratodontidae; genus Neoceratodus; species Neoceratodus forsteri. The sequence continues at coordinate 249,639,475 of CM057450.1, read as the reverse complement.
GGCCAACAAAAACCATGATTGGGATCTGAGGGTGAGGGGGTACACTATGCTTAGGAAGGATAGAAAGTAGGGCAGAGGAGAGGGTAGGCTATGTACATAGAGATGGCTTAGAAATTGCTAGGGTGAGAGGAGGCAGGGGAAATGTGGGGGCTCTGTGGGTCACCTACGAACCCCTGCAGGAGGTAAGGTCAAGATGGGAGTAGTATATAGGCCCCCCAGGTTGGGGGATGCACTGGAGGAAGGCTTGCTGGACAACATCCTAGCCCAGTGCAGACCAAAAGGGGAGATAATGGTGTTGATAGCGGACCTTAATATGCCAGGTACAAATTGGGAAACTATGTTCTCAAAGGCGGCCAGGGAGCAGAGGCTGCTGGACTGCTTCCAGGATGTGTTCCTAATACAGCATGTGGTGTAGCCCACAAGGGAAGGGCATATCCTGGATGTGGTTCTGGTGGATAGGGATCTGGTAAGGGACCTGGGTGTAGAGGAACCCCTGGCTGGGAGTGACCACAACTCTGTCTGATTTCAAATTAACATGGAAGGAGGTGGAGAGAGCTCTAGGACACTGACGGTGGACTTCAGGGGGGCAGATTTTATGGGCATGAGAACCATTCTCAAGGATCACTTGAATGGTGTTACAACAAGGACAGATGTAGAAAAGAGATGGGAGGTCATTAAACGAGGACTTCATGAAAGCAGTCAGGATCTGTGCAAAGGTGAAGCGTAAGGGAGCTCGGACACATAAATCATGCTGGTGGTCTAGGGAGGTTCAGGTAGCAGTCAGGGAGAAGAAGGCTGCCTACAAAAAATACAAAGCAATGAGAGGGGAAAGGGAAAAGGAAGCTTACCATCTTTCATCTAGAAAAGTCACCCGGATGGTGCGGGGGCTAAGTCCAGTAAAGAGCAGTGATTGGAACAGGGGATATGGGGAGGGGAAAAGGGGTTCTTCAGGTACATAGGGGAGCAGAGGAAAACCAAGGTCCAGCTCAGCAGATTGAGAACAGAAGGAGGGTGTGTGGAAGAGATGAGGAACCAGGCGGAGGTATTAAAAGAGTACTTCGCCTCTGTGTTCACCAGCAAGAAGGAAGGGTTACTAAAAAAGCAAGACATGGAGGGGATGGTAGAAGTAGAGAGGGGGATAGAGGGGGAAACAAATAGGGCACAGGATGGAGGGGGAGGTAACCCAGAGGGATCACATCTGGATATGGATAAACAGGCCAGTAAGGTAGGGGAGAAAGATGATGCTATCTCCACTGAAGCCCTAAAGGACATAAAGAAAGATAAATCCCCTGGGCTGGATGGCGTACATCTGAGAGTACTATGGGAATTGGCGGACGTACTGGCAGCTCCCCTGGTGGAGCTCTTCACCAGGTAGCTCAAAACAGGAAAGGTACCCAGGGATTGGCTAGAGGTGCATGTGGTGCCTATCCATAAAGGGGGTCAAAGGAAGTGCCAGGAAACTATAGAACCATCAGTTTGACATTGGTGGTGGGTTAATTAATGGAGAGTATACTGAAGGAAAGATTGGCGGCATTCTTGGAGAAGGAGGGAGGGCAGGAGAGCAGGCAATATGGTTTTGTGCCTGGCAGATCATGTCAAACTAACCTTGTGGAGTTCTATGAACGAGTAACATCTGAACTGGACAGGGGAAGGCCGGTGGATGTACTATTTTTAGACTTCAGCAAGGCATTTGACTCAGTCCCCCACTATGGCCTGGTGGGGAAACTGATGGGGTTGGGGGTGGGCCCATTGATGGTAAGATGGATATGAAACTGGCTAACTGGTCGCACTCAGAGAGTCTTGGTCGAAGGGGAGCTCTCAAACCCTAGAGGAGTCAGTAGTAGGGTACCACAAGGCTTGGTTCTGGGTCCGATCCTGTTTAATGCATACATATCTGACATCAGGGAAGGCATAGAGAGTGAAATGAGTCTCTTCACTGAAGACTCTAAGATGGGAGCAGTAGTTGAGGGAGAAGAGGGGAGGCTGGTCATGCAGGGGGACATAGAGACCCTGGTCAGGTGGGCTTACACCTAGAAATTAAATTTCAATTCCGCCAAGTGCAAGGTATTGCATCTAGGGCAGGGAAACCCCAATCACGTGTATACCCTTGGGGAGAGGCACCGGAGGCCTCTATGGGGGAAAAAGACCGAGGGGTCATGGTGGATGTGAGTATGAATAACTCTAAGCAGTGCAGGAGAGTGGCTGCCAAAGCAAACAGGATGTTAGGATGCATCGCAAGGGGCATCACCTTGAGGAGCAGGGAAATGATTCTGCCGCTGTATAATGGGCTGGTTTGACCACATCTAGAGTACTGTGTGCAGTACTGGAGGCCGCATTTAAAGAGGGACATACAGCTCCTGGAGAGGGTCCAGAAGAGGGCTACCAAGATGATATGAGGACTAGGGGATCTGATGTACGAGGGAAGACTGGAGGAGCTTGGCTTGTTTTCACTGGAGGAGAGACGAGACGGGGGGACATTATCGAGGTCTTCAAGTATCTCAAGGGAACAAACAGGTTAACATGGAGGGGATGTTTAGACTAAAGGAGGGAGGTATCACCCGAGGACATGATCTGAAGTTGAAAGGTGGAAGGATGAGGGGGGAAAAAAGGAGAAGGTTCTTCACTGAGAGGGTGGTGGAACCATGGAATGCGCTGCCTGGAGAGCTGGTTCAGGCTTCCACAGTGGAAGGTTTTAAGAGAGGGTGGGACAGATACAGAAAGGGGAGGTATCAAGGGAAGGTCTGGCCTGGGGGGGCAGGGAGGGATGATAGGCATTCTAGAACACAAGGGGGTGTGGAAGACCACGGTACCCAGCTAGGGATCTGAGGTTCGGGTAGACTCGATAGACCATATGGCCTAACCTTCTGGCAATTATGTTAGTAAGATTCTGGTATAAAAATAGGAACTGGGATTTGATTGCTGCTGACAGATAAAAAAAAAGAAACAGCCCACGAATGCTTTACAGGTTTGTAATATGTGTGGTAACATCATTCTTTTTTTTTTTTTTTCTTCTATTTGTTCAATTTGTGTTGGCTAATCATTTCATCTGGACACTGAGAATTCAAACTAAGGGGCAAGAGGTAATGTAGCCACAAGTCTTAGAATCTAGGTAATACTACAGCATTCATACATCTAACATATAATGTCCAATTTGACTAATGGAGTAGGAATTATTATTCTTTTTTGTATAAAAGTGTTCCTGCTTTCAGAGCACATGGCCCCCAAAAAACAAAATCAAACCCTGTCCCCCCCAAAAAAGCTGCAAATCAAAGATTTTAGAGCAAGCCAGAGGGAAACAGAGAGAGAGAGACAGAGAGACAAAGAGGATGTCCTCAAATTCATCAATATTAATCAATATAATCGGCAGAGTTACAACATGATTTTACTGTAACACAGCTGTGATAGATTATAAAGAAAGTAGTAGCTCTGAAGAAATGAAAATCCTGCAAAAAAAAAAAACCCTAGTCCAGAAAATTATCAGTTAAAATGACAATACTGCACTTTAACTCTGACCAATAGCCCTTTCTCTGCTGTTACTTTTTTGTTTTGTTTTTATTATTTGTAAATTGCATATCCTTGCTATTGGAGTGTTTTGCATGTTTTTGCACACCTGTTGTTTACGATGTTACTAAGGAATTTTAATAAATGCAGCATCATTTTTTTTACTTTGCCATTGTAGACAGTACCAAACAAAACTATATTTTAATGTATAAATATAGGTGTTTTACATAAACATTTTAGTGGTGCATGTGTTTTGTTCAATGAAATTCTAATTTTGTTTGCAATGCTTTTCAGAAAATATACTTCAAAGATGTAAAAAGTCTAAAATTGGTTGAGTAAATTTAAAAGATTAAAAAAATGCTATTAATTTTCAGTTTCAGGTTTCAAACTCTTTTTATCAACTTTTTTCATCAAAATAAAGAATATATGGTTTCTAAAATACTTATACAAAAAGTAATATAAAAACGATACCTACAATGTTGCTTTACCAGACTAAGTTCTATATCAATTTGATATGAATAACTATAGAATTATTATGTTTTAACCAAAAGTATGTATTTTTGATTATCATAAAAAGCACATTAAAGGTAGCTCACACATGTGGAAGGTGCACTATACCCTTGAATGCAACAATCAGTATTATCACAGAAAACTCTACTCAGTAAAGAGTGATCTGCACCCTTCAATTGACTAAGACTACACTAGTCTTATCAGTACAGCTAATAATGTTATATCTTGGTGAAACAGTCAACAAACAACTTGCCACATACAGTATGACATCTCCTTGCCATACAGTAGGACAGCAAACAGGTTTACAGTCATGGAGGTGTGGTCTGTTGCAATTCCTTATGGCAGTAAGCTATGTGTTTGAAATATCATGATGCAACTGAAACAAACAGCCCATTTGCAATTCTAAGATGAAGCCATGGAAAATAACAAACCGATAAAGGCCCTCACACTCAAAAATACTGACCAGTGTCCAGATGGTAACAGTGTTTAGCATTATCTCTTGGACACTGGTTGGCATGTTCAGTTGTGAGGAGATGTCTTGTTATGTAGCAAGTTGTTTATTTACTGTTTCACCAAAATGTTAAATTGTTAGATCTACCGATAAGACTTGTGTAGTCTAAGTTGATTGAAGGGTGCTGACCTCTCTTTATTGAGTAGAGTTTTCTGTGATAAGATGCATTTTTGGTTGTCTAAATACATATTCTACCTTTCTGAGAAAAAAAAAGATGTAAAATAAAATTCAGAACTTCACACATTCACATGACAAAATTCTAGATGGTTGCCATGATCATTAAATGGGAAGCACTATTGTTACTATGAGATAAGCATGTGAGATAAACAATGTGTGTTAATGAAAAACATAGTGTTATGTCCTACATTAGGTATTATCAATAACACAAAACTTTTAGTGTACAAAAAATGTCCTCATGTTGTGCTCTTCAGTCAAATGGCCAAGAAAGCACACTATGACAATACTCATTTCAAGGGGTGCTCTCAAAAATGTGTAGGCCAAAATTTCTAAAATACACAAAACCAGAGTCTATACACCCATTGCCTCATGCATAGTGAGACAGCACAGCATTTTGAAGCCATAATATTACATCTACCCATTAAAGTTAGGTCACATGACCCAAAACAAGATGGCCATCACTGTTCAGTCTTTTCATCATATAAGATTTTATTAGTTTTCCAAGTACATCCAACCACAGTAGAGGCACTCAAGCCAGCCTCCTGCTTATAAACATAAGTATCACAAGCATGTTTACAGACAGAAACATCATACACAAGAATGGGATATCCCCTAGCAGTATCAGCTATGAGGTTTACTTCTTACATACTATCCCCTTTATACAGTGCTCTCCTACACAATGAGTTCCCACTACTTTAAAGACATGCTCATATGAACCAGTCAGCTTCTAAAATTTATACCATTATCCACCCAGGAGGGTCTCCCGGAACTAGTCATTCATACTCTAAACTAACATGACATGGGCCAGGTTTTCCATGTTTCCCCTTATTAGCCAGGCCATACTGATTCCTACAGAAAAGGGGTCTAAAAACAAGTAACACCAGGGTAGATAATAAGGACAGGCTGGCAGCGGTCTAAACACTATGAAGAAATTACACAAACTACACCCAGCACAGGGCATCCCTTGCTTGAGTAAAATATACATATAAAGACACGGTTATTAATAAAGTGGAGGAGACATCACAATTTAGACTATCGGCAGGTTTTGAAGGGGGGGGAGGGACCGTGCAGATATGTGAATGCAGGTATGCATCCCATTTCTTATGGTATCTGGAGATATGGCCTTTCCCCAATGTGGAAAGTCTTTCAAAAGTAGCCAGCCGCACCATAGCTGCCCGCCAATAAGTAAACGCAGGAGGAGTAGGCAGCCACCACTTCCTCAGAATAGCCCTCTTGGCTTCCATGATAGCCACCAACACCCAGGCCTTAGTGGGCGCCGACAAAGGGCCCAGGATAGAAACATCCCCCAGCACCAGAGTGGGCTGGGCAGTTGACAAGGGTCTGCCGATAATTTTAGAGCAGTTCTCCAGCACCTGCTGCCAAAACCCCTGAACTGCTGGGCATGTACATAAAATATGGAGTAAGTGAGGCAGGGAGGCATCACACCTCCAGCACTTATCACGTTTCATAATGTGTAATTTATGAAGCACTGCCGGTGTCCTATACCACCTGAGAAGGATTTTCAACTGGATCAGTTGGCTTTTGGCGTCCTCGTATGCCAGATGGGCAGCTTTCAAACAATCACCTCAATGCTCCTGGGAAAGGGGGCATCTAAGTTCGGCTTCCCAGGCCACTCGACTGGTCAGCGTATTGTAGGGCTGGGCATCCCTTATTACCCTATAAAAGGTTCCCACTTAGCCTCTACTCTTGCTGGGTTCGTGAAGGGTGGTCAAACATTTCCACCTCCCCATGTTCGCAGGCACTGCCAAAAGAGAGGCAGTAGCACTCCGGATTTGAAGATACCTCCAGAAATCCTGAGTTTTAATTCCGTATTTCTCTCGCATCTGTTCAAAGGACATAACCGTCGACCCTTCAGGGAGGAGGAAGAGATCCCCCACCACCCGTATACCTCTAGAGGCCCAGTGTTTCCGGTGTACAGGTCTACGATCTATCTTTATGAGTTGGTTATTCCACAGGGGGGCATACGCAGTCGGAGGGAGGTATGCTTCTCCTGGGGTACCCGTGAGGGCCATTGCCCATGTCCATGCCCTGCAAGTCTCTGTCATGATAGGCATAAGCATGCCTCTTGATGGCCTCTTGTTGGTGAGCAGAGAAAACAGTACATTATCGGGTAGGAGGGCTGCCTCTAATCACACCCATTGAGGAGGAGGAAAAGACAAGGGGACAGCAAACCAGCTGGTAGCCTTGGCCATATGAAAGGCCAGGTGATATCCCATAAACCATGGGAGCCCTAGCCCTCCCCTGGTCCAATGTGCCCATAGCTTAGCTCAGCTCCAGTGTGCCACCTTGCCTTCCCACAAGAGGAAGGAAATAAGTTCATCCAGTTGCTGGATGGGTCTAGGGGTTTGGGAGGCGGGGATGTTACTAAGGAGGTACGCAACCCTGGAAAAAATAAACGTACGGATAGCCTCTATCCTACCTTTCAGGGAGAGCTGCAACCTTCTCCATCTCTGAACCTCAGCCATAATGGCTGCGATCAGAGGGGAAAAAGTGGCCTTCTCTAGGTCCCACCAGGTGGAGGGAATATAAATCCCAAGGTATGAAAATCCCTGCGGTGCCTAGGTAATGTCCTTGTTTCGCAGACACTCCCTACTGCACCTTGCATTCAGGGGGGATAACATTTTTTCTTTTGGTTAATTACCAGTCCAGACAGGGAGGCAAACTCCTGCAGCACTTGAAGAATTATAGGAATGGAACATTCTCGATTAGACAAGGTAAGCAGCATATTGTCCACATAGGCATTGACCGAGAAACAGTGTTCCTTCACCGGGATCCCAGTAATATCAGGGGTACTCAGAAGTTTCCTTATCAGGGGGTCCAGTACCAAGATAAAAAGAAGGGAGGAGAGAGGGCAGCCTTGTCTAGTGCTCCTCTGTAAAAAGAAGGGCTGGGATATATCTCGGTTGGTTACAATTTTTGCAGTGGGCAGATGGTATAAAGTGGAGACCCAGGAACAAAACCCCAGCCCAAACCCATAAAGAGGTAACACTGCACATAAGTATACCCACTCTAGTGAGTCAAAAGCCTTGGCAAAATCTATAGCCATGGCTGCCACAGGTGTGTTCGAGTGCAAGGCTAGCCACTTTAAGCTAAGGACTAGTCGGAGGTTGTCTGCCCCCGACTTCCCCTTAGAAAAACCTGCCTGTGAGGGATGTATCACTGTTGGTAGAAGTGGGGAAAGCCTATTTTCCAGGACTTTAGCTAATAGTTTGGTATCCACCAACAGCAAGGAAATAGGCCGAAAGTTGGCGCAATCCAGTTCATCAGAGGATTTTTTAGGAATTAAGGTCACCAGAGCCTCCCACATGGTGGGAGGGAGAACTGTGGATGCCTGAGCTTCCTGTAGAACCTGCAGGGATGGAACAGTAATTTCTATTCATAGCAGTTGGTATAACTCCACTGTCATACCGTCTGGGTCTGGTGCATTTCCTTTGGCCATCTGGGACAACGCAGAGCAAAGTTCCTCCACAGTAACCGGAGCATCTAGAGCCACCCTCTGCTCTGGGGGAAGTTTGAGGAGATAGACCCCATCAAACAGCTAGGATAGCCAGGCACCAAGTTCCTTGTCTGATAGCTGGGCCTTGGACTGGTAGAGCTCTTGGTAATAATTCTGTATTACCTCATTAATGGCCTTGGGTGTAGACACTACTCTGCCCTGCGGGCTTCTTAGAGCTAGAATTCTGGAGGCTGCTTGCGAAGGTAGTACGCAGGGAGTTTGCCTTCCTTGTCCCCTGCCTCCCAGGATCTGTGCTTAGTACGGATTAACTGCCAAACGGCCTTCTCATTTAACAGGGTATTGTACTGGTATTTTATACCAGTGATGGCAAATAGAAGAGGGAAGTTAAGCGGATCTTGAGAGTTTACTTTAAATTGCCTCTCCAGAGCCGCAAGCTCTGTCTGCAGTGAGGAGATGGTCTTTGTTCTGGCCTTGTTCTTGGCAGCCATGAAAGATATAATTCTTCCTTGCAGGACAGATCTAAATGCCTCCCATACCACCGCAGCTGTGGTTTCTCCCGGGGTGTTAAGAGCAAAATAATTTTCAGCTTCTTTCTTAATATAGTCTTGAAAGGTTTTGTCTTTCAGCAGTGTAGGATTGCATCACCATCTTGTGGAAGGAGCACCCTGGCCCAGAGGAGAGTACAGGATGGAGACTGGCGCATGGTCTGAAATCAATATGCTGCCTATTGAAACATCAATGACCCCTGGCTCTGCAGCATAGTTTGTGAGCCAGAAGTCTAATCTGCTATGCGTATGATGTACCAATGAATAAAAAGAATAGTCTCGCCCCTGTGGGTTGGCTCTCCTCCAGGTGTTGCAGAGGCTCCATTCTGTCATCAAGTCGGTAAGACTGGCTAGAGCCTTGGGGTGTGCTTGTGGGGTGGGCAAGGATTTATCAAGGAAGATGTCTAAAACTAAATTGTGATCCCCTCCGAGTAAAATGGGGACGTCAGAAAAGCCACTCGTCAAGTCCGAGAAGGCTTGACAGGTCTGAATATATTTCCCCAACATCCGTGATGTGGCCATAAACATTGGCCATCAATAGCTGACCTCCCAGATATCATATCCAGGCTGCTATCCACCGCCCCTGTGAGTCCGAGCACTTGTCCTCTACTACCCATGGTAGAGATTTCCTTATTAAAATGGTCACTCCCCTAGATTTTGTTGTGGCACAGCTGAAGATCACCGTCCCCACCCAGAGCTTCTTCAGCCACTGCACAGTCTGGTTGGTAAGGTGTGTCTCCTGGAGGAGAGCCGCATCCGTCCCCTTAGATTTCAGGAATTGTAAGATTTTGGTTCTTTTAGCCGGATGATTAAGCCCCTTCACATTCCAGGAGATGCACCTCCACCAGTGACCTGACAAAGGTTTTGCAGTCGCTGTCATATCTCCAGGGAATAGTGATAATTAAGACTGGTTTGGTACTCACCCTGATGTCTCCCTTGGGGTATCAGGCACAGTGGCCTAGAACTCGGGGTAAGTGATAATACCTGTCTGACAGCTGTACCCCACTGGTAGCAGCAATGATAACAATGCAGCAGGAGTTCAGAATGTGTGTAAGTATGATTCCACCTGAGTCCCACCTGGTTGGAGATAGATTAAAGAGAGAAACACACAAACAGTCTCTATCAAGTTATATAACAATCTTAAGGTTACAAATGTCAGAACTTAAGCAATAAATCTATGCTCTTATTAGAGTTCCCTAAACCACAACAATTACTGATGTTGAAGTAGACGTGTGAAAGAAGCCACCCAAAAGGAGGGTGCCTCGCGCCATACTGCTTCAAACACCAGAGGTATTAAGGGAGAGGTTACACCAAAATGAAGGTAACCTGTCCCAACCTGGCCCCATGGATTTCTGTGACTCAACGTGAGCTGGAGGCACCAGGTGAAAGAAAAACCAAAACAAAGATTGCCCTAATAGTAGGGCAGCCACCAACTGCTTATCCACTGGGGAGGGGGAGGGAGGGGGAAGGGGGTTGAGGCTAGTGCTAGCTTGTCAGTCCCTTAGAAGTTTGAAGGGGAAACTAAATAAAGAGGAATGCTGTTGGGGAGGGCATGAGCCAGGTACCTGGCACTCCGTTCAGCCATTCGACCAGGGCCCCTCTATCGGGTCAGAAAACTGCTTGCCCAGGTCTTCATGCCCCTGCCCATTAGACCCACAATTATCCAGGGCCTGAGGGATATTTAAAGAAGAAGGGGTAAGAAATGGACATAAAAGGAGTTAGGTGAGAATCAGGAAGCGCCCATGGAGGAGGGAGGAGGTGTCTACTTCACACTACACCCAAATCCCCTACATAACATCACTCAAGGGGGGCCGGAGCTAGGAATGCGACAGCGAGATAAGGTATCTACATGTGCTACTCCTCTCCCTCTTAACCTGGTCATAGGAAATAACAAGAAAGAGTCCCAAATTAGTGCAGCGAGAATGTCCAAAGGCCCACTCAGCCTTCTGCTCCCAATGTCGATGATTGCTCTTTGGGCCTAGAAGTGGAGCCACAATAAGGTGAGTTAAGCACCTCTGCATAGGATTTAGTCCCAGGCTTCAGGAGGCCTGCCTCTACGACAGCTTCTTGCTCATTATCCTCAGCTTCTGCAGCCCAGTCCAGCACTTCCATGCCCTCCATGGACTCTTCGCCCTCCTCCATCCATGGAGTTGGCGCTGCATTCGTCACTGAAAACTCGGCTTCCGTTCTGGGGAGTTTGGCAGGGGGAGAGGCTTCCACATTACTCACTATGAGCTGACGAGGGCTCCTAGCCCGTAGTTGTTGATGACCCGATGTGGGGAGGACTGCTCGATTACCTTGCCCCCTGTTATCATATCTTTTATCTAGGTATGCACCACGGTCTTGGGGGGGGCGCCTCAGGGCATTTTTTTTGCTGGTTGCGATCCCGTGGGAAGAAACGATGGGGTCTCCTTTGCAACCGGGCCTGAACGGTAGGCATTACCATCTTCCTAGTGTCTATTTCCCCTTCTTTCTGAACCCTGTGGCAGGTGTTCTCTCGGGGTCCAGAGGTGTCTGGGGAGCGAGGATTTTGGCAGTAGACCTGGCCATTGACTGTTTACCCAGGCCTCAGCTTCTCTGGGGGATTCAGCCAGAAATGACCTGCCATCCTTAGACAGCTGCAGGGCAGTAAACCTCCTGAACCTGTACTGGAAAGAGTTAGCGGCCAGATTTTTCTTCAGTGGGCCGTATGGTTTCCCCCTCATTGCCACCTCCTGTGAAAAGACCTGATAAAATGAAATTATGTTGCCCTTCCAAGTGATCTCCCCTAGCTCCCTCGTGGCCCTCAGAATCTTTTCCTTTACAGAGTACTTCAACAAGTATGCAATGATCGTTCTGGACCCATTTGCACCGTCAGACCTGCCCGGTACTCGATGTGCTTTCTCCACCCTCACAGGTTCCTTCCACCTCTCACCGAGGAGCCATGGCAACCAATCATTCAGGGATTTCTCCATGTTCAGTCCTTCCGCCCCCTCCATACCCCTAGGATCTGAATATTGTTCCTCCTGCTCCTGTTTTCTTGATCCTCTGCCCTTTGCCACAGCATGGTGAACTTGTCTTCATGGTCTTTAAGCCTTTTCAGCACCGTGAGGTGCTGTCTCTCCAACTCCTCTGTACGCTGATCAAGAACATCCGTACGTCAGCCACATTCCCAGCCACGGTTGCCTCTATGCTGTTCACTCTCACCAGGAGCACTTCCAGCATCTTGGTGATGTTGACTAGTGCCTCTCTGACTGGGGTTTGCTCTTGGAAGGGCAGTGGGAGTTGGGTAGTCTGTCCCATTGCAGTGTCTTCTACGGCTTCCGTCTTTAGAACTGTGTCCCCCGTCCGTCCAAAAGCCAGAGCACTCCTTGTTGGTAGCTTATCCTACCTAGAATGCTCCTCCGACACTCCCGAGCCCTGCCTCACTCGCTCCAACCAGCGGTAGAATCTAATGGGTCTGCCACTCCCCCACGCTCTGGCCTATATGGCCTACCACCTCACAACACTCTGAAGTACTCACGGCCAGTTTTTAGACTACAAACATAGCTCCCCATAATTTAACAGCTGCGCTAGCCTCCGTAAGGGTAAAGCTGGAATCCCCAGCGAATATTTGTGTAAATCAGTCCAGCATTCTGGCAGATCGACTACAGAGTAGCGCCAGGTCGGGACAGAGCAAAAAGCTCGTGCAGCCATCACTCCAGGGTCCAAGCCACGCCCCCACTGTTCAGTCTTTTTCACTGACAGAATGCTTCTGTTACACATTTAATGGCATAAATGCCTTAGAAGTTTTGTATTTGTATATATGTCACACCATTTCATAGAGATGGAAGAGCCTGGAGACCATTTCTGATTATTAATTTTACATTGCAAACCTATTGTTAGACTATTTGGAAGCTTTACCTAACCACCCCCAGTAGGACCATGCTGGCCCAAGGGGATCCCATGTATTACACTATGTGGTACAGGTCACTAAATCCATAAAGGAAAGATAAGAAATACCATGATTTACATTACAAGACAGTTGATGAGTAAATCAAGGCTCATATTGCACCTATACCTAGATGCCTTTGATAACATGACCCAAAACAAGATGGCCACCACTGTTTAGTCAATTGCTGGGATACCTACAGCAGAAATGTATATTTGTAATTATTACATCATTTCTTAAAGATAGAAAAGCTTGGTGGCCATTTATGACTGTGAATGTTACATTGCAACCCAACTTTCAAAAGCAGGGAGCTATTCCCCTCTATCCTTGGTATTTGCCTTTTAGACCAAGTGGATATCACCTATTGCTTTATGGGCTTCAGGTCACTAAATCCATAAAGAAAGGTAAGAAACAGACTGAATTGCATGACAGGGGAGTTGAAGAGTAATACAAGGCCTGGACTGTGCACATAGCAAGGTGCCTTAGATCACATGACCAAAACAAAATGGCCATCATCATTCAGTCATTTTCAGTGACAGAATGATTCTTTTACACATTTAATGGGATGACTTCATCAAAAATGTTGTATTTGTGTATAGGTTACGCCATTTCATATAGAAGGAAGCCATTTCTGTTCATTAATGTTATATTGCAAAACTATTTTCAAATAAGCTGGGGGCCATACTTAAACACCCCGGTAGGACCATGCTGACCTAAGGGGTCCCACCTATAATTCCGTGGGGTACAGGTCATTAAATCCATAAAGGAAAGGTAAGAAATAGCTTGGTTTACATGATAAGGGAGTTGATGAGTAAATCCAGGCCCAGATTGTGCACATACTGTACCATGATGCCTGAGGTCACGTAACCAAATACAAGATGGCACCACAGTTCTGTCATTCTCAAAATGCTTCTGTTACACATTTAATGGTAAACACATAAGAAATGTAATGAATAAGCATATACTGTATTACATATTTTCTTATTGATAGAAAGGCTTGGACACCATTTCTGATTACCAGTTTCACATTACAGCTCCAGTTTCAGAGATGTGTGGGACAGTATATGACAATGGGCAGATATACTCATTATGCATACAAGTATAAAAATAAAATGAAATGAAATATCCTACACACCACTGGCACAAGGGGGCTCCACCTCTTATACTATGTGGTGCAGGTTACTTAATCCAAAAATGAATGGTAAGAAATAGCTTAATTTATATTAGAGAAGAGTTGATGAGTAAATCATGGTCCATAGTACTCCCATATCTCCAGTAGATGCCATAGGTCACATGACACACATGAAGATGGCTGCCAATGTTCAGTCATTTTCATTGCCAATGTGCTTCTGTTAGACAATTATTGGGATAACTATATCAGAACTGTTGCATATATGCCTATATTTATGCAATAAGGCATGACAGGGTGTGTGTCGTTGCTGAATAATGACACACCTAGGGTGGGTCAAAACACGAGGCCGCAGGCTGAGTGCTTCCGCCACCCTAGGTGTGACGTTATTTAGGGTTGACGCACACCCTGGAGTGCTTTATTGTGATTATAATATGGCTATAAAATATCCAAGACTTTATTGATTAAGCAATAAACATAAGAAACAAATCAGAAGTTATAACTTTATTATAATTAATTTAGACATAAAATAGAGATAAAATAGTCCCTTCAAGAGCTTTACTGCATCCCTCCATATCGCTTATGTGACCCCTGGATGGTGGTACTCCTAGAGTTACACCCCTGCCTACTTCCTATGAGGTAGGCTGAGAGGTTTGGGTTTTTAAACTTACATTAAGTTCTAAAATGCACAGTGATTCCACTCAGAGTTTACCTTTAACGTGGGCTAGATGTTACCTGGTACAAACCCCTGAGATGTTATACCACCCACAATTACTATTTACCACCCCAAACATGACCCAATATTCAGTTCCCTACATTTCAAATATTTGTTGTACTTAGAGACTCTCTCTAATAATATGCTCATGACAACCATTTTAGAAAAGAAACAACAATGATATTTATTCAGGGGTCATAGAAGTTAGGATGGGGAAACAGGAAGAATATATGTTATGCAGTGTCAATATTTACAAATGTACACAAGATTGGCTTGTGTTTTTGTGCTGGTGAGCCCTCCAGCTGGGTAACTACCAAGTAAGCAGAAAAGAATCACATTTGACCAGCCCATAAGATATCCAGAATCCTGGCTATCTAAGCTGCTGACTAATCAGATGTTACACAGTAATTTTCCCTACCACTGGTATCAGTTCCCAGACACATGTGAAAGCTTGCAATCTGACACTGTACCTTAGAGACCTGCCCTGCTTGTCGCAGGAGAGCAGGGATTGCTCTGCTTGTCGCAGGAGAGCAGGGATTGCCCTGCTTGTCGCAGACTGAACAGTTTAGAAAAGGCAACTAGCATGGTTGCCTTGGTCAGATCTTAGGTTCACAATCCTGAAATATTCAGCACAAATATATGGCAGTCACATCCAATACATTTATATACCAATACACCTCTAAGAAGTGTGGAAAATTGTAATTTCCTGAGGTCATAAATCAGATTCAATTAATTTTGAGATCTCATGTCTCTTGTTGTGGCAATGTGGCTATGGCTGGTGGCTCCACAGGACAGTCTTCTCCAGGTGGTGGACAGAGGTGCATCTCAGCACATTTATATGATTTTTCCTGACATTGGTGCATTTCAGCACATGTTTGATACTACTAATCTCATACTGCTTGGTCTCTCTTGAGTCCCCCAGCAACAGCTACGATCTGCAAAAACAGTTTCCAAGCTCCACCTGCACTGGGCTAGACGGGGCAGCAGGCCAAGGTGCAAACTGAAGAACTCTCATCTCGAATTGTCACTTTGGGCAAGGTGGCCCAGATTACTCTTGCTTTCTATCACTTAAACAGTTACAGGAGCATGCTGGCCCATATTTCTTAGCTTGCTTTTTCTCCCTTGCACCAGGGGGTACAAGGGTACTTACTCAGGTTCCTTACCGTCAGTCCCCACTATAGAAGGCTCCTAAAGGTCTTCAGTCCTCTCACAACTGAGGTTCTTTTCAGCACTCTCACCGCTACTTGATGTCATCTGGTTTCAGTCCACATCTTCCCTTAACGTGGAAGGGAGGGCTAATACCTGAAGGATAATCTGGCAACCTCCAGGCTAGCAGTTCAACAAACTACTTTACTTTTAAACTTTAACTAAATAAAAAAGGCAGACCTCCTCTGGACTAGAGAGGAGTAACTGGATCTCCAGGCTTGGCGGCATGGCTGAGGCCTGATCCCCCACCACCAAGGGGGGGCTCCTGCTCGAGTCTGTCTTGATCTCCCTCTCAAATCTGTATCTGGAATCTAGCAAAATGCTGGAAAACATTGTCTTTTATAGGCCTTTCCTGAAGCTCCAGATTGGCTGTGGCTTTTAGTTGTAGGGCCTCCGATTGGCTGGAGGTCCTGTCAATCAGGAAAATGAATAATGCATGAACTTCACTTGATGCAATGTTGGTCTTTTCTTTTGGTGCCTTGAAATTAGGTTCCTGGAGGTCCCCATGAGCACTTAGCATTTACCCATGAACTTTGTTGAATGTCCCACAAGTCCTGGCTTTGTTATCCTGGCTTTCTGATTGGTTGCAGCTGCTTTTGCAATGGCTGCCTAACCCACTGTCCCTTAGCAGATTATATACAATCCCAAATTAAAGTTCTGGTGCAGCCAGGATAAAATAATAATTTGCCCCAATGCCCCAGAGTCTATTAGTCCTGCTTGTGTACTTGCTGTCACTGCACAACTAAAGGAATTTGCTTAGTCCATTTTCCTGTCACTGCTGCCAATATTTAATGACCCCTGATTTGCAGCAGCAGATGATCTGTCACTTCTCTGAATCCTAGTCTCACTGGTACAGACAGGAGCAAAGCATTTACTTAATTAAAGTAGATCAGGGAGGGGCTGTGGACATGGCCTACGTAGACTTTAGCAAGGCATTTGACACAGTCCCCCACAAAAGATTAATATACAAGTTAGCTCGCCTGGGAGTGGGTCCCAAGATGACAGCCTGGGTAAAAAATTGGCTGGAGAATAGGACACAGAAAGTAATAGTAAATGGAGTCCACTCTGATGAAAGGGGGTTACTAGTGGGTACTGCAGGGTTCAGTATTAGATCGGGTCCTCTTCAATGTCTTATAGTGTTACATTGCAGAGGGACTGAAGGAAAAGTACGTCTCTTTGCAGATGACACAAAGATCTGCAACAGAGTTGATGCACAAGGTGGGGTGGAAAGGATGAGAAGGGACTTGCAAGGTTAGAGGAATGGTCAAATGTATGGCAGCTTAGAGTCAATGCTAAGAGGTGCAGGTAATGCACCGTGGAGACAAAACCAGGGAAGAGTACACAATGGGGGTTAGATACTAACAACAACAAAAATGGAAAGGGACCTGGGGTAGTCATATCAGATGACCTAAAGGTGGGCAAGCAATGTGAGACGGCAGCAAGAAGGGCTGGGGATATTGGGATGCATAGGGAGGCATCACCAGTAGAAAACAGGAAGTTATTATCCCTCTGTACAGACAGCTGGTCAGACCCCATCTGGAGTACTGTGTGCAGTTCTGGAGACCCAGTCTTCACAAAGACATAGACAGGATGGAAGCTGTCCAGAGGAGGGCACTAAAATGGTGCAGGGTCTGCACTAGAAGACATATGAAGAGAGACTAAAGGAGCTTAATATGTATAGCCTCGAGGAAAGGAGGAGGGGACATGATGAAACTTTCAAGTACCTCAAGGGAATCAACAAAGTCCAAGAGGGTAGCATCTTTCAAAAAAGTGTGCAAGAACAAGGGGGCACAATTTGAAGAGTGGGAAGCTGACTCAGAGGTAATTAAAGGAGTATTTTTTCACAGAGAGGGTTGTGGATGCATGGAAGCGGCCTTCGGAGGAGGTCGTGAGTCAAAAACAGTGGTGGAATTCAAGCATGCATGGGACAGTCATAAGGCAATTCTAGGAGGTGGGGGTAGGAAGAAGTAGGCTGCTGGTTAACTAGGATCTGCAGCTTATACAGTAGGCAGAGAAATGGGCAGACTGGGTGGGCCAAGTGGTCCTTATCTGTCATCAAATTCTATGTTTCTATGTTTCTAAACACCCCCCCTTAGCACTTTTCCCCAAATACACCATGCAGTTACAACATTTGTTTTTAAACAGTTCCTTTTCTCTTTTCAGCTGCAGCTGAGAACACGCTGCCCCAAGGGCAAACAGGCCCTCATGAATATTCGAGCACTCGGGGCTCCTGGCTCATGAATATTAATGAGCCCTGAATGAACACCTCTCGGATCTCCTCCATATATCCAGAGAGCAGCCTCTCAGTGGCCTGTCTGTGGTCACCAGGTCCCACTTAGCTGATGGGGATCCCAGGACTGAAGGACTAATCTCTGGCTTGACCTCAAATTAGTGTGGTCAAACATCAAAGGCACCGCTCACGCCTGCACAATCTCCGCTGCCCCGAGGGCAGACATTCGAGTGGGTGATCATGGTTTGCTTTGTCGAGCTCTGCAGGGCTGGAGTTACTCTTTGGGCTGCATGAGGCACCAGATACAGGCAGAAAAGGACCTAACGGACCAAAAAAATGTCCTGGCTACATTGGGAGGCACCCGGGAGTGCTGCTGGAAGACAGAGCTACAGGGTGGCAGGTAAGCCCCCATTTGGCAGGGGGGGTTACACTTACACTGACTTTTTCAAAGTTGGTTTTATTACTTTGTGCTTAGCAATATTTTTTATACTCCTGCTTTTATCTCATTTTTCACTTTGCAGAATTGACCACATTATTATTGACAGTCCCATTTAGTGTCCCTACAGAGATCAAACGTGCTGTGGCAGAGGCATCCATATGGTTATTTTCTGTGTTTCCTTGTTTTTTTTTTACAGAAGTGAAGACTGTCCTAACAAACAGAAAAAGTAATTAAGCAGTAAGGCATAACAGTGTATGCATTGTGGCTGGATAGTGGTAGACCACGGGTGTGGCATGAGGAATGAGGCATTGCCGAATGCCTTTACTTCAACCACCCAAGAAGTGCTGTTACCCCACCACAATGTACACCCTGGAGTGTCTTACTGTGTTTATAAAATGGGTCCATGATGCTTTTTTGGAGGAGAGGGTGAAGAAATGCACAAAATCAAAAAAGAAAACAATTTATGACTTTTCTAAAACAGTCCCAGCATATCCCTGCACTGACATGCCATCTCAGGTTTAAATATCATGTACAGCAAGATTCATGTATTTTTAATTAGCTCTTAATGCCTGTTAGTTTCCCCCAACCCACCCTCTTTTACACATTTCCCTCACCTTTCTTTCTTCTTCTTTATAATATTCCCTCCCTTTTCTCAATCTTGTTTATTTTCTGTCTTGCTAACATTCAAGAGATGGAATGTTTACTACAGAAAGAAGGCAAGAATTCAAACCTCTGCTCAGTTCTGCTGGCAGAATGTTTACTCCCACTAGCACACAACAGAAGGCCTCAGATGGAACCAGGGCTTTTGTTTTATCTGTAACAGCTTAAACAACACATATTTTCCTTGTAGGCAGGTGAGGATAGGAGGAGGATTTCTCACGGTCAGCAAAGAAACACCAACAAGCATTTGTCGATGCCGAATGTTGCTTGCTTGTATGTGCTGTGTAGGTATTTGGAAGTCAGTGGAGTGCAAATATTGAAAATTTGCAAACTAACGAGCGTGCGTAGGAACGGCACAATGCACGCTCATGAAACAGTCATTTTTAGGAAGTTTGTGACCAAATTTTCAACATAGTCATTTTAAGACCTCTGCTCATGAACAGTGTCACTGTGATTTTCTTAATGTGTCCCATACATTGATTTCGCACACCGACTGTGCCATTGTGCACAAGATGGGCAGAAACACGTTGTGGGTGAGATGTGAAAAATGACAGCTGTACTGCTCATAAGGAGGTGTGGTAAAATGACAGTGTTGAAAATCTGGAGTGAAAATATTGAAAATCCTCAAACTTATGAGCATGCATAGGAAGCATGCAACGCAGGCTCGTAAAACAGTAATTTTTAGGAATTTTGTCTCCAAATTTTCAACATAGCCATTTTAAGACCTCTGGTCATGAACAGTGTCACTGTGATTTTCTTAATGTGTCCCATACAGTGATTTCGCACAGCGACTGTGCCATTGTGCGCTAGGTGGGCGGAAACACGTTTTGGGTGAGATGTGAAAAATGACAACTGTACTGCTCATAAGAAGGTGTGGTAAAAAGACAATGTTGAAAATCTGGAGTGAAAATATTGAAAATTCGCAAACTTACGAACGTGCGTAAGAACAGTGCAACGCAGGCTTGTAAAACAGTCATTTTTAGGAATTTTTCCACCAGATTTTCAACATAGTCATTTTAAGACCTCTGCTCATGAACGGTGTCACTGTGATTTTCTTAATGTGTCCCATACAATAATTTTGCACATCGACTGCGCCATTGCGCGCTACATGGGCGGAAACATGTTTTGAGCGAGATGTGAAAAATGACAGCTAAACTGCTCATAAGAAGGTGTGGTAAAATGACAATGTTGAAAATCTGGAGTGAAAATATTGAAAATTCACAAACTTACGAGTGTGCATAGGAACTGCGCAATGCACGCTCGTAAAACAGTCATTTTTAGGAATTTTTCCACCAAATTTTAAACATATTCTTTTGAGAGCCCACCTTATGAACATTGGCAGTGTCATTTCATTAATCAGTGTGGAAAGGTGATTTCGCGCAGTGACTGCGAAATCACCCTTCGGGCCCGATTAACGCCATGACAGTGCAAGAATTCATGAGGAGGGGTCCCAAAAACCCCATGTTGAAAATTTGGTGCAAAAATTCCAAAAAATGCCTGAGATGTGCAACAAAGTTGAAAAAACACTATCTATCCCATTATATAGCTTACCGGCATTTCCTCAGTTTGCGGTCAGCTTTGAAGAGTGAAGATGTCTTCCCGGTCCACTGATGATCGTTGCGCCAAGCTCCGGAGGTAAGTATGGGGTAGGGGTGTGTGTGGGAGGCAGGGTGCACAGTGGGTGGGTGTGGGTTGTGAGGGGGGGCAGGAAGACTATGAGGGACCGTTTTTTTATTTACAGGTTTTTTTTTTGTTTTAAAAGACGACGCTGGATGTTTGCTATGCTGGGGTGGGCTCCCAGTGTGGCAGCTGGAAAACTGTTTGGGGGCTGGAGCCAATGGGGATTGGGCACCCCTGTCAGCCATAACTAAGTTTTGCCATGCTGGGGTGGGCTCCCAGCTTGGCACCATGTACCGTGGGACAGTAGAGCCAACGGGGACTGGGCACCCCCATCGGCTATACACGATGAGTTGCCATGCTGGGGTGGGCACCAGCATGGCATGTGCAACTGTGTTTGAGGGGGAGGGCACAGCTGATGGGGATTGGGCACCCCGTCAGCTATACAGTGTGGGGGGGGTAAGCACAGCAGTATGTGTGTGTGTGTGTGTGTAGGGGGAGTGGGCATGAGCAGGTGATATCTCATCACTGCTCACTGAAGCGTAGCTCCCCCTTTCAACTGTACTCCACTGCATTTTGGAGCTGTCATAGACAGCTCCAGCATGCATTGGAGAACTGGGTCCGCGTCTGCAAACACACTGACTGAACTGGAAGAGAGCTGCCACACCTCCGAAAACTCAGATGATGGCACTATGTTTCTTGCACGTGCATGCAAGCAACATAAAAATTATAATTCTAATCATTGTAGTACTTCTTTTTTTAAGTTATGTATGTATGCGTAACTAGAGTATTATGAGGGCAAATAACATTTAATTCTTACACTTATAAATTTAAGACAGTTTTATTTTTAGGGCCTAATTGAAGGTTTTTATTGAGTAAAGGTGGCAGCCACATTTGCGATGGCAGTCAGGAATGGCTGGTACTATTGATTCTATTGTGAAGAGGCTACTGGACCTTCTTCCAGTGCTGTCATCATGGGATATCAGCACTGGGTTCCAAGCTCCTCAACCAATCAGATTGCTGAGTTATTTATAGCCATATTATAATAGACATTTTCCAACTGACAGAAGGACTTTGACACTATCTTTCATCATGAAATTTATATAGCAATCATGCTTTCAGTTAAGAGAGGGGCCACAACCCATCATCCCAAATAGGACCATGCAAGCCCAATTGGGTCTTACCTACTGCACTATGGGCTACAGGTAACTAAACCCTTAAAGGAAAGCAACAAATAGCCTGATTTATATGACAGTGGATTTGATAAGTAAAATCCCAGAAATGTTGACCATACCTACACTTGCAGCCATATACATGGTCAGACATGTCCAGAGATTCTGTAATATTTCTAAACATATTCTCTTTGGTGGCTCTACAATGGCACTGAAGGCAGAAAGGGATTTCAGTCCAGATATCACAGAACTTTCAGGAATTATCTGATGATGTCAAGTGCTGAAGCTATACATGCCAGAGGTCACATAACTGAAAACAATATGGCCACCACTGTTCAGGCATTTTCATAGACAAAACACATATGTTACATGTTTACTGGGATAACTGCATCAGTAATGGTGTATGTGTGTATAGATTACACAATTTCTATCAGATAGAAGGACTTGGACATCATTCTGGATCTTTAATTTGACAATGTAACGCAACTGTCAGATCAGTGTACCCAATTACCAAAACAAAAAGTAGAAATACAAATATAGAACCAATTTGCATCATTCCAGATGCCAGTCTACACCATAACTAATTTATTCTTCCATTTTACAGGTCTCAATTGCATAGTATACAGTGTGTTCCCAAATTTCAAAAGACATCACCTAAGTATCTTTCCTTATAACTACAAACTGTTTACACATGCATGCAACCTGGAAAAAAAGACTGTCTACTCTCCCTATGCTGCTATTTTCAAATCACCATTCTAGTCTTGCAGGGAAAACAAAAATCCTAACTTTTACCTTATACTATTATACTCTGTCTTTTTTATTTGCATAATTTAAAGCCATCAACTTGTGGGGAAATCCCTATCCTTTCATTGTGCTAAAACCCGTCTTGACTCCAACTCTGTTTTCTATTCAGTTCAAGCACACCCTTGTAGAACCTGTTGAAAACAAAAAAACTCTTTCCTTTTAACTATCTACTGTCTTCATGCCTGTAACCTGGAAAAAAACTGTCTACTCTTTCCCTATACTATTATTATGCATCCTTTTGTGCACTCCCAACTAAAGGTGGGCAAAAGTTAGTGGAAGGTATGCAAAGGAAATTTACAAAAAAGGATAGAAATTTGATGGAACTAAGTTATACGAAAAACTACAAAATCTGAAACTATACCCTATGAACTACAGGCACTTAAGGAGTGATCTATATTTGACCTATAAAGCTATGCACGATGAAGTCTTGTTTGAAAACTATTGGCATAATTAAACAAATATCAGCAATACCAGATCACATATATTTAAAATAAAAGCCAACACCAATCGGACTAACAAGCGAAATTTCTGGTTCACACAGAGAATAGTTAGTGTCTGGAATAGTCTGCCAGCTGAAATCATTGAGAGTGAAACTATGACCACTTTTAAAAATGGACTGGATAAATACATAGGTAGTCAAACATTTTCCTTCCACGAGTAACACAGTGGCGAGTTCTTAATAGGCTTGCCTCAGAACTCATAATCCTTCTATGATTCTATGATTATTTTCTGGCCACCATATTAGTCATGTAAAGCAAAAAATTGTCCTAACTTTCCCTATACTAATATACCCAAATTGTTTATTTTGTTTGTTTGTTTATTTGTTTCCATACTTTAAAGTCATAAATCTGTGGTGAAAAATATCCTTTCCTTATTCAAAAAATGCCACAATGCCATTTCTCTTTTCTATTTGGGCACATCCTTGCAGAACCTGGTGAAAACAACTATCTTTCCCTATAACTACTGTAACTACTGTCTTCATGCTTGCATCCCGGAAAAAAAAACTGTCTACTTGTTCCCTATACTACTAATTGCAGATCACCATACCTGTACTGTATATGGGAAAAATGTTCTACCCTTCCCTAAAGTAATATATCCTAATTGTCTTATCTTGTTCCACACTTTAAAGCTGTTAACCTGTTGGAAAATATGACATTTCTCCCTTCTAAAACATTTCACAATGCCAACTTTCTTTTCTGTTCAAGCATACCCTTGCAGAACCTATGGGGGGGGGGGCTAGCTTTCCCTATAAATATCTTCTGATTTCATGCTTGCAATCTGGAAAAAATAAAAGGAAAAAATTTCCACTGTTTCCTTGTGTTATTAATTTCAGATCACCATACTAGTCTTGTAAAGGAAAGTTGTTCCTACATTTCTCTAATCTAATATACTATTTTGTTTTGTATTGTATTTGTATACAATTTTACAGTTTTACAGTTTTATCTAACATTAGGATAAGCTTTCAGGGTTACTGCATTTGTTGTTGACTGATTGTTTCTGCTCTTACCTCCTTGTTCTTTCGTCCGTGGTTCTTCTTTTTAGGCAGGGGAAGGGCCCAGCCAACCACCCCACGCTACACTCCTTTTATAGGGTACCACAGTTGTGACATTTCCTGTGGCAGAGCAGGAAGGGGCGGATCAGTGGGGCCTCCACAAGGTGATCTCATTTACAGGGGCACTAGTAATTTAACTTGTTATAACAAGTTAAACAAAGCACAATTAAACCATTACTTGCATTTTTTTCCTTCTAATTACTCTGACTAGGTTACAAACCCAGCAACTTATTTGGAATGGATTTCATTAACTGCAGGTACTGTGGAACAATTTTCAGAAGGACAGTCTTACAAGATTTAGGACACTGTCCTACATGCTGGGCCTTTGGAGATCTTAGGTCTCAGCTCCGGGCAGCATGGGCAGAGATTGCACGCCTCAAATTTCATATTGAAGAGGAAATACATTATAAGAACCACCCGCCATTTCCCCAGCATCCAACAGAAAAACCTCGACCGCAGAGGGTAGTTGGTCCAGGAGGTTGGCAGGTGGTTAGAGGAGCAAATCAGGTGCCCCATCACTTCTGCTCTCCAACACATTACCTCCAAAACCATATAAACACTACAAACAGGTATCTGCCTCTATCTCTGAAATCAAATAAAGAGGCAGAAGACACTGCAGAGCAGGACATCATGCACAGGAGCTAGCACAACAATACTCACCCAAATCAGGAACCAAAACTAAACGAGCACAAAGGAAATCCAAAAACTTGATCATAGGAGACTCCTAGGATTCGGGAGTTGATACCCATCTCCAGCCAGGGGTGATGGTCAGATGTCTCCCAGGTACATCAGCATGGAGAGACACTGACCGCATTAAGCAAAATTGTTCACAAAGCAGGAGAAAACATTGATGTCCTAGTACACATAGGGACTAATGATCTGCCAGCCGGTCAGTTGTGGAGACCAAGGAACACCTGACTAGGCTGGGTGACAAACTATCATCTATTTCGTCCGGCATCTCCTTCTCTGCGATCCTGCCAGTCTGGGAGAAGGGAGCAGATGGACGAAGGTCAGAGAAGGGGAGATAGGGGAGCTAAACACGTGGCTCAAGGACTGGTGCCAGGAAAAAGGACACAGATTTGTAGGGAACTGGCAACAGTTCTGGGAGCGAAAGTTCTTTAAATTTGATGGACTGCATCTGACTAAAGAGGAGTCAGTGCATTGGGGCAGAAGTTTGACGTCTTTGCAGAATATTTAAACTAGCAATGGGGAGAGGGGTGCACCCCATACGTCGAATGGGAAGAACACCTCCCCTCAGCTAGTGGTCAAACAGGAATTCAGCGTGTTTGCGCTCATTTGTATCACCAGGTAAGAAAAAGGTTTGTCTCCCCATACGATGCACAGGGGTAATGTCAAACTTCACCCAACAACTAACACACCAAAATCTGGCCAATGGAAAATCATGTACACAATGCTCACAGCCTGGGAAATAAGATCCCAGACCTGCAGGCACAATGTTAGAGGCTAAACTGGACATAGTAGCAATTAGTGAGACGTGGTTTACCAGTAACCACACTTGGGAGACTTCAGTACCTGGCTATGTATTATTCAGAAGAGACCGAGGTGCAAAAAGGGGGGAGGAGTGGCCTGTATGTTAATGAAATATCAAAGCTACAGAAATTCAGAATACACATAAGGAGCCAGAAGAACTGTGGGTCACCCTGGAAACAGGAAATGGGACAGCCATAAGAACTGGGGTTGTCTACAGGCCCCCAGACCAGAGGGAGGACATAGACACATTACTGTTAGAAGATATACAAAACATGACAGCTAAAGGGGAGGTTCTGATAATGGGAGATTTCAACATGCCAGATACAGATTGGTCAATACCAGCAGGAACATCTGCCAGAACTAGACTCATAGTGGATTCCCTGCAGGGGGAGGGCCTCAAACAACTGGTACAGCAACCCACAAGAGACAGGGCTATCCTAGATCTAGTACTGATTAACAAAGAAAGGATCACAGATCTCCAGGTAGAAGGTCACCTGGGGGCCAGTGACCATCACATGGTATGGTTCAGTTTGGCTACTACATCTAAATCATCCCATTCCAAGGCAAAAATATGGGACTTCAGAGGAGCTGACTTTGATAAGATGGCCAACAGAGTTAAGCTAGCCTGGCAAAAGAAACACAGGTGAGGAGGTACAGGCAAAGTGGGCAAGCATTAAGGATACAATATTGAAGCAACATCCCATTGTGTTAGACAGAAAAGGAAGTGCAAAAGAAGAAGGAAACCACTTTGGTTCTCAAATACAGTAGCAGAAAAGGTCAGAGCCAAAAGGCTGGCCTTCAGAAAATATAAGGGAACACAGCGGGATGAAGATAGGGAGGCATACCAAACTGCCCTAAGGGAAGCAGGTAAGGCAGAAAGGCAGGCAAAGTCCCAAACTGAGGAAACACTAGCACGAACAGTAAAAGAAGGTGACAAGACTTTCTATAGATACATTAGTGAAAGGAGAAAGTCCAGAGGGGGTATTGCTAAGCTTAATGGAGAAAAGGGAGCATGTGAGGAGGAGGACCCTGTAAAGGCATCTATCCTAAATAGATACTTTTGCTCAGTATTTACTGAAGAGAAGGTAGGGCAGGGCCCACAGCTCCAGCATCATGGACACAGGGGAGGGAGGTGAGCACTACTCCCTTCACAAAAGAAAAGGTCCTACAAGAGCTTGCTAAGCTCAGGGTGGATAAGGCAATGGGACCTGATGGCATACATCCCAGGGTACTTAAGGAGCTAAAGGAGGAACTAGCAGAGCTATTAGCGGAATTGTTTAGTGAGTCTCTGAGCACAGGAGAGGTCCCAGAAGACTGGAGAAGGGCTCATGTGATCCCACTCCACAAGAGTGGTGCAGGAGGATGCGGGGAACTACAGACCGGTCAGTCTTACCTCTGTAGTGGGCAAGATTATGGAGGCACTCCTTAAGGAAAGGATAGTGCAACACCTGGAATCCATAGGGGCACAGGATCCAAGACAGCATGGGTTTACAAAAGGAAGGTCCTGTAAAACTAATCTCATAGATTTCTTTGACTGGGTAACCAGAGTGGTGGACCAAGGGGACAGTTGATGTCGCCTACCTTGACTTCAACAAACTTTTGACACTGTTCCCACATAGAAGATTGATAAATAAGCTAGGTAGGCTCGGGTTGGGTCAAGTTGGTCAACTGGGTGGCAAACTGGTTGACTGGCAGAAAACAGAGAGTGGTGGTAAAATGGTATACAGTCAGAAGAGATGCAAGTCACAAGTGGGGTACCTCAGGGATCAGTCCTGGGGCCAGTCCTATTCAACATCTTCATTAGTGACCTCTGAGATGGACTAGAGGGTAAGGCTTGTCTGTTTGCAGATGACACCAAGATCTGTAACAGAGTAGATGATCCAGATGGGGTGGGCAGAATGAGAAGAGATCTGGATAAACTAGCGAATGGTCAGAAGAGTGGCAACTGGGATTTAATGCAAAGAAGTGCAAAATCATGCACATAGGGAAGAGAAACCCCAGCCACTTATAGGCTGGGAGGAGTTGCTAGCAGTCACAAAGGAAGAAAGAGACTTGGGCATCATCATCACTGATGACCTAAAATCATCCAAGCAGACCTCTAAAGCAGTAGGTAAGGCTAGGGGGTGTTAGGGTGTATTAGTAGGGTATCACAAGTTGTAAGAGGGAGGTAATAATCCTCTGTACAAGACATTGGTTAGGCCCCATCTGGAGTACCGTGCAGTATTGGAGGCCACACCTTCACAAGGACATTAACAAATTGAGGCAGTCCAGAGAAGGGCAACCAAAATGGTGCAGGGACTGCATCAGAAGACATATGAGGACAGATTAACAGAGCTCAATATGTATACCCTTGAGCAAAGGAGGGAGAGAGGTGATATGATCGAGACATTTAAACACCTTAAGGGCATAAACAAGGTGAAAGAGTCTAACATGTTTAAATATAAGAAAATAGCAGGACAAGAGGACACAGCATGAGATTAGAGGGAGGCCGATTAAGGGGAATGTGAGGAAATTATTTTCACAGAAAGGGTGGTAGATGGAATGGCTTACCACAAGAAGTGGTGGCTATGAATACAGTGCAGGGCTTCAAACAGGCATGGGATAGGCATAAGGGAGCAATACAAATGACTATGAATAGATAGGTCACTGACAGAGCAAAGGCCGATGGCACATTTATAAGGTAGAAAAAGAAATGGGCAGACTGGATGGGCCTTGAGGTCCTTATCTGCCGTCAACTTCTATGTTTCTATGTTTCTATGTTTATTTATTTCACCAGAAACAAGCTCCTTTGAGCACGCTCATTTACTTTTGACTTTCTATAATTTAAAGCAACAGTATTTCTTAGTCACCATGTTTTTTTTCTTTCTCAGACTTAATAATCTCCTGTTGAAATCATCAATATACTATTTTTTTTGCTTGTTTGTTTGCTTACTTTTACTTTGATATGGGGTTTTGATGTTATTTAAAAGGTCCTGATCCTGTGATGTAGCCACCATTAAAAGAAATTTAAATATTTTGCTGTTGTGCTGTGCTGTTTATCATCAAAAACATGTTATTACAATATCCTAATACATCAATATGAAGCATGTAGTATGTACATTCCACAAGTAGACACAGCAGAAGAGATTTTAAAAAAATGGGAGTGTCATCCATCTTAAATAAAGTGAGTTATTAAATTCAAAATAAGCAACACAGATTTTTTTTAAATATCTGAGAAAACTGAATATACACTGAGGATGAATGTAAGGATGTCAGAAATAAATTTTTGCTAAAAAGGAAAAAAAATGTTTGCCGACTAACAAACACTGCTGGTTTAACAGTGTAAACCAGTGTGGGGGGGGACAAAAGTATAATTTCCCTATTCTAAAACATGCCACAATGATTCCAATGTTTTAATTTCTTGTCTAGCACACTCCTGCAGAACATGTGGGAGGAAAAATTTCTTTCCTTAGCTCCATCTAGTTTTCATGTTTTAAACCTGGAAAAAACTGCCTACACATTTCCCATAGAATTATTTTCAAATTGCCATGTAAGTCTTGTAATAAGGCCACAGATGGCAGACAGTGAGTCCACTACAGCTTTACCAATATTTAAAAATTGATTTATTTATCCTACTGTGTCTCAGGTGGTGCATCCTCACATGAAGTCTTCATAAGGAGTGTTTGAAACAAGCCTCAGCATGGACTTTTTTTTTTGCACAATGTGTGATATTTCTGTTAACTCCCCCTCCCAGAGTTAGTTAACTTAGTTGGGAGTTTCAGGAGTACAGCCCCCCATAACGGGGGGGGGGTGCAGAGGGTGGAGCCCCAGCAAAAAAAAAGACTTACATCACATGACATATATCACACTGTTTTGGCAGTGCGGTATAGGTATGCGGCATAATGTCTTGTGACATTATTACCCCGTGCCTGTATTACCACATGCACCTCTGTAGATCCTATGAAAATTCAGTCATTCTCACCTAACTCTAGCAAACAGGATAACAGGATCAACATTTTGTCTTTATTATAAACGTTTAAACACAAAATTCACAATGGCTGACTCCACTCTCTCAAAGAAACTCAGCATCACTAAGCCACCAAATGGTTAAGCAGTTCTGCCACATGTTCTTAATTTAACAACATAGCATATCACAGATTTTCATGAAGCAAATCCCCAATCATCCCCAATCACAAGAGCATGAAGTCCAAGCACTGCTCATTTGGGGCATATGTTTATTGTCACTTGGACTGCCCTGAAATCAGCCACGCCACACACAATATATATGGTTCAGCATTCAAAATTTATTTTGACAGATACTCATAAAATTTGTTTATCATTTCCATATTTACTACCAATCATCAGCATCATTTTTATATTACACTGATACATTGATATGCAATCCCAGGGGTTCACCGTTTATTTCCAACTACATCATCACCATAATCATTTATATTTTGCGTTTCTCCTCAGGTCCGGGTGTAAGGACCCAATGTCCCTCCACTCCTTAATCTTCTTTCTGGGCTCAGGTGTCCTACCTGATAGTCCCAGCCCTGCCCACCCTTGAGGTGAGTACCCCATAGGGAGCCCTCTCTGGCCCTGTCATATCCCCCATCGAAATAGTCCCCGCCATTTTTCCCATATTTTGCTTTTATTCATCATTGCTTTCATCCAGCAACCATACTCCGGCACACCAAGTGCCCCTGTTGCCCTCACCCAGCAACCCAATAATTACTCTTAAATATATTTTCCTTTAGGGTGGGTGGTAAATTGGAAAACTCTAACAGCTACAGTAGAGAGAGTTCTCACCTCTCTGCAGCCCTTTATCAACCCCTCAAATCCCCTCCCCTAGGCTCCCTTTGCCCCAATCATTCTCTGTGATCTGACCTCTTACCTTACCACTCCCGCCCCTTCTTGCAACCTCATCTTCCCTCCCCCTGTGATGTCACCAACCCTCCCTGCAGCTGGCTCCTACCTCTGTCCCCCCTCCCCCTTTCTCTGATTTTCTGCTAATCCCAGGGACAGCAGTGACAACCTGGGCTGCTCTTTAATAGGGCAACCTCTGTTGTCACTTGGACCACCCTGAAATCAACTACACCACACACATTATATATGGTTCGGCATTTGAAATTTATTTTGACAGATTCTTGTAAAAGTTGTTTATCATTTCCATATTTACAACAAATCATTACCATCATTTTTATATTACATTGATACACTGATATGCAATCCCAGGGATTCACTCTTTGTTTCCTATTCCATCGTCACCATCGTCATTTATATTTTGCATTTCTCCTCAGGCCTCGGTGTAAGGACCCAATGCCCCTCCACTCCCTAATCTTCTTTCTGGTCTCAGAAGTCCTAACTGATCCCCCAGCCCTCTCCCCCCTTGATGTGAGTACCCCATAGGGAGCCCTCCCTGGCTTTCTCATATCCCCCCGGTGCAACTAGTACCTCCTCATTTTATTCCCACTAGTCCATAGGTCAGTCCAAGCCAGCCTCTGGGCTTCCCCCATTAAAAACTAGCAACAACACCCCTGAAAACTTACCATTTCTCAGTCATTTCCCAGATTGCTTCATCGAGTGCTGTTACCCACCCCTGACATATGCACGCCATCATCACAGTACATGCCAGGTGTGTCATGGGTGATTAATTCATGCCTATTATATATACCCCCAGGCTGCCCTGCCCATTCTGCCATCTTCCTATTCACCCATTTCCTGGCTTTGTCTACCTCCAGGATATCCTGTGCCATCCTCCAGCACCTACAGAGGACCATCTCTGACCATGCCACTGTCACTCCTGGCCATCGAGTTTTAATAACCCCATGTCCCCCATGATCAAGTGCACCAACTGTTCCCAGGGTACTGAGTCCAAATCATTTCCCCCTGTGTGCATGACAATTAGATCTGGAGCCTGAAGAAATCTGCTGCATTCTTACAATAACAGCAGGAAACCTGCCCATCTGAGTCCCCGCAGTCAAATCTATTCAATCAATGTCTTTTCTGGATCTTGTCCCAGTTGCTGGCCCCCAGTGTAAGCTCCTCCCACCTCCTTTCCCAATCGATAAAGGAAAGGCCAATGATCCACACTACCCTCCACAGTCTGGCCCCTAAAGACATAAAATTCATACAATTTCGCCATCATTTCTGCACATACCTCCTATATGCTCTGATGCCCATCTTCCTACCCTCTGTACCTCTGCAGCGGACCCTCCTGAATTAGCCATCTCTGAACCTGTCCCAGTCCAAAATCAGTAGGAGGCATACCTAGTTGGGTCCTCTCAGAGAAAACTAATGCCTTTTTTGATGACTGCTGTAACCTGCGATGCTGTCACTGGGGAACCATTGCCATGCATAAAGAAGCCCCCATCCCCACATTGCCACATACTCATCCAAACTCTTAATGAGCACCCCCCACCTCCCCCCCTTCATGAGGTCCACTCTGCTGCCCTTTCCCACCTGATCCATCTTGGAGCTCCTCAACCAAATTGTGGCAGAGTTTGATGACCACAAAATGTCTGACTCTTGTAGCCCCCAACCTATCCCACTTTCCCCTTTGCCACAATTTCACTACCCCAGAAAGACCCACTGTGCATCACCAAGAAAATTGCTTTAAACAGCTTAGCCTTATAAGCCAAAGAGCAAATGTATGGTAAACAGGCCACCAACCTTTCCAGCAGAGCTTCACCTATTGGCCTGCACCTGTCTGGCCTCTGCCCCTGTAACCTGAGCCACCCTTGCTGCTTGTGCCGAATTGCAGGTGCACTGGTGGGAGAACCCCACCCCTTCAACTGGCATAGCATGCTGATACTAGTTGGGTGTATCCTTATGGTGGCACATGACATACCAGCCTCCCATCTGTGCACCATACACCTCATGACCTTGGCTTCCATAACTGGGCTACTTACCTCTAGCCCAGCCCTCTCCAAGAACTCCTTGGAAACCCTTCATGCTGCTTCATAGGCCCTCAGTGTGTTGGGGGCCCAGGTGCTCTGAAAGAGTAGCTGGGCTCGGTCCAACCAATCTCCCAAAGGTGTGATGGAACTGGGGTTCTCTGTACAGTCACCTTCAGAGCTAGTGCCTGGAACCTGTACAACTGTAAATTTGAAAGGCTGTCAGCTATGACATTCTTAACACCTTCCACGTGCCTAGCCTTAAAGGACAAATTCAGTCTCAATCCCTCCCACACTAGCCCTCGCACTACCCTCCTACCCTCAACACCACCTCCGTGGAACCTGACTGCATATTTATTATGTTCACCACTGCCAGGTTATCACACCTGAAAACAACCTTCTTGCTTACAAAATGTGGTCCCTATGTCACCAGGGCTGCCCATATTGGAAAACTTCCAAAAATGTTATATCCTTTGTCAGACCCATTTCCACCCACCTAGGATGCCATGCCTTTGATATCCACTCACCCTGGCAGTAAACCCCCAGGCATTGCCCTCCTGCTGCATCAGTGAAAAGTTCAAGGTCCTCCCTTCCACCCACTGGTCTCTCCAAAGAGTCACCCCATTATACCCCTGTAAAAAGCCCTCCCATGCCCTCAGGTCATCCCTCACACCTTTTCCAATGTCCGCTCAGTGGTGTGGAAGCTTAGCTTTCACCGATGCCCTGGACAAATGCCTTGTAAACACGTGCACTGTGGCCACCACCAGGCATGTGAAGTTAATGTGCTATAGCACTTGCTGTATGGTTTTAAGCTGCACCCTCCTGCTCCCCTTCATTCCTTGAATGAGCAATCTCAACCTGTCCCCCTTGTCCCCGGCAACCTATAGCACCGCTGCTCCAGATCTAGCTCTATTCCTAAGAATTCCAAATGTTTACACTGTGCCTCCATCTTGCCTTCCACCAAGGATATCACAATATCCATGTAAAGCACCTCAAAGCTCCTTAGCATGTATGGGTGCTCTGTCACCCATCCCCTATTAGTAGAAAGTCATCCAGGTAGTGGATGACTACCCCCTTTTTCTGTCTCTCTATAAAGACCCATTGCATCCAAGTACTAAATACTTCAAATGTAGCAATGGTCACTATACAGCCAATTGGCATGGTCTTATTGAAGTAATACCTCCCCTGGAACTGGAAACCTAGCAGCTTCCAGTCTTCCTCCCAGATTGGCCGCAGTTGGAATGTGGACTCAAAGTCTGTCTTTGCCAACCATTCCTCAGACCTGTCCTTTATCAGATCCATGGCACTGTCAAGCGTGGCATAAGACACTGAGCTCTGCTCCGGGGCAATGGTGTCATTAACTGACCCTTCTGGATATGAAAGGTTGTGTAAAAGCCTATATTCCCCTGGACTCACTTTTCTTGGCCACTATTCCCAAAGGAGATAACCTGTAATTGTCAAATGAAGGGGCCTTAAAAGGGCCTTCCACCTGCCCCACTTCCTGTTCCTTCCTTATCTCCCTCTCCACAATCTCCTCCTCGCCCTTTAGAGATGCCAGATTCTTCGATCCCATAGCCACCGTAACTCCATTATAATACAGATTAAACCCCAATATGAAGAATCCTTCCCTAAGCATCGCAGCTGCCCCGGCATCTGGGTAATCATTAGTCAAAGCCATTACCACCTGCGCCTTCACCGGTGTCCATGCCATCAGGAAAAAAAAACTCCCTGCTGAACTAAGGTGGAATGACCTAGCAACCCCCATAGCTACCCCTCCCATTGTGCCATCTAAAATTACCCCATGCCCACTGGATCCTCCTCTCCCCCCACCAAAACCACCTGAAAGGGCTGCCCTTGCTGTGCTGCCCTGCAACAGGGTGTGTGCCTCCGAATCCTTTTTTCTTTTTTTTTTTATACTTCATCTTTTATTACATTCAGGTTAAAAGCAGTACATTATCACAAGTATGCAGTTTTCAACGTAGTCATTACATTTGATACAAGAAAAAAAATGGTATATCTTACTAGATATTACTATGTACTATTTGATTTAAGCACATTATACCGTGTACAATGATAGCAGAGGGTAGCATAGCTATTCGTTGTTTAGATAGAATTTGTAGCTACTACCTGTAAGTCTTGACTAACCCCAAATCTAGGTCTGAAGTAGGACAGGTAATCAGTGCTCGTGTTTAGGTACTAAAAAGAGATACATAGTAAAATATAAAAAAAAAAATACAGAACTTATACCAATAAAACATTTGGCTAGTCAGCTATGTGGGGTATAAATTCTCTAGGGTCAGCTTTACTGTTAGTCTCAAGATGGGAGTGATCTTTCTCTTACAGCCTGGTCAGTAAGATAAAGGGACCTTACTCTTGTAAAAGTATTGTGGGGATCGGGGTCTCTGCTCTAGATCGCCCAACTAGGAGCTGTCCATGGTCATGTTTCTGGGACGTTCAAGATCCACCTAGACCACCGATTCATATATAGTGTAGGCTTATCTTGTAAATTATGTGAGATATTCTCAAAGGCCCTGACATGGTACTATACCCCACTATACCCCTCCATTCAGAGATGGTTGGGGGGGATTTCTTGTAGCCATCTCCTGGTTATTGCTTTGTAAGACGCTGCCAGCATTGTAGACCAGAGGTACTTCATATCTTTTTGCTTAAGGGAATCCGGGGGGACACCCAAGACCAAATTCCGTGCCATCAGAGGTTCATCGAGAGTTAATATATTGGAAATATGCTGAATGGCTGCAGACCAGAAGGTTTGAAGTTTAGGACAATTAAAAAATATATGTGCATGGGTTGCCCTTTCTGTATCACAAGCCCTCCAGCATGTGGATGAGAGGTTAGGATTTCTCTTAGCTAATTGCTGGGTTGTTAAAAAAAATCTTGCTCAAACTTTCCAGACATATTCATGCCAATTTGGAGATGAGGTAGTAGACCAAGTCATCTGCCATATCTTTGCCCATTGAGGTTGGGGTATTGCAATTTGAAGGTCCTGTTCCCATTTAACTTTAAGGGGTTCCAACACATGCTCCTGCAAGGACACCAGATATCTGTATATGTGGGATATTGCATGGTCTCCCCCCCCCTTAGCATTCAGAATTTGTAAGTATGGAGATATGTCCTCTAATATCTGAGAGTGGGACTGACTAAGCCTATACTGAGAATTCACGTAATCTCTAATTTGAAAGTAACGTATTCTCTCTCCCTTCCCCCATTTAAATTTAGTCTTGGCTTCTTCAAAAGATATCACAGTGTTTTGCCTCATAAGATGCCAGGGGCAAACATTCCTCTGTTTTCTTGGGTAGTATACCATGTAGATTCTCCAGTCGGAGGAAAGTCCAGGTTATTGATAAACCATTTGTACTTCCAGGCATGCTCCTTAATACGCTTCCAGGGGTGTCCCCTCCTCCAACCCTCCAAAACAGAACATATGCTCCCTTGAGTATCTAGTAGGGCTTGCCTCAATAGGGTTCCCGAGAATAGCATAGCTGGTAGGGGGTACCTCAACTCTCTAGTTAGGTCTATTTGTTTCCAGTGAGCTTCATAGTACTTTTTGCCCCACAGCAACGCAACTCTCATCTGTGCTGAATTCCAATATGAAGATAGGTTGGGGAATGCAATTCCACCCTGTGATATAGGTAAATATAGTGCCTGAAGTTTGAGTCTAGGTTTTCTGCTTTGCCATATGAAGGCAGTAGATATTTGTTGCCAGGCCTTAAGGTCACTTATGGGTATAATACAAGGAACCGATTGGAACAGGTATAACAGGAGGGTAAAACATTAAGTTTTATTGCATGATTCCTAGCATAAAATGACAGTGGGATTATATTCCACATTTTAATATCTCTTTTAATGTTATTAACTGGGGGTGTAGTTATTTGAGAATAATTGGTTGAGATCAGCTGGTATTTGAATTCCCAGATACTTTATAGACGGGAGGTCCCACTTGAATAAGAACTGCCTACGAATGGGCGTAGGTATTGGGTAATTGAGTGGTAGTGCTTCAGTTTTGGTCCTATTCAAAGAATAGTCAGACAGAGCTGAGAACTTTTCAAGCTTTTGAAAGAGAGCTGGGAGGGTTGCAGTAGGGTTTGGTAAATAGACCGATACATCATCGGCAAAAAGAGCCAATTTATGTTCTTTACCACCCATAGTTATTCCCTGTATGTCTGTTGCCTGTCTAATATACTGGGCCAGTGGTTCTATGTAAAGGGCAAACAAAAGGGGGGAGATTGGGCAACCCTGTCAAGTCCCTCTACGTTGGGGGGAAACTGCGGGAAATATGGTCATTTGATCGGATGTATGCCTGGGGGTTCGAATAAAATTTGAAGATGAGGTCTACAAAATTCTGGGGGAAATCAAAGGCAGCAAGGACATCCCTTAGAAATTGCCATGACACTCTGTCAAATGCCTTTTCAGCATCTAAATTTATAAGGATCGCCGGTATCTTAAACTTTTGTACGTGTTCCATTAAATAAATGGTACGCCGGATATTATCCGAGGCCTGGTGACCTGGGATAAACCCACACTGGTCTTGATGGATTAGGCCAGAGACAAGGTGTTTTAGCCTCTGAGACAGGACTGAAGTAAATATTTTATAATCTGTATTTAGTACCAAGATAGGACGGTAAGAACTAGGTAATGTTGAGTCCTTGCCTGCCTTTGGGATGACTGATATGATTGCTTGATCACAGGATGGAGGGGTTCTCCCCTCGGGGCTGGGGATGTTGCCAAATAATCTAAAGAGAAGAAGGGTTACTACCACTTTAAGAGATTTGTAAAATTCTTCTGGGAGGCCATCCGTCCCCAGACACTTTAATGTTTTCAATCTCCCGATCTCTGACTCAATTTCCTTAACTGTTATAGAGGCGGCCAGGGACAATCCCAATTGTTTGGGTAGTTTTGGTAATCTGAGGGTAGACAAAAAAGTTTTTATCTGTTCTTCTTTCTCCTGGGTCAGGGGGGCAGTGTACAATTGTGTATAGTACTGCACAAATATGTCAGAAATTTTCTCCACCATGTAACTAGGGGGATATTGATGGGATCGCCTTGGGGTGGGTATCAGTGCTTCGGCCCTTTGTTGTCTGAGATGGCCAGCCAACAATTTCAGAGAGCGTGGCCCTCCATCATAGTATTTCTGTTTGAGAAACAATAGTTTCTACTCAATTCTTAAATCTAGTATGGCATTCAATTCTTGTTTCAGTTTTTTTCATTTCTTTTGAAGTCTTTGAGTTGGTCTGGACTATCTGTTGAAGCTCTAATTTCTGTATTTGGGCGATCAAAGCACTACATTTTTGTTCCCTTTCTTGTTTATTTCTAGCTGATAGTTCAATAAACTTGCCCCTGCAGATAGCCTTGATAGTATCACATAAGATCGAGATATCAGTCCCCGGGCGATCATTTTCTTTTTCAGCCTTTTTAATTACCTCTTCCATTGTGTGAATGATGTCCTTGCAGCGAAGCAGTGAGAGGTTAAGCCTCCACATGGTATTTTTCCTACAAGTATCAGAATCTAATCTAAAGAAACTGGGGCATGATCAGATAGAATAAAGTCCCCCATCCAAGTCTTATCCACCAACTCTAAGTGGTCTTGGGATATCAGCATATAATCAATTGTATAAGTCACGTGGGCTTGTAAAAAAAAAGTGGCATGCTTAGCTGTTCCATTTAAGTATTTCCATGTATCCATATACCCTAGTTCCTTAAGCAGTTTTGATAGTTCCCTTGTTTTCTTCTCCACCGTTTTGCCCTCTGCCCCAACCATCGAAAGATCTAAGTTAAGGTCATCCCCATATACCGTTATACCCTCCGCCCATTGTGACATGAGGGGGAAAAAAGCCTGGTAAGCCTTAAACTCAGTGGCTGAAGGGAAATATACTGAGGCAAAGGTGACAAGTCTACTATTTTGTTTCCCTTTAACCAATATATACCGCCCTTCTTTGTCACCTAGTTGATCTTGGCATTCAAATGGTACCCTAGATGGTATTAATATAGCTGTGCCTCTTCTGCGTCTGCCCTTAAAGGATGAAGAATAAACCTGGGGGAACCCCAATTGCTTTAACTTCTCATGCTCCTCATGTGACAAGTGGGTCTCCTGGAGAAAAGATATATCGGTTCCTGAACGCTTTAAATATGACAGTACCTTGGAACGCTTAATCGGGCCCGATAAGCCATGAACATTATATGAGTAAATATTATAACCCATTATGGTTAGGTACTAGCAACATTCTGACATTAACATGCCCCCTTTTTCCCTGTGCAAGGAAGATCACGGATACTATTTCTGCTGACCCCATAAATAAAAAAGAAAGAACAAAAATCCTCATCATACATAGCTGATTGTAACAATGAACCAGAACCAGTTGTGCTAACAGTGCACTATCATAAACATTTTTAACTGACTTCCAAGGTAGGAGGTCTAACTTATGCAGAGACCTCTTTTCCCACCTAACAGATGGTATTGGTGGGGGGAAGAGTGCTACAGATTCCCTTAGACAATAAGGGAACTCTTCCTGGGCCCTTACATTAAAGGGCACCTGTAATATGGTAGTCGCCTCAAAACCGGCCATCAGAGCTGTACTGCCCCTCCAATTATTGATAATGAAAAAAAGGAGAACCTCCTCCCCACATGCCCAATTAAGCTTTAATTCCCTTCCTCCCTTCTCCCCACCCACCAATGCACTCATCCCCTTCAGCACTCCCCTACACCCAGGGGTACGCATGGAAGAGGAAATGAGGGAAGTATTCCCATTAGGCTCGCCACCTCGAAGTGCTTCACACCGGTACTAATTGATTATGTCCCATATATAGTAGGACAGACCCTCTGGTTATTCCCTACATATAATACATCCAGGGAGGATGATTTCCAGATGTATAAATGCAACTGTTTGTTTGTAGGGAGCCATGTATTTATTATAAGTACTCACCCATATTTCAGAGACCCTCCCCCACAATCAGGGGAGTTCACTCACTACAATTAGGGAGACTCTCATATCTCAGGGGCAAACTAATCTGATATAGAGACCCAACAATTAAGAAAAAAAAGGGCCCAGAATTCATCCTCCCCACATTTAGCAGAGCATCTCATCCCCTGCCTGAATGCGCTAAGCTCTCTGTGTTGCATGCAGCCCAGGTAAGACTGCTTACACCGTATTGGCGAATTTAAACTAATATACATCTCCCTGGATGCTGCAGAGTATATCCTCTGATAATATGCAGTGTAATTAATTGTATATTGCACCCTATAATCAGGGGGAAATAAATAAAAAGAGAAGAAAATCCTTAAGTTCTGCGAGCTTCTGCACTTTTCCGAGTCCGGCCATGCTGTAGGGTGACATTTCCCTGTTTCACAACGGGATCTCTCGCATGCTCGTCTCCACCGCACTCGGAGGAAATGGAAAGCGAACCCACACAAGAGTGACATCAGTTTGAGCTTCAGTGGGCTCTGGGTCGAGTCCAGGGTGCTATAAATCCAAACATATTTCTGGTGAGTGTGTACATCACTGTACTAAAGTCTAAAAGGTCCGTGCAGTATCTTCAAAGCAGTCCCAAACCACGATCGTGGGCTCAGTCAGAGAACAGAAGGGCCTGAATTACTCATTCGAGGAGGGCCATAGCATACGGGGGGGGAGACATAGCTCAGATATTGTCAGCCTAGAATCCGGGCATTAGGAGGTATTTTACTTCGAGGATATATATATTCAGGAGGCGAAGTGGTCAATTCCCATCTCACAGCCCAAGCATCAAAAAAAGTGGAGTTTATGGTCGCAGCTCTCACCCATCTGCGTTCTCAAGGTCTGATTCCGAGATGCCAGGCAATTTCTTTATTAATTCCTTGAATTCATGCAGGGTTGATGTGACTGTATTGCTACTCAAAACCCTATTTTTCCTTGAAGGGACTATATGCCAGTCCTCAGTAGGTTCCTTCCTCTTGGGCTGGGGGGGCTTAGCAACAATTGGTACCTCGATCCCCCGCTTTTGCATAGCTTCACTGGCTTTTTGTGGAGTATCATGCAATTCAGTGCCCTCCTTCCAAAACACTCACAATTTCTCTGGGTAGGGAGTTTGAATTTGAAGCTGTTTGTTTCTCAAGAGTTTAATAAGTGGGATGTACTCCATACACTGCTTCTGTATAACCGGTGGGTAATCTTGCTCAAAAAATAGACAGGAGTCAAGGTATTTGACCTCTTTCTTAGCCCATGCATCGAGGAGTATGTCTTCCTTGGTGCGATAACATCGGAATTTAATAATTATTGATCTGGGTCTATTGGCAGGGTCTTTGGGTTTGGAGAGTAAGGCCCTGTGGGCACGTTCAATTTTCAGCTTGTAACTTAATGGCAGCTGGAGGACGTCTTTCAATAAATCAGTGACAAATTCAACCATGTCCCCTTCCTCAGCCCCCTCCTTCAAACCGTAAAGGCGCAGATTATCTCATCTGGATCAGCTTTCTAAGTCTATACACTTCTGTTCAGTTAATATGGCATGATTGCAGAGGGCAAACACGGCGTGGCCTAGATGTTGCAGGCCATCCTCAGCGTTTGAGATTCTGTCCTCCGCTTCCTGAACACGACCCTCCACCATTGAAAGCTTCTGGTTTAGTTGTTTAAATTCCACTCTATTTTCTGCTCGCATTTCTTTAAGCTTCTTCATCAGAGATTCATATCTGTTTCTCGATAGATGCTCCACTTCTTCATCAGTCTCATAGTTTTTAGGAGCCATCATGCTTCTAGATTGGCCCGAACTGCATAGCGGGGAACTTGAAAGTGAATCTCCGCCTTCCCTTTCAAATCTGGACTGCATCGCTTTAGACCTCCCTTCTCGATCTCTTTGTGAACCTCCTCCAGACATTTTTACTTAATTTTGGCTTTTCCAATAGGTTTTTTGAAGGTTTTAGAACAGGCTAGGCAGAGAGCTGTTCATCTAGCTGCTGTTACGTGCCGTGGCAGAACCGGAAGTCCCCCTTTTTTTTAGATCAGAAATTCTTTTATTTACAAACCCAAGACATTTTCGTATTTGCTTACACAGTGGTGCAAATAAGATGGATAGCATTTTCCACACTCTGCTGTCAATGATGTCAGCTTCAAGCAAAACTGCTGAAAAAGTCAAAATGGAGCATCATATTTACAGCACCACAGGCATCTGTGAATGCCAGTAGAATTACCCAGTGTCAAACATTATTAATTAAACAGCTTACTCATACTGAAAACATTGGTTTACTTTAAATATAGGTCTTTGGGCCTCTGAATCCTGAGCAAGTGTGCTTTTATTTGCCATTGGTCCATAAGCAGCTGGCTTTATTGAATGCCCAGCAAGCCATTGCCCCAGCTGTCCACCCAATATTCTTCTCATTGCTGCCCGAACTCCCCATGTGCTGATAGTGCCCTGATCCAAAGCTCTGACAGCATAACATCCCACCTCATGTCCCCATATGAAGCTACCCTCTGCTAGCCTTTTTCATCATTAATCAGCCACCCGTACCCACTCCTGACTCTGTAAGCATCCCTAATAATGGCTGAGTATGTGGGAGCGGATGGCTTGCTTAGGCTTTTTCTACAGCGTGATCACACTAAAATGTGTAAAACCCCCAGCCATGCTCCAAATGTTTTGAACTTAAAGCTAATCTCTTCGCTAGTCTTACCCACTATGGCAAGAGCCACTGCCATCTCGGAATTGCCCACTGATTCCTTCTGCTCATATTACTTTGCTGTGTCCTTGACAATCAATGCATACATGTCCACATACTCCCACTTCCAGATCTTTTCCTTGAGGGCCTATGATACATGATCCCCTAACAACATCCCCGGGGCCACCCATAGCTAGCTTTGCTGCAGCCTTCCCCTACCCCACTATTATCCATCTTCTTATCCCCTTTCTTTTCCTCCTTCAATTCTTCCCAAGCCTTATCCACCTCTTCCCAGCCCTTCTGTCTGTTTCTCCGTAATACCTGCCAAGTAGCCTTTTAAACTTCCCTCTACTGACAGGTCTGTCACTGGAGCCTTACCCTCATCCATCTGAGGCTCACCACCCTCATCCGGGTTGCTTCTGGTTGGCCTCTTGTTGGGCCTCTCTTTTTCGGCAGGTGACTCCTTCCTCTTGTCCACCTTCCTCTCATTCTCTTCCTCCGGCCTGGATTCCTTGATGATTGCCTGCACTTGCTCCATGAGCTCTGCTGCCATCTCAGCCAGTACCTCGCTGGCCTTCTCTTTTGGCACTTTCTTAGGTGCCATCCAGGAAATGTGATAATGATTAGCCTTTATGCCATGACATTTGTATAGTACAATCTTCTCCCCTCTTCGTCCTGTCTCAACCCCAGGGTGTTCAAATCAAAACTTAATTCCTCTTAGTAAATTGCTGTGATTTCAGCATCTCTTAATCCAGTATTTGTATTCATAATCCAC
The DNA here is from genome assembly GCA_016271365.2 of Neoceratodus forsteri. Lineage (NCBI taxonomy): Eukaryota > Metazoa > Chordata > Ceratodontiformes > Ceratodontidae > Neoceratodus > Neoceratodus forsteri. The sequence continues at coordinate 249,596,544 of CM057450.1, read as the reverse complement.
ATGTTCTACTTCAGGCCTAGGCATCAACATTCCAATAGCTAATAAGCCAACTTCCTCCACCTGCTAAGTCTATATACCTACTAAGCCAATTTTATCCCCAGGCTATATACAGTGCTGTAATAATTGTCAGACATTATGACCATTGTGCATGCATGTATGCCTCAATTCCCCCCCGCCATATCAATAAAGGAGGGGCTCCACCTCTGCTGCTATATAGTAGGACAAAATCACCCCGATATCCATGAAGGATAGCCATCTTTTCCCTGTCCTCTTATGCCTCCCCTAGCAGCTGGTAATCCTCCTATTCCTTATTTTACATGCCACCTGTCCCTAAAACACTTCCATTGGTTTGGGCCTATGTGCCCTTTTTGGCCTAGGCATCATCCAGCCTCAGCCCTCACCAACAGAAACTCTTGGCAGCTTCTAGTCAGCCTGGCTGTTGAAATTGCAGCGTTATCAGTTCTTTTCCACAACCTTTCCCTTAAGCAATCTTATCGCACACACCCTGCCAGCCCCATAGCATTCCCAATCCCCTTTGCTCCAGGTCCTTTTGGCCGGGGCCTGCACTGTGGTCCACGGCCAGCTCTTTTTCCTTGGCCATGAGGTCTGACCAAAATGGCTCATGCCCACTCCCTCCCCCCAAGGCATCCCTCAGCAATCGGCCTTACCCATGTGAATCAGCCCCAATAAGGAACAAAGCCACCATGAAAATCCCAAAAGGGGCTGGACCCTATTGAATCATGGCTGCTGCGTGCGCCAAACCATCCCCCCACCACGTGGCATAAGACACTGACATGGAGTGATCTCTAGCTCCAAACTACACATTTTTATTTTATTTATTTATTTGTTTTTTAATATTATTCCCACTTCCAGCTTAACTCGCCCAACTCCAAAGGCCTGGCTATACCTACCCCTGTGCCCCACTGGGAACCAACCAAGGTGGCAGCAGAGAGGTGAAACCCAACAGCCACCCTCCTCACCATGTGGTGTGAGATGCCAACATGAATGGCGTGATCTCTGGCTCTGAACTGGCCATTTTTTTTTTATTATTATTCCCGTGTCCAACTGAAATAGCCTGGCTCCATTGACCTGGTTATTCATAATTCCTGTGCTCTAGTGAGAACCATCAGCAAGGTAGTGGCAGAGTGGCAAAACCCTGCACTCCCTCCCCTTCCCACATAGCACTGGAAGATGAACAAAATACTTGTACTTCTGGATGCCATAGGTGAGGTGCGGGAGCCCAAAACTCCAGAGTGCCCCACTCACTGCCAGCATGGTGGCCACTATGCTCCTTGATAACCAGAAACAGATCAGGGCTGAGCTGCCCACCCACCCAAGCTCAACTGGAGCCAATGCACCATGATACTATAGACCAAAACCGGTAACTTCTTTTTTTTGTGAAATCTCTTTTCTTACATATTACCTGCTTACTGTGCTGTAATTCTTACCTGTGTTCCTCAGGAATGCCCCATGTGCCCGCCAACCATAAACAGTAAGAAAAAAGGAAAATCTATGCCTGCAAGCACTGTAAGCAGAATATAAACAAAGGTATGTTATGCCATATATTCCACTCTGACTTTTATTTATTATTTTCTTTGGACCAAACCTGGCCCACCTTTGCATCAAAAAAACCCAAATCTTTCCCAGGCCAGGCCTTGGCCACCAAAACCTTATCTTTTTTCAGAATCTGCCCTTTCAATATGCTTGTGCAGAAGCTGAAATTGAAAAACTCCAGCAGCTGCAGTAGAAAGAGAGCTTTCCCTTCTCTGCAGCCCCTTGTCAACCCTTCAAATCCCCTCCCCTAGGCTCCCTTTGCCCCAGTTATTCTCTGTGATCTGGCCTCTTACCTCACTCCCCTGCCCCTTCTTCTGACCTCATCTCCCCCACATGATGTCACTAACTTCTCCCTCCCCAGCTGACCCCTACCTCTGTCCTCCTCCCCCTTTCCCTGCTTTGCTGTTAATCCCAGGGAGGCCAGTGACAACCTGAGTTGCCCTTTAATAGATCCACCTTTAATGTCAACATTTTAAGATTGTTTTATTTTAATTAGGGTAACTTTTTACAACATGCTAATATACCAGAAAAAAATTCATAACAACAAATACAGATGCAAGCCCATCAATACCATTTACCCTTAAAAGGCCCACATTATAATACTTGACACAGATGAACAAACCAATTTCAGTTTGTTCTCTATGCTAATACCAGTATCACTCACTCTCAAAAAACATTAGCAGTTCTCACCCATTTTGGACATGACTACGGTCTCAACAAAGTATGCATCAACAGTCCTAATATAACAATTTAAAAATTGCAGACTCAGATTCTGGCAATGGATATCCCAATAATTCCTACATCTCTCACAACAATCCAATTAACACTGAACAAAAAAAATCAGCAACTAGAACTTCAGTGTTTCAAATGTGACTCTTGAGTATGAAATGTAGTGGTTATCTGGTAGCAGAATCAATGAGAAAAGATAGCAAAATATATTGAGTATCCAGACAATGAATACATGGCTGTTATCACAGTGCAGCTTATATTAGGGTTCATCAAGCATCTTCACAATTAGACACTGCATACCAAAATGTGTCAAAAAATATAGGGAAATGAAAATTACCTGTCTAATGCTTGCATATTTCTGTCTTTTGCCTTTTTATCATTTTTTGATGACCTGCAAAAAATAGTAAATATTATTATAATCATTACTGCAGAAAGTATGCAAAAATCTACTCTCTGAACAGTTGAAAATTTTCAAGAAGCATCCGTTCAAAACAGATGACACCACAAGCTCAGCAGCTTAAAAATAACTTAACATTTATTCATACACTAATGCCACACAACATTTCAAACAACCCATACATACTCCAACAATCAAAGTCACTGATACAAGCCATGTTTAACGTGCTAATTAGACATTCAGTATTGTTAAAGGAAAACTGCACTCACATATCATGTAAATTTTATAGTTTGCTTGTCAACAGGTAACTCTTTTCCAGTAGCTGATGGGGATATATGTGTTTGCTATAGCTTGTTTCCACTGTTCATACTAGTATCCTGCAACTATCCTGGTGGTTTCCATTTTATGGATGTTGAAATCTCATTGTCCATGATAGATGCATTAGCATATGAGAACATGATCTCAAATCAACCATTTATACCATGAATCTCTATGCTGAAAGTATAAGTGTCCTGTAAAAAAGCCTCTGAAATCACACAACTTGAAAGCAATTTAATGTGGAAAACCCTGTATTACATCTCAGACAGTTTGCATAGCTAACCAAAGGTAAATGTGGTGTTTCACACTTTGTTGTGACTAGTTTTGTTGAAATCTAATTAAGCAGATAGGCATACTGTAGAGTCTAAAAGGTGATTTTATTATTTATTTTATTTAGTTTTTGTTGACCGGGTAAGTGCACTAGACAGATTATGCCTATTTTTACGCATGACCTAGAGGAGGGGGATACAGATGAATGCCAACTGACCTTGAACCAGATTAAGCTGTTGGTGGTATGTATGTAATTTCACATATGCTAATGCTAATAAAGCTCTCAGAAACAGTGAGATTTCAACAACCATAAAATGGAGACTCCCCCAGGGTAGTTATAGGGACTAGTATGAACAGTGAAAATAAACTAAAGCAATCAAATACATTCACAGCCAGCTATTTCCTGACATTTCTGTGATATTTCCAGACATATCTAATGCTTTCTCCATTTCTACAATAGGGGCAGCAGAGAGAAATGCTTTAGAAATTTTGTGAAATATCTGGAAATAGCTGGCAATGTCTGTGGCTACTACTGTGTATCCTTACATATTTATTCCAAAAGGCCTATGGGGAGTAGTTATTGCACTGACATGAAATTGGAACTGTATTTTATTGTTGTTTATTATGTTACATGTATGTCTTATGTATTTAATTACTGTACAGCGCTTTGACTTTGAAAAGCGCTTAAAAAATAAATTTTTACTTACTTACTTACCAGCTACAGGAACAGAGTTGCCTGTTGACATGAAAACAAACAAAATTTACAAGATATGAGGGTGTAATTTTCCTTTAAAAATACTCAGTTACACATTTCTGGTGATTTGATCAATTGACACAGTTTTCAATTCTGACCTCCATTTTCGTAATCAAACCTAATCAAACATATAACTTACCTTTTGTATCATCACATATAGACTTACCTTTTACTCCATCCCTTGGCAATGTCTTTAGTTGGATTCAGATTTTGTCTTTGGGAATGGATGATTATTTCTGCAACCAGGTGTCACCTTTTGTACAATGCAGAGTGTTTATATACCACCTGTAGTGGTAGACACAGGTGGTTACCTCTGCAACCCACTCACACTGTCACTCCTTGGACCGTGTCTTCTTATTGGATTTGGAGGTCTGTGGCATCATAGTGGAACCAGTTATTTGATCAGACCACTATACTCTGAAGTTCTCATTTGAGCCCCCCCCAATAAACACTCTCCCACGGAGATGGTTCAGTACTACCATTTGAGGGGTTTGACCCCAGAGGGTCTTGTGGCAGTGTTGGATCTATCAGGTGTATGACAGTTTGCGAGGAGCCAGAGGAACTGGTATCAGTCTATAATAGGGCTGGCATCCTCAACTCCAATGCACCAGTCTGTGTTCAACCCCTCACCTCATGCCTGAGATCCCCATGGTTCAATGGGACTCTTAGGCTTTTGAAGGTGAAGGGCCGAAGGTTGTAGCACTGCTGGCAGAGTCTGTTGATGACAAGCTAGTTTTGATGTCTCATTATAGAGACTATCAAACAGCAATTTCCTATAAGAAGATAGCGTTCTTGTCTAGGGAAATTGCTGCATTAATTAACAGACCAGCTCAGCACTTCCATTCTGTTGACAGGTTGTGTAATCCAACCTGCCTTCAGCTGGTAAGCGCTTTCTCACAGTCCAAATGTGATGAGTTTGCTCTGTTCTTTTGCTGATAAGATCTCTGCTATCAGATCTGGGATCCAGTCAGTATCCTTTAATGGGACTTGGTGTGGACAGCCTGTGTTGTCACAGGAATTCTGTCAATCTGGTTTGACTTTGACCTTGTGATGGTTGAGGATGTCGTTAGTGTCATCCATGAGCTGAGACCCACCTGCTGTAGTTTGGACCCAGGCACAATACACCTTCTTGAAGGGTGCATCAGGTGCATCAAGTCCATCAGCCCAGTCCTCACAGGATAGCCCAGTGTTCATTAGTGAGGGGGGTCTTTCCTGAGCCACTTAAGGAGGTGATGGTGAGGCCCCTCTTGAAAATAATTTTTGCTGGATGCGGACTGCCTGGCCAACTACAGACCTGTCTCTAACCTACCCTTTTTAAGGAAGGTTATCAAGAATGCGGTGGCTTTACAGCTGGAGGCCTGCTGGTTAGATCATGATATCTACAACCCTCTCCAGTTGGGCTTCAGGAAAAGGCACAGTACTGAGACTGCCCTGGTTTGGGTGCCTAATGATCTCATGGTGGCGCGGGATAGAGGAAAGCAGTCTATCATCCTTCTCCTTAACCACTCAGCTGCTTTTGACACCATGGAACATGGGGTGTTTTTGTATCACTTCCAGGTTTGTTGTGGACTTTCTAGCGTGGTACTTAGCTGTTTCCATTCTTCCCTCACTGGCAGGACACAGAGGGTGGTATTGGGGTCCATTTTCTCTCGACCACTGCCCCTGCTGTGTGGGGTCCTGCAGGGTTCCATTTTGTCCCCCATGTTGTTCCCAGTGTATATGTTAACACCAGGGGACATTATAAGATGGTACACTGGGTTTTCACTGCTATACTGATGATACCCCGCTGTATCTGTCTTTTGCACTTGAACAACAGGATGCAGTCTCAGTTTTCAGTCAGTGCCTTGCCGATGTCCAAGACTGGATGAGTGCCAACTGGTTGAGGTGAAATCCAGATAAGATAGAAGTTCTGATGATTGAGCCTTGTCCCCTGAGGGCTGTTGTGCAGGCTGGTTGAGTCTCAGGGCTTAGGCTTGGAGGTTCCCAGCCTCTTACCTCATCCAGGTTGAAAAATCTTAGTGTTGTTCTGGATAGCAGACTGACACTTGAATCACAGGTGTCAGCTGTGGTCCAGAGTGTTTTTTATCACTTAAGAAACATCACCAGGACTGAACCATTGAATCCCTGGGGTGATCTGCCTTCACTAGTTCATGCCTTTGTGACATCACATCTTGATTACTGCAATGCCCTTTATCTAGGGCTATTGGGGGTAGATCTTTGCCACCTACAGCTGGTGTGGAATGTGGTGGCCAGGCTGTTGGCTGATCCTTCAAGATCTTGTCATATTACACCTGTACTGCACTTTCTGCACTGGATCCCCATTAGGTGGCAGATCACCTTCAAGGTTGGTTTGCTGACTTGTAGAGCCCTACATGGTCTGGGGCCCAGCTACCTGCAAGACCTCCTACAGCCCCATCACCCTTCTCATCCTATCTGGTCATCCAAGGAGGGCATCCTTGTGATTTCCAGGGTTCATTTGCAATCATCTGGTGCTTAGACTTTTTTGGTAGCTGTGCCTACCCTGTAGAATTCACCGTCTCAGTCACTTAGGGAGGCCCACCTCAGTAAGCGCCTTCAAGCGGGACCTGAAGATCTTTTTATTTAATGAAGCTTTCTCCTCATTCTAATTTGTTACACTTAGTTAGACTTCATTTTTGTATATTTTACTGGAATTGTGTTTATCTTATTAGGGCATTTTGTAAAGCACCTACAGTCACAATGAGATAGAGAGCTCAAATAAATAAAGTGAACTAAACAGTGATCATCACATGGAAGCAGACCCCAGTGACACTGAACACACATTTAGTGCATATCTTCACTGACACAAAGATTGTTGTTCTTTATGAAGTCAACCAGCTGAGTGTAGGTCAAGGATGATCTGGCTTGCTGGAGATGGTGTTTTTTTTAAATATCCTGCTTGCTGGATGGTTGGCTGGCACAACTACATTTCTGTTTTTTGTGTACTCTTTTTACCTCCCCTCACACTCCGGCATCCACCTCTCCTTCGGGCCACCAAGTGCTTCCATGCCTCGGCTGTCCTCTTCTGGAGCTCCTCCCACACATACATTGCAGCCAATCCCCGATTTGTCCCGACATATCCCATCACTGGGAGGGTCCCCCTCCTTCGAGGGGAAAGGCACTGGTTGGCAGGGGACCCTGGCACACTATTTTTTTCTATGGTCTGGAGGTGCTGCTGTGGTGAAGGATGCTCCTGGAGGTTCTGAGGGACATGGAGTATGGAGGCCATCATCCGGTGCTGCTGAAGCTGTTTTCCAGCTTTCTGGCTGTCGCGCCTGCGCCGCCTCATGTAGTACCCATGGTCTCCACTGGGGCCACTACTAGAGTGGGGCTTCCCACCCACCTTCCCCAGGAAAGGAGAGGAGAGCAGTCCTCCAGATTCTCAATCCTCTCCTTCCCCAGCCAGCTCCCAATGACCTGAGACCATTCCCGAACCCAGGTCACCGGCATGGTTCACGGTGTGGCATCCAGTGCCTCAACCCTCTGTGCCACTAGGCCATCCCATACATTTCTTGAAGACTGACTTGCACATCTGGATTGCCAGAGTGCTGGCATATCTGACTGGCTGTCATGAGGGCTATCATGTATGTCTGGCTTGTTTGATGACTGTCTGGCATGTCTGGTTTGTGGGAGAGCTTGGTGACATGTCTAGCTGGCTGGCAGGATGGCTGGCATGTCTGTGTTGCTTGTTTGGATGGGTTGGCTGGGGGACTTCTTGTCTTGAGGGCTGATTGAATTTGCAATTGGCTTTCCAATCATCAATGTGAATGTACACACCTGTAGTGAGAAGGAAACAAAAATAAAGAAACATATACATTTTCTTGATAGCAAGCAATACGATATATGCATCTACCACTCACATTTTATTTATATACGTTAAAAACATAAAATTATGACCTAAAAAGACTTTGAAGACATTATGTCAAGGGAAAACAAAAAGTTACAATAAGGTAGGCTGACATGCATTCTATGTCACTAGATTAATGGATGTAAAACATGAGACTGGAACCTCATCATGAGAAAGATTAATTCTCTAGAACTGGAAAAATAAGATTGGTCCAAAAATTCAAAATATTCTAAAAAATTCAATTGATCAGTATCTAAATTTTAAATAAGTTGCCTGTTATAGTCGTTTGCCACCACATCAGACAAAGGAAGGCATTGCTGATGGAGATGTAATTGTATATGTGGCTTGCTGGATGACTGGCTTGCATGTTTGGTTTGTAGGAGGATAATCTGGCACATCTAGCTGGCTGGCAGGGAGGCTGGCACATCCATCTGGTTTGCTGGCTTGGATGTAGGGAACATAGGGCTGGCAGGCAAATGAGCTGGCTAGAGGACTTGTGGCCATGAGGGCTCTTTGGATTTGCAATTGGCTCACCAATCATCCATGTGAACACACACATCCGTAGGGAGAGGGAGACAAAAACAAAGAAGGAAACATGTTTTAGCAAGCAATAAGACAAATGCACCTACCACTCAAATTTTATTTATACACTTTGAAAACATAGAATTATGACCTGGAGAAAAAAAAAGACTTCAAAGTTATTATATTCGAGAGCAAGAAGAAGGCTATAATCAGACTGGCTCACACACATTCTATTTTACTAGATTAAGTGATGTAAAACATGAGGGTAGAGCCTCATCATGACAAAGCATACAAGATCAATTCTCTAGAATCAGAAAAATAAGATCTGTCTAAAAATTCAAAGTATTCTGAAAAAAACAAAATTGGTCAGACATCTAAATTTCAAAAGAGTTCCCTGCTGCAGTCACTTACCATCACATCAGATAAAGGAAGGCATTGATAAATAGAAATGGGTGAAGTCAGCAACATTTGCAAGACAAATGAATTTGTGAATTTTGTGAAATTTGTGAAGTGAAAATTCATGGAATTTGCAGATCATGAAGTGTGGAATTTCACCACAAAATGTGAAATTTCACCCATGAAATTTCTCACTTTGTGGTAAAATTCTGCACTTTGCGGCAAAGTTTTCATGATTTTGGCAAGCTCAAAGTTTCTCAAGTATGGGTAAGCTTTGCCAAGCTCCATGAAGTGTGAATTGTTGGCACTTTCCGTGAACTTCACCAGCAACATTTTACTTTGTCACATCTCTATTGCTTAAGGAGGTGGCACTTTATATGTGGCTTGCTGGATGGTTGGATGACTGGATGGTATGTCTGGTTTGCAGAAGGCTGGCTGGCACATTTGGCTGTCTGGCACAAGGGCTGGAATGTCTGTCTCGTTGGCTGGCCTGAATGAAGAGTTGGAATGTAAACAGGCTGGCTGGCAGACTGGCCACCTTGACAAATGTGTGTTAGTAATAAAATAAAGTGAAAAGTGTATCTTTTTTTTGAATGACCAACTGTTACAATTGACTCTAAGAATAAGGCAGTACATGAAAAAGTGAAATGGGGTTTACAAATTCACATTCAAACACCCTGCAACCACTCAATCTATTATTCCATTATTAGAATTATTAGAATTTATGGTTATATAAAGAGATTTCCCACAGGCCTGGTCATGTGGTGGGCTGAGTTGCGATGCACCTCACTTCCTGTAGTGGCATTGACCCAAGTTCAGGAACAAGCTTGGTTCACTGGGAGTTAATTTATTTATTTAGTTTTTGTTGACCAGGTAAGTGCACTAGACAAATCCTGCCTATTTTCAGGCACGACCCGAGGGAGGGGGATACAGATGAATGCCAACTGACCTTGAAGCAGATTAAGCTGTTGGTGGTATTTTTAGTGAATTTGGCCAGAGGAGAGGAAAAGAAGGTGGATTTAAGTTACATAAAGTTCTGCCCACCTACCCCAACCCTTGCCACAACCTGGACCACCGTTCCACACTGGATAATGAAACTGCAGGTGGGGGGGGCAAAACAGACTTCCACTTTCTGGCTCCACCATGGGGGCACAAGCCATGGTGGTCACTTGATAAAGGTGAGTCCTGTGGGAGGTAGTGGCTGGTTGAGGGTGGCACAGGGAGAAACTGAATAACCTAGGCCCAAGTCTTCCATTGAGCAAAGAAAGATGGGAAAAAAAAATTCCCTGACTATCTGATCAACTCTAGAACCTGTACAGATGCAGTAATCCTTTTGTCAAAAAAGGCAACACATATTCACCAGTTAATATGACTAATTCATATATACTTATAAATTAATTGTGAAAAACGTCATTAATGCAGTAGTTAAAATGAAAAAAAGAACAGAAGTGTGGCATTAGGGTTTCCAGCACTAACAGCTCACACCCACACTGCAGGCAGCAATTCAGGCATCAGTTGTGCCTTGGGGTTCTCAAGCCTAACACTCACCCCATTCCATTAGTAAATAAGCCTTAGATGTGTAAAAACAGGCTTGAGAACCCCAATACATATCTGACACCTGAATTGCTTTCTGAAGGGTGGGGGTGGGGTGTTAGTTTGGAAACCCTAATGCCACATCTCCCTACTTTTTTTGCTTTAAGCCTAACTACTGCATTAACAAAGTTTTCTTTTCATGAATTTCCTTACTTTTTGAGATAGTATAATCGCATTCTCATTTGCATGTGGGAGCACAGGACCCTCAGGGCCCTAGTCTACCATCCATCCATAGTTTTTGAGATAGTGTAATTGTATCCTTATTTGTCTGTGGACTGAGCTCACATCCCTCCACAAATGCATATGTGTATATTGCTGTGCAAGTGGTGGACCGTTGGGGTCCTGCACTTCCAGTTTTTTAAAACTGCAACCAGATTGTCAGCGTATCCTTCTTATTATCCCATGTCATGAACCTAGAAATTACAATTTCCAAATCCTTGCAAAAATGTGATTCCACGCAACTGCAATGTCATTCCACGTCACAGCTGGGAAAAAGCACTTTGACCAGGATTTGAAAAATGACAGCCATCACATTCATGAGATGGTGTAAAAATATGTTTATGATAAAACATTTTGGGTTAAAATATTTAAAATTACCAGAATTATGAGTGAGCATAACAGAATTTCAACAAATGTATATAACTCTGCCATTTTTAAATATTTTGAACACAAAATTTAAACATACCCTTCCTATTACCCAACCTTATGAACAAGGATAGTTAAATTTTGAAATCCCACCTGAAAGGTGATTTCACCAAGTGACTGAGAAATTACCTTTTGAGCTGGATTTGTGGAATTCCATTGACATTGCTCATAAGGTGAGATCCCCAAAAGGCCCTGTTAAAAATTTGGTGTCAAAATATACATAAATGGCCAAGTTATGAATCAAAGTTGAAAACCATTTTGAAATACATTGAACCACATGTATCTTAGTTTTTTATATTGCAGTCACTGGTTCCAGCAGCAAGATGCATATTCAATTACAGAGTGGATCTTCACAATGGGACCTGTTCAGGTGAGTGAGAGTATGTGGGTGTGTGTGTATGGAGGTGCAATATGGTAGGTGCTCAGTAGGAGTTTGGGGTGGGGGTGGTTCCATTACAGATGGGCAATTTTCTTTTGGCAGATTAAAAAAAAAGACATTGATGGACAGCTTTCTTAATTTCAGAGGCAGATGGACATCGGGGGTGCCACTAGTCACCAAGACAATGAGGAAGATCAATGAGAACAGTGATCAGAGGTTGGTGTGGTGCTACTTGACACCTGGGATAAATACAAAATGTAGTGGTTGGGCACTGGAGGGTGGGGGTTGTCACTAGACAACAGGGATTACCTGAAATATTTATAGGAAAAAGAATCAGTGGGTGGGGGTGTCACTGGACACCAGGTAATAATATGTAAATCATAGTAAAATAACATAATGAAAAGAAAGGGGGGAAGTACCAAATCCTCTTACATCACTCATGATCTGTTTTCATTTGAATTAAAAAGGACTCACGAAAAAGGATCTTAGTGAGTAATGAAACAGGATTTAAATGCAATAAAAAACACATCCAGGGGTGATTTTGAAAAGAAATACATGCTGAATCCAGCTAATGGAGCCACAATGAGCATCATGCATATCTTAGTGTCTGTTCACATCATCACTTTGGGGTTTTTAAAACTTTTTTATCCACAGAAACGCAAAACAAGATACTGGAAAAAGAAAAAATAATTTTTCCTCACAAAAAAGGATTGGCCGCTAACAAAAAAGAATAATTTTTCATTTGACCAAATTCTTTTTTCATTCCATTCCACTATCTTGGAGAGTGAAATTCCCATTGAAAAGAATGGGAATATTAAAATTTGATAACTTTGGAATGGATTACTATTTTTTCCAAAAACAAGTGAAAGGCACTTCTGTTTCCCAAGTTCTTTCTACCCTAATAATTTCAGACCAACATTCCAAACTGTCTCAGTGCAGTGTGCTGACAAAAAAACAAACAGTGAAAAAAGGCAATTTGTTACATGTTTGTGCTGTCTGGATCTTGGAATCCGCACGTCCAACAGGAACAAAACATGGCACTTCAAGAGATCTACCTCATGAGACCGTGCATGAAAACGTTTGTGCAAATGCGTTGAATAGTTGCAATGTCCTGCTCAATCCTAACTATAATGGTGCACCAGCATCCCTATTATTCAGTGAAGAAATTCTACTGATCTGTTTAGGTGAGCACGTCATCTTACTCTTCATTTAGCAGCACACGATAGGACAGCTCAGAATCTCATGATACATGTTCATACTTTAGAAATCCATTAAGGACAAATATTATAAGAGGAATATATATAGAATACAATTCCCAAGATGTGCCAACTGTTGTAAATAGATGCTCCATTGACAATGCTGGACACAACAGAAAATTAAATTCTGTTACGTAGGTAGTAGGAATTAATTTAACTTTCCAGTATTGCTCCATTGTAAATGGGGAATACATTTGGACTTTGCAAAGCAATTACCTTTGTACTCATTGGTTTCAACAGAAAAATGGACATTGTATTAAGGATATCAGAAACGTTACATAATGATGAACTGTCAGTTTTCAAACAGCTTTACATTAATTTCAGTTACACAATCATCTGCAGACTGATCACCACTGCTGAATGACTTGACTGATGCATTCTGATTCTGAATCACCAGTCTTAAACAGTTGGTGGATGAACTATGTTTTAATAATATCCCTTTGAATGAGTAAAATATTCAAAAGGTAGAATTCTAACACTTTTCTATACAAATGAATTTCTTTTAAATGCAATAATGCATTTCTATGATTTACATTAATAGCCAATTAATCATGCCATGGTGGCAATATGGTACTTAACTTTGTGCTCTGCCATATTATGCCCATGGGAGGATTAACAGACTGTTAATCTAGCCCCTAGTCATGCATTATTGATTAAATAGGCAATTATGATCAGTCTACAAGAATGTGAGAACATTTTGCACAAAACTATCTGGCAGAATTAAGTATCAAACCTGAATCCTAGCAAAAAAGCAAACATTGGACCTACTACCCCGGATCACAGGCACTGCTGAGATCATATAGCAGCTCAAGACAAACCAGGAATTCAAACAACCTCTCCTTTGCTGTTCCCCTTTGTAGGACTACCCAAGGCCAATGACCATTCTTTTTCAGAGCTTCCTCCTGGTTCAACACCCTGCCAGCAGATGTTACCAGCAAAGCAACCCTGGGTGCCATTAAGCTCAGCTTGCATCAATACCTCATCTCCTGTGCCTCCTACAACTGCTATACCTAAATGGTTTATCACCCCACCCCATACCCCACCTTTCCCTCCCTACTCCTTCCCTCCTCCCCTCCTCCTCTACTCCCTTCACACACCTCCTCACTGACCCTTCCCTGACCCACCCCAATCCTCTCTTTCTCCCTCTTTACACCAGCCTCTGGCCTTGTCTCTCTGTTGGATGGCTACCTATACAAATCTATATTGTTTAATTTGTTATAGAAGTGATTTGCACAATTGTGATGTTTTGGTAATTGACAAAGCCCTCTGGCTGCTATAATGATTTTTCTTTTGCACAATACCACAGCCTGTCTTAAGGTTTCAAGTAACCTGATGTGGAATCTTTGTAAAAGAGCCCCTGGTGCAAAGGTGTATCTGATTCCCTTAAATAAATAAATAAATAAAAGATAGACTGCCATCAGTAGCACCTTTTTTGTTCATACTATAAGTTAAGTTTCTATTCGAGTAATAGTTAGGAGTTCACAACTCCTCCAGTTTAAAAGACAGAGCAATATGGGAATCACACTGTCAACATTCTCATTTAGGAAAAAAAGGCCTCATTGTAAAATGCACATCAGGCCTGGTTATATTATAGTTGCAATCCTGCCCCAAATCTGAGGCAGATTATGGACAGGGACAAATGACTCAATTTTCGACATTAAATAAGCAAACCATCAATAAAATCTTCTATTCAGGGGTGTAGCCTCCATAAAAACCATGTAAATGTTTAGAAATAGTAATACTAACAAAATACTACAACACACTACCACTTTATATGGAGGGAACTTGATATTCTTGATGACAGAAGTGGTTGTCACAAAACGTATAGCCCTGAACTGCAAGGAACTGCATGTCCATGATTGAGCCTACACATAAAATTAATTTTAATTCCACTTTGTGTGTCAATACTGCCCAGTATGAAGTAATTGGTATGGGATCTAATAAGAAGTCTTGAACCAGGGTGGGCAACACAACACAGCTCAATATGCACCTGCGTAATGTACTATAGGCAGATTTAGTAATTTAAAGAAGACAAATCATAAAAAAGATTGTACTGATACCCATATTTCAGTCATGTTAAGTAAAATATATATTAGTCACCTGTAACCATAGTTCTAGAAGTGGTGTATGGTTCACTATCCACACTCTGGTGTTTCCACTAGAACATGTTAATTTGCCTGACACCTTTAGGATAAGTTCCTCCCACCACCTGAGCAGTCCATTTCCCAACTCCACCCCATGATGTCAGTTCTTTGCACATTGGAAACAAAAAGCTGAGAGGAGTTTCTCCATTCCTTGGTGTGATTCATACAATATCTCAGTATTTTATGTACATCCAAAGTATGGAGCAATGCCACACCCTGATTGACATGCTCAAAGTAGTAAACATGAAGGTATATAATTTGATTCAGCCTAAATTCAGATACTACAGTCAGTAAAGAAAAATATACGCAAAAAACCCAGTCTTTGTGAACAATTAATAAGAAGGTTCTCACATGAGAGCCTGCAGCTCTGAAATCCTTCGAGCAGAAGCTACTATAACCAAAAATAATGTTTTCAGTGACAGGAAAAGTAAGCCATGACTTGCAGCCATCCCAGTTCAAGCCAATATCAGTTTTTCAAGAACAGAAATTCCCAAGGTGGGACTGGATTATGGATTGAAGGTTTCATATGCAGAATACCTCCCAGTAGAGTACAGGATACCTCTAACTGTGTATCTGTACAACCATCAGTAGGGGCATGGAAAGTTGGTATAGCATCTAAATGCACCTTAACTGAAAAATACTGTAGGCTAGAGTCTGAGAATGCCAGCAAGTATTCCAGCACAGCATTTACAGGCAATGCAAATGGGTCCAAATTCCTGGAATCAGCCCACGAGATGAACCCCTTCTATTTCAAGGAACACATCTGATGGATGCCTTTCTATCCACAATCAGCACATCAGCAACCTTAGGGATTACCCCCAAATGGTGCAATGGCTATACCATCAGGAGCCATGCATACAGATGTATGGACTTCTTGTACAGATGGACAAGGGACCCCATGTCCTGTAACAACAGACCCTGACACAGAGGTAGGGGTGCAGGAGGCTCCACTGCCATCTGTAGCAGATGTGGAAGCATATCTGGCATGAGCATAATGTAGCAATGAGGATGACAGTGACACCTTCCATCCTCAGTTTGAGTAGCACCCTCTGTATTAGTGGAATTTGGTGAAATGCATGCAGGAATTTCCTTTTCCAAGAGAAGGAAAACACATCTCACCAGAAGACTTCAGAACCTGGAAAAGTGAGCAGAACCATGGCAGTTTTGCATTGTGTGAGATGCAAAAAGGTCCAACTCTGGATGATCACATCTTGCAAAGACGTTGTTTACCATGGAGGTCAGCAGATCTTATTTGTGCATTTTGGACTGTAACCTGCTTACCTTGTCTGGCAAGACATTTTGGAGACTTGAGAGATGCATGACTGACAGCTGTACTAAGTGGGACAGAGCCCAGTACCATACTTCTATTGCTTCCATGCAAAGTAGATAGGAATGAGTGCCTCCCTGTTTGTTGATGAAATGCATCATAGTGGCATTGTAGACTGTATTAACAGATAACCTGGACTCAGATGCTCTTGAAATGCATGAAGGCTGTACACAACAGCCCTCATCTTCAGGACATTTATTTGTAATTTGGTCTCCACCTTGGACCAGGATCCCTGTATCTGGTAAGGACTAAGATGTTCACCCCAGCCAGAGCAGACAACATCCCTCCTACCCAGCTGAGAGCATTCTCCACCTGACTGATCTCTTCTGCAACATGGAACTGCCAGAGACTAGATAGTTATTCTTATCCACACCCCTAGAAATATATGTTACTCACCTGTAACTGTAGTTCTAGGCATTGTATATATGTCACATTCACATTCTTACAGTTTCATGGAGTCACTCAAGCTGTTGTAAGTCTTCAAGATAAAGTAATCCATGTACCCAGGTGGTATATCCTCCTGGTCCACCCTGTGTTTTCAAATTATTATTTCTGCAGTAAGGCACATATTGAATATGTGTTGTGTTTGAAACTGATTTAAAAAGTAGAAAATCTGCCAGGAAAACCACTTCAGCTACTAAACTTCCATAAGCTATGCAGAGCTGAGAAGATGGAGATATGTCCCACCCAGCAAAAAGAAAGATATGGTGTCACTGGGCAGAGTCAGAGGATATATATTACCTGGGTGGTGAGAGATTAGTTTTGAAGATTTCTGACTGTTTGTCTCACAGAAACTGCCTGATCATGGAAGCTAGATTGTATGCATGCCCTTATAAATGTGTAACTATTCTGCGTTCATATAAATTTAATTATTCAGTGCCACTATTGCTGGTCCTCCATAATATAGACAGACCATATTGCATCTTCAAATAATATTCTGAGCAGCAGGTATTCACACAATGTTCATTTCCACTTTGTGCACAGCAGTAGATTGATTTCTAATGTTTTCCTTTCTTCATGCAAACCATGCACCTTTGGGCAGTGGACTTCTTTGGTGCTCTTGGAACCATTAATAGAAAATGTCTTCCTTGCAGTGTTAAGCATGGGTCTTATTGTTTTGACTGTCGTTTCTGGCTATTTTGTGGAAGACTGTCAATTGTTTTGCAGAATTTTGCCATGTGCAATGATGTAAAATGTTGAATTTTAACCTAGGTTCATTTAGAAACCACTGCTGTGTTCCATACTACCTATATGTGCCCCAGATGATAATGGCATTCTCCACATTTTTTGTATACGTTGCCTTGCTCTTGTTTGTCATATGACAGTAATCGACCCATTTCATAAACTGTGCTTGATATAGTTGCAGTTAGTATTGCAGCATATTGTTTTTATCATTTTATGCATAACCTCACACAGAGAATAACCTCTCGTTTTACAAGTGCATTATTCTGAATTTCATTGTCATGAGGGTCTAGTCAAAGAAAGGTAGGCTTGCCAATACAACTATAAACTCTTTGGGTGATGTTTATACATATTGTGTTACACTAAACCCAAGACATACACTATATATCCAGCTATGTGACTGTTATTGGAGATGCATCTACTGCCAGGTTGTACTTATAAGAAAGTAGAATAAACCCCCTGCTACCAAACAAATTGATAATTGTTTATGTAACTGAGACAAAAAAAGTAAAGTCATGCAATATTACAAAGGTGGGCAGTTTTTCACAGTTATCCAAACCTGCTCCTGTGTTATTCAAGACGCTTTCTGTCACTGCCTTTACACTTTTTTAAATGGACTGTCTATCCATTTGTATCTTCATCTCTTTTTTTTCAATTCAAAGTTTATTCAGCTTTTACAGTTACAGAGCACTAAACCATCATAAATGTAATACACATATACTTAATGAGAAGACATGGAGGAACAATGTCCTCCCACCCCTCCCAAACATCCCCACAGATCCCAATTCCCTCTCCTTTGCATAGAATCATTTCAAAGAGCCACTACACAATACAGAAAGAGCTATTGTTTACTCTTTACAATGAATATAATGCATGCAAAGGGCCCCAGATTTTGTTAAATCTTTTGAGTCTCAGGTTGAGGCTTGCTATGGTTCTCTCAGTCCTGAGATTAGCCAGAAGTTCATTTAACCATTCTGTATAGGTAATTTCTGCTATATCTTTCTGGTGCTTCAAAACCATTTTTTTAACTGACATTGCCATTAAAGTTATGTGATATTTATGATTTAATACATGAACCTCTGAGAGATTGCCTAATAGACAAATATCAGGACTGAACAAATCATTCAAGCCTAAAAGGGGTCCACCTTCTTCTTAATGAGGGTCCATAGTTTGGCTACTTTTGGACAAGTCCAAAAAATATGGAGCAGATTACCTTCCCCATGTAAACATCTAACACTGGTAAAATAGTCTGAGTAGCCAAAGTTAGCAAGTTTCTGAGTGGAGTAGTATATATTATGCAATATTTGAAACTGCATAAGTCACAGCGTATCTTGGGCAATTAAATGGTGACAATTCTGCCACAGGAGAGGCCAATTTATAGTCTTTCTGGGAATGAGAGAGGACCAAAAAGCAGTGGGACCAAAACACTCTGGATATTTAAAATGATATAAGGTAAGATAAATTTTGGAGACTGCATGTAGTAGTCCCACTAAGGATTGCAGCTCCATCCAGAAGGGTGAATTAAGAGGATTTTGATGGGTCTGCCCAAGTGTATTAACCAGAAGGTGGCAAAGCTGATACACTTTAAAAATCTGAGTCCTTGGGATACCTGCTTTAACTAATATCTCAGGAGAGGTAAGCCAGGTTCCATTTTCCTTGATAAAATAATGGATTGGACAGTCTTCTACTTGTGGTAACCATCCAGATGAAAGAATTTGGCCTCCCATCTTAATATTGGGATTAACCCATATAGTTTGGGATATATCACGGGTATGAGTATATTTCATGAAATTGCACAACTGGGAGTGAATAATAATGGAGACAACAATGGAAGATGTCTTTAATAGTGATGGGAGAGATTTCAGATTAATATATAGGAGAGAGGTTGGAGAAAGACCCTGCATTTTCAGAAGATCTTTTTCAATCTTGAGCCAGACTGGTGTAAAAGAAGGGGGGTTCAGCTGGTTTCCAGAGTCTATTCATCTGAGATATTTGTTGACTTGACTGGCCCAATAGTAAAGACCAATATGTGGTAATCATAACCCACCTTTACCTTTAGGAGCAACTAGTTTAGAAAAAGCCAATCTGGGTCTTTTCCCTACCCATATGAAATCTGTAAAAAGCTTGTGCACACGCTTAAACCATTTTAATGAAAGCCAAAGATTAAACAAACTGGGGGATAGAAGAGGCAGGAAAACATTCATTTTTATCAGGTTAATATTGCCCCAAAGTGATAATGGGAGGAGAGACTACCTTTATAAGTCTTGTTTAATGGTATGTATGAGATGGTCTAAATTAAGCTTCTGAAGGCGGGTAGGGTTCCTTGTTAATTCGATACCTAAATAGTGCAGAGAATCTGTTTTCCAGGCAAGCCCCATATCGGACAGATCGTGTTTCATAACCTTATAATTAAGAGGAAAGATTACCATTTTTTCTCTGTTTAATTTATAATTGGACATTTTACTAAATTCTTCAATGATTGTTAACGTGTGAGGTATACAGGAAGTTGGGTATGATACCTGGAGAAGCAGATCATCTGCATATGCCAAAACGTTCACTATGTGGTCTTGAATAGTGATACCCTGGATCCCTGGTGCTGTAGTTAATCTGCAGATAAGGGGTTCCAAATATAGACTGAAAAGCAGGGGAAATGGGGACATCCCTATCTAGTACCAGACTGGAATAGAAATGTCTCAGATAAGGCTCCGTTGCTGGAAACACGGGATGTGGGATATTTATAAAGGGTACCTATCCATTTTTGAAAGGTCTTGGGAAAATGGAATGCTTTCAGAGCTTGCAAAAGATAAGTCCAATTGACTTGATCAAATCCCTTCTTGGCATCCTGGGGCACCAAAACAGCAGGAAAATGAGTGTCCCTGGACATGCTTTAAGGTACATAAATGGCCTGAGGAGGATTTCCCCTTCATGAAACCTACCGGCTCTGGTTCTATCAATTCTGGAAGAACTTTGTTGATATGGTTGACCAGAAGTTTAGATAATATTTTAACACCTTGGTTGAGAAGTGAAATTGGTCTATAATTAGTCACCAGCTAGGGGTTTTTGCTGGACTTAGGCAGAGGAATGATAAGGGCCTCAAACAGGATTTATCTACCTCAGCCCCGGACAGGATGTGTTGAAAAAGTGGTACCAGTAAAGGTGCCAGTTGTTTCGCAAATGTTTTGTAAAAGTTGGGGGAAAACTCATCCGGTCTGGGGGTTTTCTCAGTGGGGAGATCTTTAATTACGTCATCTATTTCTAGTGGTGTGATAAGCGTAATCAAAGTGGTCTGTTGTATATCTGACAAATGAGGTAGTCGGGAGCCTTTCAAGTATTGATTTAAGTTGCTGAATGGGGGTGGTCTGCCATAGGGCTATATAAATTCGTAAAATAGGAACAAATTTCAGCTACTATCTCCAAAGGAGACGTTAGTAAAGAACCATTTGTCATAGATTGTATTGCTACAATTAATCTGGAAGATTCTTGTTGTTTAATGTGTAAGGCCAGTAAGCACCCTGCCTTTTCTCCCTGATACATGTAAGAGGCCTTGGCTTTAAGAATTGAAAATTCTGCCCTTTCTCTCAATAGTTCTAAATAAGAATCTTTCAGTTTAACCAGCTCCTGTCTATCTTGCTCGGGGGAATGGGGGGACAGCTTGTGTTCTTTTGTTCAGATTTGGGACAAAAGAGATTCTAGCTGGGCTTCTCTTTCTTTTTTCCTTTTTGAAGCCAGACTAATTAGTAAACCTCTCATACATGCTTTAACCCACTCAGCCCCAGAACTCACATGTGAGTCGAAATGTTCTATGTGTAACCTTATTCAAAATAGCTGTCTAGGGTTGAATGAGTTAAATGCGCACCATTACACATCTGGCTTTCCAGTGGAATTAAGATTATTGGAAATAAACTGGGTAATTTGGTCAGAGATATATTTAACCAGACCTGGATCTTTCAATAACTGATTATTGAGTTTCTACCTTGCTCCTTCTTTAGGAAGGGAAGAGAAAGAGATCAAATATGTAACCAGACAATGGTCTGAGATGGGCCCTGGGTGAATGGATGAGTCTAAAACTCCATGAATAAGGATTTGTGAAATTAAAAGGTAGTCAATATGGGAAGAGGTCTGATGTACTGGGGAAGTAAATGTATATTGTTTTTCAGTGGGATAAAGCAGCCGCCAAGTATCACATAAACCTAGTTGAGCCACCAGATCCGGCACTGCCCTTTGGGCTGGAGAAAGGCCCTTACGGGATGCACTGGAGTGGTCTAAATAAGGGTCAAATGTTAAATTTAAATCCCCTCCAAAAAGCATCGGACTGGACACAAAGGGAGTCAAAACGTTGATTAAATGCATGAAAAATCTAGGGGAGTCTACATTCAGACCACATATGCTACCAAGTAGGATATCACCCATGTGTACCCTTAACAAAAAGAAATCTGCCCTGCAGGTCTTTAATAATTTGGGATGTAGAAAAGGGTAGGGTCCTAGCTATCAGGATCATTATTCCACATCTTTGGGAGGAGCCCTCTGCTGCGAATACTTGCCCTATCCATTGTCTTCTTAGCTTAGGGGCTTCTAAGTCCAACATGTGCGTTTCTTGTAGGCAGATGACATCTGTGTTTAGTAGCCTTAAAAGTCTTAAGATTTGGTATTGTTTTAGTTTCTGTCAGACCCCTTTGACATTCCAGGAAGCCCATGTTAGAGCCCTAGCCATTTTATCCCTGAGTTGAATAGTCATGAGCCTTTACATATTAAGCTCTTTTCTAAGATTGTAAATATCCGAGTTACCATTGATTCTGCACTGCCCACCCTCACTATCCTTCCCCATCTAACTATTCCCCACCCTCCCTGTTTTATGCATATCCCTAAAGTGCAGTAACAAGGTGAGAACTCCCTAACCCTCCCACCCCTTACTGTTACAAGCTATGATATGCACTACACCAACTCTTGACCTCCTCCCAGCCTTCCCGGCCATCCCCAAAAGTAGTGGCTAAAATCTGTAATATTACCACTAATCTACCAAAACTCTTCAAATTTGCTACCTGTTTCAAAAACCATAACACTGGAAAGTTTTTTTTCCTTTTTCCCCATCAAACAAACACTTATAATATGAGTTTTGCAACAGTAAAACCCTGAATAATATAAAACATTAAATCTTAAAGTTAGAACATTGCAATCCAATATTTAAAACCTAGAGGAGGAAAGGAGAGGAAAAAAAAAAGAAATGACTACAGCCATATGAATATTTCCTGAGGCTTCCGGCTGAGCCTAAGACTTAGGCCAGCCTTATTGTCTCTAAAATATACTGTGAAAAAACCTGAACTGTAAAGTTTTGCCCCCCTGCAGTAACCAAGGGAGTGTCTTGATTGGGAATATATGCCTATTACTTCTGTTTAGAGTTGCAACAGCATGGCAACTATGGATCTGTCCTTGTAACAATACTTTTAAACCTTATTTAGAGGCATTCAACAATAGAAAGTAAAATTAAAAGACAAATGTAATGGAATGCAAAACTCTAAAGCCAGGTTGTAAATTATGCCTACAATAGGAATCAAAAGGGGATGTAAAATTGTTAGCATATTACAGCCCATCAAGTAAAACACTGCCATTAACTCACAGTGTGAGAGTCTAGATCTAAAGCACATTTATTGGATCTTCTTTAGATTTACAAATAGTCTAGGACCCCAAATCTACCTTTTCACCAGACTATTGTATGCAACGTTATGAGATCCTGTGAAATAATACTGCGGATCTGTCATCTATGCTGTGAGTTACCACTGGGATAAAGCAATCAGTCATCCATTAAAAGTGCTTTACCCACATCTAGCGGTCGATTGACGATATGATCATTGGTGCAGGTTTTCATTTTAAGTAGGAACCTGTGCAGGATCACAACAGCAAACTTGATTAGTGAATGTCCCAGTCACTTGTAAAGGAAAGTCCTTCCAGCAATATAGTCTGGGCCTTGAGAACAAAATATAAAGACCTTTGCCTGTTTTGTGCTAATATATTCTGTGACATCTTTACAGTTAGAGGGGAGAAGTAGATCCTCCTGAAGAGCCTACTGTTAATGGGAAATCTTTCATTTCAGCAAAAACAATAAAGCATAAATTATCCTTTTGTCTGGGTTTCTGTGGCTACCCCTTTTAGCTTCTTATAGTGTTCAGGGTACATGAAAAAGATCGGGGAATGCTGTTTTCAGCTTTGTTGCTGCTGTGTCCAGGTCTTCGTAGCTTTCCCACCTGCCAGCTCCCAGTACTTGCAGGTAAGCGGGGCAAAGCATTCTAAATTTTATACCAGCCACAATTATTTTAGAGACCAGCGGGTGAAATACTGAACGTCGTTGCCGGACCATGGCAGGAGATCTTGGGCAACTCTGATTTTCTTACCCTTCTACTGCACTTCATGTAGTTCTTTAATTTTGTTCAAGAAATGCTGGTGCTCAAGATAGTTTAAAAAATAAAAGATTAGTGGTCTTGGATATGAACCTGCTGGTGGTTTGGACAGAGGGCACGGTGTGCACACTTGATAATGTATTTAGGGCCAAAGGGCGAGGGGCCAGCAAGTTTTTCAAGTAGTTTTTTGATGAATAGCAGTGTATGTTGGCCCTCGCCCCCTCTTGGAGACCTAGAAGGACAACATTATTTCTGCTGCTGCTTCTCTGTAGGTCCTCCACTTTCAGCTCAAGTAGTGTCATGTATTGCCTCATTAAAACTAGGTCTGGGTACAGTTTATTGGGCAGCTTTTCTAGGGAGTGGATTTGGGCTGAGTTGTCAGAGGTCTCCTGGGAGACATCTTTGAGAGCCTGAGAGAGTGATTTCAGCTCTTTTGTAAGGCTATGCATCTCCTCCTGAAAGGGTTTGAACTCCTCAAGAAATCACTGGAGAGTCAGGGGCTCTTGTTTGGCAGCTGCAGTGATGCTTGTAGAAGCTTCTGATGCACTGGAGGTCCACTTTTTTTAAGGGCCTTTTCCAGCGTAACTGGTGGTGTATGTTTTTGCACCGCTATCCTCATTTTGTCTTCCATGGGGCAAATAAAGTACACCTTCTGGTTGACGGATGACTGGCCCACATTGTCTGAGTGAAGAAAGAAATATTGAGTAAAGTAAGTATCAGAAACTTTAGATTAATTAGGTCAGGAGGCTGGAAAGGAGTAGTAGAGCTGCTTTCAGGTGTGCTACATCTTGTGATCCCCTTGTATCTTTATCTTTGATAAAACCTCATGTAGGTGAAACATCAGAGCACATTTGTTACTTCTCCTTGACCCGTGAGGGTCTTGTGTTCATTTGCCTGCTGCATGAATAAGCAGAAGTGTGAGTCAAAGTTCCTTCATTTGGTAATTTTGTTTTAAATCAGTGCTGATGTGAGTGCTGTGACTGCTTGTTTCTTGTGATTTGGGATTGTCACAGACCACCCTTAGCCTACCTTGTGTGGCTCTGTTTTACTTCACATACCCAAAACCTTCACTCTGATGTCAAATCCACAACGAAAGTGTGAACATCAGCAAAGATGCACCAAAGGTATATCTCGTCTTCTGCTATAGCCATAGCAAATTTCACACCAAACCAACAACAGTTTACTGACTTATGGGTAACAAAGTTAAAATCACATTTTGGCCCATATACAATGAACCGCTGGCAGTACTTAAGAGGGACACTTAATATATGTTTCCTTTGACATGAGCACCACAAAAAAAATCATTCATTAACAGACATTGTTTTTCTGCAGTTATGGAAGCACAGAGCCGAGGGGACCCTGCACTTCCACAACCAGATGGATGTGTGCATCACAGCTAAGGTTCAGATTAAACTGAAAAAAGCAGGAAAATGTGGTGTTAGGGTTTCCAACCCTAACTCCCCATCCCTACCACCCAAGAAGGAAAAGGAAAAAACATTACACTTTTCACTGTCCTGACTGTTGGCAAATCAGGGGTGGGGTCTTCCTTGGGGTTTTCAACACTAACACTCACCAAATTTCAGGACCAAATAGGCATGTGATATGTTCTCTTCAGGCAGGATCCTACAGGTTTCAAAAGTATAATCATGCTCCCCTTTGGATCCTCCCCTTTGTATAGAACTCACAGGGGTTCAAAGCAGTGAGACTTTTTATATAAGTCTATATAAGTCTATCTGTTGCTGTTCCTCAAAGTAAAGCAACTCAGCATATTGTACTACTTTTGTTGGGTATTTGCTCACAACTGTCCCTTGTTGTTGGGCCTACAGGTTGTTGGTAACATGTGAGGAGACACAGTTCTGTATGTTTGAGGCTGTATAGCAGTATAGCCTAGAGGTTAGAGTAATGAGCTGTGAACAAGCTTGGTACATCCAGCAGACCAGACCTTGGTTTGACTCTCACAATCTCTACATGCATACTGTGTGACTCTGAGCAAGTGACTTCCAGGTCACCCCTGAAAAAAGGGAATTGTGCTTAGTGGGCCTTACCCAGTTACCAAAGAGTAAAAATTATATATATATATATATATATATATATATATATATATATATATATATAATATATATCACATTGGGGTGAGCGTTAAGGTTGAGAATCCCAAGGACGACCCCCCCCCCATGATTTGCCAAGATTCAGAGTGGTGAAAACCATCATTTTTTTTTCCTTTTTCTGCTTAGAGGGTGGGGGTGGGGAGTTAGGGTTGGAAAACCTAACACCAGATTTTTCTACTTTTTGTAAGTTTAATCAAAACCTTAACTGCTGCATTAACAAAGTTTTTTTTACAAAGAACATATAAAGATACTTTATATTGTCATTGATACTCTTCTATCCCCTCTGTTGTGCTAATTTGGGCTCTACCCACCCCACCCCCTTCTTAATGTACCTTTGTCTTTTGCTTTATGCATTCAACTAAGAAAGTTGAACTTCCACCCAATTTTTCTTCATAATCACATTTTTCATGGACCAAACTCCACTATATAATTGCATTTTTCAAAAAGAAAAATGCACTGTAAATAAGATGTGACAGTTTATCATGCTTGTTATTGGATTAGCACTGTTGAGTAGCATTAATTACTGCCTCTAAAATTTGTGTAACCTGATTAAGGATATTACGCCTTGAGAGCATAAATGCTCATACCTCTTTGTTCTCTTGTTTTTGACTCTTTTGTTCTTCATTGTTACTATTTTTTTATGTATACTTGCACAATGCAAGCAAATAAATTAGGAGAAGCTGAGTGGTAAAACTCATATATGGAGGTGTGGTAGGCTGTAAACCAATGATGCATTTGCAAATGAGCTTCTTCTTTACAGCTTATGGTGCAGATCCTGGTCTATCAATTAAGTGTGCATTTGCATGCACACTTTTCAAAGTGGTACCACTGGCAGCCCTGTTTACTGAGTCACTCAATACAGGGGTGGTTCCAGAGGACTGGGGGGGGGAAATGTTATCTCTCTTCACAACAGTGGTAGCAGAGAGGGGACAGGAAACTACAGACCAGTCAGTCTGACCTCAGTAGTGGACAAGATTATGGAGATGCTGCTTAAGGAATGGATTGTGAAACACTTGGAAACTATGGGAGCACAGGATCCAAGGCAGCATGGTTTCACAGCAGGAAGGTCATGTCAAACAAATCTGATTGACTTTTTTGGCCTGGTGATGAAGGAGGTGGATCAGGAAGGAGAGGTGGATATCGCCTACCTCGATTTCAGCAAGGCCTTGACACCGTACCCCACAAGAGAGTGGTGAACAAGCTGGGTAGACTGGGGGTTGGCCACACAGTGGAAAACTGGGTTAGTAACTGGTTGAGAGACAGGAAGCAGAGGGCGGTAGTAAATGGAATCAAATCCAAGGAAAAGAGGGTGACCAGTGGGGTACCACAGGGATCTGTAACGGGGCCAATCTTTTTTAATGTCTTCATCAGTGGTATTGCTGAAGGGCTGGAGGAGAAGGCTTGCCTATTTGTGGATGGTGCCAGGATCTGCAACAGAGTAGACACTCCAGAGGGGGTTGAAAGAATGAGGAGGGATATGGGAAAGCTGTAAAAATGGTCACAAGTGTGGCAATTCAAATTTAATACAAAGAAATGCAAAATCATGCACCTGGGGAGAAGAAGCCCTCTAGAGAGCAACATAACAGGGGTGGGATTGCTGACAGTCATCAGGAAAGAGAGTGATTTAGGAATAATCATCTCAGATGACCTAAAGGCTAAACATTGCAACAAAACTGTGGGGAGAGCCAGTGGGATGTTGGGGTGCATCAGGAGGGGTATTACTAGTAGAAGAAGGGAGGTGGTGATGTTGTTATACAAAATGCTGGTGAGGCCTCATCTAAATACGTGTTCAGTTCTGGATGCTGCATCTTTGCAAAGACATTGACAGGGTGGAGGCAGTCCAGAGAAGGATGACAAAGATGGTGCAGGGCTTGCATCAGAAATCATATGAGGGCAGATTTAAAGACCTCAATATGTATACACTTGAACAGAGGAGGAGATGGAGGAGTATGATAAAGACCTTCAAGTATCTTAAAGGCTTGAACAAAGTGCAGGTGGGGGACATCTTTCAGTTCAAGAGTTGTTCAAGGATGAAGAGGACATGATATGAGATTGGAGGAGGCAAGATAAGGAGGAATTTGAGAAATTTTTTCTTCACAGAGAGGGTAATAGCTGTTTGGAATAGCCTACCTCAGGAGGCAGTGGGGGCTACACAGTGGGGGGAAATCAGACATGCATGGGATAGACAAAAGAGAACATTAGATGGGGAAGAAAGGTGATACCCAATGACCAAGTAGAGTCAGAGGCCAATGATGCAGGCAGAGAATACGGGCAGATTGGGTGGGCCTAGAAGCCCTTCTCTGCCGTCATCTATTATGTAACTATGTAACTATGTTTAGTGAGCCAATCCCTGTGCAGAACTTGTTATTCCTGCTAATATGTTTTCAATGAGCCATTGATATTCAGTGTTCAATTCTATCATGCCCCCTCCCCCGGCTAAGAAGGACATTTTGTGTTTCAATTTGAAGTTGCAGTGTGGCTTTAACTTGTACCACCCTCTACCCACCTGATCTCTTACATTGGTACTGCTAGTTTTGATTTTAAGTCACACCATGACTTTAACTTGTAAACTCTCCATCCATTCTCTTACACTGGGACTGCTGTTTTCCATTTCAAGCTATACAGTGATTTTAAATTGCAACTGCTCTGTAGCACTTTTTATTATAATTAGCAATGCCCATTTATCTCTGCAAAGTGTATTTATTATAGCAGTCCTAGTAGATTTTTGACATTAAGCTGGAGTGAGGTATATAGGCTTATAGGAGTTAGTTTTGCAGTTGAGGATGAGGGGAGAGAGAGAGAGAGAGGGAGGAGGGAGAGAGAGAGAGGAGGGAGAGAGAGAGGGAGAGAGAGAGAGAGAGGAGGAGGGAGAGAGAGAGAGGAGAGGGAGAGAGAGAGGGAGGAGAGAGAGGGAGAGAGAGAGGGAGAGGGAGGGAGAGAGGAGGGAGAGAGAGAGGAGAGGGAGAGAGAGAGGGAGAGGAGAGGGAGAGGAGAGAGAGAGGGAGAAGGAGAGAGGGAGAGAGAGAGGAGAGGAGAGAGGGAGAGAGGGAGAGGAGAGAGAGAGAGGGAGAGAGAGAGAGAGGAGAGGGAGGGAGAGGGAGAGGGAGAGAGGAGAGAGAGAGAGAGGGGAGAGAGAGAGAGAGAGAGGGGAGAGGAGAGGGAGAGAGAGGAGAAGAGAGAGAGAGAGGAGAGGAGAGAGGAGAGAGGAAGAGAGGGAGAAGAGGAGAGAGAGAGAGAGAGGGAGAGAGAGAGAGAGGAGAGAGAGGGAGAGGGAGGAGAGGAGAGGGAGAGAGAGAGGAGAGGAGAGAGGGAGGAGAGGGGGAGAGAGGAGAGAGAGAGAGAGGGAGAGGGAGGAGAGAGAGAGGAGAGGAGAGAGAGAGGAGAGGGAGAGGGAGAGGGAGAGGAGAGAGGGAGAGGGAGAGAGAGAGGGAGAGAGAGAGAGAGAGAGAGGGAGAGAGGGAGAGAGAGAGGGAGAGGGGAGAGAAAGAGAGAGGAGAGAGAGGGAGAGGAGGGAGAGAGGGAGAGGGAGAGAGAGAGGGAGGAGAGGAGAGAGAGAGAGAGGGAGGGAGAGGGAGAGGGAGAGAGAGAGGGAAGAAAGGAGAGAGGGAGGGAGAGAGGGAGAGGAGAGAGAGGGAGAGTGAGGGAGAGAGAAAGAGAGGAGAGAGAGAGAGAGAGGGAAGAGGGAGAGGAGGGAGAGTGAGAGGGAGAGAGAGGGAGAGGGAGAGAGGGGGGAGAGAGAGAGACCAAGTAGGGTACTGTGGGAAATGCGACCTGCATCATGTTAGGTTGTTTTTCCACAAAAAATGGTAAGAAAGAGCTACACTTGGATGCAGTCACTGGGTTAGGGTAGTCGTTTTTTACCGCAGTTCTTGGTAAAAAGATAGGAATTCCTTCAGACTGACCATTGACAGGAGCAAGTTAAAGACCAGATTGAGCTGCTTGGAAAGATCCTGCCATGAAGCCCTTATGTAATGTGATACACGCTGGTGAAGCTCTAAGTACTGTATATTGTCCTCTCTTGTTTATAAAGCCTGCACCCACTGTCTCACTCCACATTTAGGGAATCATGATTATGGATTGATGTTTTCAAGTCCAACTATTCTTTGTGTGCCTCCATTCATTTACTGACAACTGCATAGAGCAGCTTAGGGAGATAATGAGATGGACACAGAAAAAAGGAGCGGAGAACTGCATAAAGGAAGGAGAACAATTCTGTTCTGCCCTGCAGCTTTCAACAAGGTCTCTGTTTTTTTTTTTACATATCTCCAAAATGCATACATGAATGTAACTGACATGATTGCCTCCATGCTGTCATTGTTGATGTTTGTGTCCATTTTTCTTTAGACAGTTCATAACCAAGTTCTCTTTCCCAGCTCTTTTTTAGGTTAGCTAGGTTACCTTGCCCCAGTCCCATCAGGTTGTTTTATGTTAGAAATTATTTTCCTTCTATTTCCTAGTATCAGTTCCTGTGCTGAAGTCATTTTAGATTTGGACATGTTCTTTCCTAATCCCTCAGTAAGAATAGATTTAATTCTTAAATAATGAAAATGATCAGCTTCATTTAAATTTCTGTCCCTTTGTAGTTTCTGAAAGGAAGAAAGTAGTTCCCCTTTGTATAAGTCTTCAATTTGAATAATTCCTTTTGTCCCCCATTGGTTATAAGATTCTTTTTTTTTTTATAATTTCATTTTTATTATGCTTTTAGCATACATAGTCGACATATCAGATTGTTTACAACATGCAATTTTTACATATGGACATGGAATCAAGTCTAAAAAGCATTAATGCAATAGGACTATAGCTTATGACAGAGGCCACTATTACATTAGCTTTAATAAGTTAAATAGAAAAGAAGAGTTGATGTTTTTTCTGAGTTAGTTCTATTTTGTATTTCTAGCCTTATAGGAGTGTGAATATTAATTCTTACATTTTCTTTAATTATTTTGTGATAGTTTTGCGATGCTTTTATAGCTGTTTGTGTGCAAGGGTTGTTAATATATTGTATCCCTTTTTCCTTTTTATAATGGTATAGCCAATTAAATTTTTTGTCAAAAGGTTTATTTTCATTATTTTGTATAAACTCTTCCTCAACCCACCAAAAAGGATAATTTTTGTAATATTCAACAGTAAGGGTAATAATTGCTGCTTGTTGATAATGACTAAAGTTAGGGGTCAGGATTCACTAAAGGGATGCACCCAGCGCATCTGAGATACACTGGCGCATCCCCAACTTGTGCACTAGCATGATTCAGTGAGGGCAGGGATGTGCCGGTGCATCACAGATGCATCACACACCACCCATAATGTTATGCAGTGCATCTGGAGGGGTTTGGCAGGGGGCGTGCCCATGCATATAGTGCACAGTCCCATTCACAACCCACCATGAAGGCGCATCTCTGGAGCAAGTCCAGAGACGCATGTCTAAACAATAAGTCTACAACAAGTAGACATAAGTGGGTGCCCATCCATACTCAGGAAGGCATACTGCAGACAGCAGTATGACAGCCTACCTACCCTGGCAGTCCAGTGTTCCCCCTTCCAATATCCCTGTAAAGGCAGTACATCACCAGACATCCCTGGTACACAACTGTGCCCCTCCCGCCCATTACTCCTTAAGGCATGACTTGTCCCCAATCCCTGGTAGTTAAGTTGAACCCCCCACCATTCCCTGGCATTATTACAGTCCGAGTATGAACCACAAAGTATCCCTGCTGGTCCAATGGTCCCCCACTCAAATCCCTGAAGAAAAGGTGCTCATTGAAACCCCTGGTGCCCAAGTAGAACCCCTTCCCTGCCCACATCCCCTGTAAAATGGAATGCAATGCGGCGACATCCTCTGTTGTCTAGAAGAACCCACCTCCCTTCTCCAACCCAATCACAATGCCAACAGCAATTCTGAAGACACCTGGTAGTCCAGTGGACCTGCCACCCACTCAGGCACCCCAACCCACCCCAATCCTCCATCCCAGCATGTTCCCACCATTGGTGGGCAATCAACACACCCACATACCACTACAGTCTGCCCGCTGACAGGAGTTGTTTAGTGAATGACAGTATTGTACATTGAAGCCCATACCTGTGACCTTGTTGATCAATGGACTTCAGTGTGTACTGTACCCTGTCATTCACATGTTTGTGAATGACAGAGTAGTAACATTGCAAGCCCATTGGTCTACAGGGTCCACCAATGGGCTTCAGGTGTATAGTAGCTGCCATTCATAGACAGCTTTGTCGGTGGGCAGCCGTGGCAGTATGCAGGTGGGTTGAGCTGGCCACTGATGGTGGGAACATGCTGGGATGGGGCAGTGGTGGGATGGGGTGCTTGAATGGGTGGGGGGTCCACTGGACTACCAGGGGGGTCTTCGGCATTGCAGTCAGCATTGCGGTCAAGGTTGGGGTAGGGAGACAACAGAGGATGTTGCCACATTGCATTCCATTTTACTGGGGATGCAGGCAGGGAGGGGGTTCTACTTGGGCACCAAGGATTTTGCCAAGCTCTGTTTCTTTGGGGATTCTGGCAAGGGGGATCAGTGGACCACCAGGGATATTTTTTGGATCATACACAGACAGTGATTGGCCAGGGGAAGCGTGGGGGTGTTACTTGACTACTTGCAGCTATGTGTGTGGCCCACAGCCCTTGCAGGGTGCCCAGTGGATTCTGCCTGGTTCATCCCTGCAAGATGAATGCAAATCGGGCACTAATGTCATTCAAATGGCCCCATTGCACCTTGCATGCCTAATGGCTCCATTTGTGGCTGTGAATGGCAACATTGGGCACAGTGTATTATGAGATGCGCCGCCCCATTGGTTTTCCTGCCCAATCAGGGGGTGGCGTGGTGCATCTCAGGTTTGACACAACTGTGGTATTCACATAGGGGATGTGCCGGGAGCATCCCCGGCACATCTTCTGTGAGTACCACAGTTTGAGCTCAGCGTATCTCAGTTGCGCAGGAGCAGCTGAGATGTGCTGAGAGCATATGCTTTGAGAATCCTGCCCAGGGAGTTTTAGTCCTACTAGTTTCATAATTTACATTTAGCTTCTCTAATGATAACCTAGTTTTCCCACCTTTTCATATAAATTCCCTGATTAGTACATCTAGGCTCAGATATTCAAAACTTTGCCCCGGGGCTAAATTAGAACTGCTCGGAGGGCAAAATTAGCCCGGAGCAAAAAGCAAGCTATATTCCAAAGGAATAGCCCGGGGCCAACATCTTCTGAATATAGCATGGGAATAATCCTGGGCAAACTAGGCTGGGAGTGCAGGGCAAACATAGCCCTGGAATAAGACAGCTCTGAATATAGCAACCAGGAAGTGCAAACCACAACAGCAACACAGTGCACAGCAACAGGAAGGTAGTAAGAGGTGAAATATGTGGCCAGTGTGTGTCCCAGCAAATGCATGGACCCAGTACAGCTGCAAGCAGCAGCACATGTGACAGTACAGTGTACAAAACTGTGTAATATTCCCCGAACTGTTAGTGCCGTGCTAACATGTTTGCACAGGTTTAGTGCAGAGCTAAGCCGTTTGCCTGGAGCAAACACGTTTGCCCAGTGCTAAACCTTGTCATATTCAAAAGTGACATGCAAATGAGTCTACTTAGGTAGTCTCTGGGCAGACATCCAAATTAGCATCTCATTATGCCTTGATTTGCATGCAGTTTGACCAGTGTTACTGCAGAGTCCCACAGCTCCGCCTGTAGGTCAGTTTGACAGTGCATGATGGTAGCTGCAGGCTACATGTATGCAGCACAGCATAGCATTGTGTACCCCAGGGCACAACACAGCATAGGCACAGGCGGTGGTGGTGGTGGAGGTGGTGATGCATGTAACTGTCACACTGTAGGGCATGCTACAGTGCACAGCAGACACCACAGTGGCATGGGGGACAGTAGTGTGAGGGACACAGCACTGCCTATGGTGTGTAGGGTAGTGATGACTACTGCACTGTATGTGGTGATAAGCCCACCTTCCAGGTGTTTACTGACAGTGGCCAATACTTCACACTGTTGTGTGACCCACATTGGATGCTGCACCTCTGGCATGGGATGCTCATAGTGACATATACATGGCTGACTGTGTGTACTGTGGTCATGTACAGCTGTGCAGTATGTGACTGGGGGGCATGTATGATCGGACAGGCACACTGATATTGGGGTATTCCCAATACTGGCCCATGTGCACTGCATGCTATGTCCCAGCCTTGTGGCTGCACCCAGTCTGTGGTGAGGCCTGGCCACCCGTACACCCTCCCCTCAACACCCACCATGCCCACAGTGCTGCATGTGTGTGCTGGCATCTGTTGGGCACCACAGATGTATGGTCTGCAGCTGTGTGCTGCATGGCCACACTGTCATGGTGGCCCCTGAGGGCCGGGTCACCACATACTGCCTGGCATGGCTGGGACTGGTGGCAGCAGTTGGCATCATTGTGGTGCCATCAGTGAGCAACATGTTTCTCCCCTGTCTGGCTTTTACTCTGTGTCATAGTCATATGTTAGGGTCATGAAAGGCAGCGCTAAAGCCACGCTAATGCTGTGCAATGCCACAATGTCACACAAGGCTGGATTGCCCAGGGTTAAGATCAGCTTTTCCTGGGCAGTAATTTGTACTTCGCAAAGGGACACGCTAAATTGTGCTAAACCACTTTGCACAGCGCTAGTTGCTGAATATAGCAGTGCACCTGTATTCATGTTCAGTTTGCCCTTTGCATGTATTATGATTTTGCCCGCACTAATCTGGTTTGTGCATTCTATTTGGCCTTTTGAATATAGCAGACCTGCGCTAATCCCACACTAAACCCACACAAATGGTTTGTGCACCTTGCAAAGCTTTGAATATCTGGGCCTAGTTCTTTAAATTTTGATTTATGTATTGTTAAGGATAAGGACTGAAAAATATACAGTAGTTTAGGAAGGACAATAATTTTAGTTACATGTGTTCTTCCTATTAATACCAGTGGCAAGTTCTTCCAATTGTGTAAGTCCTTTTTAATCGTTTGTATTAGTGGGGTCCAATTTATTTCTACAAGTTTATTTGTTACAGAAATCCCTAAATATTGTAATTGGTTTGTTGTTTTAAACTGAAGCCTTAGTTTTTCATTTATATGTTTCTTAGGATCGGCTGTTAATATTTCTGATTTTGCCCAGTTTATTCTATAGCCTGACTATGTACCGGAATCTGAAATTATACCAATTACTTTTTCTATAGCTATATTAGGGTTTGAGATATAAAGTAGTATATCCTCAGCATATAAGGATATTCTTATTTCATGCAATCCTATTTTAACTCCCTTAATTTCAATACTTTCTCATATTAAATTTGCCACTGGCACAATAGAAATTGTAAATAACTATGGGGAGAGGTGACACCCCTGTCTGGTACCCCTTTTTAGATTAATTTTTGATGATGTATCTTGATTAATAATTATTGCTGCCTTTGGGTTCTGATACATCTTTGTTATCCAGTTTATAAACTGTTCTCCCATCTGAGCCTTTTTCCAAGACCTGGAACAGGTACTCCCACTCTACCCTGTGAAAGGCTTTCTCCGCATCCAAGGCCATTAATATTGTGTCTGTCTAATTATTAAGTTGCAGTACATTTAATGCATTCCTGATATTATTATAACTTCTTCTTTTTTTTTTTTATAAAACCTGTTTGTTCTTTATTAATGATTTTGGGTAGTATCTGTTCTAAATGACAGGCTAAAGTTTTGGCGACAATTTTATAATCAGAATTTAAAAGTGATATTCAGCAGAAGATAAACATTTCCTAGGGTCTTTTCCCTCTTTTTTAAGAACTATGATATTGGCTTGATAAGAACTATCTGGTAATTCCTTTTGTTCAATAAATGAGTTGAAAAGCTTCGTCAATAATGGAGTATATTCTTCTATAAATGTTTGATAATTGTCTATATGGAAGCCGTCGGGCCCTGAGGATTTACCTTTCTTCATTTTTTTATTACGTTTGCTTGAGTGCATGCACAAGAAACATTTCATCACAGCTTAGGAGAGAAGCAGAGTTTTGAAGGTGCGGCACCGTGGGGCCAATGACCCCAGTGCCTTTTGAGGCTTGGCCCGCTTTCCCCAATGCAGTGGCAGGCTGCTGATGACACTAGTTCAACCAGCGTGCCACCACCTTGAAATGAATCCACTGCTGCAATGAGGGAGCGACCCATCATTGCAGGGCGGTACCTTGCCATCCCTGATCCAGTTCATTTGATGACAGGGGAGCCCACTCCCTGTCGGCATACTGTAAACCCTCCCCCATTAGTTGTGTACCGAGGGGGTGCCCAATCCCCCTTGGCATCATGCACCCCCCAACAGTCTTTCTTTGCAACTGGGGGCCCAATCTCTGTCAGCTTCAGTCCCCCCTCTTCCCAGTTCAATTTGCTGATGGGGGAGCCAACTCCCTGTAGGCATAATGTCCCGTCCCAATTTGTTGTGTGCCGATGGGGGTGCCCACTTCCCTGTTGGCTACAGCCCCCAAAAAAAACATGCAGGTGGTATGCTGGAATCCCACCCCAGCATTCCAAAAGTCCCTGTAAAAAAAAAAATACATCCCTCGATGTTTTTGTTTTTTTATTTTTATTTTAACCTGTAAAACAGAAAATGGTCCCTTGTTGAGTTCGGTGGCCCCTCCTCCAACCCGCGCCCACCCTCTGCACACTCTGCCTACCCACACCCCCCTCACCCCATACTTACCTCTGAGCCCAGCACAACGATCTTTGGTAGATTGGAAACACGCCTGCACTCTTCAAACCAACCACGAACTAAAGAAATGCCAGTAAGCTGTATAATGGCATAAATAGGGTTTTTTCAAATTTGGTGCATATCTCAGGCATTTTTGGAAATTTTGGCACCACATTTTCAACATGGGGTTATTGGGACCCCTCCTCATGAATTCAGCCACTGTCATGGCGTTATTCAGTCCCAAAAGGTGATTTTGCAGTCACTGCACAGAATCACTTTTCGGGACTGAGTAATGAAACAATAGTGCCAGTTTTCATGAGGTGGGTTCTCAAACGGCCTATTTTGCAAAATTGGCAGAAAAAATCCAAACAATGTCTGTTTAGAGGGTGTGCATTGCATAGTTTCCATGCATGCTCGTACCTTCGCGAATGGGCAATATTTTCACTCCAGATTTTCTACATTGGCATTTTTCCACACCTGCTTATGAACAGTACAGCTGGTGACGAAAGTCCACAAAATGACTGTGTTATGAGCATGTGTTGCGCAAGTTCTACGTATGCTCATAACTTTGCAAATTTGTAATATTTTCACTTCAGATTTTCAACATTGCCATTTTTCCACACCTCCTTATGAACAGTACAGCTGTCATTTTTCACATCCTGGCCAAAATGTGTTTTTGCACTTCTGGTGCAGAATAGCACGGTCGCTGTGGGAAATCAGTGTTCAGGATACATTAAGAAAATCAAAGTGACACTGTTCATGATCAGAGGACCTAAAATGCCTATGCTGAAAATTTGGTGACAAAAGTCCATAAAATGACTGTGTTACAAGCGTGTGTTGTACAGTTTCCACGTATGCTTGGAAGTGCGCACATATGTAATATTGTCACTCCAGATTTTCAACATTGGCATTTTGCCACACCTCCTTATGAAGAGTACAGATGTAATTTTTCATATCCTGCCCGAAATATGTTTTTGCATATCTGGCACACAATGGCATGGTCGCTGTGGGAAATTAATGTTTCGGACAGATTGAGAAATTCATTGTGACAATGTTCATGAGCAGAGGTCACAAAACGCCTATGTTGAAAATTTGGTGAAAGAATTCCACTAAATGACTGCAGTACAAGCATGTGTTGTGCAGTTTCCACGTACGCTTGGAACTTTGAACATTTTTAATATTTTCACTACAGATTTTCAACATTTCCATCTCTTCACATACGAACATACGAACATACTGAGTTTGCCAGCAGATAAAGGCCTAGAGGTCTATCAAGTCTGCTCGAATGTGCAGC
This sequence comes from Neoceratodus forsteri, assembly GCA_016271365.2. Classification (NCBI taxonomy): domain Eukaryota; kingdom Metazoa; phylum Chordata; order Ceratodontiformes; family Ceratodontidae; genus Neoceratodus; species Neoceratodus forsteri. The sequence continues at coordinate 249,558,731 of CM057450.1, read as the reverse complement.
TAGCACCCTTATCTCTGCAGCTGCCCTCCCTTCCACCCTTCCCTTCATTAACCCTCCCCTTGTCCTGTCCCATCCTCGCTTGAAGCAGTCCACTGTTCTACTGCATACCACTTCTGCAGGTAACGATTCCACCCAGCCACCACCCTCTCTGTAAAAAGTGTCTCCTCATCTCCCTCCTGAACCTTCCTCGCTCCAGTCTCATATCATGGCCTGGTGGCCCTCCTCCTTACTTTGAACAGCCCTCTGTACCTGTCTTGTTTATTCTTCATGTATTTAAAGGTTTCAATTATGTCCCCCTGTCTCTCCTCTCCTCCAGTGAGTACATGTTCAACTCCTTCAACCTCCTCTCATATGATAAGTCCCCAGACCCTTGATCATCTTTGTCGCCTCCGCGCCTGCACCTCCAGTAACTTAATGTCCCTTTTCAGATACGGACGCCAGAACTGCACGCAGTACTCCAGGTGTGGTCTAACTAATGACCTATACAGTGGCAGAATCACCTCCTCCCTCCTTGAGGATATACCCCTTGCAATACAACCCAGCATTTTGTTGGCCTTTGCAGCTGCCTTCCCACACTGTGCCGAGTTGTTCATTGACCCTGTGATGAGCAAACCCAGATCCTTCTCCTCCTCTGTCTGGGCTAGCTGCACTCCCCCTAGCTGGTAAGTCCTCCTTGGGTTCTTCATCCCAAAATGCATCACCTTGCACTTTTGGCATTAAAGCCCAGTTGCCAGGTGTCTGACCAGGTTTCAAGCTTTGCCAGATCATCCTGCAACCCCTGCCATCCCCTAGGTCATCCACCACCGCGCCAACCTTGGTATCATCAGCAAACAGACTGATCTTTGCTCTTGATGTCCCATGATATGTCTGCAATGAATATCCCAAACAACACTGGTCCCAACACTGAGCCCCTGTGGGACACCGCGTCACTGCCCTTGGGTGTGAGAGCTCCCCACCCACCACCACCTCTGTTGCCTTCCTGCAGCCAGTTTCCTACCCATCTCAACAGCATTGCACCTGCGCCTGTGCCTACTAACTTCCTTCCCAGCCTTCCATGTGGCACTGAGTCGAATGCCTTACTGAAGTCCAGATACAGGACATCCACTGCATGTCCCCTGTCCAGTTGCCTAGTTACCCAGTCATAGAACCCGACCAGGTTGGTTTGGCAGGATCGCCACGATGAAGCCATGCTGTCTGCTGTCCTGTAGTCCTTGGCCTCTAAGATGGCCACCAGCCTCCTTCAGGATAGTTCCATTAGCTTCCCCACGGTGGATGCGAGGCTCACTGGTCTGTAGTTTCCGGTTCATCCTTGGGGCTACTCTGTGGAGGGCATCACATGAGCCATCCTCCAGTCCTGAGGTACACACTCGAATGTAGTGGAGGCATTAATAGTCTGCTCAAAGGTCCTGCAAGGACCTCTGCCAGCTCCTTCAGTACCCTGGGGTGGATGCCATCTGGCCTGGTGCCTTGTCCACCCTCAGTGCCTTCCAACCCCTCGAACTCTGCCCTCCATGATTTCCATCTGTCACCACTTCCCTGTGTCTGCCATTTCACCCATCTTGGGTGTCACCCCTCTTCTCTTTAGTAACACTGAGCAGAAGTACTCATTTAGTGCTTCCGCCTTATCATACCCTGCTTCCACCCAACCCCTCCTTCCTAATCCTTACTATGTGGTCCTTACAGCTCCTTTTCTCCTGATGTACTTAAAGAAGTCCTTCTCCCTTCTTAATGCCTTGTGCCAGCCTGAGTTCCTAGATGCTTTGGCTCCTTACTGCCCTTGTCACCTCCTTCGATTCTGTCAAGTACTCTCTCTGTCCTCCCCCTCCCTGTTTTCTTGTATTTCCTAAAGGCAGCTCTTTTCCTCCTTACCTTTCCATGACCTCCTTGCTCAACCAGCTGGTTTCTTAGCCCTAGCCTTCTTCTGGGCTTTGCAGCAGGTTTTGCTGCCTCCACTATCCCAACTTTATGAGCTCCCATCTCTGGTTAGTATCCATACTAGATTGAATTCTGGCCAGGTACCCTTTTACCACTTCCCCATCCTCCCAAAGTCAGCCCTCCTGAAGTCCAGCACTTTGTGCCAGATTCCACTCCTTCCTTGCCCATATCCAATGTGAGCCATACTGGAGTGGTGGTCACTCCCTGACAGCGGTTCCTCCACTGTAAGTTCTCTCACAAAGTCCCCATTTGCCAGCACAAGGTCAAGGGTATTCCCAACCTGGTTGGTTCACTGACCATTTGCAGCAGGAAGCTGTCCTGAAGGCATCCAGCAGTACCTGCTCCCTTTTGTTCCTGGTTGTTGGGGTGCTCCAGTCCACTTCTGGCATGTTGAAGTCCCCCACAATCACCACACTACCCTTCTCGCAGGTCCTCCTGATCTGTCCCGCTAGTTCCCTGTCTAACTCCTCCATCTGAGATGGTGGCCTGTACACCACTCCCATTCTAAGACTCCTATTCTTGGAATCCTGGATTTGCACCCAGAGTGACTCTGTACTACCCTCCTCCCCTTCCTCCCTTACACACTTCAGTCCTTCTTTCACATATAGTGCCACCTCCTTTCCAGTCACCCTGTCCCTACGAAATAACCTGTACCCTGGTACAGACAGGTCCCAGTCATTATATTGGGTGGCCCATGTTTCGTGATGGCTGCAATGTCCACCTCCTCTGCCTATGAGAACCTGCAACTCTGCAGTTTTCTCTCCCAAGGCTCCTAGCATTAAGGGTAACCACCTTCCACCCTTCCCCTCCTCCCATCCTGCCCTCCTTTCCTAGCATCACCAATAGTACTTGCCATTTGTCCTTTGTCACTGTTATGGGGGGTAAGCTCATATGATTTCCCAACCTGTGGTCCCTGCATATCTCTTCCCCAACTGCCACCCCCCACTCCTAGTTTAAACTCCAAACTTCCTCTATATATTCTTCCATCCTCTGCTTCAACACTTTCTTTCCTTCCTCACTCAAGTGTAGTCTGTCCTGGCATAGAGACTACTGTCCTCCCAGGTCCCTCCACCTCCCTCACAGCCCATACCTTTAGCACAACACCAGGTTCTTAGCCATCTGTTAAATTCCTCTATTCTCAGCTTTGTTGTGCTTGCCTTTGGCACCGGAAGTATCTCAGAAAAGTTACTGATCTTCCTGCCCCTCACATAATTGTGCTAGTTCCTCAAACCTCCTCTGGACTATGATATCCACTGTCTTGTCAGCCAGGTCGTTTGTCCCAAGATGTATAATTAAATGAGGCTTGTCCCTACCCTTCTAGCATATTTCAGAACAGACTGTCCCACCTCTTCTGCTGTCATTCCTGGCAAGGCCTCCACCCAAATGCGACTATGCCTCTCCGCCTTGCTACCCCACCTGACTCCTCTTAGTATTGAGTCCCAGCACCAAGATTCCACCCTCTTACTCCCTGCTTGCTTCCTTTCATCTCCTCCTCATTTCCAGCCCTCTTCTTGTTCTTGCAATATTATGCCCTTTACCCTGTTGCAGTTCTCCCAGCAGAACTTCGCTCCAGTTTGGTCCAGGCATTTATCCATTACCTCTAATTTCATCACTTCCTCCTCCACCTTTCTTCTTGTCTAGTGCAAAACTATTTTCTGAAGATCCTTCACAAATGCCTGCTCCTCTCTCTGCATAGTAACCTGTTCTTCCTTTCCACTCCATGACTTTGCCACTTTCTTCCCCTCACAAGTCCCTTTTGCCTCCTTCCATTTGACTTTGTCTCCTGATCTGGTTTCCGCAATCGCTCTTCCTGGCCTGGGCCCTTTGTCTCTGCTTCCTTCTTCTGGAGCCCTCCTCACCACTGTTGGCTTAAATTGCCTCCCTCATCTCCCTTCTTCCTCCCTCCAGTATTGGGCTAAACCCACCCCAATCTGCCTTGCCTGTCTTAGTTCCTCCTGCAGACCCTCAATCTCCTTTCTAAGTTTTCCTATGTGGTTGCACACTAAACATCCTCCCACTCTCCAGGCAATGTTTAGAAAGATTGGTGCACCGCAGTTGTTGCAGCCTACCACCCTACCCATTGCTGTCGTTGCCCACCAGCGACCCCCCACCCTTCCAGATGCAGGATACCAAACACCTCACACCTCCCTATGGATGGTACAGCTGTCATTCTTCACATCCTGCCTGATCTGTGTTTTCGTACATCTAGTACAGAACGGCATGGTCGCTGTGGGAGCTCGAAGTTCGGGACACATTAACAAAATCACACTGCCACTGTTCATGAGAAGAGGTCCCAAATGCTTTCTTGAGGTGGGGATCTCAAAAAAGCCATGTTGAAAATTTGTAGTGCAAATACCAACACACGTCCAAGGCGTTAGGGTTTCTAACCTTAACATCACACCCTGTACAGACTGACAGGCATCAGAGGTGTAACTTTGGATCACTGGCTATAGTGCTCATGCCATCCCACCCCCACCCTGAAGCCAGTGACAGGCATTGAGGTGTGCCTTGCACTCTTCAGCCCTAGACTTCACCCCATTCTCCTGTACTGCACCCATTCCAGCGTATGTCCTTATGAAATGGGGTGACTGTGAAGCTGAACACCCCAAGGCACACCTCAACACTTGTCGATGTCTACAGGATAGGATGAGTTGAAATGCCATGAGCATTATGGGCAATGACCCACAGGCACACCCCAATGCCTGTCCATCTCTGCAGGGTGGAGGTGGGATTGGTGTGAGTTCAATACTTCACTGTCACCCCTATTGTGCATCTATCTAACTCCTGCATGTCCAATGCTAATATCAGCAAGCAAACATTCGACATTGACAAATGCTAGTCTTTTCTGACCCTTGTACAGTCCCCTTCTTTTTCCTTATTGAAAAATTATGGAATTACATACATGAACTGTGTGTAGAGGGATTCTGGATTCAATGAGCCAGAAAATGGTTGTGGTTTTTAAAAGGCAGTGGGATAACGTAAAGGGGAGGGTAAGAGTCTCAAGTGTCATGTAACACATTACGCAAGTTCCACACTGAGCAGGTTCAATAGACCATAAGGCCTTCTATTTTATTATTTATTTATTTAATTATTTGGAAAAAAACTTTGAGCACAAGCTCTTTTACAAAGGTTCTACTTCATAGATTGCAAAACAAAGTACAGTAGGCAAAAGCAAAAGTACATTACAATAAACGATACAGCTTGGATTCAGAACTTACAGAATAACTCAAAAACATAGGTACAAGTTAAATAACAAGAAAAAACACTTTATGAGAGTGGGGAGGATAAACAACCCCAAAGTGCCTTGTCAGTAATTCAGAGGGACAGGGATAGCTGGCCGAGTGGTGAAGAAGGAAAGTATGAGAGAGAGGTAAGTACTGTGATAGAGATGAGAGGGTGGGAGAAGAGGGACGATAAGGTATAGGGAGAAATGGTGGGGTGAGGGGACACTGAGCAGAGATGATATGCTATATTAAAATGGTGGGGTGTGATGGGGCATGGTCAGGCAGCCAACATTAGTAGTGACTATTTGGGAAACTCATGGGACTGTGAATTGGGGGAGGGGGGTGGCAGGTGCTGAAGGAGTATGACGCAGACTGATTGCTGGGGCAAGTCATGAGATTGGACAGAGGGAGGGGGTACTTGAGGCCTGCCTAGTGTTTGCTGAGGGGCAGAGAGAGCAGGTTGGCTGGGCTCAGGGGCAAGTGCACTTAGAGAGTGTTATTAAATGCTGTTTGAGGTCAGTTTTGAATTGTGCCAGACAGTTGGTGGCCAAGAGGTTCCCAGGAAGTTCATTCATCCATAGGGGGGCCCAGTAGGCAAATGCACATTGCCCAAGTGAGATGTGACACAAGGGGATCACCAAGGCCCCTCTAGTCCTCCCTCTGGTGACCTGTAATGAGTTGGCCGCCTTGATCAAATTGCCTACACAAGGTGGTGTTTTACCCAATAGAGCCTTCTTCCCTACGATGCAAGTCTGGAATTTGACCCTTTTTCCTAATGACAGCCAATTTTCACATTCATACAGAGTACAGGTGTGAGTGCCACGCTCAGCATCCAGGGTGAGTCTGCAAGCTTTGTTGAGCGCAGTTTGAACCCTCTTGAGTGCTGCATCCATTGCTGCTCCATAGACCACTAGTCCATAGTCAATAGTAAATATAATTGAGCTGTGAACTGAGAGGTGGAGGGCCCCCGGAGAGATGCATTGCCTGTGCCTGTAGAGGACACCAATCTTGGTATTGACTGTCTTGACCAGAGAGTCAATATGGTGTGCAGACGTGAGGGTATCATTTATTATGACCCCCAGATACTTGAACAAGTGAACTGGTTCCAGCGGCTCACTGCATGAGTTGGAGATGATGAAGTAGTCTTGCTTATTTTTGTTGTGGGGGCTGGACATAAGCAAGACCTTGGTCTTCTTGTAGTTTAGGAGCAACTTATGACTACTGAACCAGTCCTCGAGTTTGGAGAAGGAGTTCTGCAGCTCAGATTGTAGGGCAGTCTGAAACGTGCTGCTGCTCAGGAGCACAGCATCATCTGCATACAGTATGAGTTTGGTGTTGCAGGCTGTAGGAAGGTCATTTAAGAAGACACTGAAGAGTAGGGGCCCCAGTATTGATCCCTGGGGTACCCCTAATGATATCGCTCTTGCGCCGAATACTGTTTGCCCAATTTTGACACATTGATTTCTCCATATCAGGTAGTCTTGGAACCAGCAAAGGGCATTGGACACCACATCCATGTTTCACAGTTGGGTCAGCAACAGGGGGTGGTTGACTGTATCGAAGGCTTTGGTGAGATCAATAAAGACAGACCCCACCAGTTTACCTTATGTGCATAGTTTGTGTAGTCCATCAGGGCAGTGGTGGTACTTTGATTTTGTCTGAAGCCATGCTGGTTGTAGAATAGCAGATTATACTTATTGAGGTAGTCGACAAGTTGACTGGCCACAATCTTTTCCAGTACCTTGGACTGGGGGGAGAGGATTTAGATGGGTCTGTAGTTGGCTAGCAAAGACTTGTCACCTCCTTTATGCACTAGCGTAACTAGGGCCTGCTTCTAAACCACCTGGAATTGGGCCAGGGCCAGGGACTTATTGTACAGCATGGTAATGGGCTTCATAAGAACGTCCAGGGTGAGGGATAGAAGTTTCATGTCTATCCCGTCACTGCCCAGTCTGGTCTTACCTAGTATTTTCTTGACCACAGTACGGGCCTCCTTCACCGTCACCCTTTTGAAGTAGAAGGTCATGTGAGAACACTGGGTAGATACGTTGTTGGAGTGGTTCAAGCCTGGATGAAAATAGGCAGGTGGTAGCACTGGCGTAAGATCAGTGAAGGCCTTATTGAAGGCTTCTGCAATAGCTAGAGTGTCTGTAGTGGGGGTGTTACTGATACTGAGCAGCAGAGGGTGTTGCTTGTCCTCCTTTCCAAGGATGCTTTTGATGTTATCCTAGAATCATTTCTCATCACCGCAAGAATTGCAAAGCTGGGCCTTGTGATAGTCAGCTTTGGAGAGCTGGATTAGCTTGGTGCAGCGGTTCCTGGCTGTTCTGTAGCACTGGTAGTCATACTTGCTACCTGTGTTTCTGGCCTTCTCCCAGAGTATGTCCCTTTCTTTCAAGTGGAAGAGGAGATCTCCATCAATCTGGCCATTTGCCTGCCCCTGAATTTTTGTTTTCGTGAGTGGGGCATAGATGTCGCAGATGGAGCTAAAGTCCTTAATGAAGTAACTGAGGGCCTGATCAAGGGTAGGTGCCAGGTGAATAGGAGTCCAGTCATACAGGGCAAGGGCTGATTTGAGGGCTCTAAGTTTACCCTTCCTCAAGACCCTGCTTTCAATGAGGATGGGTGGGCTTTTGGTAAATTTATTAGACCACAGGAAGGTGACTGGGGAGTGGTCACTTAGTGTGTCTGGGAGAACCTTGATCTCAGAGATCCAGGATGGCGAGCTTGCTAGCACCCAGTCAAGGATGGTAGTGTTTCCTGTCTTATACTTCTGCCTGGTGGGACAGGTGATAAGTTGTGTCAGGTTGGAAGTGGCTATCAGATCCCTGAAAGGGGCAGCCTCCTTTCCATTCCAATTTATGTTAAAGTCCTCGGTAATGACAAGTTCCATCCCCTTTGGAACGGTGCCAATAACGTTTATACTTGTGGGAAAGCCTGCTGTGGCTTTCTTGGGGGATAGTTAGATTATGGCAAGGATGACAGTTTTGCCATTCTGGATGACCTGAGCATTTATCACTATTATCTCATGGTCCTCAGCCACCCTGGTTCCATGGAGGACAGTGCACTGCAGAGACTCCCTGGCATAGATGAAGCATCCCCCACCTCTCTTGCCTATTCTATCAATCCTGTATGCTTGGAAGCCTTTTAGGACAACTTTGCTATCTTTAATCCTACCGGTCAACCAGGTCTCCGTTAGGCATAGGGGCCCAGATATTCAAACTGCGCCAGGCTTGGCGCAATCTTGAGCGCAGTGCAACTTGGCTACGCAGGGGTGTGGACTGGGTGATATTCAATGGAGCTGCGCCATGGCTCAGCAACTTGAATATCGCACTTGGCCACTCCCCAGTGTGCATGGCACAGTGGCACTGCGCCAGCGCAAATGGCCAGAGTGGAGCATGGGATGCGCTAGCCGCAGTTCCATTGCACCATGCACAGCAACGCCATATTCAAACTTAACATGCAAATGGGGCCATAATGTATGCAAAGGCACACATGGGCCATTTGCATGTCATTCTCTTCATTGCATACGGATTGCCGATCCCTCTGACGACTTGCACCTGGCACCCTGCCAGGCAACAGCCATCGGGACCCACGCTTCTGTAGCCCGACCAAGGGCATCTGTATACAAAAGAAATTTTCCAGTATCCTGGTGGTCCAGTGGACTACTTTCGCCCAATCGTGGCATCTGTGTAAAAGAAAGACTAATCCGTCCAATATCCCTGGTGGTCCAGTGGACCACTACCTGCCTGATTGCAGGCATCTGTATAAAAGAAAGAACTATCTGTCCTATATCCCTGGTGGTCCAGTGGATCGCTACCTGCCCGATCGCGGGCATCTGTATAAAAGAAAGAAATATCCATCCTAAATACCTGGTGGTCCAGTGGACCGCTACCTGCCCAATCACGGGCATCTGTATAAAAGAAAGAAATATCCATCCTATATCCCTGGTGGTCCAGTGGACTGCTATCTGCCTGATCGCGGGCATTTATAAAATAAAATTCCAATATCCCTGGTGGTCTAGTGGTCTCAGTGGTATCCCCCACCCGCCCACTGAGCCCCCACTGCCCGCCCCCCCGGTCAACCAGCGGCGAGCAGCACCCCACCTGCTCGCCACCCCACTGCTCGCCGATTTCGATTGGTTTCAGAGCTGCTGCCGAGTTGAGCCACAGCTGCATGTAATGTCGCAGTAGCTCAACTTTGCTGAGATTAGTATTATCCCAGATATGTGAATGAACCATCTACATATCTGGAATGTGGTGACGGTAGGGCTGCACGCCTATTGGCACACACGCCAGAACCAATCGGCATGCAGCCCTACCAAGGTGTCAGTTGGCGGGCGGGCGCAGGCGAGGAGTGCTGTCGCCCGCTGGCTGACCTGGATGGGGAGCGGGCAGGGGCTCAGTGGCCGGGTGGGGGTACCACAAGACCACCAGAGATATTGAATTTGTTTTTTTACAAATGCCCACAACTGGGCAGATAGACGGACCATTGAACCCACCAGGATATAGGACTGATGTCTTTTCTTTTTATACAGATGCTCACTGATCGTAAGCAGATAGCGTCCACTGACCACCAGGGATGTTGGAATTCATGTTTTTTTCACAGATGCCCATGATTGGGCATGGGGGTGCTCGCCAGGGTGCAGCCGAATCAGGGGTTACCCACAGGTGGCTGCCGCTTTTGCGCCTGCAATGGCAGCAGCTCACCTGTGGTGCCATCAGTTGTTCCTTTTTTTTTTTTGCGTAACTTGTGCTGGCGCAGGTAGAGGTTGCAAGATGCATGGCTCTGCACATCCAGGGCTGAATATCGGGCTGTGCAGAGAGCGCATGGCATGCCCCCACTACCTGTGCTCTGATACATTACTGATGCACCAGCATCGGGATTTGTGCCACGACTTTTTCCTTTGAATATCCCACTGGGCGCATCAGTGTGTTGCGCATGGTGCAACACTGTTGCGCCATGCACAACCCTTTTGAATATCTGGGCCAGGATGTCTATCTTGACAGATATGTTCCTATTAAAGAACCTGAGTTACGGATGTGTGCATGTTTGTGTGTGTGTGTATATATATAAGATACAGTACTATGTATGTTTATGAGAAACAGAGACAGATTGTCAAAATTTAAGTTTTTTTTCTGCAAACTTCTGAAAGTTTGAAATGGAAAACATTGTAGAGCCAACCAGAAAAAGTTTGAGTTTCTGAGGGTTTGGCTTGGTTCAGCCATGAATAACATTTATTTGTTATGCAACTGTGTGTTCTGTTTCAGTATGATAGCAACAAGGACTGGTGGAACAACACTTACCCAAAGTACAGTGCTGTAACACTCCTCTCCCATACACAGACAGTTGGCTCCCAAGTTTTCCAAACATTATGACCCCTGAGCCTGAATAAAAAGTCTCTCAGCAGCCAAAAAGCCTTGTAATAGCCATCATGATGATCAGTCAATGAAACCTTTAATCGTTTGGTGACCAGCTAGGGGTCTGACTAACAGGGCTCAATGTTTTCTTTCCAGCAGCATCCCACACACAGAGCAGGCTGCCAGTGTGCGGGGGGGGGGGAGTGCTACAAACGTTGTATCCATTCTGGATCTACATAAACAGAATTAGAGAAAGCAGGCATACAGTAATAAACCAAGTTATGGGAGCACTTCGCTACTGCAGCCCACTCAGGGTAGGCTGCCAGTGATTCCCAAAGGACTGTGGCTGGTCTGACAAAGTGCTTTCAGTGCAACTGGATTGAGAGTTAAATGGCACTGAAGTGGTGGGACACAGCTGATTTCTTGGGTGGGGGGGGGCAATGGGGAGCCCAGTAGCTTGGCACTAAGCTTTGGAACCGTTCAACTTTCGATTACAGTTTCAAGGCAACTATAGCTCAGTAATGTATAAATTATTTTATCAGTCGATGGCTGTTCAGAGAAAGTGAGCTGAGATGAGTCTCAGCTCAGTTTCACATCACAGAATTTTCATGCACCCTTGCTGGCAGTCTCACGAGGGACTAGAGATTAATAGGTATGACATCATATGGCATATACATCAGTTGTGTCATCTGAAGCGACCGGGAAGTATCGGCAGCCAGCAGCAGGTGAGAGCTGCGCTGAACTTAGCCAAATTGTGTTCCACAGATGTGCTTCAGGCTGATCTGGTAGGGATGATTGCAGACTGTGACTTTCTGCTATCTGCCTTGCTGGCTCATTTTGGACTGCTGCCTGTATACAGGAGGGGGTCTGGTGGCAGACCAAACAGTAGAGGGCTAGAATTCATCGGGGTGGGGCTCCTGTGCACTTGCATGGGCACAAGCACTGTGGCACCAGTGGTGTGAGTGGCATCAGCACCTCTCAGAGAGAATTCAAGTTTAGTATTAATGCTTGTTGTAATTTATTTGTGGGTAATTAGTGAGCAGGTAGAGTGGTTAGTTTAGTCTTATCTGTAGCAGGAAATAGAATTTAAATGGTAAACATTTGGATATGTTAGAAATGTTTTTTAACCTAAATATATATAGAGTTAATATATAGACGCTATATTATAAATAGGATATAGGTTACATTATCTATTTGTATGCTAAAGGTCAGAGTATTTTAGACTGTTCGATTGTGTTGTTGGTAGCTAAATCTTTCTTAAACCAGTGATGTGCTGGGGTGGTTTGTGGGGCCTGGGTGGGCCAGGATAGTGTATGGGGCATCCCTTTTGTGCAACATACAGCTCTTCACCTGCCTCCCGGTTTCTGATACTACTGTAAGACGTTGCCGGGAGGAGGGATTTGGAAGGGCCGGAGTGTTTTTGGCAGTGAGGAACCCCGTGCACATCAAGTTAGTTCAAGTTTAGTTCAAGTTTATTGCAGGAAAACTCCATTGAGCAAGCTCATTCACAAGGAGGTCCTGAGACATGTACACAGACAAAGGACATTACATGATAATACAACACTTATTAGAGCAACACTGATTGCAAGTGTCCAAAATGCAAATGTAGATCAGGAAGGATATTACATGATAGGATATAGCATCAGAATACAATGACCAGTGGAGGAACATTTGATTCATAGTTTGCAAACATTGCAAACTATACAAGGTAGGGTATATAAACTTAACACTGGTATTTACAATAAATACTCTTTGTATATTGAGCAACGAAAGGAAAGATAGGATAAATAAATAAGGTAGGCAGGGTTGAAGAAGAGGGGGGGACGGTTGGCAAAAATAAGGGGAGTAATATATAAGTAGGAAATCAAAAGTAGGAAATGGTAGAAGAGGAGGTGTGGAAATTCTTGTAGTTTTAGTCACGGAGTGCAAATTATAAGCTATGAGATTACAGTTAATGTTAATGCTATTAGTGCTAATGTGGACAATAAGGAAAAAGGCATGTCTAATGGTGGGGAGGGGCTTATTGAGAAGCATGTAAGGCACACATAAGGATGGGGAAGGGCTTAATAACCGTTGCAAATATGTTTTATTTTAGATGCACTTAGCACTTTGTAGAGGTAAACTGAGACAATGCTAATAAATTTTAGTACGGATTGAAGTTCAAGTTTCAAGTTCAAGTTCAAGTTTATTGCAGGAAAACTCCATTGAGCAAGCTCATTCACAAGGAGGTCCTGTAAGTTGGTTCCAATAGTAGGAAGAGCATGCTCGATAGCTCATTTACCAAATAAGGTATGAGTCCTGGGTACATTCAGCAGAATGAAGTCAGATTTCCTGAGAGAGTAAGCACTGTGTGAAATGTAGATTAGAGACAAAAGGTAACTTGGTAGTTTATGCAGAAGCAAATTGAGGGTCCAGAGACCAGCATGGAGTAGACTTCTGGTGGTGAGAGATGTCCAGTCAACAGCTGCATACAGATCACAATGGTGAGAGCGGTAAGAGGAGTTGGTAATGAACCATAACGTGCGGTGATAGAGGATGTCCAGTTTGCTTTGGTTTGCGTGAGTAGTGGAAGAGTAAATTATATCACCGTAGTCAAGTAAGGGAAGTAATGTAGCTTGAAGGAGCCTGTTCCGAGTCTCAAGGGGGAAGAAAGACCTATTTCTATAAAAGAATCCTAGCCTGGCTTTGAGTCTTCTGGATAAGTCCTCAATGTGATCACTAAAAGAGAGCTTATTGTCTATCCAGGTACCCAAGTATTTACATTTGGAAACGACTTCCAATGATTCACTTAGATAAGTAACAATAAAGTCTTTGGGCAGGGTAGGTGAAGAGCGAGTTGAGGAACTCATTGCTTTGGTTTTCTTAGCATTAAGGAGAAGCTTGGTCTTTATTAGATTATTTTCGAGCTTGGCAAAGTCAGCTTGAAACAATCCCCTAACTTCAGATAATGTTGAGCCAGAGGTATACAGTACAGTGTCATCCACAAAGAAGTGCAAATTGGAGCTATTTATGTTGGAATCAAGGTCATTAATGGACAGCGAGAACAAGATAGGGCCTAGAATGGAGCCTTGGGGGACTCCTCTGACAATAGGCAGAGAGGCAGAGAATAAACCATCAGCTCTGACTTTCTGGGTTCTCCCTGTTAAGTAACCGGTGAACCACTGGCTGGTGGAGGAAGTGGCACCTAAGAGAGGCAAATGACTAAGAGGTTGTGATCAACAATGTCAAATGCTTTACTAAGCTCTAAGAAGACTGCACCAGTAATCATCTTAGCATACACAGCAGAGACCCAGTCATTAGTTACTTTAGCCAGAGCAGTAATTGTGCTGTGATTTGCCTGGAAACCAGATTGTGCTGGGTTAAGGAGTGAGAAAGTTTCAATATGAGTTTTATTTGGTTGTAGATCAGTTTTTCAAAGACTTTAGAGAGGATAGGTAAGATGGAGATAGGCCTATAATTATTCAGATCGCATGGGTCCCCCGATTTGAATAGGGGGAGGATATAGGCGGATTTCCAACAGGATGGAACTGTAGCAGAAGTAATGGAGAGACTGAGGATATGAAGAATGGGGGCAGTGAGGTAGGCATGTCCTAGTCTTAGGAAGAAAGGTTCTAGACAGTCGGCACCTGCACTTTTTCTGATATCCAGATTAAGTAGTGAATCTTCTACTTCTTTGTAGCTGAGCGTATGCATTTGAAAAGGGCTAGATGTGGTGCTGGATGATGGGGAGGAGATAGATTAGCTGCTCACTTGACTAGCATAAGGAGAGGAGTCAAAAGCTAGGCCTGCCATGACAAAGTGGGAGTTGAGTTCTTTGAGGATTTGGGAATTACTTTCCACTACCCTACCATTGGAGACTATCTTGGTTGGAATGGAGGACGCAGCGGGAAGCCCTTCAATAGATTTAAGTGTCCTCCATATTTTGTGAGTTCCCTTTTGCTTGTTCAAGGGTAGAGATGTAGAAGTTTGCTTTGGCAGAGTGAATGCTTTTTACATAGGCATTTCTAGCTGCTCTGAAAGCCTGCCAGTCTGCAGGATTCTTGGAATGCCTTGCTTTCGCCCAGATCTTGTCCTGGGTTGTAAGAGTTGCCTTAAGATCTGGAGTTCACCAGGGGTGAGAGTTGTTGAGCACCCTGACTTTGATAAGGGGGGCATGCTTATTTGCCAGACTGGCAAGGTTGATGTTAAGGATGGAGACTGCCTTGTTGACATTTTTGGCAAGGTAAAAATTTTGCCAAAACATCGGAGTGTGGTAGGATTGAGATTATTAGGACCAGAAGGCATCCTGGACTACAACAGGCACAAGAGAGAGACCAGATGTGTTTGGTGCCTGTCTCCAGGGAGTCCACCAGACCAAGTGGCCAGGTAACTTGTGGGGCCCCTTTACCCACCAATCCCCTGAGGGCAGTGATATGCAATGACAGGTCGATCAGGAACAAAACCGCAGTTATTGTGGACTTGATTTCCTCGGTCAATCTGGCTTGCATCATGGAGACTTGGGTTGGGGATGACACTGGCCCTGTTTTTGAGGCTGCCATCCCTCTCCAGTATACTGTGGTGCACTACCCCAGAGAGGAACGTAGGGGCGGTGATGTAACCATCTGTTTTAGATCCGACTTGGGCTTCACCGTGTACCCAATGGGAACCCCGGGTTCTTTTGAATGTGTGGCCACCCGTGGGGGTCCTGGCACAGGCTGCAGGATTTTCCTTATTTACCCCCCCCCCCAAGGCAGCAGGGAACTTCCTGCAGGAGGTTGCCGAATTTGTCGTCAGCAAAACATTGGAAGCCTCTGGATGTATTGTTCTGGTAGACTTCTATGTTTGGGCTGATGACGAATCTTCTCAGCTTGGTCATAACCTCCTCCAGATTATGTCATCACTGGGCCTGTCACAAGATGTTTCTGCCACGACTCACCAGGGCGGCCACATGTTAGACCTGGTGTTCTTACTGGGGCTTGAGATAAATAATCTCAAGATTGATCGGGTTGTATGGTCTGATCACTGCACAGTGCAGTTCATGTTTGGAGCCTCCTACCACATGCCCTCTCCCTACAGAGATGAATGAGCTGTCATCCTTTGAGGGGTGTGATCCTGGAGGGTTTTCTGGGGGAAGCTGATCTATCTGGTGTGGGTAATGCATGTGCTGGAGGCGTTAGTGTTGTGGTGGGCTCTTATAGTAGGGTTTTATCCGATGCCATTGACTCCCTCTCATCTGTCCATGTATGCCCTAAATCTTCCTACCTGAGGCCCCCATGGTATGATGGAGACCTCAGGGAGATGAAGAAAAAGGGTCAGAGGTTGGAGTGCTGCTGGAGAAGGTCTGGCCTGGAGGATGACAAACTGGCCCTGCGTATGCATTATAATGCATACCAGGGGGCAATCAACCATAAGAAGGCAGTGTTCCTGTCCAGGGAGATTTCTGTTGGGATGAACCAACCTGCTGTACTTTTTCAGACTGTGGACAGGCTACTTCTTCCTGCTTGTCTACAGCCGAACAATTTTTTTTCTAATGCTGAATGCGAAGAGTTTGCTCAGTTTTTCTCATACAGAGCGTCCTGTATCCGGCAGGGACTTTCTCCAGTCAGCAATGCCACAGCTGGCAGTGGTCACCAGAGGTGTTCTGAGTGCAATCCGCCTGGTTGGGGGGAGTTTAGACCAGTGGAGTTAAGTGAGGTCATTGGGGTGGTGACCAATCAGAAGCACACTTTTTGTGAACTGGATCCGGTGCTGACATGTTTCTTGATGAGATGCATCAACACCGTTGGCCCGGTGTTTGCTCTGATTGCCTGGTGTTCTTTATCTGAGGGGGTCTTCCCTGATGCCTTGAAGGAGGCATTGGTGAGACCACTCCTAAAGAAACCATCACTGGACCTGGAGGTCAGGGCAAATTACCGACCTATCTCCAATCTCCCCTTTTTGGCAAAGGTTGTGGAGAAGGTAGTGGTGCTTCAGATGGAGGAGCACCTCATAACCCATGAATTGTATGAATATTTCCAGTTAGGGTTTGGTGAGGCATAACACAGAAACTGCACTTGTTTGGGTGCAGAATGATGTACTCAGGGCTTGAGATCGAGGAGTAAAGACAATTCTTGTTCTTCTTGTTCTCTCTTCAGCATTTGACACTGTGGACCATTGTGTGTTGCTTGACTGCCTTAGGGAACTCTGTGGGCTCACCGGCACTGTCATCTTCTGGTTTGAGTCCTATGTAACCAACAGGAGGCAATGGGTTGTGATGGGAAATTTCTCTTCCACCCATAGTCCCTTATCCTGAAGAGTACCCCAGGGATTGGTGCTGGCCCCAGTGTTGTTCCCAGTGTACATGCTACCCCTGGGAGGGATCATTAGGAAGTATGGCTTGGGTTTTCAATGCTGTGCTGATGACACCCAGCTATACTTATCCTTTGCCCCAGGAACATCCAATGCGGTAGATGTGCTAAACAGCTGCCTTGCTGAGATCAACGACTGAATGGCCTCTAGCTGGTTGTAACTGAACCCCGATGAGATGGAGGTATTGGTGGTGGAGTTGAACAGAGTGCGTGATAGGATGGACTCTGAATCAGAGACTGGACTTGTTCTGGGATCTGTTTCATTGAAGGCCTCCTCTACGGTGTGAAATCCTGGCTTTATTCTAGACAGGAGTTTGACTATGGAGGTGCAGATATCTTCCACTGTCCACTCCTGTTTTTTCCACCTCAGAAATTTTGCCAGGATAAAGCCTCTTGTTCTGCCTCTGGACCTCCCCACTTTGATGCATGCTTAGTTCCATCTAGGCTTGACTACTGTAATCTATCCTGGGGTCACAGGAGGATCTCTATATGTAGCATGTACACCTCTGTGAGCAGAAAATCACATATTCTGGTCCCACACCAGATACTTGGGAGTAATGCACATAACAGACACTGCAATGCTGTATGAGGTGCTGTCCAGAGGAGACCTTAAATTGAGGCCCCTTCTGCCCATCTCTGGTCACTATCTATATGGAAGTTCAAGTTCCCATGGGAATTATTTAAACAATAAGGTATGACCAAGGGTTCAGTGAATGGTTTATTAATCACCCTCTTGGAGTGTAATGTGGCTAAAGGCATAGCCAAGTGTCACATACCTCAAGGGGTAATTTACTTACCATTAACATAACCCCAGGATTGCCTTATTGCTATTATAATAAAACATGTTTTATAAAGTGTTAGGCCATATTTAGCACGTGATTAGGCTCTACATGTATGTTAATCAAAGATTAACAGAATGCTGATGGAATGCTTACAGCCAATCAGAAAGCTCTATTTCTCTGACCCCCTTTTTTTTTTATTATTTACTATGCTTTTTCACCACAGCTGGCTGCCAATCTTCTGCCCGGTCATGGACCTCCTCACTCCCACCTCCATTTGCCTGCGCTTTTCCCTGAAACCCCTGGCTTACCCTCCAGGGGGTAGGGTCATGGCACCAGCCCTGTATAGTGCTGCGATCCTGGTAACTAATTGGGAAAGCCGGCCAGGAGGATAACCAAAGCTGGAGGCAGGCTTCACGGAGGTGGCCAGCTACGTAGAATTTTCCCCGTGTATGGTAGCTGGGACGTGCAATGACGACCAGCATCCGCCCCACCCCTGACATGCTGGCGTTGGTGCTGTGGTACACCCGGCCTCCGCCTGGTGCCCATAGTGCACTGAACACACTAACCACCCTCCCTCCGGTAACAGAAGCAGTCTTTGGATGCTCGATCCTTCTCTCCCTTCCGGCCCTCCGGTGGCTTCTCAGATCCTTTTTATAATTCAGAATAGCAGGTAAATTTCTATGCAAGTACTGTCAGTATAAATAAAACAGAAACAGGATGCTCGCATACCAATTTGAAATATAAACCAGACTTGTTCCAAACCAGAGTCTAGCAGGTGACCCACAATAACTTCTTCCATACATTTTCATATCTGCCCTGGGGTAAAGACTTTCTTTACAGTAGATAGCTCTTAATGCCCCCCCCCCAAGTATGTCCAGCAGCTCTAACTGTTAAATCACTTTGTGTTTAAGTATCGAGGAAGGATAGGGGAATTTGTACTGAAAATAAAATTCATGCACTTAAAAAAAAATCTAAGTAAGGCAAACTAAACAAGCGTTTGTCAATGCCGAATGTTTGCTTGCTGGTATTAGCATTGGAAATGCAGGAGTTAGACAGATGCAGAATAGGAATGGCAGTGAACTACTTGAACTTCACGCCAACCCCAGCTCCATCCTGTAGAGACAGACAGGCATTGGGGTGTTTGGGTCATCGCCCATGACGGTCATGCCATGTCACCTCACCCTATTCTGCAGACACTGACACATGCTGAGGTGTGCCTTAGGGTGTTTGGCTTTACAGTCACCCCATTCCATAAGGACATATGCTGAAATGGGTGCAGCATAGGAGAATGGGGTGAAGTCTCAGGCTGAAGAGTCCAAGGTACACCTTGATGCCTGTCAGTGGCTGTGGGTGAGGGTGGGATGGCATGAGCAGTACAGTCAGCAATCGAAAGGCACACCCCGATGTCTATCAGTCTGTACAGGGCGGGACGTTATGGTTAGAAACCCTAACACCTAGGGTGTTTGTTGGTATTTGCACTACAAATTTTCAACATGGCCTTTTTGTGACCCCACCTCAGGAAAGCATTTAGGATCTCTTCTCATGAAGACTGATAGTGTGATTTTGTCAATGTGTCCCGAATGTTGAGTTGCAACAGCGACCATGCCATTCTGTGCCACACATATGAAAACACAGATTAGGCAGGATGTGAAGAATGACAGCTGTACCATCCATAGGGAGGTGTGAAGAGATGGCAATGTTGAAAATCTGTAGTGGGAATATTAAAAATGCTCGCACTTCTGAGCATACGTGGAAACTGCACAACGCATGTGCGTAACATAGTCATTTTATTGACTTTCTTCACCACATTTTCAACATAGGCTTTTTAGGACCTCTGCTCATGAACAGTGTCACTGTGCTTTTCTTAATGTGTCCTGAACACTGATTTCCCACAGCAACCATTCTATTCTGCGCCGGAAGTGCAAAAACACATTTCGGCCAGGATGTGAAAAATGACAGCTGTACTCTTCATAAGGAAGTGTGGAAAAATAGCAATGTTGAAAATCTGGAATGAAAACATTACAAATGTGCGAAGTAACGAGCATGCATGGAAACTGCATAATACACACTCGGAACACAGTCATTTTTTTGGCTTTCATCACCAAATTTTCAACATAGGCATTTTAGGACCTCTGCTCATGAGCAGTGTCACTGTGATTTTCTTAATGTGTCCCAAACACTGATTTCTGACAGCAACTGTGCTATTCTGCACCGGAAGTGTGAAAACACATGTCAGCCAGGATGTCAAAAATGACAGCTGTACTGTTCATAAGGAGGTGCAGAAAAATGGCCATGTTGAAAATCTGGAGTGAAAATATTGCAAATTCACGAAGGTACGAGCATGCGTAGCAACTGCGCAATGCACGCTCTTAAAACAGTCATTTCTTGGATTTATTCCACCAGATTTGCAACATAGAGTTTTTGAGAGGCCACCTCATGAACACTGGCACTGTCATTTTGTTAATCAGTCCCGAATGGTGATTCTGCACAGTAACCGCAAAATCACCTTTCGGGACCAAATAATGACATGACAGTGGCTGAATTCATGAGGAGGGGACCCAATAACCCCATGTTGAAAATGTGGTGCCAAAATTCCCCAAAATGCCTGAGATATGCACCAAAGTTAAAAAAAAAAACTATTTATGCTATTATATAGCTCACAGGCATTTCTTCAGTTCACGGTCAGCTTTGAAGAATGCAGAAGTGTTCCCAGTCCACCGAAGATCATCGTGCTGGGCTCTGGAGGTAAGTATGGGATGAGGGGGGATGTGGGGAGATAGGGTGCACAGAGGCTGGGGCGTGGGTTGGGGCCGGGCCACTGGACTCAACGAGGGACCATTTTCTGATTTCCAGGGGGAAAAAAAAAAAACATTGCAGGATGGTTTTTCCTTTTAAACAGGTACATTTGGCACGCTGGGGTGGGCTCCCAGCATGCCACCCAAGTGTTATTTTAGGGGTGCTGGCTGTAGCCGATTTGGGATTGGGCACCCCCGTTGGCACAAACCCACTTTTTTGGGGGGAGGCGACATTATGTTGATGAGGAGTGGGCTCCCCTTTCGGCAAATTAAACTGGGATGGGGGACTGAAGCCGATGGGGATCGGGGCCCTCTTCGGCAAACAAAGACTGTTTTTTGGGGGTGCATGCTGCCGAGGGGAACTGGGCACCCCCTCAGCAGTGATGGCTGTGTAATATTGTTTGTGAACATGGCGGCAGCTTGCTGCCGCATTCACAAACAATATTACACTAGGTGATGTTCCGCCCTGCAATGATTGGTCACTCCCTCATTGCAGCGGAATGGCTGATGCTGCAATGACGAGGTAGCCCCTGATTGCTGCACTGAAAAACATTACAAGTTGGCAGCACTTTTGGAAGCCAGTGTCATCAGCACACTGTACCTCCATTGATCCACCAGTGCCAAGCTCTCAAATGCAATGCCTCTATTGGCTGTCACAGTGCCGTGTCTCCACAACCCGCTTCTTTCCTAAGCTGCTGCATGTTTCTTGTGCATGCATACAAGCAAACATAATAAAAAAGCATGACTATATGTAATCTTCAAAACAAGAAAAGGAAAATAAGGAAATAAAAACCACAAAGGGGACAGGAACAATGGAAACAGTTGCTACATTTTAACTAATGCCATGTTAGCTATACTCTTTCATCTCAGACCTGCTCAAGCTGTATTCCATGGTACATGCTTCCAAAGAGCCATCAGGATGCAGGGAGGAAATTTAGAGAATGAGTTCAAGGGATTTTATTTTCAGTTTTTGTTGTAACGCTAGTAATGAGTAAGGCAGAATAGAGAAATTTCCTCAGAGTCATGGCCAACAATCCCCCTGTGCTTAAAACAAAGTCCATATAACCCCACGCTCCTGGATGCACCTGGAATCTGGAGTCTAGGTCAGTGTGTGCTTTTCCTAGTCAAAAATTACAAATACAAAAATAATACATGACATATTCTTGGCTTGAAATCTGTAATATCTGTTATTTCATTATCATCTGCATGGAGTAATGAACAACTGCTGTTCTATTCATAACCAGGGCACTATAATGAACAGCAGAAGTACTGTAGTGTTTTACACACCAGCAACCCTACCCTCAGCGTGCTCACACATGCCTCTCTCTGCCCCATATCAACAAAATTGGGTCATTTTCACCACCACACTGTGGGAGGTGGCCACTTGTGCACAAGTTGAGTGGCTGATGCTGTTCCTCCCATAGGTGGAAGACATCACCTTCCCCATCACTACATCTTTTTTTTTTACTTTCTGTTTATTGTTTGCATTAAGCACAGTACAGTAAGTATTCTCATGCAAGAGAAATCATATTTTTTCCTTTGCATAGATAATCACATTACAAATACTCTTCTTACATTCTTGCACAAAAGGAATTAGGGGAAAAGAAACAAATTATAAGGGCACCTAAGTACCCTTAGTCCCACAAAATTCTTTCACCATATGCCAGCCACTTCAGTGGCAAAGGTAGTGTCCATCAAAGTAAATTATAGGAAGATACACTACACCTACCAGTGGTGCTATAAACCTTATATTGCCACTTTATAAAATAAGAAAATTAGGTCTTTTCACATTTCCCACATTGTTTCTTTTATAATTATAACCATGTAAAACAAGCACTTTAACAGCTAAACTTAACATCTTATGTGATTATAACATCATGTTAACTCCCAGAAGATATTTAAGTATTAGGGAATAGGTATTTCTAGAGCATATTCTAAATTTCAAAGTTTAACAGAAAAAAGGACCACAGGTACATAATATCATACTTCCCGATTATTGTCCCCGTAGTAGTTCATAGAACACATCAAGGAACTCCTGCTACCTATACCATCTCGCGACACTCCCTCCCAGCTAGGAGATTAATAACATTTTAACATTTTAAGAGCTTAACAACCTCCCATACTCAGCCTTCATCAGAGTCCACTTCTGCAGATTCCAAATAGGTCTCCCTTGCAGGCTGTTTTTGAAATTTAGCCCCGGTTTTTTCTGCCCAGCGATCCGCGTCCTTCAGGTCAGTAAACTGCCAGCTCTTCCCACTGTAAGTGATGCAAAGATGGGCGGGAAGCATGAATGAATGTACAGTCCCCAGTATAACCGGTTTCTGCCTTATGGCATAGAACTGCTTGTGTCTTGCCTGAGTTTGGAAGGACAAATCGGGAAGAATTTTATTGTTTATCCTTAAACTTCAATTGGGTAGACTGCTCGAGCAGCATTGATGATTATATCCCTCACCTCCACACCGGTAGTTTTGAGCAGAACCGTCTGGGGTTGGGATACCTTGTTAGGTCGCCCTCTGGAGCTAATGCAAAACATCATGTGGAGGTCTCTCCATTCAAATTCCTCGGGCATCGCTAAAGTCTCTGCTATCCAGCCTTGGAGAAAATTCAGCAAGTGGGCCCCTTCCACATCCTCCAGCAAGCCAATGATACGCATGTTTCCCACCCGCAAGCTATTTTGCACTGCCTCGAGTCTTCCTCTCAGCTGCAAATTCTCCTTCTTCAGCAAGGCCGCCATGGCCTGGGTCGATAGCAATCATTTGTCAGCATCTTCAGCCAGATCTTTTGCTGCTGCCACCACAAACTCTTGTGCTTCCAATTTACCCAAAGTTTTTTCTATTTTAGCATCCATGGCCCTTACTAAATTCAGAATAGTCTGCCATGGGGGTCCCTGGGTTGTACAGTTTGAGAAAGATCCAGAATTTTCTGTCTCCTTGCTTACTTGGGTTCTGCACGCTGTGAGTTTCTGTTTACCCACTGTTTGCTGTTGAGTATTTTTGCACCCTGTATCTAATTTGGTATCAGTTTGATGCTGTTGTCCTCCAGAAGTTGAAGAACTTCATGGACTACAGTCAAAATGCCTCTTCCTGGTATATTTAGATTTATTGAAGCTCTTTGTGAGAAGCTGCAGAAAGATACTTCCTGCTGGAATCTGGCTGTCTGGCACCCCCTTCCCATCACTACATCTTCACCTCCACCAATAGACAGCCTGGGCCCACTTTAATACTCTAGCACAGGTTTGTCAGGTGACATCACAAAGTGCAATCATATCACTGTAGTGCATGGAGGCTGCTATGCATCAGCTAAGCCCCGCCCACTGCAGTAATGTGTTGGGAACCTTAGCTATGCCAGGCCCCTAATGTAATGCATTTGAAGGTTGTGTTATATTTGAAACCCCACCCCTTGCAGTAATGCATGTGAACAGTTCTTAATAATGAAACCCTGCCCCTTGCAGTAATACATTTGAAGAGTCCTTAATAATGAACCCCCCTACAGTAATACATTTGAAGAGTCCTTAATAATGAAACCCTGCCCCTGCACGAATACATTTGAAGAGTCCTTAATAATGAACCCCCCCACAGTAATACATTTGAAGAGTCCTTAATAATGAAACCCTGCCCCCTGCACTAATACATTTGAAGAGTCCTTAATAATGAAACCCTGCCCCCTGCAGTAATGCATTTGAACAGTTCTTAATATCAAAACCCTGCCCCCTGCAGCAATGCATTGGAAGAGTTCTCAATATTGAAACCTCGCCCCCAGCAGTAATGCATTTGAAGGTTGCTTTATAGTCTGAAACTGGTTCATACTGTAATGCATTTAAAAGCACCTATATATATATCAGCTAAACCCTGGCTTCTGATCCCTTCTTAAAGCAGTCCAGCACTTGCCCCCTCCATCCATCCTCCCTCAGGTCCTCTCACACTAGTTCACCTCATTTCCCCCAGCTGCCTGCACCTTTTGTCAGCTGGCCTTTTGCCTTGGTAGTATATTGTATTTAGTGTCCTTATTTATTTATTTATTTATTTTTGTTCTATTTATTTTATTTTCCTGTTTCTGTATTTGCACTATATATTCCTTTTCATGTGGCACTTTGGACTGTGACTATTTACGTAACTGCATTTTTGAGCATTGAACTCTCCTCTTAGTTGCACCATGTGCTTTGGTGTTGGAGCCCCTAGGCTTAGCTACTTCCTGCCTCATCTCCTTGACCATCACCCTTTTGATGATCCCCTACCTGCGGTGGCATATAGGCACTGCAGGGAGTTGGGCATCGTAAGGATGTGGGATGGCAGCTGGCAGAAAGTGCTAATGGGGGACCCTGTTAGGTTGGTGAGGAACAAGAGATGCCGCAGGGTGAAAGGGGACCTAGAGAGAGAGGCCAGACATTGTTGGTTTCTATACTCAGCTCTTCCACCAGACCATGTGGGCAGGTAGCAAAAAATGAAGGTTAACAAAAATTGGCCAGACTAGATGGGCCCAGTGGCCCTTATCTGCCATCACATTCTATGTTTCTATGTAGCCTTTAAGCCAGCAGCCTCTCCATCTGCTATGGGAGGTGCTGTGCAATGCCAGATCAATCAGGAACAAGAGAACCATTTTAGCAGACTTAATTTCCTTGGTTGATCTGGTCTGCATTACAGAGTCCTGGCTAAGTGCTGGTGCTGGTAAAGTTCTAGAAGCAGCAGTCCCAACAGGATTCTTCTTTGTTCATTGCCCAGGGAGAGATCGGGGTAGAGGCCATCTGTTTTTGATCTGAGTTGGACTTAACTATACTCTCAGTTGGAGAAACGTCACCATTTCAATGTGTTTCTGTACATGGATGTCCATGTGCAGAATGCAGGCTTCTTGTGTACTGTCTGCTGGGGTGTGAGAGGGATTTCTTGCTGGAAACTGCAGACTTCATAGCTGAGAGGGTGTGGAGTTGCCCACATGGTTAGCTTTGGGTGACTTCAACATGCTTGTCGACAATGAACTCTCACATTTTGGTCAGGATTTCCTACAGCTGATAGATTAGCTGGGCCTAGCACAATAGTTATTTCTACAACCCACCAGGATATACACACCTTGGACTTAGTCTTATCACTGGGACTGAGATTAAAAACCTAGAGACTGATCCAGTCAGTTAGCTGGATCATTGTATAGTGAAGTTTGAATTTGGGTCCCTGCCTTGTAGTCCGCCTCCTGTGGAGTCGGTCCAATACCAACCTTTAAAGGAGTTGTCTGTAGAAGGACTCCTGGTAGTTAAGGACCTCTTGGGCATGATGGCTGCTAATGGGATGGAACTGAAGGGGGCAAGAATGACATATAAAAGGGCCATTGTCTCAGCCTTTGATTCAGTCACAACAGTGCATATATGACCCTGGCTTCATGCCTGAGATCCCTGTAGTTTGACAGGGAGCTCAGGAAGATGAATTCTATGGGTCAGAAGTTAGAGTATTATTGGAGGAGATTTAGGACTGATGAGGACAAATTGACTTTGAGAACTCGCTGTGTTGAGTATCAAAGCTGATCAAAGCTGAGGCAGTACAGTGCAGTGGGTTAAGGCTCTGAGCTGCAGATCTAGAGACCTGGGTTTGAATCCCACAACTGCCTAGGTGCATACTGTGTGATCTTGAGCAAGTCACTTAACTTCCTTGTGCTCCTAGGTCACATCTGGAAACAAGCTTTGGCTTAATGTGCTATTCCTGGTTAAACAATGTTCCCTTTTCCAAAGGGCAATTTCCTATATGAAGTCGGCTCATATGCTGCGGGGAAGGGAGTTGGAATGAAACCCCCCCGCACAAGACAGAATTGAGTTCTGCTCTGTTGAGAATTTTTATTTTGTTTTGTTAAGGTACTCTAAGTCCGGGTGGGGGCACTCTTTGCTGGAAGTCACTAGTACACTCCGGGGGCAGTTAAGGGATGGGCTTGGCATCAACAGCATGCTCAGATCATGTGCAGTGGCATGGCGTGATGGAGTAGACGCGCTGGGCTTTGTGCTTGCTGCCTCACTGATCGCGCCTCAAACTGATTGAAGTGTCTGCCCAGCTGCCTCAGATATGTTGCGCTGTGCCTCTCACAGCTGATGCAGTCTCTCTCTCTGGTCAGAATCAAGTCTTGAGCTGACCCTTGCAGTTTCCGAAAGTTTTAGATGAGGAGTCAAGGAAGGAAGAAATAAATTAATTAAACATGAGTCAAGACTGTCTTCTTCTCTGTGGTGTGCTTGCCGATTGCTAACCAGGTCCAAATGAATGTGACACAGTTTTTACTATTTGTGGTAACAGTTAAATTTGGCTGTTATTGCCTGCGCGGCTTACTTTTTTCACTATTATTTATTATAGGTCTGAGGTTAATTTAAAAATGAGGAGTCATGCTTCTTGTCTCCGCTTGCTCACTGCATAATTTTGGGAGTGCAGAGGGGAAAAAATTAAATGTTTATAATTCAGTGCAATGCTTGGGGAGGAACTTGAACCAGCCACCGATGCAGTAATTTTCTGTTCAAGCAAGATTGCTTGGGAAACCCCCGGAATAGTGTGACACAATAAAATTGCAATTGAAATCTTTTCAATTGTAGGCTCAGCTCTGAGCTTTTGGAATATTTTATCCCAAGCAAGCATGAATCTAGTTCAATACAAATGCTTCCCATGTCTTTGATGGTCACAAAAACAAATTTAGGGACTGATCACCATCACTCCAGAAAAAAACTTACTCAAACATAAAGTGACAAAAGGCACAGTGACTGGACGTGAGAAGTTTGGAAGGCAAAGTGTGCCACTGGCTCAATAAAATGGGTGTCAGCAGGAGAGTGTGTTTGTATCTGACACTGACCTGTTTAGCTCTGTCTACAAATTCTGGCTTGCCCTGCACATTATTAAATATACATAGAAGGGTGTAATCAAAACACTAGTGCATGTCATGATGCACCCCAAGTCTGCCTCTCCTTCATAGTGATAACCTCGCATGTTGGTACAACGTGTGCTGCTCACAGTTCCACCTTGGCCAGAAAAGCCCACCCCCCATTTTCTGACCAGCATAGGGGCCTGAGAAGGCAATGTTTCAGTCCAGGGAAATTGCAGCAGAAGTGAAGAGTTCACTCAAGTCTCGTCTGACAGGGTGTCTTCTATTCAGGCTGGGATATCCCCAGTAAGGTTGTTGCAGCCCAGCTGAGGTGAGCTGGTTGCCGATAAGAGCTCTTCTCCTGTCTGGAGAGAGTTTAGCTCAGTTTTGGTGGAAGAGGTCTGTAGGGTGATTTCAGAGCTGCAGCCCACCTATTGCAAACCAGACCCAGGCCCAGCACACCTTCTAGTAGGTTTGTGTGAGTTTTGTGTGCCCAGTATTCACCAAGATTCTCCAGTGTTCCTTCTTGGATGGTTTTTTCCATTGAAAGATACGCAAGTGAGGCCTCTTCTGAAGAAACCTTCTTTGGACCTTGACTGCTTGGTGAATTATCGACCAGTCTCTAACATTCCCTTTCTTGAAAAGGTTATTGAGAATATGATGGCCCTGTGGCTTGAGGCACACCTCATGGACTCTGACATCTATGACCCTCTCCAGTCCTGTTTTAGGGCAAGGCACAGTATGAAGACATCACTGGTCAGGGTGCACAGTGGCCTACTTAGGGCGAGGGATATAGGGAAATGTCAGTTCATGTTCTACTTGATCTGTCATCAGCTTTTGACACCATGGACCTATGCATTGTTGTTGGAGTGCCTCAGGGAGTTCTGTGGACTCAACAGCATGGTCATCAGCTGACATGAGTCCTTCCTCAGAGGAAGGATGCACAGGGTGCCAATGGGGAATTTATCCTCACTCTCGAAGCTCCTGCTCTGTGTTATACCCCAAGGGTCAGTTCTTTTGCCTATGCTGCCCGTGGTGTGTATGCTGCCCCTAGTAAAGATCATTAGAGGATACAGGCTGGACTTCCACTGTGCAGATGATACCCAGCTGTATCTGTCATTTCCTCCTAAGTTTCTGAATGTGGGGAAAGTAGTAAATTTGTGCCTTGCTGAGATTCAAAACTAGATGTCATCAAGCTGGCTAAGGCTTAGCCCAGATAAGACAGAGGTACTAGTGACTGAGCCTGGTCGAAAGTGGAGTGTGGAGGCAACCAGAGCAGTGACTGGTCTTGTGCTTAGTCTCACCAGCTTGATAGCCTCCCTAAGGTGAAAAATCTTGAGGTCATTCTGGATGTGAGGCTGACACTGACTGGAGCTCAGATGTCGGCAGTAGTCCAGAGTGGTTTTTGCTATCTTAATAACATCACCCATATTAATGCCTTGAAGACCTGCCATCTCTGGTACATGCATTTATGAATTCCAGATGTCATTGCTGTAGTGCTTTTAACCTGCGGGGTGGGGGAGGTGCCCTATGATGTCTGCAACTGGTGCAGAATGCAGTGGCCAGGTTACTGATGGGCCTTTCAAGGTCATGTCATGAGACTCTGGTCCTGCTTAAACTGCACTGGCTGCCAATGAAGTGGCACATCACCTTCAAGGTCAGTTTGCTGACCTATAAAACCCTATATTGACTGGACCTTGGGTTACTTGAAATTCCCCTTGATGAAGAGGCTGGTTGAGTCTCAAAGCCTTGGGGACTTGATTCCTGGTTATAGCTGCTTTTTTTATGTTTGCTTGCATGCATGCACAAGACACATTATGTGACAGCTTAGGAGAGAAGCGGGATTTTGGAGGTGCAGCACTGTGGAGGCCAATGCCCCCACTGGATTCTGAGGCTTGGCCGTGTTTCCCCAATGCAGTGGCATGATGCTGTTGACACTAGTTCAGCAAGCATGCCACCAAGTTGAAACGAAGTAGCCGCTGCAATGAGTAAGTGTCCCGTCATTACAGGGCGTGCCTTGTCTGGTGTAACATTTCAATAAATATGGCAGGTGGTGGCTCGCTGCCTGCCACTCACTCACAGTCCCTAGGAAGCCGACTTTGGGGGTGCCCAATCTCCCAGTCAGCATATGTGCCCCACTTCATTGCTGTGGTCTGCCGAGGGGGTACCCAATCCCCCTCGGCATCATGTCCTGAAACACAGACATGCTTGCTGATGGGGGTGCTCAATCCCCCTGTCAGCATGTAAACTCCCCCATTTTCCTGGTGCTACCCGCCCAATTGTGTGCCACACTAGGAGCCCACCCCAGTGTGACTAACATGACCCCCCAAACAAATGTGCCACACTGGGAGCCCACCCCAGCGTGGCCAATACCTGTAAAAAAATGGGAAATGGTCCGAGGTGAATTTTTTAAATTTTGTTTACCTGAAACAAAGGAAATAGTCCTTCACTGTCGTGTCCCCTTCCCCAGTCTGCACCCACCCTCTATGCACCCTGCATCCCCACACCTCCCCTCACCCCAAACTTACCTCCAGAGCCCTGCGTGACGATCTTCGGTACACCGGGAACACGTCTACACTCTCCAAAGCCGACTGCGAACTGAAGAAATGCCGGTAAGCTGCATAATGGCATAAATATTTTGTTTCAACTTAGGTGGATATCTGGGCCATTTTTGTGAATATTTGTTCCAAATTTTCAGCATGGAGTTCTTGGGACCCCACCTCATGAATTCAGTCACTTTCATTTCATTATTTCATCTTGAAAGGTGATTTCACGGTCAATGAATGGAATCACTTTTTGGGACTGATTAACAAAACAACAGTGTCATTGTTCATGAGGTGGGCTCACTAATAGCCTATGCTGCAAATTTGATGGAAAAATTCCAAAAAAGACTGTTACGAGCATGCGTTGCATAGTTTCCACGCAAGCTCAAAATTTCATGTATTTGTAATATTTTCACTCCAGATTTTCAACACTGGTATTTTTTGACACCTCCTTAAGAACAGTACAGCTGTCATTTTTCACATCCTGGCAAAAATATGTTTTAACACTTCTGGCGTGGAATAGTGTGGTTGCTGTGGGAAATCAGTGTTCGGGACACAGTAAGAAAATCACAGTGACTCTGTTCATGAGCAGAGGTCCTAAAATGCCTATGTTGAAAATTTGGTGACAGAAGTCCGTAAAATGACCGTGTTATGAGCATGCATTGCACAGTTTCCATGCAGCCTTGTAACTTCACAAATTTGCAATATTTTCACTCCAGATTTTCAACATTGTCATTTTTACACCTCCTTATGAACAGTACAGTTGTCATTTTTCACATCCTGCCCGAAATGTGTGTTTGCACATCTGGCGCACAATGGCGCAGTTGCTGTGGGAAATCAATGTTCAGGACAGATTACGAAAATCATAGTGACAGTGTTCATGAGCAGAGGTCACAAAATGCCTATGTTAAACATTTGGTGAGCACATTTCACAAAATGACTGTATTACGAGCATGTGTTGTGCAGTTTCCACGCAAGCTTGCATGTGCGATAATTTTTTATATTTTCACTCCAGATTGCCAGCATTGCCATTTTTTCACACCTCCTTATGAACAGTGCAACTGTTATTTTTTACATCCTGCCATAAATGTGGTTTTGCACATGTGGCACACAATGGTGTGGTTGCTGTGGGAAATCAGTGTTCAGGGCAGATTAACAAAATCGCAGTGACACTGTTCATGAGTGGAGGTCCTAAAATGAATATGTTAAA
This sequence comes from Neoceratodus forsteri, assembly GCA_016271365.2. Taxonomy (NCBI): domain Eukaryota; kingdom Metazoa; phylum Chordata; order Ceratodontiformes; family Ceratodontidae; genus Neoceratodus; species Neoceratodus forsteri. Next base: position 249,527,740 of record CM057450.1, on the reverse strand, counting down.
AATTTGCAGAGAGCATTTCACAAAATGACTGTATTATGAGCATGCATTGTGCAGTTTCCCCACATGCTCGTAACTTTGAGACTTTTTAATATTTTCACTCCAGATTTTCAGCATTGGCATTTTTTCACATCTCTATATGAACAGGATAGCTGTCATTTTTCACATCCTGCCCAAACTGTGTTTTCACACATCTGGCACAGAATGGTGCAGTCGCTGTAGCAAATCAACATTCAAGACAGATTAACAAAATCGCAGTGCCACTGTTCATGTGCAGATGTACCAAATGCTTTCATGAGGTGGGGGTCACAAAAAGGCCATGCTGGAAATTTGTAGTGCAAATACCAACAAACACCCAAGACATTTTTAACCACAACATCCCACTCTGTACAGACTAACAGGCATCAGGGATGTCCCTTTGGATTGCTGGCTGTAATTCCATCCCCATCCTGCAGCCAGCGACAGGCATCAAGGTGTACCTTGGACTGTTCGGCCCCAGCGTTCACTCCATTCTCCTATACTTCACCCATTTCAGCATATGTCCTTATGGAATGGGGTGACTGTACAGCCGAACAGCCCAAGGCACACCACAACACTTGTCGGTGTCTGCAGAATAGGTGAGGTGAAATGGTGTGATCGTTATGTGCGATGACCCAAAGGGATGCCCCAATGCCTGTCCATCTCTACAGGGTGGAGGTGGGGTTCATATGAAGTTCAATACTTCACTGCCATTCCTATTCTGCATCTGTCTAATTCTTGCACTTCTAATGCTAATACCAGTAAGCAAACATTCGGCATTGACAAATGCTTGTTGTCTTTACTATTTCTTCTTCTGTAAACAGTTTATTTAAATATTCTCTGTCCAAAGTTGTAATTTTTGATATATTAATATTTTGCATCTTATGAGTATTGCTTATTTCTGATTCATACAGATGATGACAAACAAAATAGTTGAAAAACTCCTGATTTATTTTAAAATGGGTCTATTGTTATTCCTCCTTTGGATTCTATTTCCTTTATTGATCTATTTGATTTTTTTTCTTTCTGTAATTGATTAGCTAGTATAGCGAGTATTCTTCCAGTTTTGTCTGCATTTGCATAATATTTAGCCCTAGTTTTTAACAAACATCTTTCAGTTTTTTTATTCAGAATGGTATTGTATTGTAATTTTAGATTAGTTAAGACTTGTAGATCTTTTTCTAAGCCTGTGTGTACATGTTTTTGCTTTGCTCTTTTAATGTCTTTTTCTAATGTTTCCATTTTTTGCAGTCTTTCTTTACATTTCCTGCTGGAATATTGTATTTTGCATCCATGGATGACAGCCTTCCTGGTTTCCCAAATATTATTTATTGAAGTTTGTGTGTCATTATTGAGTTTTTTGAATTCTTGTAGTTCCTTTTTTATATATTGTATAAAGTCGGTATCATATAATAATCTCAAATCCATAAACCAATTTTTGGTTTTGTTATTTGTGTTGATTTGTATCTTGTAAATTACTGAGGCATGATTTATTAAGTTCCCTCATATGTTATTAAGTCTATATTATTTAGTAATCTAAATGTCCCCATGATCCAATCTATCCTTGAATAAGTGTTGTGTGTGTGTGACAAAAAGGAATACTCGCATATATTTTCATTTTTGTACCTCCAATAATCAAGTAAGTCTAACTTTTCCATATTTTCTAGTATGGTCTTAGCCGCCTTTGACAGGACTGGGTGGGAGCCTGTACCATTGTCTTGTATCTAGTATAGGGCTGAAATCTCCACCCACTATAAATGCTTCTGGAAATTCAGATAGTCTTACCCTTTGCATGGCTGCAGACTGATGTATCAGTTCAAAATTCCTGTACATTCTAATTCTTTTGGCAGCCTAAGGGTTAAAAAGAGTCCTATAAAGAGTATATGATCATCTATATTCGGACCATATATATTTGCTATTGTGTATCTATTTCCCTCAATAACTATAGTGCATATCACATACCTGTCTTGGTCATCTATTACCCATTTTTCAATATTCAGATGTTTGCCTCTAAACAATAGTGCTGTGTCTTTTGATTTCCCATTCGATTTGGATTGTATACCCTTCCCTCCCCAGTGTTTACAGAATGTGTCAAATTCTCTGTCTGTCAAGTTTGTCTCTTGCAGTAGTAGGCAATCTATTTTATGCTTCTCTCCATATGTAAATATTCTTTCCCTTTTAATGGGGACATTGACTCCATTTATGTTCCAAGTCATTATATTATAGTTCATTATATATATTTATTTTAAAACTATATTTTTCATAGTTCTTCTCATTTTTTGTTCCCCCATTCCCCCTTGGGGAAGGGAGAGGTTTTTCCCTCCTCATGAACTCATATATTTGTTTTTGTTAATATTAAAAAATGCCTTGATACTTATGTCTTTTCAATGAATGATTTACTTTAACTTGACTATCAACTTTACTACATACCCCTCTATGTAACTCTAAATCGCCCCTTATTTTAGAATCTATACCTTTATAGACTCTATTTTGAATCATCTGTAAAAAGACAGGACTTCAGCCAAGCAGCTTTTTGATCCCCCAAACTAATATTACTTTGTATTTAGTCATCAGGTTACAACTGGTTAAAAGTAAAAAGGAGAGTAAGGCTATTGTTTCAGTATAGACCATCATTCTGATTTCAGACCCAATGTGATATGTACAAAATGGCCCATATGCACAACTGGGTGGGAATTACATACCAGAGGCATGTATCCCACCTGTGTAGGTCCACATCTGTGGACAGGTGTGCACCCTGGTGTATGCACTATGGAAGCACAGCTGTCCATGGCCCAGACCCCTCACCATGCGCAGGACTCCACATGGTGACAGGGGTCAGAGTTGCCTTCCCAGGCTGGTATCCAATCAGAAGTCCATCCTGGGCTGAAAGTGGATCCCTTTTGTGGTGAGGCATGGGTCCAGGTGTGTGAATGCCCACTGCAGGCAATCAGACCATAGCGCACATGCCCCTGTGTCAGGCCATTGGATAGCAGCCTCCACCCACTCGCCACACTGCAGGGCTACTACCAGTATCAGCAACCTTACCCACCATGACCCTGTCTGCAGCAGCCCAACCCCATCCCAGTACCCCTTCTATTGGTGACTGCAATCACCTCAACTGGCATATTGGCTGGCCAGTGCCCCCGACAGTGGCACCAATCCCCCTGCAGCACCACACACCCACCCCCTGGCCCCATTTCTCTGTGCTGGTGCCACTCCCAAGATGGCCAGTGGCACAGTCCTCCACTCACCACCATGGCCGCCAGCCATTTGACATATGCAGGGCACACAGCCGATGCATGCCCACATATGTCAGATGGCCAGCGGCCATGCTGGTGAGTGGAGGGCTGTGCTGCTCAACATCTCTGGAGTGTTACTAATGCAAAAATACAGGGAGTGGTGGTGCAGTGCCTCGGGGGGGTTCGATGGGTGGGCATCACAGCGGGTGGGCATTATGCTGGGGCCAGTGCCGCAAGAGTGGTGAGTGGAAGGGGGAGGACAGCCAACAAGGGGACAGAGAAAGGCAGTGTTCTGGGGTAGGTGGCACCAGGCGGCCATTGGGGATGGCTGCAGTGGACCCTCAGGAGGGTGCTTGGGCTTTTCGCCCAGACCTGGTGGCAATGGTGTATGTGCATAGGGTGCATACAGGCCATACAGCAGGGTTCACCCTGGTATACCCTGCACCCTGCTCTGCACCCCTGTGGCCAGCACTATGCACTGCTGTGCATGGTGCATAGTGCTGGCACACCCCAAGCCCACCTACCACGTGGTGTGGTCTGTGGACCATGGGGATCGGGTGCATTGAGGCTGCATTCCCCAAGTGGTGCATCCAGCATGGGGGTGCATTGGGTGCAGAGTGGCTATGCACCATGGTTGCATGGCACATAGCCACTCTGCCAGATCATGCATGGGGCCATTCTTGTGCTTCCTCTGGAGAATTAGCTTTGTGTGTTTCCTCTGTATTTTATTTTTAGAAAAGGAGTTGGGTGGGAGAAGGGGATCTTTTTGTCCCACAAAAATACTTTTATTTCTTTGAATGCATTTCTTTTCTTCTGCATTTCAGGGCCCAAATCTGGGAATATAAGGATTTCTTTATCTTCCAACATGATAGCTTTTTTTCTTCTAGCTGTTGGTAGTACCAGTTCTCTGTCTTGATATCTTAGAAATTTCACGTGTGTTATTCTGGGATATTTATAGTTTGGATTTTGTCTGGCAGGTGAACGTTGAGCACAATGTAATTCTGTTTTTCCCTCTGGGAATTTTCTTCCAGTTTTCTCTGTCAACCATTTTTCACAAAAGTGTAACATATTGTTATTTTCTTTTCCTTCAGGGATTCCTAGAATTTTGAAATGATTCCTTCTTTTTCTCTATTCTAGATCCATTCATTTATCTATTATTTCCTGAATGTCTTTTTTCTGTATGTTAAGTTCTTTCTTAATCAGAGGTGTGGTATCCTTTTAATCAGAAATCCTTTCTTCTAGATGTGTTATCCTTCTTGTTGCCTCTTTACCTTGCCCTTTTATTCCTTTAGTTTCCTCATGTACCCCTTCTATTTCTGTTTCCATCCTCTGAAAACCCATTCTAATTTCCTTCAGTAGTTTCTTAAATAGTTCAGGGTCTTTTTCACTTAGGGGTGTATTTGCAGAATTGTTATCTGGATTTATCAGAGAATTTTGATGTGTCTCGTTTATGCCTCCTTCCTCTATCTCTTCCAAGCTTACTGAGGACTCTTTTTCACTAATCCCTTCTCCAACCCTATGTGTGGATTCCTCTGGTAAAATTTGAATCAATTTCCTTTGTTTACCCTCCTCTTTGCTTGCTTGGGGTTTTTGGACATCAACCTCATTTTCCTTCCTCCTCTCCCCTTCATTTAGCTCATCCTCTAAAATATTTTTGGTTTTGTCTGATCTATATTGTGTCTCTCTGAATTTAAACAAGGTATCTCTACAGTAGTTAGGGCATTGCTTATTATTTCTTGCTCATGATCTTCTTCTTCTTCTGAAGTGGAGTTGTACCAATTTCCTAAGTCTTGATCTTTTACATCAAGGCTCCCCAGGTGTCTTGGATCTCCTTTTTGTTATACCGTAACCTGCTTTTTTGAGCCATTTTTTTTCTGGGGAATTTGGTGCACTTCTTCTTTCAAGCAACTATGTCTGATGCCTTTTCTGCATTATTTTTATTTTCTCTTCTATTGTACCTTTGTTCTGGTGTTACAAGATAGGCTATTTTTTTCTTTTACAGTTTTTGGTCTTGCCCCATTGTTATAAATTATCAAAAGTTATCTTGCTATGTGATCCCTGTTATCTATAGGGAGTCTGACTTTTGAGAAGAACTTATAACATGAGTAGGAGGTAAACTGAGGAGACGGTAGGGGTAATTTTTACAAGTTCCTTTCACTTTATTTTGGACTGCTGAGGTATATTCATACGTTAAGGACTCTCTTACTCTCCTGTGATGTCCTCATGTATAAATTATTCAGGAGTCATATATAAGAGTTTCAAGTTATGTTTTAAAAACATCAGTGGCATCAGAAATATTATTATGCAGTCCGCAAACAACTCTTTATCTTTGTATCAGATAGTATTTCTAAAGTAGTTACATGCAGGATCCATGGGAAGAAGCAACTAAATATAATATGTGATGCAGTATAGCTTAATGTCTAAATTAATAGTCTTACAGCATGGCTATCAGGGAGACCTGTTGCCACCATGGCCTGCCCTTTCAGATCCTTGCAGGCACTTCTGTCCCATAAACAACAGAAATATTTGCCCAGTAATGTAAGCATTCAGTGTGGTAATCTCAGTACATGTCTATAAAAAGACAAACTGCATCACATAAAGGAGCCATCAGAGTAGGGTTCCTATGGCACAATAAGTATACAAGCCTCCAAATTAAAATGCTGTTAACTACGTGACCCACCTGAGTCCACTATGCAACTTGCAAACTCAAACAAAACTTCTATACCCTCTTGTAGCAGTAGGTAACCTAATGAACTATTGAAGGTAAAAGTACGTGGCACTATACTTATCTTTTTAAATGGATTCCAGTGTAAAGAGCCAACAGAGAAAGGGAGTGGTTCCTTCATCAGCGTCAGGGTTCTTACAGCATGCATACTAAGATCTCCTTTTGCAGTCTAGGATTAGAAATTAATCACACTAAACTAGATTTGCACAGACTGAAAAACAGTTAGTATCCAAGTATACTTATCTGCTTGGATTCTTTTTCTTCTCTTCTCAAGGCCTGATGAGTTTTAACAGCATTGGGTTGTCAGGTGAATGAGCGATATGTTAGCATCTCTGCTGCTCTTTGCAGTCTTGGGTCCAACCTGACCACTCCCCCCTCAGTTTTGCATTTCTCTTGTATGTATCAGATAATTGTCTTGCTCCCTCCTTCTTAACTGAGCCTGCTGTCCTAGCTCAATATTCAACGTTGTTCTCCTCACAGTCTTGCTGGCCTCCCTCACCTTATTAAGATACGTTTCTCTAACCTTCTCCACTTTCCTGGTCTTTTACTTTTTGAAAACCTTCCATTTCTTATGCACTGCCTCCCACACTTCCCTCATGTAGCACAGTGTTTTTCCTTGCTTGCTGTTTCCCACTAACCTTATACATAGACATGTAACCTCTAATGCCAATTTCTGAGCAAATCACACTTGCTATCTATTCCCACTGCTGCTTCCAGGCCTTCCTCCTGGCATTTTCCTCCATAACCTTTCAGACTCCTTGCTTATACCTGCCCAAAGAATGCTTCCCATCCCCCTTCTCCCCACAGCCCTCTTATTTTCAGACCAGCCCCCACCCCTCCACTCATTAATGTGTCTCTACAGGTCCTCCCTCCCTCCCCTTATGCATCCTGTCTCCTTCTTAGTACTAGAGTCTACCATATCCTGCTCCCCCACAACTCTTTGTAATGCTATGTCCAATTTAATGCATACATCCCCCATTTTATTCTTATCTTGTCATCCCCTCTTTCTGCAATAATGTTCTCCTAATGATGTGAAATTTTCACTTGTAACAGTGCACAGTTCACTGAAGAAGCTGAAGGGCTTGTTGTGGCTCTTATTTTTAATTAAGGTGTATCTAGCAGACTTGACTGGAGAAGTTTGCATTCACACTAGTATTGTAGATTGTTGGAAAGAGTCAGTTTAAGAACAAATGCTTAGATCTTAGAGCTACTGTAATGTGGTGACTGAGTATGGTACTGCCCTCGTGGCATTAGCCAATTAATGCAAGGCTTCTCTGGAAGTACAGCCAATTCTGCTTTGTTGCAGCACTCACCAGCATTTTCCATAAATGTTTGATACCTTATCAATATGTATTTTATGAGATGAGCAGGTACTTTCTTTTTTTAATAACCCCTCTCCCTTATGAAGCATAAGAATTGCATTGCTAAAATGTGTTCTTGTATAGGTGACAAGTATACTGTACAATATATACTGTAGTAGTTGAAACAGTAATAACACAATACATGAGTAATAATACATGAATACTATCAGCCATGCATTACACCGTTTGTTGCATCTTCACTGTAAAATGAGTGTCCTCTGCTTCTTACTTACTTACAGTGAGCCTAACTACAAAAACCTCCAGTACAAGAGCATAAAACTTTGAGGACAATCCTAACCCCCTCCCCCCACCACCACCATCATCTCACTAGCTCCAGCAGTTTTCAGGACACAAACTTCTCCAACAGTAAACACAAGTGAAAGCAGTGAGTAAAATGGTGGCACCTAGTCCAAGTAGCAACCCCCAAAAACAAAGTTAATAATTTTTATTTAACCACACCATGTAGTGCTTATAGAAAGTGACCCCCCACTGCAGTTGAAGTTATCCATACCCCTGTACATCCAGGCCCATCCAAGTGGAGGAGATTAATGCCTATAACAACATTACAGTACTTTGTGTCTTTCCTGTCACCTTTTTTAACTTTAAGAGTTTTTCAAAATTTTGAGATGTGCAACAACCAGATAGTTCCTGACACAGCAGCAGCATGAATACAGAAAACAGTGTAGGGAAGAACAACATAAAAAAAAGGCAAACCAAAACATATCTGCAGCATTATGACATTACTGTTGAGTGGACAATTTTATGAAGTATAAAAAAGTGCTATGGTGCATAAGCCATAAGGCTATGGTATTGCAGCTGGCAAACAGCAGGGGAGGGACCAGATCCAATCACATTTGACCATTCTTAAGAAACAAAGCATAGTCTCATATACCTACTTAAAGAGAATGACCTCACTCTATCTTCCAACTATTCTCCTGTCCATATGGTACAGTCTGGTATAATTTGTGTAGTCTGCAACACATACCTCAGCCATACATTGTTGAAGAAGTTTAACTGTTGTCAAAGAGTATAGGTATTCTTTTCTATCGTATATATTCCTATAAGGATATTTGGCAACAATTCACTGTGGGAATATGAGTGATTAGCCATTACTTTGTAATGATCTTTTTACCCCAGAATGGAAATATGCATCCATTTCTTATGTGAAGCTCTCAACAGGCTTTGTGGAACCTAATGAAAGAGCATAAGGTCTAATGTAAGTGTTATGTCTAGAGTCAGAATTTTTGTTAATTCAGTCTGTAAGTGTGCCCAAAAGGACTGCAACTTTCTGCACACCCAGAAAATACTGTAAGAGTACATATTTCTCATTGCATCCCATAATCCCTCCAACAAGCTGCATGATACAGTCCTTGAAACTTTGCAGTTGTAGCAGGGCTTCTGAAATATTATACTGAGTTTGTTCAGACAAATTCACACCAAAGTGGAGACGAGGTAATGGAAAATGGAACTGTCAGAGGGATGCTTCAAGAGTCTGTGGAAAATGAAAAACCAGATTCTCTTTCCCATATTTCCATAATATTATCCACATAACAGCTCTGGGCTTGCTGCAAACCTATGTAAAGGTCAGCTGTCATATGATCAGGGAAGCTCTAAATTAGAGTATATTTGAGAAGAGGGAAAAGGATAGGAAGAGTTCCCTCAGCTATAGAGGATGAGAGAGAGTTAAGAAAGGCTTAACCATGAAAATAACAAACTGTCACTTGGAAGAAGGTGATACAATTGCATTAATATTACAAACTATTTAACTATACTAGCTTCCAAAAACTGGAATGGGAAATGAATTCCTTGCCTCTCCCGGTTCCTAAAACCCAAATCAAAGGTACTGTAGCCAGAAGGAATGCAACACTATATGGGAGAGAGGAGAAGTGATGAAATCCATCTTAAAAATGTATTCGTAATAGTGCATTGTCAACATTGAACTATGGCTTGTGTCACAAAATTTAGTAAGAACAAAATGATGTGACCTACTGGGAACTGAACCCAGGATCCCAGAATACCATCCTGGTGAGTTGCAGGCTCATGTGGTTGAATCTGGGTTTCCCAGACACACTTATTTTCTCTGGTACTGGATATCCTGCAACTAGGAATAATTAAGATGGCACATAGATGCTTTTGGTATAGTATTAGTCACTGCTAAGCAATTAGATCACACATTGTAGTGAGAAAGAAATATTTTGACCTACTAGACATTTAACCCAGGCTTAGCGAATATTGTCCCCATGCTCTAACCACTAAGTTACAGGCTCACATGGTTGAACCTGGGGCTCCAGAACACATTTCCTTTCTGTTTGAGAGCTCCAGGTCCAACCATGTGAGCCTGTAGCTCAGTGGTTAGAGCACTGGAATGGTATTATGAGGGCCAGTATTCAATTCCCAGTAGGTCACATTATTTCTTTCCTGCTACAATTTGTGATTGAAAATTGCTAAACAGTGGTTAATACTGCATCAGAAAACATTTAATTGTCTCTGTGGTTTGTGCTGACATTGCTAGATAGTTGTGCTTCTGTACATGAGATTGAGGTGGTGCAAACTGTGCGGGAGAAAGGAAACAGGTCCTGTTCTATTAATTCCACTGTTTTCTATAAGCCACTTAGTTTTTTTTTTATTTATTTAGTTGTTTAACCAGGTATAGCACACTAAGCTGAAAGCTTTTTTTACAGGAGTGACTTAGTTTTCAGCTTGCCAGCAGAAGCATATGAAGCTGGACCACCATGAAGAAAGACTGAAGATTTTGGAGGGCAAGCCTGCCTTTTGTCTTTGGGAGTTGTAGGACTGTGTAAAAGATTATTGGCACCAGAGATAGATATAAATGTCTATTTCAGGAGTGGAATTGTGTCTTGGGCAGAGAAAGAGGAACAGTTTAGTTACTTAGTAAAATGGTTTAGTTAGTTGGAAGTAGTATAACAGTCTGTGAAGTATCACTATCCTGATTGCATTGTATCCTTGTACTAAAATTCAATTGAGTAACTTCCACCTACCCAGATCCTGCATGAGTTCTGCAATTACTGGGGTATAATTAGAGGAGAGGAGAGGAGAGGAGAGGAGAGGAGAGGAGAGGAGATGTTAAGGCTGTGAGGTGTAGCACAAGATATTTTAAGGACCTTCAAGTCCATTTGTTCTATTAATTCCACAATGCACTATTACGAATAGCACAACTATCTAGCATTGTCAGAACAAACCACAGTGACAATTATATGTTTTCTGATGCAGTATTAACCACTGTTTATAAGATGCAACCATTCTGTAACCACTGTGTTAAGTATTATGTTCTTGTTACTCTGTACACTGATATCTCTTCTTATGTATGACGTGGAACCTTTGTAAAAGAGTCTTTGGCTCAAAGGTGTTATCCGATACTTATCAATAAAATAAAAAAATAAATTTAAAAGGAACGGCCTGCTGGAATTCCACAGAAGGGGAGAAATGACAGCTGAGGACCTCTGATTTCATCAAACCGAGTTTACATCCAGATAAATCTCTTAAGAAGGTCAAATGTTTCCACAAGGGTTCAAAAGCCTGCTCCTGCTGAAGAAGATATATACAAATATTGGGCCCTATGCCCAACTGTGAGGAGTGGCTATGTGCCACACAGCCATGGCATGTAACCACACTGCACCCACTGAGCCCACTGCGTGGGATGCACAGCAAGGGGTGCGCAACTGGTATGCACACAATTGCCCGGCCATGTAGACAGCAATGCATGAGGAGTGGGTGGGGGGGTGTGCCAGCACTATGCACCATGCACTACAGTATGTAGTGCAGCCCGCAGGGGTGCAGAGGAAGTGCAGATTGCAGCAGGGGAGACCCTGCCATAACTCACTTTGTGCTCCCTCATAATTGTCCTGCTAGTCATGGCAGACCCAGGAAAGCATCCTCCCTGCAGCCCCAGCCCACTAAGCTGAAGGCAAGGGCTGGGGCAGCTGGGCGGGTGAGTACCCATACATCGTAGTGCTGCCATGTCCTGTACTGGTGGCTCTGGACACCCCCCCAGGACATGGAAGCCTGATCCCATTGAGCCAAGCATACCCCCCAATCACCCAGTAGTGTCCAGGCCTCCCAACCCCACCCTGGGATGCCATCGCTCCCCTCCCTCCTACCCACGTGGCACTGGCACCCACTCCACCCCTGGTCCATATACCGTCCAGTTGGTGCCATGGCATTGGATGGCCAGTGGCACAGTCCTCTGCACACCTCATTGGATACCATCCATCCAAGTAATGCTGGGAGCGTTCCCCCATAAAGAGGCTGGGCACTCCCAGCATTACTTGAATGGTTAGCAGCTGAGAAGGTGTGCAGAGGGCTGTGCCACTGGCTATTCTGTGCTGGAGCACCAACCAGCAGATATGGGGGGAGGGGTTGTCAGTGCCATGGGGGGCACTGCTACTGGCCACCAAAGCTGGGGTGGGCTAATCAGGACCAGAGCGGGGGGTAGGGTGTGCATTACTGTGCAGTGCCAGACACAGCTACCCTGCTGTGGTGGTGGGGGGGGAGAGTTCTTGTACTATACTGGGGCTGTGGACACCATGTGTTGGTGTGGTGGGGTCAGTGACAGGCTTGGGGATGGGGTGGCACTGTGTTGGGCTGAGGGTGCCCCTGGACAGTTGGAATTGGGGCTGCAGAGCAGTGGACAGTGGACAGCAGACCTCCAGCTGGGGACTTGGTGCCCATGGAGCTTGGCCAGGGTGACCGTTACAGCAGTGCAGGTCTATGTGTCCACTGACATTATTCACTTATTCAGACCTACGCCCTGCTGTGCAAGAGATCCACTGTGGGACCCATGCTGGGCATCCCATTGGATCTACAACTCCACCCATGACTGTACTGCACAATCTTGTGCACCAGGGGGGCCAGCCCATGGACAGGTGGTGACCATTGATGAATACAGCAGGTGCACACCTTCAGCGCATAATTCCAGCCCGTTCATGCATAGGGGCCATTATCAGCATAAAATTCCAATTTATATTGTTCATGCTCTATTTGTACTTTTGTGCTCCGCTTCTCTTGGCATATCAGTTGAGCCAGAGGTTCCAGGCAAAGATCAAATAATAGAGGAGATAAGGACACCCCGATGGGTACTCCTGAAACAGGGAAGGCAGAAGAGGTGGTAACATTAGCTTTTACATGGGCCTGAGGATGAGCATATATGCACTGAAGTAGTGTGAGAAACTGAAGGGGAATGCAAATGTCTGTAAAGTCTGATAAAAAAAAGTTCCAGGAGACTGTTGATTTACTTCCCTACATCAGAACTAAGTAGCAGAGAAGGCGTTTGATCATGTAAAATACAAGACTACATGTGTAGAGCCTGCTTGATGTTGCCTTGGGTCTGTCTTTGGGTCACAGATCCTGTTTGTTCCAGTTCTACTACTAAGGGAAGAAAATATTCCATATGCTTAGCCATACAGGAGAAAAACAGTGTTATAGTCCATGTTTAGGACTGATATCAGGTTATATGATGCAAAACATTGTTTGACCTTCCCAGACTTACGGAGTGCTGTAACTGTGGAATAATCCCAAGTACTCAAAATATCACCAACACGTGAAAGATTGCTCCTATGCTCTCCGAGATCAAGCATAGGACTCTGTGAAATAGAGGTGAAAGACTACCTCAAAAAGCTTTAGAATATTGCCTTGGATACCCATCTGGGCCAGGGTTCTTTTTAGATTTAAGATAAGAGATAAGTGATAAGAGCTCCTCATGCATTGGAGGTTCAAATAGGTTTGCAATTTGGGTCCTCGTGACCTGTGGGAGGGTGAGTTTCTGGAAAAATTATTAAGATCATGTTCAGTAAGGAACGTTTCTTTATTGTAAAGAGTGATAAAGAAAGAGTTGAAGGGAAATAGGATATACTATCTTTTTGTAAAAAGGATACCCAAATGAGGGTTTTTAATATGTGTAATCAATGCAAAAACTGTGTTTTTGCTGTTATCTATGTTTTTGTGTTTTGGAGTCCACGCTATATTGTTTTTCTGAGTTCAGGTTCACATTTTATTTTGTGGGTGTTCTTGTTTGTCATGCATTTCAATTTGTTAACTTCTTCTGCCCATACTAAGCATAACAATTTCACTATTAAAGCATTGTCATTTCTGGAGACATTTTTATCAAAACAGGAGCTTTTCCTTCAAACTTTATCTGTCCACATTGCTTGTTCTGTCCAAGTCATATACTTATGACATTGCAATCTATTGTCAAGGAATGATTCTGATATTCCAAGCTGAGGATTATGATTTCTGGGCAGAAAAAACAACTGCAACAAATGATGTCTAAGGCTCAAAGAGTCTGGTTGCAGAATGAGTTCTCAAACGTAATTTTTTGTGGCTGCACCAGGAACTGTATGAGATTTGAGTCCTGGCAATGACAACTGTAGCTGTTTTGCAGAGATCCCCTGGCAGATCACTAAAACTTGAAAGAGTTTTATTATTGCTTTCTAGCATTCACTTAAAGAAATAATGACACATAAAACTAGCCATGAGATATGCATGCTGCAAACATGATTTAGATATTAAATTGGAACAGACTGCATACATGTGGCATGCATGCAAAAAGCAAGTGGTCACTGATAACTGCACTCATAAAAGTTAAGTGACTTGCTCAGGATCATACCATGTACAAGTGGGGGGTTGGTAAGATTCAAACCCAGGTCTTCAGATCTCCAAGTCTCCTGGTTTGCAGTTCAGTGCCTTTCACCACTAAGCTGTCCTGCCTGCACATATATGGATCACTTGTACTTCAGTACACATCTGGATAAATCTGCACACATGCAGCATGCTTGTAGCCACTGTTATACTTTTTAGTTTTCTTGCCCCTCCATCTCAGCTGTATAGTCGAAGTGTAGCACACATATCAATGGAAGCACATGTGGTTTTTCCCACCCCCAATATACACAGTTACCCATAAAACTACTTAATTACTTCTGTCTGGCCTGTACTCCTACTATTTTCTCTCCATAGTTTTGAATGCTTCCATGCTAACAGACAAAGGGGCAAACACAAGTAGTAACAACTCAACACCCACCCACATGGCCAGTCCCATCATGCACCCACACTGCAGTAGGTGTGGCCATGCTGAGACAGACAACCCACCAAGCATAGATATAAGTTGAGTCTCTTACCTGAGTACTAGGGAGCCAGAAGCAGGAGACTTTAAGAGATGATGTCCATGGGTCAGAGTGCTGGGGTGTACACCCTTGAAATGAATTGAGTTATTTTTTATTACTACTTTGTACATTATGATGGTGAGTTGGAGAATAATGAAGGCCACTGTTCTACTAACAACGCCCTTGTTAGTTGAGTGGTGGCCAACAGTACTAAAAAATACCCTCATTCATTTCAATGGTGCACGCCCCTGCAGTTTCCCTTACCCTGTGTCATAATGTGATTGAGCATAGGGATGTGGAGGTCTGCTTCACTGGGGTGGGGAGCATAAGCCTGACCATAGTGTGGCTCCAATAGTCTGTGCATACTATACCACTCAACTATCCCTGAATGCAAGGGACAGCCCTCATTTTACCCTGGAAAACTGCTATGCTCCTTATCCATCCCTCATGAGAAACATGCTGCACGCACACACACAGGATGTCCTGTAAATTTAGGCTTTATGGCAGGGGCACCATTTCAGATTTCAGTATGGTGGGGCAGCAATGAGTGGAGGTCAGGTGCTAGTTAACCCCTAGGTGGCAAGCTCTGAAATGTCTCTAAAAGGTAAAACTTATTTGTTGTGACTGAAAAGTGATATGCAAATTAGGAAAAATTCAAATGTATAGGATCCATCTGTCTATACCCTGGAGCAGTGCTCCGGATTTGGGCTTAAACCCACCCAGTTGCTAACCAGTTTTTTCCTGGCTGAAGTTCTGACTCCCCAAGAGAACAACGACTTTGTCCCACTTTCTCTCTCCAACTCCATCCATTCAATACCCATCCCATATGGGTTGCAAAGCCACACAAATGTGCAAAAACAATGACAAACACATCAATATTTCAGTACTTCCTCCTTCCCAATCCCCCTTAAAAAAATTATTTGCTTTTACTTACTCAGCCATCTGGCAAGAAGCTGCAGCCTGGCCAAGTGTGCCACCAGCCCAGTTTTCAGTCTGCTCCTTCTCCGTCATTCTGCCAGAAGCTGGATGCTAGAACCAACCATTCCAGGTCCCCAATGTGGTCCATGGCCAAGTCACCCTACCAACCAAAGCCACTCAACCAATGTCACTTGCTTCTTGCTTGGCTACTGCTGTGGCTGCTGCCACACAGCGCTGATCAAGGCCTATGAAGGCTGCCCACACTGCTGTCACCACTGCTGCTAGGCCTAGCTTGCTGTCATGGGGGGGGCTGTGATTCTTTTTGTGAGGCGAGCCTAGTAAAGTAAGTAGGTAACCTAAAATATATACCACCAACAGCTTAATCTGGTTCAGTTTCATTTGGTTACCATCTGTCTCCCCCAGCTACCCCTGAAAATAGCACTTCTAGTCTCAGTGGGCTTACCGGGTCAACACAGTTCAATAAATAAATCAATCATCTCAAATAGCTTCTTGCTCACCCTTTGCTCCTTCAGCCACCAGGGGAGATGAAGACTCACTTAGAGTAGACCAAAAAACATATGCCACCTCAACATTGCTATTGACAATTCAGTGCTCACCAACTCCTCCAAGCTGTAGTGGGCAGCCTGTCTATTCTGTGACAGACAGTGTCACACTCATGTGAGTCATGTGCTCTTGATTGGCTGGAACTCATCCTCATCACATGTGATGGTGCCGCTGCTAATAGGTGGAAAGAGTGGACAACACAATACAGACACAGTCGAGTCAGGAGTGTACCTGCAGTATGAGTGCACACAGGCCAGGGGGGCACTAATTGTGCAAAAGATTAAATCCAAATTTAGTGCCATTATTGCCACACCATAAGAACAACCTAGGCACAAATTTGGGGGGGGTGGGCAACTGCCTTCTCTGCCCTATCTTAGTGGTACCCCTGCTTTATGGTAGAAATTAATTCTCAGGTGCTAATATTAGTAAAAGTAAATACAATGGTTTCCACTGTGTTCTGAGGTACTGTATCTCCATGTTTTAGGATGTGTCCTGATCATCATGAGGGTTAGTGTCACTCATTGTCCCTCATTTTGAGAGTTCATGTCCCTCATTTCAGTGACAAAATGTGAGGTATGGTGCATGCTTCTAATACCCTACTCAGCACAAAGAGTGCTGAGTATTGCCATAGTGTATATGCTCCATGAAGAATGACAAAGGAAAGTAACTGAACTGAATCAGTCCGGGAGAAACACATTTATAGCACTAAATATGCAAAAGAGGATTTGCATGGCCCAAAACAAAAAGGTCAGTCTTCACAATACAGAGGCAGCTCTTCGCACATCTGGAATGAGGGATGTTGGCTGACTACACCCTAGGCATTTAATGCATTAAGCTAACAATACTTTACAAATTAATGGAAATTCAATGACAAAAATCAAAAGCCATTAAACAACTTGCAAAAGGATCAGAATTAATGAGTTTACCTAATTTTAATGGGCAATCAATGAAAAATGTATGTTAATGACTAATTGCTAGCAGTAGTATGAGAAATAGGTGAGATTTGTACCAGCTTAGTTGCTGCACACATGGCAAGCGTGCAACATGTGAACCTGATGCGATTTTGAAATGATGTTCAAACCAGCTTAACTGCTGTACTCATGTCAAGTGTGCAACATGAAAACCTGATGGGATTTTTTGAAGATGTTTGCACCAGCTTACCTACCGCACACATGTCAAGCTTTCAGCATGTGAACATGATTTGCTTGTTTGACCTGGTTCGCATAGGTTCACTTTGTGTATGCGAACCACATGCAAACATTGCACAATTAAACATGTGGCATGCATTCTGCATATATACAGCACACTTATATTTCTGTAATTGTTATGGATGTTTGAATGTGTAGTAACTGTAACTCACTGTGGCCATCTTGCCAGGCCTCCCTTGAAAATGATTTGTAATGTATATCGTATGGGTCAAATAGCCTGATTAAAATCAGTTGACTTGCCTATGACTTATTGTAGCAGCTAAGATGATGCACTGTATACAGTATGTAGTCTTATCATTTGTAAGTCAAAGAAGCACACTGATGGTACAGTGGCAGCCAATAACTTAATGCACAGATTATCTGGCTATATCAGAAACTATCACAGGAAATCAAATTGACATGTATGGGGATTTCCTGTCATATATTGTGATACATCTGGATATTCTATGTCATGTCTCTGTCTATTACTGTATCTTGATATCAAACAAATATCTCAACAACCAGCCAAAGTACAATTCAAAACATTCGTCATCGAAATGATCTATAAAAGTGCATTGCAAAGTTCTCTAAATGGTTGCCATTGGGTATATTTTTAGATGTGATGGACGTGCTTTTCTTTCTTGTACTCAGAAAGCTTGCCCTTTTTGTCAGCTCTCCGTGTGGCCTATAGGAATGTTGTATCAGCTAGTGCCACTGTGCTACCATCTTGTCAACTCTGAATGCATGCTACTATCAAGTAACTTCCCAGGACCTTAAACAGCAGGGGCCTGATAAACAGTCATATTCATGAGTAGCACAATTTACAGTGCAAAGAGGCACCCTTTTATGTCACCACTGAAAACTGCTATGTACAGAGTATGATGTATCCAACAGAGGAGGAGCCCACTCAGTGGCTAAGTCACAATGCAAATGTGGCATCAGACATTGGAGGCAGCATATGAGTTTTTGGCACCTAACATACTGGCTTATGGGACCCATGTAGGTCTGGACTTGGCTGTGCACCAGTTGTATGGGGCCCTGTTATCTCTAGAGTCCATGTATTGATGTGCTAACACCTCAATTGACCTCCCATCCCCAAACCTGTACTGTAATGCCCACTTGTGGCTTGGTCATCCTTAGTGGTCTAGGGGCCCCCTCAACCATTCCATGTAAATTATGTTATCTCTGGTATCCAGTGGAAATTATCTCACTTGCTCAATTCTCCCATGCTGGCCAAGTTCTGGTTTGCATCCCTCATTATACAATGGCAGAAGAATTCCTTGCATCCCAATTGGTCAGTGTGTGCCTGGAACAGTGATGCTATTGAACAATAACATCACTGTGTTAAGTGCAGGCACTCACAGGACCACATTACAGAGCATTAAATTATGCTCGTTCCCACCTTACCGCAGCTCTAGTTAGCATGCTTCAAAGGATTTCGGTTTCCCCTATCACTACCCCAAAGCACCACTTCCGCAGAAAACTGAAGCACTCACACTAAATGCAGTGCATTACTACTGCACAACAAATGAACTTTCTTGCCTGTTTGTGTACTGCTTTTTTTCTCTCCAAAGCAAGCAGTTTCACTTAATCACGAAGACTGTAACTGTCAGTTGCGCGATTCAGTGAAGCCACTCATTTCAAACACCCCTACTCTGTGTTTCGCTAGCGTACCAGTGACAAAAAGACTGAAAATACAATAACAAAATATCACATTTACTTTTTGTCCCAGAAAGAAGAAGGACGAATTCCAGCTGTGCAGTTTTCCTGACTCCCTCAGCGTGTCTGCACACTTGGTCTGCACCGTTCGCTTCTTCCACAAAACATTGTAATTCAACCCCAGCAAAATCAAAAATTAAAACTATCTCAGTTAAACAATGTCCCCAAAAACAACAGCACCAGCAAACTGAAAAAAGAAAAAGTATGTCTGAATGAAACAACAAAAAGATGTGTCTGGGGTCACGCACAGGGGTCATAGTCACACAAAAACAGTAGAAACAAGGACCTAAACTAGAGGCGGCAAACCATAAAGCAGCTGCCCCCTCTGCTGGACAATGTAGAAACTAGGGACTTTTTTTTCAATAGGTGCATCTGCCCAAACAAAAATAAAGTAAGTAAAGTATTTTTAACATATTTTTCCTTTTTGTCTTTTATTTTTAAACAAACGAGTCATTGTATAATAGCAATAAGGCACTCCAGAGTGTGTGTTATTGTGTAATAGCATCACTCCTGGGGTATTGGAAGCACACAGCTTTGCCTCATGCTTCAACCCACCCCAGGAGTGATGTTATTACACAATAACACACACCCTGCCATGCCTTATATCTTAAACGGTCTTGGTCCCCCAGATAATTGTCTGATGGATGTTGGATGCCTGTGCCTCCTTTGTAGAGCTGCTTTGAATAGTTCCAGAGGCTGAGGTGCTGTGGAATCTTACCAGGCTGTGCAATGTCCAGAAAGCTTCTCTGCATGGCAGTGCTTCATTAGCATAGAAACTTAGAAATTGACGGCAGTTAAGGACCACTAGCCCCACCCAGTCTGCACATTAAACATAGAATTTGCTGGCAGATAAGGACCACTTTACCCACCTAGTCTGCCAAGTTTGTCCCTGCTTATACTGTCACTACAGACCATTCCTAATCTCCAGTTACCCCCTTCCCAGCTTTTCAACTAAGATTCCTTTGTGCCTATCCCAAGCATGGTTGAAGCCCACTACTGTTTTCACTTCCAACACCTGTGCTGGTAGACTGTTCCAGGTGTCCACCACTCTTTCAGTGAAGAAATACTTCCTCACATCCTTTCTGAACTTCCCCCTTTCCAGCTTTATTGTATGCCCTCTTGAACTGATGTACCATCTCCCCTGAGAACTACTCCCCACATGTGCCTTTTTCAGCCCTAGGAGGTACTTATAGGCCTCTATCATATCCCTCTCTCCCGCCTCTCTTCCAGGGTGTACATATTGAGATCCCTCAGCCTCTCTTCATAGGGCTTTTGATGCAGCCGACAGCCTCTACCCTGTCTATGTGTTTCCTGAGATATGGTATCCAGAACTGGCCACATTAATCCATGTGGGGTCTCACCAACAATCGGAACAGTAGCAACACCACCTCTCTCCTTCTGATGGTGATTCCCCTCATATGTACCTCAGCATCCCACTGGACCTGCCTGCTGCCTTTGTACACTACCCTGCCACCTTGAAGTCATGAAATATGATATCCCCAAAGTCTCTTTCCTGCATTGTGATGATCAATACCTCCCTCCATGTTATGCGCTGGCCCTGTGTTTCTGTGCCTAGGTGCATGATTTGGCACTTTTTTGCATTAAAACTGAGCTGCCAGACCCTTGACCCCTCAGTGAGTTTTGTCAGGTCTCCATGAATTCTTTCCACCCCTCAAGAGTATCTACTCTATTGTAGATGTTGGTACCATCTGAAAAGAGTACCTTCCTTTTTAGCTCTTCAGCAATGTCGCTTGAGAAGACATTGAAGAGGATTGGTCTCAGCACTGAGCCTTGAGGTACCCACTGAGATACCCACTGATCACTCTCCCCTCATTAGAGTGCATGCCCACTACCACCATCCTCTGTCACCTATCCAAAAACCAGTTCCTTACACGGTTTACCACCCTGGGTTTCACCCCTAAACTGCCCAGTTGCCTTGTAAGCCTCCTATGTGGTATGGTTTTGAAGGCCTTGATGAAGACTAAGTAGGCCACATCCATCACCCCACACTGACCTACTTCTCTGGTCAGCCAGTCAAAGAAATCTATCAGGTTCATCTGACATGACCACCCACCCACTTCGTGAATCCATGCATACCAGACCCCACCCCTTTTCCTGTGCTGTACATTGACTGTTGTGAAAGCACTGATAAAACGTTTAAGCAGCTATACAATTACAATAGAGTGCAAAGTTAAACTGTGGCTGAAAGTGGTCAGTGTGACCACAGCTCTGCACAGAACTACCATTATGTATGGGCCCCCCCAGCATCCAGTTCAGCATAGTATGAAAGGAGCATGCTCTAGTCAGCTATTCTAAATTATTAGAGAACACTTTTTTAATTTGTAATCACCTTCTCAGTTTTCTCAGTATACTCAACTTATTTATCCATGACATCTATGAAAACAACTTTCTTTGGGACTTTTTTACTTAGTACTGCACCTGCTATGACCTCACAGCACTTAGCATGGCAACCGACTGATTTCACAGGTACTACGAATGTGAGGTCAGTTGAGGACAGTCAGGTGTTTGTGGTCAATGAAATCGATATGTGCAAATGTAACATATTTTAAAGAATGAATAATGGTAAAAAGCCCAAACTCTAGAGCAACATTGAAGTGAAATGCAACAACTACTTTTTAAATAGTGTATTGTTGGTTATCCCTGCTTCTGAAGTGCTGAATCACACTGTGCTGCGTAGTGAACAGTTCCGGAAGGACAGCTACAGTGTTTTATATTCAGCCATATCCACTATTAGAAGCCTTCACGTTTGCGCAGCATAGTGTGAAATGAGTTTGCAAAACATTCAATGGTAAACTGGTACCATGCTGTCAGATCAAATGATCAGGTTGCTATTTTTTTGCTAACCACAGGGAATGGTTGACCACTGTGCATGACAGGGTAACAGGCATGGGAATCCCATATTTCCTCTTTTACTCCACAGGAACTCATCCCCACTGTCAGTCCCCTGTTACTGCTGTGCTATAACAGAATAGATCCCTTGCAGAGGGTCAGGTCAAGGGTTCAGTTCTTGCTAACAAGTTCCCTTGTATCTGAAGATTTCTTTTTGTATGCTTCTTTGCATTCTGCAAGAAAAATTCTGGGAGTGTCCCTGAGTGAGAAAGGGGGCTGTTGAGGTGTGTCAAGCTGTGAGCCAGTGATGTGTGTGCTAGTGAACCGCTACTCCTCCACTGCCAATTGTCCTGGCCCTGGTTAATTCTGCAAGTTTTTATTTGCATGTTCACTTTTCAAAGTGGTGAGCCACTGTTATTCCTGTGCAGGATTTACGATTTATAGCGATGCATTTTTACTGAGCCAGTAGTGCCACACTGGTTAGCTCTGTTCTGCCCCGCCACTTAGAATACAGTTGCTTGTTTATGTTTGTTTGTCACAGGAGAAACAAATACAGTATATTGGTATCACTCTGGGGTTTGACAATTGGGGACTTTTCCACATTCTCCAGTTGCCCCCTTCCTCCACAAATCACCAGCAGCATCAGTTTAAATTACAGCAACTAAGTGGCACTTAAACTCTCCCTTGCCACCCCCCTTCCCCACAAATAACTGGCAGTGACAGTTTCAGGGTATGCCAACCCAACAGCAACATACCACACTGTCAGCAAAATAAACACGTTGCCAACAAGTCGCTGTGTCGGTGTGCTTGAGACAGGGGCACACTGTCTCCCAGTCCTGCACCCCCTTCCCGAATCAACTCTGACTGGAGTTGATAATCCAAAGTACAGGGGGTGTGGGGGGAGGGCAGAGCCCCCCACATGGGTGGTTCAGGGTGACGCCCTCAATAGAAAAACAGGACTGGGAGACATACGGGATTTATGTCTGCCACAACTTGTGGTCAACATAAATCCCATCGCTGAGATGCTGGTCAACAAATTATTGTTGAACCAGCATCGTAGAACCCAGTTTCAGCAACAGTTACTCAGGGACACATCCACGCTCCCCCCATCACTCACCCTGGTCAGGTTGTGGCACTAGCAGAGGCTGCATCACAGGCTGCAGTGGTCAGATTTAGACCTGCAGAGCAGCAGCTAACTTCAGCTAAAGCTATTCTGCTCACTTCTTTATCCCCCTCCAGCACCCATGCAAATGAGCCAGTTTCCGTTTTTTAATTTTTATTTATTTTATTTGAAATTCAGAGATCACCTTTGAACACAAGTGCTCATTTACGAAAGTTCTTCTCTGACCATCTTCCACAAAGTTTACTCTCTGACTGCCTTCCCCAGCAAATCACAGCCTTTCCACCACTGATCTGGCACAGAAAACCCTGCATTTAGGTCTATCTAAGCAATTAATAGGTTTCGGAGATGCATTTAATACTCTGGAGTTTTTATCAGACCGTCAGGGACCAAATGGATCTACTGCCACACAGAACTGGTGCCATCAGGGATCCCATGGATGCACTCTCACACATAATGGAAGCTCTGTTACCCCATGGACCCACTTCCTCACAGAACTGGAGCCCTTTATCCCTAGCAAGAAATGTGCATTTGAGTGTACAGTAGCTCAGAGTTCTGGTGATTTATTAAATGTTCTCAGCCCTCAGGACTTCCATGGACACTGCTGTGTTATATCTCTGTATTGACAAGGTGCTTTCTCTGCACATTGAATGTGATGGAGAAAGCACCTTATTGGGATAAAACAATACTGTCTTTAGACACCGAAAAAGCCTTTGGCAGGGTATCCTGGTTGTTCCTATTTACCAGCTTTGAATCATTTGTTAAAACCCCAAATGTATCAATTGGATAAAATGTATTAATGCCTCTCCAGCAGCAAGGGTCAAAACTAACTATACCATTTCATCTAAACTAACTGTATTATTTCAACAACATTTTAGCTCCACAAAGGCACAAGACAGGGATGCCCCATCTTCCTCCTCTTGTTTGCTATGTTTATAGAGCCTCTTGCCATTGTAGCTAGGGAAATAGTTACCATTAGAGGGCTCAAGGAAGCAAATAGGAAAGAAAAACTCTCCCTTTATCCAGACAACATACTTTTATATTACTAGGATTCCTAGGAAAGCTAGGACAAAAGGGAGCAAAAATGCTTATTAATATTGTCCCCCACACCATGCGGGCTTCATTAAACCATATTAGCACCAGTATAATACAATCCATCTAAGGTATGTTTAAATTGACCGAACCCATTTACTTCCACTACAGTTCTCGAGAGCCTGTTCCAGGCCTTTAAGCTCCGAACTGTGGTAACTGTAGTACAGTACAGTTCACCCTAAATTTAATGAGCAACCAGTTAATAGCCAGTTAGCATTTCAGCTGTTAAGGCTCTGCATTGGAAATCTCTTCATCACTAATATCTGGTTGTTAGCAGGCTTCTGCTAGGCTCTGAATACAGTGAAGCCCGCCAGGATGAAATGCAGTGTTACAGGTTTCCTACATGACAAAATAGATTAACTCCCATTGAAATTGCATTGTTTGCTGCAGTAACTCTACTGCAGAATTCTGCAGAGCCGGGCTTCATTCTGGTGGGCTTCACTGTACGTTGTCTGTATACACTTTCAGTTAAAATCCACATTCTACAGCTAAAGGGGCAACACAATTCGACTAGTTGACAACTCATTAAAGTCACATAGAAACAGTGGGTTGCAAAACGAATGGACAATAAGTTTAATGTGAACTTTACTGTAATGTCAGGCCTCAATTCCTAATCTACTGGACTGGATCTGTTGCTTTCTGGGAAATCTCAGGATATAAGGTGCTTGGGGAAAGATTGATTTAATGGTAGTCACTTCCTAACATCTTGAGTCACATAATATTGACCCCTATCTCCCATTGGTAAGGCAAAGTACAGAATATTTAGGGCAAACATTCACAAACAGCATGACAAAACATTTAAACACAACTTTCCTCCTTTAATCAACAAAAAAAGATCTGGAAAGGTAGACCAGGCTCCCCCCTCACCCTTATGGGATGGGTCAATATTATAAAACTGCATGTTCTGTCCAGAAAATAATTCATCATTGCTGCTCTATCCATAGTCCTAAGGACACTGTTCCTTGCTGAATGTAAGAAGAAAGCTAGACATTTTCTTTGAAAAAGGGGAAACCACAGGTTTTCCTTGAGAGAGTGTAAATGGCACAGGAAAAAACAAGAATATGATTCCCCAACATGTGGTTCTATTCCTTAGTGGCCTGATTAAAATTGTTCTTTTCACTGGTTTCATCAGGGGAGCTGCATCTATATTGGTTGGATAAGCAAGCATTTTTTATTCCCTTCAGTCATATCAGGAACTCACTGTTTATGTTGGATTCATCTCTTGCCTTCCATAGCACCTTATCATCTACAAAAGCAACTGTCAGGTCATGGCAGAAAGTCATGAAGCAATCCCCGTTTTTTCTCCTTTACCTCGGTTACCCTGCTGTTTCACAGTCTGGCTCCCCCACCCCCACCCCGTCCATATTGGAGAATGCTTTTATGCTTTGGAGAGCACAAGGCCAATATTAGGTGAAAACCGAATCCTGGGTAACTTCACTGATTCTGGAATAATAATACAAAATGTCAAGCTCAGTCAGGGAAATATTATCACCTTAGAGATTTTATCAGAATATAGAATGGATGTCTTCTTTTGACCCAGGCCTTAGACACTGAGAAGCTCTTTATCAGCACAGAAAACAACATCAAATTAATTTCCAGAATGTACAGTATTCATTTTTAAAGGACTACACAGTCCCTGACATGAGTAAGATAAGAGAAGCATGTCAGAGCTAGATATGCCTTACTGTTAGTGACTCTCTCTGTTCTAACTCACTTAAATTGCTAATTGAAATCCCTAAAACACTAAGCATAAGCAAAACCAATCCAGTGTGGTGCACAAAGCATTTTACATTCCATTCAGGCTAAATAAAATTCAGTGCTTCTATTTCAGATACGTGCCCATAGTATTCTGATCAGAGGATCAGAGAGGTACTTTAGCACATGTTAGATATCTGTCTATGACTGCATCCATGTTGGATAGGGATTTTTACCCACTTAGGGAGTGCACTAGGATTGGACTTACCATTTGATCCTGGCATTGTTCCATTTGATTACAACAACACAACATTGTGGCATCTGCATGCCGTTGTCTCTTTTTCATTAATAATTGGGAAACAATGTATCTTCCATAATTGGAAGGATCAGAATCCACCTTCTCAGCAGTGGCTAAACTCCAAAGTGGATTATATAGTAATCTTGATAGATTTCATTATAATTTACTAGGGGAAAAAGGTAAGTATACCAGCATGTGGCACCTCAGTATTAACTCATTAAGGAATCTTTAGAAAATTTGTGCCACCTAAGCTTTTTAGATCTGTCAATCACAGATATAATGACAAAATGGTTACAGTGCAATTTTTGATAGCTGAATCTCTGTGACTTCACATCTGAACAAAAAAATAAATAAATAAACAAAATAAAATACAAAAGGAAAAAATATCAATTTTCCAAAACAAGAAATTTCCTTCCAATCTTGCCTTATAGTTTAGAGTCCCAAGTTAATCATATGGTCTTATGCCTTAGGGATTCCTTAGACACTGTCTAGAACAAAACCAGTGCTCTCAGGGCCCCTTCCCCATTGTACCAAAGCAGAAGACTGACAGATGTATTCGAGTCCCTCTAATCAATTTGTGTGCATGGTAATGTATTAAATGCTCTGAGACTTTACCAGAACCCAAGGGACCACATAGATCCACTTTCTCATGGAACTGGAGCAAAGACCAGAAGTGGCACTGGAGGCCCCACTAGCAATTTGTGAAAAAGGGACTTTTTGTCTCAGTGGGCTTACTCAGTTACCAAAATTCAAACAAATAAAAAATCATGTTCAAGCACACCTGCACTGCTTCTTCAAATTATTTTGTTAATAAAAGGAAAGATGCTCATACCCATACAGTATTCTGGGGGATTTAGTAAAAGCTCTCCACCCCCTGGAGTCACTTGAACAATGGAGTGTTAAAGCATTATTTAGTTATTGATGCCCTCATTCTTGTAAATCAGCAGTTCTGGTTTCAAGTTACAGCTGCTCAGAGGTACATAAGCTCTCCGCCATCCCCAAAAATACCATGCCTGGTGAGTTTCAATTATAGCCACTCAGCTGCACTTTGACTACCCCCACCCAACACACACATACAAATCACTGGCAGCACCAGTTTAAGAAGCACCAGTGATACCAGTGGTTGGACTCTGGACACAAGGAATACCAGTTCAGGTGTTCTCCTCTCTCTCTCTCTCTCTCTGCTTTTCTCTTTCTCCCTTCAGTTAGCTGGCATCCTCACCAGTGTCACCTTCCCTGTTGCTATACATTTTCAAAGAAGTGGTCCCACCTCAAGACAAAAGAAAGTTGTTTTTTCTATTAAATTAAGTTGCACCTACTAACCACTAGGACCCTGCAATAGCCAATGGACTACCAGGCCTAATTTATTAATTATAGGTCATTAGGTCACCATGGAGTACATGTACTTCTTTTTTTTATTTCAGCCTTTATGGAAGCATTATGGTTACATACAGCAAAAACGGATTATCAGTGACTGCAATGAACTTAACATTGCCCTCTTGAACAGAACCCAAACAACCATAACATATGACTAACAAATTGATATTGTCAGCAAGATTGTATCTGTAGAACAAAAAAAAAGGCAAAAAAAAACTGTTCACATAAACTAAATTTAACTGTGTGCATCCATTAATTAGCCCATGTTTATACCCCTAGGGTGTTGTGATTTAGTGTGTTACTTTCCATGCAGATAACTCTCAAATCAAAGATTATCTGGTTGCACATTGGGGTTAACCTGAGATGAGTCCCATTCTTATAAGTATACCACAGTTGCCATATCTATAGGAATGAGTCCTTCCTTAGACTGAGGTCAAATCATAAATTTCTCCATGTCTCTGATCTCATCTACTTTCATTTTCAATGATTTGAGCCTGGGGGAGGGGGGTCACATCTGTGATCCATTTTAACGTTATGCATCTCGGTGCTTCACTTACAGAGTCAGTATCAACCTATACAGTCTTTTACTTCTTGGCAATTCATTTAGCATATGTAGTACCAGGGCAGTAAAAGTAAAGGGTATAACTAAGATTAATGTGGTCTTTATCCTGTGAACCTTTTTCCAGCAACTTTCTATTTTGAAGTAAGCCCAGAAGATATGCTAATTGGAGTACATCATTCCACAATGGCACCAACAAGCATCTGTCCTTGTGACGCCAAAGTGTTTCATGATGCTTGGTATCCTGAAGAATCTGACAAGTATTTTCCTTAACAACTCCCTCCTGGTAGAGAAGGTAGTGACCTTCCAACTTTCTGTATCCTTTTTTTCCCCAAAATTTATCAAGATGATTATACCACCCTACTATATCCATGTACTTCTGACATATTCTAGTGGCTCTTCTATGGTGTTATTTAGTATTCTGCACATTTCAGAAATGTAACAAACATTTTATTCAATATCACCCCTCAATAAAAGAAGTCCTCTAATGATGTGTGAGGAGGGAAAAGTTGCTAAAATTTGCTTTGTGCTGAAATTTTTAAATTTCAGCAACTTTGCTTCGCTGATGACTGCAACTTGCATGTTTATTCACCTGGCGAATTGGCCAAATTCATGAGGCGAAGGTATGCAAATTGCCAAAAAAAGAAATACCTCTCCCACCCACTGTGTTGTGTAATACCACCCAACCCCCCAAAATGTCCTAGTCATATATCTCCCATCCCTTTATGGCATTCTGGTGAATTTCAAAGAAGAGCCAATGCAAGAGTTAAATATAAAAGCTTAGTACCCTTCCTTCCACCTGTGTACCAAATACACTCCCCTTGTCTCCCCTTACCTAAGTCCCACCACCAAGTCAAGTAAGTCAAAAGACAACCCCACTCCACCAACCCCCCCCCGCCAATTCTGTTAATCAGGTTTTACTAGGATGAAAGACATCATCATTTATTCATGCTCCAGGACCATTACCTACTGTAGATATACAGTGAACAGAGCAGACGCTCTGCACTGGCAGACCATTTTCTTTATTATAGGTCACCATTTTTTTTCCTGGGGGCTGGTCAAGGGAGGAGGGTGGTTGGGACCAGAGGGAGGTCGGGTGGGGAAGCTTATGACATATGTGACTTGGTGGGACTCTGGTAGGGGGAGCCATGTGGAGTATGTTTGGTGTGTAGGAAGGGGAAGGCTATTGAACTTTTATATATCACTCTTGTGTCAAAACTACTTTATTTTGAAATTCATCTGGGTGGGAGGTAGAGAAGAGGAATTGGGGGGTGGGAAGGGGTATATGACTATGAAGTTTTGGGGAGGGGAAATACATTATAGCACAGTGGGTGGGGGAGGTTTTTATTACAGTTTTAGTTTAAAAAAAAAAGAAATTCACATGATGAAGTTGGTATGGCCTCCAAAAAATTCATGAAATTCACAAAGTATGGTTTTCTGCAATTTCATGCCAGCTTCGCAGGTGAATTAAAACTTTGCCGTATTTCTAATCATGTGACCATTTGCAGACTGTTATCTGACTCCAAGAAATGCCAGACCTTAAGATACCAAAAGAAGTCACTCAGGGGAAATTTAAACCTGACCAGCAATTGGGTGTATGCCATTACCCTGGCCCCTTGAGACACTGACTGAAGCAGGTCAATCCCTGTGTTTCCTGTCCTCTCTGTATCCCAGATTTTGGGAATGGGGAGTAAAGCTAGAACAATACATGATTAGAGTGAGGGGCCTTATCTCTTGCAGAGTCTGTGTTGCTCTGTGTGGTTGTTTCAAAATTGTCATGGAATGTGAAACCCATTGATTCTGTGATATGCCTCATAGCAGTGGATTGGTGGCAAGGATAAACTAAGGTGCCTCCCTGCCCTATATGTCTTCAGTAGTATTCCACTGAGACTCTTTCTCCTGCTTGGCCTACGTCATTATCAATGTGGCCTGTGCTGCTAGGTCACATTTTTTATTAAACATGGCATGGCCAGGCCTCCCCTGTCACAGGGGGCTGTCAGTTTTTATTATTTCTTGGCCTGGCACCCACAAATAAATTTGGAGATAGTTTTTTGAAAACTGAGTTCCTGTGTGGGTGAGAACACTCACTTATGCGGTGGTGCTCAGTTCCAGTATAGACATTTTGATACCTGTTCTTTTTTCAAGCTTTACAAGTGGTCATTGTTACAGCTTACTAGGCCAAGATTCAAAAAGCTATGAGAACAAGGAAAAGAGAAATGGCACTCACCTCTCCTACGTGAAATAATGCAAAATAACTCAGAGCTAAATCACATCTCCCGGATCTTGATGGGAACCAAACAGAACAGCTCCAGAGTATGTGTGCTCACTCCAAAACAACATCCAAGTAAAGCAAAAAAGGAGGGCACCACATTTCTTGTGTTACAACATTTTACAGTTTTAATGAATGAGAACAGACATATAGTGGTAACAGCAGCCATACTCACACTACCAGGCACCAAACAATCTGTCTTGATGGATGAGGTTTTACTGAAAGTAGGACATACTTTGTCTCTTTTAGGTCTTGTAACTTTGTTTGTACTTTATACCTTGAAGCCAGCAGAATATGGACATTTAGTCTATCGATTCTGCTCATATTGCAGGGTCCTCATCTTAAGCTACTGACACTGTCTCCCATCCACAATCAGCCATTTCCCTCTATCCACCCCCTCTTGACCCTTATTTTAACCTTGACTCTATCCCAGACCCTCTTGAAGCTGCCTACCATTTTCAACAAAACTACTTCTTCATGAAAGCCATTTCAACCCACCACTCTCCTGTGAAGCCTCCTATGAAGCCTGCTCTACCACACCTGTATACTGGCCAAAAAAACACTTCTTGGGCTCTCCCCCACTGTGGTTACCGTGTCCTGAAAACCAGCCTCCCA
Organism: Neoceratodus forsteri; assembly: GCA_016271365.2. NCBI lineage: Eukaryota > Metazoa > Chordata > Ceratodontiformes > Ceratodontidae > Neoceratodus > Neoceratodus forsteri. The sequence goes on along the minus strand of CM057450.1, from coordinate 249,497,022 downwards.
GATGGTTGCCACCCAAAGCGCAGCCAAGGCCACCTTCCTGGTTCCAAGAGCTAGAACCTCGCTTGCCCAGAGGTCCTTCTATTACAGAGCACCCTCCTGGTTTAACTCTCTCTCCCCCCTCATATCACCAGCATCCCCAAAATAGGCCCCTTTAAAATTGCCCTCTGGAAACACCTCATGGGTACTCGGGTCTGTAGGTGCCCCTGACTGTCCTAGAGATTGCACTCTTTCCAGCTCTTTGCATCTGACAATGTCCTCTCGGACTGCCTCCCACCCTCCAAGGTCATGGTCCTCTCCCTCCCCATTTACCTGCTCCATAGATAACATTAGAGCAGGCCTATTATACTGTATTGAGAATGTTTTGGTTGAATCTGTAATTAATTGCAAACCTATTTCCTTCTATGTAATTATGGAATTGCTGTGTATATTACCTCTGCTGTACCACACTTGTATCGTCCTCTTTGTCTTCCACTGTCATATATTGTCTACCCTCCCTGCGATGAGGTGCCTTTGTAAATGAGTTTGTGACTCAAAGGTTGTAAATCCAATTTATAAATAAAATGAAGAAGTGCCTCCTAGTCTCTCTCCTAAATATCCCCCTCCAACATGAGACTGTGTCCCCTTGTGTTTTGTTTCCCACTGATCTTGATGATACCTTCCTTGATCACCCTATTTATTCCCTTTAAATATTTGAAGGTCTTAATCATGTCCCTCCCTCCCTCTTTCCTCTCCTCCAGAGAGTGCGTACTGAGGGCCTCCAACTTCTCTTCATGTGCCCTACTCTGCTGGCTCAAGATCATCCTTGTTGCCCTCCTTTGGACTATTCCCAGCAGGTTTATGTCCTTTCTAAGGTATGGGCAGCAAACAGTGTAAAGGCACAGGAGTAGGGCCACCCAGTGTACTAATCAAAAATAGACCTCAAAAGTTAGGTTGAGTTAAAAGGCATTTATTCCAAAGTTAAAAATGTTTACAGATCAGTACCTGCATGCGTAACACCGACATTTCTTGTCACTTGGATGCTTTTTCAATGTGTGGCTACATGAAGAAATATTACCAGGGGTCAACCTTAACTTTGTTTTGCACTAGCCAGCCGGACAAGTTGATTAAAAATTGCACTAGCCCGCAGATGGTTGCAGTAACCCAGAATAATAATGGTCAATTTTGATCAGTTATACCGGGAAAATTGCAAGCCAAGAAATACTCTGATTGTTGCATATTTATCCTGTTCCCGCATTGCTTCCTGCCCCAGCAAAAAAAAAAAAAGACTGCAGTTAAATCACACACAGAGTGTACCCCCATTGTTTTTTTTACCATGTGCCCCTTGCTTCCTCTTTCTTCACCCCCTTCCCTCCAAACCAGAGAATAACAATAAAAGCAAATGTTCAGTCAGGCAGTTCTAGCTCTGCACACACAATAGCCATCATCATCAAGTACGTCACCACCCTGACCTGCAGGACAATGTACAGAATCAGGCAGAGAAAGACACTCTCATCCCCCACCCTGTGATTAACCAGAACTACACTTCTGGAAGTTTTCTTACACTGCAAAGTGAGCCAGGGGCAGTTCTAGGATTTCTTTGGAGAGAGTTAATCAAACCCAGGGGGCTGGGATGTAAGAAACTTTGACATATCTCTTTAGATATATATACCAGGCACGAAAATATTTATTTAACATGCTCTGCCCTAACAAAAACAGATTTTTTATAACAATGTCATTTCATCAGTCAAAGGGGAGCAGTATACAGGCTTGATGCTGTACTACCTCTCTTTCTATATAGTATGATTTGTGCACACCAGGAATATCTATTTTAACCTTTCAAATCTATATTTTTTTTTAAGGTTTTGTTTTGTACCATAGATGCTCAAAAGCATTGTTTTTAGGATGAAATGACTTGTTGGGTGGTACTGCATTGATGGTATTGATTGGTGTGATCCATTAAGAGGAGCTGTGAACCATACACCAGTCAGTAATGGCAGCTATGTGTCTATGGATGGTCACTTCAGATCCTAGTCTGCAGTGGTGTCCAGAGAAAGGATAGAGTAGACAGACCACCTGCTGGGCAGACCGTGTCTACATGATAGCATTCTGTCACTGCAGTGTTGGATATACGCACTCAAAAGGTTGGGAAATGAGGCACACTAATTTTAATATCGTGGGACAAATCAAAGGCAAGTTCAGCAAACTGGAAGCTAATTACTTAATAGCACTCTGCCCTTGATCACAGCATGCACACTAGCTGAATGTCCTAACAATTGAGTGATAATGACTCACATTGAATCTTTTGTTGGATCCCCCTCTTAAACTGCCAGATAATTGCAGCTCCTATTGAGCTGTTAATCACACTAGGCCACCTGGAACACTGAGGGAGATTAGCAAAAGGACTACATCCTGCTAAAGTAGAGACTTTTTCAACTTCATTAGCAGCCATGAAAAACCTGCACTAGTCAAGATGGACAAGAAGAGGGTTGGCTGCACTAGCCCTGGCCAATTTGCACTAGGTTCAGTGCTAGTAAAACAATGTTAAGGTCAAACCCTGCTATTACACTCTTATAAAGGGCTTGTTTAAAGAGACATGTCACAAGAAACATAATACATCAAGTCCATAATATGTACATGTCACCAGTGCTAAGTAAATTGATATATATAAAAAGATTATTAAAGTGCACAATAAAAGTAGCTAATGGTACACCTTCATTCAATAGATGATCAATAAGTAATGAATAAGTGAACAAAACACAACTACATGTATGTGGTCCCTCAATAGCATAAATATAAAGCACCAAACTGTCTTGCAGCTTGTTAAATGAATAAATAGATAAGTAAATGAATGGCAGACATCTTATATAAATAGAGATACTATATCAGCACTAGAAAAACAGCACACATAACAGATACCCTCTACAAAATAAGTGGAACAGCAACACAGAATCTTGTAGTCACACCTTAAAAAAGCATCAGATTGATGTGAAACGTCAGTGTTACACATGCAGGTTCTGCTGGTCTGTAAACATTTTAAACTTTGGAATAAATGCCTTTTAACCCAACTTAACATTTGAGGTCTATTTTTGGTCGGTACACCAGGTGGCCCTACTCCTGTGCCTTTTCATTTGTAATTATGTTGTGGCACCAGTGTCCATTTCATGCAGCTTCCTCCTATTGCTTTAAAGCAATAATGTACACTGTACTCCAGGTGTGTCCCACTAATGACCTGTGCAAGGGCAGAATGACCTTTCCAAGTCTACAGCTGATCCCCCTGGCAACGCAACCCAACAATTTATTAGTCATGACTGCCACTTTCCTACATTGCATGCAGTGCTTCAGATCACTAGTGATCATCATCCCCAGGTTGTTCTCCTCCTCAAATGCAGATACCTGGACCCCATCCAGGCTGCACATGGTCCTTGGGTTCTTGGCTCCAGTGTTCATAACCTTGCATTTCATTGCATTCAAATTAAGTTGCCAAATCCTGGACCATCTATGTAGCTTTTCCAGATCTTCCCTTAGGTCCCACTATAGGTATGGAGAGGAGTGGGTTAGTGGACCAGTAATCTGACAGTTGTGGTTTTTTTCATCAACCCAGTCAACAAGAAAACACTAAGGAACTCATACATTTCAGAAGGACTGACTGATTTCCAGAAAGAAGTACATGAGAATTCAGACTGACTTTCATTACTCAGAAATTGTTCGGAATATCTGTTTGTTTCTGTACAAATTATATGCATAATGCCGTCGCTACCGTCAAGCTCTGTGTTTGAGAAGAATATTTTAAAACACTCAAGGGGTGCTGGGTTATCAGTCAAAAGCACAGTATTTCCATGGACTCCAGTGAACTCAAAAGGTTCTAACTGCTGGTCACTTTCATGCCATATAATTTCCTATGCACGTCTCTGGTTTGCCCAGTGGTATTTGTAGTGAGATTTTGCTGGGCTTGTCCACTGACTCTGCCTGTTCCATGGCCTCTTCCTCACACTATCATACTTGCTATACCTCTAGATTGGTTGTATCCGATTTCTGGCCCTCCCCTCTCTTCTGAGGCTGATTCTCCATCATTTGAGAATTCCTGTACCCAGTCAGTTCCTGAGCTTGGTTCTCTTTCACTGTCCATGATTTCTTTCATAACAGTTTGTATGTCAAGGTCTGATTTGGAAGCTTGCACTGTGATCTGTGTCAGTGGCTCAGCAGGTAGCACTCTCTCCTCTGAGGCCAGGAGATCAAAAGGCTGTGGGTTCTATCCCCACACCAGGCACTTGGGTTAAATCCCAATACTGACACTGTAGTGCAGTATGAGGGGGGTACTGCACTCCTGAAGTGCTGTCTTTCAAACGAGATGTTAAACCAAGGTCCCATCTGCCTGTTCTGGTGGTAGTTTAGGTGGATGTTAAAGATCTCATGGCACTTCTCAAAAAAAAGAGTAGGGGAATTTCCTTGGTGCTCTGGCTAAATCTCCCTCCATTCACTAAAATTACCAAACAGCTTAATCTGGTTCAAGGTCAGTTGGCATTCATCTGTATCCCCTCTCCCGGTTCGTGCCTGAAAATAGGCAGAATTTGTCTAGTGCACGTACCTGGTTAAAAAAATCTAAATAAAAAAATTAAATAAAATTTGCTCTACCTCAGTAGATGCTGTTGGACTGCTCTCAAATGCCATTTCTGGATCCATAATACATGCAGTGCCTTGTCCGTTTTCAATGTTTAATCTGCCTCTGCCTGTTCTACTTGCAGTGTCATTATAGCATTTTGTTACCCTGCCTCTACCCCTTGCCAAATTGTGCACTTTGTCAACTTTATTTGCTCTGCCTTGACAAATGACACTTGTAGCAACTGTATTATTTTTATTTTCCCTGCTCCATCCTGTTACACCTGGGGTGCCTGCATTTGCCTTCCCTGTCCAGTTACAGTTGTGGCAACTTCATTATTTGCATTTGGCCTGCCTCATCCTATTACACCTGAGGTACCTGCATTTGCTTTCCCTCTTCCACTTATAGTTGTGGCAGCTTCATTATTTGCATTTGGCCTGCCTTGCCGTGTTAACCTTGGGGTGCCTTCATCTGACCTGCCTCTACCCCCTGCACTACTGTTGAAAGCTTTTTTGCTGTTTGCCCAGCCTCACCGGGCTGTACTTGTGCTTCTGTTATTATATTTAGAAAATAGGCTGTGGTCTGGTACCACAAATTCATTGACTGAGTCTGATCTGTGTGAGTCAGAGACGGAATCACTACTTGTGACCCCAGCTGAGTCACTGCCCACGAATATTTCATTAAGAGCATGATTCACAGTGAATCTTTATCTGGACATGGCAGAATCAATTTCCCAGCTACTCTACTTTAATGTCCTGTTATATATTTTTTTATTTATTTTTTGCTATCTCTTTCTGCTGTCCCTACCTGGTCTGCTCCTATTCCTGGCAACCATTTAGGGACTCCAGCCACCATCCAACACCACCCACACTCCATTAGGGTCATTGCCTGTTCGCCTGTGGTGTACCCCCTGCAGCGGTGTGGTGGGGAGCCCCTTCACTCACCCACCCTCTCCAGATCCAGTCAGGCAACTTCCCCCAGAGCCTGCACACTGCAGGACAGCCACCAAGCCGCCCGAACATGAGGACTTCCTTTTCTGCATTTTCTCCCCGAAGCAGAGGTGTGCAATGATGCGGGTGGAGGAAAGCGAGCATGCATCTGCATGTGCTCCCTGCTCCAACTCCTCCAAGATTTACAGTGCTGCACCTAGCCCTCCAGCCTCCACCATGGGGCAATCAGGCACTGACTGTTGTGGACCCCCCCCCCAGAGAAGGAGAGCAGTCCTAAGGATGCTCGATCTTTCTCCTCCCCTGCCTAACCCTGATGACCCATGCTCGTTCCTGAACATGGGTCGCTGGCATGGTGCGAGGTACGGTGACCTGTGCCTCAGCCCTCAGCGCCAATGGGCTGACCTCAGTGTTCTGTTATGACTTTTTCTTTTCAGACAGACAGAGATGAGAGACACATAGTCAGGGTCGAATAGATTGATACAAATCTCCTGTGGCTAATAACTGGGGATTCAGAAGGAAACCACAAATCTTTTTTTTTTTTTTTTTTTTTTTTTTGCAGACAGAAATGTGACACAAACAGAAAGGGACAAATTGATTGATATCTCCTGTTGCTACTGAGGGTTCATAGTGAAACAGAATTTTTTTTCTTTTTTTTTCTTTTACACAGAATTGTGAGCAAAACAGTCAATTTAGTAAATTATGAGAGGCTGCAGTAAACAAATTTGCTGTTAACTGAGTTACTTATTTTATTTGAAGTACAAAATGTAATCAAGTCAGGAAAAAAATGTATACTGAATACTGTGTGTCCTGCCTTACACCAAAAGTAAAACACCAGACTAGCTGTTTCTAAATATTCAGAGTTATTTTTTTTTTTTTACTTTTGGAACGTTTTACCAGACAGGAAAAAAAAGATATACTGATTACTGTGTCTCGTGGCTTATGCCACAAAGTAAAACACCAGACTAGCTGTTTCTAAATACTGAGAATTATTTTTTTTTTTACTTTTGGAATGTTTTTCTAGTCAGGAAAAAAAAGGCATACTGATTACTGTGTCTCCTGGCTTATGCCACATAATAAAACACCAGACTAGCTGTTTCTAAATGCTCAGAGTTTTTTTTTTTTTTTTAACTTTTGGAATGTTTTTAGAGCAAACGAATTTCTTGCAGCAATGGAAGAATCGAGTGCTGGTGCCACCATGTATTTCCGACGGCCCTCAGATACCCATCTGTTAGCAACCACAAAATACGATTTTATTTAACGTGTATTTCAATAATTTGAATTCTGAGTAAGTACTGCTCCTGTTTAATGCAAATATTTATATTTTTTAGTGCAATGAATGTGGCTGGTGATGTTTACAAAACCGATCACTTCAGTGATTGAAGCTCAGTAGTGGACATCTTTCCTGAGAAGAATCCCGCTGTAAAATGATATGACAGCTTGCAACCTATGCCTTTTGCAGACATCACTGCAATGGCTAGGTCACATGACACATGGCCACATGTCATGCATTTGACAGATCCCATGTGGCCATGTGCCACACTAAAGCTGTCATGGTGGAAATAAGCACTAAATAGGAGGGAAACAACCGTTCCCATGGAAACCGAGTATATAGTACAAGTCACATTAAACTGTTTCCTCAACTCGCTGGTGTAGCATTGTTCAATGAGTTTCCTAATCTGTGCAGGATTTAATTCAATGAATTATTAAAAGTTTAGTATTGGATTGCATCTAGCTGTTATGTGCTATAAGCTTTATTTTCAACTGAGTGCTTATGAGTTTCATTTCAGAAGGCAAACTAAACAACTCTTAAGGAATGTTGTGATATTTATAAACAATGCTCATAAGGAATGCTGTGATATTTATAAACAATGCTCTAAAGGAATGCTGTGATATTTAAAAACAATGCCATGAAAATACAGCTACTGCCATTTCACTAAACAGTTACACTTGAGCTGAACAGGCAGTGAAGGATGGTTGAAACATAGTTGAAAGCTTCAGCAGTTTGAGTTGTAAATCCAGTAGCATCACAAAAAAAAAAATTCTACACCACTGAGTTGGTGGAACAGTTTAATGTGACTTGTACTGTACTTGGCATCCGCGGTCACGCTAAAGTGGGAGTGCCCCGAGTATACTTGGCACCTGCAGACAAAGGGTTAATAAGACACAATGTTTCTAGTTTAGGTGATATCTGGACTCCCAGGTACTGGACACGGTTCTGTTTCATTCAAGTAAATGGAAAGGTAGATTGAAATTCTGCAGAGCAGCTGCCACTAATTATTATGGCATCTGATTTTGTAGCCACAGAGGCTGCCAACAAAGCACTTGCACCTCACCCTCCCATGATCTCTGCAGCTTCTGGTGTTCAAGCAGCGCAGGTGTGACTCTTGGATAAATACAATGTATGCCCACATCCTATTTAATGCCTGAAAAATTATAACCCTCTTAATCTGATTATTGACATCCCACAAGTTGTGAGAGACTAAGCTGAGGTCCTCCTTAGACTCCATTTATAAATGCATAGCAAAAGATTGGGGCCAAGGTTGCCACACCCTCGCCTTCAGAAATATGTATTTTTTTTTCACTTTATTTTTCTCTCCTAGTCAGCCAGTCCTTCCTCCACTGGTCCCCCAGCCCCATCACCCTGGCGTTCACTGGTACTCACCTCTATTGCTGTTTCTCGAGGTGCCCAGCTGGCTGGGTGCAGCTCCAGTGAGGGACTGGTTTCATTCTGCCAGTCGCCATGTTTTTCCTTGTTTCTCCCCCCCCCCCAGTATGGTGTGGAGTATGCAATGATGCCAATAGCCGAGCTGCACATGTTTCCACATGTAGCATGCCAGGCATCTGCTCCGCCACTGCTCCCACTGTCTGTGGATCCATTGAGCCAGCCCCCAGCTGCTGCTATAGGGACAAGGCAAGTAGCAGACTCCATATCCACCCCTCCCCAGGAGAGGAGAGCTGTCCTCCAGATGCTCAATCCTTTCCCTCCCCAGCCAACTCCCAGCAGCCTGCTTGAACTGGGAACATGGGTCACAGGTGTGGCAGGATGTAACAGAGATGTCTCAGCCCTCCATGCACTTGGCCAGCACTGCCTTCAGAAATGTTAATCAACTCACAGTGTGAAAGGATGTGTACATACACAATACAAGTAAAAAACAGATAACTATACTGCTACACATAGCAGTAAACTTCTGGGTGTGCCATATTACTCCATCCACCATAACCGCCCCTTCAGAAGATAGGCTTGCCCTATAACTGGGAAAATACAAATGCTGTAACTTCAAGATGAAAACTCTGATTGCCACCTCCTAAGATGGCACGTATAACAGAAGTGGTGAGATGTCCCCTGAGAAACATCCCCTTCCCCATGCTCATGACTTTACAGATGTCTCAAGCAGACTCAGATGCACAACAATGAGTGACTCCCAGACGTGCAATAGAATTAATGCACCAAAAATAAGGGTATGTCTCTGCTACAGAACCCTGTATATTGATGATGAACCAGAGCAGATCTCTTCCTCTCGAGGGAAGCATGAAATGGCCTCTGAGTCCTAGATCATTCCATTTAAAGTGTCTGCACCCTCATTTTCCCATCATTTACCTCAGGCAAGTGGTGTCACAGGTCAATTGGTCATCAATTACCATGTTGTGAACCTCGTTGTAAAGGACATCTTCCCATTTCAATCCACTCATGGCACCCATCCCCAGAGGCATATGTAAACAACAACTACACTGCTGTAGTAAGATCTGATGAAAGATTGCCATTCCAGTGTAAGGCTTTGGGCTGTGGTCAAGAAGTGTGTTGGCAGGCCCCATTCATAATATTATTATTCATCACAGATGCTGATGCAATAAGAATTCAGAGTGCCACTCCATCAATGAGTTTTGGTGTTGGGTTTACCAAACTCCAACTGGTGGATGATATACCTATCCTGGAAACAAAGGAAGCATCCTCCTATCCCCCTCCCCAACCCCTGTGCCACCATCTTCCTTACCTGTTTTCCCCTCCTGAAGTTTGCAAGGAGAATTGTGGCTTGACTATCACCATGAAGTGGAGTATTGTGGCTGTCACTGTGAAGTGTGATGTCCTCTCCCTTCGCAATTATCTTGCTTCACTGCATTTGTAGGTTATCTGTTGCACAGTTTCCCCTTACAAACCAGCCTGCCAACATATATACTGATCAAGCCCAGTTCCATGCAGTCACTGCACTCTAGTACTATTCCTGGGCTCCAGGAACAACATTAGAACAAATTGAGTGTCATGGTTTGTGGACAGACTGCCCCCCCCTACCAGTTTAGTGATTAGTCAAGACAGCACATGCACCTACCAGTAGCAACAGTTGATGCACATCACTAATATCTCCTGTGCCTCATAAAACCCTGGGTGCCATCCTTCCCCCATTTATATGTTCTATTCCAACACATGAATATAAGAAAAAACACACTTAGTTAATTAATCTAAAAGTTCCTTAACATCCCTTGGAGTCTGCACTACCCTCTCACCTACAGTAGGTGGTCGTCCCTTCCTGGCAGGGTTGAGGCACATTGGCAGGGTAATGTGAGAAAACTTACACTGTGATCACCATTGTTATACCTCTCATGTGGATCAATGGAGGACTTCAGAGTCTAGTGCTGTCATTCCAACACATTTCATGAACTCTAAAAGTTTGTATGGAAAAAAAGAAAAAGAAATATTTAAAAATAAATAATGTACATTAACATCAAGAAAGTAGTAGTAGTAAGTAGTAGTAAAATTATTTATTTATATACAAGATGAGATCTCATATTCACATCATTAGGTCCAAGGACCTATTTACAAGATGGTCATGTTTTTTAAAATGGCAGCAGCAAAGAAAAGACCCGCTTCAATCTACCTGCACTTATAAAAGCAACGTAGCTAGTTAAAATAACCTCTTGTAAAGTGGCAATCATCAAGTCTTCATAGCAGTGTGTGCAGATGAGGCCTACTGGTCTTCTGGTGCCTTCTGCCAAACTGTTAACAATGAAGAAAATTACAAGACATAAGCCCATCACTTCTATAAAAAAAATTTTAGTTTTTTTTTTACTTCTTTTTTAACATAGCACCAGATCTTGTTTCAACCAGCTACAGTTTCATAGTTGTACACCACTTCTTCAGGCCAATATTGTATACAGTGCTTTTTGTTTCTAAACATAAACAAACAAACAATTAATAAATCTCCTTATGTTTTTTAAGTTTTTACATTTCAATTATATCATATTAAACAGTACAAAAACAACCACCATTTCCAGAAACTGAAGTAGTAAATATAATTTCAATTCAATTAAGTTTTAAGTTATTCCATGTACACTTAAAAACTTACTATCACTTCATAAATAGTTAAGAGTTTTCTGTCTCATACCTGATACATTTTAGACATTCAGTGTCGGAATACTCATTATTGTTTGTGGCATCTGTCTTAGAATCTGTTTCCTAATTAGAAAACAAACATTCTTTCAATTTTTGTCCTATGTTCCAATTCTGTGTTTATTTTAAACAGATTCAATACAGCACTTACTCCTTAAACTGAAGCATTTCATTATTAAATGTTACCTTGTTACTCAGTCACTTGCTTGGTTACATCGAGGTCACTTTCATGAAAACGGTTTCCTTCTTTTAAAAGAGTTATTTGTTTGCAGTTATTCCTAAAAAAGAAAATAATTCCTTATAAAGCAATCTTTATTATGTCTTTAATGAAAGACATAATAAAGATTGCTTTATAAGGAATTATTTTCTTTTTTAAGAATAACTGCAAACAACTCTTTTAAAAAAAGGAATCAGTGGTCATCACATTATACATTATTATTTCCTTAAAGTCTTTTACCTGTGACTGTTATTTGTTTTCCTTTATTACCAATGTTTTAGTCCCATTTGTTGCCCATTTCAATGCTACAACACAAAATCATAATAATTTAAATACGCTTTATACTTAAAGCCAATTGGCTTAATCTCTCTTCGATTACTTTTGAATTTCATTAGGTAAATCAAAAATACATTACTACCTGACTCAAGAACACCATTCCTGCCTTTCTTCTCCAAAAAAAAAGGAAATCTGAGCCAATGGTCATGCGCGGTTTAAAAAGACCATGAAATATGGTAATCAAGATTGCATCATCTATGACATCATCCTTTAGTATGTTAAGGAGATGTCTAATTGTTAAATTACTAGTTAATCTGCTTGCTAGCACTAGTTTATTCATGGCTTTCCATGGTAGCACACACCCCACGTCCAAATGATCAACGGTTCGATCACCACTATTCATTTAAAAAAATGACTTGTCATTGAGCTTAATAACTTTTACTTTTACTTGTAATACAATAAGTAATCATCCTTATTTAAAATTGTTTAGAATATTTGTTATCTTTAATCCCTGAGAGGACTACTCTATCTATTATTGAAATACGAAACGCAAGATAAAACTTATTTATTTATAATCCTTGTCCTTAAAATGCCTTTTAGGACGTAAAGCACTGACTGGGCTGGGCATATTCATTTATAACTATTATGATCTCCCATGATAGTAAAACGAGATACCTAGGTATTAAATATTGTTGAAAAAGGGTGCCCGATTCATCTGTTGGTCAAGCAGTTAGTAACCATTTGATCCAAAGGAGACCGGATTTAAACCCCCTGTCCTCGGTTCGTCACCAAAATCCTAGTTGTTGTATTAATTCATCTACTTTTCTAGTGCTATGATGGCAGAGGGTGCTCGTTTTTGACTGTCCAGATCTCCCCTAAATATAAGGAGAGATCTAAAGATGTAAGAAATGGTCAAAAAAGCCCGAATCAGCTCATAGTCAAGTGGTTAAACAACCATTCGACTAAGAGGTGAACGACGGTTCGCCCCCTGCCCTCGGTTTGTTACCGAAACTTTTTACCTTAGTAAGGAATGGATAATTCAAAAATCCAGAGTGTAAACACTATAATTTACTTTTTCTCCTTTATTATAATTATAAATATTATTATTCTTATAAATCACTTGTTCCTCATTAGTTAATGGTAAAGAGACCCCACTTCCTCTTTGTGAGACCTCTCGATTGATGTCAGTTGTTGTAAAACTAAGATGATTAGGACAATTTCCCACCCAGTCCAATAACGCGTACATTAAGTGTACTTAAATGTGCTAGAAGGTATCAGGTTTGATTCCCATTTCTGTCTCCTTATTTTTTGTGACTTTTACTTATAGGGTAATTATATCTGTACTTATAGTAATATAGATTCTAACCATATGGAATACTATATAATTTCTTATTCATCCATTTATATTTTTATAGATCTTAATTATTAGTAGTTACATGATATTCCAAATGTTCAAATAGAACTACAGAGATGGAAGTGTGAAGTTCCCTTTTTTCGTGCCAGCTGGTTCTGCCAATTATATTTCTGTTGATATCGTAAGTTATTAGTTTAAGATTATACATTTTATATTTATTACAATATCAATTCAACTTTTTTTATTTAAAACTTCCATCAATGTGTACAATCATAACTTCAAATGTAAATAAATTGCAATATATCTCAATCTGTCTGTTATGACATTATCTTACCCATGTTATGAACTATTATCGAAACCTCCATTATTGTATTCTAATGAATCTTATGTTAAGTCATATTTCACTTATGTATTTTAATTTTTAAATATAAATCATATTATTTAATACTTCAGTCTCTGGAAATATTGATTGTTTTTGTACCATTTAATAGGATATAATTGAAATGTAAAAATTTAAGGAGATTTATTAATCGTTTGTTTGTTTATGTTTAGAAACAAAAAGCACTGTATACAATATTAGCCTGAAGAAGTGGTGTATAACTACGAAACTGTAGCTGGTTGAAACAAGATCTGATGCTATGTTAAAAAAGAAGAAGAAAAACTGAAAATTTTTTTATAGAATTGATGGACTTACGTCTTGTAATTTTCATCATTGTTAACAGTTATTCTATGCTATAGCACAAGACAGTCCAGTAGTACATGTTTAGATAACATTAAGGGCAACCTACATCCACTTATCAGTACAGGTAGCCTTCTGCCAAACTGCCATCGATTTGTTTATGTCCCTCATCGGGTCCCACATCATCTTGAAATTAGGGGACATTCCTTCTGGAGCCAGGTGATTATGCTTGTGCTATTTTTGCATTTCATGTTCCTGCAGGTGCAAGTGCCAGGTTGTTTCTTTGATCTATATCCCATGCTTGATTAAGAAGGGTGCTGCATCTGAGAGCACCTTGTACAGCTTCTGGACTTTATCTATCTCCAAATGCCCGCAGCCGAGCAGAGTACTCCAGGTATGATTTCACCCCCTTTCCCTTCAGTTCTTTTAATCACTGCCAGCACACATTTTGTCTTGACTAGGGTAAAGGTGTTTATGTCATGTTTGAAGAATAAGTGGATGTTTCCAAAGATTGTTTCTTTATTTGCCCGGGTTCATTTGAGAATCTACATTTTCACCCCGTAGTATAAAAAGTGAGAATGAAGGAACGGGATCTGGCTGAGGCTTTTTTGGGGGGTGCTGTTAAAACTCTTGTGGTCTGGAATTTAGCTTGGATGAATGCTCCAGAATCCAGTAGCTGTCGAAACAGTCCATCTATAAATTTAAGTGTCCCCTGCTCCAACTTTTCTGGCAGGTCGTATATGCACACATTATTGTGCCAGGGTTCTTTTCTAAATCTTACAGTTTTCACTCCATTTCAGGTTTCCTGCTATGGCGGTTCAACAGGACCTCATTGTGTAGGTCTGTGGTGTCCATGTTCTTATCCACCCATTTCCATGGCTGTCATCTGCTATTCAATAATCTGGGGGTATCTATGATTGTCAGAAACTGCCAATTCCAATCACCAGAGTATCTCTCTAATATTATGCAGCTCAGAGCAGAACAGTTTAGAATAATTGTGAAGGGGTCTTCTCCTTTTTCAATGGCTCTTGTAAGGCAGGCTAGCTGGGGCTGAGAGGAGGAGGACCAGCTCCCACTGTGGCCTCTCTCTACATGATGTAAGTGTTGTTTTTCAGCCATTCCCACTACAAAAATGTTCAGCTGTTGACTCATAGCCATGAGGACTTCATTAACTGTTCATTCCTTAGACAGCTTGACAGTCAGTAATGTGGATGGAGCAAGATAAAGTTTTCCACAGCAGAGCTCAGTAAACTAAGTGGCCTTTGCTATCATGGCATCACCCAAAGTCCTGAGTACGTATATTTTCTAAACTGGTACCTATAAGTGCTGAGAGGACTGTATGTTGCTTCCACAAAAATGTTTGTATATTTACTTCTTAATTCTTCTCCTCCTCCTTTCTTACTTCAACTTGCCTCTTACTTTATTTGCTATTGTACAGCGTCTCTGTTTCTGTGTTGTTCTCAACCCTTTCTCCTGTTTCTGAGCTATACCATAGTAGTTGTTGACCACAAACTATGCTATGGTTCTTTTTTCTGTTCATGAAACTTTTTCTCCCCCCAGTGATGTCTGTCAGTGATACACCCTGCTTGCAGGGATTTACCCTGTTCTGGCCCATTGATCCTTGTCCCCCAGGTCCTGACCACACCATCATCTCCCATGGTTCTACTCTCTGTGGCAGGGGCTTCATGGGGGAGGGCAATCCTTCCTTTGAGGCCATCCTCTGTATATACTAAAGTCCAGTGTCAGTTAGCAGAAGACCTAGGGGATGTACAGGGAGCCCTGGTGAACCAAAAAGGAAGGTGGCACTAGCAAAAATATGAGACAGACAGAGGTATACTCTACAAAGCACCTGTTTATTTAAATTGTGAATCGTACAAAACATTTTATATGCAGTACAAACAGTGGAGCATAAGAAACAAAAAGTGTTTTAGCGCTTCAGTCACCCATGTGACGTTCCTCATGAAAACACCTTTTTTTTTCCTTCTTCTCCATTTTCACTCTTGAGTTTTCCCTCTTCCCCTGGCATGAGCTTAGCCCATGGAGATTCTTTGGCTAGCTACAGTAACACCCTGTGGAGGGTGCAAGCTTGCTTGGCCCACCACAGGGGCAAATGTGACTGGTAGCCCAGTTCTATTCCTCTCCAACCACAGTGAATTGTTGAGTGGCAAAAGCTGTGATCTGGCCTCCCTTCAGTCCAGAACGTGAGTCTCTGGTACAGAATAGCGGCATGCTGCAGTTGCGCTATCGGGAAAGCATTAAATTGTGCCATTGTCAATTAACTGACCTATTTCTCTTTTTATCATGCAGGTCCACTGCTAATCACACCTGCCTTATCAGATAAATGTTGTGTTGTCTTAAATTCCAGCTCATTAGCGTCTTCCTTAAAAACTAAGGTTCTTTGTATGGTTCCATCTCAAAAGGGTGAGTGCAAAAAGGCAACTACAAAAAGGCGATGGCAAAACAGCGTGGACACAAAGAACAACCGGGAAATAACAGTGATCACCAAAATGATGACAACACTACTGCAATGAGTTTCTGTAAGGGCTTTGCCCACCACACCCCCCATTGTGGGGGTATTCACCCACCCCAAATCCCCCTTAGCATACCTAATCAACTCCGGGGGGGGGGACACAACTTGGGGAGGAGGAGAACGCCATAGATCACCATTTCAGTGATTGCTGTTTTTCCCGGTCACTCTTTTTGCCAAGCTGTTTTGCCCTCGCCGTTTTTGCAGTTGTGATTTTGTTGTCATCCTTTTTATGGGATACTCTTTGGATATCCTCAAAATGCCCCCTGTTTATTTAGGCAGTTGCCTTGGTTCAGAACCCCCTGTGCAGGTCCTTCCCCTGGTCTGGTACATAAACTTCTTCATTTGTAAATGAACTGTTTTGTAGGTTGCCCCCCCCCCCAACTGATGGCTAGCACCCATTATAAGTCATTATCCCTCAGTATGCTGATGTAGAAACTACCCTTGGTCTTATCACCAGAATTAATCAGGCATCTGTAGACCAGTAAGCCTCACATCCATTATGGGAAAGTTCATGGAGACAATCCTTAAGGAGAGGTTGGTAACCTTTCTGGAAGGCAATGGACTCCAGGACAAGAAACAACATGGGTTTGTTTTGGGCAGATCCTGCAGACCAACCTGGTTGACTATTATGACTGGGTGACTAGGGGACTCAACAAGGGCCATGCCATGGATGTCCTGTATCTGGACTTCATCAAGGCATTTGATTCAGTGCCACATGGGAGGCTGGTTAGTAAGTTGAAATAGTATTGGGCAGGGACAAAGATGGTGAACTGGATTGAGAACTGGCTGCAGGGAAGACAACAGAGGGTATAGGTTGGAAGGGAATTCTCATCTCCCAGGACAGTGATGAGCAACGTACCACAGAGCTTGGTACTGTGCCCAGTGTTGTTTGGCATTTTCATAGCAGACATCTCGCATGGCATTAAAAACAAGGTCAGTCTGTTTGCAGATGACACCAAGACTGGAGCAATGGTGGATGATACCAAAGGGTGGCAGGTGTTGCAGGATAATCTGGCCAAACTGGAGTACTGGTCAGACACTTGGCAGTTCAGGGGCAATTCTAAGAAGTGCAAAGCAATGCACTTTGGAGCAAGGAACCTGAGGTGGTGTTATTAGTTGGGAGGGATACAGTTAGTCACTACTGAGGAGGAGAAGGATCTTGGGGTGATAATAACAGGACAAATGAACAACTCAGCACAGTGCAGGAAGGCAGTGGCTAAAGCCAACAAGATGCTGGTTGTGTTGCCAGAGGAATCACCTCCAGGAGAGGAAAGGTGATCCTGCCTCTGTACAGATGGTTGGTAAGGCCATATCTGGAGAACTGAATGCAGTACCAGTGCCCATACTTGAATAAGGATATCATTTTACTGGAAGGGGTCCAGCACAGAGCAACAAAGATGATCCAGAGACTGGAAGACAAGACCTACAATGGGAGGCTGAAGGATGTTAACATGCACTCCCTGGAGGAGAGGGGGAATGGGGTAATATAATTGAGACCTTTAAATACTTGAGGGATATAAACAAAACTGGTACGGAGGGGTTATTTAAGCTGAGGGGAGGGAAGGACATGAGAGGACATGGACTGCAATTAGAGGGGAGAAGATTCAGGAGAGAAATGAGGAGACACTTTTTCACAGAAAGGGTGGTGTCTACGTGGAACACTCTGCCTGAGGAAGTGGTATCATGTAGGACAGTGGACAGTTTTAAAAGGGGATGGGTCAAGGTGAGGGGAAGGGTCACTGTGGGGGGAGGGGGAGGAAGGGACAGCTGCAGTTTAAGGGTGGCTAGCAGCACATTCAAGCAGCCTTGATAGACCATGTGGCCTGTATCTGCTATCAGATTTGTATGTTTGTATTGTCTTTCCAATATTCTTCCTGTTCTGGTGATTGTTCAGATGGACATCAAAGATCCCGTGGCACTTCTCAAAAAGAGTAGCGGAACTTTAATTTCAAAGAAAAACACAAATACAAAATAAAAACAAACAACAACACAAATGTACACATGAATTAAACCTAGGTCCTTAGAATGAGCTAGACACATTGCACTGTAGGTTAAAAGAGCATGCATATCAGTAGCCCAGTATGGTAGGCATTAGAATATTCAGGTACTCAGTACGTAGCAACTGTACTTCAGCAAACAGTGTTAGCCCTTATATAAGTCAAGAGTGAATAGAAGAGGAGTCCAGGGTCCCAAAGCTTGTGGAGTACAGCTTATGAGGTGCAGTGCAATAATATATGTGCTGCAGTGCAACAGAGCAACAGTACACCCATCTTGTAGTCTCACGCTAATGAGGCAGTGTGGTCAGCCAATGGCTGACTCCACAGCTGACACCCGCAGTGTGACACTCTTGATGGCAACAACTGATGTCAATTACCATTTTCTCTCCTTCAAACTCTTACCTCCCCTCCCAGCTCTACACCCTCACCTTTCCCCTGTATTCCCTTTCAATTGACACCCTGTGCAAATCACCTCCCCACTTTTTACCTTCCTAGTGTCTTACCCTGGTGTCTGTACTTACACCTATTCATTTCCCTTTCACAAACCCATGGCTACAGATGTTTCATGATGCCATCTTACATGTGCTGTTCTGGAACTGAATACGCTTGCTCTGTATAAATGCAATGTGTTCAACTGTATATAGTGTTTATATGTATGTCTAAATACTAGGTGTTTAACTGTATTCATACTTGTTGATGACCTGGTTGTCCTTCTCAAGTGTACTTGGTGTTTCCCTGTATATGATAATGTCCTTCAATAGTGAATGTGTCCTTTATTTTATGATAACTGTTTAGAAAACTGGACTTTTGTGAAAATGAGCAGTTTTGCTCACATACCTTTCCAGTATAAAATAAATAAGCTTGAAACTTGAAACCTGAAACTTGGTGCTACGGTGCTATGGCCCTTAACACTCCAGGCCACAGCACAGATGACTGCTATAGGAAAAGTGAGCTTTGAACAAAATGGACAAGCCCTACCAATGGAACAGAAGGATCTACCTTATTAATGGATTCGCAGCTGAAGAAAGGTCTGGTCATTGGAGGAGGGTCCCCAGCAGTGGCCACCAAAGTGTAGAGGCTGTCAGTGCAGAGAATGAATGTAGAAAATGAAGGATACCTTTGCAACCTGAGGATAAGAACCATGCCAAGTCTGTTTAAATTCTGTGGGCTTTTTCTAGCCCTGACTATGGAACAGAAGATATTGTCTGATTGGTGGATTTGTGACCGGAAGAAGGGGGTCATCAAGGAAGATTCCCAGGTGGAGCCAAAGAAGTGTAGAGGTGCTCAGTGGAGGGGGAGAGCTGTCAAAAACACAGGCAACCCTCACAGCCCCTGGATCTGCTACCGAAGTTGGTATGCAGAGTGAGGATCAAGACTGTGCCAGGTCTATTTAAACTCCACAGGCTTTGTGTAGCCCACAGAACAGAAGGAGCATCTGATTGGTGGATTTGCGACTAGTAGATGGTCTGGTCATCAAGGAAGATCCCCAGCTGTGACCATCAAAGTGTAGAGGAGCTTGGTTCTGAGGGAGGGCTGTAGAAAACACAGACAGTCCTTGTGACCACCTGGCCTGCTCCAAAAGTTGAGGTTCAGCCTTTCACACAGTTCAAAGGACAAGAAGGTATTAACAAAGGATTTAAAAATGTAAACCCATTCCTGGAGTGCCGTAATGCTTTTAACTCAAATACTTTTTTTTAAGATCAATGTTTTAACATTTACAACAATGATTGTCTGTTGTACATGAAGTCTCATCCATTACCTTGCCCATTTTAGAATGCTGTCAGCCAATCAGAATGCTCCATTTCAAACCAATGTTTTATAACTAAATTTCCTGACTTCAGAGACAATGATCAGTGCTGTAACAGAAAATAAAATGAGTATGCTATGGGAAGACTTTAAGCCTGAAGTTAGATTGGGTTGAGCAACCACATCACTCCCCCACCAGGCTTTATTAGGTAGCTCACCCCGGGCCTTCCCAGGATTAATTTATTTTTGCCCCACCATCTAGCCCTCCTCCTTCTCCAGTGGCACATCTCTCTTACCCATGGGCTTCTTTCTAAGCTACCTTTAGCTGACAGAATCATCACCGTGGCACCTTTGGAGGGGGGCCCTCCTCTAGGGTTCCTCACATCATACCCTAATAGGGTGGTATATCCCATGGATAGAGAGGCAGAAAGCCACAACATAAATCATATTCACAAAGTAAGTAAAGTCACACAAGCATCTCATTCAGTTGTGGCCATCACTGGAACCTGGTGTAATGATAACCATGACTGGGAGATGGCCATACTTGGCTACAACATATTCAGAAGAGACAGCGCAGGCAGGAAGGGAGGAGGAGGAGGAGTGGCACTGTATGTGAAAAATGACATAAGGGCCACAGAGATCCAGGAGGAACAAAATGGGGGAGAGATATTGTGGGTTAAGGTGGAAAGGAAAATGGGGACAGCCATCTGCACAGGTGTGGTCTATAGACCACCAGCCCGGGAGGAAGAAACAGATAGGGAGCTGATGCTAGCCATCCAAAGGATGGCAGACAAGGGTGAGGTAGTACTGGTTGGAGACTTCAATATTACAGACGTGGACTGGAGCATCCCTGCAGCAGCATCAACTACGAGCAGATTTATCCTGGACTCCCTTCAGGGTGCCTTCCTCAAGCAACTGGTCATGGAACCAACTCAGCAGAAGGCAATACTATACCTTGTGCTCACAAACAGGGACAGTGTGATGGGGGTAACAGTGGGGGAGCACCTGGGAAACAGTGACCACCAGTCATTGTGGTTTTAAATCACAGAAAGAGCAGAACCAAACCACAAAAAAACACGTATCCTGGATTTTAGGGGGCAGACTTTGGGAAAATGGGAGATACTTGAAAGAGGCATTAAGGGAATGAGACAGGAATCAGGGGTTGAGGAACAGGGCAGTATTTAAAATGAGGATTACAAGAACAACAGAATTATGCATTAAGCAGGTTAGCAAGAGGAAAGGAAGAGAGACCATTATGGTTTTCCAAAGAGGTAGCAAAGAAAGTGAAAGCCAAAAGATTACATTCAGGCAATACAAAAGACACAGGCAGAAGGGGATAGGGAGAAGTACCAGGAGAAGCAAAGGAGGCAGGGAGGTCAGTAAGGAATCCAAAGCTCAGACAGAAAACACATTGCAAAATCAGTGGGTAGAGGGACAAACCTTTACAGGTACATAAGGGAAAAAGAAAGACAAAGGGAGGGATAGTGAGCCTGAAGGGGAGGATGGGGGCTGTGGAGGATGACAACAGTGAAGCTGACATATTGAACAGGTATTTCTGCTCAGTCTTTACTGAGGAAGAGGAGGGTAATGGGTCTGAAGGGAGTACAAGGGGTGAGAATGGCGCAGAAATGGACAGAAGTCCCTTTACATGAGAAAGGGTCCTGAAGGAACTGGAAGTAATAAGAGCTGATAAAGCAATGGGACCAGATGGGTGCACCCAGTGGTCCTAAAGAACTAAGAGAGGTGGTGGCTGAACCTCTGGCTATCCTGTTTAGCCGATCACTGGAAACAGGGGAGGTACCCAAAGACTGGAGGACAGTAGATGTAGTCCCCTTATACAAAAGTGGGAACAAAGAGGAAGCAGGCAACTACAGACCAGTCAGCCTCACCTCGGTAGTGGAGAAGATCATGGAAGCACTACTGAAGGAGAGATTGGTGGAACATCTGGTTGTCAATGGAGTACAGGACCCAAGGCAGCATGGTTTCACCAGGGGGAGGTCATGTCAGATCAATCTCATTGAATTTTTTGACTGGGTGACTAGGGAGGTGGATCGGGGGGGCAGTGGACATGGCCTATCTGGACTTCAGCAAGGCCTTTGACACTGTGCCACATAGAAGACTATTACACAAACTGGGGAATATGGGTGTGGGCAGGACAGTAGTGTGGTGGGTAGGTAACTGGCTGGGTGGCAGGACACAGAAGGTGGTGGTAAATGGCTGTCACTCCACAGAGGGAAAAGTGACCAGTGGGGTACCACAGGGGTCAGTGCTGGGACTGGTCCTATTCAACATCTTCATCAGTGACATTGCGCAGGACCTAGAAGGCAGAATTTCACTGTTCACTGATGACACAAAGCCCTGTAACAGAGTAGACACACCAGAGGGTGTAGACAGAATGAGAAGGGACCTGCAGAAACTTGAAGAATGGTCAGGGGTTTGGCAGTTGAAATTCAATGCAAGGAAGTGCAAGATAATGCATATGGGGCACAAAAACCCTGGCACAATATATCAGTCAGGGGGTGAGGATGTAGCATGCACCAAGCAGGAAAGGGATCCTGGGGTTATCGGCCTCTGATGACCTCAAGGTAGGGAACAGTGTGACAAGGCTGCAGGTAAAGCAAATAGGATGCTGGGATGTATAGGCAGGGGCATCACCAGCAGGAAAAAGGAGGTCATAATTCCAATTATATAAGACACTAGTGAGGCCCCACCTGGAGTACAGTGTACAGTTCTGAGACCATACCATGTAAGGACATAGACAGGGTAGAGAAGGTTCAGAGGAGGGCAACAAAGATGGTGCATGGATTGCATCACAAGTCCTATGAAGACAGGTTGAAGGAACTGAACATGTACTCCTGGAGGAGAGGAGGAGAGAGGATATGATAAGACATACAAGTATCTTCCAGGGAGGAACAGGGTGCAGGAATACACTATTTTTAAGTGAAAAGATGTTCCAGGACTAGAGGGCATGGAATGAAGTTGGAGGAGGACAATTTAGAGGAAACATGAGGAAGAATTTCTTCACAGAATGGGTGGTGGACAAGTGGAACACCCTGCCAGAGGAAGTGGTGGGGGCTGAAACAATCACGGGATTTAAGAATGCATGGGATAGACATAAAGGAATTCTGGAGGTCAGGGGTAAGGGGCAACAGGCTTCTAGGAAAACAAACTGAACTTACAAACTCAAATGGGCAGACTGGGTGGGCCATAGGCCCTTATCTGCCGACACTGTCTATGTATCTATGTATCTATATATCGAACCAATTGTTGTTATGAACAGAAAGCATTTTTATTGCTTGAATGAGAAAAATGGTTTATATGTAGTTGTTGCTGCAGGTTACCTCACAATGCATGGGCAGATTTTATTTCATGAGTAGAATGCACGATATTAGGCCAAGGATTCCTGGCTGGTGCATCAACATCCTAATCATTTTTATAACAAAATGTGTTGCAATTGAACCTTGTGGACCAATCAGGACCCAGGAAATGACACTCCTAAGTATATATTTATTTCTTTATCATGTAGAACTGTACAATATTTGTACTGTACAATGCAATATCTGTAAATGCAAACAGTTACTTTTTTGTCTAGCTATACAGCCGATGAAAAATTGCAGCATACAACAAAGAGGCAGAGTTCATATACATGAGCCAGGGTTCAGTATCTTGACCCATACATTGTAAATGCAGCAACTAGCTATCAACTTTATCATGCCAGGGGCAAGAGAAAGAAGACAATTCAATTATTCACAACATAGTATACTAACAGGATAGGCCTGAAGGCATATTTAATGCAACTGGCTGCAATGGCACACTTGCTTTGCTTCTTATCCTCTGTTTTCATTTTAAAACAGACAAGCTGATTAAAAAAAGAAATTAAAAAAAATATGCTGTATCAGTTTTTTTCATCTCTGTGCACATCATTTAGTATTGTAACTAACAGCACTGTGCTCCACATATCTGTGTCTCTGTTTTTAACGTGGTGGGAATCATGGTGCCTTTGAGGAAGCATGGGTTTTCCAGTCAAGCATATAGGGATGATGTAATTAATCAGAACAGTAGTGAAATATTGCAGTGGCAGGCAGATGGATTCCTGTTAACAGGAAAAGCAAGCCTTCTTTCATCTCCAGTTCATTTCGCTAGTTGCTCTGCAGTGAAGATCCTTCATTGCTTGTGTTAGATTCAGGCTGTTCTGCCGTGTGCAGGGAGAAGTACACTAAAAAAAATGAACTAACTGAAAATGACACCAATGCCGCAGGGAAAACACTGGAAAATATCATATTTAAACACAATTCAGCTACCATTCTTTTAGATTTTCCACATTGCTGATCCTCTGTATTTATTACTAAGAGCATTTGCAGCCAAGTATGTCGCTTAAACTTCATTTGTTTCTGTTGCTTTTGTAGACTTAAAGTCATATTCCCCACTGCTTGTGGTATCACAGTCTACTATAATAGGACTGATAATAATGTCACAAGCAAGAGAGTTTGAAGAAATATGGAGAGGCGCAATCATTCTTTTGGAAATAATAAATACAATTGGGCAGATAAAGACTGCAAATGTGGTAATTAAATGTTAAGTTATGGCTAAATATTTTGCTTTTCAAATTCTTTTCTGAGGTTTAAAGTGTTTAATGCTGAGGATTCTTGACTATACAAAGACAAAGCTGACCTCCTTTGCAGAGTTTGGAAAGTTGCTTACTTCCTTTCTCTCTGTACTCTATGTTTACTTATAATTAACTGTATAATAAATAAAAAATAGTACATAGGTAACCATGAACAACAAGACTGTATTTCTAAGGAGAATTTCTGATTACATCATAGACCTTGAGAAGTTCTTGATGTCAACAGAAACCTGAGATGAGAACACATGTGTTGTATGCGCATGGTTACCCATCTGTTATGTTACTGATTGATTGATTGACTGATTGAAAATTTCACAGATTACCTTTGAGCACAAGTGCTCATTTACAAAGATTCCACGTCCAATACATATAATCACTGAAACATTACAAGTACAGTAAGAGGTTCAAAAGGAACTGCATTCAAGTCAGGCTCAAAGCAGTTAAGGCAGAACAACAGCATACAGTTTTGAAAAAAATCCATACAGATTGTTGTGTAAAAAGGCATTGGTTATACACAGTCAGAAACTGAATTAAACTGTATAGTAATTAGTCAGGCTTGGGACTGTGAACAAACTGCCATCTAAAAGCTCATGTCTACCCTGATTCAAGGTGTCTTGTGGTAAGTTAATCTACCTTGAGAGAGAGGGAAAGAAAGTAATTATTTGTGGAACCTATTGTTTAAAACAAGTTTCTTTCCATTTCTGCAGAATTACTGCTTCCTGTACTGTTCTTGTATTATTCTGCAGTATCTGTGTAATTATCTTGAAATATTAAAAATATTTTATATACAGTATTTCATGCTTCTCTGACTTAATCCTGTGGTGTACAGCTAACCAATTCTTAATTGAGAATAGCTGTATCTCTGCCACTGAGGAGAAGGCTACAGTTACCAGAACCTATTTCTAAATTAAGTATTCTCAGCTGTGACGGAGAGGGGAAGATCATGTGATTTTGAGATTCTGTATATAATACAAGAGGGCATCCACTTCAACTGATAAGACAGTCATTTAATTATATTAGGAGGAAATACTTCTTCACCTTAAGGGTGATTAAGCCATGGAATAATTTACCCTTGCAAGTGATCATCAGTAAGGATAAATCACAATTTAAATCAAGACTGGATAAACACCTGTTAACAGTTTAATCTTTGACATATTATTGAAGCTTAGAATGTGAGCATCTATGGGCCATCAGGCTCTCTTGCTCTCAATATACCTTAGTATGAACCTTAGTAGTATTGAGTAAGGAGTACAATGCTGTGTAGTAATGGCTCTGAACGGATGTAAATCTGGAAATTCACCAACAGAGAGTCTAAGCTGACTGGTGGAAGCTACTGAATTGAGAAAGCCGGTAACAGTGATACAGGCTGAGTCTGGGATAGACCAATCTTGCAGAAACTCCAGGGTCCTATGTGTTATGCACTGAACTATGTGGTTTTAAGAAATTAAATACCATTCACATTTTACCGCATTTTAAAATTTTATCAATCTCAGATTCCCAACCCAAAGTTAATTAATGTGCCATTTGTGACAGGCGTCCATCAAGGGCGAGCAAATGTAAAATACTGACAACTTTGGTTGGCTTTGCATAGGACCCTGTATCTTCAGTTCAGCTTCAATACTTTGGCCAAAGACACTTCAGGCCCTTGATATGGGATCTATCAGATTTAAAATAAGGAAAATAGTCACCCCTCCACCACATCGCACCAATTTCAAGCAATTTTTAAATTTTTTTTTCTGTAGAAACATCCCACTCTGGTGACAATCCTCTTCGCTCAGTAAGTCCTTCTATCTGAATTACCGTCATTGAAATGGAAGCGCTTGGACAGTGATGATTGGTTTCCAGAGTAAGATGTTTTGTGGAGAAAACCTTTTTAAACAAAGAAAGAGGCATTATTTTGGGAACTGGGTGGGTATTAAAGATGGGCAAAGTGGCCAAAATCTGCTATGTGGAGCAATTCACGTATTAAAGTGGAATTCGCAGAGTAATCTGCAATGTGAAGCGGTTACTCTACCTTCCAATCATTATCATGAAGTCCATTAGAAGCATTGACTTTGCATTACTCCGCCTTTCCCCAACCACTTCTACACCAATTTTAATGCGAAGTACATTGTTTTCAATGTATTTCACATTACTTCACCTTGGTTGTGAGCTCTAAAGTGAATTTTGTAGTGATTCATGGGATTGCAGGTCACATGGGCTCTAGATTGTTCTGCACAGCCTCAGTTCTGTGTAGTGTGGGTCTAGTGGTAGCTGGAGACAGTTTGAGCTTAAAGCTGTGAGATTCAAACCCTCTAAAAACTGTTCAAAAAGCATTGTTGAGCCTTTTTATTTTTTGCTCATTGCTCATAATTTAGTACATCAATTGTAGGAAACCCTCCTGTGCTCATATCATTAAGTGTTTATTGTTTTTGTGTGGATTTTAAATGTTAATTTAGAACATTCAGTCTGTTTACTGACAAACACTGTTGAAGTGTGCTTGGGGGAAGGTGTATCTGTGGTGGAGGTAGATTAACTGGGAGAAAGGCAGTCTTTCTAATTGTTTTGGTTATATTTTTGTTGTATAACTGTGTTCATGTACACACAGTAATATTTTCAGTAATTTTTAACATTTTTTTGCTCATTGTTGTGATGTGCATAATTTCAGTTTGTTTAAAAGATTTGGTTATATTACTGAAGTTTTCAATTTGCTGCGCATTACCTGTAGTGTGCATGTGAGTGTGTGTGCGACGCATGCCATCAAGTCAGACACATTTTATTGTGGCACACGGTAATTGCAGAACTGTGAACCTGTTATCAGTCTGCATTATTTTGTACTGCTTTGTGGTATCTTGGTAGTGGACTGTTACTGCAGTGCACTGCCCACCCTCCCAACCCGCAAAAGGCCTAATTTATTTTTTCAGTTCTGGATTTGTGTGACCACTGGTTAAGGTGTTTTTGTGCCTGTGCAGCTGCATCTCTTTATAGCATGCAATCTGCATCTGTGCATTTGCATCTGTTTAGTGCCCAGTCTGCATCTGTAAGCCACAGTTGTTGTTTTTTGGATTCCCATTCACCCCAAATTTCAGAAATCACAATTTGTAGTGAATTTTCTGTGTAATCAAAAAAAATGCCTGCAAAGAGACGTGCATGCAAAGATGCTTCTGGCCATGGCACTGCTGCCAGTGGCAAGAGTGGCTTTGGGTGTGGTAGTACGCAGCAGAAGTGCATAGTTGATGCCAGTAAAGGGATTTCTCTATGTTTTTCACAGTGAAATCAGTAGTTTCAATCATGGTAGGAGTTGCTGTTGTCCCCGCTGGTGCTAGTGAAGTTGCTGATGGCATGAGTATTGCCCCAATTTCAACCCATGACAATAAGTTAACCAGTTTTCAAAATATTGTGGAGTCTAAAGCTTAATATGTATAACCACAAGGAAAGGAAAGGGGGGCATGATAGAAACTGTCAAGTACCGAAAGGGAATCAACAACGTACAAGAGGGTAGCATCTTTCAGAAAAAGAGATGTGCAAAAACAAGGGTGCAAAATCTGAAGATAGAGGGGGCTGGATTAGGGGCAATGTCAGGAACTATTTTTTCATGGAGAGGGTGGTGGGTGCAAGGATAAACAAAAACTATTGATCAATGTTATGGTGTGAGAGCAACAGTTGAAGCATGCTCATTATTTGGAGTTGGTGCATCTCCATGCACTCCAACTGCTGCTTCATGTTGCCAATCTGGTGGTTCACATGGTCCAACTCACTCCACATCAGGCACAGATCGACATGTGTGACAGGTATTTGTGCAGGGTTGCCACTGTCACCTGCAGGCTGTGGAGCAGCTGCTTGATACGTGGCCTGCCCTGGCTTGATACCACATGCAGATCAAGGCTGTGCTGCCACCTGTTGCCCAGCAGGACCAGCAGGTGCATTTCTGCCCTGTTTAGCAAGCTTGGCCTGCCAATCTGCACAGTGGTGGTTGTATAGGTGGGTGAGCTGACCACCTGTGCCCAGATGACTTCTGTTGCGGCCACAGCACAGCACCTCGCCACACAGACTGCACTTCACTACACTGGTGTCCGCAGGCAGTGTAGTGAAGAACTCCCACACTAATGAGCTGCGGGTAGGACTGGTCACAGGCAGGGGGGCCCCAGATGTTGTTGCCAGCTGCTGGTGGTGCTCAATTGGGGCCAGATGTGGGGAAACCTGGTGCTGCTGCTGCTGCTTCTGTGGCTGTGACTGCTACAGCTCCTCCCTCACTTCCTGCTGAGCCGTTGGTGCAAGGCCATAGCAGGTGATGACACTGGTGGGGGGCACTGGTAGGGTGCCACTGGAGGTGGTGCTTCCATAGCACCACTACCTCATGCCTCAGGAAGGTGACCACCAGTCTGGTAGGTGCTCCAGTTCAGATGCATGGTTTATATTTTTTGCTATCTCTCTGTCTCCTCTCAAACACAGCTCTTTCTCCCACACTAGGTAAAGCAAAATTGAAAGTCTTTCACTCTCTTGTATGCTTATTTTCCTGCCTGAAGCTTGCAACCTGCAGACTGTGAGCCAAGTGATCTGTGGGCTGTTACAATGCTCAATCACTCCTCCTTTAAAGAAAATAAAGTGAAGTAACGCAAAGTCATCATAACATGAATTGGGGAAGTACCGCATTTCAGTGGGTGCTTCGCATAGCTGTATGTCGAGGCAGAGTGGGCCATTTTGCCTCTACTTCACTAGCTAAATTAAACTTCACTGCATCTCTAGTGGGTATTACGAAGCTGTATGTTGGGATTTTTTTTTATTAAGAAAATCACAATTTATTTTCATTTGGGGAAGTTAGCTAAGCATAAGCTGATGCCACTTTTGTATTTGGTGAATGTATTCTGCATTTTTGCCTTTGATTCAGCCAAATTAAACTTTTAATTCACTTCAGATCACTTCAGTCTGAAGCCATGTAATTAAACAAAAATTACATTCTAGTCTTTTCCTGGTGGCCAGGGCTAACCTTTTGTCCAGCACTTTCTCAACCCTAGTCAATTTCCAACCTCCACCCTCCCCTTTCCAGACATTTAATTAAAATAAATCTGACTGCTGACAACGTGTCAGGTGCTGACTAAGATTTTTAAAACATAACTGTCTGGAAGAGTGGTAGAGGGTGGATAAGGTTGGAATTGCTTTAAAAATAAAGAGGTACTACTTTAGGCACTTGGTGAATACTATGCAGCTGGATGTGGGGTGGTTTTATTTTTAGTACAGTTGGGGGCTTACACAAGCTGCTCACATGCTAAAATTAGAACCGCTGTTATACCATAGCAATGACATAGCTACTGTGGTACAAAAACTTTGTGACATCCCTGCTGTGGTACTGAATTTGATAGTGCATGGAAATCCATGCCCAGCAGTCCCTAACCACACAATAAATTGGACTGTCATACAATTGGTATAGTAAATACTATAACTTTTAATATAAGAAGGCACATAGCAGATGGTCTGTGAGGTATAAGTCATTTTAAAAGATGCAACCTTAGGGTTTATGATCCCTGCAAACAGTACAATCCTTTCCATTCCCAGAAAGTGGCACAGAGAGAAAGACGGGGAGAGAGAGAGAGAGAGAGAGAGAGAGAGAGAGAGAGAGACTATTAAAGGCTTGAAAATGAGCCTTCCTAGGAAAACAAGAACCCTCCAGGGGTCTTATGTTTTAAAGAGGCAGCACTAGTACAAAATCAATTGGTGATTATGACCCATGTTATTGAAGGGGTGCAAGAGCAATCCAGTTAAGGGTTATCACTGGAACTGTAGCGCAGCTGCCCAAAAGCTAACCACAGTCAAAATCTGTTACTATCTTGAAGGTGGTGTGGGATGTGATTACAGCTATTCTTAATAAAATAGCCCACCAGAGATGAGTAAAAACTAATAACTAGGGACTTGTAGTGGAACTAGTGATATATGGCAAGTATATAAATAACTGACAGTTCTGCTATTTAATTGCCTGTCAAAGATCACGTCCCATCACCCCATAGCTCTATCACTGAAAAAGCAAAGGCAAAATAATCATCATGTGCAGTACTGTCCAGTAGCTAGTGTTATAATGTTTTAAAGGGATTTACCCAGGACAATTCAGTTTAGATGTAGCACCTTACTTTTAGTGGGGTCCTGCTTCTACGCATTTTAACAGCTGAATGGACTGGAGCACAGGAATGTTAGTGACTTGCTGATGGTCACACAATGAAAACTTCACTCTTGTGGGTTTTCACATTGAGATCATCTGTTTTCCAAGGCAGTGTTCAAACCATTAAACCACACTGCCTCTTTAGGGGTTAAGGGCTTAACAAGTATTTGGAAGTAGCAGTAAGGCAGATAGCAATAGGATGGAGAGACAAGGGTGTAATCCCAGTCTAGACAGTAGGTCATGGGTGGGGTAGGATAGTGTAGGGTAGGGTAGGAAAAAACTGGGATGACTTGATGTACCTATGGTCTTTTTGTGCTAACACTGTGTTTCTTTGTTTTTCAAACTTTGTTTCTATTGGGTTCTTCTCAAACACGTATTCCAATCAGAATACTATCCAGCACACTACTAAAAAATGAAGATTTGGAGAAAACAAAGAATTTCCCAGTCTAGTAAGAATACACTGAAAAAAAAGTACTTTATCTTATGAAATAAATAAAATAAATTCTGGGCAGACTGGATGAGTCAAGCGATCCTTTTCTGCTGACAAATTCTATGGCTGAAAATATGTGTGTCCAAAAAGATTCTTTCAAAACTGGTTGCATTTACTTGTCTATTTATCAGAATGGTATACTAGAATGTAATTTCCCTTTTTATGTGCTCTGAATGAAGTATGCATGTATGTGCTATAAGTGCAGTATGTCTGTTTGAAGGGATTTGTATCTTGTAAAATGTAATACTGTTTGCATATGTTTGATACTTGCTTCCCTATTTATGTAACCAGGTTTTTGCACACTAATGGTTCCCACTGAAAATTAATCATTTGGCTCAATACGGATTGTCCATGTTCATGCTTGAAAGAATAAAACAATTTACTACTGTTATTACTATTTGTTTCTATGTAGATTGCTTGGGCAAGATGGCACAGTAATATTTTACATAATTAAATATGGTACATAATTAGTGTGCCTCCTTCATGAAAGCTGTACAGAATTCTGCAGTACTAAGACTATATATTTCTGACAGTGGGCTGCAGGAGTTGAGAAAACAGTCATGGAGCAGGATACAAGGTGGTTCTTTCCACTAGAATATTGTGGAAAGTTAGCAAGGCCAGACTCAATCAATCAATCAATCAATCAACATCTTTATTTATCCAGGCGGGCACCATTGAGCAAGGCTCATTTGCAAGGTGGACCTGGTCATGAATACATCAAAGTACAGTACAGAAGCAGGTATACAAAAAGCAATAATATACAAAGAGGAAAAAGTATATACAGTGTATACAGTACAGTACAAGGTTGAAATAAATAAATAAATAAAAAACAGCATTATTTTAAAATTGAAGAAGTCAGCATATGTACAATCAACTATAGGCATACAGGGGCTATAAGCAGAGATCTTTTGAGTGAGGCAGCCGGCAACTACACATATAGGGGAAAAAGGCCGTGTATGGGGTGGCAGGTTGCCCCATTTACCCTATCCATTTCCTGTCTGCTGTCTACTCTACCATGTTAACCTATTCTGTATCCGGAACCCCCACACCACCTACTCAACTAGGAACCCTCTGTGTCTATCCCAAGCCTTCATGAATCCTGTAATTGTTTCCAACCCCACCACCTCCACCAGAAGGCTGTTCCATTTGTCTACCACTCTTTCAGTGAAGAAGTGCTTCCTCACATTTCCTCTGAACCTCCCTCCCTTCTAATTTCATAGTGTGACCCCTCATACTTGATCATATTTTCCTTTGGCAAATGCTACCTTCCTGTATCTTGTTCTTCCTTGTGATGTATTTGTATGTTTCTATCATACAACCCCCTCTCCCAGGCAGTAAATGTTCAATTCTTTGAGCCTTTTATTGTAGGTTTTCTGATGCAAGCCCTGCACCATTTTGGTTGCTCTCCTCTGAGTCGCCTCCACCTTAACTATGTCCTTTTGGAGGTAGGGCCTCCAGAACTGGACACAGTAGATGAGGCGTGGTCTCACCAGTGAGCTATACAGTGGTATTATCACCTCCCTCCTTGTGTTGTGATTCCCCTGCCTATGCATCCCAGCATCCTGCTAGCCTTACACACTGCCTTGTCACACTGTTTTGAAATGTTTAGATAATCTGAAATAATCACCCAAGGTCCTTTTCCTGATCTGTGACTGCTAGTGCCCCCGTGTATATGTTGCCCTCCGACTTTTGTGCCCCAAGTGCATTATTTTGCACTTTTTAGCTGCCAATTCTTTGATCGTTCTTCTAGTTTTCGTAGACTACCTCTCATTCTGTCCACTCCTCCTGGTGTATCCATTCTGTTGCAGAGTTTTCCTTCCAGGCCTCCAGCAATGTCACTAATAAAGACACTGAAGAGGACTGGGCCCAGTACTGATCCCTGTGGCACCCCACTGGTCACCTTGCTTACCCCAGAGTAAGTTCCATTCACCACCACCCTTTGCGTTCTGCTGCTTAGCCAATTCCCTACCAATTTTACAACCTTATTACCCACTCCTAGCCTCCCCAGCTTGTTTATCAGTCTCCTATGTGGAACAGTGTCAAAGGCCTTACTGAAATCCAGCTTTTTTGATGGGGTCATTGATGTTGTTAATGTAGACTGCAAAGAGGAGGGGACCAAGGATAGAGCCCTGGGGCATGCCCCTCAGCATAGGCTTTAATGAAGAAAGATCACCTTCAGCTTCAACCTGCTGTTTCCGTTCTCTGAGGTAGTCTGCAAACCAGCACATAGATTTATGGTCCAGGCCTAAGGTGCTTAGGGAGGAAAGAAGCAGGCTGTGATTGACTGAGTCGAATGCCTTACTAAGATACAAGAAAACAGCACAGACATGCTTCTTGTTGTCAAGGTCTAGGAGCCAATCATTGGTCACCTTAGCTAGGGCTGTTATAGTGCTGTGCTTTGCTCTGAATCCAGACTGAACTGGGTTTAATAGGCTTCTGGATTCTAAGTACACCCCTAGGTGGCCACGCACTATTTTTTCTAGTAATTTAGACAGAATGGGGAGGAGGGAGATCGGTATGCAATTATTTAGATCGCAGGGGTCACCTGCTTTTAATAGAGGGATGACATGGGCTATTTTCCATTGAGGGGGGAGGCTACACTGGGAGATTGACATGTTGAATAGGTGGGTGATTGGCACTGCAAGCACATGGTAGGCACATTTCAGATAGTATGGCTCTATGAAGTTGGTGCCTGCTCCCTTCCTGGTGTTCAGTTGCAGCAGTAGGTCTTCCACCTCTTTTACAGAGACAGGCAGGAGGGAGAAGGCCTCCTCAGTAGGTGGGGGGACTCATGGGTTGGTGGGCCCTGAGCTGTGTGGAGGTCATTGGCAGGGGAAGTATCAAATGCTAGCCCTGCCATTGCAAAATGGTTATTGAGGGCTTCCAATATCTCCGATCGGTTAGAGATAACGCTGCCACAGGACTTAATTTTTGCTGGATTGGAATTACCAGATGTGTGTCCAGACATGTCTTTTTAAAGTTTTCCAGAGCTTTGAAGGATTTCTTGATGCAGAGGCTAGCTCCGAATGATAGTAGGTGGCCTTGGCTGCTCTGACCAACTTGGTGCACTTGTTACGTGCTCTCTTAAAAAGACACCAGTCCGAGGTCATTCTTGCTTCTTCGGGCTTTTTTCCATAAAGTATCCCTTTCTAACAGGGAAGCTTTGAGCTCCGGCGAGAACCAACGGCAGGTGCTCCTGACCCACATCTTAACCAAGGGTGCATGCTTATTTAAAGCCTCAGTTAAAATATCATAAAAAATAGTATATGCCCTGTTAACCGTCTTTGCTAGGAAGAATTCCTGCCATCGTGGTGAATGTTTCAAGTCGTGGATGTATACAAACAAATCATAGTTGCTTTTGCACCTCTTGATGGAGAACTTTGCCACAAACTGTGGGTTGTGCATGGATCTAATGGTGGTGATTATACAATAATCGCTAATGTCTGAGAAAAATGTTCCAACATGAGAGAACAGATGTGGCTTGCTAACCAAAATTACATCTAAGAGGGAGCTGTTGTTAAGGTTCTTTTTATCTGGATGAGTAGGCTCGCCAATGAGTTGCACCAGCCCTAGAGTGTCACAAAAGGATTTCAAGGGAGCTGATACACTTGATAGCCAATTGTAGTTCAAGTCACCAAGAATAATGGTTTCCAAGGAACTGAGCCTCAGTAAGGAACTGAGGTGAGACAGGAGATGAGGCCCGGCAGAAGGGAGCCTGTAGCAGCCTATTACACAGAGTGCACTGGAAGGAGAAAGTTCGATCTTTAGCGTCAAGCACTCAAATTCATTGGGGGAGGATGATGCGTCTATGCATGTGGCTTAGTATTTGTCCCTTACATAAATTGCCACCCCACCTCCTTTTGATTGCCTATTCGCTCAGAAGAGTAAATCATTTGGGATACTGATTTCATTGTCTGGGGTGGCTGGCCTAAGCCAGGTCTCAGTGATCACTAGGATGTCAGGTAGGGTGTGGCTCACCCAAGCCTGGATAAGGGTGAACTTTTTCAGCAAACTACAGGCATTAAGATACATAAAAGGCATTCCTTTGATACCTGTCAGGTCTGATGGAGAAGCAAGGGTGTCTAATGGTCCTGGGTTGAGTTTGACATTGCCTGAGCACAATAGTAAAAGAAGGAGGATTCTTTTTAAGGCAGCGAACTGTAATTTGTAAACACTATTTTTTGTGCCATAGGGGAGGTGGTGTTGATGGGTAGGTCTGTACCCACTCCTGGTGTTGTACTGGCCTAGTGTTGTAGCCACTAGTGTCCTGGCAGGAATTTGCCATGAGTAGGAAGTCTCGCATCTGAATGGGGGAGTAATCTGCAGAGGCAGCTCAGGAGATGTCCCACTCCCCAGCAGAGAAAGCTGAGAAGCCCAATAGTCCAGAATGGCTACCTGAAAGGAGCTGTTGGATGCAGGACAGGGAGAAGTGCAAGGGTCATTCCACTTTAGGAAGGGATGAGGATTCTGAAGAAGTGAGCTGAGCTCTAGTAAAGCTAGTGACACACCGAGGGACCAGCTGTAACTTCCCATGGTAGATCTAAATGCCACAACAGATTTGTCTAGGTTTCTAGTAAAAGTCACTAGAAGCCTAGACAAATCGGTGAACAGGTGTCATAAGTTCAAAATCGTTTAGTTGGCTGAGAGGCGGTTTTGGTGCTGAACGTACCTGTGGAGCAACTCTTTGCAGCTGAGGCAGTGAGGTGGTTCAAGGTTGGAATCTGGTGTGGCAAGATTAGTCTGTAGCTTATTTCTGTTCTGGCCCTGCTCCACCAGTACAGAATGGGAGTGGGGACAGGAGTTCAAGTATTGCAGCCTTAGTGGATGAGCATGGTTTGGCCTGAGAAACAGGCAGAAAAACCCGGGGATGGTCCTCAGAAATAGAGGTATCCCAGGTCCACTAGAGCAGAAGAGGAAGTAGAAAATATAATGTGTTTCTTCTTTAACAGAAAAGACAGCTGTTGTAGCCCTCTAGTGGCTATGTAGTATAATTTGCAAATGAGAAAGAAGACACACAAAAAAAATGAAATTCTTGCTTTACAAAAAAGGATAGACCCAGGGTCAGCAGCTCTAATAAATATCTCTAATGAAGCAAGGTAAAGTGGAGACCAGCAGGAAGAAGTCAGTGAGACTGAGATCCTCCAATCAGAGTGTTGGTGCTGAAAATTCAGAATGTCCAAAGGTGCCAAATACCAATGTACCTCAGGTGGTATACGGCTTTTGACTGTTTCTGTGGATTTCTGGGCCCTGCAATGAACCATAGTTCGGAGGATCCCGGGAGGCAGTTTCTACAGGGGAAGAAAGCCTCAGGGTCTGCTAATTTGCAATAGCAGAATCATGGGTTGTTTCCCAGGACAGGCTTGTAGCTTCTCCTCTGGCGGCGAGGTGTGAGCCCCAGGTGGGCACGACACACCTGAGGGGGAGAGGAGAGGAAAGGAGATGGATTGAGTATGGGCAGGCAGGGAAGGTATGGTTAACTCAAACAAAGAAACAGGGTGGTCACTATTATTTGGAAGGAGGAGGCTAAACTACAAAGAGTGTAACAGAAACAGGGAGGAGACGTAAGTGGGTTAGAGGGCAGACAGGTGGCAAAGCGAGAGGCAAGGGTTGGGCTTTAAATTTAGAATGCTAGGCAGTACACTGAAAAGTCTGGTCAATTTAAAACTACAGCTTTACACAAAAATTAATCTAAAAAGGATTCAGCTGTTCACTTAGAATAATAGGCAGTGCAGTACAGGTCTAATAATCTTAAGACTCTACAGTTTTACACTCAGAATTAATTACAAAAAGGACTAGTCTGTAGTTTTAGGATGTTAAGGAGTGCATTAAAAGGTCAACTTAAAACTCTTCAGCCTTTTGCAGAGAATTAATTCTAAAGAGGGATGTAATCACAGTGCATTCAGAGCAGGTAACTCACTTGAAACAATGGCAGTGTAACATTGAAAGGCCTAAACTGGATTGATAGATGAGGAGAGAAACAGTGTTGGGGTGGGGCTTTCATGCCATTCTAGCTTTACAAAAAAGAACAATTTCTTTACAAAATAAAGAAAAAATTAAATTGTTGCTTTACAAAAAAGGATAAACCCAGGGTCAGCAGCACTGATAAATGTCTCTAATGAAGCAAGGTAAAATGGAGACCAGCAGGAAGAAGTCAGTGAGGCTGAGATCCTACAATCAGAGTGTTGACGCTGAAAATTCAGAATGTCCAAAGGTGCCAAATACCAACGTACCTGAGGGGGTATACGGCTTTATTTATTTATTTGTACATCGGTTTACAACCTTTGAGCCAGAGGCTCATTTCCAAAGGTACCTCGTCACATTGAGGACAAATACATAACAGACTTTTGGTTACAGCAAAATGGGTTACATAGTTAGCAAGTTCATGTGATTGCAACAGATAAACAGATAAGTCAGTTTGGTAACAATGGCACATTCTTGCATGATGGAAAGAGCAAGCAGCCGGATAATAGCAGTTCCAACAGCAGTGGGTGAGGATTTAAAAGAGGTGTGGTGTAGGTGCGGCCCAGCGGGCATTGTCAGGGCACAGAGAGCTATGCTTCAATTATAGACAGGTGCAGCTACGCATATTAAATAGTTGGCTTCAAAGTGCGGTTTTGAATTTGGAAATCGTGGGGACATCCGAGATGTGGGCAGGGAGCGAGTTATACCAGGCTGGAGCTCTATAGCAGAAGGACGTCTGTCCATGGGAGGTCCTAGATCTTGGGACTAGAAAAGTGGCCTTGCAGGAGGTCCATGTACAGACCAAGGGTTGGGCTTTGTGGAGGGAGGCTGTCAGCCTGGGTGGGGATAGCCCAAGAAGAGTTTTGTTTGTTATTAGGCACGTTTGATATCATAGGCATTCATCTAGATTCAGCAGTATTGCCATGTCATAGAGCTGGCATGAATGCATGAGCCTGGGGGCCCCAGTAATTAGCCTGCATGCCTTATTTAGGATGAGGCGAATTTTATTGAGGGCAGTCGTGTCAGGAGCACTGTATACTGGTAGGCCATAGTCAACAAGGGATAATATAGAGGATATAACCGCTAGACAGAGGGCAGCAAGGGGGAGACAGTTTTTACAGCGGTATAAGATACCTAGCTGCACATTAGTGGCTGAGGCAAGAGCATCAATGTGGGTGTGGTAGGTGAGGGCTGAGTCAAAGGAGACCCCAAGGTACTTGTAGGAGTGGACTTGCTCTAGTGGTTGTTTGGAGCAGGGGAGGATATGGAGTGGGAAGTTGCTGGCTTTGTTTTGGGGGTGGGCAAAGAGCATTGTTTTTGTTTTTTTGAGATTCATGACCAGTCTGTGCTCTTTAACCAGGTTTCGGCATTATTATAGGATTGCTGTAGGGAGTCCTGGAGGGAGATAGGGTTATGGTGGGCGGCAAAGATGACGGCATCATCTGCATACAGCAGAATTTTCCCAGTGCATGCACTGGGCAGGGTGTTAAGGTACAGTGAGAAGAGTAGGGGTCCCAGGATGGAGCCCTGAGGAACCCCTGAGCAGATGGGACAAGTTTTGGAAAGTGTCCCATTAATTCTGACACATTGGGAGCGGGCAGATAGGTAGCTGGTGCACCAGGCGAGAAGACCAGTAGAGAAGCCAGTGTGGCAGAGGGCATCCAGCAGGAGGGGGTTGGAGACAGTGTCGAATGCCTTTGAGAGGTCGATGAACACTGCCCCGGCTAGGGAGCCAGAGTCCAGTGAGGAGTGCAGGAAATTTGAAAATTCAACTAGTGCAGTGCTGATACTGTGTCCTGCGTGGAAACCGTGCTGTTCAGCGCAGAGGATGTTGTATTTGGTCAGGTATTCAGTGATTTGCATGGCAACCAGCTTTTCTCGGGCTTCGGAGAGGGGTGGGAGTATGGAGATAGGACAGTAGTTTCCAGCAGAGGACCTGTAACCACCTTTGTGAATGGGAGTAACAATGGCGGTTTTCCATGCAGTTGGGAATTGCCCCAGACAGAGGGATTTGTTGAGAAGGCTGGTGAGTGGGGCAAGGACCTGATCCAGTACCAGACGGAGAATGCTGGGGTCCAGGGAGTCATCGCCGGGACTGTTGCTTTTTAATGCTCTGACCAGGTGGGGTCTGGGTTCCTGGGCAGTTACCCTACATAGGTAGAAACTAAGGCGTTGGAGGACTGGGGCAGGTAGGGAAGGGTTACGGGTCAAAGAAATTAATGGGGAGAACAGAGCTAAGGTCTGTAAAGGATGTGTTAAGGTAGTTTGCAATGTTTGCTGGGTCTGTTACAGCAAAGGCCAATGGTGATCTGGGATGGGGAGGGAGTTGCAGCCCCATTTAATTGTTTGACATTATCCCAGAAAGTTCGGGCACACCCCCAGGAGGAGGTGAGAGTGGCCTGGTAGTGGTTGACCTTGGCTTTTCGGATGGCCCAAGTGCACTTATATTTTGGCTGTTTCTGTAGATTTCTTGGCCCTGCAACAAACTGGAGTTCGAAGGATCCCGGGCGGCAGTTTCAACAGGGTAAGAAAGCCTCAGGGTCTGCTAATTTGCAGTAGCAGAATTGTGGGTTGCTTCCCAGGAAAGGCTTGCAGCTTCTCCTCTGGCGGTGAGGTGCGAGCCCCAGGTGGGCACGACACACCTGAGGGGGTAATCGGCCTTTGGCTGTTTCTGTAGATTTCTGGGCCCCGCAACGAATCGGAGTTCGGAGGATCCCGGGCAGCAGTTTGAACAGGGGAAGAAAGCCTCAGGGTCTGCTAATTTGCAATAGCAGAATCGTGGGTTGCTTCCCAGGACAGACTTGTAGCTTTTCCTCTGGTGGTGAGGTGTGAGCCCCAGGTGGGCACGACACTGCAGTGGCAGGTTTACAAAACATATGAACATACAAACATACAGAATTTGCCAGCAGATAAATGCCTAGTGGTCTATCAAGTCTGCTCGAATGTGCAGCTAGCACCCCTTATTCTGCAGCTTTCCTTCCCCTCCCTTGACCCTTCCCCTTGCCCTGTCCCAGTCCCTTTTGAAGCAGTCCACTGTTCTACTGGATACCACTTCTGCCAGTAACGCATTCCACCTAGCTAAAAAAGTGTCTCCTCATCTCCCTCTTGAACTTTCCTCCCTCCAGTCTCATATCATGGCCCCAGGTGTCCCTTCCCTTCCTTACCTTGAACAGTCCCTCTGTGCCTGTCTTGTTTATTCCTTTCATGTACTTGAAGGCTTCAATAATATTCCCTCTGTCCCTTCTCTCCTCCAGCGAGTACATGTTCAACTCCCTCAGCCTCCTCTCATATGGTAAGTCCATCAGCCCCTTGATCAACTTTGTCACCCTGCACTGCACCCCTCCAGTAACTTAATGTTCCTCTTCAGATACTGGTGCCAGTACTGCACGCAGTGCTCCAGGTGTGGTCTAACTAATGATGAATACAGTGGCAGAAAAACCTCCCCTCTCCTCGAGTACATACCCCTTGCAATGCAACCCAGCATTTTGTTGGCCTTTGTTGCTGCCTTCCTGCATTGTGCCAAGTTGTTGATTGACCCCATAATGAGCACCCCCAGATCCTTCTCCTCCTCCTCTGTCTCAGCTAGCTGCTCCTCCCCCCAGCTGGCAACTCCTCCTTGGGTTTTTCACATTACCTCCTTGCTCTCCCAGCTAGGTTTCTTTGCCCTAGCCTCTTGCTCTGGGCCTTGCTGCAGGTTCTGGTTGCCTCTACTATGCCCAACTTTATGAGCTCCCACCTCTGGTTAGTGCCCATACTAGGCTGAATTCTGGCCAGTTGCCCTTTTACTAAAATGAACATGTAGTGAGACTTCCAGACATTCAAAATTCTAAGCAATGCACATTGTAGATAGAACATGGAATAGTTTTGTTTTATTTTCATAGATACACCATGTTTTGACCATGAAAGTCACTTGAACTTTAAATCATAAATGGGTCTGATCCACAGTTGCATGGGACCATTGCAAAATTATTGTATCCGTTATTTTGAGGTGTTTCATGTCCTGTGACCCCTTCTGAACTATCCACAAAGGGTGGTCACAGCCCTTCCCTGTGTGGTCATAGCTTTGCAACCATGCAGGGAAGGGGGTTGGAATTGTCTGCCAATTGTCAGTATAGCCATACATAGAGCATTGTGATCTTCACAACTTGTGGCTTCATTTTTGGTAATCACCGCTAAATAAGAGAAAATAACAAAAAGAGCATGGCGCTCACTGGTAAGTACCAAAATCATGTTTATTAAGCCTTAGAAAATGGGCTAAGAAATCTCTGGGCTCTGATTGGCTGATAGCTCTGCCAGGGTGGGCATCTTTCAGACAACAGAGCCCAGGTATTAAAAGTGCCAGTCCCTTCTGACCTCATTACCAGTATCGTTGGGCACTGGCAATTTTGAAATGGTAGACCTGCCATTTTTTCTCGCTAACCGAGATACGGGCCAGGTGCCCCCCCCCCATACCTTGCATAACCCTTCCCTCTAGCCCTATGTCTTCCATAACCAGCAGCAATCAAGAAAAACATTAATCTTTTGTATAAAATTACCCATTTCAGCAAAATAGCATTCTTCAACATGAGAGGGCTACTCACGTCCCCAGTTGCCCCAAAGACCGGCTGACGTAGTAGCTTCTGAAAGCTGGCAGTGCATCTAGATCTTCAGGGACTCCAACTAAGGAAAGCCCACTGCCACTCCTTGGATCTTTTCACTTTTCTATCTCATCAGTTTTAAATTTGGAGCCTACCGTGGTAGGTAAACGCGCTCAATTCACGTGTGTTACCTCGCTGACAAAGTCTGAAACTCTCGGTCGATCTCCCCCTGTCCATCTTACAGGACCTTCAGTGGTACATTTTTTTAATTTTTTGGGGAAAAAAAACTTGAAGCGTACACACACTGAGCCCAAACAAATCAGGGCTGCAAAATCCACCAGCGAGTATTTCTTTTGCTGGTGGAGTGTGAATGAAAGTTGACCACTTTAAAGTGATTCTGTAACTGTTAAACATTCAAACTGCCACTTTTTTTCTCTCTAAATGAGTCAGGACAAGAACACTAATTTCTCATCCTCCTGCAGCATTTGTCCGTGATATTCACTGTAAGC
This sequence comes from Neoceratodus forsteri, assembly GCA_016271365.2. NCBI lineage: Eukaryota > Metazoa > Chordata > Ceratodontiformes > Ceratodontidae > Neoceratodus > Neoceratodus forsteri. Next base: position 249,455,023 of record CM057450.1, on the reverse strand, counting down.
AGTGATCAGATCATCAAACTGATCAACAGCCAGTTAAAACTAATGAATCTAGACCCTGTAGGCATACAACACTATCAGAAGCGCGCCTCAAACAGACAAAAGAGCTGAATACTTAGAAAAATATTGTGAAGGAGAGATCATTTTTCATTATAGAACTGCTGAGGAGGGAATTTCCAATAGGACAAATGTACCTAGCTCAAAACAAACACGCAAGCAGAGGAACTATTTTATTACAAAACTCCCTTAATTTTTTTTTTATTAAAATGTTTAATTTATCTTATTTTTTTACAGTGCCCATTTTCTAAGCGCAATAATACCCTCCAGGGTGGGTGGTATTATGCTATACCGGACCTTCTGGGGGATATAAGGCCCTCCGCCTGCAGTGTCTGGCCTCATTACACCCCTGGGCAGTCCGGTATAGCACAATACCACCCACCCTGTTGAGTATTATTGCTTACCTAAAGTACACAACTGATGCAGGCATACCCTACATAGCACCCTACATATGGGGCAGGGGGATTGTTCTAAATCACAAGACTGGCCTTATAACAAGACATTCATGCATATTTATGTTTTAATTAAATCAATCATTTGACTTCTCAATAGTGATTGCCCAGGTGATACAAATATGTGAAAGCATTCATCATAATTTCTGTAAACAATGCATTTAAAACATTCATGGAATGATTAAAAAATCCTCTCATTTAGTGTAAAAATGTTTTTTTAAGAACACAATTTATGGCACATTTCAGATATGATAGTTCCATGATGGGAGAGCTTTAAGCCCAAGGTTCAATGGGCAAAGCAACAATGTCACTCACTATTGAGCTTAAGCACATCACTTTCCCTGGACGCCCTCAGGATTCATTTTCATTGTGGCCGGAGGTGCTGCTTCTCCTGTCCACATTTCTATTTGCCTCTCCCTGATTCATGTGCTCACGACTCCTCCAGCCACCAGCACCAGCACCAGCACCAGCTTGATACTCCCCTCCTTGGCTTGTTCCTCCTGCAGACCCCTCTCTCAGTCGCTGGCTCTGTGGTTCTCTCTATCATTGTACCCCCCCCCCCGCTCTGTATACGGCTCAATTCTGCCCTCTTGACGTTTCAGCTCCTGTCTCTCGGCTCTGTCATTCAACTTAGTGCTTGGCGACTATGGCAATTAGCTGCCCAGCACTTCCACCATATTTTCGGTCTGCCCTCCAGCTGTCCCTTACTCCGCTTCTCCATTATGACCTGTAATGCAGCTCGACCCCTGTCATCAGATTTTTGCTCCTTCCACTCTTCCCCTGCACCTCGAGTGGCCGTTCTCATCTCATTTCGCTGCTCCTGTGTCTCTGCTGCTCCTCCGTGACATTTTCACTCCTTCCTGATGCCTCTGGTTTGGGTGTTCCTTCATTCAGCTTGCAGTCACCCTGTGCTACGAGTGATGGATTTACTGCAGCTCGCAATTTCAGCACATCCCGCTGGATCACCCCTGCTGTCGGTTCTGTGCTTTCCCGTGTCTGCAGCCCTGCTCCTTGCTCTTACTTTGTGGTCCATTCAAGTAGGCTTAGTTTCAGTGTTTGAGTGCTGTTTTGGGAGGGATCCCGTTTGGGTTATGGAATCCATTTCACCTTTTTAATTGGCTAGATTTGTGGTCTCAACTGTGTGCTTATCTGTGCTATCCTTTGTAGTATGTATTCCTGTTGCATCTTTCATCAGTTTACAGATTCAGCCTCCTTCCTTTCGATTCCATGCTGATTTATTTTCTCCACTGATTTTGCACATGTGTTTTTCCGGGGTCAGCCTGTGTGTATGGCCTCTGGAGTTATGGTGCTCATTTCACCTATCTACCTCTTCAATATATGTCTATCCAGCTTTTTATTGCCCCTGCTGATCGCACCCCTGATGCCTTTTCTGCTCGATGACCCTTGTCTTGTCCCTTACTTCATGTCTGCTGTTCTGCTCACCCTGCAGCATCCCTATGGTCTTCCACTGTTCCCTGCCTTCACCTCCCTCCGCTACCCCATCAACTCTGTTCCCTCCATTCTGGTACCAGCTTCCATGGCTCCATTCCACCATTGTACCTCATCCATTCTCTATTTTACCTTCCTCGTCCTGGTACTTTTCTCACCCCAATCCACTCAATCTGACCAGCAATAGATATTTCTTTCGGTTGTACTGATCCAGAATCTTATGCCACCTCCGCAATCCGCGGCCCTCCTGCCACTTGTATTGGGTTCCTCTCTCTGGTCCTCCTTACCCATTCTTATCTCATCATGCCTCCCTTCCTGGATACATTCTGTCATCAGCTGTTAAGGATTTATTCTGATCATGGTTTCGCTCCTTATCATCCAATTTGCTTGTATTCCACCATATCTCACCTCAACCTGCTCATCTCTTTCAATCTATCCGTCGATATGCCTTGGCTGCTCCCTTCTAGCCTGCAGTGTCGGTCACCTTGATTCAACTCCATCTCCATTCCTGGCCATGCCTTCCTGTCCGTTGTCCATTGCTATGGGCTGGCTAGAGGCTATCCTTTATCATTCAAATTTCTTTTGCACTTCATTTCTGAATCTCCCTCATTTCGAGGATCCTGCTTCATCATATCAATCTATTCATTTCTGTCTGTACCTCCTTTTGAGAACTCTACTTGATCACATTACTCTATCAAGCGTATCACCCCTCTTGTTCGCATACCCTCTTGTCCCAGACATGCCTTCTTGGCTTCGCAGTGTATCTCCTTTCGAGGAGCCCCAATACTTGAAGCACTCTATTGACTCCTCTGATTTCTCATCACCAACATATCTGAATCTGCTTGTCCATATCGCATGTTCATGCCTTATTGGCTTCGGCATCTACTTCCCTACCTTTCTCGATCAGGCATACCTCTCTCTTGATCTAGTTCTTCCTGCTTCAGGTTTCATGCCACCCCTACTGGCTGCAGCTGTGGTACCGGCTCCTCTAGCCACCGCGTGGCTCTGTGACCCCCTCAGCATGCCGGTTCGCCTACTCCTGGTCCGAACACTTTGGCATCCTTGGGGGGTCTTCCACTGCCCCACCTCTCTGATCTCTCAGACTGTGCTGCTTGCATGATTTTGGATGCTGCCCCTCTTTCATTCACCTTTGACTATCTTATTATCCTGCAGCGCTAGAGACTGACTGCCACTAACTGCATCCTTCTGTGTTATCCACGGTACTAGTCTCTCTTGGGAGTTTGTCTAATTCTGTGATACATGTCTACCCCTTCCTAGTTTCCAGCCTCTCACCTAGTAGAATGTTGCACAGGCCGATTGTTACTTTCCACCTCTCTTAATGCTTTCCGATAATTCCCCTTGCCTGCCCCCGCTCTGAGGATATGCCGTGTAGTTCTGCTCACATTCGCCAGCTTCAACAGGTATGTCTGCTTCAACCTGTCTCTTCCTTGTACTATTTATATTTTTTCGACCGTGTTTCTCCTCGCCCTTCTCTTTCCTGCGTTGATACTTAGTGTATCTCCAGTGTTTTGTATGGATCTCGTTCCCCCTGTAGCCAATTGGCTTGGTCATCCCATGGTCCTCTGATTCCATTAACTCTGAGCTTCTTTCCTTCCTTCCTACCTTGCTTTCCCCATCAACATGTCCTGCTTCAGAGTGTTCTCTTTCTGCTCTTTCTCCTCGGCTCTTTCAGTAAGATCAGCCATCCTGGTTTCAAACTGGTCAAAGCTTCTTTCTCATCGTGTCAAGGTTTATCTGTTCATCTTCTTTGCATTCATGCCCTTCGGCCTTCCGTGGCTGACTCCATCTGAACATTCATTGACCCAGGCCTATGTGCCCCCCTCATCCAGCTCGCCTTCCTGCCCCCTTGAGGAGCCTTCCTCCTTCACGGAGTCTACTTGATCCATGTCGTCCATCACCGATCCCTTTGTCAGTGATCCTTCATTTCCTAGCCCCTCTGCTCCGTACTGCTGTTCTGGCCTCAACCTGCTCATCTCATTCAATCCCTCTCTGGGCATGCCTTAGCATGGTTTGCTGCCCAGTCTGTGTTGTTCCCTTGCCCATCTGGCCATGCCTATCCTGGATTGTGTACCGCTTACTCTGACTCACCCTGTGCAGTTCTCCTCCCATTCCGACTGGATCCTATGCTACTCTATTGCCTCCCTATCATCTTTCATCCTTTCCTACCTTGCTGTCCAGTGCCTGCCTTCCTTGCATCCATCGCCCATCATACCTCATCTGTTCCTGTTTCCTTCCTCGGCCTAGCGCTTATTTTTGTCCTGATCATCGTGGATTCTTTCCACTCTTGGCTTCCCTCCTCTTCGTATTTCATCCATTTTGCCTCCCCTTGATCACCTTCCTGTGCTTGCCCTCTGGTTCACAGACCCTCTGGTTCCTGATACACCTTCATGGCCTTGGTCTCTGTCTCCTTGCTAGGAGCACCATCGTTCATATCGCTCCATAGAGCCTGATACCTTTGTTCATGTTCTTTCCTGTTCATTCCCATCTCCTCTTCTTCTAGTTCCATATCGATTATTCAGGATTCAGTCATCATGGCTTCCCTCCGCGCTTCGATTCACTCATCTTCATTCTTCATCCAATTCAATCATTCTTCATTGTACCTCATCCAGTTTCGATCCTTGATCACTTCCCTTGACTTGCCTCTGGTTCAGGATCTTCCTTCTTCCCATCGGCATCTACCTCCTTTCAAGGTGCCTGATTCCTCTACTTCCTTCGTGCCAGTTCATTTTCAGTTCTTTCCTGTATCCTCCTCTTCCAGTTCAGTTTCAGATTTCCAGGCTTCCCTCTGCTATTGCTATGCTCTCGATATTCCTTTTAGACGTACCTATCATAATTCCTATGCCACCTATCAGCCGCGGCCATCCTGTCGCACATATCGAGTTCATAACCACAGTCATATCGAGTTCATATTCCAGTCATTGTTTACTCAGCATTACCTCAAATCTTATCTATTTACATCGCTTGCCCAAACATTCCTATCATTCAATTCTGTAATACCTCATCGACTACAACCTCAGGGTCTAATCATTCAGAATCTAATCGTTTACATCGCATAATCAAGCAAGCCTCTTCAACCTCAATGCCTGCTCACTTGCATCGCTAAATCAAGCACACCACTCCATCAAGCCAGTCTGCAGTATTATTTGTCTCCTCTTTAGCTCATCTGGAATATCCTCGTGAGCTCATATAGTTACCCATTGCTGCTCTGACTCATATATGGAAGCACTTCCATCCTTGCTCCCTGATCTACTATATCTCATCGACCACTTGAGCATACCCTATCTAGGTCTAGCAAGGTTTTAGTTTCATCGTTCCCTCGAGCATTCCATCATCGACTCTGATGCTACTCATTGACCACAACAACAGGATCTAATGGTTCACATCGCATAATCATGCCTTATCGACCTCAATTTCTACTTCCTCGCCTCACTCAATCAATCATACCTATTATCGATCTCACGCTTGCTCATCAACCCGCCGACTTCCTGCTGTGATCTTCATCAGTATTAATTTTTCCTCATATTTGCATTTGACCTGCGTGCAGCCTCTTGTTCCATCTTCGATCTGTGCTTTCCTTTAGGAATCTTCCATATTCCATTATTATCCTCACTACTCGTACCCCTCTAGTTACCGAACCTTTTCTTTCTAAAAAAATACATCCTTAATTCAATCATTGTCAGCCTGGAGGGAAGGCGACCTAGGCCTTGGATTCCCAAAGGTTTCCTCCTCCTCAAAGGGGGTTTTTCCTCTCCTCTGTGCCACTGGTCATAATATTAGTTAGAGTTAGTCGTTTTCTTCTTAGCTAGTTAGGTTCTGCTGTTGGAGGAGGCAGATGGTAGCCTGGCTCTTCCACCTCTCTCCCTAGGAAGTTAGCCCTTCTCACAGAATTCATTAATCACTTCACTCTTCGATGCTTGACAATTCAGGTATTCTTTTTGTGCTTCTTCCTAACCTACTTTTAGCTGACTCATTCATTTCCAGCACCTGTAGGGGGGGAACCCTCACTAGGGTTCCTTGCGTTGTACCCCTACAGGAGGTATATCTCACGGATAGAGAGGTGGAAATTCACATAAAATTCAAGTTACTCAAGTTACACAGGCATTATCATATCATATCCAGTTGTGTAAGCACATTGAAATGTAATTTAAAGCTAAAATGTTCTAAATAAAACTAGTTCATAAAAGCCTTCACAGACAGTCAGATACATATCTGTACGCTGACATATCTATTTAGTGTGTGCAAGGCTTAATTGTGCTATATACTGGAAGTTCAACTGGTTCTGATGGGAGTCAAAGCATGAATCTCACATAACTGCCTAAAACTGAAGTAAAGGATAGGTTTTAGTGGTGGCACAGGGTCACTGCAAGTCCCATATTTAATTCCACATGGAGAGCCATCCTAAAGAAATACTGGTATGTCTAAAATTAGTCAACATACTGGGTGGGATATTCAAAGCGGTTGCACAAGGCACAAGTAAGATGCGCCAGTGCAATAGCAGACACGCGCCAATGAGCGATATTCAGCGGGCGACAATGCACAGCGCATAACGCAGTGTGCCAATGTGCAACCCAAATGAATGCATGCGCAAGTGCAGGAGGCGTAGCCATGAATAAGTTGCACAGTGCAATATACAACAGCAAGCTGATGGTGCAAATGCGGAGCAACAGGGACATGTGCAGAGCAAAGTTGAGCCCATAAAAGGATGGAGCAAGCAAGGGATGGAGGCTTGTGCCCATGGGAGTAGGGGTGAGAGAGAGAGAGAGAGAGAGAGAGAGAGACAGAGAGAGACAGAGACAGAGAGAGGTCCAGTGGCCAGGCAGGACAGCAGCAGGGGTGCAGAACAGGCACAGAGACAGGACGTGCAATGGGCAGTGGGACAAGGAGTGCAACCCTGACTGTGCCTGTGAGCGTGAGCTGACCAGAGAGTGTTTGTGTGTGGGTCCCCAATACAGGAGTGCACACAGTGCATGGGCCCAGGCAGCAGCTCACAGCCAGGGTAGCCCAGGACATCAGCCGCAGAGGGGGGAAGGACAGGCCAGACCATGGCTAGTGCAATATTCCAGATGGAGGTTTTAATGAGGGGTGTGAGGAGGCAGGAGGCTGAGCAGCATGGCTGTGGAAGGGCCCAGCGGAGGTATGCCCTGAACAGGTGGTACCATGCCCGCTCCACTTTTGAACAGAACAGTGACACTGAGATTGTGGACCAGTACCGCCTGAACCAGGTGATTCTGAGGCAGCTCTGTGAGCTGTGCAGTGATGAGATGCAGGCACCCACAAGACGGAGCCACTCCCTGTCAGTGGAGACAAAGGTCACGGCCCTAATGTGCCTGCTCACCATGGGCTCCTTCCAGAGACCAACAGGGGACACCACAGGCATAACCCAATTGACCACATCACAGCTCCTAACACAGTTGCTCAATGCACTGCTGCCACATGCTGCAGAATATATCCACTTTCCCAGCACACAGGTGGAGCATACAGCAAACATGCAGGAGTTCCACAGGGTTTCACATATGCCTGGCATGCTAGGGGCCACTGACTGCACCCACGTAGGCATCTGCACACCACTGGGGCCAGAGGGGGTGGACTACATCAACAAGAAAGGCTACTCCAGCATCAACTGCCAGGTGGTGTGCGATGCCAAGGGTTGCATAATCAATGTCTGTGCCTCACACCCTGGAGGAACACATGATGCCTTCATCTGGCACCAGTTTGCACTGTGCCACAGTTTTGAGAGTGGGGACATCCCCACCAGCCACCTAGTAGATGAGTATGCCGCTGGAATGGGCAGCCCTGCACAGCAGGGCAGGGTTTGGGGGGAGATGCAATGCTGGGATCATAGGGGGTCTGTCTGTGTAGGTGGGGGGGCAGCCACACAGATCACAATGCTAACCCATCATGTCCCCACACAGGTGACAGCAGATACCCACTCAGGCCCTGGCTGCTCACGCCGTGCCGGCGCCCATCAACCCCAGTGCAGATTAGATGCAATGAGGCACATGCCAGCACATGGAACATTATCAAGTGTGTGTTTGGACTGCTGAAGGCACAGTTCTGTTGGCCGCACAGGTCTGGTGGTGCCCTATAATACAGCCCCTCGAAGGCTTGTGGCCTATTGCTGGCCTGCTGTGTGCTACACAACATGGCCACTGCCTGTGGGATAGCCGTCGAGGTCAAAGAGGGGAACAGTAGTGGGGACGACATGGACGCCGGGCCACACAGTGGTGGGCAGCCCCCCAGGATGACAGGAACCCCGGCTGCAGAGGATGGACCAGCAGCACCAGGACATCATTGCAGAGGAGCACTACAGTGCACACAGGTAAGTGAATGTGACCACACGCAGGGACCAGGGCACAGTATACATGCATGCCAGGCTGAGCCCCACAACAGACACGGCTGGAGGGCAGCTTTGATGGAAAGGGACAGCTCACTGTGGAAGCACCCCATACGGCACTGCAGACCCCACACACATGGCCCCACACACTTCCATGCACACAAGCACAGTCACATGTGCACCCACACACGCACACCCCAAAGCTGCCAATGGGCGTTTGTCAGATACTGAACACCAGTGCACAGTGGCGGCAGGTGATGTGATGGCATCATCATGCACAAGCCACAGTGGCCAGTGGCTGGGTGGGTGCGCACAGGGCAGGAATGTTGTGTGGGCCATGGACCACATGGCCCTCTTATGCACATGCACACATCACACCACTGTGCATACAAGGCTGTGGCAGGCAGCGGACAGGGAGGGAGGTGGATCATGACTGATGCACAGTTGCATGGCAGCCACAGACATGTGAACAGCCCCGCTGAGGCTGGCCAGCAGACTCAGGCTGTGCGACAGCCATAGGGGGTGTCATAGACAGTCCCCCAGGTGTGATGCTGCTGGTATGCGACCGGTCCCTTGCAGGCATCTGTAGGACCCCGAACAGGCCCGCTTCAGGCATGCCCAGAATGCCTACAGCAGATCCCAGTGATGACAATGCTGGGGTTGCATGACGCCGGAACCGAGGGGTGGAGAATGCACTCTGTGGTGACTGCTGCGGACGACCCTGCACTAGGGTGGCCAGTGGTGCTAGGCCGGCAGTGACTGCAGTGGTGAGCCAATCCAGGCCTGCTGTCATGTCCTCCTGCATGCATGCATGTGGCCTCAGCCAGGAGCTGCTCAAAGTCCCAGTCATGCCACCTTTCTGACTGGAGCAGCTCCATATGGAGTGCACGCACCCCTGCCATGACCAGCATCTGTTGCTCCATGGATGCCTGGAGCAAACGGGTGTGCTCAGTCAGATGGTCAGCACCCTGGGGGGCTTCGGCATTGCCCTGACCCATGGGAGTTGCGAGGCCCCATGGCACAGCCCCCCGCACAGGTGAGGGCTGCACAGCGGGAACCCCTTGGGTCTGTACTGTCTGTGGTGCAATGGCTGTGGCCACTGCACCCGGACCCCCCTTGGCACTGTCCTGCTGCTGCCCCTCCAGTCACTGTGTGCATGACAGTGCCAGGGTTGCTGCACCACCACCACCACACAGTATGGGCTTCATCGCAGGTATGTTGACCAGTTCCTCACCAGGCGGTGTGGCCGGAGAGCCGTCAAGCACCACCTGGGCACCAGCTGTGCTGCTGTGTCCAGTGTGTGGTAGGGGTGCCTCCCCCCAGCTGGCATCACTACTGTCCAGGATAGTGGACATGTCATCATCAGACCCAGACCCTGCCCCAATCAGTGTCTCAGCATACTGGACGCCATGGCTGGCATCCCACTGAAACATTGCCTGGGCCTCTTCCATGCTCCAGCCACAGGCATCAGGTCAGACAGTGGGGAAGGCCCGGCAGTGGTCCGGAGCCTGGACTCCAGTGGAGGTGTATGGGCGCTCCTCCAGGTCCATGTCAGCCCACAAGGGGGGCACCGCCACCCCTGCAGCTGCACGCAGGTGCTCAGGATCTGTAAGGGAACACATACATGTTAGTGCTGCCACCATGCACCTCTGCCCCATGCACTCTTCACCCCATCCCCATGTGCCACTGTACCTACCATGCAGCGATGGGCTCCCCCCCATCTGGAATCCACGGCATTGCACCACATGGACGCTACCACAAGCTCCTCCCGCGGTGTCAGCTGTGGCACCTCAGGCTGTCCACCGCCCGTGGTGGCCCATGCGGCATGGATGGCAGCCACCTTCTCCTTTATCTGCCTCCGGTCCATGATCACCTTTTTCTTGCACTCCTGTGCTGACCTCTGATGGCTGCCCTGCAGATTCACAGCCCTGGCCAGTCCCTCCCATGCCTCTGCCCTGGCCTGCGGGGTGCCTGTGGAGCCATTCAGAAGAGGCTCCTGGTCCAGGTAAACATCATACAGTGCATCACACTCAACCCTTGTGAAATTGGGCCTGCACCTCCATGCAGGCCCCTGCTCCTCATTCTCCTTTTGCACCGACATGCTCACTCCTGTGGGTGGGGATGTGTGGTTAGTGCTGGCTGCCACACATGAGGCACCACCCCAATCCACTGTCCCAACATGCCCGCTGCCTGGCGTCTTACCTTTGAAGGATGCAATACCGGTCTGATGCCTGTGCAGTTCCATGGTGCCTTTATAGCGCATCACATGCAAATGAGGGAATGCGCAACTGTAATGAGATGCAAATGCCTCCGATGCACTGCTGATATGCTGATCAGCTCATCTGCATATGCCTGCTGAATATTGTGGAACTGCCCATGGTGCAGTGGAGATGCACATGCACAAGCCATGGCACAACTGTATGACATGCGCTTTATGCATGATACAGCACATGCACTCACTGACGTACCTACGTTGGTAGCACATCCTATGCACAGTGTGCTACAGGCATCACAGTGGTCTGATGCTATTGGGCATTTGGGGCACGTGCACTGTACACCCAATGGTGCCCATGCACTATTGGCATATGGCCCATGGGGCACACCAGGTCCTATTGTGCACCATGCTATCCATGCCCTATTGTGCTGTCACGCACGGTGTGCTTGCAGACCTTTGACCCCTGCATGTGTCCCTTGACCCCGGGTGCCTCTGGCATGTGCCAGTGATGCCCCAGCTGTATCGCGCATCGGCAAGACATGCGTGATTGGGGATGGTGGCGCATCACCAGGTGTGTTGCTCATCCATCGCATGTGCATCTTGTGTGCTCACCAGTGCCATTTTGGCTCAGCAGTGCAGTTTGCAGGCATGCTCACAGGAGCACACTGAGATCGCCTACTTCAAGCCAGGTTGAGCTAGTCAACCTGGTGGCACCGGTGGAGCCACATGTTGGTTCCTTATATGGGCAGGTGCCCCTGGACCAGCCACGCACAGAGGTGTGGCAGGGGGTGTCCCAGGAGCTGGAGGAAGCCACAGGGTCATACTGTAGTGGGGAGCAGTGCCACCACAGGTACAGGGACCTGCACAGGAGGGATCCAGCCTGTCTGAGGACACTGCAGGCACGCATCTGGAGGGGTGCAGTGCCAGAGCCAGGTGAGTGCACATATCCATGACCATACCATGTTGCTGTTCTGTGGGGTGCCAGTGGGTGCCACACCATGCTGTCAGGGGTGGGGGCTGTGGCTTGGAATGCCACCGGCCATGGCAGTGCACCATAGGTGTGCTGTGCCATGGCACTGCCACTGCACAGGGATATGGGGTATGCTGTGCTGGAGGGGGGTGGGCCACGTGGGTTGCTGCCTGGTGCTGGTGTCTGCCTCTCACTGTCCCCTTACTAGGCCCTGAAGATTGGCACAGAGCCTGGATGGCAGGTGCCACTGCCAGATGGCAGCAGGATAGCGGTGGTGCACAGCAGAGGGATGCTGGCCAGGAGGGAGGTGCAGGTGGACAGGCACCAGTCAGACTGCAGCTTGCTGGTAGGCACTTTGTCAGTGTACATTGTTGTGTGGTGTAGGGGTGGGCCACAACCTCCCATGCACATAGCCATTATGGCCATGCATCGCCAACGTGGTCCATTGCACCATGTTGTGCCTTTTGCACATGTGTATGGCCTCTGTGGGTGGGCTGTGCATGCATCTGGGTCCAAGCCAGGCCACTGCCAACCCCACACAATGGCCATTTGCATGGCAGCCATGGCTGTGGTGTGCTGCGCATGGCTGGTGGTGGTGTGCAGTGCTGAGCATGGGTGTGGATGGTCGGGATGGTGGCTCGTGGGGCACGCATGCTGTGGATGGTTATCTGCCACCTACAGGGCACATGTCACCACTGTCCACTGCGCACAGTGGATGGGCTACAGTCGTGTGGGCATGCACTCATCCTTGTCCCCTCCTTTGTCCTAGGTGTCCATCAGGTGGATGTCCACACCAGGCTGCTGGAGATAATACTGAGCATCACCACCCCCACCCTAGTGGTGGCCCGCATCATTAGGCAGACCCTGTTCTGGCATCAGAGGTGAAGACAGATGAGGCGCCAGTAGGCGTGAACATCTTGAGGGGCCCATTGGCCTGCTTCAACCTCTCTTCCCCTGACCCCCCTCCCAATCCTCCAGTGTACCCTGCCTAACCATGACCCCTGTCCCCCCCTTCCCCAGCCTACCTTCCTGATTGTGGCCTCCCTGTTACCTGCTCCCTCTCTCCCTGTTCCACTGTATATAGTTTGTTGTTGTTGTTTATTTCTTTTAATACACTTATATTTTGGTAGCCATCCATGTACATGTATGCTTTGCAGCTGATGTATGGTGTCATTCTGCAGTAGTGTGCATGGTGGCTGTGTGGTAAGTCTGGGGTCGACTGGGGCTTGTGTCTGGTGGTCTGTGCCCAGTGGCCTGTGTGTGTGCCTTGGGGTGTACATGTGTTCCCTGCTGGGCTGTGTGGCCTGTGTGTTGTGTGCTGTCAGAAGGTGTGTTGTCAGCTATGGTCCCGGTGGCATGTCCTGTGCCATTCTGTGAGTGTTGCCCGTGGCTGCCCGCCAATGGCCATTGGTGTCACGCCACCTCCTTGTACTGCTGTGGATTGTGTGGTCAGGGTCTGCAGCTGTTCACCTGCCTTGCCCCCCTCCAATCATCACCTGTACCCTGGTGGCAGTGTGGCCTGCTCTTGTGGCCTGCTCCACACTGTGCCGGGTGCCCTGTGCTATGGCCCATGTGCCTCTGTCCCTTGCCTGGCCCATGTTGTACTCTTGCGCTTCCCGTCTTGCTCCATTGTGCAGCCCAGGTTGTGCGATGGCACCTGATGACTTGCTCCCTGGTGCTGCCCTTGTTGCATGATGGTGCATCCCTGTGATATTCAGCCGTCTTGCGCTGTCACTTGCCATTGTGCTCAACCTTTGAATATCGCATTGAATGCTCACTGGTGCAGTGTACATGAGCTGCATGGCTGTTGTGCCTGCCTCTGGTGCATTTCTGAATATCCCACCCACTGTGTATAAGTGATCAGTATGTGAAATGTGACCTAACATGAACAAATGCAGACAAACTCTGGTCAGAACCAATAGGGCTGCAGGAGGTGAACTTAGGGTAAAGCGATTGAAAATTACTAAAGTTATGAGCCTGCATTCACAAAATGTAACGTTGGCTCATAAAGGTGTTGTGTTTTATTATTTTTACACCAAATTGTCAACATAACCTTATTATGGCCCTGTGTCATGAAGAAGAGATAAGAATATTTTCATCTCTTGGCCTAAAGGTGATTTCGCGCAGGAACTGCAAAATCACCTTTTGGGATGCAAAAGCACATTTTGGCCAGGATTTGAAAAATGGCAGCTGTCACACTCATGAGGTACTGTAAAGATATGGCTATGTTATGAATATGGGGGAAAATATTGAAAATGGCCAAAGTTATGAGCCTGCATTCACAAAATTAAATGTAGGCTAATGCCTTTGTTGTTTTTCAATATTTGTATGCCAAATTTTCAACATTGCCATCTTGTAACCCTCACCTCATGAACAAGGGCAGAGAAAATGTTCAACTCCTGCCTGAAAAGGTAATTTCACACAGGGACTGCAAAATCACCTTTTGGGATGTTAAAAAAAAAATGTTGGCCAGGATTTGAAAAATGACAGCTGTAACATTCATGAGGTACTGTAAAGATATGGCTATGTTGTAAATTTAGGTTAAAAATATTGAAAATTAGGCCAACCCTGTGGTGCTGAGGGTTGAGGAGCTGGATGACATGCCTTGTGCTGTGTCCGTGACCCAGATACAGAATGAGCCTGGGCTGCCGGGGGTCAACAGGGGGTGAAAGAGGATTGAGCATCCAGAGGACTGCTCTCCTCACTCCGGGAAAGGGGACTAGTTGTCCCACTCGCTGACTGCCCTCTGGCAGTGTTTGGAAGGCAGTATGGGTCAGGAGGCTTGAAAGACAACATACTTATGTCAGAAGGAAGGGAGCGAGAAAACAGAATATGCCAGTGCTCCATGAGACCCATGATGGCCCAATCACTTCAGCAAGTCTGCCCCCCGCCACCAGATTTGCCATACGAGGGTGGCAGGGGAATGCCAGCACCCCACACTTGGCTCTGCTGAAGAGGGGGAATCAGCTGGGGAGCCTCAGGGGCAGATGAGCTGGGGGTCAGACCAGAGGATGTACCCCCTCTGAGGCAGGTCAGGGCCCCAGTGGAGCCTCTGGAAGGAGGTAAAACAATAATAATAATAACAAATATTGAAAATTACCAAAGTTATGAGGCTGAGTTCACAAAATTCAATGTAGGCTCATAACTTTGTTGTTTTTTTATTATTTTTACACCAAATTTTCAACATAGCCTTCTTATTACCCCCTCATGAACAAGAGCTGAGCAAATAATCAAAATCCTGCCCAAAAGGTGATTTTGCACAGGGATCTTGTGCAGGGATCTCAAAATCACCTTTCAGAGAGTAAAAAAAAATTTTTTGCCCAGTATTTGAAAATTGACAGCTGTCACACTCATGAGGTGCTGTAAAGATGTGGCTATGTTGTGAATTTTGAGGGGGGAATATTGAAAATTACCAAAGTTATGGACCTGCATTCACAAAATTCAGTGTAGGCTCATCAGTTTGTTATTTTTTATTATACAATAGCAAGGATTTTTCCTGCACTCTGATTGGTCAGTGGGTGTCTGGAACAGTGATGTTATTTAATAATAACATCACTGTATAAAAAAACCAAAACTTGGCCTGCTCTATTGACTAAGCATGAACATGATACCCGAGACTAGACTGGCAATCGCATAGAGTATCCTCCTTCCAACTCTTACCTATGCTGCCCCAACACTATTGGGTATAGCAAAACTTGACCATGCTAGACTACAAACATTGTACCATAAAATTGCACATTTCTCCATGAATGCTCATCCAAGGACCCACCATTGTGAAGCCCTAGCCTCACTCAACTGGCCCCCCCTGAACCATAGGCTCCAGTACCCCCTGTTAAGCTGAACGTATAAGCTTCTTGAAGTTGACCCTGCTGCAGGTCTAACTGGGCTACTTGCCCCAAAGCAAGCCAGCTGACTACTCAGGACTTCAGGCAAAAAACTTCTGGACCTGCCCAGGGCCAGCTCGGCAGCTGGCAGTAAATCCTTTGCCCATATCGCCCCTGCGCAATGGAACAAACTCCCCAGACACATTCAGGAAGTCCCTTTTCTGGCCACGTTCCAGAAATGTCTATGGGCACACCTCCTAAACCACAGCCTCTGCTCCTGCCCTGAAGGCTAGCCTACTCTCCCTTCGAGGCTTGGCCACAAAAAAAGCCAGTGTCCTAAATCTGTCAGCTGCCACTGTTGAACTGTGCTGTAAATGACCGCTCTCCTCAATGAAAACTGTATAATTGTATACTATCTTTGTATTAATGTACTCTATGTCCTGCACTGTTTCACTTTTATGTATTTGCACTGTTTTTTGCAAGTAATTCCTGGTTGCCCCTGAAAAAGGGACCTTTGGGGCCCAGTGGGCTTACCCGGTTAACAAACTTTTATAAATAAATAAAAATAAAATAAATAAATGAGTCCAGACACACATGACCTCATAACACCATTAGAAATCATCCAGTCACTCCATCGGTTACTGCAGATGTAAAGTGCTTCAAGTACTAAACTGCCAGCACACCCCCCGCACTGACTCACAGACTCGCATTCATTTCAACTGCTTAAAAGTGTAGACACATACAGTTCTACCCATAAGTAACACCTTGGTAGTAAAATAAAAGTTTACAAAAGCTCTAACAGTGGCTTCTTTCTCACTTGATATTTCAGAACAGCGGCCATTGCAGCACACATGCACAACTCCGCCATGCTCGCATCCTTAGCACATCCCCGCTTCCCAACCTGCCTCAGCTCACCTGTGCTGCCAAGGTCCTTCAAAGTTGTTCTGTCCTTTCTCCTGATCCCGGTATAAGTCAGACATGTCAGAAACTATACCGGGACAGCATAAGAAACAAAATGTAATAAAACTAAACTGGCAGCACTGATGATATGGCATGTGCAGTCCAACAGTGTTCTGCTATCAGCTCAACAGCCATCCTGAATCATGCACTCACTGCACTGTACAGTCACTGAAAGGCTGGTCCCAAAAAAAAAAAAAAAAACAGAAATGGCAAAACTGGCTCAATTAAACCATGGCCACGAAGAATTGTGTATGTCCATGTCACTGGCGGGGAGGGGGAAAGAGGAAACACAAATTGACAGAGAAAAACTGAAAAGAGGGAACCATGAACCAGCAGTACCACCTAGAGGGCTACTTTTCTTCATGGTTTCAATGTATGCCTTCCACACAATAAAAACAATACAAATGTCAATTAAAATAAATTGTTTTAAACTTTTTATTATTATTTTAAAATGATCCATTGTATTATAGCAATAAGGCTCTCCACGGTGTGTGTTATTGTGAAATAACGTCACTATTGGGGTGGTGGAAGCACTTGGCTTTGCCTCGTACTTTAACCCACCCCAGGAGTGACGTTATTACACAATAACACACACCCTGTTGTGCCGTATTGCTTAAATATTTCTCTACACCAAATTTTCAACAAAGCCTTCTTAAGACCCCACCTCCTGAACAAGGGCAGAGAAAATTTTCAACTCCTGCCTGAAATGTGATTTTGCACAGGGATTGAAAAATCATCTTTTGAGACAGATCTGCCTCATGACAGTGCAATCATTGATGAGGTGTGGTCCCAAAGAAGGCATATTGAAAATGTGGGTCCCAAATATGCACAAATGGACAAGTTATGGCACTAAGTTCAAAACCCCATTGAAATACATTGAACCGCATATCTGTTTCCACAGTTCGTGGTCCAGCTTTGAAGAGTAAAGACGTGCCTGCAGTCCACAGAAGATGATGGCACTGGACCCCTCCCCCATGGGTAAGTAAAGGTTTGGGGGTGGAGGGGACAATAATGGCACAAAATACATCAATGGCCTTTTTTCCTTTTGCAGGAAAAACAAAAATGGACCAAGGATTTGTTCACAACACTGGAGGATTGGGCACCCACAGTGCCACTGCTATTTTCTGGCTGGGTACTGAGAGGGAGGGTTGGGTGGGTGGGGCAGTAAAAAGTAACTGGCTGCAGGGTGCTGGATGGGGGGCGGATTCGGGATTGAGACACTGGGGATTGGGCACCCCCAGTGTCCTTTGATTCTCCATTGATGCTGTGATCCTACAGGGTATTACCGATTTTCTTAGAAGCAAGCCATACAGTGTAGAAACTCATCTGCAAGCATCAAAGTGACCCCTTAACTTATACTGAGTGTAAATCTGAGAACCTGAGGAAATAAAGGAAAAATTGAACATCAGATTGGTTTTCACTTTGCAGCTTAAATGCAGTGTCTTGCAAGGATGACGAATGATTTGGGTGTTGCATTCAGTTCTGGTGTTTAATTATTGCTTACAGGGATGGGAAGTATACCAGAGCATAATGACATAAAGTTACAATGGTGTTCTACAGTAGTATATGTAATAGATAGAAAATAATATAAGTGGTGGTCCAAAAAATGAAACACTATAATTGGAGTCCATCTGAATATTCCAGTATGTAAGAGAAGATCCTTCAAGTACCCATAAGAATAATTTGATGTCATGTAACTGGGAAAAAGATTATGGCCCTTCACTCCAGAAGACTAAATTGTTGTTTGTACCTGAAATCAACTGATGGTTTACAATAAATTGATAACTATAATCAATCATCCTTTAAGCAGCAATGATATATGTTCTACAGTTCCTATTTGTTTATATATCCTTTTTCTTTGGTGCAAATCAAGCTTATATAATAACCTTTATCCCATGAACATACTGTAGATTCTCTGAGTATTACATATCACAGAAAATCGTGTGTGCGTGTGTGTGTGTGTGTGTGTGTATGTGCGTGAATGTGTGTGTGTGTGTGGTGCGTCTGTCAGAAAAATAGGCTGGACTAATGATGGATTGGAGGGTTAGGGGTTAGAATCATCACCCTAAAAATCACCAGAGTTCCTTTAGATTAGCAGTTTATTTGCCCTGGAGTCCACAAAAAATGTATAGACCCCTCACACACACACACAAACTCATATATTACTAGATCTGCCCCGTGTACATTTTCAAAATGCAATAAGTGAAAATTACCTGCATTGAAAATGAATTAAAATGAAAAGATACAGCAATACAAATATACACATTTGGATTTTAAATACATGAAAACCGTAAATCATGATATGTGTGAGTCATGTTTAGTTCATAAAAGTTGTATTTAGAAACACAGGCACACACTCCACATTGATTGAGCACCTTGGTTTCATGCACTGCACTGCCTCTATTCACACTTACCATTGAACTTTAGATTAAGATACAAATGGGTAATCCATGCAGCAGTACAAAAGAAAAATCACTGTAAAGTCATTTGTGTTCTCTGGTTTCTTTTACTATGCAATCCTGTATCTGCTTATAATGACATTTTTGGATTTTAAACACATCACAATTGTAAACCATGATGTGTCTGTGTGTCATGTTTAGTTCATAAAACTTGCATTTAGAAACACACACACACACACACACACTGTGCAGATTGTGGGATTCAGTGAAATTGAAACTTTATGAAGCTTATTGGACGAAACCAGTCGAGGGGTTTGCATCCCTAGCATCCCGACTTGCTGTTGCTGCTAAGTGCTGTTAGTGTGCCTTGTCTGGTATCTTTTCTATTTTTTTAATGCACTTTTTTTCTGCACTAATAAAGTATGTACACAGGGGCTAGTCTTTTCTGTTTGCCCACATGAAAAGGAAAACACTGGGGCACGACCGTGCACTACTACTGAACTGTTTCCATTTCTATCACATCTGTTATACTACCTGCTCCCTGTAGCATAATACATTTAATTACACCTAAAGTTATGTTCCTTTCTGCACTAATGATGATGTGAGCAACTTCAGATCCTGACAAAGCACTGTAGCCATGTAACAAGGCAAGCCTTTGTTAGAGATGCTTTGTTTCACACTCCAGTACACAGATTGGGTACTTTGAAGCTGCTTTTTAGGTGGACATGCTGGCAGTATGCCCCCCTCAATTTCCCCATCCTGCAGACAGCAGTTAGACTAGGCAGCGCCAACAGCTGGAACACAAGGCAAAAGCAGGATGGGAACAGAAGGCTTGAGTGATACCGTGTCTAGAAAAAAAAAACAGCCACTTTCAACCCAGCCATCATCATTTCAACGCAGCTTATCATGAAACTAGAAACACTGGATACAGTTGCTTTTCTGATGTTGAGTAGACTATCTAAATTAAACAAACCCAATGGTATACTTATATATTTAACAGATTTTTTTGTCAAACATATGTCAAACCATTTGATTCCCCTTCCACCCCAGCAACACACATGAGCAAGCAGGGTACAGATATTCAGCAACAGCCTCCATTTTTTTTCCTCCCTTAGTTCTTACAGCTAAATTATTGCAAGAAGGAAACAAGTTATGAAGAATTCAGGCTTTCTTTAATTACGTGGCTTTGCATTAATTGATGTTTACTTTGCTGGCACACTGACACAGACAGAGGGAGTGTGAGAGAAAGAAAGCAAGCGGGATGTTCAGCAGAATTCCTGCAGTTTCCTCACTCTCTCTCTACATTTCTCTTGGATGTTTTTTTTTATTTATTTAAATACTAAGAACAGGAGCAAAAAGGCAATTTAGGCCCATCGCGCTCCTATGCTACATATAGTAGGAGAATGCCTTCTTTAAATTCAGAAAATTGTCCAAACTGTTTTTTAAAAGTATTTTTGTTTGGACTAACAATAACTTCTAATGGCAAGTTGTTCCATGGTCGGACAACTCTCTGAGAAAAATAGAATGCTCTATTTTTTGTATTAAATTTGCCTCCTCATCAGTTGAAGTGAGTGACCTCTAGTGTTGACAGATGATTGCTTAAAGTCCAATCCACTTTCTAGCATTAAATTGATATCATGAACGATATTCCATGTGAATGAAAGGTCTCCACTAAGTCACTGTTGTTCTAAAGATATTAGATTACATTTTGATAACCTTTCCTCATAAGTGAGTGATTTGTCAGAAACAACTGATTTAGTGACTCTTCTTTGAATTCTCTGAATTCTGTTTATATCTTTCTGCTTAAAGGGGTATTATAATTGGAAAACATAATCAAAATATGGTCTGACATATGCCTGACATTGACTTTGTTAATTGTATTTGTGATACGATTATTAAAATTAAAATTTGAATCGATGATAATATTACGATCCCTTTCATTATCTTTATTAGAAAATACTTTGTTATACAGATAATATTAAACCTTGGGATTATTTTTCCTGAAATGTAGAACAGTGCATTTAGATATAGTAACCATCAAGTTCCATTTTCTGAACTAAGCCTCTAAAATATTTTAATCTTTTTAGATGGTCGCACAATCTTCTGAAGATCTGCAAATATCTGATATTTTACAATCATCTGTGAATTTTATAATGTTACTTTGAATGTTGTGAGACAAATTGACTATAACAATTTGAAAAATTACAGGAGCCCGGCTCGATCCCAGAGGGACCCCACTTCTGACCAATTCCCAGACGAACTTATCTCCATCCACAACTACTCTCTGTCTTCTATCCTTAAGCCAGTCTGCTATCCAATATATGAATAGGGGGTTGATTTTGCAACTCTGCATCTTTTGAATTAGCACTCAATGTGGAACCGAATCAAAGGCTTTTTTTAAAGTCCAAAACAACTACATCACAATGAATTTTTCAGTCAAGTTTGTTGCTGACGAAATCATAAAAACCTACCAATTTCATTGATACAGAATGTCCTTTAATGAAACCATGCTGGTTGGAATCAATGGTAGTAACTGATGAAGCAATTTTGTCTTTGATATTTCTCTCAAGTATTTTACAAAAAATAGAAGTGAGATTAATCGGATGATAGTTATCAGGATAACTCATTTCTCCTTTTTTAAATAGATGCATTACATTAGCCTCCTTCCATTCAGATGGTACAAGACCTGATGTTAAACTTTTTTCATACAAGATCTTAAGGGGCAAACACTGATGCTCTTTCATTATAAGAATCATATCACCTGATATGCCATCTGGGCCAGGAGAGGACCCTTTTTTAATGTTATTAAGTTTGTTTTAATGGTATCCAAGGAGATGTCCATACTGCCCTGCATAAAACTCTTGTCTTTACTGATACCGGACGTGGAGTTACTGAATAATTTAGAAAAATGCAAGTTAAGTGCATCTGCCATTTCCTTTGGGTACGTAATATCCATTGAATTTATAATTACTGGTCCAACTTTAGATTCTTGTTTTTTTATTTAATTTATATAACTAAATAGAATTTTATTATTTCCTTTCTGAGTTTGAGCAGCAACATATATTTCTCAGTATCTGATTTAGCTTTTCTAAATTTTTTTTGTATTTTTTTGAAAGTTTTTAAATACAGAGTTTTTGCACATTTATTAGCAATATATTTCTTCAATAATTTGTTTTTCTTTATAATGAGTTTCAATAAATTTCTGGATAACCATTTAGGACGACACTGTTGTTTACTTCTCTTTATTTTTGGGCTCAATTTGGTGGCTGCATCTAGAATTATATTTTTAAATAATGTCCACATATCTTCAGTATCCTTGCCATATAAATGATCGCTCCAATTTATGTTAGCCAAATAGTTGCTTAAGGCATTTATGTCTGTTTTATGAAATGCAAATATTTTGTTACTTTTTCTGAGTGATAAAATGAAAACTGAAGATTGAAAATAACAGTATGATGATCACTGTTGCCTAATAGAGATGAGACAATGCAGTTAGTCATACTTAAAGGTTCATTTCCTAGTACATTATCTAGGATATTGGACCCATGGATAGAGATGCACAGAATTTAAATTCCGCTGGCAAACTGAATGCGAAGTGGGTACTTCATGTTGCCAATCCACTATGTGGAGTGGGCAATGCAAAGTGCTCACTCCGCCTTGTCATTACCACTCCGTGTTAAAGCGGAATGGTAATGTGAAGTAAGGTGAAGTCATTGTTTTTAATGGACTTCGTGTTTCTCATTATAATTCTAAGTGATTCACTTGGTGTTTCAGATTTGGCAGCCTCCTCACACATCACATGGCTTGCAGTACTGTAAGCCACATGATCTTTAACTAGGCAGGAAGAAAGTGAATCATACAAGCAGACACTTTTACTTTCTCCTGTGCAGACAGAGAGAGAGTAGTGTGTTTTGTGACTGCTGATACTTTGAGATCAGAGCGAGGAGGAGATTTAAACTTTGATTAAGACTCAACAGCTTTTTTAAAGCTACATTTTTTTGTCTTTTCTGTACTCTTTTTACATAAGTTGTTCTTTCTCTAAATTTTATTTTTCTTACCTTTATAAATAGTTAGTTGTTTGTCTGTGTGTCTGTGTGTGTGTATTGTGTGACAGTGTAAGTAGTAATTGCTTGGACTGAGGGAGCTCAGTAGGAGAAATGGACCAGGGTGAGGGAATGTCTGGGGCAGGGGTAGCTCTTGGAGAGAGTGGTAGTCATAAGCATTGTGCCGTGCACATGTGTGGAGGGCATGGGCACCCATTCCTGTTGGACTGCTCGATACTTGTGATTGTCCCTCCCCAGAAGCAGAACTAGCACTTTCTCCTGTCCTGACTCTGAGGCAGTTGAACCTCTACCACCACCAAGTCCAGATTCTCTGGAGCAGATGTGCCTATTCCCCCGGGCCCAGGTGTGGATCCCATCCCTGTTTAGCACTGTGACCAGCCAGCTGCCAGTTCATCTGGCCATCTCCTGCCTGTGCCTGGTTCTCCCCACACCTCCATTGTTTGGCAGTTTTTTTTACTGTGTGGAAGGGGACAGCGGTGTGGTCAAGTGCTACCTGTGTGAGGTGGAGGTGTGCTGTGGCCCCTGAGGGACTCACCTGGGGACTGAGGGCCAGTGCACCCATATGCTCAATCACCAGCAGTTGGAGTGGCAGGCTGCCACAGAACAGACCATGCCTGCACCTGCTGGCCATTCTGTGGCAGAGGGTGCAGCTGTGCATTGCAGCATCCCTAAGAAAAGGAGGACCACAGCAGCACCTGCTGCTCCACCAGCACCCCTTCCACCACCACCACCAGCAGGTCAGCCTGTAGAATGTGTGGACCCCAGAGAACTGTATGTAACACAGGATGACTTGACAGTTCTCTGGACTGCTGTTGAGGATAACAACGAGAGGGTGAGTGCTGCGGAGCAGCGGCCAGATCACATAGAGAAACATCAGTTGCAAATTATATCCATGCTGGAACTGCTGCTGGATCACCATGGGATCCCACATTAATTTTTTTTTCCTCACACCATGTGCTCCCCCACATCTTCCTTGCTGTGTTATAAAATGTATTCCTCCAACATCCCCAACCCTTGAATGTAATTATGCCCTTTTTTTGTTGTCTTCCGTATGCATGACACTTTGTATTCTGAGCAGTGCAAGTATACTGTACTAAACTGCATGTGTGCATTCAGTCTTCTTTCCAGTCTGTGTATGTACTGCAGACACTGTCCAACTCCCTGACTTAAAAACAAACAATAATGAGTACAATGGTGGGGTGGTGAAGCATGGAGAGATGCTACAAAACAGGCTTACAATACATCCAAGTAACTATTAAAAAAAATTAATGTTGTGATTCGTGACGTGATCATGAATCAAGATTTGTGACTGCATTTGTGACCGTGATGATGAAGAAACATGAATGCCTACTGCCTACGGCTGTACTTCCCCCATGAGCTGTAGCTTAAAACTCCCAGACTTAAAAACACGTATCAATGAGTACAATGGTGGAGTGGTGAAGCCTGGAGAGATACTACAAAACAGGCTTACAATACATCCAAGTAACTAGAAAAAAAATTAATGTTGTGATTCGTAATGTGAATGATCGTGAATCGTGATTTCTGACTGCATTTGTGACCGTGATGATGAAGAACGTGATTTGTATCACGAGTGACTCGTGATGATGGTCCTGACTTAAAAACGCATATTAATGAGTACAATGTTCATGCAGAATTAAGCACCACACCTGTCCAGTACTCTGAAGGGAAGTCAAAGAAACAACTGTGACTTAAGTTACAGATGGAGATTGGGCCCTAAAAAGATGCAAATGCACAGACAGATTAAGATTGCACTGTGCACTGAAGAGATGCAGACACAAAGGCACAACACCTAACCAGTGCTCACCACCAGAAATTCAAATCTGGAAAAGAATACCTTTGCCAGTTGGGGCAGGCGGGGGGGGCAATGTACTGCACTGCTGCAGTAGCAGTCACTAGTACTAGTACCAGTAAAGATACCTCAAAGAAGTACAAAAATCACACAGCTGCAGTGGATAGCAGCTTCACATTGCTGAAATTATTATGTGGCACAATAAAAGGTGTCTGATTTGATGACACACGTCACACACATACTCACACACACACTAAGTAATGCATAGCAAATTGAAAACTTGTGTAATATAACCACATGTTTTAAACAAACTAAAATTATGCACTACTGCACCACAACAATCAGCAAAAAAAATGGCAAGAAATATTGAAAATATTACTGTGTGTACATTAACACAGTTTTACAAGAAAAATATCACCAAAACAGAAAGTACTGTCTTTTTCTCCAAGTTAATCTACCTACACCACAGATACACCCCTTCCCCAAAGCACACTTCCACTGTCTCTCAGTACACAGACTGAATGTTGTACATTAACATTCAAACTCCATACACAAACAATAAATGCTCGATGATATGAGCACAGCAGGGTTTCTTATAATCAATGAACTAAAGTTTCAGCAAAAAAAAAAAATTACTCAAAAGGGCTTTTTTAACAGCTTTTTGAAGGTTTGAATTGCAGAGAGCTTTCAGAGCAGATTGTCTCCTACAGCTTCCTACACACACTACCCCAAACTGAGGCTGTGCAGAACAATCTAGAGCCCATGTGACCTGAAATCCCATGAAACACTGCAAAATTCACCTTTGGAGCTTAAAAACAAGGCAAAGTAAGGTGAAGTACATGGTTTTCAATGCACTTCACCTTAAGAATTGGTGGAGTAGTGATTTGGAAAGGCGGAGTAATGCGAAGTCATTGTTTTCAATGGACTTTGCATTACTCATTAATAATGCAAAGTACTCCGCTTTGCGTTGTGGAGCATTCCACGAATTCACCTTCACTCCATGAATCACTCTGCTGAGCGAATTGGGGCCACTTTACCCATCACTACCCACGGGTTGGGGATGTTACAAATTATATTAGATTAAGCTCTTCACGTGTTTCCAATAAATCTTTTGCACTTTGGGATGAAGCTGATTTGTTTGCCCAATTTATATAACAAATTTAGAACTCCAAGAAATATGATATTGCCTAAATCAGCTGCAGCTGCTATTTCTGGCATAATCTCATTTAAAGTTTGTTTCTGAGAATCAGGAGCCCTGTAGCAGAGGCCTAGTATTATATTTCTATCACTTTGATTTTTTACACTCAGCCTTAATGACGCGACAGAACTTGATTCTGATTTAATTTTATTAGAAATGTTACTCACATTTAGAGCAGAGTTTATAAACAGTGCTATTCCCCCACCCCTTTGATTTTCTATGCTTAAATGAAACAGTGTGTACCCATTAATAGATTCAGTACAAGCTGTGTCTTTAGGCCACCAAGTTTCGATAATGCCAATTATATCAGGGTGATCAGATTTTATTCTTGCAACCAACTCATCAAATTTGTTGCTTAAACTTTGATCATTTAATAGTTGAATATTTAGATAATCCTTAGACATTTGTTTGAGAGAGTGTTTACCTGAGCTAATCACACTTCCCTCCCCCACTTCTATTAGTTTAAATTAACAGATGGAACATGGTTTTGAAATTGCTGACGGGTTCATTTACTACAAATTTATTTAAATATAAACTGTCCCTAGCAAATAATTTTAGTTTTTATTGAAGTCTCTCCAATGATCAATAAAAGTTACATTTTCAGAGGCACACCAATTACGCAGTCTTGCACTGATCCACTCAATGGTGTTGTTCTTTTCTTGCCTTGCATGAGGAATCAGAAGTATACCAGAAATAAAAACATTACAATTCTTAGATCTGATAGTTTTTCCTAACTCTATGATATCCAAACAAATGTCTTTTTCATGAGAGTAACCCACATTATTAGTACCCACATGAACGATGACATTAGATGGTTGAGTTCTTAAAGTGTCAGTTCTTGCTGCAATATCCTCAATTTTTGCTCCAGAAAAGCAGTGGACTAAGGATTGATCGTTATCATTGTTACCTGCATGTGAGTTTACATACCTAACAATTGAGTCACCAATGATAACAGTGGGCAAAGTAACAGCAAGAGCACCATTTTCATATATTGACTCAAACTGTCCAGTTGTTAGTGGAGCAAATCTATTACTGGTTTCCAAGGATTTACTTTGTACACTGTACGAGGGAAGGGATTTATGCTTTATTCCACGAATACTGCTCTTCTCCCTTTTTTAAATTTGTGTTTTAGGATGGATTCCCACCTTTTTCTGTCTCTATATCAGAGAAAGGCTCTCTACCTCTTTTACTGGAAATATTGGGGACTTGAGTAATAGAGGCCAAGGGAACTGAAGGCAAATGAGGATAGTCTTTCTCTCCTTCATCTAGATTAATTTGGATGGCAGTACACATGCATCTTCTGAAGACATGCTTTGACGATTACAATCCTGTAAATGATTTGCATTTGGTGTCCCTATTACACCATTCAGGGAAATGAGGAGACTTCTAACCATGCTGCCCACAAAGTGTTCTAATTCCATAATCTATTTAGCTTATTGTAACTCTTTAGATAAACTGAAAATGTTCTCCTTTAATGCTACTATTTCTAAACAATAAGAACAATTTGTCACCATAGCCGTGTTATAAGCACCGGAAATGGTATGCAATACATGCTTGCAAGAACCACAGATATCCAGTTCAGGAGCAGAAAGTCAGGAGGCACAGCAGATGTGAGCCACACTTGATTCTCCTCCCCCCCAACACACACAAGCAAGCAGGGTACAGATATTCAGCAACAGCCTCCATGTCTTTTTCCTCCCTTTATTCTGACAGCTAAATGATCGTAAAAAAGAAACAAGTTATCATGAGTTCAGGCTTTCTTTAGTTAAGTGACTTTGCTATCATTTAAGTTTACTTTGCTGATGCACTGACGTAAAGAGAGAGAGAGAGAGAGAGAGAGACAGAGAGAGTGCTGGATGTCCAGCAGACTTCCTGCAGTTTCCTTACTCTCTCTCAGCATTTCTTTGTGCTGGCTTTGATTTATTTATGAAGCTGCTATTCAGC
Organism: Neoceratodus forsteri; assembly: GCA_016271365.2. NCBI lineage: Eukaryota > Metazoa > Chordata > Ceratodontiformes > Ceratodontidae > Neoceratodus > Neoceratodus forsteri. Next base: position 249,427,329 of record CM057450.1, on the reverse strand, counting down.
TGAACATGTTGGCAGTGTGCCCCCCCTTCCACTTCCCCCATCCTGCAGATGGCAATTAGACTAGGCAGCGCCAACAGCTGGAACACAATTCAACAGCAGGACAGAAATAGAAGGCTTGAGTGATACCGTGTATAGAAAAACAAAACAGCTGCTTTCAACCCAGCCATCATCATTTCAACACAATGTGCCATAAAACTAGGAACACTGGATACATTTGTTTTGGGTGTTGAGTAGACTATCTAAATTAAATAAACCCAATAGTATACTTACATGTTTGACTGATTTTTTGCCAAGCACATTTCAAAGCATTTGATTCACCTCCCTCCCCTCAACACACATGAGCAAGCAGGGTACAGATATTCAGGAACAGTCTCCATTTCATTTTACTCCCTTAGTTCTCACAGCTAAATGATTGCAGAGAGGAAACAAGTTATGAAGAGTTCAGGCTTTGTTTAGTTATGTGACTTTGCTTGCATTCCAGTTTACTTTGCTAGTGCACTGACACAGAGACAGGGATCGAGAGAGAGAGAGAGAGAGAGAGAGAGAGAGAGCGGGACGTCCAGCAGAATTCCTGCAGTTTCCCTGCCCTAAAACAAATAGTGATGTGGTACTGCTGCAGTGAATACAGACAGCAGTGTTATTCACCTACAGTGCAGCGGAGATTGTGTTGTAACTCCACAATATTGATAGTTCGGAAGGAATGCACTGAGTCCTTTTTTTGAAAACAAGAGGTCTGCAGGGCTCCACCCACTGCAGCCCTAAAAAAGGGGGTGAGGTTGGGGGGGGGGAGAAGGAAGAGAAGATAAAATAATTAAGAGATGGGGAAAGGGCAGTAAGGAAAGAATGTGAATAAATGGAGGGGGAAGGGGTAAAGACAACCAATTAAAATGCTACATACTTTCTGACAATGTGATGCGGGAGTCAAGAGAACAGTCATGGAGCAGGACACAAGATGATTCTTTCCACTAGAATACTGTGAGAGTTAGCAAGGCCAGATGACAGTAAAAGGTTTACAAAATTATCATGTACTGAGAGTCTCAGATATTCAAAATTGTGAGCAATAAGCATTGTAGATAAAAAAAGGAATAGCTTTGTTTTGTTTTCATGAACTATTTTCTCAACCAGAAAAGTCAATTGAACTTTAAGGGCCTGATTTCAGAAGGCTGACACAGGGCTTGCATTAAGCCTTCTATCCACCACAGTGTTTGGTGCAGCAGTGCAAAACCCCTTTGATGCAATGCAGCCCGATTTTACAATGGTTGATGCAGCTGCAAAATTTTCCTCACTTTACAGTAGCTTGCTTCAAAGCTTTGGCATAAGCCCCGTAACATGGGTCCCCCATAGGCGCAACGTTAGACCATGAGGGAGCTGGTTTAACATGCTGTGTTTGGTACATGGGACATGCATCAATTTTGCAGTAAGCTTCACTGCATAACTGCAGTTGCTGCAAAGTATGATTCAAGTTTCCCCTTGTGTCAAACTCTCTGACGTAAGTCCCTTGCGTCACTCTAAAGCCCTTCTAAAATTGGCACCTATGACATAAATGGGCCTGATCCACAGTCACAAGGGACCATTGCAGAATTATTGCATCCACCGTTTTGTGGTGTTACCTTGCCTGTGATCCTCCCTGAGCCATCAACTAAGGGTGAGTGGTCATAGACTGCTTTGCAATCTTTCAGGGAAGAGGGTTGGGATCGGCAGCCAGTTCTCAGCGTATCCATCCATAAAGCATCCTGATCCTCACAACATGTGGTTGCATTTCCTGGCAACAGCCCCCCTAAATTAGAACAGCTAAAAGCAGTTCAATGGAATGTCACCAAAGAGCACTGAGGATTTGAGAAGAAAACAAGGGACACAAACTGAGAGACTGAATCAACACACACACACACACACACATGATCAGATGGGAAAGGGGTTTTGGAGGGGGTCCACTTGATGCCAGAGAATGGCAAATGGGCTGGGGTTTGAGATGGAAGCCATTGGATAACCCAGAACACTAGAAAAGGCCCAGAATACAATGATCAGCATCTGCTACAAAGTGACCCAAAAGTACAGGTTGGGGAGGAAAAGCTAGGGGGTAGCACTTGTACCCACAGACACTGTGAGTAACACTGTGCTGTCTTCATCAATCATAGGTATTGTACCTCCATTCCTTATTGGTTCAAACCCTACTTGTAGCAATTAACAACTAAATACCTTCATTTGCATTGTGCCTTAGTCACTGCAGGGACTCATCACCCCAAAAACTAAGTAGGCCATTTCTGCATAGCCACTGAGTAGGTAGGCACAATGGGTCACCCATTTAAACCCCATTTTGTGCTCACACACCTAGCAATTGCAGAAGGTAACAATGAAAGATCATGCAAAACTCACTCAAGGCATAGTGCTGCGGCAATCAATGACATGCTTCTGATATTTACAAAGATGATTCTACTGGAATTGATAAAAGGCATCGGCTGACAAAAATGGTGGCAGCAGACTGGCCATAGCTCTTCCACTGTGAAACCTGAGAGGCATGTGTTCTCTTGACTGTTCCTCTCTTTTTCATTCCCTTTGTTTTATTTTTTGTTTGTTTGTTTTTTTTCTTTTTTGCTGACTACAGTGACAGAGCCCTCATTGTTTTTGTTTGGGGTCCAGGCAAAGCCACACATTCAGATAATAGAGCAGCACAGTACAGATGACAACGTTTTATGCAGTGCTGCCAGAATGGATGCAGCTAAATTATTTCAGGAACAGAAACAAATGCTATGCCATCTTTGCCGGCCCAGTGGCACTGAGGGATGAGGCGCTGGATGCCACATCTTGCACCACGCTGGCGACCCGGGTTCAGGAACGAGCCTGGGTCATCGGGTGTTGGCAGGGGAGGAGAAGGATTAAGCATCTTTAGGACTGTTCTCCTTCTCCAGGGAGGGGGTGAGTTGCCATTGGTGTACCGGTGGCCTCTAGTGGTGGCTGGGGTCAATTGCAGGACACTGGCAAGACTTGGCGGACGTACTTGGGCCGACTCCTGGAAAGGAGTGCATGCGGTAGCACATGAAGTCCTGACCATTGGTGTTATTGCACGTCACAGTTGTTAGAGAAGAACAGGGAAAAAGGGCACCAGTTATGGCAGCATTATGGCTGTGTCCGTGGAGGGACTTGCTTGGTGCCGAGAGTACGTGGCAGTGCTGGATCCAAACCTGGTGGTAGAGCATAGGGGAGCTCTTCACCTCCCCACCGGGGGGGCAAGCCACAGGGGTAGCTGCTGGACCGGAGCAATGGAGCTGAGGAGTCCTCGGGGATGGCGGCCAGAGACCTCAGGAGGATGCCTGACATGTGAGGTAAGCAGTCTGGTGGCCCGAAAGTAATAACAAAAAAAAATGCCATGCAACCTGAAGTTCATGTAAGAAGCTGAAGGGAGGTGCAACTAATGACTGCTGCCTCTGACATGTGTGGTCCAATCAGTAGGCTGACAGATGCTGGCATGGTAGTGGACCATCTGAGACCAGACCAGGTGTTTCAACCATCTTGAGAGGAGCTCCTTCCCCAGTATCAGTACCAGCACAGCAAGTATTTTACTGTAACCTAGTGAGAGACAGACATCCAATAAACTCCAAGGGATACTCTGACTATACTTAGTACAAAATTTATTTTACAGGCACTGGGTCAGGTGGTGGGAGTCCACTAGAGATGAGGGAATATTACTGATGTTGTTGTTGGTACAAGACCAGCTTTACAGGCATCAGGTAAGTGAGGGGGGTACCACTGGACTACCAGCTATCTATGTGTTGTATTTTTACAAGGAGTGGGAGAAGAACCATTAGACTACCAGGGATCCATATGTTATATTCCTACTTGGATCAACTGAGGGGGTGGGCCACTATTAACACAGTCTGTGCTGTTAGTACTAGAGTTTTGAAAGTATTAACTACTGTACCACTGCACTGCTAGCCTGTGTGCACTTCCAAAACTATTCAGCTGTACCAGTTCACCCAATACATATGCTGACACATTCATTTGCATGAAAACTTGGGCATCATTAACACTCATGTGCTAATAGTTTAGTGTCATGTTCACTGTGCCTTTAGGCATGTTTACATGAGGGTGAGTGGTGTGTTGTACTCTGCACTGCTCATGCGCTCCACACTCTACCCTACTGCTACTGTGAATTTACATGGCAGCAGTTTACAGCACACTGCATCAGTGCTCACTCTCTTTTAGCAACATGGACTGGAAAGAGCAGGGGGTGGACAGGACTAATGGACTGAAAGGGGCACAGAAATGAACAGGAAGGGAACCAGGGTAGGCTGGCAAAAAAGAGTGGGGAGAGACAAATGAGAAAGGAATCAAGAATGGTTGCACTCCAGATTCGGAGAACATTTGGAAATAAAAAACGCGCAGTGTTTCAAATGGTACTGAAATTAAAGTCTACTGCTAGGTTGGCTATACCTCTATTGACTCATAAGAAAGGAATGCACTGCAAATGTAAGAATGGGAAGGGAATAAGGATTGGAGCGTGGGACCAGAGGGATGGAATGGCCCTGTGTGGACTAGGAAGGGATGCAGCACAGCTTGTCACATTGTGTGCAGGGCTGTACTTATGTGGGCAGAGTAGTCTGTTTAAACACTAGCAAAAAATCCTGCATTGGTACATGAATACACAAAAACACTGATCGCTCTGTGCTGCGTTGGAGCAGAGTGCAGCCATCTGCAATATTCCACCTTGTGTTTACGCTGTCTGACCTGCACTGATACAACTCATCTGCACCTCCATCAAAGGTACAGATCAGTGTAAACAGGTCTTTCGAATAGGGGACTGGTCATGCCTACTGCCCATCAAGTATGAAAAGCACAGTTAGCATGGCACTAACAGACCGAATAGTACCTTTGATTTATTTATTTTTTTGCTCCTCCCTGGACACCCCTGACCAGCCACTCCTTCAGGCCTCCAAGGAGCACCTGTAACCACTCCACCCCACCCCACCACCTTCCATTGCCCCTATTTGCAGCCCCCCAGGGTACCCAGCATAGCTCTTCATTGGGTGGGTCCCTCCTTTACAGGGGGCACCCTTAGGTGCAGCTACATATCCCAGGTGCTGGGTCAGTCCAGACACTTCCGGGGTTTCTGTGGTGACAGGGACCAGTGTCCATCATCCAGTCAATCGGGAGATGAGTTTTTTTCCATTCGCTGACTTCCTCATTCCCTCTACCCTCATTAGGCCAATCATGATGGCAACTGGGGTCTAGAATACTGTGGGAGTTAGCAAGGTCAGATTGCAGTAAAAGGTTTACAAAATTATCATGTACTGAGAGTCTCAGATATTCAAAATTGTGAGCAATAAGCATTGTAGATAAAAAAAGGAATAGCTTTGTTTTGTTTTCATGAACTATTTTCTCAACCAGAAAAGTCAATTGAACTTTAAGGGCCTGATTTCGAAGGCTGACACAGGGCTTGCATTAAGCCTTCTATCCACCACAGTGTTTGGTGCAGTGCAAAACCCTTTGATGCAATGCAGCCCGATTTTACAATGGTTGATGCAGCTGCAAAATTTTCCTCACTTTACAGTAGCTTGCTTCAAAGCTTTGGCATAAGCCTCAAACATGGGTCCCCATAGGCGCAACGTTAGACCATGAGGGAGCTGGTTTAACATGCTGTGTTTGGTACATGGGACATGCATCAATTTTGTAGGTTTCACTGCATAACTGCAGTTGCTGCAAAGTATGATTCAAGTTTCCCCTTGTGTCAAACTCTCTGACGTAAGTCCCTTTCGTCACTCTAAAGCCCTTCTAAAATTGGCACCTATGACATAAATGGGCCTGATCCACAGTCACAAGGGACCATTGCAGAATTATTGCATCCACTGTTTTGTGGTGTTACCTTGCCTGTGATCCTCCCTGAGCCATCAACAAAGGGTGAGTGGTCATAGACTGCTTTGCAATCTTTCAGGGAAGAGGGGTTGGGATCGGCAGCCAGTTCTCAGCGTATCCATCCATAAAGCATCCTGATCCTCACAACATATGGTTGCATTTCCTGGCAAGAGCCCCTAAATTAGAACAGCTAAAAGCAGTTCAATGGAATGTCACCAAAGAGCACTGAGGATTTGAGAAGAAAACAAGGGACACAAACTGAGAGACTGAATCAACACACACACACACATGATCAGATGGGAAAGGGGTTTTGGAAGGGGTCCACTTGATGCCAGAGAATGGCAAATGGGCTGGGGTTTGAGATGGAAGCCACTGGATAACCCAGAACACTAGAAAAGGCCCAGAATACAATGATCAGCATCTGCTACAAAGTGACCCAAAAGTACAGGTTGGGGAGGAAAAGCTAGGGGTAGCACATGTACCCACAGACACCATGAGTAACACTGTGCTGTCTTCATCAGTCATAGGTATTGTACCTCCATTCCTTATTGGTTCAAACCCTACTTGTAGCAATTAACAACTAAATACCTTCATTTGCATTGTGCCTTAGTCACTGCAGGGACTCATCACCCCAAAAACTAAGTAGGCCATTTCTGCATAGCCACTGAGTAGGTAGGCACAAAGGGTCACCCATTTAAACCCCATTTTGTGCTCACACACCTAGCAATTGCAGAAGGTAACAATGAAAGATCAGGCAAAACTCACTCAAGGCATAGTGCTGCGGCAATCAATGACATGCTTCTGAAATTTACAAAGATGATTCTACCGGAATTGATACCAGGCATCGGCTGACAAAAATGGTGGCAGCAGACTGGCCATAGCTCTTCCACTGTGAAACCTGAGAGGCATGTGTTCTCTTGACTGTTCCTCTCTTTTTCATTCCCTTTGTTTTATTTTTTGTTTGTTTGTTTTTTTTCTTTTTTGCTGACTACAGTGACAGAGCCCTCATTGTTTTTGTTTGGGGTCCAGGCAAAGCCACACATTCAGATAATAGAGCAGCACAGTACAGATAACAACGTTTTATGCAGTGCTGCCAGAATGGAGGCAGCTAAATGATTGTAGGAACAGAAACAAATGCAATGCCATCTTTGCCGGCCAAGTGGTACTGAGGGATGAGGCGCTGGATGCCACATCTTGCACCACGCTGGCGACCCGGGTTCAGGAACGAGCCTGGGTCGTCGGGTGTTGGCAGGGGAGGAGAAGGATTAAGCATCCGTAGGACTGTTCTCCTTCTCCAGGGAGGGGGTGAGCTGCCATTGGTGTACTGGTGGCCTCTAGCGGTGGCTGGAGTCAATTGCAGGACACTGGCAAGACTTGGCGGACGTACTTGGGCCAACTCCTGGAAAGGAGTGCATGCGGTAGCACATGAAGTCCTGACCATTGGTGTCATTGCACATCACAGTTGTTAGAGAAGAACAGGGAAAAAGGGCACCAGTTGTGGCAGCATTATGGCCGTGTCCGTGGAGGGACTTGCTTGGTGCCGAGAGTACGTGGCAGTACTGGATCCAAACCTGGTGGTAGAGCTTAGGGGAACTCTTCACCTCCCCGCCATGGGGAGCAAGCCACAGGGGTAGCTGTGGGACCCAAACAATGGAGCTGAGGAGTCTCGGGATGGCTGCCAGAGACCTCAGGAGGATGCCTGACATGTGAGAGGAGCAGTCTGGTGGCCCGGGGAAAGTAATAACAAAAAAAAAATGCCATGCAACCTGAAGTTCATGTAAGAAGCTGAAGGGAGGTGCAACTAATGACTGCTGCCTCTGACATGTGTGGTCCAATCAGTAGGCTGACAGATGCTGGCATGGTAGTGGACCATCTGAGACCAGGCCAGGTGTTTCAACCATCTTGAGAGGAGCTCCTTCCCCAGTATCAGTACCAGCACAGCAAGTATTTTACTGTAACCTAGTGAGAGACAGACATCCAATAAACTCCAAGGGATACTCTGACTATACTTAGTACAAAATTTATTTTACAGGCACTGGATCAGGTGGTGGGAGTCCACTAGAGATGAGGGAATATTACTGATCTTGTTGTTGGTACAAGACCAGCTTTACAGGCATCAGGTAAGTGAGGGGGGTACCACTGGACTACCAGCTATCTATGTGTTGTATTTTTACAAGGAGTGGGAGAAGAACCATTAGACTAACAGGGATCCATATGTTAATTTCCTACTTGGATCAACTGAGGGGGTGGGCCACTATTAACACAGTCTGTGCTGTTAGTACTAGAGTTTTGAAAGTATTAACTACTGTACCACTGCACTGCTAGCCTGTGTGCACTTCCAAAACTATTCAGCTGTACCAGTTCACCCAATACATATGCTGACACGTTCATTTGCATGAAAACTTGGGCATCATTAACACTCATGTGCTAATAGTTTAGTGTCATGTTCACTGTGCCTTTAGGCATGTTTACATGAGGGTGAGTGGTGTGTTGTGCTCTGCACTGCTCATGCGCTCCACACTCTGCCCTACTGCTACTGTGAATTTACATGGCAGCAGTTTGCAGCACACTGCATCAGTGCTCACTCTCTTTTAGCAACATGGACTGGAAAGAGCAGGGGGTGGACAGGACTAATGGACTGAAAGGGGCACAGAAATGAACAGGAAGGGAACCAGGGTAGGCTGGCAAAAAAGAGTGGGGAGAGACAAATGAGAAAGGAATCAAGAATGGTTGCACTCCAGATTGGAGAACATTTGGGAAAAAAAAACGTGCATAGTGATTCAAATGCTACTGAAATTAAAGTCTACTGCTAGGTTGGCTATACCTCTATTGACTCATAAGAAAGGAGTGCACACATGAATGGGAAGGGAATAAGGATTGGAGCGTGGGACCAGAGGGATGGAATGGCCCTGTGTGGACTAGGAAGGGATGCAGACAGCATGTCACATTGTGTGCAGGGCTGTACTTATGTGGGCAGAGTAGTCTGTTTAAACACTAGCAAAAATCCTGCATTGGTACATGAATACTCAAAACACTGATCGCTTGTGTTATGTTGGAGCATATGCAGCCATCTGCAATATTCCACCTTGTGTTTACACTGTCTGACCTGCACTGATACAACTCATCTGCACCTCCATCAAAGGTACAGATCAGTGTAAACAGGTCTTTGAATAGGGACTGGTCATGCCTACTGCCCATCAAGTATGAAAAGCACAGTTAGCATGGCACTAACAGCCCGAATAGTGCCTTTGATTTATTTATTTTTTGCTCCTCCCTGACACCACTGACCAGCCACCCTTCAGGCCTCCAGGAGCACCTGTAACCACTCCACCCCACCCCACCACCTTCCATTGCCCCTATTTGCAGCCCCCAGGGTACCCAGCATAACCCTTCATTGCGGGTCCTCCTTACAGGGGCACCCTTAGGTGCAGCTACATATCCCAGGTGCTGTTGGGTCAGTCCAGACACTTCCGGGGTTTCTGTGGTGACAGAGACCAGTATCCATCCTCCAGTCAATCGGGAGATGAGTTTTTTTCCATTCGCTGACTTCCTCATTCCCTCTACCCTCATTAGGCCAATCATGATGGCAACTGGGGTCTAGAATACTGTGGGAGTTAGCAAGGCCAGATTGCAGTAAAAGGTTTACAAAATTGTCATGTACTGAGAGTCTCAGATATTCAAAATTGTGAGCAATAAGCATTGTAGATAAAAAAAGGAATAGCTTTGTTTTGTTTTCATGAACTATTTTCTCAACCAGAAAAGTCAATTGAACTTTAAGGGCCTGATTTCAGAAGGCTGACACAGGGCTTGCATTAAGCCTTCTATCCACCACAGTGTTTGGTGCAGCAGTGCAAAACCCCTTTGATGCAATGCAGCCCGATTTTACAATGGTTGATGCAGCTGCAAAATTTTCCTCACTTTACAGTTGCTTGCTTCAAAGCTTTGGTATAAGCCCCATAACATGGGTCCCCCATAGGCGTAACGTTAGACCATGAGGGAGCTGGTTTAACATGCTGTGTTTGGTACATGGGACATGCATCAATTTTGCAGTAAGGTTCACTGCATAACTGCAGTTGCTGCAAAGTATGATTCAAGTTTCCCCTTGTGTCAAACTCTCTGACGTAAGTCCCTTGCGTCACTCTAAAGCCCTTCTAAAATTGGCACTTATGACATAAATGGGCCTGATCCACAGTCACAAGGGACCATTGCAGAATTATTGCATCCACTGTTTTGTGGTGTTACCTTGCCTGTGATCCTCCCTGAGCCATCAACAAAGGGTGAGTGGTCATAGACTGCTTTGCAATCTTTCAGGGAAGAGGGCTTGGATCGCAGCCAGTTCTCAGCGTATCCATCCATAAGCATCCTGATCCTCACAACATATGGTTGCATTTCCTGGCAAGAGCCCCTAAATTAGAACAGCTAAAAGCAGTTCAATGGAATGTCACCAAAGAGCACTGAGGATTTGAGAAGAAAACAAGGGACACAAACTGAGAGACTGAATCAACACACACACACATGATCAAATGGGAAAGGGGTTTTGGAGGGGGTGCACTTGATGCCAGAGAATGGCAAATGGGCTGGGGTTTGAGATGGAAGCCACTGGATAACCCAGAACACTAGAAAAGGCCCAGAATACAATGATCAGCATCTGCTACAAAGTGACCCAAAAGTACAGGTTGGGGAGGAAAAGCTAGGGGGTAGCACTTGTACCCACAGACACTGTGAGTAACACTGTGCTGTCTTCATCAGTCATAGGTATTGTACCTCCATTCCTTATTGGTTCAAACCCTGCTTGTAGCAATTAACAACTAAATACCTTCATTTGCATTGTGCCTTAATCACTGCAGGGACTCATCACCCCAAAAACTAAGTAGGCCATTTCTGCATAGCCACTGAGTAGGTAGGCACAATGGGTCACCCATTTAAACCCCATTTTGTGCTCTCACACCTAGCAATTGCAGAAGGTAACAATGAAAGATCATGCAAAACTCACTCAAGGCATAGTGCTGCAGCAATCAATGACATGCTTCTGATATTTACAAAGATGATTCTACTGGAATTGATAACAGGCATCGGCTGACAAAAATGGTGGCAGCAGACTGGCCATAGCTCTTCCACTGTGAAACCTGAGAGGCATGTGTTCTCTTGACTGTTCCTCTCTTTTCATTCCCTTTTATTTTTGTTTGTTTGTTTTTGTCTTTCTGCTGACTACAGTGACAGAGCCCTCATTGTTTTTGTTTGGGTCCAGGCAAAGCCACACATTCAGATAATAGAGCAGCACAGTACAGATGAAACGTTTTATGCAGTGCTGCCAGAATGGATGAGCTAAATGATTGCAGGAACAGAAACAAATGCCATGCCATTTTTGCCGGCCCAGTGGCACTGAGGGATGAGGCGCTGGATGCCACATCTTGCACCACGCTGGCGACCCGGGTTCAGGAACGAGCCTGGGTCATCGGGTGTTGGCAGGGGAGGAGAAGGATTAAGCATCCGTAGGACTGTTCTCCTTCTCCAGGGAGGGCGTGAGTTGCCATTGGTGTACTGGTGGCCTTCAGCGGTGGCTGGGGTCAATTGCAGGACACTGTCAAGACTTGGCGGACGTACTTGGGCCGACGCCTGGAAAGGAGTGCATGCGGTAGCACATGAAGTCCTGACCATTGGTGTCATTGCACGTCACAGTTGTTAGAGAAGTACAGGGAAAAAGGGCACCAGTTGTGGCAGCATTATGGCCATGTCCGTGGAGGGACTTGCTTGGTGCCGAGAGTACGTGGCAGTACTGGATCCAAACCTGGTGGTAGAGCTTAGGGGAACTCTTCACCTCCCCGCCGTGGGGAGCAAGCCACAGGGGTAGCTGTGGGACCCAAACAATGGAGCTGAGGAGTCCTCGGGGATGGCGGCCAGAGACCTCAGGAGGATGCCTGACATGTGAGAGGTAAGCAGTCTGGTGGCCTGGGGAAAAGTAATAACAAAAAAAAAATGCCATGCAACCTGAAGTTCATGTAAGAAGCTGAAGTGAGGTGCAACCAATGACTGCTGCCTCTGACATGTGTGGTCCAATCAGTAGGCTGACAGATGCTGGCATGGTAGAGGACCATCTGAGACCAGACCAGGTGTTTCAACCATCTTGAGAGGAGCTCCTTCCCCAGTATCAGTACCAGCACAGCAAGTATTTTACTGTAACCTAGTGAGAGACAGACATCCACTAAACTCCAAGGGATACTCTGACTATACTTAGTACAACAATTATTTTACAGGCACTGGGTCTGGTGGTGGGTGTCCACTAGAGATGAGGGAATATTACTAATGTTGTTGTTGGTACAAGACCAGCTTTACAGGCATCAGGTAAGTGAGGGGGGTACCACTGGACTACCAGCTATCTATGTGTTGTATTTTTACAAGGAGTGGGAGAAGAAGCATTAGACTACTAGGGATCCATATGTTATATTCCTACTTGGATCAACTGAGGGGGTGGGCCACTATTAACACAGTCTGTGCTGTTAGTACTAGAGTTTTGAAAGTATTAACTACTGTATCACTGCACTGCTAGCCTGTGTGTACTTCCAAAACTATTCAGCTGTACCAGTTCACCCAATACATATGCTGACACATTCATTTGCATGAAAACTTGGGCATCATTAACACTCATGTGCTAATAGTTTAGTGTCATGTTCACTGTGCCTTTAGGCATGTTTACATGATGGTGAGTGGTGTGTTGTACTCTGCACTGCTCATGTGCTCCACACTCTGCCCTACTGCTACTGTGAATTTACATGGCAGCAGTTTGCAGCACACTGCATCAGTGCTCACTCTCTTTTAGCAACATGGACTGGAAAGAGCAGGGGGTGAACAGGACTAATGGACTGAGAGGGGCACAGAAATGAACAGGAAGGGAACCAGGGTAGGATGGCAAAAGAGAGTGGGGAGAGACAAATGAGAAAGGAATCAAGAATGGTTGCACTCCAGATTCGGAGAACATTTGGATAAAAAAACATGCACAGTGATTCAAATGCTACTGAAATTAAAGTCTACTGCTAGGTTGGCTGTACCTCTATTGACTCATAAGAAAGGAATGCACCGCAAATGTAAGAATGGGAAGGGAATAAGGATTGGAGCGTGGGACCAGAGGGATGGAATGGCCCTGTGTGGACTAGGAAGGGATGCAGCACAGCATGTCACATTGTGTGCAGGGCTGTACTTATGTGGGCAGAGTAGTCTGTTTAAACACTAGCAAAAAATCCTGCATTGGTACATGAATACACAAAAACACTGATCGCTCTGTGCTGCATTGGAGCATATTGCAGCCATCTGCAATATTCCACCTTGTGTTTACACTGTCTGACCTGCACTGATACAATTCATCTGCACCTCCATCAAAGGTACAGATCAGTGTAAACAGGTCTTTTGAATAGGGGACTGGTCATGCCTACTGCCCATCAAGTATGAAAAGCACAGTTAGCATGGCACTAACAGCCCGAATAGTTCCTTTGATTTATTTATTTTTTTGCTCCTCCCTTGTCACCCCTGACCAGCCACTCCTTCAGGCCTCCAAGGAGCACCTGTAACCACTCCACCCCACCCCACCACCTTCCATTGCCCCTATTTGCAGCCCCCCAGGGTACCCAGCATAACCCTTCATTGGGTGGGTCCCTCCTTTACAGGGGGCACCCTTAGGTGCAGCTACATATCCCAGGTGCTGTTGGGTCAGTCCAGACACTTCCGGGGTTTCTGTGGTGACAGGGACCAGTGTCCATCATCCAGTCAATCGGGAGATGAGTTTTTTTCCATTCGCTGACTTCCTCATTCCCTCTACCCTCATTAGGCCAATCATGATGGCAACTGGGGTCAGGGATGTTTGGTGGCATGTCGAGGCCTCACACTGTGTATCATGTTACCCAACCTACCTCCATGTGCCTAAGACCCACCCACCTCCCTGGAGGGAAGTGTCCAATAGACGCTGTGAACTCCCTTCCTGCTGATCTCCTCTCCTGGTACCCAGGCTCGGGTCATGAACCCGGGTCACCAGTGTGACAAGGGAACCTCTTTGCTCGATGCCACGGTGCCAGCCCTTTGATTTTTTTAATGTGTTCTGGTGCAATTAATTTCAGTGGTCTTCCACATAACTTTTCTGTAAATGTTGTTTTCTGTAAAATGTAACACTGATGTTACCCAAATACTTAGTGGTGATTCCCCAAGGTTTGGGTTACATTTTCCTAATTGACTAACCTGGAAGACCATGAAATATACAAGAACACATAAAAAATAAACTTTATGAAGGATTAGGTGACTTATGACTCACAGCCATCTGTCAAAGATTTGTGACCCCCTCCCCCCCAAAATAGACCATCTTAAAATGTACCTGAAGAGAGGTACTGTAGAGGTCTTTCAGGAATCAGAAAGTAGTGTTTTATAAACAAGTTGGCTCCAAGCCTGCTGGTCAGAATTAAATATCTATCCCATTAAAGAAATACCATATTTTTCAGACCCAGATAAAGCAAGGACTTGTGTACTTTCTGCTTGTAAAGGCAGGGAAAATCACCATTAGGGAAATCTGGTTAAAATGTGTCATTGAGATTGAAGTGACAGGCATTGATACTTCTAAATAGAAACAGTCTGTAAATGCATTAACAACAAGCAGGAAAGGAAATAATGGATTGTTTTGTAAATGTGATTAAAAATAATTTTGTGGTAATTTACAAGACTTCATCTCCAGACTCAATAATAGTGTACAACTGTTTTCTAAACCTGAGAGGGTAGGTACTTATAATACTGGTAAATGGATAAAAGAATTTATTAAAAAAAATAACTTTGAGATGAAAACAGGAAGCTGACTTGGATTAATGTCTATCATGCACACATTTAAGAGTCTTTATAAAATGGGCATCAAAAATAACGAAGCCTCATTGGTCAAAGTATATCATGTGACCATTCATGAAATCTGTTTCATGCACAGTCATCCTGGTCCTAAACCACATCACACAAAGAGCAAATCAGTCCTCCTATAACCAGAACTATCTTCCATCAGTCCCCCTATAACCAGAAATGATCTTCCATCACAAAACTGGCTGCTGTATTTACACCGTAAAAAAAATTCAACTGGGCCCTAAAAATAAAACTACCTTAAATAAAAAATAAAATAAATTAATTAAATGTTATTTCCATGATCATCACATGTTCCTTACACACATGAACAAATTAGAAATATTAAGTATCGTTTATAGTTTTTGTTACTAGTGTTTCTTTGCTGACAATGAAAAATCCCCCTTCTGTCTTTACCTGCTGATCAGAGAAATCTCTTCTGCTAGCCCTAGCAGTGCGATAATTGAGCCTGTAGCTGTATAAGAGGCCTTTGTTGTGTGTTAGGACAGCAACATTCTGCCAGTGGAACTGAGCAGCATTTTGAATCCATGTATTCCATGGTAAACATTCCATGATAAACATTTCATATCTTGAATCCTGATGCCAGCAAAAGCCAAACTCTGTCCAGCAGTAATACAATGATGTAATCAATGACATCATTTGCAGTGGGCGGAAGGACTATTTTATCATAAATGCACACAAGTAAATCTATTGTTTTTACATATAAACATGCTTTTCCCAGCTGTAAGAAGTTTTAAAAAAAAGAAGCCCATTTTATAAGCGCAATAAGATACATAGATACATAGGCGTTGTCTGCAGATAAGTGCCTACGGTCCACCCAGTCTGCCCATCTGAGCTTGTAATTTCACTTTATGTTTTCCTAGAAGTCTGTTACCCCTTACCCCTGACCTCCAGAATTCCCTTATGTCTATCCCATGCATTTTTAAATCCCGTGATTGTTTCAGCCCCCACTACTTCCTCTGGCAGGGTGTTCCACTTGTCCACCACCCATTCTGTGAAGAAATTCTTTCTCACATTTCCTCTGAATCGCCCTCCTTCCAACTTCATCCCATTCCCTCTAGCTTTGGAACATCTTTTTCACTGAACAATTGTGTATTCCTGCACCTGGTTCCTCACTGTAAGATACTTGTTTGTCTCTATCATATCCCCTCTCTCCATCTTCTCCTCCAGGGAGTACATATTCAAGTCTTTCAACCTGCCCTCACAGGACTTGTGATGCAATCCACGTACCATCTTTGTTGCCCTCCTCTGAACCTTCTCTACTCTGTCTATGTCCTTACATAGGTAAGGCCTCCAGAACTGTACACTGTACTCCAGGTGGGGCTTCACTAGTGTCTTGTATAGTGGAATTATGACCTCCCTTTTCCTGCTGGTGATGCCCCTGCCTATGCATCCCAGCATCCTATTTGCTTTACCTGCTGCCTTGTCACACTGTTTCCCTACCTTGAGGGCATCAGAGATGATAACCCCAAGATCCATTTCCTGCTTGGGTGCATGCTATATCCTCACCCCCCCCCAGCTGATATGTTGTTCCAGGGTTTTGTGCCCTATATGCATTATCTTGCACTTCTTTGCATTGAATTTCAACTGCCAAACTCCTGACCATTCTTCCAGTTTCTGTAGGTCCCACCTCATTCTGTCTACACCCTCTGGCATGTCCACTCTGTTACAAAGCTTTGTGACATCAGCGAACAGGGAAATTCTGCCTTCTAGGTCCTGTGCAATGTCACTGATGAAGACGTTGAATAGGACTGGTCCCAGCACTGATCCCTGTGGTACCTCACTGGTCATTCTTCCTTCTGTGGAGTGACAGTCACTTTCCACCCCCCTTTGTGTTCTACTGCCCAGTCAGTTACCTACACACAGCATTAATGTCCTGCCCACTCTCATTTTCTCCAATTTGTTTAATAGCCTTCTATGTGGCACAGTGTCAAAGGCCTTGCTGAAGTCCAGATAGGCCACATCCACTTCCCTTCCCTAATCCACCTCCCTTGTCACCCAGTTGAAAAATTCAATAAGGTTGGTCTGACATGACCGTCCCCTGGTGAAACCATGCTGCCTTAGGTCATGTAGTTGTTGGCAACCAGATGTTCCACCAATCTCTCCTTCAGTAGTGCTTCCATGATCTTCCCCACTACCGAGGTGAGGCTGACTGGTCTGTAGTTCCCCAGTTCCTCTTTGTTCCCACTTTTGTATAAGAGGAATACATCTGCTGTCCTCCAGTCTTTGGGTACCTCCCCTGCTTCCAGTGATCAGCTAATCAGGATTGCCAGAGGTTCAGCCACCACTTCTCTTAGTTATTTTAGGACACTGGGGTAAGACACTCAGGGGTGTGCATGGAACAGATTTACCACACTTCTAGGGGCTGAAGGCAATCTGTGGCCTTGTGTATCACTATACCCCTGGGCATGAGGTAAAATCTGTTCCATGCACACCCCATTGTGTCTTATTGCTTACTTTTGAAATGGCAAGAAAAAGTCTAGCACTTTCATGGCCAGGAAAGCTCACCTGACTGTGCATTAACTGCCCATAAATTCACAGTCAGATGCCAAATCTTATTTTTCTCCCCAAGCGATCTACTCAGAGCCATCTTATTTTTCTAGGGTGTGCATCATACAATTTCAAGGCACTTCCCAGAGGTGTAAGGACACTTGTCTGTTGGCCTTGTGCCTTACTACACCCCTGGGGCATGCATTAAAATCCTAAAATTCACACCCCATCATTGCTTATTACTTACTTAATGAGTCAGTAAGTAGTAGTAAGTAAGTAAAATTTATTTTTTAAGTGCTTTTCAATGCCAAAGCGCTGTACAAATAAAACAATTAAAATACATACATATAACCCAAACAACAACAATAACAATATAATCACAATAAAATACAGTAAATCACTCTCCATATGCCTTTTGAAATAAATAAGTTTTTAATTCTA
Organism: Neoceratodus forsteri; assembly: GCA_016271365.2. NCBI lineage: Eukaryota > Metazoa > Chordata > Ceratodontiformes > Ceratodontidae > Neoceratodus > Neoceratodus forsteri. The sequence goes on along the minus strand of CM057450.1, from coordinate 249,409,674 downwards.
ACTTAAAGCTCTCAACGGTCAGGCAGCTTCGTATCCGACGAGGTAGAGAATTCCACAGGGTAGGGGCAGCATAAGAAAATGCCCGTGCTCCAGATGTTTTTAAATGAACCCTGGGAAACCTCTAGCAATCCCTCATCGGCGGATCGAGCAAGAGGGACAGTAGGGAACAAGGAAATCTTGAAGATACCGCGGTCCCTGTTCATGTAGGGCTTTATAGGTCAGTAACCCGACCTTAAAGGTGATCCACCACTGAACCAGCAGCCAGTGCAGTTCGCGCAGCACAGGTGTAATATGACTTCTCATAGATGTCCCAGTCAAAAGCCTGGCTGCTGCGTTCTGCACTAGCTGCAAGTGGCGGATATCAACCCCCAGTAGCCCTAGGTACAGGGAATTGCAGTAATCAAGACGAGAAGTAACAAAGGCATGGACCAATGTCGGAAGGTCAGCCGGAGGAACAAGGTGTTTCACCCGAGTGATATTCCTAAAATGGTAGAAGGAAGATTTGACAGCAGATAACACCTGAAATTTCAGGGTCAAACTGTCGTCAATAATAACGCCCAGGTTGTGCACCCAGTCTGAGGTTGAGAGCTGGGCACCATCGATCCATACACCCGCGAATGAGATTAATTGCAAAATTCCCATTAGAGTTTTTAAAATATTTATTCTATTGAGAGAGTGCAATTATAGTAAGGTTGGAAAATACTGTATAGATTACACACACACACACACACACACACACACACACACACACACACACACACACACACAACTGTTAACTTGAACTTTACTCAGTCTCATCTAATCTGAATTTACTGTAAAAATCCATCCTATTTATCGGGCCACTACTTCGCTGTTATTAATCTTTGCCCTTGTTTATCGAGTCATGATTTGTAGCTTTTATTACTAATAAATGAGAAAAAATGGACTAGACAATAGAATGATTGAAGAATTGTAGTTACATTTTTTTTATACAGGAATATGTCACAGCATATGTGAATAAACTTCAGACGAGGCAAATATAAAGGTTTAAAACACACCGTGGTGTGATATTTATTTTTCAAACGTTCAAAAAATATTAAATGAAAACAAAAACATTTCAAAGAAAATGACTACTTAATATCAATAGTTTCTCACATAATGCAGTCCTGGATCTTAGAACTCCTGAGACCCTTGTCATCTGCATTTAATAGCTTGCCTGCACAAACAGTAGAACCTCTCCTCCTCTCCCTGGGCTGAGCCCCACTGGACTGAACTGCAGCAAACTCAGTGAAGAGGTTTTATAACTTTTGGTAGGGTCACCTGACTGAGCCCTTTCTGTATTTACATGTCTCGGCATGTTGTTTCAAAATCAAGGGAGTTTTTGTTCCAGGGGACTTCCTGGTTCAGTTAAAGGTACAGTGTTTATCTCCACAGATATTGACTCTCTGTATCTCTGATCCATATGAGCACTTTTATAAAGCATACCATTCAGCCTCATACATAAATCCTTATACAGTAACAGGTTTATAGTATGAATTTATGAAAATACCTTAAGGATTTCTTATAACTCTACTAATCATGAAAGTATTATTGTTTTATATAGCTTTTGAATCCTTTTTTATTTAAAAAGGCTTTACTAACTGTATTTATTCCTATTTAAAATAGTCTTCATGCTTTTTGTTCACAAAATGCACTTATGCAGTTGGAGGGGTTGTGGGATAACAGATGGACCAGACATTGAACTTCAGGTTCAACACACAATCTCTGTGTGATGTTTATTCAGAATATAGGAAATGAGCTTCAGTAATAGCATATTCCTTCTTCAGTACATCAGTTTGCAGCAACATACTATGAATGTTCTTTCCCTGCACTTAGCCAGCACCTACCGACACTGATCTCTGATCTAACTTACCAGTTGAGATGCAACCTCCATCTCTATGTGGGCCACATTTACTTGGGTAGTGGGGGCCCAGAAAGGGAAAAAAAAAAACAAGCTACAGACAAAGAACCTCAGCGCAGAATCGCTGAAAGAAAGGTTACCCTAAAGGGCATTGGCAACAAATCAAGTTTCAAAGAAAAACAACATCATACCTACTTCCATAATGCAAAGCATCATGGAATATATGCAAATCACCATGACATTTAGACTTGTTCAGTTTACAGCAATTTACATGCATTTTAAACAACACAACTAACTTAATTTCTGTAATAGTTGCCTAGTTCTTTTTACAATTATGAAAAACACCAAGTTCCATGGTATTTTCAACATTTAAAGGTGTCATAAACATTAGGTATATACATCAAGGCATTTTATGACATAGTGCTATTACATACTAAATCCAACAACAATAAACACATCCTGTTTTACATACACTTGGAGGTCACCACAATAACCTCTCAGTACGAGGATCTGAGAAGGAAAAGGAAAATTAAAGAGGACACCATAGCACAGTCAAAAAAGGGGAGAAGGGTGCCCATAAGTATCCAACCTTATGGACTAGAAATAGTAAAGGATAGATCAGGCTTAGAAATGGAAGAACTGTTGCAACAGATTTAAGAAAAGGTTGGTCCTTAATAATGGCAGGAGCTCTCTGTCACAATGCACTTTATACAGCACCTGTCTGGGTGTTTGGCATCATTCCAGGGACTGGATAGATGGATGGAAATGGAAAAAGAAGGAAAAGAAAACTAGTAGGAAGTTTAGTAGGGATAGTAAAGAGCTACATTATGTGGCAGAACTAGGGTGGGGGGGAGAAGAAAAACAAAGAGAAAAGCATTAACTGTTGTGCAACAGAAGATTTGGTAGCTAGGAAATAAGGAGATATAAAAGTGGTCCATCAGTCACAACTGTGGGTGCAGCCTAATTCTGCCACACACCTCCCTTCTTAAGAAAAAAACAGTTTACAAAACTACACTATTTTTTCAAGAACCCCCTCTCAGTCATAAATATTCTACCAAAACAGTAGAATGGGGGTTGGTTAAAACCTTCTCTCACCCACTATGAGAGTTTCACCCCAGGTCCCTTAATTCAGCTATTTTTAGTATTGTCCACCATAACAAGTTACTGCAATATGACAATACTTTCACAGCATTACCCTGGGCTGTCACACAGTTCAGCACAGTACCCATCTGTGCTCTCAGAGGACTTCACTCTGTAGTGATTGTCTACCCCCTAATTATTTCACTCTGGTTACTACAACTCAGACACTTCATATTTAATATCAGACACCTTTCAATGGGCATAATTTCAGTACCCATCACTAGGCATCATTTCAGAACCCATCACTTGGCATCATTTCAGCCCTGTACACCCACTATCGCACCTTCGTCAGTACATTAAAAAAGAGGAAGTAATACACAGCAGTTTTATGCTGACTTCTAGCTTCCTCCATCTAGTTATCAAAGTGGCCATACAGGCCTATACCACAGCTTTCTCCGGGGTGAGTTGTACCCAGCTCTAAACCCATTCTAACACATTGGGCCCCTGAGTGAAAACAACCATTGGTTTCACCCCATACCCAGATCCTCCATGACCCTAGGTTCCTCATTGTATATCATACAGTATAGACATTTCTTTTAAGTTATACATTTCTTGTAACCATTTCATGCATTTCTTTTATCCATTTCCCTTTCATATATTTTCTTGTAGGCAAGGAGCCTCCTCATGCTGAACATCAACCAGCCAGTTCCTAATTCCCCAAACCTTTGGGGTGTCCTTTCAATCCTTATTTGTAACATACCAGGGGTTTCTTTTTGAATCTCATTTGTAACATACCAGGAGCTTCCTTTCAACCCGTACACCATTCTGGTACCTCAACTGACTGCACTCAGCACCAGCATTAAAAGCTATATTCATTTTGAACATTACACATTTCATACATTTCATCCCATATCACAGGAGCTTTAAAACATGGAAAAGTCTCTTCAGCCACCATGGTGTCTTCCCTGTTGCTTGTGATCTTCACCCCAGTATGCATATGTCCTGAAACAGTGTTACCTGGGGCCTTCATCTCATTGTCCTCCAAGTAGTAGCAGACCGGAAAAGTGGGCAACAATGGGATCTAAAAAGTGGCTGGCAACAAAGGTTTTCATCAGGGGTCCTTCTCCTCTAGAACCCATGGATTCTGGTCCTCTGCCTCCACCACGAAATCCTCCAGTTGGGAACCCTCCATCAGCAGCTGGCAGCGGTGCTCCAACTCTCTCCGGTGCTGTCCTCATTTGTGTTCCATCGAACTCCAATCCAGGCAATAGCTCCTCTCCGGTTCTCCTCACCTGGGCTCTGGTATGCACCAGTAAGCCGGTAAGTCCCTCCTCCTTCAACAGATCCTTGACATCTATGAGATCCTGGAGGTACACCATCCTGTTCTTTGCTCCCATGTCTAAATATCAGGACTGGTATCCAGGCACTGGTCTCCCCCTTGTTTCTCTGGTAAACCAGTACTATCCCACTTCTTACACCAAGTTTGTCACAGCGTGTGGGAGTAAACTTCAGACGAGGCAAATTTGCAGGTTTAAAACACACCGTGGTGTGATATTTATTTTTCAAAAGATCAAAAAAAAAATAAATGAAAACAAAAACATTTCAAAGAAAATCACTACTTAACATCAGTAGTTTCTCACATAATACAATCCTGGATCTTAGAGATCCTAAGACCCTTATCATCTGCATTCAACAGCTTGTCTACCTAAGCAGTAGAGCCTCTCCTCCTCTCTCTGGGCTGAACCCCACTGGACTGAACTGAAGTGAACTCAGTGGAGAGGTTTTACATCTTTTGGTGGGGTCACATGACTAAGCCCTTTCTGTATTTACATGTCTGGACATGCTGTTTTAAAACTAAGGAGGGTTTTGTTCCAGGGGACTTCCTGATTCAGCTAAAGGTACAGTGTATATATCCACAGATATTGACTCTATTTTTTTTATTTCTTTCAGTTTGGGAATTAATACCTTTGAGCCAATGACTCATTTCCAAGATTCCAAGTCAGACATATTATTAGACAGACAAGACAGCAGGAGACAGTACATAGGCAAGCAGTACAGTGACTCTGATCCACAGTGACTAATCACTTTTATAAAACATACCATTCAGCCTCATACATAAAACCTTATATAGTAACAGGTTTATAGTATGTATTTTTGAAAATATCTTATGGATTTCTTGTAACTGTACTAATCATGAAATCATTATTGTTTTATATGACTGCTGATTCCTTTTTATTTAAAAAGGCGTTATTAACTAGTTATTCCTGTTTAAAATAGCCTTCATGCTTTTTTGTAGCAAAATGCACTTATGCACGTTACACAACACCTGTCAGGGTGTTTGGTATCATTCCAGGAATTGGATGGATGGATGGATGGATGGATTGGATATGGAAAAAGAATGAAGAGAAAGAACTAGTACAAAGTTTAGTAGTGATAGCAAAGAGCTACGCTAGGTGGTCAACCTAGGGCAGGGGGGAGAAAAGCAAAGAGAAAAGTGTTAACTGTTGCACAACAGAAGTTTTGGCAGCTAGGAAATAAGGAGATGGAAAAGTGGTTCATCAGTCACAGCTGAGGGTGTAGCCTAACTCTGCCACAGAATACAAAAGATGGTAGCATCAATACCATTAGGACCGAGGTACGATTTTCAAGGTGATCCTATTTCAGTTACAAAAATACTACAGGCAGGTATTATATCACAGACATTAAAACTTGGACATCAAAACATAATTTTAACAATAACTGAACCTTAAAATACATTACAACATAATAATCATCTATACACATAAAAAACCTAGTCCTATTTTATTTATGCAAGTCTTGTGCAGATCAAAGTTACAGTTTTTACCCATTACACATACATCTACAGGATAGCTCCTTTTTAACTGAGTTGTAAAACCTTTTACCATTTTTGCTGATTTTACTTGATCACTAATCTTAACTGAAATGTTTAAAGTCATATAGGAGAAAGCCATCTCATCAATTTTTTTCTAGGTCTGTGCGTTCTTAAGTCCCTATTATTTTTATTTCTGAGGTTATGCTTGTGTTCAGCTTTCACTATTTTCTCTGACAGGCAGAGTGGTTTAGAATCTTTTTCTAGTTTGTACATTTGGTTAGCCCAAATTAATATTAGTTTTTGTTTGAGTGGTAACAAGTTTAGCTCCTCAAACATTGTGCAGTGATGCGTTCCATAGTCACACTGCAATATAAAATGGGCCATTCAATTATAAAGCACATCTACTTTTTTTATTCTTTTGTCAAACTATAGACATTTTTAAGGAACTTAAAAATGAAGGGTTAGTATCTCTTGACAATTTGAAAAGTATTTAAGGAGCTGCTGTGAACCTAACATGGAAGGGTTTTTCAAATAAAGGGTAACACTTAACTGAATAGTTGAATTAAATTATTTAACCCAAAATGAAGGACTCTGGCAACTATTTGACTGAACATTTATCCTTTATTTTAATATGGGGTGGACTTATTTAATATTTGGTGTCTCATACGGACTTGCTTAGGTTGAGGCACAAAATCAGATTGCAGTGAAACACAGTGTTGTGCAGCCAACACAAATGGTGAAGTGGAATTCTGATTTTCTCACTGGGGCCACTATGTGGGACAGGGTGGGAAATCATGATAGGATAATGAGGGAGGTAATACAGGAGTTTAATGGAAGGCTTAATGGATGGTGTAAGGATAAGAGGTACCACTCTATGGGAATCTGGGGGACTTCTGGGACCAAAGTATCTTCAAGGGTGATGGACTTCATCAGATGAGGGAGGGACCTGTATGCTGGGGTAGACATTTGATGTCTGTATTGGACATTTAAACTGACTGCAGGGGAGGCTGGGCTTAGGGGAATCTCAATGGCAGGGAAGAGGAAGGGATCCTAGTGAGTACTCCCACACATTTGGGAGCTTGTAGCAGCATAGCAGGTACAAAGTAAGCTGTGGCCCATACTGGAGTAGGGAAGGGATTTTGGAGAGGGGGAACTCAAAGGGTGCAAGCACCAAGAAAAAAACAAGAGGATGACTGGACATGAGAAGCACAAGGGTAGTAGCAAAGCAGGATCATGGATCAGATGGAAGATGGTATGCCTTAATGCTAGGAGCCTAGGTAATAAAATAAGTGGGTTCTGGGCACTGATGGCAGACACTGATGTGGACATAGTGGCCATAACAGAAACATGGGTTTTGGAAAATAATGACTTGGAACTGACAGTCCCTTGATTCTCAATGTTCATAAGGAACAGAGGAGCAGGTAGAGGGAGACGAGTAGCCTTTTAAGTCAAGGAGGACAGATAAGTGATAGACAGTGTGTACATCAGGGGTAGTAATAGGGAGACTGAGTCACTGTGGGCATAACTCATGGCATGCTCAGAGAAGAAACTGCACTTAGGGGTGATCAATAGTCTGCTAGGGCAAAGGTAGGAGAGGGACATGGAGCACAGGAAGGAACTGGAAAGGTAGGCAGCTAAAGGAGAAGTAGTTGTGATGGGTGATCTGAACTCGCTGGACATTGATTGGGATGTTGCAGTGGACAGGATCACCAGAAGCCAGGTATTGCTGGATACATTCCAGGACTGTCTGCTGGTGCAGTTAGTTAAGGAGCCCACCAGGCAGACAGCAACTCTTGACGAGGTGCTCACCAGCTTGGAGGTGGTAGGAGCTGTGGGAGTAGGAGGACCATTAGGAACAGTGACCATAACTCTATTTTGTTCAAACTGGCCCTTGGGCCTGAAAACTGCAATCAAGAGCTGAAGACCTTGATTTAAAAGGGCAGACTTCATTAGACTGAAGGAGCTGGTCATGGATAGGTTTGTAGGGGAATAGAGATGGGGGCAATTTAAGGGGAAATTCTCGGGGCACCTAAGGTATACATGAGGAAGGTAACCAAAACAAACAGGTTCAGGATACCACTATGATTCTCAACAAGAGTCAGGGAAGCAGTGAGGGCCTAGAAAAAGATCTACAAATTAAAAAAGAAGCAGGAGGAGGAAGAATGGGAAGAATATTTGCTGAAAAATAGTGAGGCAAAGAGGGCAGTTAAGGAGGCAAAAGCAGATACAGAGCTTGTGCTGTGAGGGAGCCAAGAGTGAACAAAAACATGTCTTCAGATATATTAGTGAAAAAAGGAAGAACTGATGGGGAATTGTGAGGCTAAAAGAGAGAGACAGTGTGATTGAGGTGGAGGGGCAAAATACCGTTGTCCTTAATTACATTGTCCTTAATTACGTTTGCTCAGTTTTCTCTAGGGGGACGGTGGGCCCTTGCCAGAGACTGGCATTAAAGCAGCCATTAAGGGGGTCCTGGAGATGAGGCAATCAGCATTTACTAGCGAAACATCAGGTTTAGATGCTGGTAATGTTTTCGTTGATGACATTTTTGACTCATCTTTGCTTAATGTGTTCAATTTTCATGTCACTTCTTTAGAGGATACGGTTTGTTATCTTCATCAAATTAACGTCATATCTCGTAATGGCAATGATTTAATTGACATAAAGTTACTGGCAATTGTAAAGGACATTATGATTTTTCCTTTAAACTTTTTGTTTAATATTTCTTTAATGACTGAAACTGTTTATGGGTTATGGAAGCAGGTGACGGTTATACTCATATTCAGATCTGGGGATAGGACATTTGTTAAGAACTATAGAGCCAATCTCACTGCTGTCCCCCTTGTCCAAGGTCCTTGAAAGGATAGTGTTGGATCAGTTAATTGATCACCTAGATCAGCAGAGTATTTTGACACCATATCAACATGGATTCAGATTGGGGCATAGTACCCTTTCTGCAATGATTGAGCTGATGGACTTCATCCATAGGACCTTGAACAGCATGCTTAGTGTGAGCGCGATCCATGCTAGCATGCATTTGAAATGGTTCAAGTGCCGGGAACCATTTCAAATACCCTAGTGAGAATAGGGCCCTAGTCGATCATGATCTCCTACTTTGAAAACTTAGACTGTAGGGTTTGTCTGATATTGTGGTCTCCTGGATTTCAAATTATTTAACCAATCTCTCATGACTCCTGTCAAGAAGCAGTCACTAGGAATCTACAGAGCAAATTTGACCTTCTACAGGTCTGGTTCAAAGATAGCCTACTAGTGCTCAATAGCAAAAAAAACTAAGACAATTCTCTTTGATAGACATCAAAAGAGGAGATCTACAGCATCCTTCTCAATAGCCTGCAACTCAGACCACACCCTCAAGCAGGTGTGCTCATTCTGGTACCTACTGTAGGAGTCACAATCGATGAGTTCCTTTCCTTTGACTAACACATACGGGATATTACTTCTGCCGTCAATAGGAAGCTAGGGGCCCTCTACAGACTTTGGTTCTGTCTTACAGCTGAGGCTAAGCTCCTGATGGTCAGAGGTACAATCCTACCTACTTTTGACTATGGAAATGTGGTATACGGTGCAGCCTGTGATACCAGCCTACACAAAGTCCATGTGACCCTCAACAAAGCTTGTAGATTTGTTTTGGATGCTGATCACCTCACGTATACTTGTGAACTATACATTATGGCAAAATGACTTCCTCTCCTTTATTAAATCAAGCTCCAGTCCTGCTTGCTAGGGAAGAAGGCCCTCCTAGCACTTGCACGTCCTTCCCTCCAGGCATTATTCTGACCTACTGCAGCTGAACATGCCATGAGAAGGGTAACAAAACATGCCCTAGCAGTGTCTTTCTGAAAAACTGCCCAGGGGAGGTAAGCCTTCACAGTAAGAGCCCCCACCTGACTAAATGAACTTCCCTTCACCACCACAAGCCTCACTTCAAATCTGAACTTTGGAATTCCATCTCCACTACTGAACGCTGCATCTGCCACACTTAATCCCAGCAGAAACTAGCTTTCCACTGCTCCTGGACCAGTTGCTGACTTGCATGGGACTGACCAGATGGTCCTTTTAATGCTCCCACTACACCCCCTGTCCCCTACCCTACATTCTGACTCCCTACTTCCCCACCTACCCCTGTCATGTTCCCCTCCTATGTATACCATCATCCCCTACTTCCCCACCGCTCCCTCTCACAGCCCCCTCCTGTCTATTCCCTCTAGACACTTTCTTTGCTACCTGTTGCTGACTCTTTTGCTACCTGTTGCTGATTCTTCCTCTGCACCCTCCTAGCCCATGGTTTACCACTCTCAATGAATGAACTAGCTTTAATGGATGTATCTACACATTGTACCCTTAAGGAAACTGACAGTGCTATATAGCTGCTACCTTGTAGTATTGACTACCTTGTACAATGATGCAATCCATTGCACCTTAATTATCTCTCTCCTCTGGGAACTGTTTCCCCCTGAGTCTGTTGTGCCTACTATATGGTCTATTCAATGTTCTCTGCCTGTCCTTTCTGTTATATGGAATGTCCTATGTCCTTTTTGCTTGATGTTTTGCAGACAATGCCTGTTAGCTGCCGATGTTTCCGTTGACTCATGTACTTGCTGTTCCCCTTCCCTTGCTTGATGAGGATCCTTTGTAAATTAGCTTTAGTTCAAATGCTGTAATTTCAATTTCACAATAAATAAAATAAAAATCATAAACAAAGCGTGGCTCTAGGTTCTGTAACATCTGCACTTATGAATTTAAGGATTGGAGTATCACAGAGATCTATACTTGGTCCAGTTCTATTCAGTTTGTTTATAAATGATTTACCTTTGGTTGTTACTAGGACTCATATACTTTGTATGCTGATGACCTTGTTTTGTATTCTAATAATTCTTGTGTTTCTTCATTAATGACTCAGGTTGAGAGTGATTTTTCATTGGCACAGTCTTGGCTTAGTAAAAACAAATTGATTCTAAATGTGGAGAAGACCAAGTATGTGCTTTTCGGGCCTGTTAGTAAGCAGTCTTCTGGTTAGACAGCTTTGGTAATTAAAGCTACTCATAAAAAAAAAATATTGAGAGGGTCGATAACTTTAAGTACTTAGGACTGATGATAGATAGCACTTTATCATATATTAATCACATTAATTCTTTGATTAAGAAGGTTCACATAAGACTGGGTTTACTTTACAAAGTTAGGAACTGCTTAGCTTCACATTCTCAGAGTGTTCTAGCCCAATTTATGTTGATATCTCTTATTGATTTTGGTCTTCCTACTTATTCTGAAGCAGGTAAATCTACTCTTAAAAGGGTTAAAGTACTTTACAGTCAGGATTGTCAGTTTATAACTTTGGCCAGTGTTACACACATCAATACAATCTTTATTTTAATTTGATTTGGCCTGCCTTTGATGCACAATGTTCATATGTTAGACTTCTTACTTTTTGGAGGTTTTAAAGAGGTCCTGTTCTGTTCTACTTTAAGAATGCTTTAATTTCTTACTCCACAGGGTATACTACAAGGTTATCAGAAAGTGGTAACTTCAGCTTCAGACATCCACACTATTGAACTGCTGCTGGCTAACAATAATTTTTTTGCATCAACAATTATTGACTGGAATTCCTTACCTATATAGTTTTATCAAATAGCATCCTAGTCTAGTTGTAAATCCAAACTGAAAGGACATTTTATGACTTTGACTAACTGTATGTGCTTTATTGACTGTGATTACAATGTACTTTGTATATTGATTTGTTTTATGGATGATTTATTTACTATACCTTTGAACCTGGTTCTTCCTTGAAAATAGGCATTTGATGTTCTAGGGTTCTTGCCCAGTTAACAAACCGAATAAATAAATACGATTGATAAGGCCCTGGGCTGGCCTTCTGGAGCAGTGGTAGCACTACCACTTGAGACACCTATGATCCAGGTGTTGGAACGAGCCCGGGTCATTGGAGGGCCAACCGCGGAGAGGATGCTCGAGCATCTGAGGGACTGTTCAGCTCTTCCGGGGGAGGGAGGTGCACCAGCTTGGTGCTTGTCTGGCCTCTGGCAGCAGCCAGAGGTACAGTGAGCCCAAACCTGTTTCAGTGTGGAGGAGGGATGACAGATGCTGGTGTAAGGCCTTGGTGTCGGTGCAAATCACACCTCTCGGGGTTGTATTTAAGAAAAAATCCCCAGCGTGACACCAATGAGAGGGCCTGAATGCAGTCCTCACCCACTGGTGCTGTGACCCACCCAATGGGGACCCAACAAAACATTGAAGGTATGTCACAGGGGCTGAAGGGGGGACCCCACCATGTCCCTGCCTGGGGAGTATAGCCAAGGCTTCATGGGGGTCTTCAGGAGGGTTGCACTGTCAGGCAGGGAAGGTTAGGTGACAGTGCAGGTGAGGAATGGGGCATAAATAGTAACTGCAAAAAAAAAACAAAAAGATCAATAAGGCCCCAAGATCAGATGAGTTGCATCCTAGGATACTCAGGGAATTGGCAGTGGAACTGGTTAATCCCCAGATAAGTCTGTTCAACAGCTCTCTATGGACAGGGGAGGTTCCAAAGGACTGGAGGGTGGCAGATATAGTTCTGCTCCTTTTTTGGGGGGGACAAGCAGAGAAAAACAGACCTGTTAGTCTTACCTCTATTGTAGGAAAACTGATGGAGTCACTGGTTAAAGATGATCTTGTGGACTAGTTGGAAAGCAACATTCTCCAGGATAGTAAGCAGCATGGATTCATGGCAGGGAGGTCTTGTCAGACTAACCTGATAGTTTTCTTTGACTGGGTGATGAGGGAACTGGATGGGGCTATGCTGTCGATTTGTTCTACTTCGACTTCAGCAAGGCTTTCTACTCAGAACCCCATGGATGCTTGCTGAAGAAGAAGATGGAGGATATGGGTATGGCTAAGGTCATAGTAAACTGGGTAGGTAACTGGCTAAAAGGGAGACAGAAAAGGGTTGTGGCCAATGGGCTTAAATCAGAGGAAAGGGAGGTCACAAGTGGGATTCCACAGGGCTATGTCCTGGGTCCTATCCTCTTGAACATGTTCATCAGTGACATTGGAGAGGGGATCCAGGGCAGGCTGTGTCTCTTCAGAGAAGACACTAAGCTCTCTGGAAGGGATGATAGTGATGAGGGAATAAAGAAAATGCAGAGAAAACTGCAAAAGCTGGAGGGGTGGTCAAGGATTTGGCAGTTGAAATTCAACACCAAAAGTGCAAGATGATGCAACTAGGGAACAAGAACCCTAGGACAGAACACTGAATGGGAGGGGTTAGACTCAGTACACAAGCTAAGGAATGAGACCTTAGAGCTATCATCAGCAACTCCCAGAAGAAGAAGAAGTATTTATATAGTACGTTTCATACACATTGTATCCCAAAGCACTTTACAGGCAATGCTAGACTGATAGTGAAATTACTGAATGTGTAGTGGTAGCCATTTCACAAGTCAAACCCACACACAGTCTTGGACAACTGCAAGGCATACAGCAAGGCAAATATGATGCTTGGATGTATCTGGAGGGGTACTGATAGCAGAAAAAGGGAGGTAATACTTTCTCTATATAGATCCTTGGTGAGGCTACATCTGGAGTACTGTGCCCAGTTCTGTGATCCTCACCTCAGGAAGGATAGGAATAGGCTTGAGACAGTACAGCACAGGGTAACAAAAATAATTTAGGGCCAGCAGGACATGTCCTATGAGGAGTGTCTTATGGCACTGAACATGTTCTCACTGGAGGCCAGAAGGGAGATGGAAGATATGACAGATACCTTTGAATTTCTAAAAGGAATTGACAGGGAGAACTGCAAAAGCCTACAGTATTTAGCTTGAATACCTGCTCGTGGTCATGTGGTCATGAGTGGAAGCTAACGGGAGGGAGGTTAAAGAAGGACATAAGGAAATACTATTTTATAGAAAGGGTAGTGGAGCCATTGAACAGGCTACCTGCCAAGGTGGTGGGTGCAGAAACCATTAGTGGTTTTCAACATGGCTTGGACAGAATGAAGAGTACAGTTGTCACTCAAGGCATCAGAATCAAGGAGGAGAATATGGGGGGATGGGGAGGGCTAGAACACAAGAGGAACACTAGGCCACAGGGCTAAATAGGGAACTTAGGCAGAATGGATGGATCTTTGGCCTTTTTCTGCTGTCACTTTGTATGTGTCTATGTTTCTGTGGAAGGATTTTCCATGGAACTGATTCACAAAGCAAATCACTTGACCAGATGTTAGGTAGTGCAACATGATGGCTAGCAAGAGCCAATTCGCTAGGGGCATGGCATAATGCCCCAATCCCTATGTGAATGGTGCTACCATAATAGTGTCAACTCTTACCTGCTTGATGTTTACCTTTTGGTATGCTTCTGGGCCATGCTGTTGTGGATTTGTCCTTGGAGTCTTGGGTAATCCCAGGTAGTCCAATAGCTATGCTTTTCCCTGAACCTGACTTTATTCCTGGTATCCAGTGGAACCCTCCTCCCTGCTTCCGATGTTTGGTACTCTGTTTCCCTGATGATCTTGATCCCTTGCTGTCTCCTGATGTGGCAGTTGCAGCTTTGCAGCACCAATAGAAATCAAAAGGGTATACTGTTGCTACAGTGAAAATACTACAGCGACCGGTTGTTAACAGCAACAAAATGACAGGTCAATGTAGATCACTGTAATGGTCACACTACAGTGGTGGCACCCCTGGCACAGCTTCTCTGGGTGTAGTTCCCCCTCCCGGAAACTGCTCCACCATGAAGGTGGTTACAGTAAGATATGGGGGATGCAAGAAGCACAGCCCCTTCAGAAAACACACTACTATTCCTGATGGCACAATGCGGACCACGCTTGGGGTCGACATTTGTGTCGTCGCTGTAATGCCGATTGACAGGTTTGCTGTTGAATCAGCATGGTGGAACCAATCTAAGGAACTAGAATGGAAGTCATGGACTGCAGTGTGTTTCAGCACTGGAAACCAATGCTATACATGCTTGCATAGTTCCTCACTCCATGTGCTTATAAGAAATCATCTTGTCTTTCTCTTGTTGCCTGACAAGTACATTTCTACCCGGTGGCACATTGATTTGTATCTGCCATTCTCTATAACTTGGTCTTTTGATTTTTGTGCTCATTGACACCACAGTCCTGAAGCACTGCAAAGGATTCTGGGATATGCAGTCCAGCTACATTGCAAACTGTACCAAGTATAAGGTATTCAAAACAAGGCATCCATCCTATATTTGTAAACAGGTTTAATATGTGTTTCTTAACCAAAGGTTAGACATCATGTACAGTATGTGCACAAATGAATGGGCATAGGTGCCAGTGTGGGAGGGAACAGATTTGTCTGACTGCGTACAGCAGACATTTAGGACTGAGAAAACAGAACATATGTTGCACCGTTAAGAATACAGCACTTCCAATCTAGTTCTTTTGATTCCTATGGCAGCACCTACTACCACATGCCTGTAGTAGTAGTACAGGGAAATGAGTATTGCAGACCTCTACATGTGTCTATGGTTACCATACTTCATGCATGGCACTGTGTTCCATTTGATTGTGTTCCTTTCCCTGCATGGTCACATTGTAGTTAGCAACCACACAAGGAATGGCTTACAACGCCATTGTACATGGCATATTGGGGCACAGGGCAAGGCACTTCCCCTTTGACCATTTAGAGACAGTCCCTTGTGACCGTATATTAGGTCCCCAGTGTCTTTAGACTAAAGCACAAGTCAGTGCTACATGTGCCAGTTGTGATTTTGTTTTTTGCTTGTGGCTGAACCCCACTTTAAGGAAGGAGACTATGCTGAGTAAAGAAAAAAGAGTGACCTACTGATAGGCAGAGTCTGTTTGTAGAAAGCTAGTGATAAGTAAATGATGATGACTCTAAGCCAGATTTTTAACAGTGGTGGATATAGATGCCACAGCACAGTCCCTCTGCACTTGATTGTCCAGAATTGTGCCCCATTTTCAAAGCATACATGTGAGTGTAATATGATTATTAATTCCATTTACATTGGATTTTTGGAGTAAAGTTTTGCCAGATAAATGGTTTGGTCATCTTCAAAATTGGTCTTACATGTCAAAGCAGACACATATGCAAGTTGGTAGTTGAAAATACGGGCAAACGGATCCAGGACCTTTTCAAAATATTGCTCCCTGTGTCAGTTTTGCAGCTCCAACCTTGAGAAGTAATATAACAGTATACATCAGCTTTGTTTTGGGATCGGTAGTTGCTGTCCAGCATTGAACTTATTTTAAGACCTAACTCTGACTGTATATCTCAGTAGTATCTATGGATTGTTGGAGTAAATAAAGGGCACAGTATTCTGCATGAACACTATGAAGACTGTGTAAAGAGTTATCTCATCTGGCCGAATTACTCTATGTGTGTGTGTATGAGTGTGTGTATTTGTGTATGTGTAATAGAGCTAGGCAGACTGTTACACAGGAGATCCAGACACCTGGATAGAATCTGCAATCCATGGACATGAATAAATATGGACTTCATGGCAGAAGTCTGGTCTGTGGAAATGCCATTTCTGCCATTTTGTTTACTATTTGCCATTGGGATGCAGTCAGCATGCTCGCTGCACATACAGGCAGTGTCCATTCAAGCAACAGACGGTCACATCACACACTCATGGTACATAAACGTGCTGAGTGTGCAACATGGCCCAAACAAGAGAGGAGGAGGATCGGAGGAGGAGGAGCCACCTCGGCAGAGATGATGCCAGAAAAAGTTGACAAACAAAATAAAAAAATAACACAAATATAAAAGAATATATGAAGGGAGGGACAAGAAACTAGGGAGCAACAGAGAAAGGAGACTTACCGGGGTGAGGGGGGAACTGATCTGTGATGAGGGTGACAGTGGGTCAGGAGTCAGGACTTGGTGGATTGGAGAAAGAAGGAACCTGGAGGGACTGGGGAGACAGTGGTGACCTGGGTGGCTGCTGGTGGGGGGATGCAAAAGGTAAGCATTGTGACTGTATGTCCATGAGCAAGGGAAGGCTGCCAAAATCTTTGACGTGCCATTGCAGAAGATCCAGAGGAGAAAGGGAGAGAATTCTGGAGGCCCAAGAGAAATTTTACAGCTACAGAGAATCCCAAATGAAAGTTTTTTTG
This sequence comes from Neoceratodus forsteri, assembly GCA_016271365.2. Lineage (NCBI taxonomy): Eukaryota > Metazoa > Chordata > Ceratodontiformes > Ceratodontidae > Neoceratodus > Neoceratodus forsteri. Next base: position 249,392,766 of record CM057450.1, on the reverse strand, counting down.
TCTTTTCTTGGCCTTAGACAGTGCAGCTATGTACATGAGGAAGGGCAGACTGGCAAAATATTTGACTTTTGCCATTTCAGATCCAGAGGAGAGAGGGAGAAACTACTGTGGGGGCCCAAGAGAGATTTTACAGTTAGAGAAAATCCCAAATGAAAGTTTTTTTTCTTTTCTTGGCCTCAGGCAGTGTAGCAGTGTATACATGAGAAGGGCAGGCTGGCAAAATCTTTGACTTGTGCCATTGCTGATCCAGAGGAGAGAGGGAGCAACTACTGGGGTCCAAGAGAAATTATAGTTACATAAAATCCCTATTTATTTTTTCCTGGCATTAGTGTGGCTGTGTTTACAGGGCAAGGGCAGCAGGGTGGCAAAATTAATCTTTGACTTGTGTCATCCAATCATGAATCACAATCACTTGTTAACATTCATTCACAATCTTGTTCAGAAGAGAGAGAGAAAGAGACTACAGGGGGCTGATGATAAATGTAACAGTCCTAGAAATCCCAAATAAAATTTATTTTCATGGCTTCAGTGTGGCTGTTTGTACGGGGCAAGGGCAGCAAGGTAGAAAAATAAATCTTTGACTTGTGACATCCAGAGGGGAGAGGGAGGGAGAGAGAGAGACTGAAGGGTGGACCACAATAAAAGTAACAGTCCCAGAAATATCAAATAATTTTTTCCTGGCTTCAGTGTGGCTGTGTGTACAGGGCAAGGGCAGCAGGGAGTCAAAACAAATCTTTGACTTGTGCTAGCCACAGAAGGAAGGAGGGGGAGAGAGGGATAGAGATTGCTTGGGGGGCCATGATAAATGTAACAGTCCCAGAAATCCAAAATATTTTTTTTCCTGGCTTCAGAGTTTCTGTGTGTACAGGGCAAGGGCAGCCAGGTGGCAAAATAAATCTTTGACTTTTGACATCCGGGGGAGAGAGAGAGAGAGAGAGATAGAGAGAGAGAGACTGCAGGGTGGTCCTCGATAAATGTAACAGTCCCAGAAATCCCAAATACAATTTATTTTCCTGGCTTCAGTGTGACTATGTGTATAGGACAAGGGCAGCAGGGTAGCAAAATAAATCTTTGACTTGTGACATCCAGAGGGGAAGAGAGAGACTACAGAGTGGCCCATGATAAATGTAACATCCCCAGAAATCCCAAATATTTTTTTTCCTGGCTTCAGTGTGGCTATGTGTACAAGGCAAGGGCAGCAGTGTGGTAAAATAAATCTTTGGCTTGTGCCATTCAATCAGGAATCACAATCACTTGTTAAAGTTCATTCGTGATTTCATGTATTTAAAAAAAATATTGTTCAGACAAACAAGATACAAGTTGATTCCCATAGGTGACTTTGTGACTTGCAGCAGGCTGTTTAGAGTACAACACAAGTAAAGTACAAATACTGCACACACAAGTGTCATCATCACTCATTCCCCATTATTCCTCCTTATTATCATTAGTTAAATATTATATCACGTTACATTACATATAAGCATTAAACAGCCCCAAGTGTGGGACTGTGCTGCGCATGGTTATGTACCAGATGTGTCTGCATCTCCAATTCAGATTCTGAGGCACACTTAACAGTTGCTGAATTTGATCACTTAGCAGTAATAAACTGTATTGTAGGAGTCAGTCTAGTAATCTTGGAAGGAAGTGGAGGTGGACTGCTGTGTTGTCGATGTGCTGTGTATAGTCATGAGTCACAACAGTAAATTTGTCCCTGACCTGTGGGTGGGAGTCATCAGAAGGACATCACGTTAGTTAGAGGGATATTTTGTTACTGGTTAGAATACTAAGAAAAAATGGATCAAAATGTTGATCTATTTCTCAAGTAGGCAGTGGCACTGCAAAAAACAGCAGTCAGCCTGAAAATGGGAAAACAAGTTTGCTTCTCACTTGCTGCTAAGTTCTAATCCCCCTTCCCATCCCCCTGATTAACTCCTTTGTGCATATTCACTGTTTGACCCAGCCCTGATTTTCCCTGTATTTAAGCCCTTGTGTGTTTTCTTTTTTCCCCCAGAGTCAAGAGGGCAACCGTTGTTGAAAAGCCCTCCCCAGCTCCCTTCGGTTCCCTGAACCTACAAGGCTGGCAGCAGGAAGGTACGCGATCTCAAGACTGCGCTCGGTTTCAAACCTTGGTGCCTTTTTTCTGTTCAGCTCCCTGGCGCTGTAGTACTCGCTGCTGCAGCCATTTTAAACCCAAGGAAATTAATGTATTTTGACTCACAAGACTGTGCCTAAGACTGTGCCTACGATACTCTCTAGCCTGCCTACCTTGATTTAATTAACTTTAGCTGATTCTGGTACACTGCAGCTGCTGTTTAATTATTTTTAGCAGATCCTCTAACACAACAGCTGCTTGCAGGCTTGAAATTTTCACCCACCCCCACCCCCTCCTCCACCAAAAATTAAATATGCTAGTAATCCCGCCCACTTTTGTTCCAACCTATAAACTCACTTGAAGGGCAGTCCTACCCCTCCCCCTTGCTGCATCAGTCCTAATTCAAACCAGTGAGGTAGTCCTTTTCTTTTTTTTTTCCTCCACTCACTCTTGCCTTTTCTATGTTTGCCTCTGTTCTACACTTATTTTGTCTAGAAAAGTAACTCAGACTGAGAGTATCCCAGTTTTATCTTTTCCCCCTCGCCTTTTCAAATTCCCTCTGCTCCTGTCTGCTCCTCATAAACTGCACTCTATTGGAATACCTGCCTTTTGTGAATAACTTATATAATTGACTGCCAACCTCTTGCCACTAAGGGTTTCACTCAAACTGCCTTCACTATAGGTGTCACCCTGCCCTTAAGTCACCATTTCTGTCACTTAAATTCTACCCTTATAAGGGACAATCCACCTCTGATTAACAGAGATTTCTTACAAGGCATACATAATGTTCTCTCTTGCATGCCCAAGGTCACTTCTGGTGGTATCAGGATTACTACCCACCGCAGTCATCCTCTCCTATCTCTCACATAACATACCAGCTGGATACCCCTGGGTCCCACTGCCATGAAGAATTCTCCTTTGTCTTCTCCAACCTTATACCAACTAGAACCTTGCTCACTTCTCCTAACCTGTCCCTCCATATAACTCATCCTTCCAAATTAGGGCATTTCCTTCTCTACCACCCCCCTAGCATGCCCAAATACCTCAAGCGCAATTACAGATTCTACAAAGAAGTTTGGGTGATGCTTCTGTGCTTATGCTTATCAGGAGACATAGAATCTAACCAGGCCCTCATTGGAATGCCAGGTCCACAGTTGACTCCTCATGGTTCTCCACTAAGGGCATGAAAATTGCCCACATGAATATCAGAAGTTTACTAGCAAACTTTCCTGAACTTGAAGCCTGGATAGCCCACTACTGTCTGGACATACTTGGACTAACTGAAACATGGCTCAGGCCAGAGATGCCTGATTCCATGTACAAAATACCTGGCTACAGCTTTTCCAGATCCGAGCACCCTACCAAACAAAAGGATGGAGGAGTTGCCCTTTATTATAAAGAGTATCTCAATGTCTCAGTACTCCAGTCTTGGATAACAAATCACTGTGAAGCTCTGCATATGGTTCTACAACTAGGGGGTGATAAAAGGCTAAATCTGATCTGTGCCTACAATCCTCCAAAGGGGGCTCTCCCTGGCTTAAATGGGCTCTTGGATTATCTGGCCACTCTAAAGGGTAGATCTGAAGTCATACTAATGGGAGACTTCAACCTAGACCTATCTGGGAGTCATGCCGGTACATATACTGAAGCTCTCACCCGACTTAACCTCGCTCAACTTCCTCTAGCCCCACACGCATCTCTTTCAACTCGGAGCACCCATCTCTCCTTGACTGGATGGCTACAAATAGAGCAAATAAAATAATTGCTGCAGGGACCTTTTTGGATTCTATTAGTGATCACCTGCCTACTTCTGGAATGGCCACTGCCTCAAACCCCCCCCCCCCAAGAATCATTCAATCTCGGGATTTTGTCAAACTAAACCAAACTGCACTTTTCGATGATATTAATAATATAGACTGGTCTCCCATCTATCACACTGATGATGTAAACACTGCACTTGAATACCTGATGTCTCAGCTTCTTGCCCTTCAGGACCTGCACATCCCTCTGAAAAAAAGGTGTCTCAGGGGCTCCCCTAATAAATGGCTAAATAAAGACCTCCTTCGAGCCATGATAAAATGAGACAAGGCCTGGACCTTGGCAAAGAAGTCCCAACAATCAGAAGGCTGGGTTAACTATAGACAACTGAGAAATGCCTGCAAAAAAGATATTCGGAAGGCAAAAAGGAGCTATTGCCTTAAGCTTCTCCAGTCTTCAGCAGGTGACACCAGGGGTTTTTGGAACCACATCGAAAATTTAATTGGGCAAAGGCCCAAGACGGCCATTACCGACATGACACTGAATGACGCAAACTGTAATAAGTTACCTACTATTGCTAGTGCTCTTAATGCACTATTCTCGGATCTCTCCAAATACACTGAGAAATTCAACCAACCTCTTTCACCTCCTCCTGAGATGCAACTTTCGCATGAAACCCCTTTTCGTCTCACATTAGTCTCCTCCACCGAAGTGCTGCATTTCCTCAAATCAGTAACCCCTTATGGATCTGCTGGCCCGGATGGGCTACTGCCAATGCTTACCTTTTGCATCCCCCACCAGCAGCCACCCAGGTCACCACTGTCTCCCCAGTCCCTGCCCTTGCTGTTCCTACTGCAAGAATTTTTAATCTTTCCATAATAACCCAAATGGTACCAACATTGTGGAAAACCGCTCTCGTTGTCCCTGTTCACAAAAAAAGGATACCAAAAATATGTCAAACTATAGACTGATTGCCATTCTCTCTACCCTAAGTAATCTTCTTGAGAAGGCCATTGCTACTCAGGTCACATATTACCTGCACCTTCACAACCTTATATCCCCTACCCAGCATGGATTCTGAACAGGACACAGCACCACAACTGCACTGCTTCAGCTGACAAATGCAGTCCTTACAGTGATGAATAAGAGCCTGCTCACTGGGGCCATATTTATCAATCTCACAAAGGCATTTGACCTTGTGAATCACTCTCTGCTACTTTCCAAACTGTCCCGCCTTGGCTTTGACCTGTCAACCATCTCTTGGTTCAATAGCTACCTCTCAGGGAGGTTGCAATTTGTCCAAATTGAATCCACTGTCTCAAATCTTTCCCCTACCTCTGTTGGAGTCCCCCAGGAATCTATTCTTGGCCCACTACTTTTCTCCCTTTTCATTAACAACTTGTCCTCCCTTACCTGCTCTTCCTCATTGATCCTTTATGCTGATAACATGGTGATTCTCTTCAGTGGTAAAGATCCCTTATCAGTAAGAGCACATCTTCAAGCAGACTTCAGCTGCTTGCAGGAATGGTTACTACAGAACAGGCTCCTAATGAATGCTAAGAAAACTGTAACTATGCTTTTTGGCCCCCCGTCAAGAATCAGATCTCTTATTCCAGACTTATTGATACATTCTCTAGATGACTCCCCTCTTGAATTCATTACCTCCTTCAGGTATCTAGGAGTCACTCTCGACCCATCTCTTGACTTTAACCTCCACATTGCAGCTACATGTAAGACAGTTTACTCAAAACTTGGTCTTGCCTTTAAAATTAAAATTGTTGGCTCTGGTCTCCCCTGTCTGTACTTTCCCGGGCCGTGCCTGAATATAGGCAACATTGTTGTCTAGTGTACTTACCTGGTAAACAAAAACCAAATAAAAACCCCAAAAAGTGATTTTTTCACATCAAAGTTTTCATCTTTCAAGTGAATGCTTGAATCTAAAAAAGGTGAATGTTTTGGATCATCATCAGTCCCAAGTAAAAAAAAAAAGTTAAGTAGTCAAAAAAATTAAAGGGGTGGTGGGTACCACCCTCAGAGTCACCCAACGGTATGGAACAATTGCATACTATGCTACTCCATGCTGGGAACCTTAAAGAGGTGACCAAGGTGCCATGCCTTCCTTGGAAAAAAAACTAAAAAAACTATCATCTTTTGTTTGATCATACTTCTCCATTAGTGCTTTAAATGAGTTGGTAGCAACATGCGCTATTTGTAAGTGGCCATTCAGCAGGTGTGAAAAGAAAGGAGCATTAGGAACTTCTGCACTGAAATGGCACCTAGACAGATGTCATAACATTACTGAGAAGTCCAGTTGTGAGTCTCGAAGAGAAAGTAATATTGATAGCTCACTACACTCAGGGGTAACTCCCATAGATGAAAGAAGTGGCAGCCCCCGCAGCACTACTGAAACACCTCCACCATCACCTCCTGCCATTTAAAGGATTCCTTCAACTGTTACTGACCATCAGATAATTAAATGGTCACTCAATTTTTTTATTAACAAATCTAGTGGTAAAACTGAATTTAAAAATTTTAATAGAGCAAATTATAGGGCAATCAAAGAATATTTCTTGAGGTGGAATTGGGAACAAGATCTAATTGGGTTATCTGTAGAGAATATCTGGCAAAGAATTAAGGAGGAAGTAAAATTTTGTATCACTGAATGGGTACCAAGTCGGGTCAAATATATTGGACTTAGGAGATCTCCGCCTTGGTTCACTAGTAAAATTAAAAGATTAGTTTTAGCAAAGAAAAAAGCATTTAACAAATATAAAAATAATATTTCAGAATCTAACTGGTCTAAATTTATCAAAGCAAAAAAAGCAAAATATACTATTAAAAAGGCAAAACAGGATCTAGAGTCTAACTTAATCAGTAAACAACATGATAACAAGAAAAGGCTTTTCAACTATATTGGCTCCCTTAAAACCTCTCCTACCTTAGTTGGCCCATTAAAAATTAATGATGTTGTCATTAACGATGAACAAACAATGGCCAATAAATTTAATGTTTATTTTGCTAGCATATTTAAAAAAAAGGGTGAGCTTACATGTTTAAAACCTTCTAAACTGGACCCCATAATTCAATTTACTGTAGCTGAAACTTTTAACATCATTGATTCTTTAAAATCTTCCACATCAGTTGGTGCTGATAGTATTCCAACTGTTTTCTTGAAAAATCTTTCTTATGAATTGGCGGGTGTACTGACCTATTTGTTTAATGAATCACTACAGAGAGGAATAGTGGTTAAAGACTGGTGTGATGCTGAAGTTATTCCTATACACAAATCTGGCTCTAAGAAGGAGCTAAGTAATTACAGACCGATAAGTTTAACCTCGACCATATGTAAAATCATGGAAAGACTAATCCTAGGTAAAATCAGTACACATATTTTGGAAAATGGTTTGACCGATATTTTCCAACATGGATTTCAACCTGAAAGATCATGCCAAACCAATTTGTTAGATTTTTCGAACCAGTGAGTGAAGCTTTGGACCATGGTATGCCAGTAGATGTCATCTGCCTGGACTTTGAAAAGGCCTTTGATTCTGTCTCATATGATACACTATTTAATTGTTTATTAAAACTAGATCTTAACAATTATTTGACCAAATGGATAATGCAATGGTTATCCAACAGAAGACAGCGGGTATCTTTGAGGGGGTTTTTTTCCCCATGGACCATGGTTACTAGTGGAGCCCCTCAGGGATCAGTCCTGGGTCCATTGTTATTTAACATCCTTATAACAGGTATGAATATAAAAAATGGTAACTGGATTATTAAATATGCTGATGATACCAAAATGGGTGGGATTGTTAACAACTCTGAATCTATATCTATATTACAGGATAATATAAACCAAATTTCTGAATGGGTTAGCAATCATAAACTGAAACTTAATATAAACAAATGTAAGGTTATGCATTTTGGATGGAACAATAGATGCGCTAATTATTATATTGAGAACAACACTTTAAGTGTTATTACAACTGAAAGAGATCTGGGTGTTATAATTAATAACAAGCTGAAATTTACAGATCATCTAAATTTTACTGTTAAAAAATGCTCCAGATTAAGTAATTGCTTATTTAGAAACATTAAAAGTAGAGAACCATCAATAATGGTTCCACTATACACCAGTATTATAAGAGCTAACTTTGATTATTGTTCTTCATTTTGTGCACCCACTCAGAGGGGGAGATAAGTTATCTAGGGAGAAGGTCCAAAAAAGGTTTATCAAGAACATAACTGGAATGGGCCAACTGACATATGAGGAAAGACTGAAACAACTAAATTTGTATAGTATGGAATACAGATCAATACGTGGTGATCTCTGTCTGCTTTATAAAGCAACTAGGGATGAATATTTGTTTGATACCTTGCATTTGAAATGGAACACTACTACAGTCCAAACTCGCTCGCATAATTTAAAATTACTTTTATTTACTAACCGAACTAATAAAAGAAATCAATTCTATACCCAGCGAATTGTTCCAATATGGAATTCACTTCCTTTTGAGGTTGTAAACTGGCGTAAATCTGACACAATTTAAATCTAAATTAGATATATATGAACGATTTTAAATGTGTAACCCACCTAGCTTAGGTGGCATGATCCTAATGGGCTTGTCCCTTGATCGTGTAAAACACCTATGAACCTATAAACCTATGTTACTGAAAGTGACCATGTGTTCAAAAGCCCTCCTCCTTCAATGAGACAGCTTACCATCTCAGAAACATATAAGCATAAAGTCAAATATGCCTCAACTCACCCTATTGCTGTTACAATAACCCAAATAATTTCAGAAATGATAGCTGTTGATTTGCTACCATATAACGTGGTTGAACATATAGGATTCAGGTAGCTGCCTGAGTACCTCAAACCTCAATATAGAATACTATCGAAGAAATACTTCTTGACAACAGGGATTCCAGATCTTTACGATGTTGTATGTAAAAAATTAAGACGTGTCTTGTGCAATGCTATTGGAAGGGCGGTGCATCTCACAACAGATATCTGGAAAAGCTGTCAGCCTGAACCCTTCATGTCTATCACTGCACATTGGACATGTTTCAATAATTAGCGTGGGACTGGAGACAGTGAAGTATCACAGTTTGCTGTTCTAAGAATGTTTCATTTTCCATCTGAACATACCACATACAACATCAGTGAAGAGCTCCATAAACCAATACAGCAATGGCTCACTTCACAGGGATGGTCAGTTGGCTTTATAGTTGCAGATAATGCATCCAGCATAAGGAAGGCCTTGGAGGAGGGGGGCTTTGTTCACATCCACTGCTTTGCGCATTGCTTAAATTTAATAGTTCATGGTTTTCTCTATGATGACAGGGAGATTAAGGCTCTCGTTAGCAATGCTAAAAGAATATGCACTCATTTCAGTCACTGAAGCAAAGCCTGTCACTTGTTTGAAAACAAATAGAGCAGAAGGACAGTTTACCTTTGCACAGACTGATCCAAGACATTTCAACTCGATGGAGTTCAACCTTTTATATGTTCCAAAGGCTGCTGGAAAAAAAAAGCTGTCAGGCAGTACACCTTAGAAAATATAATTGGTGATGCAGATGTCTATATGACTCCGCTACAGTGGGCCATGCTGGAGTTTCTAATTTTCCTGCTTCAGCCATTTGGGAAAATCACCAGGGAGGTTAGTGCAAACACAGCAGCTCTCAGTCAGGTGATACCCCTAATAAAAATTAAAAAATTCAGATTGAATCTGAATAGGAAAAGCTAGAGAAGCAAGACAGTTCCATGCTCACACAGGCTGCCAGTGGTGCTGCTGACACATGCGGGTTGCCCCCAGAATACAACAAGATCTAACAAGACGTATCATCAAAAAAGTTGAAGAAGATGACAAATTGTGTAAAATGCTTCACTATGAGTACTACATTAAAGCAACAATCTTGAACCCATAATACAAATCAACGCAACTATCGAGTGATGATGATGATGACACTTGTTTCGAGCTAGACAAACAAGAAATCATTGACGAGGTGCATGCTGTCATGGAACAGAGCACAACAGCAGCACCACATTCAGAATCTTCTTCAAGACACAGCACAGCATCAGGTGGCCCATCCTCTACTGTTGTGATGTTTTCTCCCTCATCCTCCTTAGCCACTGCAGTTGAATCTTATTCTTCACCACCAGCCAGGAATAGCACTGTCCCACAGCCACTTGGTTCAGCTTCATGTCTCTGGAGTCACTTAGAAGATATAATTGTAACATCTTCTTCATCTGCCTCTTGTAACACAGGCTCAGCACAGACCATTGTTGAAATGTACCTGGCAGAGCGCAATATCAGCTGGAGTGCTGATCCTTTGCAATACTGGAAATCCAAACATGTGGCCTGCTTTAGTAAACATTGCAATGAAGTACATGAACTGCCCTCTGACTAGCATGTGTCATTAGTGACACACGATCCTGTTTGACACCAGAAATTGCTGAGCACCTCACATTTCTCAGTCAACATTTCTCACTTCAATTTCAAATACTGTATGATTCCCGAATAAAACATACCCTGAATGCTTTGAGCAGGCCCTATCCACAAAACACTTTCAAGACTTTATGCCTGTGGTGAACATCTTTTGTGAATAAAGTCTACTACATCAGGTAGCAAGTAACTGCAACAGGTCAGGTCAGGGCAGACTAGGCCAGGCCACTGTTATTTGAATGATCACATGAGCAGCACAGAATATAAAAAAAAAATAACATCAGTGAGTTCAGAGTCCACTTACAGCAGGCAGCTGCATTTCATGTCACAAACTTACTTGGTTGTACTTGGTACCACTATCCGATCTGGAAAGAAGATAGAGTACTGATGTCTACCACTACTATTATCAATTTTTGTCCTCACAAGTCACGACTACTAGTTATCACTTTTTGTTCTTACTCCAGACCTTACTACTACTACTTATCACTTTGTTGCCCTCAGCAGCTGATCCTGACTATACTGTTTTAATGTTCATACAGTGAGTGTCTTTGCAGATGCCTGAAACCCAGAAACTGAATACTCTTTGTATATTTCTCACATCCCCCATATTTGGCTGTGAATACTAGCAGGCAGTATAGCACAGTGGTTTAAGGATCTGGGCAGCAAACTTGGAGACCTGGGTTTAACACCACAGCCCCCACTTGCATACTGTGTGATCCTAAGCAAGTCACTTAACATCTTTGAGAGCCCAGGTTACACCTTTAAACAAGCTTCAGCTTAGTGTGTCTCTCCTGATTAAAAAAAAAAACTTCATAAAAAAATGCTGCTAAACTGAAAATTCATATAATTTCTTTATGTGTATGGTATGCTAGCCTGGTTACATCTCACTTATAGTAACTGGGCTGATATTATTATATTACTATATTTTATTTTTGATACTTAAATTACTTGGCAGTGGCTGGCAGTAATTGTGGAACTAGAAAGGATGTAACTGTGTTATGTGTCTGTCATCAGGTCTTCAGGTGGCAGTGGCAAACTTTTTTAAGACTGCACTGCACTTGACCAATGCGATGTGTGACTAGCTGACTGCCTGTGTGGTGGTGATCACTATGTTTTTTGGTTTTCTTCTTTAAGGATTCAGCATGTTGATCAGATTCAGTAGAAGTAGTCAAAGCACTAGAAAACATTACCATCTCTTGGACCAGGTAGTGTGCCATATACCACAGTACACTGGAGCATGCAAAGCAGTTGCATCATTCTCATGGGTAGGGTGGGTGGGCTCTCTTAGTGCTGCTCATTTGATTATTCATATCCATTTCTTTGGCCTGTTCAACTCTAACTGGAACATCCCTCAAAATAATACCCACGCAGCACCATTAATAAAAAAAAAAAATCTTAGCTGCCTGGCAGTGCCTGCAGTGCTTGGTCATGCTATGATATAGGTATTTGCATCTGTCTGTCTGTCTCTTTCTATCTCTCTCTTTCTCTCCATCTCTCTCTGTCTCTCCCAGCACACTCATGTCATGGACTGAGCAGGATATGCTACTCCACCATTATAGGCCAGCCATGAAGGTGCTAGTAGTGGGTAATTGTTTTTTTATTTAGCAGCTTTACAATAATTGTTATACAAATAATTCATTCAATTATTTCCTTTGGGCCTCTTTGTCAAATGTGACTGACTTTGGCCACTTTTATGCATGTTTTTGCATTTTTCTAATATTTGTAAATATATCAGAACTAATCAGAACAAATCAGAACTTCACCGTGTTCTGGTTCTTATTTATTAAAAGTCAAAACTTCATTGGGTTCTCCAACCCTAATGTGAAAGGTGGACATATGCATTCAGCCTAGCTGCTTACTGCATTTAGTGTATAAGACTGCCTTTGTGCTTAAAATTAATTCACTGGGGGGAAAAACCTATATTAATGCACAAGCTAGGATTGCTGGCAACACAAAATGTAAAAAGTAGGGAATGCAATGTTAGGTTAAAAAGTCCAGTGAGCTATCGTGAATATGTGGTATTGTGTTCCTTGGAGTTTGAACAATGACGCAATGCAGTGTTGGTGTTGCCCTAACTACTGCACCCTTCCTCCAGAAATTGGTGTGTGACTGTTGTTTCTCTGCTTGGGCAGACACAGTGCCAGACTTAGGTTAACACCAGTGCTGCATCGTATGACTGTTCAAGCCTTGAAAGGCATTGCATCACAGATTCAACAAGGCTCATTGGACTTTTCACCCTAAAATACATTTCCCTATTTTTATGCTTTGTGCTATACTCTAATGTGTGCATGGATGCCATTTTTTACAATAAACATTATGGGTTGGATATTCAAACTGTGCCATTCATAGGCGCAAGCCCTTGCACTGCGTAAAATAGTTGCTCAGGGGTGTGTCCGGGGCGATATTCTAAGGAGTTGTGCTATTGAGCAACTCCTTTGAATATCACCCCCCAGCCCATGCACAGTGGAACTTGCACCACCGCAAGTTGACAGAGTGGAGCATTCAACCTGCGGTGGTGCAAGTACCATTTTGTCATGCGCAAAATCCCGATATTCAAAAGGTGACATGCAAATGGGGCTATAATTCATGCAAGGCGCAGGAGGTCCATTTGCATCTGATTATGGCCCCATTTGCATGCCATTAGCATGCAGGTGCTCTGATCCCTGAGGACTTGCACCTGGCGCCCTGCCAGGCAGCAGCCGTCGGGAACCGACACCCCCTGCAGCACTATCGCAGGCAAAACAGTGTAGCATCCCCACCACCACCCCTCACTGGCCCGATCGTGGGCATGGTTTAATTCCTCCCCCAACAGCCCGATTGTGGGCAGCAATGTGGCTCCCCACCCGAACATATCCTGGTGGTCCAGTGGACCAAAAAGCCCGATCGCGGGCAGTAGTTGTGTAAACCCCCTCCTGAATTCATCCCTGGTGGTTCAGTGGACGAAAAGCCCGATTGTGGGCAGTAGTGTAGAATCTCCCCGAGTCAGCCCTGGTGGTCTAGTGGCACATCCCGATCGCGGGATGTAAATGCTGCACTAAATCCCCCAACATTGCCCTGATGTTTAGTGTCCCCCTCCCCACCCACCCATGAAGCCCCACCACCCCGCTCCCCGGCGGGTGGCAGCATCCCACCCGCCTGCCATCCCAGCTGCCCGCCGACTGACTTCCGGTGGGACTACCGCCCATTGGTGCAGAGCAAGAGCCAATGGGCATGCAGCCCATATTAGAGTAAGACAGTCCAGTTTTGTGAATGAATGAATGTATTCATTCACAAATCTGGACTGTCATATCGTAAGGGCTGCACGCCCATTGGCTCTTGCTCTGCACCAAGGGCGGCAGCTCGGCAGCTCGGTCGGCGGGCGGCAGGGCAGCAGGCGGGTAGATGCTGCCGCCACCGCCGCCGGGGAGCAGGATGGTAGGGCTTCGTGGTGGGTGAGGGGGCACAATCTACCAGGGCAATGTTGAGGGGGGGGGATTTGTGCAGCATTAACATCCCACGATCGGGATGTGCCACTAGACCACCAGGGCTGACTTTGGGAGGTGGGGGATTCTACACTACTGCCCACTATCGGGCTTTTCGGTCCACTGGACCACCAGAGATGAATTCGGGAAGGGGGTTTACACAACTACTGCCCGCGATCAGGCTTTTCGGTCCACTGGACCACCAGGGATGAATTCGGGAGGGGGGTTTACATAACTACTGCCCGCGATCGGCTTTTGGTCCACTGGACCACCAGGGATACGCTTGGGGGGCTACATTGCTGCCCGTGATTGGGCTGGTGGGGATTAAACTATGCCCGCACTGGGCCAGTGTGGGGTGGGGAGGATTTACAGTCGGCTGCCCGTGATCGGGCTGCGGGGGCACAGGACTGGGTTGGGGCCAGCCACAGGTGGCAGCTGCTGTGTTGCGCCTGCAATGCAGCAGATCACCTGTGGGTGGCCCTCAACTTAAGCCTTTTGGCTCAAAGTTGTGCAGGCGCAGGTTGGGGGTTGCGCCTGCACAACTCTGCACAGCCCTGCTGAATATCGGGCTGTGCAGTTTATGCATGGTTCCTCCCCCTCCAGTTCAGCATGCATTCATTTGCATTGTGCTGTTGCTCAGCATGTTTTCTGTGGCGCAACTGCCTCCTGCTGAATATGGCAGAATAGAGCAAGTTCGGACTTGCGCAGGCGCAACCCTATTGCACATGGTGCAACCCTTTTGAATATCTGGACCAATGTCTTTTCAAGATAGATGATAAAGTATCACTTGCCTGCAGCTAGCTTCACAATGGCCCAGAAATAGGCAACCTGTGGTGCACTGCCTCAGATCTGTAGCATGCTTCGTTCATGGCCATGTGGCCCATATGCAAAGTAACTTTTCCATCAAGCACTTCCCTGGACCTGTAGCTGGCTTCATATTGGACAAAAAAATCGAATTTGTGTGCATGCAAAGTTTGATTTTATTGAACTTCTTGTTCACATACTTCTTTTTCAACAACATGCAAACATATTAATTACAAAATTATCAAACTGCTCATGCTCACGTATTTATTTTTTTTTGTTTTTGGTACTTTAATTTTTTTATACTCATAACTATAACATTGTTTAACATTTTTTTACCAACATTTCACTAACCAGCAAGCTGCAACCATCCCTCATAGCCACTTAATGGGAGAGTTTTATACTCCACCAGAAATGTGCTTTCAGGAGCAAATCAGAAAGCACATTTCTGGAGGGATTTAAAAGTTGGCACTTATGTCGTTGTGAGGGAGGGCAGTAACATGCAGATTAGTTACATTTTGGAGAAAAGTATAAAATGTCATAGTTTTGAGTACTAAAAAGCTGAGGTGGGGAAAAATACTTAGTCTGACAATGCACAAAGTTAACAGCTCCCTACTCACCACCTTGGCCGGCTGCTGTCTAATGGTTAACAACTGATCATGATTCCAGTAGAAACAGCTATTTGTTACAGTGCACATGGTCACTCATTGAACATCAGATAGCTGAAGTGGTCAGCAGGGGGTAAGTTTGGTCACCATCTTACCTGTTAGGTTTCTCCTCAGTGCCTGGGGTAAGGGGTGAGTGTCTCAAAGAGGGTGGGTCGGGGGGTCAGGTGGTAATTTTGGTGGTCCAGTAGACTACAAGGAAACTGGGTTTTAATATCTGAATGTGCAATTTGGTGGTGGTAGGTCCACTATACTACCTTGGTACCAGGCTTTAATTTCTGTATGGGTGGCCAGAGGTGGGTGGACCACTAAACCACCAGGAGTAAATACCTTTACATAGGGCAGAGCATGTTCTGGGGGCTGCTCAGGCATGCTAATGGGCCTATAATGGGCATGCAAATATCCTCTTAGTGACTATCATGCCCAATTTTCTCATTAGCATGCTAGGATTGAAAATGGCCCACAGGAGCACTGATGCTATCCATTTGGTCAGTACTATCTCTAGTGGGCTCCTCTCTGGGCCATAATCAGCCATGGGCTACATCAGCACAGTGCATAGTCACTACCATATGAGCTGTGCTGGCATGGCCCCATATTCAGACAGAGCACTCTGGTCAGAGAGCACTGTCTGAATATGGCCCCACACAGGCTATGCACAATGTGCTGTGCAGCGCTCCTGTCTGCACAGCACAAATGGTCAGCTTTCAATATGGGGTCCATCTTTTTTTTGGTTTTTTCTAACCTCAGTCTTTTTTCTTTGCTTATAACTTTTATATTTTTTAATTATTCATTATTAAGAATGTCCCACATCTTGAAGTTACCTTTCTTCTTCATACAACCACAGAAATGTCAACTTTTAACTCCCAATTGAAATGTGTTTTTAAGATGCAAAACAAAATACATATTTTGGGTGGGATTTAAAGGTTTACCACTTATGTGTTCATGAGGGAGTGTGGTACCTAAAAGATTAGGGCAATTTTAGGAAAAAAAAATATTCAAAATTGTAAAAGTTCTGTATTATCTAAGTCTATGTGTATGGGCAGTTTACACATTCTAAGACACAGATTTTTCTGGATTTTCACAAGGTGAGCCGATTGACAGCATCCAGACAAGACAGAATGAGAACTATGTAGGCCACTCGCCAATGGACCTCAAGTATCCTTATTATAGAGGGTGAGTGTGAGGGTTGTCAGAGGGTGATTGGGAGAGGATATTTACTGTGGGGTAGAAGAGAGACAGACATGTGATGCCAGTAAAAATGGAACCAACCACTGGTACTGTAGTTTTAAATGAAGTCTGCAAACATACACCTTTTGAGGGAAGGGTGGATGTGGGTGTTTCGTCGGTGGGGGGAACGGAAACTACAGTAGCATGTTCAACAGTACTGACAACAGGGATGGATTCCAAATGCCAGTCATGCGAGTGGAGCAATGACTACTTCAGACTTAGTTGCAGAGCCCTGGCTATGCAATTCAAAAGCATATTACTACTCTGTACATATCAGAGGCAGTGGTGCATAAATTTACCTAATTTTGAAATAAAAGTAGTTCTTTTTTACAGTTTTGCTCATCTCAAAACAAAACAAAAACACTCAATTTCTCCAATCTTGCCACATCAGGATATTCCAGGCTGTAGATCACACTATCAAAAGTTTTGTAAAACTCTTATGAAGAAATGCCTGAGATACAGTATTTGGTAATCAGCTGATGGTCACTATATATAGGATAGTGTATGGCCACCCATACACAACAAGGCAATTCTTCACCTAAGTGTTTTCTATGATGGCTGATGACCTCGAGAGTGAAGCTCAAGAGGTCCCTCAGCCATCACAGAAAACAGGAGGGGGAAGAGTTGCAGAGTTGTTTTGCAGGCCATTCACTGTTCTATACAGTATAGTGTATGGTGCCCCAAAATACAGGATCATTTCTGTTTTTTGACCATCATTTCTCACTGGAGACCCACACTCCTGGTATCTCCAGCCCACAGGCCAGCTCGCACGCAGGTGTCGTCAACCGCCCCCTCCTATGAACGACACTGGTGGGGGTGATTGCATTGTGATGTCCTCATTAATGCAGAATGAAAAGTCATTCTGCATTATTAGTGAGGTCATCACTACGAAAGCAGAACAACATTTTGTGGTGTATGGATTTCCATACACAACTGCATTAAACCATACACTAACATTACAATGCCTACTCAGCCCTAACTAAAGTGGCATGATAGTCTCAACTTAACTCTCTACAATGCTACAGAGCTTGTTTTTCTTTTCATAAACAAGGTAGTCTCTCACTACTTTTTTTGCAGGTGATATTAATTGCAAAAAAAAATACTTTAGGCTCTGTGTAGACTGCACCTCCTTAACCAGTTTAACTCCGTTAAAATGCTTTAGGAGGGTTGCACCGAGATTGTACAGTAGCTCATTAAAAAATTGTGCTACAATCTGTGTTCTAAAACCATACTAGAATCATGCTCAGAGTAAGGCTTTAGCACAGTTTAGACCAACACTGTTGACCTAATCCGTGCTAACAGCATTGTGGATGCGATCCATGCTGTAACATGGATTAAGACAACCTGCAATTAAACAAAACTCCAATTTTTACCCTGCAGGAATTAAACAAAAGTACAACTCTTACATGACTGAGCTCCCAATGAGCTCCCAAACTGATCAATCTATTGCGAGTATCTTGTCATGCATTGCAGCATCCACAATGCTTTGTGCTGGTGCTATAATCATGCCTGGGAACCTGCTCATACAAGCACAATGTCAAAGAGCCATGTGAATGCTTCAACAACTGCGCTAGGAACTGGATTCTAAAACATTTTTAAAACATTTTTGAAATTCCTGTTCAGCTTGTGCAAGGTCTTACGTAGAAATTAGGGTTGAAACCCAAAGTCCACAAAAAAAGAGAAAACATGAATTTTGGTGTAAAAAGTTCCCTGAATCATTGTCATTTTTTGTGGAGTGCTATGTTTCTTGAAGTTTGAAAGATTGTTTGAAGCATCAATGGCATCACATTAACTTTGACACCTCTTTCAAGGCTTGGAAATGAACTCACACACCAATGCTTAAAATGAGGATCCCAAAGCTAGGTCAACACCATCATTGCTTCAACCAGTCATTCAAACCTTGAAAAGCACAGCTTCACATAATCACAAAGATTCAATGGACATTTTATCCTAACATCCAAGTTCTTTACTTTCGTGACTTTGTGCATCAACCCTGATGTCTAGCCTAAGTTTTTTTTGTTACAGTTTATGCCCATCCTTTTTTGAGAGGATACTTAATAACCATTACACATTCATTTGCATTGAAAATGCTGACTTGTGTCCTGTGCTGTTCCTACCTCACCCCTTTCCATACTGAGCAGTCTTTGGAATTCAGTGGAGACCTGTCCCTCCCTCACTCCCTCACCATACCACACAGTCACTGGTGGCTCATGAAGCCCCCTCCCACCTAACCCATCCCATTTCCAAACCATACCTGGTACCCAGTGGCACCCTCTCTTTTAATCTGTCCCATCTAAAGCAGTCCTTGGTGGCAAGTGACATCCCCTCCTTCATTTTATTCCATGCCATGCAGTTCTTGGTGTCCTATGATAGTCTCCTTCCCTTCCCTATTCAATGTCAAGTAATTCCTGGCATTAAATGACATCTCCTTCCTACCCTATCTCATGCCAGGTTGTCCCTAGCAGTCAGTGGTACCCACTCTATCCCCATCTAGTGCCATAAAATTGCTGTTGTTCATTGTCACCCCCGCCCTCCCCACCACATGCTGAGCAATTTCTAGAGTACAGTGGCTACCCCTCTCTCTCAACAAATTCTTTGCCTAGAAATCACTGGGGTCCAGTGGCCCCCTCAACCTTCCAAGGCAATGCCTTGTGTCAAGTGGCCCTTCTCACAATTGGCTATACCTTTAGTTCACCACCTCAGCTGGCCACCATCTGAATCATTGTCAGAAACTGCAGTGTTTGAAGTAAACACACAAATTGTGCCCATTTTTTCAGTTGTGGCTAGTGGTTTTATTTTCACAACTGGTAACTTAAGAAATAGACACTATTCCTTTATTTCTTAGATCACTGTTTAAGATAATGGGTTAAGAAGGTAAGCGTGGGGTATAGCCAGCCACCATTTGGGGTGGAATCATTCAGCAGTACCTGGGATGAGCACTGGTGTCCGTCATAAGATAGAACAACACTGAAGTGCTACAAAGGATGGTTTCTGAAGGCTCCATGTTTCTACAGTGGCAAGAGCTGGAAATAGTACAATCATGAGACAAAGGTAACAGACACTGGGGATGGCCTATTAGCATTTAAAAGTGCTGGGAAGTGACCACAGAGATGTGCAACCCTCCAAACCTTGACTCTTACTAACTCATATAGGAGATAAATAAAAACACATATACTGTACAGTAAATTGAGAACAGGGGGATTAGAAAGATTTACAGAATCACTGATCTTGAATAATATAGTACTGTAGGATGTCAAGTGCACTGTTTAAACATTTTTTTGAAATGAATTCAGGAACACCTTTCTCATAAGAAATGGGCAGGATCACCACAAAACATAGAAATGATGTTTAAATGGTGTCCACCTGCAGAATTTAAAAGTGATAAATTATATATTGCTTCATTAAATAATTGGGTTGAAATTGCTGACTGTCTTCTCTTGTACATCATAATACTTTGCATTTGAGCAGGCACCACATCTCAACGTTTTTTGTTATTTTTCACAGACAACAAAGGAATCCTTACACAGTCAATCCAGTGGTGAACAGTGATTGCAATAACCACTGTGCACCACTGTTCTTACCTGAACTTTTCTGTGTTATATACAAAGGGATTGCAAGCTGTTTCCTGCATAATGCCAGTGCACAGGCACTGGGAAAGGACAGTCCAACATATCATGAAGTACTGTGTATACAAGAAAGACTTTCTGACCCCCACACAGATGGATGCATGCCTCAGTGACTCCAGCCCCAGTAAAATAATGTAAATGACTTCTACTGGGGTGGTGTATGCTGAAACAGAGATCATCACAAGACCATGAAGATTTGACATGGGACAGAGCTCATCAAGGGGGGAGTACAGGAAACATTGTTCAAGGGGGAATGTGGCTAGGGAGGTGGATTTTACTGGACACAGGGATTTATATTTTAAAATGGAGCAGTTGAGGGGCCATTAAACAATCAGGGATGACTGTCATGGGATGAGAATATAAAAATATCTGTGGACCACAAGCCCTTATGGTTTGGTATTGTAGTGGAAGGGGGAAATAAGGTGGTAGTGCCTCATGCCATGGCCTCTAGCCAGGATATCAGTCAAATTTATTTATTTATATATATTTATTTATTTATTTATTTATTGAAATGTTCACCAGGAAGGCAAACCGAGAAACAGGTTGCTCAACTCCCGGTGTGACCTGGGAGAAGGGGTACAATAGGGATGAGACATTTTACGTTCAAGTTACAAAGATATGGCAGTTGTTATAAACAGTGTTGCATACATATGTAATTTGTGAGAACAATTAATAAGTGTGATGGTGATAAGTGAACTAGTGCTATCATGAAATAAATGGTGAAGGAGAGAGAGAATGAGATAACAGTGCAGAGTCATGTCCCAGAGAGACCCCTTCAGGATGCAGGAAACCCTGCAAGGGGACAGGGGACTGGAGTAGAGATTAGAGAGGGAGAGGGAGTAAGTGTGATTAACACATAGGAGGGGAAATAAGGCCTGACCCAAAAAGAGAACCCTTCAGGATGTGATGAACCCTGCAAGGGGCAGGGAAGTTCAGGTGATTGTAAACCCTCCAACGTTTAGGCATTGTAGGCATTGTAGAGGGATAGTGAGAGGGAAGGAATGAGATAACACCTGGGACAAGATGAGGCCTGATCCAAGGAACCCTTCAGGATGCGGGAGACCCTGCAAGAGGACCTGCAAGGCCAAGGATAGGTAGATGGGTGAAGAAAAGGTGGGAAGCCTAGGCACTATAGGACCCCTTTGGGATGCTGAGAACCCTGCAATGAGAGCATGAAGGCTAGGGAAAAAGGCAGCGAGAGTAGGGGAAGGGAGAAAGGTATGAGAACTAGCACCTGGGGGGGGCTAGGGTCAGTAGAGGCAATAGACTCAATAGAAGCATTGGGGCAAATTCTGAAGGGGGACAAACTGTAAGGAGCAAGATGAAGGAAATTATGTCCGGTCATAACAGGACCAGTTAAATGAAAGATAGTTGGAGAGGGTAGTGTTGATGGAATAGAGGGGGGAGGAGTTTCAGATTTGGGAAGGTAAAAACTTGCATATTTTAGGGGAATGGTGAGAGTACCAAGAATGGCTGGAGAGGGTGGAGCAGAGGGGGACAGTTAGTGTGTGAGTGTCAGTAGATCTGATGGAGTGGGAAGGAGGAGGGGGTGTTATAAATGAAGGGAAGAGGTAGGAAGGGAGTTCACCCAGCCAGTGTTTAGTGGTGAATTTAGCGCGGTGTAAGAGACGCCTATTTGTAAGGGAAGGGAAGGAAAGGGCTCAATTGAGGTCACAAAGGTGAGTGCGAGAGGGAGCATCAAAGGCAAAGCCACAGAAGGAGTGTCCAATCTGGTCAGGTTGGACTTAGAAGCAGCACTATAGGCTACATTGCAGCAGTCAAAAATGGGGAAGATCATCTTCAGAACAAGGTCACGCCTAGTCGCAGGAGGGATGCAACTGCAGTTCCGGAACTAGGCAATGAGCTTGGGGCACAATTTTTTCTGGATGGTGTCAATGAGTCTAGAGAAGTTGAGGTGTTGGACTAAGCAAACCCCAAGGTATCTGAAGAATGAGGTGTCCTCAAAGCCTTGTCAAGAATGCAGAAATTGGGCAGGGAGGGAAGCCTAGAAAGTCTCTGCCTTGTCTTGGCTATGACTCCAGCTGGACACTCGGTGATACACCACCCAAGACTGGACGGGGGGGGGGGTTGCAGTCTGTTTCAAAACAGAACTAGGCTTCACAAGGGTAGTAGTTGAGGAGGTTGAGTCCTTTGAGTGTACCGTGGTAGCAGGTGTAGGCATTCAAATCGTTCTCATCTACCGTCTACCTGGGGATGGGAAGTGATTTCTTCATGAAGTGGTGGACTTCGACGTCGACATGGCATTTGAATCACCCAGATTGATGGTTCTAGGTGACTTTAATGTCTGGGCGATGACGAACTCTCGTAATTTGGTCAGCACTTCCTCCAGATAATGACTTCTCTGGGCCTTACACAGGTGGTTTCCACTGCTACATATAAACTTAATTAGTTTTTTTTTTTTTTATTTAGTTGTTTTTAACCAGGTATAGCACACTAAGCTGAAAGCTTTTTTACAGGAGCGACCTGGGAGCACAAGGAGGTTAAGTGACTTGCTCAGGGTCACACAGTATGCAAGTGGAAGCTGTGGGATTCAAACCCAGGTCTGGTCTGCTGGATGTCACCATATTTGCAGCTCAGAGTCTTAGACCACTGCGCTATACTGCCTCAACTTGGACACTCTCTGGACTTAATCTTCTTGCTAGGGATCGAGACCTCTGACATGGGGGGTGGAAACAGTCATTTTGTCTTATTACTACACTGTGAGGTTCAGTTTTTGCACCCCCCCTTGGAGGGTCTACCCCTGTGGAGATGGTTAAGTACCGCTCTTTATGGGATATTAACTCCCAAGGCCTTGCTGCGGTGCTTGACCTCTCGTCCCCCACATTGGCGAGCAGTGATCCAGAAGCCCTCATGTCAGCTTATAATTTGGCTGTTATGGTGGCCCTGGATTCTATTGCTCCAGTCCATGTGCACCCCATCTCCCATCACCCCAAGTCCTCTTGGTTTGATGGGACATTGAGGGGAGATGTGGAGACGGGCGAAGGTTAGAACATTGCTGGTGTAAGTTCTCCCTTGATATCGACCCCCTTAGATTGATGGACCATTACTCTGTCCATCAATCTGCAATCACCCGTAAGAAGGCAGAGTTCCTGTCCAGGGAGATTGTGGTTGCATGAAACCAGCCAGCTCAGCTATTTCGAACTGTAGACAGACTGTGCAACCCAGCCTGTCTGCAAGTTCAGAAAGCTTTTTCGCAATCAGAGTGCGAAGAGCTTGCTCGATTCTTTGCAAATAAGATGGCCGATATCAGGGCGGATTTGCAGCCAGCATCCTCTAAGATGGTTGCTGTTGGACAGTGCAAGCTCACTGTACCTCAAGTTTTCATGGAGTTCCTTCAGTCGGCTAGATTTCATGGATGTCATGAGGATTATCCACAGTGTGCGCGCCCTACATGCTGTAGTTTGGATCCTGGACCGACCTCCCTAATCTTGGGTTGTAGCGATGTCATCGGTCCAGTCTTCGTGCAAATAGTCTGGTGCTCCTTGGAGTCGGGTGAGTTCCCTAGCTCGCTGAAAGAGGTGGTGGTGACACCACTCTAGAAGAAAGCTACCTTGGACTCAGACTGTTTCATGAACTACAGACCCATCTCTAACCTTCCCTTTGTTGGGAAGGTGATTGAGAAAGTAGTGGCAGTGCATCTGGAGGACCATTTAACCATCCATGACATCTATGAACCCCTCCAGGCTGGTTTTTGTAAAAGATATAGTACCGAGACAGCGCTGGTTCGGGTGCTCAATGATCTCCTGAGGGTGAGAGATCAGAAGAGACATTCCATCTTGGTTCTCCTAGATCTCTCTTCAGTTTTTGACACCATGGATCACATGGTATTGTTAATACACCTGAGGCATATATGTGGAATATCTGGAACCGTCCTTAGATGGTTCACCTCATCATTCATCATGGGAAGATCACAAAGAGTTGTGTCCGGGAATTTTTCCTCGGACCCAACTTTTTTTGTGTGGGGTGCCACATGGTTCTGTGCTCTCACCCATGCCATTTGTGGTGTATATTCTACCCCTTAGAGACATTGTAAGAAGGTAAGGGCTGAGGTGTCACTGTTATGCAGATGATACCCAGCTATACCTGTCTTTTGCACCCCACCAGGATGGAGCTCTCTCGGTCTTTAACAACTGTCTGAAAGAAATCCAGGAATGGATGGATTCTAGCTGGCTAAAGTTGAACTCAGAAAAAACAGAAGTACTGGTTGTGGACCTCGGTCAACAGAAAGATGGATCGGGTGTTGGTACGCCTTCAGGAATTTTTCTTGGCAGTGTCTCTCTACCAACCTCTGAATGGGTGCATAGCTTGGGGTGATCTTTGATGACAGACTGACACTGCAATTGCAGGTGTCAGCTGTCATCAAGACTTCCTTTTACCATCTTAGGAACATCACCAGAGTTAGGCATCTGGTTCCTTCTGACGACCTTCCAACACTGGTCCATGCCTTTGTGTCCTCACGCTTGGACTACTGCTATTCTCTTTTCTTTGGGCTTTCAGTGGTTGAAATTTGCTGCCTGCAGCTAGTGCAGAACACAGCGTCCTGCATTTTGACAGGCTCTAGTAGAGCCTGTTCTATTACCACAGTGCTGCGTGAACTGCACTGGCTACCTGTATGTTGGCAGATCACCTTTAAAGTCAGTTTACTGACTTTTAAAGCATTTCACAGTCAGGGTCCAGCCTATCTGAAAGAACTTCTGATTCCTTACTCCCTTGGCCAATCACTCCACTCGGCTGATGGGGGGGCAGCTAGAGATTCCAAGGGTGAACCTTCAATCATCAGGCTGTAGAGCTTTTTCTTATGCTCCGCCCACCTTTTGGAATTCTCTGCCCCATCAGTTATGGGGGTGCACCTCTATGGAGGAATTTAAGAGAGGAATAAAAACCTTTCTTTGGCCGATGGCCTTCCTGGGAACTTGAACTGATATTTGAATATGATTCTTATCTATGTTTAAGACTGTAGATTTTAGTGTTTGCTTTAATTGATGTTAAAGCTGTAAGGCGCCTTGGAATTGGAATGGCGCCATACAAATAAAGTTATTATTATTGTGCCAAAGGCCACAGAGACTGGCTTCTTGGCATTGAAGAATAATTGATGGTTTGCTAACCAGGTCTGGACCTTGTTAAAGTCATGCTGCAAGCTGGATGTAACCTCAGCTGGGCATGAGCCAGATGCATACAGGACAGTATCATCAGCGTACATGTGTACAGTGGAGGAGGGGGAGCAGACAGATGGCAGGTTGTTAAGGAAAATGGAGACTAGAAGGGGGCCAAGCACAGAGCCCTGAGGGTTGCAAGTGCAGATCAGGAGGGGTGGCAAGATGGCATCTGCAATCTTAACTGATTGGGTTCTACCTGTAAGGTAGGCCTTAAACCAATTAGTGGCAGAAGGGGTTAGACCAGCAGATGAGAGGAAACTAAGGAGAAGGGAGTGGGAAACAGTGTCAAAACCCTTGGCAAGGCTGAGAAATATGGCTGAGGTGATTTGACCATTGTCCATCCCGGAGAAGACTGAGTCAGTGATCCAAAATATGGAGGTGGTGGTAGAGTGTTTTTTCCTGAAACCAGATTGGAACAGGGTGAAGAAGGGTATTAGATAGAAAGGAGGTGAGTTGAGAGAAGACTAGATGTTCTTGTAGTTTGACTAGGGTAGGGAGTAGCAAGGTGGGGTGATAGTAGCCAGGGGATGAGGGGTCTCCACCGTTAGGTAGCACAATGCCATGCTCCAATGCCCAGTGTAAATAGGTAGAATTTTGCCACCTAGAGCCATGCAAGACCTAAGAGAGTGGTCTGACTAGATTCTATGAGCCAACACATGAGCCAAGACATGGCTGCAGCAAGCTGTTCTCTACATTGCTGCCAGTGTCCCCTGTGAATTGAATGAGAGGAATTGAAAGTTTTAGCTACTGTGCTAACTGATCAGGCTGACAAAAATGCTTGCTTTCTTCATAATGGTCTAGACTTGACTTTGGTGAGTTCAGCTGAGGTAGGTAATAGTTTGAGCCTCTTCTGGCTCCCACTTCTACTAGAGTGATCACAGTTTTAATGCTTGTCATCAAAAAACTCTATTAAACCATAATTATAAAATGGGTCTCAGAAATGCTGCAATCTGATTGGCTGTTAGGATTCCAACAGCCTTACATTAATCTCTGTTACACAGTAATGTACAGCCTGATCTCCATGGCTTATGAATTATTCTTGTCAGCATTCCATTTTCTAGCACTTCTGAATGACTAGAATGATGCATTCTGATTCTGAACAAGCATTCTTAAACTCTTGGTGGAAGATCTTTTTTATTTAAAAAATCTCCTTCTCAATGAGGAAAACATTAAAAAAGAATTGGAAGCCCCTTTGCACATTCAGTGCACACAACCCTTCCCCAACTGCAGCAGTGAATTGGGTCCCCAGTACCCTGGTACTTTTTTCTGCATTTTTGCTTGATCTTGAACACAACAAATGCACCACCTTATGGACAGGATCTAATAAACCTAAAAATGTCAGAGTTCAGATATTCAGTATTTTTCTGCAGCTTGTCAGCAATGCCATAAATTGATTTGTTTTATGTTTTGACCCCCCCCACTTTAAAATGACTAAACCCAAAGTGTTGGAGATCCTGCAACAAAGGATGGGGTGCACATGTCATTTTTTAGGTCTCTGGGTCAAAACAGCAACATTATAAGCATCCAAAAATCAGTATATAATAGTAAAACACCTATTCAGCCTTCACTAAAGAGATACCACTGCACCACTTTAATAATATACTGTACATGGGTGCCATTAAAAAAACACTACCCCAAGTGAAGGGATTCATAAGGCAATTTCTGCTCAGTCTTTACTGAGGAGGAGGAGGAGGAGGGTAATTGGTCTGAAGGGAGTACAAGGGGTGAGAATGGTGCAGAAATGGACACAAGTCCCTTTACATGAGAAAGGGTCCTGAAGGAACTGGAAGTAATAAGAGTTGATAAAGCAATGGGGCCAGATGGGGTGCACCCCAGGGTCCTTAAAGAACTAAGAGAGGTGGTGGCTGAACCTCCTGCTATCAAGTTTAGTTGATCACTGCAAACGGGGGAGGTACCCAAAGACTGGAGGATAGCAGATGTAGTCCCCTTATACAAAAGTGGGAACAAAAAGGAAGCGGGGAACTACAGACCAGTTAGCCTCACCTTGGTAGTGAGGAAGATCATGGAAGCACTATTGAAGGAGAGATTGGTGGAACATCTGGTTGTCAATGGACTACAGGACCCAAGGCAGCATGGTTTCACCAGGGGAGTCATGTCAGACCAACCTCGTTGAATTTTTGACTGGGTGACTAGGAGGTGGATCAGGGAGGGCAGTGGACATGGCCTATCTGGACTTCAGCAAGGCCTTTGACACTGTGCCACATAGAAGACTATTATACAAACTGGGGAATATGGGTGTGGGCAGGACAGTAGTGTGGTGGGTAGGTAACTGGCTGAGTGGCAGGACACAGAGGGTGGTGGTAAATGGCTGTCACTCCACAGAGGGAAGAGTGACCAGTAGGGTACCACAGGGATCAGTGCTGGGACCGGTCCTATTCAACATCTTCACCAGTGACATTGCACAGGACCTAGAAGGCAGAATTTCACTGTTTGCTGATGACACAAAGCTCTGTAACAGAGTAGACACACCAGAGGGTGTAGACTGAATGAGAAGGGACCTGCAGAAACTTGAAGAATGGTCAGGGGTTTGGCAATTGAAATTCAATGCAAAGAAGTGCAAGATAATGCAGATGGGGCACAAAAACCCTGGCACAATATATCAATTGGGGGGTGAGGATATAGCATGCACCAAGCAGAAAAGGGATCTTGGGGTTATCAGCTCTGATGACCTCAAGGTAGGGAAACAGTGTGACAAGGCAGCAGGTAAAGCAAATAGGATGCTGGGATGCATAGGCAGGGGCATCACCAGCAGGAAAAGGGAGGTCATAATTCCACTATACAAGGCACTAGTGAGGCCCCACCTGGAGTACAGTGTACAGTTCTGGAGATCTTACCTACATAAGGACATAGAGAGGGTAGAGAAGGTTCAGAGGAGGGCAACAAAGATGATGCATGGATTGCATCACAAGTCCTATGAGGACAGGTTGAAGGAACTGAACATGTACTCCCTGGAGGAGAGGAGGGGGAGAGAGGATACAATAGAGACATACAAGTATCTTACAGGGAGGAACAGGGTGCAGGAATACACTATTTTTAAGTGAAAAAGATGTTCTAGAACTAGAGGGTATCGGATGAAGTTGGAGGGAGGACAATTCAGAGGAAACGTGAGGAAGAATTTCTTCACAGAATGGGTGGTGGACAAGTGGAACACCCTGCCAGAGGAAGTGGTGGGGGCTGAAACAATCATGGGATTTAAGAATGCATGGGATAGACATAAAGGAATTCTGGAGGTCAGGGGTAAAGGGCAACAGACTTCTAGGAAAACATAAACTGAACTTACAAGCTCAAATGGGCAGACTGGGTGGGCCATAGGCCCTTATCTGCCGACACTGTCTATGTATGTATGTATGTATGTATCTATGTATAAGAGGCCAGATCAATGAACAACACACCAGAAAAAAGCTGTGATTACTGCTACAAACCTATGGTCAGTCAATCAGATAGTTTATTTGTTTGGTCAGGTGTCCTTTACAAAAAACAAACTTACATTATAAAGAAAATAAATAATGCATGAAATATTTTAACAATCAAAATATAAAAATGTACTCGTTCCCTAGGAGCTACAAGAAAAATACAAACAATCGCTACTTACAATCCAGGTTAATACATCTACAAGATTACAAGGGGATATCACAAAATAAAAAATGCATGAAACAAATAGTTAGTTTTGTTTCTGGTTACCTAAACCCCTAAAGAGTCAATATCCCTTAGCTGGCTAACATACACACAGTAGGCCAAATATTCACTCCAGCACAGTAAACTTGCTAAAAATTGACAATGTCCATTTACAAACATTTAATTAATGGATTCAGATATTTCACATTTAAAGACTTAAAAATATTTAGATTTTCTTCAGGCATCAAGAATCTCTGAAAGAATCTCCCCAACCATTTCCCCCTTGCATCTTTATACAATGGAAACACTGAGTACATGTTTCAAGTTGTCTATTCCCCTATAACTGCATTTACATAAAGGTGACAAAATATTATATTGTTATTGTTTATACCACATCCAATTACTATTATAAACTTACATTCTGAAACTTATCAATGAAAATCTATATTAGGGATATTCAGTAAGCTTCACATACTTTCTTTATCATATGATGATTTTATTATGTTATGCCATGGGTGTAATTTTACATTATTAATTCACTTCAAATCACCCTGCTTGTCTTTGTTGATGTTAGTGTTGACCAACAATCTAACTTCCTCTCCAGGTAACCTGAGTGCATCTGCAAAAAATGGCATCTAATTCCACCAGTGAAAGAATGATGCAGGAGATCGCAAGAAAAGTAAAACCCAAAGTAGAATGTCTAATTTGTTTCTCTAAACAAAGGTATGGTAAACGGTGCTTAGAAAGATTATAAACCTGTAATAAAAAAAAGTAACTGTTTTTTTCATTAATGATCAAGTTTGTGGAATGCTGGCTTTATTTTGCACGCTGCAAAGAAGATTTAACAAAGTTTAGCACTCTTAGGATATAGTGATATAATTGACACAGTATTCTGTCTAGTGGAGATGTATTATTTTCAGTCCAAATTTCTGCAGAATAAATGAGGGCTGATTTGATTTTAGCATTTAGGGCAATCAGTGCACTGCTCACTGGGTAACCCCCATACTTTGCACTGAAAATCTTGAAACCATTAATTGACTTTGCAGTTTTCAAATTTAATAGTTGAATATGTGTGTTCTAGGATAAATTATAAGAAAAATGGAAAAGTGAGTGGTCTTACTGTGAATGCTATCATCGAACAGTTTAGGTCTTTTCATATTTCTATTGCCAAATACTAGCGGACTAGTTTTTACTGAGAGAATTTGTATTACACAAGTTATTAACTTTATCCATTAATGTCTGAGGACCTAGTAATGGAGATGTAAGCACTATCAAATCATAAACATATGCAATATGATAAATCTGTTTATTATATAGTTTTGGAGGGTGAAAACTATCCTCTGTCAGCTGAAGCAGTATATTATTAAAGAAAATATTAAAAAAGTATGCATCCTTTCTTGGAGACTTCCATTTTTTCAATACCTTGTTTGTGAGAGTGCCTTGAGTTTGTAGCAGTGTTGAGTCATGAAAGTGGATCACAATCTCCACCATATTGGTGATCATGTCTAGTTTATACAAATAATTTCAAAGCAGTTTCTAAATGGCACTATCAAAGGCTGTTTGTAAATGTACCAAACATCAATATAATTTTGATATTTTAATGATCACTTAATTATTAATCAAGACTCAAACAAATATAGATATATTAGATTTAAATGTGTCCCAATGTCTGCTTCTCCTCACAACTACTTAGAAAAAAGATTTCTTGCTTTACAAAATGAGGATCTCAAGATTGGTGGCACTTTATCTTGATACAACCAGCAACATATTGTGTTTAATTTGGGGAGAGGGGGTTGAGTAACTTTACCAATGTTCAAATACTGATGATAGATCCTCATTTGCCATTGCTTTGTAATGTTTCTTTCAGTTGATGCTGCTACTAGTTTCCAAAGCACTGATTCTATTACAATAACATTTGCTTCAGTATCTCTAGTCTCAGATAGAGTTCCCCAGGGAGAAAAATAAAATCTTAATGGCTTTAATTTACAATTGATGATCTACTGTTTTTTTTTCTGCACAGTGGAAAGAGAATGCATTTTTCCCTTTTTTTTGCTTATATTCAATTTAATTCTGAGGATGTAAAGGAATGGTATCCAGTGGTTTGCAAAAAGTATATATTTAAAGGGTATACTACGTACCCTAACAAAACCTTCCAGTTTTTTTTTCTTATTTTTTTTGTTATGTACAAGGGAAATATATCTTCCTCTATATTTAGGGGTAGGAGATTAGCCTGAAGCATGGGTGCATGCATGTTCTAAAGGTGACCTGAATTCTCCAATGGGTTTCTAGGTGGCAGTGCAAGTCAGTGGGTGTGCTGGCCTTCTTCTGTAGAAGAACCTTAATGCTATTTTCTTTTGCAATTTTCCCTTGGTCCTAAATAAACAAGTCTATAAATTCATTGTTTTATTTTGTTTCCTGTTGCCACCGCAATATCTAATATTTTAGTTCTAATTTATCTATTTTTATTGCACATAACATGCCAATCCTCTTCCCCCAACTAAGAAGGCTATTTGCCCCACACAACGTTCAAATGAAGCATATCTGGTAAACACATAGAAAAAGGAAAACAAAAATGAAAAATAAATTGTTTTCCTTTACAGTCTGTATAATAACCATTATATATGTTTGTTCCAGCTCCACTTCCCAAAGTATGAAACAGCATCATCTTGGGTATTCCCAAGAGACACTTTTCATATGAGGGTGGTCAGTTACCACAATCTATGGCTCAGTTAACACTCTAATTTTTACATTATTACCTGGAAAGCCCATTGTTGGCATGATGACAGCAATTGCAGTGCTGGATTATCATATTATATGATTGTAGCATCGGTCTCCATGGTAGTCATTTTACATTCTGCCCACTCATTCTATGAAGCCATGTTAGGAGGCAGAATACAACCTAATCCAGAGGTATCCACATGCACAATGAACTTTAAAGAATAGTTAGGACTAGCAACCATGGTTGCTCAATATAATGCTTTGTTTAGTTGGATGAATGTTGCTATGTAACATTAAGGCAAATAAATTTTTCAGGCATTTTCTTTTTCATGAGGTCTGTTATGAGTTTTGCTATACTTCAAGTTTGCCAAAAACCTATGGTAATACCCTACAGTCTTCAGAAATGTCCTCACCTTATTCTTAGTGGTTGGCATGGTCCATCCTAGAATGACCTTCATTTTTGATGGCTCAGGCCAGATGTGCCCACTACCTACTTGTGACCAAGATATGACACCTCTGCAATACCTGTTTGACATTTTTACACATTAACCACCAACACAGCAACTTTCAGTCAAAAGAGCAACTCAAACTCAGGCTTGATGTGTTCTCCCATGTCCAGCTGTATATGGTAATATTGTCCATACACACCTGTGCAGCATCGTATACCCCTGACAGAATGTGGTTCATGAGCAGATGAAATGTCCCTAGCACATTCTTCATCCTGAATGGCATTAATTGAAATTTAAATAAATCAGATTGGGTGACTTTCCCTGACTATGGGGATTTACCTACCAATACCCCTTCATTGGGTCTATGACAATGAATTGTCTTGCTCCATCTGTCTTCTGTAGGACCTCCTCTGATGTGAGCATGAAGTAGACATCTGACTCCATAAGCTGCCAGGCCTCTGGTGGTCAATGAAGAGCCTTGTGGTCCCACTCTTGTTGGGAATTAGCACTTCAGAATAGGCCTGGGGATCCTTGACTATTTAATGACCTGGCAAGCCAGCATCTCCTTAAGCTTCTCCTCTATAGCTTTCTTGATTGCCTCCTGAATCCTATAGGGTGGCTGTCTCAGTGATGGCTCTCCACATCCACATGGTGCTCACTCAGTGTGGTATAACCCTGTTTCCCCATAAACATTTCTCTGAAAGATTGCTGCACTCTACCCCTCTCTACTATTTGTGCTGGCATGAGCTTCTCTAAGAGGGAAATTACATTGACAAAATATTCTCCATGAACATCACTGAGGAAATCAACTAATGGCTCCACCTAATTTTTCTCCTCTGAGTAGCTATACACTGACAGGACCTTTTTCTCACTGTCATGGTAGGGTTACAACATGTTTACATAGCATGTCTTCTGTCCTCGTGTTCTCTTGTTCTGTGTCTATCCCTCTGTTCTGTCTCCAGTTGGTCAGTTTGACCATATAACTCATTCATTTTTCTTCCTGACAACAAAATATGGGCCCTCATAGGCTGTCTGAAATTTATTTTATCATACTGGGATTAGCACCATCATGTACTGTCTGGCCTGGTACTCACATGCTCTGACTACATGGTTGTACCATGTTTTCCATGTCTACTGTGCAGTGGATAGGTGCACATTGGCATGTCCCATAAGCTCCTTGAACCATGATCTGAAGTCTGGGATGCACACCATAACAGATTTCCATTGGAAATCAAGTTAGCACTCCCATTAATCACTTACCAGTCCTAGGGCCACCATCAACAAATAACCACTCAAGCTCTCAAGGAGTGAAAACCCTTTAGACTCCTGTGGGACTTCTTTATATGTGAATAAAAGATGAGGAGAGTACATGTCCCACTCCTTCTTATGTTGGCCAGCAAATGCCATTGGTATAGTTGGCTGGAATTAACATACTTTACCACACCATTAGTCTCGGGGTGGTATAGATAGGCTATATATAGTCCCTGACCACCAGTATGTCCTATTTACCTGTGTGACCCAGATGCTTAGTGGTCCCATAACGTCCACAACTATACCCCAAAAAGATTAATTGATTATAGACATGATTCTCAAAGCTGTCTTAGCCTTGCCACTGACCTTTTCCTCCCTCTAACACTTTAGACAAGTCTGGCAGTAATCTGCTACATCTTACAAAATATTGGGCCCATTAAAATGGTTTATTAGCCATCTTTTTGTGCAGCAAACTCCCAGGTGCCCAAGAAAGGAATGTCATGGGCCAGGGCTAGGAATGGTTTCCTGCATCCCCAGTGTAATACTATTTGTTAGAACTTCCCTTCCTTTGATCCTCTCCTTGGAACCCACACTCTGTAATTAGCCCATTCTTCTAGTACATTTCTTTTTTACTGCATCCCAAGAGTTGCCATCCACATTGGCTACCTGTTCTCTGAGTTTCTTTAGGGATGGATTAGCTTCTCAAGCCCTGCTAAGATTCTCTGGCTTAACAATCACTAAGGTACTCCAAAGGCCATTGGTTTATGGTTATTGAAGTAAGAAATTCCATTTTCAAAATTTGAAATTCTGGGATCACACCAGTTATTGCAAATCAGATTTCTGGATTCGACAGAGGTTTGAATGTTAGTCATTTAGTACTGCATGTGTATGAATAATCAGAATAATGAGGGCTTACTTTACAGCATAGTAAATAAAGAAAAAATAAAAACAGTACAGGAAACAATATAAAGTAAAACACAAATTCTGTGGAATCAGTGATCTGGAATAAAATGCCAGATTCTGGAAGTTCTTTCTTTTTGCCTCTGTTAAGAGAGTTCACATTCTGGAATTTTACTGGGTTTTCTGATATAAAACAAGACCCAGTAGCCTTGAATACACCCTTCTACAGTAGAATACCTACTCAGGAGCCTGCACCAGAGGAGGGAGATGAGGAGATGGCCAACAAAGAAAGGAGGATCAACATGGCTGCAGTTAATGCCATGTAGGCTATACTCAGCAGGATACTCTGGACCACCACCCCCATACTTTTGTTTCAAGGCATGAATGATTGCACCAAACTTTCTACAGCCACCAAAGCCCAAAATAAGAATGACATCAAATTATTCTCAGCATTTGGTATAATGATGCCATGGAAGTAATCAAAACACAACCTGTCTGTGTTTAAACTGCTTTCTCATGGAGCTATGGTCATGGAAACACGGAAATTACAAGCTGTGCAGATTAAATTAAAAGGAACAAGTATCTTCACAGAGACTGCATTGGGCAAAATAAAAACTCCTCTGGGGGCTTTTCATTGTTTCACCAGCTGAATAAAAAAGAAATGAGTGGCAATACCGTGGAATGAGACACTGGAGTATGAGAGTCTGGAGACCTGTCCCTATCAGGATCTGGCCATTTAAATGAGCAAAAGAATGGGGCCCAGTTGTTAATTCAAACTGAGTGTGCTGGAATTCCCCAGACAATATGTGTGGCTGAGATGGGTGACTCACTGGAAGGGGGGGCCCATCTCAAGACATAGGCCAAGTGTGCTGGAATGCCCCTGCTGCTGCAATCAGCTGGAGTCAAGGATGATCATGGAAGTGGGGCCCGGCTTGAAACACAAATTGAGTGTGCTGGAATGCCCCCATCATTCCAAAATGGCCTAGAAAACAACACAGCCCACAACAAAAGGAAAAAATGGAAGGAGCCTATGACGATATGCAAACAGCTGGTATTGAACCGCTTTCACTGAGGCAGCTGCAGATGGCAAGTAAAGATTTACCACATCTGCTGAATGAAGACATTGGTGTTAAAGGAATACAGGTAAAAAACACAGCTCTGTGTTACAAACAATGACAACACCATTCCCACAGCTGTTATCATCTCAGACCTACCTTCAGACTACACAGCTAAACCTGCAGAGAAAATGAAAATGCCCCAGAAAGAACAAATGGAGTCAATAACCAAAGAGACAGGAATTTTATGGATAATGCAATGAATGACTTCTTCTGACTCCATTCAGAACACTGAACTTCCAACAACATCAGGTGTAAGCAAACCTTTACAAAGTAATGCATATGCAGATAATTTATCAAAAGTAGAAGTTGTAAAGGAAAAAATCCAAGAATCACACAAATAAGTAGGTCACAAACTTTCAGAATACTGCCACCCTGAACTCAGTAAGTGAAATACTGATAGAAAATAATGATGGAGCTCTGTCAATAATGTACAATATTCACTCAAACTTGGGCAGTAATTCTGAAAATGACTCTTATGTGGAGAACAGTGATGAAGACGACAGTGCCTCCCCACTTGTGGGCTAAGTCTTTAGTCAAGCAAATAAATGACATAACAACAAAAATGGTGATAATGATTACTCAATAATCAAAAATGGAAAAATATTTCACTTTAACTCAAGAACTTATAAAAGAAAACCAAGCCATGAAACAAGAAACAGACTCTTTAAAACTAGCTATGAATAAACTATGAAAAGAAAATGTTACTATTCCAAGACATATAAAAAATCTTTAAAATACAAATCAAGAGTTAAAAGAGAAAATAATAGATTCTGAACTTCGAGCCAGAAGGAAAAACATATGTATACAAGGAGTACCAGAGGCATGGGACAATATAAGTCCGTTAAAATAAACCTTCAATCAAACTGCTGCTGTATTTATGGAAGTTCAGACTGCAGAAATTTATTTTGAAATAGATCGAATACTTTGTGGATATAGAGCAAAGCAAATAGATATGGCTGCATCTAGACCGATAACTTTGAAATGTTAGAGATCTAGAAACAGACACATTAATGTCCTCGGTTTTCAAGAAAAAAGCAAATAAATATGATGGGAGCAAATATAATTACCTATAAGGATCTTTCAGCAGAGTTACTACATGCTAGAAGAAAATTCAATCTACTAAAAAATAAATTATGGTCACATGGCTATAAGGCCACTATGACATTTCCAGCCAAAATGATAGTTGCAATAAATGAACAACATTATGTATATGAAACTCTTCAAGAGGCAACCAGTGATTTAAAAATAAGGCTACCTGAAATATTTAAAGATTTGCCCAATAATTACAACTATTACACTACTTTAAGCATGAGTGGGAGGGAGAAAGATATTTAAGTAGCTGATGAATTTAAATGTGATATATAATACAATGACTAGAAATTATGTGAGTGATGAATGTGTGTATATGAGAATTGATTATAATGTTCACTTGACTGTAATGGGCTTGTTTAAATTTAAAGTCATACATAATCTTTATGATACTAGTATGTATAGATTGATGTGGCTGGATTATGGAGTGGAGGGTGTAGGGGACCATCCTGCTAAGGGATACAAGCAAATAGACATGCACTTGTGTTGTGCTTTGGATTATTTTTGTATTCAAAGGGGGGAGGGGAGGGAAGATTAAGTATGAATCAATGAATCAGGTACAGGTTTTTATAATTACTAGAAGTAGAAATTATAGATTTTGCTGTGCTTTATTGGTCAATCTGGTACTCTCTTTAGGAATATACTTCAAGAGGAATACTTATCCTGGAACCAGACTGATAAGTAAGGGAACTATAAAATTAAAATGACAGAACCAAACAATATTAAAATACAAAATCACACATGCCCACACAATGCAAAGCATCATGGGCTGCATAAGCAAATCACCACAGAATGTTATGCTGGTTCAACTTTAAGCAGAATTGCATGGTGCCGAAAGGCCTCTCACACAGTTTGCCAAAGGTGCTAACAGATGACATAGACATGTGTTTCGTCCTACCAGGACTCATCAGTATGCCTCGTCTGTTTGACACCCAGTGGAATAGACCAGCTACCCTAAGACAGTGTGTCTTGGATATGTTGTGGTGAACCCATTAAAATAAAAAAAACTATTAAAAGACAAAGAACCTCTGTGCGCAAACACTGAGGCAAGGGTTACCCCAAAGGGCATTTGGCTGGGAAGCCAAGTTTCAAGAAAATACAAAATCACATATGCCCACACAATGCAAAGCATCATGGGCTGCATATGGGATAAATTATTTGATAGAAAGAGCCAAATTATTAACATACTTTAAAAAAAACTAATGCACATATATTGTGTCTACAAGAAACACATTTGGAACCATCAGAAATTCTAAAGCTAAAAAATAAATGGATTAAACATTATTTACAGTACAGGAACAAAAAAAGCAGAGAAATAGCAAATGTTATAAAAAGGGTATTAAGTATAAAGTTTTGGACCAGTTCTGTGACAATGAGGGAAACATTATTATGGTTAACATTTCATTAAATAATCAAAATCTGACACTAAGATCAGTATATGCCCTTTTTACACAATATAATAATTTTTTGTCTAAAATTTCAGAAGACATACAACAATTTCAAAATGATAATATAATAAAGCAAGTTATTATAATGCCCTTCAAAACCCCATTTTAGACAGGTCAACTGCTCCAACTTTAGGGAATATAAACATTTCAAAAATCTTAAACAGCTTCTTAGAATCTGAATTATTAGAAGATGCATGGAGAAATTTACATCCCTCTACAAAATCCTACACTCATTTTGACAAAAAAAATATATATTTACAAGAATAGATATTTTTATCTCAAAAAAACCTATTACAAAGAATAAATTAATAGACAGATACAATGTTTTTTGTCCAACAATGCAGTAATAAGCATTACTATTAAAATACAAGACCATCAAAGATTATTTACAAATACCTGGGGCCAGATAGTCAAAGCATTGCACCTGACACAAAGCCGTAGGGCTGGAATAGCACTGGATTTGTGCCAGGCTGCAATATTCAGA
This sequence comes from Neoceratodus forsteri, assembly GCA_016271365.2. NCBI lineage: Eukaryota > Metazoa > Chordata > Ceratodontiformes > Ceratodontidae > Neoceratodus > Neoceratodus forsteri. Next base: position 249,354,414 of record CM057450.1, on the reverse strand, counting down.
AGCCCTCATAATGCCAATGCTAAAAGTAAATGTATGCTGGGGCGAGAGTTAGGGGAGTGGCCATGAATGCTGGCTGTGTGGGATAGTCAAATGTATAGCACCGCATCACAGGCATTAGCGTGACCTGTAGTGTGGTGCTAAATATCACCGACAAAAAGCTGGCAGTAATGCAGCTGTGTCCCCCAAGCATGATCCCCTTGCCCGGTAGCCCCAATAAGCACAGTAATCCCTGGTGTGCTAGTGGTCCCCCCCACCCCCAGCATGATCTCTGACCCCCATAGCCAGGGTAATCAAATAATTGCCCTGTTGTTCTAGTGGTCCCTACACCACCCAAGCACAATCCCTGATCCCCATAGCCATGGTAATCAAATAATTGCCCTGGCGTTCTAGTGGTCCCCCCACCCCACAAGTATGATCTCCGACCCCTGGTAGCCACAACAAGACAGCAATACCTGGCGATCTAGTGGTCCCCACCACCCAGACGTGTGCCACCCATCCTTCTATACACCAGCTAGTTTCAGTGCCGGCAACTGGCTCAGCTCTCCTCTCACCACCATGGCCAGCTGCTGACTGCAGTATGCATGAGTGCTACTAAAGGAGTACGGCCGAGCCTTACTGCAGTACTTAACTCCATTCAGTGTAAGCTCCGTCTTTTAAAAAAAAATTAAAAAACAATAAAACTCCGGTCTGAGGCAAAATCAGTTAAACTAGTAGCATTGCAATGTAAAAAAATGCCTTGCAACAGACTACTAGTTGAGTAACTGCTGTCAGCTTGTTGTTAAAAAACAAAATGAGCAACTCCATGTCCAGCATTTATAGTCCTGCAAAGTAAGCCCAGCAATGCACTTCAAAGACAAATGTCTCTGCTCCATTTCTGGTCTTCACCCTGTCCCTCGCCCCCACTGATGGCACCTACATCCTGATGGCTAAGATCTACAGCATGTTTTTTTTTAATACACCCTTGCTTCTCTCAGTTAGATTTGCAGGCTAGTTTCCTTCTAGGTTGAAAAACACAAGTTGGAAGCTGGCTTTGAGTTGACTTAGTTCTACCTGTCAGAGCATCAAGACTCACAAAAGAAAATTGACACTGGCAGCCTTATGTTTTTTTCTATCTCTCTCTCTCTCTCTCATTCTTAACAAACCATTATATCTCAGTTTAGGTTCATGCTAGGATGCAGGCTCATTTTGAGTTAGTCATGCTATCTGTTTACAGTGCTGATTTTGAGTAGAGAGCCGAGTGCAGTTAGAATGAATAAACCGAGTCGTCATCATGTCAGCAGCAGGCTCGAGCAGTAAACTGAACTTTGAGGCACAGCTTCACCATTAGTAGCCATAACACATTGAGATCACACCAATAGATACCAAGACACAATAAATAATATGTTAGTGATTTTATTCAGCATGAAACTGCACAATTAACCATGCTGGAACCAACAGTTACTTTCCTGTCCCCTTTAAATTAATAATATTCATATAAATATAATGAGTAACAGTTCTCTTCAGGCTGATAATTAAACCAACAGTATAAGTATTAATGACAGGACACGTTTCACATGACATGCATCATTTTTAATGTCCTGTCCTCTTAAAACTTAAAGATTGTTGAAATTGCCCTATCTAATGCATTATCAAATCTGCTCATCTGGTCTCTCTCTCCCTCGTGATGCAAGATCGCGGTCAAAGAAGCTCGCAATCAAAGAATTTGCAGCCTCGCAATCAAAGAATTTGCAGGCTCATAATCAAAGAATAAAAAATGCTGTAACTCAAGTTTTAGGCAGAATTACTTGGAACCACCACCACCATGCTTGGCTAGAACGAAGCCCCCTGAGCAAAACCCACCCTGATTTGTGTTCCTAGGCTACCCCTGAGCTGAGAAAATTGTATTTTTAAAAGGGCCATCTCATCCCTCACTAGCGATGCACGATTGTGATCAAAGAATCTCGCGATCAAAGAATTTGCAGGCTCACGATCAAAGAAATTGCATGCTCATGCTCAAACAATAAAAAGTGCTGAAACTGGACTTTTAGGCAGATTTGAATAAAACCACCATCATGCCTCGATAGAACGAAGCCCCCTGAACAAAACCCATCCTCATTTGTGTCCCTAGGCACCCCCTGAGCTGAGAAAAATGTATTTTTGCCCTACGATGCAAGGTCGTGGTCAAAGAAGCTCGCGATCAAAGAATTTGCAGGTTCACGATCAAAGATCATTAGCGAGCCGCGATCAAATAATTTAAAACCTGATAAATCTGTTTTTGGACCATTTTACATCAAACCAAAGGCATGGCTTGATAGAATGAGGCCTTCTGAGTAAAATCCATTAAAGTTGTACTTCAGGAGTGACCCCTGAAGCGAGATATTTGAATTTTTAAGGTCGGAAAAGTAAAAAAACATGGCGGACCTCGAGGTCAAAAAATTCTCAGGAACAAAGATCCTTGAACTGCAAGGCTGAAAATTCTTTGACCACCAGGTGGGACCAGATGGCCAGAACCCCATTCTTTGTTCACAAATCAACCATATAAATATTCCCATTGACTTACAATGGGAACTCAAAAGTGGCATAACTTTTGAATGCCTTAATAGTTTTCACCAAACAAAAAGTGGCATGTTCGGGCAGCCAAGCTCTTTAAGATCAGCCATCTTGAAGAGCAACATGCTGCATGATGGTCATACAGGGCCATAGACAAAAATCCCCAAAACTGCCTCCGCAACTGGATAATTTTGCATTTTTCAGCGTTTCCGTACGCAAAGATCGTAAGTCCGACCCAAACATAATTTGGCAAATCAAGAGATCTACCATGCCCCACTGCACATACCAAATTTCAGGCACATCTGTTGAATGGGTCCAAAGTTATTAACACCCAAATTTTGACTTTAACATAGAAGTGCCTTCTTACCCTAAATATAGTGGTGCGACCGTGCCACTATAATATATACACACATATATCTATCTATCTATATTATAGTGGTGTGATCATGCCACTACTGTATATTTAGGATTGAGTAGAGATTTTCATGTTAAACCCCAGTTTTCCATTTTAATAACTTTGCAACCATTCATTGGATTTGCACAACATTTTTCATGTGTGGTCTCGCAGGGTCGATCGTTTGATGTGCCAAGTTTTGCTCCAGTCAAATGTGCAGATTCTGTGATATGGATAGTGAAAAAAGTGAATTTTGGGGAGTCTCTTCTTGTTTTCTTGTCATTCTGTAGTGCCCAAACCATTCAGAATCTTGGTCTGAAATTTACAGTGCAGAAAGGGCCTGGCCAACAGTAGCGTATTTTGCTGGTCTGGTGAAAAACGGTTAATCCATTGCTGTCATCTTCTTTACTGTTCTTTTGGAAAACAATTTCAAAACCAAAAAAAAACAGCATCATGGAGAGAGACCAACACGTATCTTTTTCCATATTGCTTTTTATCCTCCACAGCGGACTGCTGCCCATGTCAGCCACCCTTACCTGACTCTGGTAGTCCTTTGGGGGCTTGTAGGTGCCTTGCATGCCCCAGCAGATCCCCCGGAGCTGGCCCAGATGTTTCATCCTGCTGCCACCCCAGCATTTCCTCATTTAATCCCTGTTACCCTGAGACCCAGTGATGGACTCTTCCACCCTTCCCTGGCATAATGCAAGGTCTCCTTGTATGTTGTACCTCCCCCCAGCCTCCACCAGGAGGTGACCAAGCGCTGATGAGACTCTTGAGCCCTCCCTAGAGGGAGGAGAAGAGCTGCCGGGGGCAGCTCAATTGATTCCTCCCTCCCCAGCCAACCCCATATGTATTCCGAGCTTGTGAGTGAACCTAGGTCATTGGCATGAAGTGAGGTATGGCAACCAGCACATCAACCCTTAGCACTAATGGGCCGACTTCCAACACATATATTTTAATCATCAGTAGCCCTTTAGGTGGATTCTGTTCTTAACTGTTTGAAAAATAACCCTGAAATTAGTTTTTTTTTCTTGTTTCCATCCTTTTTCATGACTCACTTCTGCTTTTTTATATGGCTGTATGAAAAAGTAGTTTAGTCATAGGAAAAAGATCCCATAATATGCAAATTATTATTTTTCTAAAGTTCCCTGGTGCCTAATAGCACGTCCCACCCTCCCATAGCTGTCCCTATAACTATTATTATTATTATAATGCAAGAATCATTCTTAATCTTTGATTGGTTGTCAGAGTTTTAGCAGGGTTACATTAACCCATGCTACCCTACCATGCACAGCCTGATAACGGCAGATGTTTTTAAAAATAGTAGTGGAGGAAGTTCCAGTAACTGTGACTCTAAATTAAAAAAAAATTAAAATGGCTGCACTTGGCACACACTGTATATTTTACAAAGTATGAATAAAATTATTTTATATATAGACTCAGCACCCCCGATCTCATGAAACTCTCAATTTTTTGAGGGCGTGATACTTGTTCCTAATGTGTGTGACAAATGAAGAGGACACTAGTGACAGTTCATTGGACAGTTACTTTGGTGAGATATGTTTTTTTAATGCTATTTTCATTTAGTATCTGTCAAGCAAGGAAATGGTGTTCTGTTCTACAGCATCAATGTAGTTTTTAACATGAATTTTTCAATGCAGAATGTTGTCTTGCTGGCATTGGCATTGGTAATAGTAGCAAGGCAGTATAGTGCAGTGGTCTAAGGCTCTGAGCTGCAAATCTGGTGACATCCAGCAGACCAGACCTGGGTTTGAATCCCACAGCTTCCACTTGCATACTGTGTGACCCTGAGCAAGTCACTTAACCTCCTTGTGCTCCCAGGTTGCTCCTGTAAAAAAGCTTTCAGCTTAGTGTGCTATACCTGGTTAAACAACTAAATAAATAAAAATAATGCAGAAGTTAGAGAGATGCATAATAGGAATGGCAGTGAAGTATTGAACTGATGCCAGCCCCACCCCCACCCTGCAGAGACTGACAGGCACTGAGGTGTGCCTGTGGGTCATCGGCCATAATGCTCATGCCATTTCACCTCACCCTACCCTGCAGACACTGACAAGTGTTGCGGTGTGCCTTGGGGTCTTTGGGCCTTAAGCTCACCCCAGTCCATAAGGAAATATGCTGAGATCAGTGCAGTATAGGAGAATGGGATGTACTTTGGGACTGGAGAGTCCAAGGCACACCTCAATGCCTGTCACTGGCTGCTGGGTAGGGGCGGGGGTGGGGTGGAATGGTGTGAGTATTACAGCTGATAATCCCAAGTCACATCCCTGACACCTGTCAGTCTCTACAGGGTGAGGTGTTATGGTTGGAAACCCTAACACCCTGGGCGTTTGTTGGTATTTTCACTCCAAATTTTCAACATGGACTTTTTGTCACCACACCTCATGAACAGAGGCACTATCAGTATGTTAGCTGAAAGGTGATTTTACACAGCTGCTGCACCATTTGGTGCCACAGGTGCAAAAACACATTTCAGGAAGGATGTAAGAAATGACAGCTGTACTGTTCATGAGAAGGTGTAAAAAAATAGCAACATTGAAAATCTGGAGAGAAAATAGAAAAAATTGGTGAAGTCACAAGTGAGCGTAGAAACTGCACCATGCACGTAATGCAATTATTTTAGGGAATTTTTTAACCAGATTTTTAACATTGGTATTTTGGGACCTCTGCTCATGAACAGTTTTACTGTGATTTTGTTAATCTGTCCTGAAAGTTGATTTCCCACAGCAACCATGCCATTGTGCGCCAGATGTGCAAAAACACATTTTGGGCAGGATGTGAAAAATGACATCTATACTGCTCATAAGGAGGTGTGAAAAAAAGGCAATGTTGAAAATCTGGAGTGAAAATATAAAAAATTGTCTAAGTTATGAGAGTGTAAGGAAACTGCACAATGCATGCTCATAACGTAGTCTTTGTTTGGAATTATTTCACCAAATTTGCAACATAGGTTTTTTGGGACCTTATGAACAGTGGCACTATTGTTTCGGTATTCAGTCTCAAAAGGTTATTCCATGCAGTGACCAATAAATGACCTTGTGAGACCGAATAACAAGATGACAGTGCATGTTTTCATGAGGTGGGGTTCCAAAAACCCCATGTTGAAAATTTGGAGCCAAAATAAAAAAAAAATGGCTGAAATATCCATCTAAGTTTAGCCTTCCCCCATTGATGCCATTATACAGCTAACCAGCATTTCTTCATTTTGCAGTTCAGCTTTAAAGAGTCCAGACATGTTGCCGCTCCACCAAAGATCTCAGCACTGGACCTCCAGAGGTACGTATGGGGTGAGGTGGGGGGTGGTTGAGTGCACAGATTGTGGGTGCAGGTTGAAGGATGGGGCACCGCAGACAACGAGGGACTGTTTTCTGTTTTTCAGGTACAGAAAAAAATGAACATTGCAGGTGGTTTTCTTTCTTTACAGGTGAAATAAAACACTGGGGTGGGCACATGATGTTCCCCATGACTTTCAGGAAAGGGACATTGGCCTCACTGGGGTGGGCTCCCAGTGTGCCACACAATGTGGGGGACATGCTGACATGGAGATTGCACCCCCGTTGTTGGTTTTGTTGGTTTTGTTTTTGCATGTTTATTGACATTTTTTTTAATTGTTTATTTATGATTTTTTTTCAGATAAAAATCAGTAATGAGGTACATCTGGAAATATACAGAGCATTCACATGGCTTAATTAAAAAAGCATTTCTAAATAGTTCACTAAGGGTTACAGCCAATAAATACAGATGAGAGTGCAATTCGATGTTAGGTAAAATTGTACATAGTGCAAATATATAAAGCATCAATTCACAGGAATGTCCATTATTCCTATATAGACAAGTGTTAAATGTCTGATTTTCTGGTTGAGTCCATACAATAAGGGAATGCTTTTTAAGTGCTGTCTTGTAGATATTTAAATAAATTTTCATGGAACAAAAGAAGGATTCAAGGGAGTTATATAAAATACCCATTTTCTCCATCTTAATTCAAACAGATCCACTTTATCTCCAGCCCTGGCAATCAACCATTCTAAGGCATAAATCTCTTTAAGCATCCCATGCCATTCCTGTCATGTAGAGGGGGAATCTCTGCCCCTTCTCCTGGTAATAACTTTCTTTGCCGTCAGTATATAAGTTATTAATAAGGAGCCTTTTTGAATATGTCAGCCGTCCAGAGGAATTGTCAGAAGAACCAATTCTGGGGTTAAAACTGCTTTTTCTCCAACTAATTCAATCAGGGCCTGTGTAAATCAGGCACTAAAACTCTCTCAGGACTGGGCATGACCAGAATATGTGGGTATGATAGCTTGTTGTTCCCCACATTTCCTCCAGCATTCCCCGGTGATGGTAGTTGTAAATTTAGACAATTTGGCAGGGGGATAAAAAAATTTGTTTCTGGTTTTCCATGCAAATTCCCTCTAATAGGGTGCATATAAAAGGCCAAAAGTAAGCTTAGTATATTTTTCCCATTCATCTATTTGGACTGGCATGAGAAGCTGTCTATTCCAGGTTTCTAATATACCTCTAGTGGATTCTCTAGACATTTCCTGAAGACTCTTATAAAGTAATCCTATGAAATATGACCAAATTTGGCCTCCTCTAATAGTTATAGCTAAATGCAGTATTAGAAGGAGGGGTTTAGTCAGAAAACCTGTGCTAACCGCTCTCTGACTTATTTTTCATTAAGTCGAGTGTATAGTTGATGGTTCTGTGGATCGAGCCTATAGCTTTCCTGTAAGTTCTGGAAACTGATTACCCCTCCCATCCATTATTTTATAAATTGATGTAAGACCTCTTTTTGCCCAGCTCTTTAAGGTTTATTTTTCTTGTTGCAGAAGAGAGTTTAATAGTGTTAGAAGTGAATCTAAGAGGGAAAAAGTATATTTTAACTCTGGGGAATTTTTAAGTTTATGCCAAACCTGAAGTATAGATTGTGCTCCTATGTAATGTGTTGTATCTGTTTTTTGGGGTTTACCATTGGAGGAAAGCAGATCCAGAAGATTCTGGAAAGGATTCAAGGACATCTCTGTTTTCTTTCAGGGAATGTCATAATTTGAGTTGTACCAATTAAATACACGGGTTAATACTGTAGCTTTGACATATTTATAAAGATCAGGTAGGTTCAAACCTCCCCTCCCCTCCCCTTAGGAAGTTGTAAGCTTGACCCCTTTATTCTAGGCTTCTTTCCCTTCCATACTAATATAGCCAGAGATCTATTCCATGAAATAAAATACTTCTGTGTGGGGAATTCTGGTATTGTAGAAAATAGATATAATAAGTGAGGTAAAATGTTCATACATATTAAGTCTATTCTAGAGTAAAAGGGCAGATGAAGTTGAGACCATCTATGAAGGTCTAGCTCTATTTGTTGAGTAAGAGGTTCATAATTAAGTAGTATAGTAGTTGAGATTTGTTGCGGTAGTTGTATACCTAAATATTTTAGTTTAGTCTTATTCCATCTAAGAGGAAGATGGGCTTCCAGATCTGGGGAAGGTGAAAAATAGGAAGTGAGCACTTCCATTTTAGTAAGGTTTGTCTTATATCTGGAGACTCTGGAGAATTGGTCCAGGACGGTCCATAAAGCTGGGAGGGAGATTTCAGGATTAGTGACCGTTAGGAGGACATCATCAATAAAGTAAGTTTCCAGGATTGATTCCCTATTAAGACCCCAGAGATTGCTCTGTTATCTCTAATAGTCATAGCTAAAGGTTCAATATATAAATAAAAAAGGAGTGGAGAGGGGGGCAGCCCTGCCTTGTTCCCCTTTCTAATGAGATGGGTATGGATACCCCCCAATTAATTTTAAGGTAAGCCCCTGGGAAGGAGTAAATGTGTCTCAACCAATTTACAAACTCATTCAGGAAATGAAATGCTGCCAATAACTGCCATAAGTAACTCCTAGAAACCCTATCAAATGCCTTATAGGTGTTTAGGCTCACTAGGGTCGTTGATGTCTTTGATCTAATGAGGTGATCCATAATATGAAATGTTCTTCGTACATTGTCAGCAGTTTGCCTCTTCTGAAGAAATACAGCCTGATCTGCATGTATCAGGCTAGGAAGGATTGCTTCTAGTTGACCAGACCAAATTGATATATAAAATGTATAATCAGTGTTCAGTACCGATATGGGCCTGAAGGAGTCAGGTGAGGTTGGGTCTTTCCCAGGTTTCAAAAATAGCTGAAATAGCAGCATAGGACCAGGAAGGGGGAGTGTTTAAAACCTTGCTCTACTTCCAAGATTGCATGCTGCATAGGTTGAAGTAATTTACCTTGAAAGGTTTTGTACCACTCTGCTCTGAACCCATCTGGTCCTGGGCATTTTAGTGTCTTAGAGTTACCAATGGCTAATTTTAATTCCCTAGCAGAAATTGGAGACAGTAGAGAAGTTTGCCGAGCTTTGGTCAGTTTGGGAAAGTGAGACGGTCTAAGAAGTGACGGACTGTATCCTGTGATGGAGGATTTTGGTCTGCATATAGGGACTCATAGCATCTCTGAAACGTTTTCATGATTTGTGAACCCTTGTAATGGAAAAGACCAGTCTGTGGGTCCTTAATAATGGCAATGGTCACTGACTGTCTAAATGCTCTGGTTCTTTTTGCCAAGTTTCTGGCTCCCCTTGCATCTCCCTCATAATAATTTTTTTTAAGTATAAGAAAAACATCTGTACCTTATAATCTAATATCCCTTGGAGTTCTGATTGTATCTTTCTAATTTTCTCCTGACTACCTTCTCTCCCCTATTATATCTGTCCTGAAGGTCTTGAAGCAATTTCTGAAGTTGTATTATAGCTTGCCTCTCTGCTTATTTTTATGTGAAGAGTAGGATATACTTTCTCCTCGTAGCACAGCTTTAAGTGTATCCCATGAAAGAGTGGCAGGTGTATTTGGGTTAGCATTTTCAGTTAAGATCTGAGAAATTCTATTCCCCACTATCATTTTAAATTCAGTGTCTTTTAATAAAGCTAGATTTAACCGCCATAGGGTTTTTTAAGCTTTTTACCAAAATCCACTTTTAAAAGTAATGGATTACGATCTGAAAGCTGTCGTGCCAACAGGGACATATCCTGCACTCTGTCTACATGCTCCATAGATATGAAGAAATAATCAATTCTAGAAGAGGAAAAGGAATGATATTGGGGAGAGAAGTAGGTATATCCCTTTACAGAAGGAAATAAATGTTGCCAGATATCCGTAAGGCCTAATCCTAGGATTTGTGTTTTAAGTAGTTTCTGTATTGGGGAGGTTCTGTATGCACTTGGGGTGGATGAATCTATACTGGGAGAGATGGTAATATTGAAATCTCCACCTATCAACATGAGGCCCTTCTGGGTCTCAAGAAGTCTATTAATAAACCTTCTAAATAATAATGGAGAAATGGAGATGATCCTGGAGGAAGATATATACTTACCAGCATTACCTCAGTTTCAAACATACATCCCTGCATGTTGATAAAATGTCCATTCTGATCAGAGCAGGTTTCACTAACTGAAAGGGAGTAGAGGAGGGAATAAGAATTGCTACTCCTCTTCATTTCCCTGTAGTGCTAGAGGAGGAGTAAATTGCATATCTACCTCATCACTAATTTAGCATGTTCAGTATGGGAAAGATGAGTCTCCTGTAGATAGACACAGTCCGCCTTTGACCTGCGTAGGTACTGTTGAACCCTAGCTCTCTTTATAGGATGATTTATCCTATTTATATTTAATATTATTTTTGCTAAATCTGTTTGCATTGCAAAGAAATAATAATGGTACCATTTTGTGAAGCTGATTCTCCCTTCCCACCCTCCAACAACTCATCTTTAAGAAGCCATAACCTTATATGACATTTCCATTCTAATTCCAAAATGTACTGCTTTAGGATAGTATTATTATTATCTTGCTGCCCTGTAAATATGGAATATTTTGTAATACAGGTAGTATTACCCCAAGTGTAGAAAATATTGTATCTCATATCTAACTGAAAAACATTATTCTGGCACTCAAGACCCTGAATGCATAACTTTTGAAAACATATATATAAACCAGGAAAATGTCATGATACATCTCCATAGCATAAATGTTATATACTGTAGCTGTAACTGAGTGTATCAGATTATAATTCTTGTTCTTGTGGACTTGTTCTTTTGGACTTCCAAACGTGGGGATGGGTGTTTGCACCTGAGGGGATCCAAACAGTGTATTACCCAAAAGGTGTTGACCATCCCTAGTTGTGAAGGTAATCCCAGTCTTTCGGTATCTGGGGCCTTCATGGGTACAGCATGCTATTCCCAAAAAAGAAGGAGAAACAGAAAAGGGAAGCTTAAGAAAAATAGAGTGGAGCCTCTCTGTGACATCTGGCAATCCAAAACAGCTTTACTCCCCCAGCTCCCTCGAGCTATTTTCAAATTCAGCCTTGAATAATTTTAAATCAGGATGTAGTTCCTAAATCAAAGTTTCCTGTTCCTTTCTGCATACTGAAGCGGGATTTACTCTTCCCCTTCCACATTTTTATTTACTTATCTGATATAAAAAAAAAAAACAAAGAAGAACAAAGAGAGGGATAAAGCTCAGAAAATGGTTAACAAGATCACTGTCATATGTGGTAAATATTAATGTAGCCTTAAGATATGGACTGGTGGGTGGAAGGGGAGTGGAGAGGAGGGGAGGGGAGGGGAGGGGAGAGGCCCTACTCCAGCACAGACCAACAGTCGGCTCAGGGATAATCCAAAATAGAGGATCATCCTCAGGCCTAGAGTCAGGCCTGCGTGAGACACAGCCCCTTATGAGGGAAACATCCCCCCAAATATCAGATTCCCACCAACCTGAAAATTAAACCATCGATTATTTAAGATAGTTCCTCAGGTTACTTTAATGTTGTTGTCCCTTTTGTAGGCTGCTAAGGTGTTCTTCACAACTTCCAAATTCTGGTAAAACTCTCTTGATTTCTTCGGTATTGTTTGCCATCTGGGTGGACGCTGTTCCATATTCTGAGTGCTAGAATTCCATTCTGGAAATTGTGAACCCAGCTTAGAAAGTTCCTCTTTTGCCTCTTGCGCAGTAGTAAATTCTTTTTGCCATGAAGGAAGCTGCACCACCATACAAGAGGGATATGGCATTGTAAACTTATAACCAGCCTCTTTAAGCACAGGGAAACAATGGGAAGTATGCATGTCTAAGTCTCATCATTTTAGGGGCATGGTCATGATGCAAGTAGATTCGTGTTTGACCATAGAATACTTTCTGGTGTTTCCAGGCCATCAGGACCTTTTCCTTTGTACAATAGCTGTTAAGCTGGAGAATCACCAACCAAGGAGGAACTTTGGTAGAGGTAGGTTTTGGAGACAAGACTCTATGTACTCTTTCTAGATTAGAGTTGCAGCAAATTTTTAATCCACCAGCAAAGTGGACGCGAAGTGGCCACTTTGTGTTAGCGGAGCACAACCGAAGTGGGCACTCTGTGCCTTACCAAGATCATTATTATTACCACTTTGCGTTGCCATTATGCCTTAATGTGAAGTAAGGTGATGTGAGAAGAGAATAGGCAGCCCCCACACATCACATGGCTTACTGTATTGTAAGTCACACACTTTAGCCAGGCAGGAAGGAAGTGAGTCAGAGAAGCAGTTTCACTTTCTCCTTTGCATTTGCAGAGGGAGAAAGCATTGTGAGAGGAGACTAGGAGTTAAAGTGCTTGACTGCCTTGCCACTTGCATTTCAGAAGAAAACCAACAGCTTTTTTAAAAGCTATATCTTTATTTAGTTTTTGTATTGTATTTGTGTTTTTTTTGTTAGTGAATTTTTTTGTATAAGTTTTGTTTTGTTTTGTGTGTGTGACTGACTGTGAGTGTCAGTGTGTGTGTGTGCCTGTGTGTGTGTGTGTCAGCCCGGGGACTCATTGTGTGTGTCAGGATGGACCCAGAAGAAGGCAAGTTGATGGCCAGTGGGTGCGGTCTGAGGGGAGTGCAGACCCGTGGGGGGTGGGGCAGTCATGTCATGCTGGACCACTCCCAACTCCTGGGTGTTGCTTCCCTCCATGTTGGAGAAACAGGAGCATAAGCAGCAGCACCAGTGCCACCGGTGTCTGCTGTGCATCCACCACCACCACCAGTAGCAACAGCTGTAGGGGCTCCAGCAGCACCTCCTCCACTACCTTCACAGCCACAGGAGGTGGCCCTCAAAAATTTAGGTGGAGGAACTCATGCAAGGACTGTCTGGGTCCCCCGCAGCTCTCAGTGTGGGAGTTTTTAACTCTGTGGGGGTCAGCACTGTGGTGTGCCATCCATGTGGAAGTGGAGTGAAGGCGGTCTGTGGGACACATTTGGGGACCAGTGGCCAGTGCACTCACATGCTGAACCACCACAGGGGAGAGAGTGGCAGGCTGCCACAGAAGGGGCCAGGCGTCCACCTGCTGGCCCTTCTGTGGCAGTGGCCGAGGGTGCTGCTGGGGTGGGAGTTGTGCCTCGTCACCACCGCAGCAGGAGGAGGGCTAGTACAGCAGCTGCTCCACCACCACCACTGCCACCACAGCCACCAGCACCACCCTCCCCACCACCACCCCCACTACCTGGATTCCCTGCTGCAGTGGACCCCACCACAGTCCCTGTCACACAAGCTGACATCGCCCTGGTGTGAGCAGCTCTTGAAGAAAATAATGAGTGGTTCAGTGCTTTGCAGCAGCAGGTGAACAGAATAGAATAACAGCAGCAGCAAATAGTTTCAATGCTGCACCTGCTGCTGGACCACCATGGCATCCCACAGCTACAGTAAGTTAGGGGATTGTTTTCTGGCCCCCACCACCCCCACCCCACTCCATTACTGTGTTGTACTGTTTTTGTGTGTTTTTTCTTTGATGTTGTTTAATCATACACATTTTTCCTTCCAGGGTAATCTTTCTTACATCACATAGTGCAATACATTTGTGTAAAAACTGCCTGTAATTTCATTACAGTGTGTCACATGATGGAGGAATTCCCATTCTGAATATCTGCCCATATTCTGCCTCCCTTCTCAGCAACATTAGGACGTGATGGCAGGGAGAGTGCATGTGCATGCTCCTTATAGTGAATATCTGATTGTCCGGCAGTTTTCCGAATGTTTCTTTATGTTATAATGGTCAGTTTGTGATGAAACGTGTGGGCACATTTCCAGTAAGAAGAGCCTTGTTAGTGGAAACATTCCCACATTTCACCACAAAGTCAACCTTATAACATAAGGAAACATTGGGACAGCTGCCGGACATTCACTATAGTGGAGCATGCACCTGCGCTCCCCCTAGCATCACATCCAAAATTTGCTGAGAAAGGGGGGCAGAATGTGGGTGGCTTTTCTGATCGGTAATTCCTCCATCACGTGACACACTGTAATGAAATTATAGGTGGTTTTCAAAGAAATATATTGCACTCTGTGAAGCAAGAAATATTCCAGTGGGAGTAATGCCCCCACATATTAGTTTATGTGAATCTCCATAACTATGTAATGTGGTGAATCTCTGTAAAGCAGCAGCGCAACAATCTGTTGAGAACTCTGACCTATATTTTTTAATGATACGTTACAACTTCCTTTACTTACATCCTGACTGACTGGAATAATATGAGAATTTGCAGTAGATGAGTCTGCTGTAGAACTTTTTTTCATGTATGAAATAATGAAAGGAGCACTTCTTTTAAATTGGTGCTGACCAGGTCTTCGTCATTGTTTTCCTCTGCTTTTCTCCATCACATCACTTATTTGTTATATATATATGTTAATTAACAGTTATGCTGCAGGCAGTGTTTTATGACACCGCAGAGCAATAGTTATTGAAAAGCAGCTGCAAATAAATACAAACCTGGTCCGAACAATATTGGAAAGCGTGCTCATTTTTTTTCATACATGAAAAAAAGTAGTCAAGTAAGTAAAGCAGACCTAAATTGTGAAAAGATGAGTATCATTCAAGTCATGACTTGGAGGTAACTAGTGGTGGCTGTGGCAATATAAAGTGGCATAAAAAAGTACAGTTCAAACTGTCAGAACATTCTTGCAATGCTGCTTTAATTGTAAAAATGTCAGTATGACATCATGAGCTCACAGCAACAATCACAGAGCACACAAAAGTGGCACAGAGTCCCCAGTTTTTTTCTGCAGGCCCAAAATGCATCTTGCTTGTGTGCAGAAAATTGACAAGTGGTAACACAGTGGAATGGGAGTGTTTCAGCACATACAAAGTCCCCCAGAGTTAATGGCGCACTCAGTCATGTACGCAGTGGTGGCACAGAGTCCCAGATTTTTTCTGCATGCCCAAAATGCATCTGGCTTGTGTGCAGAAAATTGACAAGTGGTAACACAGTGGAATAAGAGTGTTTCAACATATACCCCAGTATAAAATGATAACTTTGAGTGTCATGTTGCTGGATCAATGTGTTCTGCAAGACGATTCGAGCAACTGGATTGAAGGGTGCCCTGGCTGTTCACTAATAGTAGCTTGGTGAGTAAATATATATATAGATATATGGTTGTATATTTTGTAGGTGAGGGGGGTTGACATGGACATGTACTTCATGGTATTGTTCTGCATCACAGGTCACACAGAAACTGTTGATGTGCACATCCCAGTGCTCAATGAGAATTTTTTGCACTGCAATTGGCAAGGGATAACTCTCAAGCACATGAAGGTAAGTATATTTTGGGGGTGGGGGAATCATATTTGCAGGTTTGTCTGTAATGGTTTCTTATTTTGTTACTTCTTCACAGATTTCATCAGTATCTTTCTGGAGTCCAGTTGTTAATGATGGTCATGGTCATCTAAATTCTAATGAAATGAGTTCTGCATGTTGCATGTGTGCCCAAGCTCAGTGGGGGGGGGGTGCCTGATGTTGAAGAACTTTTTTGGATAAGGCCTCTTTGAGAGAACAACAAAGCATCTGGAAGTTTCCTAAAAAAAGAAATGAATGACTTCCACAACTTAATTCGTTATTTGTCCCTCCCTGGTTCTCAAATCTCAATTTAAAGTCAAGTTACATTTCAAACCCACATCTTGTCAACTAACACAACCTGTGTGCAATATTTGCTGCAGTCTTTCCAAAACAATGAAATGGATTAAATAAAATCTTCATACTTACCAGAATGGATTTCAAATGGATATTACATCGCTTCCTCTCTGTACGGTACAGCTACAGTACCATTCCCAACGAGTTTCAGTGATGGAGCATTTTTTGTTACTCTGTAAAAGAAACAAAATAAGTTTACCATATGTGTTTTACCATTGTGGCTCTGAAAAGCTACAGAAAACAAAACATACAACTAAAGGAAGTGAAACAGCATAACAAACATGAGTACACATACTCACTTTATGGTTTAAATATTAAGAAGCTTTGTGTCTGTGGCTGATGGATGTGGTGGTCCAGACAGACTCAGGCTGAGTGGTGGCAGTGGCTAACATTAGTCGTGGTGGTGGTGGTCCAGGAGGTGGGCAGACTCATGCTCAGTGGTGGCAGTGGCTAACATCAGTCCTGGTGATAGTGTCTGGGGGGTGGACAGACTCAGGCTCAGTGGTGGCAGTGGCTAACATCATTCCCAATCCTGGTGGTGGAGGTCCAGGGGCGGACAGACTCAGGCTCAGTGGTGGCAGTGGATAACATCATTCCCAGTGATGGTGGTCTGGGGGGGGCACACTGCCTTTTAAAAACTTCAGTTAAAACCTGCCAACATTAACCACATCATCATCCTCATAAAGAAAGCTGCCCTCACAGTCATCGATGTCTGAAGTCTGACCACTGGAAAATTCTTTCTCCATTGTGTCATCATTTATATCAGTGGTAGGCTGTTTCAGGCAGCCATTGCCAGTGCCACCAGGATGCTCCATTTCTACATCAGCAAGACCACCATGACTAGGCCGGGGTATGAATACCGAGGTTGCAGTCTGTGCTGGTATGTGCCTCTCATTCATTTTAATGAATGTTAGCAAACAAACATTTGCAGGAGACTGGTTTGTCTGACAGTCCCTGACTATTGCACCTGCTGCGTTGAATACCCTCTCAACACTTACACTGGAGGGCGGGCATGAGAGGTACTTCAGTGCCACTGCAGTCAGCTCTGGCCAATCATTGACCATTCCACTTCAGTACAAAAGAGGATCTTCAGTTATTGCCACATGCCTGTTTTCAGACAAATATGACTTAACCATTCTTTGTGCCGCACTAAGTCCAGTTGTTGATGCATCATCCTGTTCTCCAGAATCATTTATTTCACAAATACCCACTTGGGACAAAGTCTCCCAAAGTGGGTTGATGCCAGCCACTTTGGATGACAGACCACCTGGAATTGCAATCCCCTTCCACTTGCAAGATATGCTTGATGGTCCACCAAGTACACCTTCATCCGGATTATGCTGCTGAGGTTTGCTGACCTTAGCATGCGGACTCTGTGCCCCATGAACCGCTTAATTCAGTTGACCACTGATATTTTTTACCTGTTCAAGCTCTCTCTCCAGTACTGATGCAATTCCACATTTGTATCGTGGGTCCAGCATTGTTGCTATGGCAAAGTTGTCACTACGCTGAATGCTCACAACATGATGATTCTGGTTGAATACTGTCAGCATGTGTTGCAGCAACATACTGCTACCACCATCTCTGGCAACATCAAGGATATGCTGTACATTCACCAGTGTCTGCCTCAGCACCTGCAGCAGTGAAATTGATTGGCTAATGGAGGTAGACTTGCCACTCACTGCTTGTATGGCATGTTCAAAAGGCCACAAAATTGTTATTACAGAGTCCATGAGACGCCACTGTTCAGTTGTCATAGGCTTGGAGGCCCCGGAATTGTATTGGCTAATGTGCATAACAAGATATTGTGAGATGGCTTTGTATTGTTCATACAACCTCTCTGCAATGTATAAAGTGGAGTTCCATCAGGTGACAACTTCCAGCTTCAAGCGGTGCTGAGGCAGGCTGTTTTGTATCTGCAACTGCTGTAGTTGGTCACGGGCCTTTCCAGATCTTGAAAAGTGAGAGCAGATACATTGAGCAACGGTCAGCATTTCCTTTATATCAGGGTAATTCAGAAACTCCTGAACCACAAGATTTAAAAGAGGGACATGCATGGAACGTGAAAAGAAAACACCATTCGTGATGCATTTCACCACATTTGACCCATTGTCACTGGCTATGAACCCAGCTCTCAGGGACAGAGGGTTTAGCCATCTGTTAATTTCAGTCAGTACCATGTCCAACATGTTCTCACCAGTGTGTAAATAGGTCACATTGTGCAAAGAAATTGTTGCATGTTGTCGAATTACTGGAAGATTGCTACCACAACAATCCACCTTACTGCACTGATTATTCACACTACTAACATCACAAACAACCCCCGGCACCTGCACCCACTGTGCAGTTATACACAAATATGAACTCCCCGCTGTTTTGCCACTTGTCCACATATCCGTACTTAAATGGATGAATGGAGAGGAGGAATGTTGAAGGGCATGTCTTACTGAGTTGGGCACAGTGCGGAACAACTCGGGGACAGCATGGGTAGAAAAGTATGTCCTGGATGGGACTTTCCATTTTGGACAGGCACGTGCAGCAAACCACCAGAACCCAGAATTCTCCACAAAGGAGAAGGGCAGAAGATCAATTGCCAGCATTTCCGCTACAGCAGCATTAAGTTCACGTGACTCTGTATGATTCAGGGAGTACTTCAGCTTATGCACAAAAACACTCTGCAATGTGTGCTGACTTAAACGTTTTACACAAGGTATGTTGATCACAAATGGTTGTGCTCTGTGATGAATGGCATTGGCAAGGGGTGGAGTGTGGACATTTGATGAAGACAGTTGCACAGGTGACGATGACAAACCCAGAAATGCTGTTATTTGGCCAGATTTGACAACCGGGGTTGATGTACCACTTGCACTACACATACTGCATTCACCACCACCATCACCACCACCACCACCACCACAAAAACTGCTACTCTCACCAGTACTGGACAACATTTTAAAGTCATTATGGTCCTCTACCTCATCATGTCTGTAGTAATCCTCTGCTCTTATTATCTCACTACTGCACACACTTAATGTCCTACTTGACTTAACAGTCATGGAAGGGGATAACATGCTGGCTATGGTTGCCGGTGACGTGGGTGAACACCCCACTGTGGTATTAGCTGCCAGCTCATGTTTTGTCCACAGTGCCAAGTGCCTATTCTTAAGATGTGTATGCTGTCCTCCTGTGCCCAGATGGCTCTCCATTTTACCTCAACTCACACACACGGCAAACCTGGCAGACTGCAACTGACTCATCATTTGCATCTTGAACAAAAAATTCCAAACAAGGATTGTGATGCTCTCGCTTTTAACATGTCCATGATGTGGCTTATTTAAGTCCATTGTTTTAAGCACTGAGTGGGGGGCACGTGACGTTTGGGCACTGTAACACCTGACTGCTACTTTGACCAACATGACTACTATCATATTGATTACTGGGTCATCATCAACTAAAAATCGGTAGACTGCAAGTTTTTTTGTGGGGATTCCTATAAACAGACCTGTGACACAGCTACCTTTGAATTTCTTTTCTCCAGTCTTCAACTGGGGTCAATTACATCATCATCATATTCATCAACGTCACACACATCCACATCTTCTGCTTGGATGCTAGTATGTTGACTCGCATGTTGCAACAACAGCAACATCATCATCATCAGCATCTACACCACCATCACCTGATATTGTTTCATCACACTGTGAATCACTGCATGGAAAATGCGTGACATTAAGTGCCACGGTGGATAGAATATCACATTGTATGCTATTATTGACATGATTATCAGAATCCTCAGGTTCAGTTACTGGGATGTTACTGGGAAGTATGACATCATCTATGCTGCCACTCACTTGCACTGCTTCACACTCAGTATTTTTGGATATGGTACACTGGTCAGAATTAGAACTTGATGCAACAATACTAATACTACCTCCACCACCACTAACACCAGTAACACTAACACCACAGGCTGGGAAAACATCATCTCCTCCAACTATGAATGAAGCTACTGACTGGGCTGTAAAAAAACACTACAGGAGAAATATCTTTCCTCACATCAGCAATGCACTTCTGCCTCTGCATACTACTACCATGCCCACAGACCATCTTACTGCCAACATTGCCATGGTGAAAAACAGCTTTGCTTGCACATCTCTTTATGAGCAGTTTGAAGGATCAACCAGCGATATTATAACCAAATTCAGATTTTGATACGTTCACTCTCTGATTGGAGGGACACTGGATGTGAAGCCAAATAAACAACTGTGGCTTCAGCAACAGATAAGAGACTACTCTGAGACTGTCATGCAATTAAAACAACTTCAGTAACCAGTGGTGCTGATGAGGTCACAAAAACAATCCAATCTAATAAAAAATACCTTTTGAACGTGGGGGTAGGGTGGAGCAGTGAATGCAGACAGTGCAGATCTTTACGGCACTACAAGCAACAAAACTAAGAACAGATACCACGATCGCAGTACAAAGTCAGGCAGCTGCAGTGGATATCAGGTTCACACTGCTGCACCTGCAATTACACTAGTCTGTGGCACAATAAAAGGTGTATTATTTGATGCATGCAACACTGCATACGCACTCACACACAGAACAGTTTGTGTACAATGCTGAATGAGAAATGCATAGCAAATGCAAAAAGTTTAGTACTATGCTATCACGATTTTATAAATTTGTAATATAAACAACCTGAACTTATGAACTGCTGCACCACATCCACACAACAAACAGCAAGAAAATTTCAACTGTTACTGATAATATTATCGTGTACATTAACACAGTCAGTTGTATAACAAAACAATATAACTCAAAACAAAGAAATCACTATTTCTCAAGCTTAAATCTACCTACACCACAGATACACCCCTCTCCCAAAGTACACTTTCACTGTATTTCACCACACTCAATGTTGTAAATTAAATATTCAAAATCTACACAAAATAAAAAACGCCAATGATACATAGCAGGAGGGTTTCCAATCTATGAACCTCTTTTGACCACTTAGAATATTTCATCACCCACAGCTACTGAGCACACTGTCTCCTACCTTCCTATTCATACTACCCCAACTAAGGCTGTGCAGATCAATATAGAGCCCATGTGACCTGAAGTCCCATGAATCACTGCAAAATTCACCTTCGGAGCTCAAAAATGAAGCAAAGTGAGGCAAAGTGCACTGCCTGTAATGCACTTCACCTTAAATTTGGTGGAGTAGTGGTCTGAGGAGGTGAAGTAACACAAAGCCATTGTTTCCAGTGGACTTCGCATTCCTCATTATAATTGAAGTACTCCGCTTCGCGGTGTGGAGCACTCCATGAATCTGCCTTTGCTCCGAGAATGGCTTCCCGAAGCGGATTGAGCCCACTTCTCCCATCACAGCTCTAGATGTAATTCGAAACCAGCAGGCAAATCCAGTGCAGTATGGAGCAGAGACTCTATAAATGCTTTGATATTAGAGCCTTCTGAGTTCTTAGGCAAACAGTAGATGCATATATTTTTACATCTTGCACAGTTCTCCTGACCTTCCTGTCAATCTAGAATTTGCCCTTGAGTCTTTTTAATTTGTTGTAAAGTTTGTTCTAAATCATCTACATGATTTTTCATAGCCGTTCGCTGTCATTCTTGTTCATCCATATGCTGCTCCAACTGTATCACATCTCTGCGGAGTTCCCTGTATGTTTCTTTTATCTCTGCTCTAAAGGTCAGGATCTCCTGATATATTAAGTCTAACTTGGCTTTCTTAGTTTTAGCTGTTCTAGGTTTGAGAGAGTTTTTACCAGGACTATGCTTAAAATCCTGCAGCAGAGAATCATGAGGTTCTGAGGCCTGTGAAGCCTCCATATCTGAACGATCTGCTGAATCCTTCATCTTGCACCATATGCCCATTTAAATCTCCTGATATTTTCACCTATGCATACGATTCACTTTTTAAGTTGAAATTTATTTGTTCAATGTAGTTGTTTTCAATCAGAGCAATTGCTTAGCCAGAGGGGAGCGGGAGCATTACTACTAAGCAGCCATTACCCACGAGGCAGAATCGGAAGCCGTTTATTAAAATGTTTAATCAGGAAAGGCAAGTACAGGAGGCGTGTCATCTCTGCCACTGCATGATGAGCTTGTCTCTGATTGCAGTGGCACATTCCTTTCAAGTAGGTGGCACTTTACATAATTCTTGCATCAGTGCTAGCATGCTGGCTAATTGGGGAATGAGGGACGCACCTACTAAAGTGTGCCCTTCATTCTCCAACACTGACACACCTCTGCATTTCTTCTACTACTACAAGATGTTGCTCGCGCACATGCAAGACAGCATAAAAATGAGTGTTAAAAGTAATATTTTTGATAGTGTTTGATTAAGCACTCTTACAATGAGCATGTGCTTTACCATCAGCTAAACTGCTTGCTGGAGTGTAATATGCATACTCGTTACCAAACTGCCGGGTTTCAAAGCAGCAAAACATAACATCTGAACTGCTCCTTTAGTTAAAAAATAGTATTCTATTGTGATAACATACCACCTCCTTTAGGGATCTGCTTAAGGTATCAACAACTTGAAAAAACATTGGTCTCATCAAACGTGTGAGTTAACAGCAGCATCAACGATATCTCCACTCCCTCTGTTGTGGAAGTTTCAGTTGCCTGTACAGTGAACTCCTGAATGAGCCAGCATATTGACTGACTCCATTCAGCATGCCTCTGGTAACCAAAAGAAGTAAGAGCCAGAACTATCAGAGATAGAGCAATATGCGTGTGCACATGTGTGAGAAGGGTGGTGAAGGGGGGACAATAGGACAGAGACAGAAAAGTCAGGCATGGGAATGGAGACACCATGTAGATATGATTTATTTTTCAGTAAAGTGGGCTGTTCTACGCCACTGGACAGACAAAGCATTGATTCCTTACCATGAATGGCTGCAGGAGCTCCTGTTTAATCTTCAGATGGAGAAGATGATAGTTAGCGTTCGCAATAGAATTACTCTATATAACAAGAAGTGGAGCAGGCTGCACACCTTATACTCCCTTTTAATTTCCCATGGAGTTCTAATATGGGTCTGTTCATGAGACAGGGTTACCAAAGTGTGATATAAAGGTCATTTTTTCAGACCAACAGTACAGTGATTCTGCTAAGCTTTTCTGAACAAAAGGTGAAAAAGTACCCTTGTAGTGAGATAACTCTGCAACAGAAAATTGAGATGTCAGAAATGCTATGTGGTGCAAGCAATGGTGAACACCAAACTGTGTGGCACATGCAACAGTGGACACCAAACAGTGTGGTACATGCAACAGTGGACACCAAACCAATGTATTTCTCATAATCTAATTATCATATTCCTACAAACATTTTACAGCAAACATTATATAACTACAGTATTTATAAATCTTCCAGTTTACAGAAGTTCAAAGTGGTCGCCTCTTGCTTAACAAACATACTGAAAAGTGCATCACCCGGAACCAGAAATGATTATTAAAAGGAACACAAATGCACATGAACACTGAACTCCTCTGTAAATCACAAGAAAGCTGTTGAAAACAAGTGAAGGCCTTCAGACAATGAATCTTTCTTTCTGAGTTTGTACAGCCACTCCACCCAAGACAAAGGCAGGACCGTGTGCACAATGGCCACCCCTTGCTGAACAAACACACTGGAAATTGCATTGCCTGAAACCCACATTTTTTTTTTAGGTGACACAAATACATGAAACAACCCCCACTCTCAAAGACAATGCACAAAAAAGCAGTCAAAAACAAGTCCTACAGACAATGTTTTCTAAAGTACATTTGTTCCACCACCCCACCACAGACATAGGCAGGACACTGTGCACAATAGCTGCACCCCCTCCAAAAAAAAAAAAAACACTGGAAAACATCATCTGTACTCTCATTTTTTTACAAGTCAATGACACAGACACACTACAACCCCCCCCACACACACACACACCAATGTACAATAAAAAGTAAAAAAGAACGTTAAGGAACTCCAGAGAGATTTCTTGTCCAGTCTAACTACCACACCCAAGACAAACAAATCACCACCTAGCAATAAAACTCAGAATGCATTGTCTGGTGATCACAATGCTGTCTTTAAAAATACACAAGCTATCCTCAAGACAATGCTTTGCATTTCTGTACCCCTTCATACAATGGGTGGTCAAGCAGGATTGTCCTTGGAACTAGCACAGTGGGCTTTGCATGGAGCACAAACTTTAAAAACACTTGACGTAATTACCAAAGCACAACATGCTGAACACAGAACCCATTAGTGGGACAAATATGCCTAGTTCATAAGGACCATTAAAAGACACAGAAAAGTGTTGGAGGTCACTTCCACAGGGCTCATAGACAGTAATTACAAAGGAAAAGTCCCTAGGGAGAGTGTCTCCTACCGGGAGTCTGGGTTTGATTCCCATTGGGCCACACTTTCAAGTTTCTATTCTCATTCAACTAAGGTCATGGAAACTACATTAAAATTGTCTAAATGCATCAGTGGTAGAAAATGGCTTCCCTTTAACTCAAACGCTTTCTGGATGGACTATGGGATGGTTGGACTGAGCTGTATAGGGGTAGCTTTCAGTAAGACAGCAAATAAGAAAAAAAAAAAAAAGGAGCATGTATCCTCATTGGCACATAATAAAGTCAAGCTTGCCGTGCATATCTGGAACAGGACATAGGACAGTCAGGAACAGCTGGCCAATGTCAGGCACAAATATTTATCAATGGTACTTGTAGCTAGCATGTCCTGCACAAATGTCTGACATTGTTTGCCAGTTATCAACAGATAGTGGGCTGGCCTGCAACACACATGATTGGCAGTCCTTTGTACCATGATAACTAACACATCAGAAACAGAATGCCCCCCCCCCCACTGCAGTTGGAACAGTGGAACACTGTGAGGCACTCTCAGAGACATGCCTGTTGAACAGGAACAGTTGAGAGTCATGGCTATATGCCCTAAACCATCATTGTGTGCTTAAACACTGACTTTGGAAGAATGTAAACAGACTTATCTTCAAGGATGCAATTCCTGTCGGTCACCTGAGTTCTGTGGAAGTGCATTCAGGAGCATTTATGGCTCAGGGCATGCAAATGATATTGGGAGCATCTGTAATGAGATGCTAAACAGGTGAGATGCCTCTGAATCTGGCAATGAGTTAATTTTGGGAGCATTGTCTGTGAATTGCATAATTGCCCCCAGCTCATCCCAATCAGCATTGTGCAACTGCTGTATTGAGTGCATCCCCCTATGGTGCATTCCCCGCGCATGCACATCCGACATGGGGCATTTCCTGAATGCAACACAAGTGTCATGGCACATCTACATGCATGCATGATGCAGGTGTTCCTGACCAAGCAATTGAGTACGGGTGCACATCCATGTCCACATGCATGATTGCCGCCGTGCTGCCTGTCTCATTGTGTTCATGTATTGCACTGTGGCATGACATTGCATTAATGCACACCTGTAGTGCACGGCACCAAACTGGCATTGCACGCTGCAACAATGCACTGTGTGTGGCATTGTTTTCCACTCTCAATACAGTAGATCCATGCAGAATGCACATACATGACCAGGTTGTGACACATGACCCTGGGTTCCCACCCATTCATGGTGCTGTGCGCTTGCATGGTGATGTGCAATTGGTGGCAATTGTGCATTGACACTCCGCTGTACTGTGTTGTGTGGTATAGTGCATGATGGCCAATCATACATGTGGTGTGACTGTGCAAGTGCACACCAGCAGCCTGATCTGTGCACACCTGACAAGGGAATATAGAGAAGAAGAATTTCATGTGTGCAGGGAACAGAACCCAGGGCCATTAACTGGGGGTAGGTTGAACTGCTCAATCTTATGGCACTGGTGCTTCAGGTGGAGGGACAGCTGCTTGGGTCAGATGACCTCACAGAGCCTCACTCAGTGGTGTGGGCAAGGGTTGCTGAGTGCCTGGTGCGCAGAGCAGGGATTGCCCACACTGGTAAGCAATGCAGGCACTGTTACAGTGATCTGCAGTGTAGGGACCCAGACAGGCTCAGGAGCCTCCAGGAAAGTGCACGCAGGGGTGTAGTGTCACACCCAGGATAGTCACATTACACTACTGATACACAGGCAGACTGGGATATGTGTCTGGGGAGCTGCCACACTGCCCACCACCACATACACACACACCCACATACTCACACGTGAGGACTGCAGTGCACCTTCATTGTGTGGTGTGTTGGCATGGTCTCCAGGAGTAGCCGTGTGCAGCATGGTGCATGACTAGGGGGGGTGCATGGCCACTGTGGTGGGTGAGGCGTGGTACAGCCATTGGCTTGTCACACATCCAGCTGTACACACACATGATAGGCATGGGGTGGGTTGGGGTGTGTTGCTGCACTCTGACATGGGTGACTTCATTGGAGTACTGCGGGGGTGGTACCATCAATGCATGCTGCCACTGGTGTTGTTGCTGGGGGCTAGGTGGGAATGACACACCTACTATCTCCTCACAGTGCTCTATGCTTTTGTTCCACTCACAGATCCAGAGGACAGGTGAAGGGCAGTGGCAGTGGTGGAGGCCAGGCACGGTAGGGTAGGTGTTGGAGCCCATGGACAAAGTCATGCTGGTGCAGGTGAGTGTCCATCTTGTGCATCATCTGTGTGTTTGGGGGGCAGTGCCCTCTTCAGGCCATTGCCAGTCTCCTGTGCATGTCTGTGTGCTGCTGGTTGCGCACATACATGCACATACATGGGGTGTGGGCATGGCTGTGTGTGCTTGGGCCACAGTGCACTTGGCCCCTGCAGGTCTGTCCACCTTGTGTGCATCTGATGCAGACCGTGGGTACATTGTGGTGCTCCAGTGGTGTTAAGATGGGGCCTGCCCACCTGTGCAGTCTGCTAGCATCTGCACATGCTGTGTGGGACATGGCTGTGTGCCCCTCGGCACCTATCTCTACATGCATATGTGGGCCTTGTGTTGTCTGGGTGCCATTGCATGGTCATAGTGTGGCACTGTGTGCCAGCCTGTTGCTGGCATGCAGTGTGCCTGGTGGGCTGTCTGCCATTGCCATGATGGATGCCTCCCACACACTCGCATAGTGGGCAGGGGGTGCCAGTGTGGAACATAGCATTTAGTAACTGTTGTCTGTGTCCTCCACTGTTGGTCCACAGGGAGTACGGCCAGGTGTGCATGGTCGATGGAGGTGACAGGGTGTTGTGAAGCTTGCAGGGATGCAGCTCCAGAGAGCACTGAGGAGGACAACACATCCACTGTACAGGTGCCAAGGACAGCTCCTGCAGACAATCACTATGCTGGTCTGAGTGCTGAGTGCCAGGGGACAGAGGAATGGCCACTGTTCAGTGGCCCATCCAGCACATTAGGGCCATGGACATCTGTAGATAACCCCTTGTTGTTCTACCCTGCAATCCTTGCCTGTCCCCTTTGTCTGTTGCTGTCCCCTGTTCCCCCCACCCCCATACCATCACCCTCCTGTTTACCATTGGTATTGTTCCTATACAGATCCCCACACCTCACCTTCTCTGTATCTACTGCTAGTTGTTTTTGTACATAGTTATTGCTGTTTCGTTCATTATTTACTAAGCTGTTTTTTACTGCTACCGGTGTCTGTGGTCATTCACTGTACCTTGTGCATGTGCTCTGTTTTTTTGCTGCTTTCTGCTGTCCCTTTATTCCCATCCACACGGTGCACCTGTAATACTGAGCACACATGCATCCTGTTCCCCCATCATACCAGCCTCAGTGTGCATCATCCTTGTTGCCTGTGGCATGTGGGTGGGATTTGAGGCATGCTGTCTTTCTCAGTGCCCCTGTTCTGTGTGTGGTGCATGCCAACTGCATTTTTGCACTGGTGCCCTGTTGTGCCACTCTACTTGTGGTCCACATTGCTTGTGGGGATATTACACCTGTGCAGGGTGTGGCCTTCGGCCTGTCCACCAATGTGCCTGTCCACCTGTGTGGCATCCCCCTTGTCCACACCACTGGGTTCCTGTGCACCAGAATGTGTACAGTACCCTCTGCCATGCTGCATGGTGCCCATCTACAGCTGTGGCACACCTTAAAAGGCACCCCTGGTCATGGCATCTCTGCATGTTGGGCTCCTGTATGAGATGTTTAGCTTGGTTTAACTTGGTGCATCTAGACAAAGTAGGCAAAAAGCCCATTAAATTGTCTCCCACTCATAGTGGGTTTATTAATTTAAAGTTTTTTTCATATTTTGGTTTATCAAATATTCACCTAACCTTTTTTTAAAAATATCTATTGGTGCCTCCACAATATTCCCAGGTAGAATATTCCATATCTTAGAAGTTTGTGTATTATAAAAATTTTGATGTCTAACATTATGTACTTTATTAACTACAATTTGCTTATCATGTGATCTTAGGTTTACTTTCTTTTGAAATCTTGTTATGTTACATTGTTCCATTAATGTCTGGTCTTTCATAATTTGATTCATTAATAACAGATCACCCCTGATTCTTCTGGTCTCCAGAGAGAAGAGATTTAAACTCTCCGATCTTTAGCATACTCCGTCATTTTTAATACATTAATGGATTGAGTCATTCTTCTTTGGACTCTTTCAACCTGGTTAATATCTTTTTTAAGGTAAGGACTCTAAATTGGGGATCCATAATCCAGATGCGGTAAAACATAAGTTTTATATAGTTTTATAACACAAGTTTTGTTCCTGGAAATAAAATCTTTCTTAATGGAATGAATGATGCTATTGCATTTTCCTACAGTCTTAATTATATGTGAACCTGATGATAACTGTGAATTTACCCATACTCCCAGGTCTTTTTCACATTTACTTTGTTTTATAATTTTTCCATTAAGACAGTTTTGATATTTAAGATTTTTTTTTCCAAAGTGTCTTACTGCACATTTGGTTTCATTAAATTTCATGTTGTTAATCTCACCCCATTGTTTCATTTTCTTAAGGCTATCACTTAATTGTTTATACTTTAATAAAGATGAAACTTCCCCACCTATTTTTGTATCATCTGCAAATTTAGTGATGACTGAATCAAGGCCCTTACCCATATCACTTATATATAAACCAAACAGTACCGGACCCAATACTGAACCCTGGGGGAATCCACTTCAAGCACTACCTTCATCAGAAAGAACAGAATTTATTCTTACTTTTTGTTTTCTATTCATCAACCAATTCCCAATCCATCTCACAATGTATTTGTTTAGACCTATATCACATAATTTCTGTATAAATTTGTTGTGTGGTACCATGTCAAATGCCTTTCCCAGATGCAAGAGGATTACATCAATAGGTTTGCCTTTATCTAGGTTTCTACTAAGAACATTATAGAATGATATCAAGTTTGTATTACATGAAAGTCTCTTCCTAAAACCATGTTGAGAGGAGTCCTGCAATTCCAATGCAACTATATCATTCTCAATTTTGTTTTTGATCAAACAATCTAAGGTCTTGCAACAGATTGATGTGAGATTAATGGGCCTATAATTGGACACATTTGATTTATTTCCTTTTTATGTATTGGGATGACTATTGCATTATGCCAATGGAGTGGAATGTCACCAGTCAAAATAGATTTATTAAACAAGGTGGTCAGTGGCCTTGCAACCACATCTGCTAATTGTTTTCAGACTATGTATCAGGTGCTTCCAGGTGTTTCCATGTGTGCTGTGTTTGTGTATCTCATCTGCTGTGGCAACTCTCGGGCCCTTTGGCACTCTGGCCATTCCCTGTCGGTGTGTTTCCCTGCATTCTTTGTGCCACTGCAGTATCCCCCTTTGCTTCTTTGTCCCTTGCTTACTTGCTCCATATTCAGTGTTGTGTTGCCCAGGGTGCTTTTGCACATCCCTATTGCGCTTGGGCATCTCTGGTTGCTCCGTGCTACTTCTGTGTGATTCATAGTGGGATCCACACAGTGCATCTTGTGGCACATCCTTCTGTGAATCACACTGTTTGGAGACAGTGCATCTCATTTGCATCACGGTGTGCCATTGGGTCGTCAGGCCCAACTCTAACCCCATTCCACATGTAAACCATTTTGCTCACTACAGATTAGGACAATGGGGTGAGAGTTAGGCCTGATGACCCAATGGCACACCCTAATGCCTGTTGGTGTGTGGAGGCTGGGGGGATGGAGTTTGGTAGTAGGGGTGGGAATCCTGGGGGTGGGGCATTAAGGATGGAAGCCGTAATGTCTCATTTCCCTGCTTTTGTTGCTATGGTATTTACCCTAACTAATGCATTAACACATTTTTTTTGCAAAGAATGTCCCTTCTTTTTCAGATAGTATAAATGTATCCTCATTTTACTGTGGTGGACCCTGTGTTCCCATCCCTTCATTGAGATAGTACAATACTGTCCATATGTCACAGTGAGAGTGCAGGGTCCTTTGGACCCTTGTGCTCCCATTCCTTTATCCAGATAGCACAACAGTGTCCATATGTGATGGTGTGAGTGCAGGGTCCAACCATCCCTCCACAGATACTCATATGTATCTAGCTGTGGAAACACCGGAGTCTCGGATCCCTGTGTTTCCACACATTGTTATGAGCAAGTGTAGTGAAATTGCAACAAATAGTCATAACTGTGCCATCTCAAATAATTTTCATCCCAGTTGTTCAACATAACCTTCTTAGCACCTCACCACATGTACCCAGGACAATAAACTTTCAGATCCCCATCAAAATGTAATTCAGTACTACTGTAACACCGCTTTTGTGCCACAGTTGCAGAAAAACAATTTCAGTAGGATATGAAAAATGACAGCTGTGCTGTTCTTGAGGTGGTGTGGAAAAATGGCAATGTTAAAACTCTGGAGTAAAAACAGGAAAAATTGATGACGTTACGAGTGTATGTAAAAAATGCATAATGCATGCTCACAACATGATCATTTTGGGAATGTTTTCACCATGTTTTCATCATCGGCATTCTGGGACCTACCCTCATGAACTATAATTTTGTTAATCCATTCCAAAAGTTGATTTTGCATAGCAACCGCACCATTCTATACCACAGGTATGAAAACATGTTCCAGGCAGGGTGTGCAAAATGACAGCTATACTGTTAATAAGGAAGTGTGAAAAAACAGCAATGTTAAAAATCTGAAATGAAAATATAAAAAATTGGCAAAGTTACAAGGGTGCTTAAAAACTGCACAATGCACACTCATAACATAGTCATTTTTTGGAATTTTTTCACCAGATTTGCAAGATGAGCTTTTTGGGACCACATCTCATGAATTGTTGTACTGTCATTTCATTTTTCAGTCCCAAAAGGTGATCCCATGCAGCGACTGTGAATCCACCTTTTGGGACTGAGAAACAAAACAACATTTCCAGTGCTCAGGAGGTGGGGTCCCAGGAACCCCATGTTGAAAATTTGGTGCAAAAAGTCCTAAAATTGGCTGAGATATCAGCCTAAGATGAAATCCCTCATGGATTCCCATTATACAGATCTTACCTGATTCCTCATTTCACAATTTGGCTTTGAAGAGTGCAGACGTGTCCCGGTCCAGAGAAGATCATGGCTCCTTACCTCCAGAGGGTAAGTATGGGTGAGGGGCAGTGCGGGGAGGTGGGTGCACAGAGGGAGGGTGGAGATGGGGAGGGGGATGGGATGGGGAGATGACAATGGATCATTTCTTCATTACAGGTCAAAAAAAATTAAAAATACTTTGATGGACAGTTTTCTTCATTTACAGCATGGCCCCGATTTTTCTGCAGCACTTTGGAGCAAAGTTCTGTGGCAGGGTTCTCATTTGCCACAGAACTTCTGTGGCATTAGACGTCTATTTCTGCAACAATTCTGAGGCACAGTTTTACCCTAATTTTTATACTTTTTTGTTTTGTTTTTCACTGTATTATTTATATTTTTTGTATTATTTTTATTCACCCATTAACAGTGCAGCCAGAACATGGAGATTATTTTCTTTATATTTATTTTAAAAGAATCCTTACCCAGCAACTGGATACAGCCTCAGACAGTCAGTGATGTTTGTGTCTGTCAATGTTTATATATATATATATATATATATATATATATGAAATGCTTTGCTATCTTGTGGAGCCAGCTACAGGTAAGTACATGAGCCCCTCCCTCTGCTTTATTAATTAATTAAGTAATGTATGTATTTAATACATAATATTCTTAGTGCTAGGGATGGAACTTGGGATTCATTGCTGAGCCTGTAGCGAAGACCCATTGGTTCTGGAACATGAGGTGAGTGTAAGGCAGGACTCAGAATGCTGAGTGAATCTTTTATTGTAAGGTTTCACCATAGGGACACTGACCCATGCACAATGTAAAATTACAGTATATTATAAATGAGATAGTCAGGTTTATGTACCTTCAAAGTTAATAATGACTTTAGAAAAATAATCAGACATTTCAAAGATCACAATCCTTTCTGAACAAGTTTTCTTTTGTGAAGATAATGCTAGTGATTATTCAGCCACTAATAAATTCCTTTCACACCGTGTGTGTGTGTTTTCTTTGTTTTAATTGTTTTGTTTGTACAGTGAGATGATGCCATTAAACATACCACTTGCACTATATGCGACCTTCATACCTCTTCAGGCAATGAATGGGAAATGCATGCCACATAATAAATAACTGAACATAATGGATAGGTAAGTGTGTGTTATGAATTTTTTCACACAGCTGAGGTGTGTGATGACCCATAAACCTCTTGAGTGAATCCATAACATCAAACTTATCTATCCTTTATTTTTTATAATTCCTGGTGTGGAGGTTTACACTGCATTTCTAGCAGCTTGAAAGAAAATTTCTTTTTTGCTGGAGTGCAGTTTTATTTTTAAGGAACTGAACTTTAGACAAGTAAAATACAGTTGAAAATTTTGTATTTGAAACAGTGGAATTCAACAGTTTAAAACTCTTCGGTTCTTAGGGAACTGTCATATCAACCGGATTTCATGTTATTATTGCCTTTGGAGTATAATGACCTGAAACCTGGTTGATATGCATTTTTAACACACCAGTAATCCGGTTGATATTTATGGTTAGCAGTAATTTTATATTTAGCATTAATAATGCGTTGCCTAGAACACAACACACACACATGCACACACACACAGTTTATTGTGTTCATACATCTTTTTATGTATATAAACTTATGTTTAATATATCAGGGTTGTCACATTGGTTCATATAGAGACAGACAGATACAGGATAGATAGACAGATAGATAGATAGATAGACAGATAGATAGATAGATAGACAGACAGACAGAGTGGAGCATTTTATTAAACAAATGTAAAAGGGATGTCACCCAGAGGAGAGGAAATGCTTGTTTGTGTGTATTTTAAGTTACATCTGTGGAGCACAGTATCAATCAATAAATGAATTTATTGCTCAATCAACAGTTTTTGCAAATCACAAACATAAACAGACTAACAAAAAAAAAATACCAAATGTTATCAGTGAGCATCAATCAGTTGATGAACCTAGTTAATTTCTAAATTAATTTTAAACAATAAGAATCTTCAGCAGATCTCATTCAAGTATATTAAAATATCATATTTTTAGTAATCTAATTGGACATTTGAATAACTAGTTATCACTCCTCTTTAAGAATTTGTTTACATAAAAAGGAGGACTTGCTTGGCATAAAAATTAAGTTACAGAAACAGAAAAAATACAAAACTGTTACGTCTTGTTTACACTTAATTGTGCACTGTCAGAGCTCCATATTCATACAAAATACTCTCAGGTTGTACCTAAAAGAGTCCAAAGCTCTTTCCATTATCTTGGATAAATCTCCACTATTTTAAACTACAGCTCCCCCCCAGTAATGAGTAGCTCGGAACATATCTTATCTGAATAAAAATTCAAAAGCAAGGATTCTAGTGGAAGACTTCTTTCTTTCAGTCCTTTTAAGCCTAACACATACAGTCTGCAATCCACTAGCTTCTTCTGCACCCCAGAAAACCACCTCATCTGATTTCTACTCACAGTCCAGCACTTCACCATCACTAGGCAGTGTCCATCCGCCAGGAAAAACACCAACACATCTATTGAGTTCTTTCAGTGCCTCAAGCTGAATTCTAAAGCAAACCGAAACTGCTGGACTACACTGAACTGAATGCCAGACATGCGATTCAATGCCCAGAGCACAGTATTGGTGTATTTATTTATTTACTGTATTGGGCTCTGACCTCTACATGGGTGAAAAACAAAAAAAACAACTGTAGCATGTCTCAACATTGCTGGCATCCTGGCATCCTCCATACTATGGACACAGTGGGGTATTTTATAAAATAAATGTAAAAGGGATGTACTCAGAAGGCTAGGAGGGGCCGTGTGTGTTGTGATGCATTGTAAGTTAGGCGTGTGGAGCACAGTATTAAATTCATTTATTTATGTACTACTTCATCTATTTAATTCTCTGCTTTGTGTTAATAAGAGAAACTGTGCTGCACTGCTGTGGATTTCTGGGGCTTAGGGCTCGCTACTGCTGTTGGGAAGAAAACACAAAGATTTATTTTTAATGGAAGCCTCCCCTGCAATGGGTAAAAAAAGAATTTATCACGTCATCTCCTTGCTGGCATCCTATATGCTAAGGACACAGTGGGCATTTGTTTATTACATAAATTTAAATGGGACAGTGTGACTGCTAAAAAGTGCAAAGGGTGCAAGAGTTGAAAATAAAGCAGCAGTACCTGTACCCTAAAGTGGTTTCAGACTATTTTGGACTATCGCCAGTTTCAGTCCTTTCCTTTCTGTTGGCACTCAGACATCTCATGCTGACATCAACAGCCCAGACCCCAGGCACCCCTGAGACACAGCAATTGGGGGGCAGAGGTAGACAGCAATCATGGAATATACGTACAACTTTTGTAATGCTTTGCAGTTGTGTTCAGTGGTGCTCCAGAGCAGATCTTCTTGTAACTGTAAAACAGCACTGGCTGTTTTATTCATTACTACATTTTATTAAGCAGAAGGCCTTTTATAATTATTATTATTATCCTGGAAGAGCACATTAAATAAATCCAAAGCTGATTTTTTTTTTTTTTTTTACCAGAGATTTTATTCTTTGCATTGCAGAGATTTAATTTTGGTAACGCTGTTAAAGAATATGTGTATTTGGGAGTGTAGTTTCTAACAGTGGAATGGGAGGAAAGCAAGTTAAATTTCAAAATACCCACTCAAAATGGGACTCAGCACAACTCTGTCATAGTGTGAGCCATCATCAAGCCACATTCCATGGTGTTCCATGGATGGCACAAAGTTCTGCGCTTGGAAGGGAAATCCACGGGTGGAGCTCAATTCCACGGCTTTTTCTGTGGATGGCTGTGGCCACAGAATTGCAGAAAACTCAGGCCTTGATTTACAGCAACTAAAAATAAAGACAAACAATTTGGGCACACTGGTGTAGGCTCCCAGTGTGCCCCATAAATTTGGGGGGCATCATGCTGACAAGGGAATTGGGCACCCCCATTGGCAAAATACATTGAGGGACAGTTTTCTTTTCCCACAGGCTTTTAAATAATGTCAGACACAGTGGGTGGGTTCCCAGTGTGCCAAATATGTGTGGGGATATGTACTGACATGGGGATTGGGCACCCTGTGTCGGCTGGGAAAAAAGCAATTTGCACACAGTACTGACATGAGGACTGGGCACCCTGTGTCAGAAAGCAAATTTGCAGCACAGTGTTGTAGAGTACTTCAATGCAGGATTCTGCAGCAAAATTAAGGAAAATTTCAATGCAGGATTCTGCATCAAAAAAATGTATCAGGTGACAGTTTTCTTCTTTTTACAGATTTTTAGACAAATGGGTGGGCTCACAGTGTGCCCATTAACCACACTCTATTGTGTGAACAAAGCAGCGGGTTTCCTTGACTTTGCAGCTGGCAGGATGAGTTCCAGTCATGGCTGCAGAAGTCAAGAAAATATCACTCTTCTCATACAGAAAATGGCTTACAAGCCGTTCTCTGTATAAGCTGGCACCCAACATAGAAAACTTGTTGGGTGCCAGCTTAAAACACCAAAAAAATCAGAATTCACCTGAATGAGTTCTCTGCAACTGTTTTCTGATTTTTCTGTGTGTTTAAAACATTCTGTAATTAAACATCCTCATTAAGTGGCAAAACAAGATGGCGGCTGCAACACAGCTCAATCGTTCACAGGATTGTGAATTGTGCAAAAAACACCAGCATTCTTTGTGAAAAGAAGATGTTTTTTCACAGAATACTCCTATTGTTTGAAAATAAGCTGGTATTTTTCACACAATACTCCTATTGTGTGAAAAATAGTATTTTTCATGCCTGACATATAAATTTTCTCTTAGGAAACAATGGGAAAATTAAAAATGTCATAACCTTTGAACAGATTAATATTTTTCCACCAAACCTCAAAAGGCACATGTGTGACCCAAAGACTTTCTACCCGGAAAATTTCAGCTTGCAACATAAAGCCATTTTTGAAGATTTATCTGTAGAAAGAAATGCGGAAAAATCCATATTTTTCTGTTCTTTCAATACTTTATATCTCAGAAACCACTTGACAAATTCCCACAAAACTCAAGAGACCTACTGCTAGAGATTATGCATGCCACATTTCATGCAAATCCATTGAATAGCTCCAAAGTTATTAAGGTTGAAAGTTTGGACTTTCACATAGAAGTGCAGTTTCACCCTAACTATACTGGTGCAACTGCGCTAGTATAATGTATATACATATATATGTATGCATACATACACACACACACACGCACACACATACAGTACACACACACACACACACACACACACACACACACACACACATATATAGCTGTCTCTCTCTCTCTCACTTTCTCTCTCTCTCCCTATATATATATATATTCACATATATATGGATTCATCACACTCTGTTTATCTCCA
Organism: Neoceratodus forsteri; assembly: GCA_016271365.2. NCBI lineage: Eukaryota > Metazoa > Chordata > Ceratodontiformes > Ceratodontidae > Neoceratodus > Neoceratodus forsteri. The sequence goes on along the minus strand of CM057450.1, from coordinate 249,317,589 downwards.
CCCCATTGCATATATCTATATCTATATCTATATCTATATCTATATATATATATATATATATATATATATATATATATATATATATATATATATATATAAATGACTATCCTGGTTGGGCCAGTATAGTTAGGGTTTCACGGCCACTTCTATGTTAAACCCTAAATTTTGTACTTTAATAACTTTGCAACCGTTCATCCGATTTGCCTAACAATTTGCATGTGTTGTCTGGGATCATAGATCTCCAGATTTGGAAAGTTTTGTTCCATCGGATTTGTGGTAGTGAGTGTGAAAAAATGTGAAAAATCTTCAACTTTTTGAAATTCTTTGCTCGTCTCTAAAGCGCAAGCATCTGTCTGTCTGGCCTGAAACTTTCAGAGCATATGGGGACTGGGTCAGGAAAGTGCCTTTTGAAGAGTTGATAAAAAAAATAATCCTTTCAAAAGTTATTAAACTTTTAAGTTTCCCTTTATAGCTTATGTGGAAAAAAATATACGTTCCCCTCTAAAGATCTTTATGCTTTCGCAAAAGCGCTATTTACTGCCACAAAAGGGTTTGGCACTTTTGTGCTATCACCATCTTGTTTTCAGTTAGCAAGGCAGAAAAACATTGTAATTTAAAACATACTGGCTCAGGGTAAATACCAACAGTTGGATTTACCTAATTGGGGCCCTAGCAACATGACCCTGGCATCATTTTTTTTTTCTAGGATGCCCAGAAATATGTTTTTTAAGTTTTTTTGCCATCTTAGGTGTGGAACTTTCACAAAACTTCCACAGATTTTTGTGAAAGTTCTGTTGGTACTTTTGTGAATGTCACTTCTAAAATGGTAGGACCTACACGACTGTCCCGCAGTATTTTCACGAAAGCTCCCCCAACTAAACCAATGGTATTTTCATGAAATTCCACAGAATACTGTGAAAGTACTGCAGGTAAAGTGCCCCAAAACACCATTTTCTTTGCCACTTTATAGCAAAAAAAAAGGGTTAAGACTTTTGGACTGAAATTTGAAGGGTGGCAAGCCCTTATCACACAGATATGTCTTTTGCTGGATTGGCCAAGAAATTGACTTCAGTTCCATCATTGCAGCACTCCAAAGTTGCAATTGTTCCCATAAAATAATATTGTGGTGGTCGCAGCACCTTTCAGCTGCTATATTTCAAAAATGGTTAGAGATACAGATTTTTCACTAAGCACAACTTAGTACTACTTAGGTGTACTAAGCATGCATGGAGGTAGCCAGATCATGAATAGAACTGCAGAGGAATTTTTTCCAAAGTTGCAGTGGTTACTGAGATATTGCCACTTCTGCAGTACAAGGGTTACATGGAATGACTCTAGGCCTGTGCTATGCATCTATACTTATGGGTAGGTGGGACAGCAGGGCCCAGAAAGTTCATGATCTCACCTATGCATACTATTTATGCTAAACTGGGAGCACAGGGCCCACCTACACTATGCATCTACACTCATGGGTGGGTGGGAGTGCAGGGCCCAGAGGTCCCCTGCTCCCACCCATGGATCCGATTATGCAAAACTGAAAGCACAGGGCCCTCCAACATTATATCTGTATACCGATAGATGGGTGGGACTGAAGGGCTCAGAAGGCCTATGCTTCCATCCATGAATACCATCTTGCAATAGTGGGAGCACAGTGACCTTCCTGCACTATGTCTCTACACTTATGGGTGGATGGGAGTGCAGGGCCCAGAGGGCCCATGTTCCCAACAATGGATCCCATTATCCAAAACTGGGAGTACAGGGCTCTCCTATGCTATGCCTGTACACTTATGGGTGGGTGGGAGCACAGGGCCTAGTGGGCCCTGTGCTCCCACCTATGGATACCATATGACTAACATTTCACTTTCTCAAAAAGAAGGGACATTCATTGCAAAAAACTCTTTTAATACACCAGTTAGGTTGATTCCACACCAACCAAAGTCTGAAAATTCAATGTTAGTGTTACTAGCCCTCCACAATCCCCCCACCTGCCACAGACCAACAGGCATTGGGGTGTGCCTTGGGGTTGTTGGGCCTAACTCTCACCCCATTCTCCTATACAATACTGTCTTGGCTTCCTTACAAATGGAATGTGGTGAGATTTAGACCCATTGACCTCAAGGCACACCCCGACACCTTTTGGTCTGTGGAGGGTGGGGGGGTTATGATGGGGTAGGGTTGGTAACCCTAACATCAGATTTCCAGACTTTTGTTGGTGTGAAATCAAACCTAAGTGATGCATTTACAGAGCAAAGAATATATATGTTTAAAGATGAACCAGCATAATATGTTGTGGTGATTTGCATATAAAGCCCCATGATGCCTTGCATTATGAGAGTATGTGTGATTTTGTACTATATATGTGTGTGATATATATATATATATATATATATATATATATATAGTATAATTTTTAATTCAATACACTTTATTAAGATTTTCAGGAAAGAAAAAACAACCAAAAGATCCACTAAATATTTAACAGTGGCACAATAGCGCTACTATAGTTACAGTAGGGTTGAGAAGGCAGTTTAATGTTAAACCTCATATTTTGCACTTTAATGACATTGCAACCGTTCAATGGATTTGCACGAAAATTGATATGCACTATCCTGTGGGGTAGATCTCTTGACTTTCCAAGTTTTGTTTTGATCAGATATGCGGATTTCATGCAGGTCATTGTGAAAAAAGTGCAAAAGTCACCTTTTTCACCAGTTTTGGCAATTTTTTCCTCATCAGGCTGTGGCTGCGCCATTTGGAATTTTGGCTGAAAATCTTCAGAGTAGAAAGAGGTTGACCCAAAGACCAAGCCAGCATTGATTTGTTGAAAAAATATTGATCTGTTGCAAAGTTATTCAGTTTTGAACTTACGGGTTCTGATCATGCTTGGTTCAGTCTTTTGGATAGCTGCAAAGGTTCTAAGAGGGATTTGGGCTCATGAAAATGGATTTTGACAGCTCATGAAGAGGGATTCATTAAATCCCTCTTCATGAGAAAAAATCCCTTTTTGCGAATCGCCATCTTGTTGTGCCAAATAAAACATTATAACTTGCTCCAGGGCTGTCTTCTGTAGAGATCCAAGTATTTTTTTTTTTTTGGGGATGCCCTGCACACTCTTGTGCCTTTAGTTTACATTACTTTAGTCAAAAAATTATCATTTTTAAAGTTACAAATCCTTTCTCTTGACTTGCTTCTGATCCCTTTTCATGAGCTGTCAAAAATCCCTTTTCATGAGTAGATGACCAGATTTTACTTTGTGAAAAGGGATTTTGACAGCTCACAAAAAGGGATCGGCTAATGAAAAGGGATTTTAACAGCTCAAGAAAAGGGACCTTAAAAAGTAATCTCTTTTTGTGAGCTGTCAAAATCCCTTTTTGTGAGTTAATGACCAGATGGCCCTACCTCGTGAAAAGGGATTTCTCATGAACAGGGATTTTGACCACTCATGAAAAGGGATTCAGTTTTTGAAAAGGGATTTTGACAGCTCATGAAAAGGGAATTTAAAAAGTAATCCCTCTTTGTGGACTGTCAAAATCCCTTTTCATGAGCTGTCAAAATCCCTTTTCATGAATGAATCCCTTTTTGTGAGGGGATGATCTGATGGTCCTACCTCGCAAAAAGGGATTTGCTAGCCAAAAGGATTCTGACAGCTTGCAAAAGTGATTCAGCTTGTGAAAAGGGATTTTTAAAGGTTATTGTTTCTTTGCCACTTCACCACAAAGAAATGGTTAGGACTTTCGGTTTCAAATTTGCAGGGTACAAAGGGGTTGCCCAACAACTCTGAGTTTTGCTGGTTTGGTGAAAGAAATTACATCAGTTCCATACTTACAATATTCCAAAGTTTTTGAAACTTCCCATAGGATAATATTGTGATGTACTGTATGCAGTACCTTTTGGCACCTATATCTTGAAAACAGTTTGGGTTATGGATTTTTCTCTAAATGCAGTGGTGTACTAAGCATGTGTGAAGGTTGCCAATCCTCGATTACAACTGCAGTGAATTTTTTTGCAGCACAAGGGTTACTTGATATGTCTCTAGGCCTGCACTGCATCTCTACAATTATAGGTAGATGGGAGCGCAGGGTCTGTACATTTATGAATAGATGCTATGGGCCCTGCACTCAAAAAAAAAAATGATACCATGGGAGTGCAAGGCCTGCTCCAAAAAACATATAAGGGTTACATTACACTTTTTCAAAAAGTAAGGAAATTCACTGCAAAAAGCTTTGTTAATGCATCATTTAGGGATGAAACAACAAAAGTAGGGAAATTAGGTGTTAGGGTTTCCAATCCTAACACCTCCCCCACCCCTACCACCCCATCCCCAACCTCAACACAACAACAGGCATCAGGGTGTGCCTTGGGGTCACCAGGCCTAACTCTTACCCCATTCTCCTATACTGTGCCATCTCAGCTTTGTTACACATGGAAAGGGGTAAGAGTTAGGGCTGACAACCCCAAGACATTCTAATGAACTGTCATCTTCCTGTGGGAGTGCAGGGCCCTGGTTTGCATAATGGATGGCCCTGCAGTTCCATTACTGCATAATGGTATCCGTATGTAGGAGTGCAGGGCCGTCTGGGCCCTGCACTATCTATAGATAGATAGATAGATAGATAGGTAGATAGATAGATAGATGTACTCTGTTGGAATGTGGCAGGAATCTACTGTATATAAATGGTAAGATAAATCATGGATGGAAAACATAAAGCAATGTGATATAATTCTATTTTAGGAGACATGGGACAACACTCAAAATTTTAATTATTTATAAGGTTTTCAAACTTGGTCCACTCTAGCTTGTAATGAAAACAAATTTAGACACCCAAAAGGGGGGATTGCAATATTAGTGAATATGTCATTAAACTCTAGGGGCTCAATTCTCAAAAAATATAGAATGCTGCAAGCCCCGGGTGCACTGAACATATGCCACTCCCCAGCTGGCAATCGAGATTCTAGATCCTGTGACTCACATGCCTCTAGTTATACCATATTTTTCTTGTCTAACTTTGCTGACCATTTTATGGGGTTTGTGCCAAATATTTGGTGCAAGCTGCAGTAAAAAGGGAAAAGCTTTTTTAATCACTTACTAGGGCAATAATAGATATCAAATGTGATATCAAAATATTTTAATTTCCCTCTCAGGAGATTTGAATGTCAGGGTGGGAAGGATAGTAGAAAATAGCTCCAGTTATTTGACAGTAGGTGATTCTGTAGGACCACCCTTAAGAAAAACAGTAGATACAAGACATTTAAAAGATACTCTTCTCATGAAACACATCAATAGGTTAGTCCTAAGAATATCAAATGGCAGAACATTGGGTGATCTTAAAGGGTAAATTACTTGCCCCACAGAATCTGGTGGCAGTCTTTTAGATTCTGGTTATGTGATGTATATTCATATGATAAAATAAGATATCTAAAAGTACTGAACATTTTTGAGAGTGGCCATTTTCCTCTATACTATAAAATATCTTGTAACAAGAAGATCAAGAGGATAAATATTAAGGAGATCCCTTACAAAAATATGTCTGTGCAGTGTACATGCAGAATGCATGCTGCATGCTAATTTGTGCAATGTTTGCATGCGGTTCACATACACAAAGTGAACCTAAGTGAACCAGGAGTAAAGAACAAATCAGGTTTGCATGCTGCAAGCTTGACATGTGTGCAGCAGGTAAGCTGGTGCAAACATCTAATAATCACATCTGGTTTGTGTGTTGCATGCTTCACATGAGTGAAGCAGTTAATCTGGTGTGAACACAATTTTAAAATCACATTAGGATCACATGCTGCACGCTTGTGATGTGTGCAGCAACTAATCTGGTGTAACTCTCATCTAAAACACATCAGTTTCCATTTCTCATACTACTGCTAGCAATTAGACCCATTAAAATACATGTTTTCACTGATTTCCCATTAAAATTAGGTAAACTTATTATTTCTGATCCTGTTGCAAGTTATTTAACAGCTTTTGATTTTTGTCATTGAACTTCCATTAATTTGTAAAGTATTGTTTGCTTAATGGTTTAAATGTCCAGGATGTAGTCAGCCAACATCACCCATTCCAGATGTGTGAAGAGGGGCCTCTGTGTTGTGAAGCCTGACCTTTTTGTTTTGGGCCATGCAAATCCCATATGCATATTTAGTGATACAAATGTGTTTCTCCATGACTGATTCTGCTCACTTACTTTCCCTTTCTCATTCTGTATAGAGTATATACACTAAGGCCATGCTAAGCAGTCTTTGTGCTGAGTAGAGTTTTGAAAGCATGCATCATACCTCACATTTGGTCACTGAAATGAGGGACATGGACACTCAAAATGCGGTACAATGAGGGACACTAACTCTCACATTAATCAGGACACATCCTGAAACATGGAGATACAGTACCTCAAAACAGTGGAAAGTGTTATATTTACTTATACCAATACCTGAGAATGAATTTCTGCCATAAAGCAGGGGTGCCATTTAAGAAGGGCAGGAGGAGCAGTGCCCCCTCCCCATTTGTGCCTAGGTTGTTCTTATGGTGTGGCAATAATGACATTAAATTTAGATTTAATCTTTTACTCAATAAGTGTCCCCCTGACCTGTGTACACTCACACTGCAGGTACACTCCTGACTTGACTATGTCTGTTGTCCACTCTCTCCACCTATTAGCAGCGCCCCATCACACATGACATGGTGGAACTCCAGCCAAGTAAGACCACATGAGTCATGAGAGTACAACACTGTCTTTCCCACCTCAGAGTAGACAGGCTGCACACTACAGCTTGAAGGAGTCAATGAGCACTGAACTCTCAATAGCAGTGTTGTGGTGGCATATTTTTGTTGGTCTACTCTTAGTGAGTCTCTGTCTCACCTGGTGGCTGAATGTACCTGGGGAAGAGCTGGAAGCTAACTCGAGACTAGGCTACCTACTTACTTTACTAGGCTCACCTCACAAAAACAAAACTGCATAGGCCACCTTGGCAGCAAGCTAGGCCTAGTAGCAGTGGTGACAGTGGTGTAGGTCGCCTCCATAGGCTTTGATCAATGCAGTGCAGCAGTAGCCATGGCAGCATCCAAGCAAGAAGCAAATAGTGCAGTTTGGGTGTGCTTGGTTAGTGAGGTGACTTGGTCGTGGACCATGTTGAGAACCTGAGATGGTCAGTTCTAGCATCTAACTTCTGGCAGAAGGACAGAGGAGGAGCAGACTGAAAACTGGGTTTGAGGCACACTGGGCCAGGCAGCAGGTTCTGGCCAGATGGCCAGGTAAGTAAAATTAAATAATGTTTTTTTAAAGGGGGACAGGGGAAGGAGGAAGGACTGAAATACTGATGTGTTTTTCACTTTTCTGCTCCTTTGGGTGGCTTCATGACCCATGTGGGATGGGTATTGAATGGAAAGGAGGCGAGGAGAGAAATCGGGACAAAGATGTTTTTCTTTTTTGGGGGGGAGGAGTTCAGAGTATCAGCCAGGGAAAAAAATGGTTAATAACTTGGTGGGTTTAAGCCCAAATCTGATGCACTGATCCAGGGTATAGACAGATAAATCTTACACATTTTAATTTTTCCTGATTTGCATATCACTTTTCAGTCACAACAAATGAGTTTTACCTTTAAGAGATGTTCCAGGCATTCTAGAGTTTGTCACTTAGGGGCTAACTCACACCTGGCCTCCACTGGTTGTTGGCTTCCACATGCTGAAATCTGAAATGGTGCCCATGCCTTAAAATCTAAATTTACAGGACATCCTCTGTGAGAGCAGCATGTTTCCCAGGAGGAATGGATGAGGAACAGAACAGTTTTCAGGGGTAAAATGAGGGCTGTCCCTTACATTCAGGGATAGTTGAGCAGTATGGTATGCACAAACTATTGGAGCCCCACTATCGTCAAGCTTATGCCCCCCCCAGTGAAGCTGACCTCCACATCACCACACTCAGGCATATTATGAAATAGGGCAAGGGAGACTGTAGGGGTGTGCACCATTGAAATGAATTGGAGTATTTTTTATTACTATTTTATACATTATTGATGCAGATTTGGAGATTAATGAAGGCCACTGCTCAACTAACAAGGGTCTTGTTAGTAGTATAGTGGCCTTCATTATTCTCCAACTCACCATCATAAAGTATAAAATAGTAATCAAAAATAACTCCAATCATTTTAAGGGGGTACAACTAGGCCCCAGCACTCTGACCCATGGACATCTTCGCTTAATGAGTTCTGCCTCTGGCTCCCTGGTACTCAGGTGAGAGACACTTAACTTATATCTACACTTGGTGGGTTGTTTGTAGTAGCATGGCCACACCTGTTGCAGTGTGTAAGAATGAGGGGACTGGCCATGTGGGTGGGTGTTGAGTTATTGCTACCTTTGTGTTTGCAATTTAAGGTCTGTTTACATGGAAGCATTCAAAACTATGGAGATAGAATAGTAGGAGTACAGGCCAGAGAGAAGTAGTTAAGTAGTTTTGTGGGTAAGTGTGTATATTGGGGTGAGAAGAACCACATGTGTTTCCATTGGTATGTATGCTACACTTCAGTTGTGCAGTTGAGGGAAGACAAGAAAACTGAAAGGTGTAACAGTGGTTACAAGCATGCTGCATCCATGCAGATGTACAGTATGCAGATTTGTATTGAAGTATACATGAGCCATATGTATGCAGGCAGTATAGTTTATGGTTAAAGGCACTGAACTGCAAACCAGGAGACTTAGAAACCTAAAGACCTGGGTTTGAATCTCATCAACCCCTACTTGTACACCATATGATGTGATCCTAAGCAAGTCACTTAACTTGTATGTGTGCAGTTATCAGTGACCACTTGCTTTTTGCATGCATGACACATGTGTGCAGTCTGTTCCAACATAAAAGGTATGCTTTCCACACTTGCTTACTGCATGCATGTTACATGGATGCAATTGGTTCCAATTTAACTTCTAAATCATGCTTGCAGCACCCATATCACAAGAGTAGTTTAATGTGTGCAGCATGAAAATATTTCATATAACTATTTATGTAATGCATGACTGAGGTAAACAGAAATATGTGCATTATGTACAGTACAAAGACAAAGTGAAATGAGTACATGAAACAAAAGTTAGCAGATCCCCTAAGGGGGAGGAGGCCAGGACCAAAAAAGAAAGAAATAATGAACACTTCTAGTCTACTGAGCTTTGAAGATGTTATGGAAGCTGGAGGGTTATATAAAGAATTTAATGAACCCAAATTGTATTGGACGATTATTCAAAAAATATTTATCATGTTATGTCCAATCTAACAGTAAAAGACAGAAAAAACAAGGAGAAATCACAACAGAGGAAAGAGATTTAGGTATAACTATAACTGATAACTTAAAATTTAACATCCATACCAATAAAACTGTTAAAAAATGTCACAAGAGTATAGGTTGCATATTGAGACATATCAAAAATAGGGAATCATCTGTCATCTTGCCCCTATACACAAGCCTGGTTCGTCCACATTTGGACTATTGTGTTTCATTTTGTGCTCTAACTTTCATTAGCTATATAAACATGACAGAAAGAGTTCAACGAGGAATAACTAAAAGGATTGTTAATATGTCCAAACTTGATTATGGTTCTAGATTAAAATCTTTAGAGCTTTACTCTTTGAAGTACAGAATACTAAGAGGTGACTTAATCTATACTTACAATGCATACAATAACGATTACTTGTTAAACACAATAGGATTAGAAAACTTTTCAATAAGTAATCCCACTGATTCCACAATTCAAAACTAAAATCATACTTATGTAAAACCAATAAACAATCTAGATTTTTTACACAGAGAATTCCTCCAATCTGGAATACATTGTCTAGTAATATTATAAACAATGAAAACATAAAATAATTTAAGAGAAACCTTGATAAATATATGGGTGACAAGAAATTTTCCTTCCACTGCTAATTTAGCTGGTGGCGAGTTCATAAATGGGCATGTGCCTTCTGAACTTGTATCAATCTATGAATCTATGATGCAATATTGATGATTATCACCTCTGGTAAGGTAAGTCTTGCAAAAGTTTGAGGAAGGTAGTAAAGTGGGATCAATAAAAAAAATGATGATATACAACAGAATCTGGCCACCCAGGTCTGAGATTTAAAAGAATGAAAATTCCTCTTTTGGTTTGGTGTGCATACAGTATCATAACTGGTTCAAACTTTCCCTGCTGCATCTATTACCAAATAGATATACCCCCTAGGGACTGGCCCAGCTAACTACATCATGAAAATTAGCCTACCTCTTCCCCATGTCACTAAAATGTTAAGCCTATTTTCTTCGACACTTCAGGAATATTGTAATCAATCGTGATCACTTTTGTTTGGCAGCTATATTAATTAGGGGGTTGCTCCTAATGAACCACTCAGTACCTTAACAACAGTACAGCCACTCATTGTGATATGTTCATACATGGTAAAAATAGTTTGCTATCATTGAATTAGCACTGTTTTCTGCAGTACCACATTAGAATTGTGCAGTAGTCTCTGTTACATCCTGGTGGCTCCACTGTACCTGCTACTGTCAGGACCAGTTAGAGTTACATCAAGGTCTGTTTGGGACTGCATTGCACAAAGAAAGCCAGACTCTGTCCCATTAGTATTTTAAGCGATTCCTCTCAGTGCTATTAATCTACACTAAGCAATCTCTGTCCTGCCCAACACACAGAGAATGGTACTTGCACCAGATAACTTTCAAATGAAGCATATTGAAGACACACAGAAAATGGAATAAGAAAGAGAAACAATTGTTCTTGTACATTCTGAATAATAACCTCTTCATGCATTTGTTACAGTAACCTAGAAACAAAGACAACTTACAGAATGAACAAAAAAAGATCCCAAGAGTCCATCTAATCTAGCTCAAGATTCCGTACTTGCAGTTGCTCAATCTGTCCCACCTCCAGGATCTCTTGGAATAAGATAAGGCTGTTTCTGAACTCTGCTTAGTTTACAGAAACATAGAAGCATAGAATTTGACAGTAGATAAGGACCGTTTGGCCCATCCAGTCTGCCCATTTCTCCCTACTACACTATTACATTAGACCATGCACAATCTACAACTCTTTCTCCCTCTCCATATTCCTTTCCACTGTGATTCCTTTGTGTTTATCCCTTGCATTCTTGAACTCCACCACTTTTTTTCCCACCACATCTGCTGGAAGACTGTTCCAGGAATCCAGCACTCTTACTGTGAAGACATACTTTCTCACATCTCTCCTGAATCTACCCCACTTCAGCTTCATAGCATGTCCCCTTGTTCTTGAGCACATTTTCTTCTGAAAAATACTCCCCTCCTGTACCTTATTTAATCCCATGAGGTATTTAAAGGTCTCTGTCATATCTCCCCTCTCCTTCCTCTGTTCCAAGGTTTACACATTGAGGTATTTTAGTCTCTCCTTATAGGGCTTTTGAGGCAGAACCTGCACAACTTTAGTTGGCCCCTCTGTACTGCCTCCACTTGGTCTATGTTTTGGAGATGTGGTTTCCAGAACGAGACACAATATTTTAGGCGGGATCTTACCAGTGATCTATACAGCAGTAACACCACCTCCCTCTTTCTGCTGATGATACACCTACCTGTGCATCTCAGCATCACACTGTCCCTCCCTATTGCCTTGTTACACTGCCTGGCCACCTTTAGATTACCTGATAAGATTACTGCCAGGTCTCGTTCCTGCTTAGTGGTTGTCAATACTGCTCCACCCATTTTGTGCTCTTCCCCTGGGTTTCTGTACCTGAAGTGCTAAAGGGAGTTTAATTAGTAAACTAAAATGTAAAAATAACCCATTTTGTGAATATCGTAGGGTGGGGGTAGACAGGATAAAATAGACAGGCAGACCATTCACTTTAATGCAAAAAAAATGCTGAAAGTGTTTATCATTTTATTTCTTCAGAACACAAAAATAATAAACTAAAATAATAAAAGAACAATCGTACAAAGAAAAACAGTACTCTGATTCTTCAGTACTGCCTACAGAGTGGATTCCTATTGCCTTCTAGGTCTACCTCACACTGTGCTTCCCATCAGACCAGCATTCTGCACAGGTCCTTTCATGTCCTCTCCCAAGGTTGAACTGAACTTTGCTTTCAGGAGAGAGATTTTATACTCTTCAGAGCTGACATCATTCAACATCTGATCCACCCACATTATGTAATTAAATTCCAAATATTCTCTAAAGGCTCATAACCCAGCCTATACAAATTAAAAATAAGGTTACTTCTAAGCTTTGGTTATAGAGAGATTACCTTCTTCCGAAATAACACACTTATCATAGCCCTGGATAGTTTATTATAGTTATAACCATAACGACACTCATTAAAGTTAACTCCTCCAACTGACCAGCCTGAATCAGTATAAATATAGGCCACTAGGGGCCGCTGTCCCCCTATAGAACCCAGTCTATAGAGCTCCCCTGCAGGTCAGTCAGCAATTTATTACCAGCCTTCTATTTCTTGGGCTAGCTGGGATATTTCATAATATATTTTCTTAGGTTTTTGAACCCCTAAACCATTTCTAGGGTTCCTTACAGGTGCTCAATATATTCATTGAGATAGACAGTGTCTCTTTATTCATTATTGTGGGACAGCAGTTTATTTAGCCCCCTCCTTATTTTATCATTTTTTGAAGGTTGTCCATCTTGAAACAGCAAACTGCTTCATAGGGACGTTCCTGTCTCCTTTTATGAAGCATCAGTGCAGCAGTTTGTCTAAGAATTAAGCAGTTTGTATAAGAATTAATCTGCTGCCTTGCTTTTGGGTTTAGAGGCATTCTGGTAGGCACCTGACTCCAATTCTTTTACTACTTCTTTGCTGCTTTCTCCCTTAAAAAAAATCTTTCCTATTCCTGCTTGGTTCACTTGCAGCATGAACCAAGTGAATCACCAAGGAAACCACTTTTGATTTTTGTTGGTCTCCAGTGGACAGCTAAAATTTATTAACGCCGCCTCACCCTGAGACATACAGTTGCAGTCTGTGTTCTCTCTCTCTCTGCCAGCTGGGCTTTTTCAAGCCATACACCAGTGCTGACAGGGAAGATGACCCTAAAAAAGGGATATTTCTTTATTTTTAACAATGAGTTCACTCCTTGAGTGGACTGTGTACAGGAGGCATATTTCTTTCTGAAAAAGCAGCCACTCATTGGTTAAGGTACAGTGGGATAATTATAGATACAACTTAAAGCTGTTATTGCCCAAATAAATCCCTATGCATCCCACTTTTCCACAAAATAGCAAGCACAAGCAATAATCATTTAATTCCACAATACAGAGCACATTACCTCTGTGTAGTCCTATGTAGTAACAAATAAATTAATCTTAAGGATCCTCACATAAATGCAATTATTATATACATATGCTGCTTTCCAATCCCAACTTTCTTAGGGGCATCCCATAACTTCCTTTAATTTTCTTATGCCCAAAGGCATATTTTACTTCCTACCAGTTGACATACACCTTTCAAGGTGTTTTTACACTTTTTCGTTTATACTGGAGGACTCAATGGACAGAATGTGAATAAGCATAGATAAAAGAAATAGCAGAGAAATAAAGCAGATAGGAAAGTACTACACTAGGTGGCCTACCTACAGGAGTGGAACAGAATAAAAAGTATAGCCTAAGGATTACTGTTGAGTAACAGAAGTTTGTTTAAGTTAGATGAAAAAGGAGATAAGAAAGGTGTCCAACAGTACAGCACACAAGGGTGTAGCCTGTCTCCACCACAGTGAATACAGCTTGATCTGAAGTAGAAGGGAGAGGACACCAGACAGATAGCTTTTTGAGCTTTCTGGGGCAGAACACAGTCAGGGTGAAGGTGTGATACCAAAGTCAATGGTAGGCATTGGAGCCCTGAGAGTCGTTCAAGAACCACCCTCATTATGTCCTGAGAACCTTGAAGGACATCGAGGGAGAATCTTCACGTTTTAGTTTAACAGGAGACTAGGGCAAAGAAAGACATCCAGATTGCTGAGTTAGTCTTAATATGAGTGATTCCTAAACATTACTAGCTGCATTCCCACCATACAGATTGTTCCCCAACCCCCAATCAAAGATCAGGGGCTGCTGAAGACTGAATTAAAGACTACTGGTCCTTTGTCAGGTCTGGGGCATCATGGTATGGGCTTGCAGTGGGAGGCAGAAGGATTAAGTGTTAAAAATACAGTTTGGGTGGGCAGGTTATGGGTGAGCAGTTCTTGTATTTGCAGGTTATGGCAAGGGAGGCAGGGGTAGCTGGGTGGTAGTGAAAGGGGATATTTGTCTTATTTTATGGGGCACAACGTGAATAACTCTAGCATTATTATTTTATAATAACTGGGGGGCATTTTCTCCCATAGGGAAACCCAGTTATAATTTGCCATTATCACCCATGGGTTATAACAGGGAACATGCACCGGGTTTCCCCTGCTCCACACATGTGCCAACATCTGTTCTCCCCTTCCTCATCCACCAGCAGTGCAACTTATCTCCGGACACTTCACCACAACTTGCACTCAGCGATGAGCTAAATAAAAAAAAAATATATATAATAATAATTAAAAAAACAACAACAGAACCCCAAAGGAGAATGGGGGACATGAAACATGAGCTGCGGGTGGCAGTCACGGACAGAGAGTGGCAGGGGAGCTGATAGATGGCCAAATGGGAACTGCTGAAATGGAAGGAAGTGGAGGAGAAAACAAGCAATAAGCACCTGGAGGGAGGGAGGAGGAAACATACAGACAGCCGCAGGCGAATTTCTGCTTCTGAATTTATAAAAATTGAAAACAAAAAAAAAGGGAGTGGAGTTTCCAACAGCTTTTGACATCGGACCATGCTTCATCAGGATTGGACCGTGGCTGACAACAGATGTACCTTTATTTTATGTAATTGCTGTGGCAAAAAAATGCTCCCCAGCAATTATATAAAATACATTTATTTTTTTATTTATTTATTATACATATCGGAATTACAACCCTTGGAGTCAAGGACTCATTTCCAAAGGCTCCATGTCAGTTCCAGTGGATTCAATGCATAGACAGCAACACAAATGCAATATGATAGACAGGAGATTACAGAAGTTTTTTGTTACATACCAGAGAATAGCAAACAGTATTCATATAATTGCAGGTGTCAGAACAAACAACATAAATGCTGGGTAGGTGTGTGAAACTTGAATTTTACACAAACCCTCAGTGTGGGATGCCTATATAAACTCCTCAAACTTTGCTTCTGGGGTTTATGTGCATCCCACAACTTGGGTGTGTGTAAAATTCTTGTTATAATCACATACCCAGCTAATATTCTCTATATCATTCAGATTCTGAGACAGAGTGTCACAGGTCATAAAATGAGTAACATTTGGCACTTGTAACAGGGTTATGAATGCCAGGGCAAAAGGAGCAAAGAGAAAGGCTGAAATGGATCACCTGAGCAATTTCCAGTGGGTATTAATGCCACAGTAATGCCCGCTCCCAGTGCATTAATCTCTACTCCTACTATCCCTGAAACATCCACTGAACACAAGTGTTGCATGGAATATTTCCTGAGATGTAGTAGCACACCAAAACCAGTAGGAAACTGCAGTCTGTAACAGCACACAAACATATGTCACGACCACCCACCCACCCACCCACTCGAGGACATCGTGGTGTCTCTGCAGACAGTAGAAGGTAACGCGACAAATGCTTTTAATATCCTATGGGGCACTGAAGTATTGCAAGTGTTGTGGACAGACAGAAACAGCAACAGAGAACTCCCACGTCACAAACAACAACAATCACCGACACAACGTGTGGAGCGCAAGGAACTAAATCCTGTTGGCAGCATGGCAAGAAGGCAAATGCAAATATTAGTAAAAGCAGCATCCATGGAAGCATTAACTAGTGTAAAAGACTGTAAGGGTGTAAAAATGTTCAACTCAGTAAAAAAGCAGCACCGAGCAGTACAGAGCAGACAGATAAAAATCGGAGATTGTCGAGAGGTAGGAAATATGCAAATGAGATGGCTTTCAGATGCAATACAAGCAAGAGACATGGCTAACACAAGACAAATGATATAAAAAACAAGAATTACTACACATAGATTTACAAAACATATGTTGCATACCACTAATCATTGTGTTCCCTTCAAATGAGAAAAATATGAATCTGTAAAAAAAAACATGCTATATAAATAGATGTGGTGTCAGAAAA
Source organism: Neoceratodus forsteri (assembly GCA_016271365.2). Classification (NCBI taxonomy): domain Eukaryota; kingdom Metazoa; phylum Chordata; order Ceratodontiformes; family Ceratodontidae; genus Neoceratodus; species Neoceratodus forsteri. The sequence goes on along the minus strand of CM057450.1, from coordinate 249,301,422 downwards.
TGACAAGCACTGTATAGTTTGAATTGCAAATCATATTTTGTCAACCACTGCATCTATGTGTATGTATCATATATTACAGGTAATACTGGAACATTACACAGTTGCACATTGCCCATGTTACAAGAACATTAATCCCCTCCAGAGTTGGGCTCTACTAGGGATTAATGCATGGTTGGTGGTTGGAAGCACTTGGCCTGCAGCCTTATGCACCCCCCCCAACCAGGCATTAATCCCTAGTAGAGCCCTCCTCTGTCTGGGATTAATGCTTACTTGTTCCCTAGGTTCATTCAGATTCCTGCATGACTGTTCCTGAATCTGTCATGTTGTGCTTCTGCACAAAAATTAAATCCCAGTTGGTAACACTATATCTTCATTAGCACCTAGCTCTCAGGGGAAGACCTTTCACCACTTATGGACAGCCTATGATGTTTATCTCTCATAGCAACAATGCACAGAGGGGCTCGATTTTCAAATGCTGATGCAGGGCTTGTGGCAAGCCCTGCATCAAATCCATTTTTGTGGTGCAGCTGACCAAACTACTTTGCTGCAACTGTTCCAGATTTTTAACTGTCAGGTGCAGTTGCAACAGTTTCCTCAGTTTACAGCAGCTTGCACAAAAGATTTGGTGAAAGCCCCATAAAAAGGGTCCCCCAAATGGCACAAGTTAGACCAGGGAAAAACTGATCTAACTTGAAGTATTTGGCACTCAGGAATGAAAGTTCCGATCACTGGCCAGGAGAATGCACAAGCCCCATGTGACAAATGATTGGTGCAACAGGGCCTAAGGGCATTCTCAGGGCTTTGAAAATTGAGCCTAGGGTTTCATTTATCTTCATAAAATAAGTAGATATTTTGGGATACACATTAGCTGACAAGATTCTGAACCCATGTCATTATGATTGTGGGCAGAAGCACATGGGAATGAGTCTGGGTGACACTTAAATATCTTTTATATTGGTTTATTGGAAAAAAGATAACCAGGAAAGCCGAATGTGATGTCAAGCTAAGAATAGCATATTCAAGATGGGACAGTATAAGTATCAGGGAAGCAATTGTTACATCAGATACTTTTTTGAAGATCATTTATTGTTAACAAAGCAGGCTCTTGTGAATAAAATGTTTTCAAGGTATATCTAGTTAAATAACACTGGCATGGTAGCACCAGTATACTGAGGGTTGAGCAACAGGTTCTATGTTAACCCTCTAATTTAATGCACCTTAATAGCTTTGGCAGAGTTTGATGAAACTAGTTGAAATTCTGCATGCCTTGTCAAGTAGGCAAGGTCTAAATATGTGACATGTTTTGTGATGGCAGCTTGTGTGGTTTCTGAGATACACATGACAGTTTCCTTTCCTATACTTAACCAAGGATTTTTGTTTTGCTCTCCTGAACAACCTACATAGGATGGAATTTTTTCCAAAACTTTCTGGGTAGAACCATGTTGTGCCAAATTAGTGCCTTAGTAAGGTTTCATGAAAAAATATCAAATGGTTCCACCCCCTTTTTAGGAGCATTCTGGATCATGTATTTCTTGTTATTTAGTATTGTTATGAACTAACTTTATTTTTTCTTTGTTCTTCTTCTTTTAGATTCTCATTCCTGCATTGTCTGGTCTCATGAGTTGTCTTCTCCAGTCTCTGCAAATTTAGAAGAATTATGCACTATGCTTTTCTTGCTGGAGTTTAGCACTTCTGTGATTGAACATTGTCACCTGCCTAAATTGTTGTTATTTCTATTTTGTATTATTCTTTTAATTAATTAGTTTTATGACCAAATAATAACTTTTCTTTGTTCACTTAATTTGTTTAACTTTTTACTCATTATTAGACATATTGGGCTCAATTTTCAAAGGTCTGAGAATGGCAGATGGTGCTTGTACCAGAAAAGAATGACACAAGGAGTAAGTGGCATCAAAACTTGTCAGTTCTGATTTTCTAATGCAGTTGGTGTGAAAAATAGAACTGCGAAGACTATGGGTTCTATCCCCACACCAGGCACTTGAGTTAAATCCCAATACTGACACTGTAGTGTAGCATGAGGGGGTTGCTGCACTCCTGAGGTGCCATCTTTCAGATGAGATGTTATACTGAGGTCCCATCTGCCTGTTCTGGTGGTAGTTCAGGTAGATGATAAAGATCCCCGTGGCACATCTTGAAAAGAGTAGGGAAGTTTTTCATTCAAAACTTCAAATAAATCATAACGCATTACAGGTATAACAGAAAGCAAAATGTTAAACACAAATATATATTAAAGCATACTTTTCCTTCTAGAAATATTAATTCGTGTTCTAGATATTAACAGAACACAAAAGCCCTTATACTAAAGAAAATATGTATTGCGTCATACAACTCATATAGAACCCCCCCCTCCCCTAACCATAACAGTAGGGGCAATTTTTTATTCAAACTGAGAAGATTAGCCATAGTACAAATTGTATAAAGGAAGAAGTAATAAAACATTAAAGTAAATAAGTATTTAGGCATACAATCTCCTCTTTTTTTGAAAATGGTAATATAAAACTTAAACGAAATCTTAAAACAAAACAAAAGGTTTCATGAAAAAATATCAGATGGTTCCACAGTTACAAGGCTTGATTTTTTTTTCTGTTCTTAGCATGCTCATTAGTGTTTTTGGTAAAATGTTCTTATACAACACCACAAATTCTGTGCTGCAAGACCATTTTTGGTTTCTCACCACTTGCATCATACATTATGACATTTCTTTTGTTCCCCTCAAACTAAAAAAACATGACAAATACATACAACTGGTGTAATTTAAAAACAAACACCAGAACCAGTCTAAATGGGACCTGTTTAGATAGATTCTGATGTTTGTTTGTTTTTTAAAGAAAGGCCAGAAATACCATTTCTGGGCACCCTACAATCCATGGTGCCCATCTTAATGAGAGGAACTGTTCAACTGTGTTCTCTGAATAAGAACAGCAGGAATTTCTTGACTGCTGAAGCCACAGCTGGAGTCGTGCTGCTGGCTTCAGTTGAAGCAGTGAGTCAACAACCCCCAGTTCATTCTAGCTGTCTGTCTGTCTGTCTATCATCTATCTACAGTATCTTATCTATCTATCCATCCATCTGTCTGTCTGTCTATCTATCTATCTATCTGGTATAGAGGAATGTTGTTCTGCATGAATTCGTATCAGAAGCAAAAGCATCTTGTACCACAGTATAAAGGTCATGGAACATGGATGTACCCTTCTGGTGTACAATCGCGTTCCATTACAGAAACAATTGACCACAAGTCTATCTGGCCGTTCACTGTAGCTAAAAAGAGTCTCACGGCCATCTCACTCAAACCACAATGGAATTGTTAAGATGACAACTGTGGTCTTTTCAAAGCAGTGTAGTGAATGGCAGAAATTTATAGAAGAGCATGGAAACAAACGTACATTAAAGAAAATGGTAAATGACCTGTTACGCTGTTAAAATGTCTTGCTCTTTACACTATATAAAATAGTGGTTGGGTAAAACAATGCACAACAAGCCTGTGCTACCATCTAGAGGCTTAGTTTCCTATAGACCTCTCAAGATTTGTTCTTGATGTCATTTGGAATCTGAACCTTGTGGTTGCAGCACAGGCTGGTTGTGCATTGTTGCCCAACCCCTATTCTCCATATCTGTCTATCTGTCTGTCTGTCTGTCTATCTATCTATCTATCTATCTATCTCTCTCTCTGTCTATCTTAATAATTAAAATATTAATTAAGTGGATTGGGGTGCCCACTCCCAGTACCACTTCGTCCTCCCTCATCTTTCCAGGTCTGCCACCCACCCTTTTCACTATTTGCTTATTTATTATTTTATATATGTAATATAAGCAGACTGGAGTACCCATCAACAGTACTGTTTCTCCTAACCCCCTTCCCTCCAGGTTACCTGCTCCTGGTCACCGAAAAGTAGTCCCACAATGGGGTGCCCAATTCCCAGTGTCAGAATGTGATCTGAAATAAAGAAAACCATCCCTCAATGCCTGTTTTAAACCTGTAAAACAGAAAATGGTTTCTCACTGATCTGATTTCCCACACATGCCCCTCACCCACAAAACCCCCTCACTCTCAGCACACATCATCCCACACTCACCACACACCCTCACTCTTCTGAACATATTGCACAGTGTAGATCCACTTTCCATTTCAAGATACTTCTTTATGCTGGAACCAGCGACTGTGAGATGATAAACTAAGGTAAGTACGGTTTGATGTATTTCAATGGAGTTTGACCTTTTATTCATAACTTTGTCATTTTTGCATATTTTGACACCAGGTTTTCAACATTGTCTCACTGAGACTTGTTCTCATGACCAGTTATAGTGGAACTGTGCAAATTGGGCCAAAAGTTGATTTCATGGTCACTTTTCAAGATCACCTTTTGGGCTGGATTTGAACATTTTCACTGCCCTTGTTCATGAGGAGGGGTCATAAGAAGGCTATGTTGAAAATTTGGGGTCAAAATATATACAAATGAAAAGGATATGAGTGTATATTGAAATAGTAATTTTAAATATTTTGACCCCAAATTTTCAACATAGCCATTTTTTCCAACAACACCTCATGAATGTGACAGCTGTCGTTTTCAAATCCTGACCAATATGTGTTTTAGCACTTGTGATGTGGAATGATGTTTCAGTGGGAATTTAAAATGTTTTGCCTACTGGGTTCAAGATGTGGGGTGATAGGAGGGCTATGCTGAAAATTTGGTTTACAAGTATGGTAAAATGCTAAGGTTATGCGTGAACATTGTGAGTTTTCAATGTTCACTCATAACTTTGCTAATTTTCAATATTTTGACTCCAAACATTCAACATAGCTATTTTTCCCCACCACCTTATAAACATGATGAGTGTCACTTTTTAAATCCTGGATGAGATGTGTTTATTCAGTTGTGATACGATATAACATTTTGGACAATATACTATAAATGCCATATGTCAAGTTTATAAGGAAAGTCATAAAATAACTACAAACAGAAGAAAAACTGAACCACTTCACTAGAAAAATGCAGCACTCTGACCAAAGCTTGTAACCAACAATGCAAAAAGATGAAAGAGTGCGTATAAAAAAGAAAAAGTGCTGACGGGCTAGATGCAGTGAAAATAGTGCATTTATTACTGCAGGCATGGGCAGACAAAAAACTCCAGCACGTTGAACATCTGCAACTTCTTTGTCATGGGGACTGGTGACCTATTACAGACTCATATTGAAATGGAACAGAAGCTTCTTAATGGTATACATTGTGCCGTTATAAACTGCAACCCCCAATTAAATTGAAGGAGCCTGATTCTCAAAGCGTCCAGAATGAAGCAAGAAGATTGCATCATAAAGAATGATACAAGGAGTGACTTGTGTCAGGAATCGTGTTGAGATCAATTCTGAAAGGCAGCCTGTGACAACCACGGGCTGTGTGCACCAAGGGGGTCCTGCACCATCCTTGCGGCACAAAAAGGGAAACAGCATGGTGCAAGGAGCCATGCACCAGGATAATGCCACAACATCCCCTTTTCTGGAATTCAGTAAAATGTGTGGTGCCACCAGAAATAAACACCTGTTAGACCAGCCAGGGCTGTTCTCACATTTCATGTGCCACCCACACAGCCCTCCCTAGGCAGGAGGGTACATGAAGGTGTGCACATGCCCACACAAAGTGTGGTCACATAGGGATTGTCCAAGATTATATTATCATTAAATGTACACAAAATGTGAATAGAGTCATATAGGAGCCGTGTTCATGTTACAATTTTGGTATGATATGGCTGCATTATGATCTGTCTGTCTCTTGTGAATCCATGAGGACAATGCATATGTTATAACAGTTATGCAACATAATATTGTGTTCTGTAGTATACACTACAATTTCTATTTAATTGCAGTGTGAATGTGCCAGACATGTGTGCTATGGCCTTCTTGATGGCTGTCACTAGACCTACGATTCATGAGCTGTAGTCAGAAGTATTACTGTGCAACCATCTGTGTATGCACCAGTACACATGTGCCTGCTACTTACATAGCCTTCTTCCCCTCCCATGGATACTGCTCAACCACCCCACAGATTGCAGCATTTCACACAAATGATCCATCCATTCGGAGCATGGCCACACTTGTTGCAAGCTCTGGGACTTAGGCACTGGGACCCCACTCAATAGTAAATCAGATGCAGGGTCCCCTGGTGCACTGGCAATCAGTGCATGCTGCCAGCAGTGCATCATGTGTCACTCTACCACAGCACTGAGACTTGGGCCTGATGTGCTAATAATGGGTAAAAAGTGAAGGCAAATTAAATGAAAAAAAATTTTTTAGGTCATTATATCTAAATAACTAATTACAAGAATAATGCAAAATTAATAATAAAAACAATTCAAGCAGGTGACAGTGTTTTATCACAGAAGTGCTCAACTCCAGCAAGAAAAGCACAGTGCATAATCCATCTGAAGGTGCTGAGATGTGTGAGAAGACACCTCATGAGACCAGACATTGCAGGAATGAGAATCTAAAAGAAGAACAAAGAAAGAATAAAGTTACTATGGTTCATTATAATGCTAAATAACAAGACATAAATGATCCAGAATACTTCTAAAAAAGGGGGGAGGGGAGGATTACAATCCAGTTATAGATATGGTATAACATCCAAGTCTTGATTTAATCCAGAGGTGGTAACTGCTCCTTAATTAAACATGAGTCAGCTTTCTCATTGTTTTTGAAATGTTACTTATCTTAGACAAGCTGATAACCTTTTCCAAACAACGAGAAAGCTGACTCATTTTTATGTTGGGGCACTTGCGCAGCCACTATCTTGTGGTAGTGCAGATTTGGAAGTGTGGTCACTGTTGGGCGAATGCAGGCACGCATCAGTAGCTGCGTCCCTCATTCCACAATCAGCCTGCATGCTGGTGCCACACCACCTGGGCGAGCACATCTAAGGAAAGGTCCACTGCAATGCGAGCAATGCTAGTCACATGCAGCGGATATCCCGACGTGCTTACCCAACAAAAATATGGCGGCACACTACCTGCAAAACTGCCGACTTCGGGGATGCCCCATTCCCGTGTCAGCTTATCCTACCCCCCAATGTATGTGCTGATGGGGAGCCCACTCCCATCAGCATAAAGAGCCCCCATTTGTTATCTGTCGGGGTGCCCAATCCCCCAGCTCTTACCCCTTCCCCAGTTTCCTTGTGTGCTGATGGGGGTGCCCGAACCTCATCTGCAAAGTCTAACCCCCCCTTTTGTTGTGTGCCGACGGGGGTGCCCAATCCCCTGTTGGCTACAGCTGCCCCCCCAAAAAAAGGCTCTGTTGGCACACTGGGAGCCCATCCCAGTATGCCACATGCTCCTGTAAACAAAAAAAGGTCCAGCTATGTTTTTTTATTTGTTTTTGTCCCTGTAAACAAAAAACGGTTCCTTGCCATCTCCCTGGCCCCGTTCTCACAACCTGCACACACCCACTGTGCATCCTACCTCCCCACATGCCCCCTCACCCCATACTTACCTCTGGAGTCTGGATCGACGATCTTCAGTGGACCAGGAACACGTCTGCATTCTTCAAAGCCGAACGCTAACTGAGGAAATGCCGGTAAGATGTATAGTGGAATAAATAGGGTTTTTGCAACTTTGATGAATACCTCAGGCATTTTTTGGAATGTTAGCACCAAATTTTCAACATGAGGTTTTTAGGACCCCTCCTCATGAATTCTTGCACTGTCATGGTGTTATTCAGTCCTGAAAGGTGATTTCACTGTCATTGCATGGAATAACCTTTTGGGACTGAGTAATGAAATGACAGAGCTACTGTTCGTGAGGGGAGCTCTCAAAAAGCATATGTTGCAAATTTGGTGACAAAATTCCAAAAAATGGCTGTTTTACGAGAGTGCATTGCGCTGATTCTACGTACGCTCATAACGTCATGAATTTGTAATATTTTCACTCTAGATTTTCAAACTTGGCATTTCTCCACACCTCCTGATTAATGGCAAAGATTTAATTTCACATACCCTTCCCAAAATGTGTTTTCACATGTTCGGCGCAGAGTAGCGCGGTCACTGTTCGAAATCACTTTTTGGGACAGTTTGAGGAAATGACAGTGACACTGTTCATGGGCAGACATTTTATAATGCCCATGTTGAAAATCTGGTGCCGAAAGTCCATAAAATGACTGTGTTTCAAGCGTGCATTGCGTAGTTTCCTCACACCCTTGTAACTTCGAAGATTTGTAGTATTTCCATGCCAGATTTTCAACACTGGCATTTTTTCCACACCACCTTATGAACAGTACAGCTGTCATTTTTCATATCCTGCTCAAAATGTGTTTCTGCACCTGTGGCACACAACGGCGTGGTTGCTGTGGGAAATCAACTTTTGGGACAGATTAGCAAAATTGCAGCACCACTGTTCATAAGGGAAGGTTCCAAAATGCCTATTTTACAAATGTGGCTACCAAACTCGCCAAAATAATTGAGTTACAGACTTGTGTTGTGCAGTTTGAATGCATGCTCATTGCTTCACCAATATTTCATATTGTCAGTCCAGATTTTCAACACTGCCATTTTTTTACACCTCCTCATGAACAATATAGTTGTCATTCTCCACATCCTGCCCAAAAATGTGTTTTTGTCCCTCTGTCACCAAATGGTACAGCTGCTGTGCAAGACCACCATTCAGCTAACAAAGTGATTGTGCTGCTTTTCATGAGGTGGCCTGACAAGCAGCCCATGTTGAAAATGTGGAGTGAAATTACCAACACACAACTACGGTTTTAGGGTTTCTAACTGTAGCACCCCATCCGGTACAGACTGACAGGCATCCAGGGTGTGACTTGGGATCATCAGATGCAATGCTCATGCCATTCCACACCCACCCCCACCCAGCAGCCACTGACAGGCATTGTGGTGTGTCTTACACTGTTTGGCCACAATGTTCACCCCACCCTCCTATACTGCACCCACATCAGAGTATTTCCATATGGAATGGGGTAAGTATGATTCCCAAAGACCCCAAAGCACACTCCAACACTTGTCAATGTCTACAGGGTAGGGTGAGGTACAATGGCAGAGCATTATAGCTGACAACCCAAAGACACATCCCACTGCCTGTCGCTCTCTACAGGGTGGAGTTGGCATCACTTCTATACTTCACTGCCATTCCTATTATGCTTCTCTAGATCCAGCACTGCCAATGCCAATGCCAGCACAACAACATATAATATTGACAAATGCTTGTTAATTTTGGAGCAGTTACCCCTTCTGGTTTAAATCAGGATTAGGATGTTACACTATATCTATAATCGGATTGTAATTATCTCTCTCCCCCAACCCCTTGTTAGGAGCATTCTGGAATGTATTTCTTGTTATTTAGTATTGTTATGAACTAACTTTATTTTTTCTTTGTTCTTCTTTTAGATTCTCATTCCTGCATTGTCTGGTCTCATGAGTTGTCTTCTCCAGTCTCTGCAACTTTAGAAGAATTATGCACTATACTTTTCATGCTGGAGTTGAGAACTTCTGTGATTGAACATTGTCATCTGCCTAAATTGTTATTTTTATTTTGTATTATTCTTTTAATTAATTAGCTTTATGATGAAATAATAACTTTTCTTTGTTCACTTAATTTGTTTAAATTTTACTCATTATTAGACATATAGGGCTCAATTTTCAAAGGTCAGAGAATGGCACATGGTGCTTGTACCAGAAAAGAATGACACAAGGAGTAAGCTGCATCAGACCTTGTCAGTTCTGATTTTCTAATGCTGCTCGTGTGAAAATCAGAACTGCGAAGGCTGTGGGATCTATCCCCACACCATGCACTTGGGTTAAATCCCAATACTGACACTGTAGAGCGGCATGAGGGGGGTGCTGCACTCCTGAGGTGCCGTCTTTCAGATGAGATGTTATACTGAGGTCCCATCTGCCTGTTCTGGTGGTAGTTCAGGTGGATGTTAAAGATCCCATGGCACTTCTTGAAAAGAGTAGGGGAATTTTTTTATTCAAAACTTCAAATAAATCATAACACATTACAGGAATAACAGAAAGTGACATGTTAAACACAAACATGTATTAAAGCATACTTCTCCTTCTAGAAATATTAATTCATATTCTAGATATTAACAGTACACAAAAGCCCTTATACTAAAGAAAATATGTATTGCTTCATACAACTCATATAGAACCCCCACCCCTAACCATAAGAGTAGGGGGAATGTTTTATTCAAACTGAGAAGATTAGCCATACAAATTTAGTACAAATTGTATAAAAGAAGAGGTAAGTAAAACATTAAAAGAAATAAATATTTAGGCATACAGTCTCCTCTTTTTTGAAAATAATAATACAAAACTTAAACTAATTCTTAAAACAAAACAAAACATTTCATGAAAAAATATCAAATGGTTCCAGAGTTTTCGGGTCGCCCCTTAAAAAGGGACCTTCGGGGCCCAGTGGGCTCACCTGGTTACCAAAATTTACTAAATAAATAAGGCTTGATTTTTTTTTTCTGTTCTTAGCATGCTCATTAGTGTTTTTGGTAAAATGTTCTTATACAACACCACAAATTCTGCCTTGCAAGACCATTTTTGGTTTCTCACCACTTACATCATACATTATGACATTTCTTTTGTTCCCCTCAAATTAAAAAAACATGACAACTACATACAACTGGTGTATTTTAAGAACAAACACCAGAACCAAGCTAAATGGGGCCTGTTTAGCTAGATTCTAATGTTTGTTTGTTTTTTAAAGAAAGGACAGAAATACCATTTCTGGGCACCCTACAATCCATGGTGCCCATCTTAATGAGAGGAACTGTTCACCTGCGTTCTCTGAAAGAGAACAGCAGGAATTTCTTGACTGCTGAAGCCACAGCTGGAGTCATGCTGCTGGCTTCAGTTGAAGCAGTGAGTCAACAACCCCCTGTTCATTCTAGCTGTCTATCATCTATCTATAGTATCTTATCTATCTATCTATCTATCTATCTATCTATCTGTCTGTCTGTCTGTCTGTCTGTCTGTCTGTCTATTCTATCTATCTGGTATAGAGGAACGTTGTTCTGCATGAATTCCTATCAGATGCAAAATCATCTTGTACCACAGTGTAAAGGTCATGGAACATGGATGTACCCTTCTGGTGTACAATCATGTTCCATTACAGAAACAATTGACCACAAGTCTACCTGGCCGTTCACTGTAGCTAAAAAGAGTCATAAAGCCATCTCACTCAAACCACAATGGAATTGTCAAGATCGTAAGTGTGGTCTTTCCAAAGCAGTGCAGTGAATGGCAGAAATTTATAGAAGAGCATGGAAGCAAACATGCATTAAAGAAAATGGTAAATGACCTGTTACGCTGTTAAAATGTCTTGCTCTATACACTACATAAAATACTGGTTGGGTAAAACAATGCACAACGAGCCTGTGCTACCATCTAGATGCTTAGATTCCTATTGACCTCTCAAGATTTGTTCTTGATGTCAATTGGAATCTGAACCTTGTGGTTGCAGCACAGGCTGGTTGTGCATTGTTGCCCAACCTGTATTCTCCATATCTGTCTATCTGTCTGTCTGTCTGTCTGTCTATCTATCTATCTATCTATCTATCTATCTATCTATCTATCTATCTATCTATCTCTCTCTCTGTCTGGCTTAATAATTAAAATAATAATTAAGTGGAAAGGGGTGCCCACTCCCAGTACCACTTCGTCCTCCCTCCCTCCCTCCTCTTTCCAGGTCTGCCACCCGCCCTTTTCAGTATTTGCTTATTTATTTTTTTATGTATGTAATATAAGCTGACTGGGGTACCCACCAACAGTACTGTTTCTCCTAACCCCCTTCCCTCCAGGTTACCTGCTCCTGGTCACCGAAAAGTAGTCCCACAATGGGGTGCCCAATTCCCAGTGTCAGAATGTGATCTGAAATAAAGAAAACCATCCCTCAATGACTGTTTTAAACCTGTAAAACAGAAAATGGTTTCTCACTGATCTGACTTCACACATGCCCCTCACCAACAAAACCCTCTCACTCTCAGCACACACCATTGCACACCATTGCACACTCACCACACACCCTCAATCTCCTGAACATATTGCACAGTGTAGATCCACTTTCCAATTGAAGATACATCTTTCTGCTGGAACCAGCGACTGTGAGATGATAAACTAAGGTAAGTGCGGTTTGATGTATTTCAATGGAGTTTGAACTTTTATTCATAACTGTGTCATGTTTGCATATTTTAACACCAGGTTTTCAACATTATCTCACTGAGACTTGTTCTCATGACCAGTGGTAGTAGAACTGTGCAAATCTGGCTGTAAGGTGATTTCATGGTCGCTTTTCAAGATCACCTTTTGGGCTGGATTTCAACATTTTCACTGCCCTTGTTCATGAGGAGGGGTCATAAGAAGGCTATGTTGAAAATTTGGGGTCAAAATACATACAAATGTAAATGTTATGAGTGTATATTGAAATGGTAATTTTAAATATTTTTACCCCAAATTTTCAACATAGCCATTTTTTCCAACACCACCTCATGAATGTGACAGCTGTCAGTTTTCAAATCCTGACCAAAATGTGTTTTAGCACTTGTGATGTGGAACGATGTTTCAGCAGGAATTTAAAATGTTTAGGGGTTCAAGAGGTGGGGTCATAAGAAGGCAATGCTGAAAATTTGGTTTACAAGTATGATCAAATGCTAAGGTTATGAGTGAACATTGTGAGTTTTCAATGCTCACACATAACTTTGCTAATTTTCAATATTTTGACTTCAAACATTCAACATAGCTATTTTTCCACACCACCTCATAAACATGACCAGTGTCATTTTTTTAAATCCTGGATGAGACATGTTTATTCAGTTGTGATATGATATAACATTTTGGACAATATACTATAAATGCCATATGGCATGCTAATAAGGGAAGTCATAAAACAACTACAAACAGAAGAAAAACTGAACCACTTCACTAGAAAAATGCAGCACTCTGGCCAAAGCTTGTAACCAACAATGCAAAAAGATGAATGAGTGCATATAAAAAAGGAAAAGTGCTGACTGGCTAGATGCAGTGAAAACAGTGCATTTATTACTGGAGGCATGGGTAGACAAAAAAAACCAGCACGTTGAACCTCTGCAACTTCTTTGTCATGGGGGCTGGTGACCTATTACAGACACATATTGAAATGAAACAGAAGCTTCTTAATTGTATACATTGTGCCCTCATAAACTGCAACCTCCAACTAAATTGAAGGGGCCTGATTCTCAAAGCATCCAGAATGAAGTAAGATGCTTGCATCATAAAGAATGATACAAGGAGTGGCTTGTGTCAGGAATTGTGCTGAGATCAATTCTCAAAGGCAGCCTGTGACAACCACAGGCTGTGTGCACCAAGGGGGTCCTGCGCCATCCTTATGGCACAAAAAGGGGTACGGCATGGTGCAAGGAGCCATACACCAGGATAATGCCACAACATCCCCTTTTCTGGAATTCAGTAAAATGTGTGGTGCCACCAGAAATAAACACCTGTTAGACTAGCCAGGGCTGTTCTCACATTCCATCTGCCACCTGCAGAGCCCTCCCTGGGCTGGTGGGTACAAGACGGTGTGCACATACCCACACAAAGTGTGGTCGCATAGGGATTGTCCAAGATTATATTATCACTAAGTGTACACAAAATGTGTATAGAGTCATATAGGTGCCATGTTCATGTTGCAATTTTGGTATGATATGGCTGCATTATGATCAGTCTGTCTCCTGTAAATCCATGAGGACAATGCATATGTTATAATTGTTATACAACATAATATTGTGTTCTGTAGTATACACTACAATTTCTATTTAATTGCAGTGTGAATGTGCCAAACATGTGTGCTATGGCCTTCATGATGGCTGCCACTAGACCTACGATTCATGAGCTGTAGTCAGAAGAATTACTGTGCAACCATCTGTGTATGCACCAGTACACATGTGCCTGCTACTTACATAGCCTTCTACCCCTTCCATGGATACTGCTCAACCGCCCCACAGATTGCAACATTTCACACAAATGATCCATCCATTTGGAGCATGGCCACACTTGTTGCAAGCTCTGGGACTTAGGCACCGGGACCTCACTCTATAGTATATCAGGTGCAGGGTCTCTGGTCCACTGGCAATCAGTGCATGCTGCCAGCAGTGTATCATATGTCACTCTACCACAGCACTGAGAGTTGGGCCCAATGTGCTAATAATGGGTAAAAAGTGCAGACAAATTAAATGAAAAAAAAAATATTAGGTCATTATATCTAATTAACTAATTACGAGAATAATACAAAATTAATAATAAAGACAATTTAAGCAGGTGACATTGTTCTATTATGGAAGTGCTCAACTCCAGCAAGAAAAACATAGTGCATAATCCATCTGAAGGTGCTGAGATGGGAGAAGAAACCTCACGAGACCAGACATTGCAGGAATGAGAATCTAAAAGAAGAACAAAGAAAGAATAAAGTTACTATAGTTCATAATAATACTAAATAACAAGACACAAATGATCCAGAATACTTCTAAAAAAGGGGGGAGGGGAGGATTACAATCCAATTATACATATGGTATAACATCCAAGTTTTGATTTAATCCAGAGGTGGTAACTGCTCCTAAATTAAACATGAGTCAACTTTCTCATTGTTTTGAAGTGTTACTTATCTTAAACAAGCTGATGACCTTTTCCAAACAACGAGAAAGCTGACTCATGTTTATGTTGGCACACTTGTGCAGCCAACATCTTGCGGTAATGAAGATTTGGAGGTGTGGTCACTGTTGGGCAAATGCAGGGCACACATCAGGAGCTGCGTCCCTCATTCCACAATCAGCCTTCATGCTGGTGCCACACCACCTGGGTGAACACATCTAAGAAAAGGTCCACTGCAATGTGAGCAAAGCTAGTCACATGCAGCGGACCTGCTGATGTGCTTACCCAGTGCAAACATGGCAGCACTCTGCCCGCAAAACTGCCAACTTTGGGGATGCCCCACCCCCCTGTCAGCTTATCCTGCCCCACAATGTATGTGCCGATGGGGAAGCCCACTCCCCATCAGCATAAAGAGCCCCTCCATTTGTTATCTGCCAGGGGAGTGCCCAATCCTCCTCAGCTCTTGCCCCCTTCCCCAGTTTCCTTGTGTGCTGATGGGGGGTGCAGACCTCATCTGCAAAGTCTAACCCCAGCACATTTGTGTGCCGGCAGGGGTGCCCAATCCCTGTCTGCTACAGCTGCCCCCCCCAAAAAGACTCTGTTGGCACTCTGGGAGCCCACCCCAGCATGCCACATGCCGCGGTAAACATAAAAACGGTCCCACTATGTTTTTTTATTTTTTTTCCCTGTAAACAAAAAACGGTTCCTTGCCATCTCCCTAGCCCCCTTCTCACAACTCGCACCCACCAACTGTGCATCCTACCTTCCCACACCCCCCTCACCCCATACTTACCTCTGGAGTCTGGAGCGACGATCTTCGGTGGACCAGGAACACATCTGCACTCTTCAAAGCCGAGCGCAAACTGAGGAAATGCAGGTGAGCTGTATAGTGGAATAAATAGGGTTTTTTCAACTTTGATGCATATCTCAGGCATTTTTTGGAATTTTGGCACCAAATTTTCAACATGAGGTTTTTTGACCCTCCGCATTCTTGCACTGTCATGGCATTATTCAGTCCTGAAAGGTGATTTCATGGTCACTGCATGGAATCACTTTTGGGACTGAGTAATGAAATGACAGTGCTACTGTTCATGAGGGGAGCTCTCAAAAAGGATATGTTGCAAATTTGGTGACAAAACTCCAAAAAATGGCTGTTTTATGAGAGTGCATTGTGCTGTTTCTACATACGCCCATAATGTCATGAATTTGTAATATTTTCACTCTAGATTTTCAAACTTGGCATTTCTCCACACCTCCTGATGAACAGCATAGCTTTCATGTTACATACCCTTCCCAAAATGTGTTTTCACATGTTCGGGCACAGAGTAGCATGGTCGCTGAGTGAAATCACTTTTCGGGACAGTTTGAGGAAATGACGGTGACACTGTTCATGGGCAGACATTCTAAAATGCCTATGTTGAAAATTTGGTGCTGAAAATCCATAAAATGACTGTGTTTCAAGCGTGCAATGCGTTGTTTCCATACACCCTTGTAACTTCGCAAATTTGCAGTATTTCCATGCCAGATCTTCAACACTGGCATTTTTTCACACCACCTTATGAACAGTACAGTTGTCATTTTCACATCCTGCCCAAAATGTGTTTCTGCACCTGTGGCGCACAATGGCATGGTCGCTGTGGGAAATCAACTTTTGAGACAGATTAACAAAATCGCAGCACCGCTGTTCATAAGGGGAGGTCCCAAAATGCCTATGTTACAAATGTGGCTACCGAGGAACGGATGTGTGTTGTGCAGTTTGTATGCATGCTCATTGCTTCACCAATATTTCATATTGTCACTCCAGATTTTTAACGTTGCCATTTTTTTACACCTCCTCATGAACAATATAGTTGTCATTCTCCACATCCTGCCCAAAAATGTGTTTTCGTCCCTCTGTCACCAAATGGCACAGCTGCTGTGCAAGACCACCGTTCAGCTAACAAAGTGATTGTGCTGCTTTTCATGAGGTGGCCTGACAAGCAGCCCATGTTGAAAATGTGGAGTGAAACTACCAACACACAACTACGGTTTTAGGGATTCTAACTGTAGCACCCACCCCAGTACAGACTGACAGGCATCCAGGGTGTGACTTGGGATCATTGGATGCAATGCTCATGCCATTCCCCCACCCCCACCCTGCAGCCACTGACAGGCATCATGCTGTATCTTGCACTGTTTGGCCACAAAGTTCACCACACCCTCTGTATACTGCTCCCACATCAGTGTATTTCCTTTTGGAATGGGGTAAGTATGATGCCCAAAGACCCCAAAGCACACTCCAACACTTGTCAATGTCTACAGGGTAGGGTGAGGTGCAATGGCAGAGCGTTATAGCTGACAACCCAAAGGCACATCCCACTGCTGCCTGTCGCTCTCTACAGGGTGGGGTTGGCATCACTTCAATACTTCACTGCCATTCTTATTATGCTTCTCTAGCTCCAGCACTGCCAATGCCAATGCCAGCATGACAACATTTGACACTGACAAATGCTTGTTAATTTTGGAGCAGTTACCCCTTCTGGTTTAAATCAGGATTAGGATGTTACACCATATCTATAATCAGATTGCAATTATTTCTCTCCCCCACCCCCTTTTTAGGAGCATTCTGGATTATGTATTACTTGTTATTTAGTATTGTTATGAACTAACTTTTTTTTTCTTTGTTCTTCTTTTAGATTCTCATTCCTGCAATGTCTGATCTCATGACTTGTCTTCTCCAGTCTCTGCAACTTTAGAAGAATTATGCACTATACTTTTCTTGCTGGAGTTGAGCACTTCTGTGATTGAACATTGTCACCTGCCCAAATTGTTGTTATTTTTATTTTGTATAATTCTTTTAATTAATTAGCTTTATGACGGAATAATAACTTTTCTTTGTTCACTTAATTTGTTTACATTTTACTCATTATTAGACATATTGGGCTCAATTTTCAAAGGTTAGAGAATGGCACAAGGTGCTTGTACCAGAAAAGAATGACACAAGGAGTAAACTGCATCAGACCTTGTCAGTTCTGATTTTCTAATGCTGCTGGTGTGAAAAACAGAACTGTGAAGGCTTTGGGTTCTATCCCCACAGCAGGCACTTGGGTTAAATCCCAATACTGACACTGTAGCGCAGCATGAGGGGGGTGCTGCACTCCTGAGGTGCCGTCTTTCAGATGTGATGTTAAACTGAGGCCCATCTGCCTGTTCTGGTGGTAGTTCAGGTGGATGTTAAAGATCCCATGGCACTTCTTGAAAAGAGTAGGGGAATTTTTTATTCAAAACTTCAAGTAAATCATAACACATTACAGGTATAACAGAAAGCAACATGTTAAACACAAAGATGTATTAAAGCATACTTCTCCTTCTAAAAATATTAATTCATATTCTAGATATTAACAGAACACAAAAGCCCATATACTAAAGAAAATACATATTGCTTCATACAACTCATATAGAACCCTGTCTCCCCTGCCATAAGAGTAGGCAGAATTTTTAATTCAAACTGAGAAGATTAGCCATACAAATTTAGTTCAAATTGTATAAAGGAAGAAGTAAGTAAAACATTAAAGTAAATAAGTATTTAGGCATACAGTCTCCTCTTTTTTGAAAATGATAATACAAAACTTAAACTAATTTTTAAAACAAAACAAAAGGTTTCATGAAAAAATATCAAATGGTTCCAGAGTTATAAGGCTTGATTTTTTTTTCTGTTCTTAGCAAGCTCATTAGTGTTTTTGGTATAATGTTCTTATACAACACCACAAATTCTGTGTTGCAAGACCATTTTTGGTTTCTCACCACTTGCATCATAGATTATGACATTTCTTTTGTTTCCCTCAAACTAAAAAAACATGACAAATGCATACAACTGGTGTATTTTAAGAACAAACACCAGAACCAAGCTAAATGGGACCTGTTTAGCTAGATTCTGATGTTTGTTTGTTTTTTAAAGAAAGGCCAGAAATACCATTTCTGGGCACCCCACAATCCATGGTGCCCATCTTAATGAGAGGAACTGTTCACCTGTGTTCTCTGAATGAGAACAACAGGAAATTCTTGACTGCTGAAGCCACAGCTGGAGTCATGCTGTTGGCTCCAGTTGAAGCAGTGAGTCAACAACCCCCTGTTCATTCTAGCTGTCTGTCTGTCTGTCTATCATCTATCTACAGTATCTTATCTATCTATCTATCTATCTATCTATCTATCTATCTATCTATCTATCTATCTATCTATCTATCTATTTATCTATCTGGTATAGAGGAATGTTGTTCTGCATGAATTCCTATTAGATGCAAAAGCATCTTGTACCACAGTGTAAAGGTCATGGAACATGCCTGTACCCTTCTGGTGTACAATCACGTTCCATTACAAAACAAATGACCACAAATCTACCTGGCCATTCACTGTAGCTAAAAAGAGTCACATGGCCATCTCACTCAAACCACAATGGAATTGTCAAGATGGCAAGTGTAGTCTTTTCAAAGCAGTGCAGTGAATGGCAGAAATTTATAGAAGAGCATGGAAACAAACATACATTAAAGAAAATGGTAAATGACCTGTTAAGCTGTTAAAATGTCTTGCTCTGTACACTATATAAAATACTGGTTTGGTAAAACAATGCACAATGAGCCTGTGCTACCATCTAGAGGCTTAGATTCCTATTGACCTCTCAAGATTTGTTCTTGATGTCAATTGGAATCTGAACCTTGTGGTTGCAGCACAGGCTGGTTGTGCATTGTTGCCCAACCTGTATTCTCCATATCTGTCTATCTGTCTGTCTTTCTATCTATCTATTTATCTATCTATCTATCTATCTATCTATCTATCTATCTATCTATCTATCTATCTGTCTGTCTATCTTAATAATAAAAATATTAATTAAGTGGATTGGGGTGCCCACTCCCAGTATCACTTCTTCCTCCCTCCTCTTTCCAGGTCTGCCACCCACCCTTTTCAGTATTTGCTTATTTATTTTTTTATATATGTAATATAAGCAGACTGGGGTACCCACCAACAGTACTGTTTCTTCTAAACCCCCTTCCCTCCAGGTTACCTGCTCCTGGTCACCGAAAAGTAGTCCCACAATGGGGTGCCCACTTCCCAGTTTCAGAATGTTATCTGAAATAAAGAAAACCATCCCTCAATGACTGTTTTAAACCTGTAAAACAGAAAATGGTTTCTCACTGATCTGACTTCCCACACATGCCCCTCACCCACAAAACCCTCTCACTCTCAGCACACATCAATGCACACTCACCACACACCCTCAATCTCCTGAACATATTGCACAGTGTAGATCCACTTTCCAATTGAAGATACTTCTTTATGCTGGAACCAGCGACTGTGAGATGATAAACTAAGGTAAGTGCGGTTTGATGTATTTCAATGGAGTTTGAACTTTTATTCATAACTTTGTCATTTTTGCATATTTTGACACCAGGTTTTCACCATTGTCTCACTGAGACTTGCTTTCATGACCAGTGGTAGTAGAACTGTGCAAATCTGGCCAAAAGGTGATTTCATGGTTGCTTTTCAAGATCACCTTTTGGGCTGGATTTGAACATTTTCACCACCCTTGTTCTTGAGGAGGGGCCATAAGAAGGCTATGTTGAAAATTTGGGGTCAAAATATATTCAAATGAAAAGGTTATGAGTGTACATTGAAATGTTTCTGTGCTTGCTCATAACTTTGGTAATTTTAAATATTTTGACCCCAAATTTTCAACATATCTGTTTTTTCCAACACTACCTCATGAATGTGACAGCTGTCAGTTTTCAAATCTTGACCAAAATGTGTTTTAGCACTTGTGATGTGGAATGATGTTTCAGCGGGAATTTAAAATGTTTAGGGGTTCAATAGGTGGGGTCATAAGAAGGCAATGCTGAAAATTTGGTTTACAAGCATGGTAAAATGCTAAGGTTATGAGTGAACATTGTGAGTTTTCAATGTTCACTCATAACTTTGCTAATTTTCAATATTTTTGACTCCAAACATTCAACATAGCTATTTTTCCACACCACCTCATAAACATGACCAGTGTCATTTTTTAAATCTTGGATGAGACGTGCTTATGCAGTTGTGATACAATATAACATTTTGGACAATATACTATAAATGCCTTATGTTATGCTTATAAGGGAAGTCATAAAACAACTACAAACAGAAGAAAAACTGAACCACTTTACTAGTAAAATGCAACACTCTGACCAAAACTTGCAACCAACAATGCAAAAAGATGAAAGAGTGCGTATAAAAAAGGAAAAGTACTGACGGGCTAGATGTAGTAAAAAGAGTGCATTTATTACTGCAGGCATCGGCAGACAATAAACCCCAGCATGTTGAACCTCTGCAACTTCTTTGTCATGGAGGCCGGTGACCTATTACAGACACATACTGAAATGGAACAGAAGCTTCTTAATGGTATACATTGTGCCCTCATAAACTGCAACCTTCAATTAAATTGAAGGGGCCTGAGTCTCAAAGCATCCAGAACAAAGCAAGAAGCTTGCATCATAAAGAATGATACAAGGAGTGGCTTGTGTCTGGAATTGTGCTGAGATCAATTCTCAAAGGCAGCCTGTGACAACCACAGGCTGTGTGCACCAAGGGGGTCCTACACCATCCTTGTGGTATGAAAACCGGTATGGCATGGTGCAAGGAGCCATGCACCAGGTTAATGCCACAACATCCCCTTTTCTGGAATTCAGTAAAATGTGTGGTGCCACCAGAAATAAACACATGTTAGACCAGTCAGGGCTGTTCTCACATTCCATCTGCCACCCGCAGAGCCCTCCCTGGGCTGGTGGGTACATGAAGGTTTGCAAATGCCCACACAAAGTGTTGTCGCATAGGGATTGTTCAAGATTATATTATCACTAAATGTACATAAAATGTGTATAGAGTCATATAGATGCCATGTTCATGTTGCAATTTTGGTATGATATGGCTGCATTATGATCAGTCTGTCTCCTGTGAATCCATGAGGACAATACATATGTTATAATAGTTATACAACATAATATTGTATTCTGTAGTATACACTACAATTTCTATTTAATTGCAGTGTGAATGTGCCAAACATGTGTGCTATGGCCTTCGTGATGGCTGCCACTAGACCTATGATTCATGAGCTGTAGTCAGAAGAATTATTGTGCAACCATCTGTGTATGCACCAGTACACATGTGCCTGCTACTTACATAGCCTTCTACCCCTTCCATGGATACAGCTCAACTGCCTCACAGATTGCAACATTTCACACAAATGATCCATCCATTTGGAGCATGGCCACAATTGTTGCAGGATCTGGGACTTAGGCACCGGGACCCCACTCAATAGTAAATCAGGTGCAGGGTCCCTGGTGCACTGGGAATCAGTGCATGCTGCCAGCAGTGCATAATGTGTCACTCTACCACAGCACTGAGACTTGGGCCTGATGTGCTAATAATGAGTAAAAAGTGAAGATAAATTAAATGAAAAAAAAAATTATTAGGTCATTATATCTAAATAACTAATTACAAGAATAATACAAAATTAATAATAAAAACAATTCAAGCAGGTGACAATGTTCTGTCACAGAAGTGCTCAACTTCACAAGAAAAGTATAGCGCATAATCCGTCTGAAGCTGAGATGTGAGAAGACACCTCATGAGACCAGACATTGCAGGAATGAGAGTCCAAAAGGATAACAAAGAAAGAATAAAGTTACTATAGTTCATAATAATACTAAATAACAAGACATAAATTATCCAGAATACTTCTAATAAAGGGGTGGGGGAGGATTACAATCCAATTATAGATATGGTATAACATCCAAGTCTTGATTTAATCCAGAGGTGGCAACTGCTCCTAAATTAAACATGAGTCAACTTTCTTGTTGTTTTGAAGTGTTTCTTATCTTAAACAAGCTGATGACCTTTTTGACACAATGAGAAAGCTGACTCATTTTTATGTTGGCGCACTTGCGCAGCCAACATCTTGTGGTAGTACAGATTTGGAGGTGCGGTCACTGTCGGGCAAATGCAGGGCACGCATCAGTAGCTGCGTCCCTCATTCCCCAATCAGCCTGCATGCCAGCGCCACACCACCTGGGCAAGTACATCTTAGGAAAGGTCCTCTGCAATGTGAGCAAAGCTCGTCACATGTAGCAGACCTCCCGACATGCTTATCTGACACAAACATTGTGGCACACTACCCACCAAACCGCCGACTTTGGGGGTTCCCCTTCCCCCTGTCAGCTTATCCTGCCCCCCAATGTATGTGTCGGCAGGGGAGCCCACTCCCTATCAGCATAAAGTGCCCCCCATTTGTTATATGTCGGGGGGTGCCCAATCCTCCTTGGCTCTTGCTCCCTCCCCTGGTTTCCTTGTGTGCTGATGGGGGTGCCCGATCCCCATCGGCAAAAACTAACCCCCCATTTGTTTTATGCCAACGGGGGTGCCCAATCCTCTGTTGGCTACAGCCACCCCCCCCAAAAGGCTCTGTTGGCATACTGGGAGCCCACCCCAGCATGCCACATGCCCCTGTAAACATAAAAACGGTCCCACAATGTTTTTTTTATTTTTTTGTCCCTGTAAACTAAAAATGGTTCCTCGCCATCTCCCTGGCCCCATCTCACAACCTGCGCCCACCCACTGCACACCCTACCTCCCCACCCCCCCATACTTACCTCTGGAGTCCTGAGCAACGATAAAGGCACACCCCAATGCCTATCGCTCTCTACAGGGTGGGGTTGGCGTTACTTCAATACTTCACTGCCATTCTTATTATGCTTCTCTAGCTCCAGCACTGCCAATGCCAATGCCAGCATGACAACATTTGACATTGACAAATGCTTGTTAATTTTGGAGCAGTTACCCCCTCAGTTTAAATCAGGATTAGGATGTTACACCATATCTGTAATCAGATTGTAATTATCTCTCCCCCACCCCCTTTTTAGGAGCATTCTGGATCATGTATTTCTTGGTATTTAGTATTGTTATGAACTAACTTTAATGTTTTCTTTGTTCTTCTTTTAGATTCTCATTCCTGCATTGTCTGGTCTCATGATTTGTCTTCTCCAGTCTCTGCAACCTTAGAAGAATTATGCACTATACTTTTCTTGCTGGAGTTGAGCACTTCTGTGATTGAACATTGTCACCTGCCTAAATTGTTGTCATTTTTATTTTGTATTATTCTTTTAATTAATTAGTTTTATGACCGAATAATAACTTTTCTTTGTTCACTTAATTTGTTTAACTTTTTACTGATTATTAGACATATTGGGCTCAATTTTCAAAGGTCAGAGAATGGCTCAAGGTGCTTGTACCAGAAAAGAATGACACAAGGAGTAAGCTGCATCAGAACTTGTCAGTTCTGACTTTCTAATGCTGTTGGTGTGAAAAACAGAACTGTGAAGGCTGTGGTTCTATCCCCACACCAGGCACTTGGGTTAAATCCCAATACTGACACTGTAGTGCAGCATGAGAGGGTGCTGCACTCCTGAGGTGTCGTCTTTCAGATGAGATGTTATACTGAGGTCTCATCTGCCTGTTCTGGTGGTAGTTCAGGTAGATGTTAAAGATCCCGTGGCACTTCTTGAAAAGAGTAGGGGAATTTTTTTATTCAAAACTTCAAATAAATCATAACACATTACAGGTATAACAGAAAGCAAAATGTTAAACACAAATATGTATTAAAGCATACTCCTTCTAGAAATATTAATTCATATTCTAGATATTAACAGAACACAAAAGCCCTTATACTAAAGAAAATATGTATTGCTTCTTACAACTCATGTAGAACCCCCTTCCCCTAACCATAAGAGTAGGGGGAATTTTTTATTCAAACTGAGAAAATTAGCCACACAAATTTAGTACAAATTGTATAACGGAAGAAGTAAGTAAAACATTAATGTAAATAAGTATTTAGGTTTACATTTTCTTCTTTTTTGAAAATGATAATACAAAACTAAAACTAATTAGTAAAACAAAACAAAAGGATCTAAAAGCAAATAAATATTACTTTGCAACCTCCCCTTCCCCTACTAGAAAAAAAAAGTAGGGGCGTGTTATTTATTTATTTATTTTTTCAAATCCAAAACATTTTTCTTACTGATATTAATACAAAGAGTATAAAATAATTTGCTAAGAAACATGAAAGTAGATAAGTATTAATGCATACATTCCTCCTTTTTGAAACTACTATACCTAACTGAATATTTGAGCATACAGTCCCTCACATGGTATGCCTTTATAAAGTAAAAAGATGAAAAACAAGATTCATAAAGCAGCTATTTAAGTTTGCTAAGATACTTTCATTCAGTATCCAACCAATTAAGGAGCTTCCATCTTTTCTGATAACTTTCCTTGGACAATTGTGACAGGTCTGTGTTATGTATAGACCAAATGGAAATCCCTTATAGTCCAGAACAATGGTGCTGGAGTTATAAAAAATTGCTGCAAGGACCATCTACATTGAGCTTGCCAGATATGATATTTAAAACATCCTGATATTGTATGCATGACACCAGTATCACATTTTTCCCATGTTTTGGGCAGTAGTATACCTAACATTAGTACAGTATATCCATATTAAGCCTAATGAATGATGAGGAGTCCCATTGGTTAGACAGGGGAAAAAATGGTTTAGGAATGGACAAAGAAAAAATAAGTGTTCCATGGTTTCTATGGGTGCATTACATAGATTTGCTCTAGGACATACTCTCTCTTCCATACATTTATGTTTTAAGTTTCCTTTGACATTTAGTTTACCATGAGCTCCCAGCCAGTTAACATCCCACATATAGGGTGGTATCTGGGGCTTAGTTAATATGGCTTGTATTTGGCGAGTCCCTGACAATGGTCTAGTAGAAAAATCAGGTGACTCTTTAAAAAAATGTGTTGGATTTGTTGGTAAAGTTCCTTTCTCTTTTTCTGAATCACCATGTGTTTAGTTATTTTCCACTGTTTTAATTTCCCAGAACAATAATAGTGATAATCAGGGAGCCCTGAGATATGCTTTTTGTTTATGAATCACAGTATCCTAACCCCAATCTGTTATCCAAGGGGAAATAAGATCTCCTACCCAGGGTGTCCAAATATTTTGTGTATTAAGTATTATTGGAGGTAAATTAACATAGATAAAAATACAAAAGAAAAAGAAAACTGGATTAACCATGTTCAACCCATGTTCTTCCATATGTAAATACAAAATACCTCTTTAATGGGTTAAGGTGACTACCCCAAATGGTTTGGAAAAAAATACTCAATAATGCAATCTCAAGTTGTTTAGGAATTGGGTAAATAACAACCAGATGTAAAAAAAAAAACTATCAAAAAAAGTTTTAACCATCTATATTCTTTTTCTTTTGGACATCTTCCTCTTATTCCAAACACTAATCCTAATTCTTGCTTTCTTAATAAGATTTTCCCAGTTAAAAACATCTACTTCTTCTATAACAAAGTATATACATAGTATTTTGCAACCAGTGTGCACTACTGGTATACCAATTTCCGTATTATATGGACAGTCCTCTCCACCTAGAAAGAGGCACTTACTTTTCTGTAGATTATTGCGAGCTCCTGTACCTTTCATTAACATTACTGTTACCACTTCTGTAGCCTCACTGGATGGGAGATCTGCCAATAAAATACAAAGATCATCAGTGTATGCAATAGTTTTCAATTCAGGGATACCACTATTGATAGATAAGGCTCTAATTGCTCCAGATTGGTTGAGCTGTGATAGTAGTGGTTCCAGGGTCAAAATGTACAAAACAGGACTGAAGGGACAACCTTGACTAACCCTTCTAGTAAATGTTCTATATTTACCTAGCCACTGGTTAACATATGGGGCTGTTTCTGCATTTGTATAGTACACCTGTATCCAATGAATAAAAGGGCCTGGGAACCCAAAATGTTTAAGGCATTTCCATAAATAATGGTGTGATACCCGATTGAAGGCCTTCATCTGATCTAAACTGAGTACAAACCCAGTAAGCTCTCCTGTTCTGCCTCTTTCCATAACCTCTCACAATAATATAAGGGCATCTATTATGGTCCTACCCAGAACAGAGCAAAATTGCGAGTAATGAGAAATTTGCCCTAAAAATGCAGAAATCCTATTACATAAAATCTTTGTTAATAGTTTACTATCTGTATTTAGGAGGGTAATCGACCTCCAGTTTTTGAGATCTTCCTTGTCACCTGATTTGTGTAATAAAATTAATAACCCTTAGTTTAGACTTGTGGGCAAGAGTCCCTGTTTCAAACTATGTTGTTGTACATTTGTGGAAGTTCTTGTCCCAACTTATGATAGATTGTACGGTGTATTTCATTTGGGAGCCCATCATTACCTGGAGCTTTTCCGTATGGCAAATTTTTAATTACAGTTTCTAACTCTGAAAGAGTTATGGGCCTGAATAATGTTAGAAAAAATACTCTGGAATTTTAGGCAGCTCATAGGAATTTAAACATGTGCCTGTCTTGTCTTCTGCAAGCAAAGGATCATCTTTAAACATGTTTTGGATATATTTATCTAGTTCAAATAAAATACCTTTTTGTGAGGTCACTGTTCCCCAGATGACAGTATTAATTGTTTTATTTCTTTCTTTTTTCTTCATATAGCACAGCTTTCAAAAGGATTTATGGTATCTTGTCTCCCTTGCATTCCAAACCTTTGTTCTAGTTCTAAAGATTTTCTTCTGTCATATTGGGCCTGAATAAGTTGCTGTTTGATGTTTGCGATTTCAAATAGGTCTATAGGCTCTACTTTATTTAATCTAGAATATACTAGCAATAATTTGGTTCTTAACTCTGAATAGGAATTCTTTTAAATTTACCTAGCACTCTACCAATATGCTGAAAGTATTCTTTAATTTTTGATTTCGTGTCTTCCCACCATTGCTGTACTGTGTCATATTAAAAGTACACAGATTTTCTAAAATGCTAGAAACCCTATTATATAAAATTGTCATCAAAATTTTGCAATCAGAGTTTAACAGGGAAAGTGGCCTCCAATTTCTTAAATTCCCCTTCTCCCCGAACTTGTATAGTAGTACTAAAACTCCAGTATACATGCTGCTTGAGAGTACCCCCTTTTCTAATGCTGTGTTGTATAGACATTCCAGCTCATCTCCTAATATTTCAAAAAAATTTTTATAAATCTTGTTGGGAAGACCATCTGCACCAGGCGACATCCCACCTTTTAGTGATCAAATGACCTCTTGTACTTCTGAATGTGTAATGGGAGCTACCATTTTTTTTGTAAATCAGGAGTGACTGTTGGGAGATTTCAATTTCCCAACCCATCTTCCATTTTACTGGCTGGCAAATTTTTACTTGTATACATTGTCCCAAAATATCTGTTAATCTCAGCCAGTATTGCTGATTTTCTCTCAACAATTATCTGTTCCTCATTAAGTGGGTAATTTATTACTTTACTGTCCAAATTCAGTTTGTACTTTTCAAATGGGACAGTGTCTTGTTTTCCCTCCACCATATAATATTGTTGGCTTTTTTCTAGACTTCTCATTTTCCCTTGCTCTATTGAAATTAGTTCTTCTCTAGTTCCCTTTATTTTAGTTTCAAGATCTCTAATTCCTTCCACTTGTAAGGCTGCCATATCCTGCAGTTGTGCCCATAGGAATTTATATCTGTCCTTTTTCTGTTTCCCATTCAATTTCCTCATTCATTGAAAATATGAAATTATGTCCAATTTTGAATCCTGCCATGACTGATTTAAATGATTGTACATAAAAAACACTGATTTTTTGGGGCTTCCAAAGTATGCCTAAACCCTTGCACTATTAACTCAGCCTCTAAAAGTTCTAAATTTAATTTCCAAAGCCCCCTTCCTCTTCTGAGTTCTGGTATATCTCTTATGTGCATTAGTAATAATTTATGATCAGATGTGATGACCTGGATAACTTTCACTTGTTGTATCTGTATGATCCTGGACGTAAAAAAAGAGTCTATACATGTAGACCTTGTTCCACAAGTATATGTTTTGGGGGGCTCTGAAAACCAGCTTCCAAAAACATCTACTAACTGCATTTTCTCTATTAATTCACTTAAACTTTTGTCATCACAGAAAATGTTCCGAGTTTGTAATCCTCTATCTCATAAGGAAATGCTGCAATTAAAATCTCCTCCTATAATAGTGTGTTTTGAGGAAAAAAGGTATGGTTTTAATTTCCTAAATAACATCACTCTATCAAATCTCGACTGAGGGGCATAAATATTTATAATTTGGAGCTCTAAACCCTTAAGGATGATGTCTAACAGAATGCTCTTTCTCGGATTACATCTCGGGTTACAAATACCATTGAGCAGAAACTGCTCATTTGCAAAGGTTCCACGTCAGAGGATGAGGGGCAACATACATACATACGTAGTAAAAGAATGCACAATAAACAACCAAAACAACTAAAAGAAAAAAGAATAAAGATATACAGTTATAACATACTTTGAGATAATATTCATACAACAAGCAGCCTGAGTAGGCAGCTGGCTGCGGTAACAATAAGAGATAGAGGGCACAAGAGCAGTAGTATTGCAGGCATGCTACCGGGTGAGGGGAAGAGGAAGCAGGCAGGCTAATGGGCCACTGTCAGAAGGTGGGGGAAAATGTCTTGTACCAGTGGAGAAGTGAAGCAGGAAAGGAGTCACAAGGAAGGCCCAGTGCCAGAGGGAATGAAACTGGGAAAGGGTGGGCTGTGAGACATGAGTGAGCTGGGAGGTGTTTAGAGAGATCTCTATTCAGAGAAATGGTCACATTGAGTGGTAGAGGTGAGGTAAAGTTTGAGATTCCTTTTGAAGGGTCCAAGTGTAGTAGAGGAAAGTGCTTCTTTATTGAGGGAATTGAACATTGAGTGGATCTATAGATAAAGGACCGCTGACCCATGGAGGTACAACATCTGGGAACCTGAAAGGTTAGAGATTGGGCACCATGCATTTGTTGACTGCCACTGAAGGTAGTAAGGAGTGTGTTAACACCAGGTGGCATGAAACCGAGGAGAATCTTTTTGGTAAGTAAACAGGTCTGGTATTGTATTCTGCTAAGTAGGGTTAGCTAGCTGGCCTGTGCATAGAGGTCACAGGTGTGAGTTTGTCGGGCTGCACCCGTTAGTAGTCTACAGGCTTTGTTGAGAGAAAATGAGATCCTGCTGAGGGCACTTGTTGAGGCAGAGCCATAGATGGCAAGGCCGTAGTCAATGATAGATGTGACTGAACTGTAGATGGCTAGTTTAAGGGCATCTGCAGGCATACAGTGCTTGTGTTTGTGTAGCAGTCCAATCCGTATATTGGCGGTCTTGGCAACAGTGTCAATATGCCGGGTGTAGGAGAGGGTACTATCCAGGGTAATACCAAGGTACTTGAACTCCTTGACATGTTCGAGTGGGTTCCCAGTGTGGTTCTTGATGGTGAGGGACAGAGAGTTGTGCCTGCTCCATCAGTTACAGAAGGACATGGCTTTGGTCTTGCTGTGGTTCAGGACAAGTTTATGAGAGTTGAACCAGTCTTTAATGCGCTTGTAGTTGAGCTGCAGCTGGGATTCAAGGACTGTAATGTCATGGTGGCTGGAAAACAGGACTGCATCATCTACGTATAGTAATATTTTTTGGTGGCAGGCACTGGGGAGATTGTTGATGAAGAGGGAGAAGAGTAGAGGGCCCAGAATAGACCCCTGGGGGACTCCAGAGTGGACCGCTTTCTCATCTGAAGAGATCCCTGCAATCCATACACATTGGATCTGATTATCAAGGTAGCTGGTGAACCATGGAAGGGCATCACTGGAGATGCCAATGGATGACAGTTGCCTGAGCAGTAGGGGGTGGTTAACTGTGTCGAAGGCCTTGGTCAGGTCTATAAATACTGCCCCCCCACAATTCCCTTTGTCAAGCATGTCGTGGATGAAAGTTGTAAGTTCTGGTAGTGCAGTGGTGGTGCTGTGCTCTTTTCTGAAGCCATGCTGCTCTGGGAACTGTACATTGTACTTATCCAGGAATTCAACTAGTTGGTCCGACACTATTCACTCCAGCGCTTTGGATTGTGGGGGGAGGAGTGAGATAGGTCTGTAATTGGTGTGGAGTGCCCTATCTCCGCTTTTGTGAACAGGTGTGACAGTGGCTTTCTTCCAGAGAGAGGGGAAATGGCCCAATTCTAAGTGAGAGATTGAAGATCTTTGTAAGTGGTTCTAAGATTTCATCGAGGACTTGTGCCAGCAGTTTCAGGTCAAGGGAGTCACCACTGTACCCTTGTTTGCCGATGGCCTTTTGAATGTAGTTTCTAGCTACTTGTGGTGGGACCTCCTTAAAGAAAAACTTTGGGGTTGTACGTTCTAGTTGAGGGGGTCACATGGGAGGAGCTGGAAGGGAGGTCGTCAAAAAAATTAGGTGGAAGGACACTGTCCAGGTTTGTAAATGCATTATTAAAAGTGCTGGTGATGGTACCTAGGTCGAGTGTAGGAGTGCCATGAAGGTTGAGCATAGTGGGTGGTGCTTTAGGATCCTTGCTTGTGAGTTCTTTCAGGTTGTTCCAGAATTTTTTCCCCTGGCCCCACGAGTTGGTCAGAGCCTCTTTGTAATAGATGCGTTTAGCATTCTGTATTTTTCGAGTGCAATCATTTCTGGCTGCTTTATATTTTTGTATGTTTACTTGCGTCGGAGTTGCACGAGCACAATGCCAGAGGTGGTCTCTGTGCTTGAGTTGAGTTAAAAGGTCAGTAGTAACCCAGGGGTTGGTCTGCCCTTTGACCTTCATCTTTTTCACTGGTGCATAGATGTCACATGCTTCATTGAAATGTTTGATAAATAGGTCCAAGGCTTTGTTGCTGTCACTGAGGGAGTCAAGCACTGCCTAGTTCAGTCTGGTTAGATTGGATTTTAGCAGCTGGAGGTGCCCTTGTTTGATAACCCTGGCATAGATAAGGTTGGGAGGGGGCTTGTGGAATTTGTTTGACCAGGAGCAGATGACAGGCGAGTGGTCACTTATTGTATCCGGGAGTACAGAAACATTGGAAATGCGTTCAGGGCGGTTAGATGGAATCCAGTCTAGAAGCATAAGGGAGCCTGTCCTATAGTTACACCTAGTGGGGACATTGACCAATTGAGTGAGGTGATGTGCCGCGGCTGCATCCTTATAGGTAGCGGCCTCAGCAGAGAGCCAGATAATGTTAAAATCACCCATGATTATGATTTCAGAGTTATGTTGCTGGACCCTTAGATATTCCATGATGCTATGGAAGCCAGCGGCCTGGTTTCTTGGGGGTAGATAAACTGAGATGGCAGTGAGTTCCTTGTTATGTGCACCAAGGAGGATTTTGATTGTGAGGACCTGAGAGGAGTTGCTCAGGCTAGGGGATGGGATGATGTGACCTGTAAGGGTATCCTTAAGATAGATGGTGCAGCCCCTACCCCATTTAGCAATCCTGTCTTGCCTGAATATGCAGTAGCCAGGTATAGAGACTGAGGTATCAGGGATTTTAGGGTTTAGCCATGTTTCCACAACTGAGAGGACATCAGGGTTGTGCTGTAGGATCCATGTTTGGCGGGAATCAAGTTTGTTGAGGATGCTGCAGGCATTGATAGATGCCAGGGTGAGTGTCCCTGTCCTTCTACTTGGTGCCTCTGCTGGCTACCCAGGTGGTCCTGGGTTGGGGTGAACATTTCCTGAGAGCAGAAGCAGCATAAGGGGAATTTGTAGGAGAAAGGATTTCAGCATCTTGTTGGTTTGCTATTTTGTTTGCTCCTATGCCTTCCGTCGTTACAGTGCCACCACTGTTTGGATAGGTTGTAGTGTACAAACATGGTCAGGGGGATAATCAGTGGGCAGTGCGCAGTTAGTATCAGAAGGCGCCAAAGTGCCATAGAGGGGAGCAGAGGTTGGAACTATCCATGATATATATCCCCATGGTCATGCCAAGGTTATTATGCAAGGCATAGAGGGATGCATGATGAGGATGAGATTGTTTTGGGTTGCTCCCCATGTAAATGTAACAGGGAGTAAAGCACATAGTCAGTAAAAACACCTGGAAAAGCATTATTCAGTCAGAGGATGAATCAGGCTCCTTGGGAGATAAAGGATGGGAGAGGAGGTTTGCTTAATAAGGGCTGGATATGGAGATGAAGTAGCAGATAGTCAGGGCACAGTGTGATGTTCAGCTGAGAAGGATAAGTGGCAAGGGACAGGGATAGCTAATCAAATGGGAGGGCAGCACACAGGGATAGCTAATCCAATGGGAGGGCAGCACCCAGAGTGGGAGGGGTGACAAGCCTATTTAAAGGAGGCCTGGGAGGTGGTGGTGGGGGTGGGACAAAATACAACCCCAAAGTATCTAGCCAAGTACAAGGCAGCAGGTCGGCAGAGTAGGGCAAAAAAGCGCTCCAATGGTCGTGCTGCCAGGGTCCATAGCGCCCAATCACATTATCACAATCAGCTATAAACGTAGTTGCCTAGATTGCGGGAGGGTGGGGAGCCAGCGTGCAGCACTGGTGGGGTTTCAACTGCGCTCTGGCAGAAGTTAGCTTACCGGGCAGCAGGTCAGTGGAGCTGAGCAGCGGGGCTTCTTGCAGTTTCTTTTTGGGGTAGGCAGCAGTGTTCCGTGCTGCTATCCAGGAGGTTCAGCTCTGGTCATATGTTGACCATACTTTGACCCCAAAACAAATCCTAATACAGAACAAGTATCTAAACCTTGTGACCACCAACTATCACCCCAAATCTATCCTGCTTTTGCAGCTTCAATCTCTCCCAATTTGTGAAGTCTGACATTCTGAAATAAAACTACATCAACTTTTAGGTCTTGAAAAATTGCAAAAGTGCTTTGATGTTTCCTATCTGACTGCAAACTATTCATATTTAGGGATGCCAACGATATTTTATAAGAGGAGGTACTCATCAGAGGTTCCAGCAAAAGATGTTTCTTTACTTTATTTTACTGGAGGCTGTCATCACTCTGCCTACTTTTTTAATTTTTGGCCATGAATCTTCCAAATTTTCTGCATCAGATAGGGTCCCTGGGTGTGATGATCTGACCAAAGAAGAATCCGATTCTACCTCATTTTCTGAGTCGGCCCATAGTAAAAGAGTGCACCTATTTGAATCCAAGGCCTTGTCTCCCTCTGCTATTTTCAGGTTTGGTTTAGTTTTGGTTTTCCCCTTTTTTCCTTTAGCTTAAACTGGGATAAAACCTGGCTCAGCTGATTTCTCCATAAGGGGGAGCATGTTATTTTTTTTGTGTAGTTGGCTCAGGGACTGTGGCAGTTGGAGTGCAGTCTTTTACCATCTCTGCCTCTCTTGGGGGAAATTGACTCCCATCCCTTCTATGTTTTCCTATACTTTGATTGTTCTGCTTACTGGCTGTTTTGATATAGAAATCTTGTATAGTAAAATCAGCATTGTCATTGTTCCTAGCAGCCCATGGACAAAAAGTAAAGTTATGCCCCACTTCTTCACAAAATTACATTGTGGCTCATTAAAACAATGAACATTTGGGTGACCTACTTCACCACAATGAATACACTTCAGAACCTCACAATTCATACTTATGCATCTTTTGTAGCCACACTTGAAGCAGGTCCTTGGCTGGCCTGGATAGAAAAGAAAACCTTTATCCTGACATATAAAAAAACTATTTGGCAAATGTTTAATGTCCATGTCATCCTGCTGCAATTTGACATTGATTTTCCAGTCCCCATTCCAAAACTCTTCATCATCCAGTATGGGGGCTGTATTTCCTTGAATTGTACACCTTTTCTCCAACTAGTACATAATGTTGGTAATGTTGACTCCCTCATTCCTAAATAAGATGGTTATTACACGGAAAGGTTGTTTTGTTAAGAGAATTACTACAAAGTCTGCGAAGAGTGGATTTATTTTTAAATTTAAATACTTGATCCAAAATCTGTCAAGAGCTTCTGGTGACCTAAAGCTCACATCATATGTAAATTTCCTTTGGGCATGGATTAAGGCATAGACTTCAGATGGTGTAAACCCTATAGTCTGTTTAAGCAAAGTTTTCCCAATATAATGTCTATCTGGAATGTCCTCTTTAGTATCCAAAAAAAAAACAAAGCCTAACCACGTTCCTCCATTTTGCCAGCTCTACCAGTTTATAAAATAGACTGGTGAAGGAGGGGTTATTCTTAGTACCTGTTTCTTCAGATTGCAAAGGCTATGTTCCATCAATGTTATTAGGGTTAGGTTCATGAGTCTCTGTATCTGAGTATTTGCTAGCATTTGGGTCTTGTCAACCAGACTTTTCTTGCAATTGTTTTTGTACACTTGATACTTTGGTAGTATTATAGACCAAAGTCCACTCACCATTCTCTTCCTGCTTCCACCCCGCATTTTGTAGAGCCACCTCTGGAGACCAGGCTTTATGAGTTCCCAAGTTTGTTTTGGTTGGCACGGCTGCCTTTTCTACATCATCCAGGTCTTCAGGCAAGTTGTCCATGGCGTGTCATTTTGAAGCTCCCATAGAATCTGAACAGGTAGGGGAATTCAGAGATCATTTTCTTTTCTGTTCATCCTCCATTTTAGCCTTAGCTGTAGCAATTTGTTCTCCAACCTTTCTTAATTCCTCCTAAAGGCATTTTTGCTTTTGTTCCAGTGATAGTTCTACAGTAGGAACTGTGTCTGCAATAATTGTTGTAGAAGTATCATCTTCCATCATACGCACTTCCACTTCTGCACCCAAAACAATTTGCTGACCATCCCTCAGATGCATTCCAGCAGCCTCTATACCTTCTCAAGAAGTTGTACACAACCTCTCTCCTTCTCCTTCTCCAACTGAGTGGTGTTCTCCTCCATCTTGGGAACCGGGAACAGCAGCACCCCCTACCAAACAGTAGGGGAATTTCCCCAGTGTCCTGGCCAAATTTCCCCCATTCACTAAAAATACCACCAACAGCTTAATCTGGTTCAATGTCAGTTGGCATCCATCTGTATCCCCCTTCCCCGGGATGAGGCTGAAGATATGCAGAATTGTCTGGTCCTATATTCCCAGTCAACAAAACTAAATAAATAAATACATAAGTGGCTTGCATCAGGCTTGCATCAAAAAAATGGGTGTGCCATGTCACAATGGGGTTTGTGTCATAAAAATGATGCACCATCCTCTTTATTTGGATTTTCAAAGCTGGAGACTGTTGACACTGTGCCTTAGATGCTTGCTGCTGTTAGATCAGCCAGAGCTGGTCAAACTGACACTGGAGCATATAAAGATGAGGTTAACTTACGTAGTGAGTTGGTTATGGAGCCAAAATTCCCTTGTGGGACTAGCTGATGGTGTTTTAGGGGCTTAACTCAACATTGTCTTGGCCATTTCGTCCTCCCAATTTTTGACTCAGCTTGTGTCATTTTTGCTCCATGCATTGCTTTTTGACTCAACTTGCTTCATTTGTTTGACTAAACTTGCATCATTTTTAGACTTGGCTTTACCTCACTTTTCTCCATGTATGTGTTTTTTGCCTCAAGTTGCTTCATTTTTTTTTAACTTGACTTACTTCACACTTTAAGCTCAGCTTGCATCATTTTCACTCTGCATCATATTTTTGACTCAACCTGAGTCATTTTTGCTCCATCTTATTCTGTGTATCATATTTTTGCTTCAGCTTTGATTCATTCTCAGCTTGCGTCATTCTCACCCCATTTGTCATGTGTTTGACACAGTGATCCTCTTGCATCATTGGGGGGACTTTGCCTAAGAGAATGCATTTTTTGCAGAATAGGGTGCATAGTATTTGGCACACTTGGATTTGATGCAAGGTGGATGTTTGATGCACCTTGTGTCCTTCTGAGGGCCCTTTGAAAATCCAGCCAATTAAGTTTAATTGGAGGCTGCAGTTTATGAGGACACAATTTATATCATTAAGATTCTTCTGCCTCTTTAAATGTTCCATTCAAATATGTGTCTGTAATGGGTCTCCAGCCACCTTGACAAAGAACCTGCAGAGGTTCAAAGCACTGGGGGTTTTTGTATGTTGATGCCTGCACTAATAAATGCACTGTTTTCACTGCATCTAGCCTGTTAATGTTTTTTATGTTTTTTTTTTTTTTGGCACACTCTTTCATCTTTTTGCATTGTTGGTCATAAAACAACTATCTTGAAAATGTAGGGTGAAAATAAAATTAAATTATAATTATTAAGAATATGTTCTATATAGTGCCAGTCTTTTCCCCAGTGGGTATGCTTTGTGATCCCATGCCAGTGACCTGATCTTGGGGGAAAGCTCAGTGACCTAGGTAAATGATGTGAGGATGGGGGGATGTAGCTGTTATGCAACTGTATACCATTACCACAGTGGTGAGAGAACAATGAAAACCATCACAGTGACAGAATCTGCTGATCACTGTGATGGTCCATTGGTTTCCCAACACTGCTGTCTCTGGGGACTTTGCCCCCTGCCAGAATCAACTCTGACTCAGAGTTGATAATCTATAGTGCAGGTGGTGCTGGGGGCAGTGCCCCCTGCATGGGGAGTGCGTGGGCTGAACCCCTCCTCAAAAAAAAACTTTTATACAGTGACGACATAATGTTAATTGTCAGCATTGTGCCATCACTGTAATGATGGTCAGCAAATTTCCTGTTGCTGTGGTGACATGGATCCTTATGCAACACCTCCCCAGGCAATGAATGAGAGCTGCAGTGTTACTCCAATTACCCCAGGTACCATATAGTGAAGACAACTCTTTCTCTTGGCATCAGGCCCTTCACCTCTGCACTCTGGGTGGCAGAAGGTTCTGTGCAATGGCTGGTAGATGGACTATTTACACTGTGTGTCTGTATTTGTGGCTACACAGAAGCATTAGGATCAGAGGTCCCTGGCTTTGGCAGCCTACCAGACAGCTCTATGAATACTTCACATCTGTCCCTGCATGGGCCCTGCAGTTTCATAGGCAGACAAAGTCTTCTTTTGGTGTGCAGCCCAAAAGGCCCTGCATGTCTGCATCTGTTCTGATGCAATTCCACTGTCTCAAAAAGGAAGGAAATGCTTTGCAAAAAACTTTGTTAATGCACCATTTAGGGTTCAGGTTAAAACCACAAAAGTAGGGAAATGTGGTATTAGGGTTTCCAAACTTCAAACCCTAACCCCCCCCACCCCACACACACACAAGCAGAAAAGGGAAAAAACATTATTGTGTTGGGTCTCCAGAGTGTTGGTGAATCAGTGGTGGGATCTTCCTTGGGGTTGTCTACCCCAATGCCTACCCCATACCCTGAACAAACAAAATCAGCTGTGATCTCCTTTCAACAACAAATTATGTTGGCAATATGTAGTGAGACATACTTCTCCATCTTTGAAGAGTGTCTCACTATGAGGCATTGGCTTGCATCTGCACCTTGTGCTTTGGAAAGGAGGCAACAGGTTGGGGGAGAAATGAGCATTAGGGTTGACAACCCCAAGGACCACTCCATCACTGATTCACCAAGACTCTGAAGACCCAAAACAATAAGGTTTTTTTTTTCCTTTTTCTGTTTGGTTGGTGGGGGTGGGATGATAGGGTTGGAAAATCCAATGACAAATGTTCTACTTTTGTGGTGTTATCTTGAACCCTAACTGGTGCATTTATAAAGTTTTTTGCAAAGAATACATATTGTAGGTATACGGTAGCACCCCTATTGTTAGGGTTGAGTAGGGTGTTTAATGTTAAACTCCTAACTTTGCACATTGATAGCTTCACCCCTTTAACATGAATTGCATAAAAATGTTACACATGCAGTGTGGGGGGTGGGCAAGATCTCTTGATTTGACACATTTCATTCTAGTCGGATGTGCAGATTCTGAGATCCCGATAGTGCAAAAAAAAAAGGAAAAATTGTGTGTGGGGTGCTGTGTTTTCTTTTGCTCTCACCTACAGCCCAGGTGGTTTGGAATTTTGTTCTGAAATGTTCTTGGTAGACAGGGATTGCTCTACAAGGGTGTCTTTGATTGGTTTGGTGAAAAAATATGATTGCATTCACAAGTTATAAGGATTTGAAATATTGATTCTGAGCATGCTCTGTAGTCTTTGAGATAGATGTTTCATACCAAAGAAGAATTTCTGGTCACAAAAGAGGATTCATGTTTTGTGTACCAAAGTTCTTCTTTTGTGAGCAAAAATTCTTCACAGCTGTGGATTTACTGGGTGAAGGGTTAAGTGGGCTATAACCCCCCATTAGCACCGTCTTGGCCTTGTGTTATGAAGAGCAATTTTTACATTTCAGTTAACAAGTTCTAGCGGGAAAGTAACTAGTGGACAGCTCACTCAGGCATAACCAGCTGACCACAGCATTAACTGACAATGTGTCTGATTTCAGTCTTACCTTTCACATAAAGCTACACTATGGTCACAGTGTCTACATGCATACTCATGATCTATAAACATATGGGTATTCACAACCATTCTGACCTCAGCAATTCTGCTGCACCATCCATGTCAGGATGAAGTCAAAAAAGGTTCAAAATGTAAAAATTACAATTTTTTTCTGTGGATCTGCGTCACTTAAAAGTTATGTATAAACATACAAATCTTGCAAATGATATTGACAGTATGTTGAGCCACATTGATTGCTTAAGAATCATAGAATTCAATATCGGGAATAGTAGAGCAATGACAGGGGGTGAGTTGAAGGTTGTTCACAGTGTACAATTCAATCTGCTCAGTTAACTTTGAAAAGTACAGTGACTTGTCCTTTGGACTAGCAGATTGGACAATTTGCTAGTCTACAGCCTATTTTCACTTGCCTGAACTGTAAGTGTTTTCTCAAATTGGGAGATGAAAGAAATTCAACACTTTAATGTACACATATGAAGTTAAGTACTGAACACTAGCAAATCCATCAGGTACTCTGTTCTCTTCAAATGTCTGTCCACCATGACTGAACATGTATGGCAGTGTGTGTGTGCGTGTGTGTGTGTGTGTGTGTGTGTGTGTGTGTGTGTGTATTTTATTGCTAAAGACCTAATTTAGCTAAAGAAAAATTTCCCAATAGTTTTCTTTGACTTAGGCAATTTTCTTGATTTAATAACTGAAAAAATGACAGTTTTAAGTACTGCAATAATAGTGATGCATGCGTTTTTACCTTTTTAATTGAAAATGTATTTTCTATACTATGCCAGCTTCTGACTTTAGCCCCCATCCTCCAATCAACATCACTACTGGATCTGCCCCTGCTTCTTTCATAAGACAGCCATCTTTTATTTTGGAGGGGTTTTTTTTTTGAAAACCCATAAAAATGAGGCCCTAAAAATAAAGCAATACATGAATTTAGCTAAATGGAACCTGTTTTGCTTGATTCTGCAGTTTTTTTAAAGGACCCCAAATTCTGATTTTCAGACATCACAAAATCCTTAGCAAGGCTTGTTTTGTAAGCCGATTTTCTTGTTTGTGAGGCTTACAAAAGAAGAATACAGCTTCACAAAACAAGATTCTCAGCTCACAAAACAAGAATATGCACTTAATTTCTTTTTCAGTCTTGTTTCATCAGCATGCCTCTTGTTTTGTAACTCATGAAACAACTCACAAAACAAAAAGGCTGGCTCACAAAACAAGACTTTTATTTTTTCAGTCTTGTTTCATGAGCTGATTTTCTTGTTTTGTGAGTTGTTTCATCACTAATGAAAGAAGAAGGCGGGCTAATGAAACAAGACTGAAAAAACAACTAAGTCCCAAATCTCATTTTCTTTCATGGCTTTTTTTGTGAGTCTCAAAACAACAGTCCTACTGACAAAACAAGATTGAGAAAAAAAAACTAAGTCTGCATTCTTGTTTCATGAGCTGAAAGTCTTGTTTCATGAGGCTGTATTCTTTTTTTGCATTACTCACAAAACAAGAAATCAGCTCACAAAACAAATTTAAAAAACAAAAACAAAGTCCCAAATCTTGTTTCATGAGACATTTTTCTTCTTTTGTGACCTACATGAAACAAGACTGATGGCTCATGGGACAGAATTATTGGCTCATGAAAGAAGAATTTTTTTATATTGAAAGAATGAAGAGTTTTCCTCATAACTGTGCTGTTTTTGAACATTTCAAAGCCAAATTTTTAACATGAGGTTTCTATGACCTTACCTCATGAACCATTGCAGAAACATACTTGAGACATTATGGAAAATGTGCATCTGTAGCATCAAGGAAGCACTGGACCCTTTCTGCACCCAGATGGACTCCTGCATAACTGCATCTGTAGAAACACAGAAGTGCAAGGCCCAAAAGGCCCTGTGCTTCCAAGCCCCCAAAGACTCCTCAATCGGTGCATGGACTGGAGGGCCCTGCATGTCTGCATCTGTTGCCACATGGAAGTGCAAGACCAAGAGGGTCCTGTGTATCTGCAGCCTGATGGAATCCACATTTAGCACAGGAACAAATGGACCCTACACATCTGCATCTATAGATGCATTGAAGTAGCATCTGCAGTGAGACAAATGTATTCATGTAGGTCCCAAAGTAACCTGCGTGAATGAGGATATGATTCTACTATCTCAAAAGCAAAGGAAATTAATTGCAACAAACTGCATTAATCCACAAGTTAAGATTTAGATTAAAGCATTTATTTTTTATTTTTTATTTTATTTTATTTAAACAGCAGTTTGGAAAACCTTTGAGCCATAGGCTCATTTACAAAGGTACCTTGTCACAGTAAGACAAACGAAAATACACAGTATAACAGTACAACACATAAGCATAACAGTAACTTAAGACATAGATACAAACAAGCTGGTACAGGTAGGATTGATGCAAACAATACCAGAATTATGTTGTCCTTAGCAGCTTAGTAATAAGCTTTGTCATAAAATTTAGATTAAATCAGCAAAAGGAGGAAAAGTGGCATTATGATTTCCAACCTTAACTCCCACTGCCACCCCCCCAAAGAGCAAAATGAAAAAAAAATAGGGTATTGGATCTCCTGAGTCTTGGTACATCAGTGGTGGGGTCTTCCATGGGGTTGTCAACCCTAATGCTTCCCCCTTCCCTCCAGCCCATAGCCCTCTGTTGGAAGCACAAGGTACAGCTCCATGCCAGTGTCTTACAGTGATACACTCTTCAGTAGTACAGATGTATGTCTTGCCGCTTGTTGCCAACAACACCTGTTGTAGCTTTTTTCATGCAGGATCCTGTGGGTCCTGCATGAAGAAAATAGATCACATCTGATCTTGCTTGCTCAAGGGAGGTGGTCAGCATTAGGGCTGACAGACTTAAGGAAGACCCCACCACTTTACGTCAAAACTCAGAAGACCCAAAACCCTAATGTTCTTTCCTTTTGCTGCTTGGGTGGTGGTGGGGGGGAGTTACTGTAGGACTGGAAACGCTAATGACTCATTTTCCTGCTTTGGTTGCTTTAATCTGAGCCCTATCTGGTTCACTGATGTATTTTTTTTTTTGCAATGAATACAAGGATGACTACAATATAAAATTAATCCATATACAAATTACAAAAGACAATTACACCCAAACAATACGTTCAAATGAACTATCAATACATATTTTTAAGGAGACTGTCTTAATTGGATTATTTTCAA
The DNA here is from genome assembly GCA_016271365.2 of Neoceratodus forsteri. NCBI lineage: Eukaryota > Metazoa > Chordata > Ceratodontiformes > Ceratodontidae > Neoceratodus > Neoceratodus forsteri. The sequence goes on along the minus strand of CM057450.1, from coordinate 249,259,310 downwards.
CTGCATAGGATCCTTATTCCACCTGGCTTTGTAGCTATGAAGGCTATCCAACAGAAGACATAGATGGGTAAGTCTGGGAAGAAGAAGGGTGATGGAGCTGGTAGGACCAGCAGACAGGGGCCAGTCAGAGAATCAGGGGCATAAACAAAGAAAAAAAGAACAGAAGGTGTTGTGGTTCCATGTCTGAGACCAGGTTAGAAGCTGAGCAGCTGCATTTTGAATAGTTTGAAGTTAAGAGTGGAGTGACTTAGGACATCCATCCATATATAAAATTATAGTAGTCAATACAAAAGTAATGAAGGCATGGATGAAGGTTTTCAGCAGACGAGGGTGTGGGGAGTGACTGATCTGGGCAATATTGCAGAGGTGATTGTAGACTGACTTGCAGACCATAAAGATATGAAATGTAGATCAGCAATGAAATTGGGGTCAAGTACAACCCCTAGATTTCTAACTGCATTGGCAAAGGAGTGGCAAGAGTCAAAAGGTGACAGAAGTTGAATTATGGGAGAGGATTACATTTCATGCCAAGCAGCAAGATTTAAGTCTTGACAACATTAACTTGTAGTAAACTAAGTACAGGCCATGAGTGTATTTCATCAAGACAGGTAGAGAGGAAAGTTCATGGAGTAGCTTGAAAGAAATATATAATTGAGTATCAACACCAAATTAATGCTTGGAGTTTAAGCCAGAGATGATTCATTCAATAGGGAGGAGGTAGACAGAGAAGAGGAGGGGGCCAAAATCAGAGCCTTGAGGAGCACCATAAAGCCAAAGCGGGGGAGAGGAAGAATTGCCCCACAAGAGAAATAGTAGCACAGTAATTTATGGTCAGAAGTACTTTACGTCCATTAGGTTCACATCACCCTGCCTCATAATCAGGACTGAAATAAGCATAATGTGCAAACACATACCAATTTATAATGGTTCCCTGCCCTCTCTTCTACCCAGGGCACGTGGAGATTCCCTTGGTACTCTGATCAGGAGTTTTTCCAGGTTTACCTTAAAATCCTTAAAGGTTTCCATGTCCCCTGTCTCTGCTGGCAGGTTGTTCCACAAGTTTACCACCCTCTAGGGGAAAAAGAGATTCCTAACATTACCCCAGACTTTACGACTCCTGAGTATTTCACTACATCCTCTTGCAAAACAATAGAGCAAAACCTCTCTGACTGTTTGATCTTGTTGATACCCTTGAGTGTTGTGGAAGACTGAGATCCTATTGCCTTGCAGCCTCCTTTTGTCCAGGTTGACCACGTTCAAGGCTTCCAGCATAACCTCCTAGCCTTTCCTCTGTACATACCTCTGATCACTTTGGTCACTTCGTGTTGCACCTTCTCAACTACACCAATGTCCTTTTTGTGTTAATAGGACCAGAACAGCATACATTACTCCAGGTGGGCTCTCAGCAGTGCATTGTAATGTGACAGGATTACTTCCCCTGCTCTGTTGGTCACCCACTTTTAGATGTACCTAAGTATTCTGTAGGCCGTCTTGTCAGTGGCCGTGTACTTCTTGTCTTGCATCAGCTACTTGTTTATTATGAACCTTAGGTTCTTTTCCTCCTTAAATGCAGCAAGATGAGCTACATACATTTTGTTGTTCCTTGCTCTGTTTTCCTTCCTGAGTATAGCACCTTGCATTTAACTAGATTTCATCTGAGGCACTAATCCAGAACAAATGGTTTGATACCTTTTATTGGACCAACAAGGATGTTACAAAAAGAACAAATAACTATAGCTTTCGGACCAACAAGTCCTTCTTTGGAAGCTTAATGATAGTTATTTAGAAAATCCCATATTATTAAATTCTTATTGGTTTAAAACAGGCCTTCAGAACATAATTAAAGTGACATCGGAGATCTTGAATATCTTAAGTGTGCTTTCAGCTGAACCAAACTTAAAGGTCAAAGGTTGTCCAGAGATAACAACAAGCAGAGAGTTCAACCCACATATATTATATCATGTATCAGTCTAATGAGTAACAAAACACTAAGGCCCAGATATTCAAACTGCGCTCAAAAAGTGTGCAACAGCAGGAGCAAGCGCAAGTCCACTGCGCCCATGCACAAGAAGCGCGATATTCAAAAACCGCGCAGGCCAAGATGCACCTATGGCCGACGACTGAATATTGTACCACCTGCACCATAGTGCAACTAGAAATGTGAAGCTGAGCATATCTGATGCGCCATAGCGCAACAAGGGATGCTCAGTGGAGCAGCCAGATGTGCCATAGTGCAACCAGGGACACCCCCAGCAGCAGGGAAGCAATGCAACAGCACAACCATGGATGCAGGGGCCCACCACCCATGTCACAGATGGGCAGAGGAACACACAGCAGAACAGACATCATCTCCCACACCCCATGCACTGCACAACCAGGAGAGAGCTGGAATAACCACTGGCCCATGGATATCAGCAACTAACCCACAGCCAGGCCATGGTGCCCCAGCACACCCCCTGGCAAGTTGTGACCGGTACACAAGGAGGGCTGACCACCCCATACCACATCATCCCACCAATGCAGAGCACACCCTGCACCATGATCCCCATACACCCTGCCCAGGAGTAGCGCCCAACAGTGCAGGATACCCCATGCATGCCACCACCCCCACTGTGACAATGCAACCTGGTGCACCATGGAGCCATGCAAGGCAGCCCCACCATGAGCACCCTGCAGTGGGCGGCAGCAGACAGCGATGCAACAGATGCATACACATTGCTGCCCTGCATGCCCCCCAAGGTACAGCTGAGAGACCGACCATGCATCAGCACACAAGGTAACCCACTTGCGACAGGGCATGCCCTGGACCACACCTCCAGTGGTACAGCACCCTGCACACCCTCCCAAGGACACATCCTGTCCCAGCACTGGCCATAACAGCCAGCACAGACACACATAGTGTAGCATGGAGGCATGCACCACACAGGATGCAACACAGTGCATGGACAAACACTCACCCATACCCAAGGGCACACCAACACAGGGACACAATAGCGGGTCAACCAAGCTGCTGGCGTGTGGGCACGGCTGACGTGTACAAATGGCCAGCACCCCTACATTGCACAGGTGTGCCAGCCACTCTGCACAGGCACCATGAAGCTGTATGCCACCAGCATGCTGCTGGAGCACAAGTGACAGACATTGGAGCATATCCACTGCAACAGACACAAGCGACAGCATGGAGGAGGGACAACAACAGTGGAGGCCACAGTGCCACCGGAGGCAGACGTGCACCATACTGGTGATGGCAGGCAACCTGGAATTGTGCCGGGTACAGTTGTTAGCCAGCATGGACAGCCACCACTGACACACCAGCAGACCATGCATATCAGAGATATGCAAGGGTGTCAGCTGCACAGGCCATGGATGGTCTGACAGGGGTGCCATGCACACTGTGCAGGCCCCATGGACCACTGCACACAGGCATCCAGTGCACAGAGTACAACACACAAACCACAGACAGTGACTGATCCCCCTGCCCACACCATAGGCGGTTCACCTCTGCACACACACACACACACACACACACACACACACACACCATGCGTGCACCACCCCTGATGCCATGCACACCACTGCAGCTGAGCTCCTGCAGCCCGCTGCAAATCAGAGACCACCACAGTTGCCATAACAAAATGCATATATTTAAAAGATGTAACAAAAAACTATATACAATTATTTACAAGAGGGGGGAAGGGCCACATAACAGGTGGGGGCAGGTAAGAAGCAGGGGTGAACATATGGGAGAGGGAAGAAGGGGTGTGAGGGTGGGTCAAAGGGGGGGAAGGTGGTAGTCGGGGCATGGGGACATCAACGGGCACCCCGGTCCTCCTCATCATGGTCCCGATGTCTGTTTCTCTGTGTCCTCACCCCGTGGTGGTGGATCTTTTGAAGGAGCTCCAAGGTCTCCCTCACCACATGGAGCAGCTCTCGTAGACTCCGCTGAATGTCCTGGAGTAGCTGTCCACCTAGGATGAGGAAGCAGAGTCAATAAGTGTGACTGTCCAGCCCCCTGCAGCCCACCCATTGTGCATGGCATACAGCCATGTGCCACACCCCTGTGATGGTGTGGGACCACCCACAGTGACTGTGTCCACAAGACCTGCCCACCCAGGCAGCCACAGCCATGTGGACCACTGCACATACCTACCACCCATGTCCTGCACAGCACCACCATGGCCGTACAGTGTCTTGGCTATGTGGTGTGAAGGCAGTGCCACGGCCATGTGCCTGGTGCATGCATGGACCACCATTGATGCACTCCCAGACATGCAGTGCCACTGGACAGTGCTGACTGTAACAAGTTGCGTGCATGGCAGTGCTGTCAATGGATGGTGGCCATGCCCCACTGCCTGCCCAGTTATACACCATGCAATAGTAATCATGGATGTAAGGCACTCACCATCATCAGGCTGGTCCACTCACCGTGGACCACCATCATCCCTCCTGGCCCGCTGCTCCTCCGTGCGGTGCCTCTGGTCCCGGTTCTGCCAGTGTTCTTCTGGCCCTAAGGTGCAAACATGGAGAGAGGAACATCAGTACAATCCTGTACCAAAGTCCCCCTACCCCCATGTGTGTGCAATCCCACATAGCCATACCCATCCACCCCACACCCCGATACCACCACCACGGCCAACACCGGATAGCCCTCCTCCATGTGCCAGACACATGCAACTGTGATACCCGTATGGACGATAATAGTGTATGGATGTTGCACCTACCTGGCTGTGGCACCGCGCCCCTCCTGGCATGTGCCCGCAGGCAGGCAAGCAGGTCAGGGTCCCTGTGCCTCAGGTCCCCATTATGATGGCGGCACTGCTCTGCCATTCGCCCCATACCAGTGGCCTCCTCCAGGGCATTGGCCACCTCCTGCCAGACCACACTCCTGGCCCTGTCCAGGGGTGCCTCTCCATACAAAGCCCCAGCATGGGGCTCAACTATAGCCACCAGGTTGGCAAGCTCAACCTGGCTCCAAATGACTGCACGCCTCCGCGCCACCTCTGCTGTCTGGTTGAATCAAAATGGCGCTCAGCAGCGCGGTCCTGCCACATGCAGATGCTGCACGGTACAGCGCTGCCATTCCCTATTGCACTGTCACCAAACAGTGCGATAGTGGTGCACCCATGCCTGATGCATTTCACCTAGGGGGTTAAGGTTGGGCACAGGGTCAAGGGTCTCTGGCGCATGGACAGCCACAGCGTGATTGGAACCCAATGCATGTAGCGCAATTGGGTGCCTGTGTGTCACCTCCTGTAGTGGCCTACAGCGCTGTTGCCCCAGTGCACCTACGACGCTCAAGTGCCACAGCGCCATATATGTGAACAGCGCTATAGCGCCACTGGCACGATAGTGGCCATGCCCTGCATTGCCTCCTGTGCACAGCATGTCAGCAGCACGGCAGATGCCTGTGTCATCAACCCGGGCATGCACAGTTAGGTGTGTACTGCGCATGTCACAGAACTGCTCCCTTGGCTCAGCACGTTCAACACAATTGCGCAAAGCGCAACAACGCAATATTCAGCTGGCATATGCAAATCATCTAATCAGCCATTTAATGGTGCAGTCACTGCATTTGCATCCACTTAAAGATCGCCTCATTTGCATGGTTTGCGCTATAAAAATGCCACATTGGGCTGCACTGGCCATAGTCGGTTACTGCAGTCTATTGCGGTGAGTTGCATGTTGTTTGGAAGTGTGGACTGTGGTGTTTGGGACATGCATGGGACTGTACAGTCACAGGTAACACCTGTCATTCTCACAGGATGAATCATGGCCCAGTGTGTGGTGGAGGAAGAGAAACAGAGTCGTGGGAGGAAGAGGAGGCCAAACTTTACAAAGGCCAAGACAGATGCCCTGTTTGAGGCCTACCTCAACCAGGAGCCACTTCTCAGCGGACACCAGGGAACACCACAGGCCCATGCTGCTGCATGGGAGGAGGTGGCGCGTGCTGTCAACCTGCATGGCAGCCACCAGTGCTCCGTGCAGGAGTGCAAAAAGAAGATGAGCAAGGACAGGCGGAGAATTAAAGAGAAGGTGGCTGCCATCAGGGCAGCACGGTCTATGACCGGTGGGGGATAGCCGGAGGTGCAACGCCTGACCCCACAGGAAGAGCGGGTTGCTGGCAGCAGGCAGCGTTGCGCCATTGAGGGTGTTCTGGGTGGTGGATTTCAGATGGGTGGTAGCCCGTCACTGCATGGTAGGTCATGGTCTGTCTATTGGGGGGGGAACAGGGTAGGTCACATGCAGTAATGATACTTTTTTTCCCTTACAGTTCCTGAGCATCTACATGGGTCAGCGGTGGTGGGCTTCTCCACTGAGGCCAGTATCATGGAGATGGAGGAGGGCCCATCCACCTCCACAGGAATACAGGGGTCAGGGCAACAGTGGGCCCACCTGGACGTCCGTACTGATGTTGGTGGAGCAGGTGTGGAGGAGGCCCTGCCTGTGTCCCAGCATGCCAGCGTCCATGGATGCCAGCATGTTGAGACTCAGGCTGGTGCCGGATCCATCACCAATGATGATGGAGCTAACGTCATGGGCAGTGACATGTGTGGGCCACAGGATGGCCACACAGGAGGTGACATCGCAGCCATGGCTGTGGGTGGTGCCACCATGGAGGCCTGCATGTCATCACAGTCCCAGTCTGTGCCTGTCTGCACCAGTGGGGCAGCACTGGTGTGTGTCCAGGACAGTGGGACTGTTGCAGCCACTTCAGCGGCACCATTGAGCCCTGGAGAGCGGCAGCCGGAGAGGCAGTATCAGCAGTCGGCCAATGGCCATGGGGGTACAGTGTCAGGGGGTGGTGTCAGTGCATCATCTGTGGACATGCCCAGGCCTGGCCCTGGTGTGCAGCACCCACCCTCAAGAGGTGATGAGCATCAGGGCTGCGAACACTCTGAGGGACAGCATGGCGATTAGGCAGTTGACCTCTTAGATGAGGACACCTGCATACTGCAAGCATTAGTCAATCAGCAGATGCGGCTTGTGACGGTGGTGGATGCACTGAGTGTGGCTGTGCGCCAGGCAGAGGAGCGGTGCAGCAGAGACACCTCTCTGCTCCTGGCAGGGATATACCGGTTGCGGGAAGATATGACCGCTGCCATTGACAGGCAGACACAGGCATTCACAGGCACAATGGCACACAGTTATTTGCCCATGCATTGCAGACACCACGCAGTGCAATGTCCACCCCCCGTTCCCGGCATCGTGCGACACCATCCTTGTTGACACTGGGTTCAGCTGTGGGCATCCCAAGCACGCCTTGCACAGGCATGTTCGGTGTGCTGCAGACCCCTGCGCAAGCACGGTCACATTCACGCAGTGGAACCCCTGGGGGACCGTCGGTGCCACCCCATGAGGCCAGTGGTCAGCCTGTCACTGCTGGCAGGTCTCGGCAGGGCTGCCCATGCATCCATGGTGGTCCTGGCACTGTGGAGCATGACTGACCTGTCTCCCAGCATGGCTACTCTCTGATGCTCCCCTGTGTGCATTGTGTCGTTCAGCGGGCAATGCATGGGTGGGGTACCCAGCCCTGCATACACACACTCGTTCCATCTGCACACTCTCCCGGCTGCTGTCCGCTGTGGCATGTGCATGATGATGCCTGCATTGCACTGTACACCACTGTGCAATGGTGCCCAGCATCTGACACACGCACACTGACAGGCAGTGGGCGTGGTGGTCTGTGGACATGTGTGTGGCTAGGGGTGGCAGTCTGGGTCAGCGTGCCTCCTACCCTTTGTGCATGTCTGGTATGTGTGTGTGTGTGTGTGTGTGTGTGTGTGTGTGTGTGTGTGTGTGTGTGTGTGTGTGTGTGTGACCGCGTACTATGTTAGACTTCGCCCATCCCTGGCGGTGTGTGTGCGGTTCCATGCTCGGCCACTTCCCTTGACAGCATGCACCCCGGGGTGTGTCCATGCATGTTTGTGGGTTGTGTCTTTGCCACTGGTGGTTGCACATGGCCCCATGACTTACCTGGGTTGGCTGAAGTGCTCCTCTGTGATGGTGTCCCAGTGCAGCTGTGCCAGCCGGAGCAGTCGGGGATCCCGTCGCCAAGGGGGGGCTGCCCATCACCATCATCACCAGCGTCCTCATCATCCCCATCACTGTCCCCCTCTTCAACCTGTATGGCTATCCCACAGTTGTTGGCCATGTTGTGCAGGATGCAACAGGCCAGGAATAGCCTGCAGGCCTTTGAGGGGCTGTACTGTAGGGCACCGCCGGAGGTGTCCAGGCAGCGGAAATGTGCCTTCAGCATCCTGAACATCCACTCTATGACACTGCATGTGGTGGCATGTGCCTCATTTTAGCGTTGCTGCGATGGGGTCGCGGGCTGCCGGTATGGTGTGAGCAGCCAGGGACAGAGTGGGTATCCACTGTCACCTGTGTGCAGAGGGTTGAAGTTAGTTTGGTGATCAGCGTCACCCTGCCTTGGGCCATGTTGGCCACTACCCATGTCGCCTCTGACCATGCCTCTCCCAAGCTCTATGTTTTTCTGCACGGTTTGCATACTCACCCACGAAGTAGTCAGTGGGGATGTCCCCACTCTTGAATCTGTGGCACAGTGCTGACTGGTGCCAGATGAAGGCATCATGTGTTCCCCCAGGGTGCGTGGCACAGACATTGAGTATGCGCCCCCTGGCATCACACACCACGTGGCAGTTGATGCTTGCGTAGCCCTTCCGATTGATATATGCAGCCCCCTCGGGGCCAGGTGGTGTGCGGATGGCCACATGGGTGCAGTCTATTGCCCCTAGCACACCAGGCATACGTGCTACCCTGTGAGCTCCTGTATGTTTGCTGTGCGCCGCCAGTATACTGGGGAAATGTATGTACTCCGCAGCATGTGGCAGCAGTGTGCTGAGGAATTGGGTGAGGTGGCGTGACGTGGCCAACTGGGTTATGCCTGTGGTGTCCCCTGTTGGTCTCTGGAAGGTACCCGTGGCAAGCAAGCACATGCAAGCTGTCACTTTAGTCTAAACTGACAGAGCATAGCTCCGTCGTGTGGATGCCTGCATCACATCACTGCACAGCTCACAGAGCCACCTCAGAATTGCCCGATTCAGGTGGTACTGGCCCACGATCTCGGTATCACTGTACAGCTCTAAGCTGGTGTGGGCTCGGTACTGCCTGTTGGGGGCATACCGCTGACGGGCCCTTCCACTGCTGTGCCTCCCTGCTGCCTGCCTTCTCACCCCCTCATTACTGCCTCCATCTGGATGGTGGCACTGGCCATGTCACTGGCTTGTGTTCCCCCCAGCAGCTGTTTCTGTGTTCCCCCCACTGTCCTGGCTGCTATTTCCCCTGCACCGGGAACACCTTCCTGTGGTGGCCTCAGTGCTGTGTGGCACTTCCCCCTTCTGCACTGGCTGTGGCTGTGGCTCCCCACACCTTCCCTGTGCCTGTGGGTTCAGGGTGCCCTTTCCCTGTCCTGCCCTGTGTGTCCCTCCTGCCCTGTGTGTCTGCCTAGCAGTCAGCCACATGTGCCTTCCCTGTAGCGTTCTTGCACCTCTCCCTTGTTCCTTTTTATTTTGGCTCATTTCCGCTATCACGCAACTTCCGCTTGCTCCTCTATTGCGCATGGCGCATGTTGTTGAATATCACACTGCACCATTTATGCATGGTTCCTCCCCCTTCAGTTGTGCATGCATTCATTATCATTGCACTCTTGCTCAGAGTGATTTGGGGGGGTGCATCTGCCTCCCACTGAATATCGTGAAATGGTGCATTTTCGGACTTGTGCTGGAGCAACCCAATTGCGCATGGCGCAACGCTTTTGAATATCTGGGCCTCAGAGTCTCTACTCACTAAATTATATGTCAAGTGAAAAAACCTCCCAAAGACACATACAGTACTTCAAGGGTGAGGTAACAGTACACCAGTAAAAGCCAGTTTCAACTCTGCTCAGAACTCAGTTTGTGAATATGACAATAAGATGACCCTGGAGAAAACAATTGCATGCCAAAATGTAACATATTAGCAAGTAAAAAATTTAAAAACAGCCCCAAAAATACATCAGAAATTATCTTTACATGGCATGTAGAATGATGAAAGTTATGTTTACCCAAAGTGAGTAAGTGTAGCACACTGATGAAAGTACAACTGACTGGGGATATATTGCCAACATACTCTCAATCAGCTATTATGTTCCAGAAACCTTAAGGCCTTCAGTGTTGTAACAAGATGTTATACATGACAATATCAATTGTCAGTGTAAGTACCAGATACAAAGAAGTACTAGTCAAGGGCCCCCAAGAAATTGATACTATGCAGCCTGATATGTACAGATTTCAATACATTTACAGTGTATAATCAGAATAATACATATATAGAAACAGTCCAAGGAATCTAAATGAAATATATGTACATGAATCCTAATACACCATTAATTGCACCCATCACTACAATAGGTACCCAAAAAGGAATTACACCTGTCATGAACCCCCAAGTAAATGAGACAATGTATCCTAATAAGTACAGAATATAAAAACATAACAGTATATACTCAAACTACAGAACTAGCAGAAGGAAGTAAATATCCACTATAATATAAGTCCAGAGTTCTAGCCACTATGACAACGTAATGTCATGTACCTGAATATAAGTTTACCTCAATATCACCACAATATTCACATCCACTATACCCACATAACCACCCATCTCAAATACCCATGTTAAAAATTCAGTGTACCTCACTTCTTCTTCCCCCTTAATGCACATAAACATATTCACAATCCCACACACATACGCATACACACACCCACACACTCCATAGATAACAGCAGGCAGAGAGTTCAACCCACATATATTATAACATGTACCAGTCTAATAAATTCAACCTTTGACCTTTAAGTTTGGTTCAGCTGAAACAACCTTTGACCTTTTAGTTTGGTTCAGCTGAAAGCACATTTAAGGTATTTCCTCTCTCCGATGTCACTTTAATTATATAGTGTATGGTAGAATGCTGTTGAGCATGGAAATCCACGTTCCCAACAGCATTGTTGTGCTTGCCTCAGTGTTTCACTATCTTGTTGTGCTGCACCGAGTTCATCACCGGTGCAGCACAGTAAGATCGAATGCATTCGCACATGCACAACTGAGCGGCCCATGGCGATGCAGAAGTTGGCGCACTGCTACACATCCTGAAGTAAGCCTTATTTTAAGAGGTAGACTTGTTTGGGGGATCATGGAGTGCTGATTATGCTTGCCCATACACTATAAAATATTGTGTATGAGCAAGCATACACAAACAAGGCATCTGTGAACTTAAGCAGCCTGCTGCAGATACTAGGTTTCAGATTTTTGATGAAGATTCTGAACAGTAGTGGCCCCAGCACAATCATTAAGGGATGCCACTGAGTACTCCTCTCAACTTGGATTGATGCGTGCCTATCACCACCCTCTTTCCTGCTCCCGTGCCAACTAGCAATCCAGTCTATGCATATCTCTTGAATACTGCACTGGTTTACTTTGCCCAGAAGCTTATTTTGCACAAGAGTCTCACAGGCCATTCTGATGTCCAGCTAGACTACATCTATGACCCTGCCCCTGTTCATCTTCCTGGTCAACCCCTCTAAGTACAGTCGGTGATCAGATTGGTTTTACATGATCTTCCCTTCTTAAGCCACGCTGAGAGGAGGTAAGAACCTTGGCCTCAACCAAGTGTTTCATTATTCTGTCCTTGATAATTACATCAAGGACCTTACCCTGCAGTTATGGCAGGTTGACTGGCCTGTAGTATCATGGGTCCTACCTTCTCACTTCTTTTTTAAAGTGGATTTTACCCCACCAGCCTTCATCTCACCATTCAACTGTTTCTAGCTATCACACAATCTCATCACACTGCAACCCTTTCACTTCTGCATTATCCCATGGTTCTACCCTCCATGGCAGGGCGATCAAGAGGAGGGCCATCATTCCCCTGGCCCAGGTACAGATCAGATGGTGGGTGGAGGGGCTCCATGATGTGGGGCTCAGATGGGATGGCAACCATCATCTCAGGTGAAGCCTGGGATTTTACATACTAACATACTATTTGCCAGCAGATTAGGCCTTATGGTCTATCAAGTCTGCTCGAACCTAGATCCTTAGTTGGGTGCCGAGACCTTCCCATCCCTTGTGCTCCAGAAACCCCTATCATCCATCCCCACCCCCCCGGGACAGGCCATCATCTGATACATCCACTTTCTGTGTCTGTCCCACCCTCTCTTAAAGCTCTCCACTGTGGATCTCTGAACCAGCTCACCAGGCAGAGCATTCCAAGGGTCCACCACCCTCTCAGTGAAAAACCTCCTCCTCTTCCCCTCACCCTTCCACCTTCCAACTTCAAACCATGCCCTCTGGTGATGCCTCCTGCTTTAGTCTAAAGATCCCTCCATGTTTACTCTATTTATTCCCTTGAGGTACTTGAAGACCTCAATCATGTCCCCTGTCTCTCCTCTCCTCCAATGAAAACAGGCAGAGCTCCTCAAGTCTGTCCTCGTAAGTCAAATCCCTAGCCCTCGTATCATCTTTGTTGCCTCCTCTGTACCCTCTCCAGGAGCTGTATGTCCCTCTTCAAGTGTGGTCTCCAGTACTGTACACAGTACTCAAGGTGTGGTCTAACCAGTCCATTGTACAGCAGCAGATCACTTCCTTGCTCCTAGAGGTGATCCCCTTGCGATGCATCCCAACATCCTGTTTGCCTTGCTAGCTGCTCTCCTGCACTGCTCAGTGTTATTCATACATGTATCCACCATGACCCCTAGGTCTTTTCCCCTATTGAGGCTTCCAGCACCTCCTCCCAGGGTGTACCTGTGTTTAGGGTTTCCCCGACCAAGATGCAACACCTTGCACTTGGTGATATTGAAATTTAATTTCCATGTGTGAGCCCAGCTTTCCAGGGTGTCCAGGTCCCCTTGCAGAGCCAACCTCCCCTCTTCTCCCTCAACTACTGCTCCCATCTTGGAGTCATCCGCGAAGAGACTCATTTCACACCCTATACCATCCCCATTTCTCTATTTTTTTTCTCCCTGACTCTTTCCACCTCCCCAAGTGTGGGTGTAGCCTTCTCATTGGCCTCATGCGTGCACACTATACCCCTGTGGCAGAAGTAACCTCACCAGCCCAGTTCATGGGGTCACTGTGGTGCCAGAAACTACCATCAGCCCTTCCAAGCTAGGAAGCACTGAGACGTAGCTGCTATTTAGGTCTGTCCTGCCTTCAGACATAGTGATCTGAGTTCATTCCTGAACTTGGTAAGCTGCATGGCAACATACCCAACAGTGGCTAGCTCATTTTCTCCTTCTACAAGAGTGGACCATTTTGGCCACTTTCCAATCTTCTCACACCACACCTGTCCATGCAGACATCTGAATGACTACAGCAACTGAAACTGACAGTTATTCCTTTTGCTCAGCTATGACACCGTGGTGTATCCAATCCTCTCCTGGGGGCTTACTTGACTTAATGTTTACCATGTAATCAGGTACTAGGCCAAGTAAATGTCAATGGGATATACTGTACTGTGGCTACCCCTGATGTTATGGGTCCTCCCAGTGTGCCATCTCCTACCACAAAGGGTTGTTTGGTGATCATGGAAACAAAGTATTGTCATTAATTAGTACAGTACTCTTGACATTAAACTTATTGTACAGCCAGTTTGCAATGCATTCCATTTACTATATATAATTGCAATGAGTTGTCAACTGGTTGATTTTCTCCCTCAGTTGCTAAGCTGATATAATTGACTTAGGGATTTCCTTTCCAGTGCTTTAGCAGATCAAATGCTAACAGGCTGTTAACTGGTTTCACAGTAAGTTTAATATGAACTGTACTATGGTAGTAACAGATTTGATTTATACAGCACCCCATCCCTTGGGCTCATTGTACCTTAAATTAAAACAGATAAATGCAAAAATAAACAAATAAATAAATGACAGCCCATAAATTAAAATATAGGACACTCCTAACTCTTTAAGCATATCAGCTATTGCTTCTGGACCTCTCACTTGTTTCTTCCCCACATCACTCTGGTTTTAAATGGATCGATCCCCTCTTTTACTTCCCCTCTTTCATGTTCATACTGGAGAGAAGACTTTGGTGCTGCTTGCAGATCCTGCTGCTATCGTGGCTTCTATCACTTGCTATGCTTTCTTAAATCCAGTGTTGGAATCCCTCACTTTTGCTCTGTACTCCTCTCTGGCCTGAGGAAATCCATCTCTCCAGAGGTCATACTGTGTACCTTCCTTCTGTTCAAAATCAGCTGCTACAGTAGTAGCTTTATTTATATAAATATACCAAAGGTCCACATTGAACCAGAAGTGGACACTTCTTGGCCCATTATTCCCATTAGGAGTGAGAAATATGAGCAAAACCTGAGAGGTAATTATCAGAGATCTGTATAAAGTGCTTAAGATGGGCAAGGAGGATGAGATGATGAACTGTATAAAATGTTGCAATTATGTCAAGAAGGACAAGGAGAGAAAAGGATCTTTTATCAGAGGGCAGAGGTGGAATAAGGCAGGACTGGGGACAAGGCAGGGGACAAGGAGGTTATAAATCAGCGAAGCAAGAAGGAATAAGTATAGGAGACAGGTAATGGAGAAGGTAACAAAGAAAGTGGTGGGTCATTTGGAGTGTCAGGTAACAGTACAGGAGGCAGGAAGGAAAAGCAGGGAAGCAGGCAAGGAGGAAGTAAGGTATGGAGAGCCATTTGCACCAATGTAAGGTGTGTAGGAAATAAAATTCTGGACCTGGAGGCCATCATGGCAGACGCTAGCCTGGATATGGTGGTGATAATTGAGCTGTGGTGCACTGACAGATGTGGATGGGAGTTTGGGACATGGCCATACTAGGCTACTTTTTGTTTAGGAGAGACAGGGAAGGGTGGAGGGGAGGAAGGGTTGTACTATATATGGGGATAATCAATTCCATGGATGTTCTGGGGCATCTAGAGGAAAAGGAAGGGATGGAGGTGCTGTGGTTCATCCCAGACATAAGCACTGGGGTAGCTATCTGTACAGGGGTGACATACAGAACTCATGGACAGGGAATAGGTAAATGAGCAGGACAAGGCACTTGGAAAAGCCATCAATAGTAAGGCAAGTAATGGAGGTGCTGCTAGTTGGTGACTTCAATCTGCCAGATGTGGATTTGAACCATTTAGCTCAGCTTTGGTAAGGAGAAGGGGCCATCCTTGACTCCCTACAACTGACTTTTTTCAGGCAGATACTGTAGTTAGTGAACACACTAGGGACAGGTCAGTGCTGGACCTGGTGCTTACAAACAGGAATGGCATTGCAAAACATCACATTGGGCAGTCCCCTAGGTACCAGTGATTACTATGCAGTGCAGTTTACTATTAAGATGGGAACAGAGGCAAACCACACATGGACGAATGTCCTGGAGTTTAGGAGGGTGGATTTTAAAGAAATAGCAGGCTGCCTCAAAACTGCCTCATAGGAGGATTTCTGGAATGGGTAGAGGTACAGTGGGGAAAAATAATGGGGAAAAAAGAATAAAGGCCACTTAGAAAGTTAGGCTGGTGCAAGAATTAACTCAATAGTAACTATGAATCAGAAAAAAACAACACTAAGCTATACAGTGAAAAAAAAGTCACTAGAAACAATTGTAATGAAAAAGTGACCAACCATATTCTTTACATAGAAAGTAAAAATGCCAGCTCATGTACATTGAGGTAGAAAACTTGTGACGTTTCATAAACAAAGTGTCATACAACATACAAAAACACATGGAAATACAACAATTAAAATGACAACCTAATCTAATTAAAAACAGCAGAGTACATTTGATTGGGAACTTAATGCAGAAAAAAATAGTCAAGCTAATGACTGCTCAATTTAATTAAAACTTCAGTTAAACAGTGTGAATGAGCACTAAAATAACTAATTGGTTTTAATGAATATGCTTATCTTTTAAGAGCTGGTTCTTGGTAGTGCTTCTTTAATGTATTGAAGCCCAGTATGCTATTAAATAGCAATCATATGTAGCAGTCACAGGATCATAATACCTGAAACTACATAACAAAGAGAGACACAAATAAAGATGCTAGATTAATATTCCATATACCATAATAAAGAGAGACATAAACATAGATGTAAGACGCATATTCCATATACAGTATTTCATCACCCACCATGACCCATCTGAAATAAAATGCAGTGAACTTTTAGATAAATCATGAAATGGACTTGAACAGTTCCTTACAAAATGATTGTCTTAGCATTATGTTCAAAACAAAAACTTTTTTATGGTAGGACTATTTTGTTCCCTATATACATTGCCCAGTAAGTACAACTTAAAGAAGCTTACATGAGGACTAAAGGGTCACTTCCATATTATCAAACATATACTATAGAACACATAATAATAAAAAAAAATAATTTTATTTATTTTTTGTTGACCGGGTAAGTGCACTAGACAAATTCTGCCTATTTTCAGGCACGACCCGGGGGAGGGAGAGACAGATGAATGCCAACTGACCTTGAACCAGATTAATCTGTTGGTGGTATTTTTAATGAATGAGGGAAATTTGGCCAGGACACCAGGGAAATTCCCCTACTCTTTTCAATAAGTGCCATGGGATCTTTAACATCCACCTGAACTACCACCAATCAGGCAGATGGGACCTCGGTTTAACGTCTCATCCGACAGACGGCACCTCAGAAATGCAGCACCCCTCTCGCGCTTCATTACAGTGTCAGTACTGGGATATTAACCCAAGTGCCAGATGTGGGAACTGAACCCACAGCCCTCCGATCTCCCGGCCTCAGAGGCGAGTGTGCTACCTACTGAGCCACTGACACTGCTACTAATGACACTAATGACACTGCTGCTAATAATAAAAAATGATATCACTGTGCATGGGTTGGCATTGTAATTTTTTATATAATAAACATTGTTGGCCACTTTCACATTATAATTGTTTGAATTGACTGTTTTACTCGGTAGCTGTGTGCTGGTTTCTGATTCATAGGAAAAACAAGGGAAAGGCATAATTAAGGCAACCAACCTCTGCGTGAAGAAGTGAGTAAAATCAAAAGAAAGAAGCACTGGTCAGAGCCAAAATGTCTGCTAATGCATTAATCTGACATGGGATACAGAATTAATGTGTGGATTGGATTGTAGTCAGTAGACACAGAGACACAAAGACACACACACACAAGCATCAGACAGACAGACAGACAGACACACACACACACACACACACTATTCCACGCAATCAAGTGAACAACTGGAAAGTAGATTACAGTTATCTACAGAGAGAAACATAAGTATGCGTGTGTTGTAATGTGTTCACATAAAAGCAGAGCTCTGCTGTGGACTTTCAAGCAGGTGGCAGGGTTGGCAGCAAGAAAATTGTGTAGTGGTGGGTGGGCAATACTGAATGGAGACAGCAGAGTGCTTCAAGTAGCAGAGTGACTGTGTTTCAACTGCAAAAGTTTGTGCTTTGTTTGGAATCCAGTGACATGCTTTCAGTGCTCCCTTCTTTTTCTGTGTAATAGCAAGATGTCATGGTTAGCTCTACTATGCAACCATAAAAATAAGTGAAAAGAGCTGTAATACTCAAAGCTTTTCTTGTTATTAGAATTGTAATCTCAATAACAGCCTCACAGCTGGTCACTTTCAGGGATTAGCAGCCAGCTGGTAGAAGGTGGCCAATGCACAGCAGAAGACCATCCATCCCACATCCTTTCATTACTCTCAAGGAAATAATTGGTTGTTTCATTGATATTGCCTACATATTTAAAGGGACACTGTTAATCCTCTTTGCATCATATCATTTCTAGTTGAAAACTTACATTTTATGATTGCTTACCTTTCCTAAAAAAAGTTGTTTGATCTGCTCCCTTTCTTAGTAGAACAGAAATGCATGGGAATAGTGCAGTTATACACAGTCTTGTTTTGCTTCAAATCCTTGATCTACTTTTATTGCATACATCCTAAACATTAGAAACACCCCCAAAACTGTGCAGCAAATAGTGATGCAATAGTCTCCTCTCCTCCCACAGCATTATGAGTGGCTAGATTGTGTTAGGGACATTATTAAGTCCAGGAAAGATGCAATGGAAGTTGATCAATGAATGTAAACAAATACATTTTTATGTAGTAACACCAGTATGGTGGGCAGTCTGTTTTTTTTTTTTAAAGAAAAAAGGGATCACAATCAAACTAACAGCTATATCAGAAATAGCTACGAAATGGGAGCAATCAATAACATGTGAGTTTTAATCTAGGGACAATGTCAGGCCTAAGTGGATTAACAATGTCCCTTTAACAAAATATCCCTAGAGATACATAAATAAAGTCATAATTCTATATGAGGGTTCAGTGCTACACATAAAACTGGTTTATAAATATAATGATAACTCCTCTATAGAACTGCACCATTATTATGTATGTCTGGGTGAACTTTATTCTGTATGTGTTTTGAACCGGCATTTAAACCAATGTGGTTATGTTCATAAGAATTTCAATTTAGGTTACCTGCCGAAGGAGAGAGTAGCACACTTACTTTTGGCCAGCATGAGACTGGTTTTAATAAGGAGTTTAGCTAACTGGCTAGGTATGACAAATTGAATTGCCCAGAATGCTTGTAAATATGCAGCAGCATACAACCGTATATGAGCAAAACCAAGCTGACAGTTTCCACACACACAGCATGATAAGCACAAAATGTTTTTAACCAGGTACTTGATTGCTGTACATAAAATAACACAAAATGGTTGATTTTCACAGTAATTTTTATAATTCAACTTGTATTGTTTCTTTAGTATCATTTAAATTTGCACATATGATTTTAAATTGCATCCAAAATATAGGAAGTCTCAATTAAATGCAGAGCTAGCAACCAACAGCTTGCTTTGAACTCAACAATTTAAGAAGGAACCTGTTCCTATAAACACTTAGATTAGTAGTCCAGCAAGTGGTATTAATATTTAAAACATTTCTGAAAGTTTCAGTAGGAATTTGATGTGCTGGTTAACTTGAGACATGTTTTCGTATAATGTTAAAAGATTACATGTAAGGGGGGGTGTGATGAGCCACCAACCAAGATGGTGACTTAATTGTAAAGCTCTCTATGTCTATGAGCCTAGAACCCAATTATTTGCTGTTCCGGTGATCCTTAATGCAAACTATCAAGTCTAGCAGTGATCAAAAACCACCCGCTAATTCTATGCTGTTTCACAGAGACAATCGGACTATAGGAATCCTTCAAAAATAGTCAGTTAGTTCTGAAGACAGCTGCACCGATAGGCCCCATGGTGCAGTTGGCAGTGAGAGGAGAAGAACCTTCAATTAGAGATATGTCCGCATCGATAATGACCAGTATTAATGCCTTAACTTTGGCAGCGAACACCACTGCGGTATTGATGCAGCAGCTGGATGCTAGGGTGGATCGAATCGAACAGAAAACAACAGTACAGGATGATGTAATGCAGGGCCGCTGTGCAACTATGCGGGAACAAGCTGCCCAAATTCGTCTCCGACAGGACAAGCTTGAGGACTTGGAAAACAGAAATTGCCAGAATACTCTGTGGATCCTTGGCTTTCCAGAGGGTTGAGAAGCTGGGAAGGCCCTATTCTTCTTGCAACAAATGCTCCCTGAAGTTCTGCAACTGCCTATGGGTACAAAGATTACGATCGAAAGGGCACAACGTTCACTGCAACCAAAGCCCAGGCAAGAAGACAGACCCAGACCGTTTATTGTCCGAATTCTAAATCATGCTGAAAAAGAAGCTATACAAGCTAGAGTCAGGGAATTGGGGCAACTTCATTGGCATGATCATCCGATTATGATTTTTCAAGATTACTCCAAGGAGTTAGCTACTAAACAGAGGGCTTTCTCCAAAGTACGCCGCAAACTTCATGCCTTACAAGTTCCTTTCACCCTGCAATACCTCACTAACTTACAGATCTCGGACAACGGCACTACACACCAGTTTGACTCCTCAGTCACTGCGATGACCTTCATTACAGGGAAATGGGAGGCAGCCCTGGGCTCCTTTTCATACAATCAGGAAGATGGATGGACCCGCCGATCCTCACTACAAGAAAACCCGTTGGCGGCTAAAGCGAAGATACCTGGTACATCCCTCCAACCGATGCTGGACCCCTGAAAACAAAGATCCAGGAAAAGGCCACCGTCATCGCCACATTCCAAGTGCGATCACCTGCAGGAAAGGGCACCCATAACAGGCCTACAGGATCAAAACTTTGCTTTCACTGAAATGACTGAAATAGAATATGTTAGCCCCTATTTCACACAAACCCGATTTTCCCTGCTACAATATCTGCTAGATGCTGAATGAGAAGAGGAGATGGCAATCAATCCAGTACCCTCAAATAGAAATTATACTGAAGAAGGAACTAACTGGACCTCGGCCATGGATGCAGCATTGCCCTTACAAGATCCAGAGTCATGATCCTTGGCTCCCAGTTCTCCACCAAGTCGCAACGCCGAAAATAACCAGTCGGAGACACAGCAATCTCACTCAGGAGGGACAAATTGAACAATCATAACTTCAGGAAGATCATCAGTCAGATAAGTACCGAGGGATAGGTGTCTCTGGGGATTGGTGATTAATAGGGAGGGGATATTAAGATTAATGGGGGCCTGCATACTAGAGAGATAAACATCTAACTCCCTCAGCACAAGCCATTGCAGGCTTGGAACAAGCCTCTTTTATCTCCCTCCAGACGCCAAATCCAGAGGTACTAGATAAATAGACTGTCTTGTTGAGAGGTTGTTACTGTTGCTTTGGGCCGAGTATGTAATAGGTATTCAATGTGTGCTGCATATAGGCCAAAACGTTAGTGATTGGGCTAAATGTTAGTTATATCTCTGCCTGCTCTGGTGGACCAGTGACTACCTATCCCTGATTTTTCTGTATAACACAACCCTGTTGAGGTGCAACATGGGGGAAAATGACCAGTGCCCCAACAAGATGGGCGGAGGAATGCATATTAAGTGTCAGACAGATCCCAAACCTTTCATTTCAGTCTCTCTCAATAAAAACATTGTACAGGAAGGAGTACTGCTGAAATGAAACACCCATATGGGCAATGTGCAATCCAGTTATACAGCAAATATTGTTTATTGGGGGTTGAAAGTGGACACAGGGGAGTGGAATATGAGATAAAACCACAACAGATGTCCTGAGCTCAGGCCCATTTTGAATGCACATCTTAACGGGCTCCCCCTCTTCGTAAAATAAACTTCCAGTTTTTACACCTGAACAGGGCAGAGATAGATATCGATTAAGGCTGGATTTCTGTTTTAACCTCAGGTGCCTCCACTTGGAGACAGATGTTAAATTGCTGTTGGGCTAGAGCACTGGGGTAAGATGTTTAATGGTTAGGGTTAGAAGTTTAAAAATCTGGACTATCCCAGGCTGCATAGAATTTCATCTAATGCTATATTATAAATTATCCTGTATACTATAGCTGTTATACTTTACTACTAACTAAAAAGAGGTTTGTTCTGGCATAAGGTTAAATGCCTAACTTAGGGGACACAAAAGATGGTATGTTCAGGCTACTGGTCACAGGTTTGAGATTTGTATGGGACCCCCCCACCACCCGAGTTCCAGAACTGGAGAGATTATGCTGTGGCCTTGGCAATATACATGGTTAATGCATAAATAACCTTGTCACCAACAATACTCAGATGGACAGTACAGTTCGAAATGGTTGACAATCTTGGATCCTGTTTTTGTGCTGCGGGACCAGGGTTTTTTGCCAGCCACAGGTAGATCTATAATTAAGGGTCACTCAACATGTTCCCTCTGATGTCGGATCACCAGAGGTGCAGGTCAGCCTATATCTGTCTACTCAGGATAGGTTTGGGGCAGGGGTTTACGAATAATTCTCACTTATTTGTATTGATAGTATCGTATTGACCAGCTTAATAGTTCCGTAGTGTAGGGTTGTTCCCCTCACGGAGTTCTAGATTCTCTCACGTCCCGTAATACGATCGGACATACCATTGATTGGCTGGAGATCCAGACGGTTAAGTCCTTTCATGTTTTCTAATGTGTTTTGTTTGATAGGCTAAGTAGAGTAGGTAAATAAGATATAGAAAGTAGACAATAGGCCCCTAATCAGTAACTGTAGATTGCTAATTTTAAAATTCAGTTACATAGATGGCACATAGTACTTTTGGGACCATTGCTGCCTAAGTTTATTTCATATTACAGTACAACTGAAGTAGTTCCCAGGTACCCTGCATTGACATCAACTAATTTCCCTAGGTAATCATTAAACCAATATGACGGATGTGATGTTCCACACTTGGAATGTCAGAGGACTGAACTCCCCAATGAAAAGAAAGAAAGTCCTGACACATCTGAAGTGCTTACACTCCAAAGTTGCCTTTCTACAGGAAATCAAACTATCAGGGGATGACCATACTCATATGACTAAGGAATGGGTGGGTCAGCAGGTTCATTCTAACACACCTACCAAGAAGCATGGGGTCCTAATTCTTCTACACAAATCTCTCCCCTGGACATTAATGCAGACACTCTCAGATCGGGATGGTAGATGGGTGATAGCTACGTACCAAACTCCCACAGGTCCACTCACGTTATGCAATATTTATGCCCCCAATGAAGACAATCCCCAGTTTTTTCACAAGCTCGCAGAAATGATATTAGAGTTTAACCCCCCAGACTGCCCCCTTCTCATAGGCGGGGACTTTAATCTGACTTTAGTTCCATCTCTGGATAGGAATGACATGGGAAAGAGGCACACATCAGAAGCAGGAAAGCCCTCCAGCAGATGATCTTAGACCAGGGGTTTACAGAGCTATGGAGACTGTTTCACCCTAAAATGAGGGATTATACTTTCCATGCGGAAGTCCATGCCTCATATAGCAGACTGGACTTCTGGTTGGGATCACCAACCATTACAGCTAAAACCCCTGATGTTGTGATTCTTCCCAGAACTATCTCCAACCACGCCCCGGTGCAGCTCCTTATACAATGGGACAATGTAGCCCCTCCATTTAGGCAATGGATATTAGACCCTCTCCTAGGGAGGGACCCTGATTTTATCTCATGGACCAAAAAAGAAACTTCACTCTTTCTTGCTGAAAATCCCATAACAAATACCTTGGTGGCCACCACATGGGAAGCGTTAAAGCCTCGATGAGGGGCAATATCATGGGTTATGCAGTGGTGAAAAGGAGAGAGAGGGAGCACCAACTGGTAACCTTAGAAAAGCAGCTCACAACATCTGAAGATAGTTTTAAATCTATGTCCTCCCCCTCTATACATTCCCCTACAAACAGAACTATTTTGGGCCTGCGTTTTCAAATTAACCAACTTCTGAATAGGAAGGCAGAAGCAGCCATTCTACGGTTAATACATACCTTTTGGGAACGGAGGCCAATAAAGGGCGCAAAACACTTGCACACCAACTAAGAAAGCTGCATGCTAGCAGATACATTTCGGAGCTAAAAAACAAACAAGGGATATTGGGTACCTCCCCAGAGGACATTAACAACAACATGTCTTCTTTTTAAAGATCCCTCTATACCTCCACTCACATAACATCAAGTACAAAGACCCAATCCTTTTTGGATACTTTGCTTCTACCCAAACTGCAGGTACAGCAAGCACAGGTTTTAGACCTTCCCATTACCAGAGAAGAAGTATCTGCAGCTATTCAAGGTTTGAAAAAAGGGAAATCCCTAGGTAGTGATGGCTACACAGCAGATTTTTATCAGGCTCTATCACAGATTATTTTCCCTCTCCTGACTTTGGTCTTTCAGGAGATAGAGCTTAAAGGTTCTCTTCCCCCTTCCCCCTTCTGTGCGCGAAGCCACTATTGTGGTAATCCCAAAAAAGGGCAAAGATCACACTAACCCGGGAAGCTATTGCCCAATTTCTCTCATCAATTTGGACAGCAAACTGTATGCCAAAATTCAGGCAACTAGGCTCAGTTCCCTACTTCCTGGTCTTATACATAACTCACAGGTGGGGTTTATACTGGATAGTCACAGCTCAGACCACTTCAGAACCTTGATGAGTCTAATACCTTTTTCCAAGATGCTCCCAACACCAGCTGCTGCCATTGCAGTAGACTTTGAAAAGGCATTTGACTCCATAGAATGGGACTATATTTACATGGTTCTTACACATTTTGGGATAGGGGATACTTTTCTCTCTACGATACAGGCCATATATGCTGGTCCCTAGGCCAGAGTTAATACAAATTCAACACTCTCTCCTACTTTCCCATTGGGCAGAGGTACCAGGCAGGGCTATCCTCTCTCTCCCCTCCTTTTCGTCTTAGCCATTGAACCCTTGGCTGCGGTGATAAGGATGTGCCCTGATATAATTGGCCTGACGGTGGGGAGTACAAGCTACACAACTTTAAAGTATGCTGATGACCTTTTGCTTCTCTTGGCAGACACTCAGCACACCATCCTTCCCCTGCTCAGTCTTTTAGATGTATTTTATAGACACTCGGGCCTACGACTGAATCAGAACAAGACCGAAGTATTGACCCTTAATACTCATTGTACACAACAGATGTCTGAGGCAGCTGACTTACTCTGGGCTCCAAATGGAATAACTTACTTGGGAATTGTCTTAACCTGGTCCCTAGATACAATATGGCAGAATAACATCCACCCCCTTCTCTCCTCTTCTCTATTAAAACAGACTTTGATAGACGGAGGCTTCTTAAACTTACACTAGCTGGTAAGATTGCGGCTGTTAAAATGATATCTGCCCATAACTCTTCTACCTTCTTATGCATTTGCCCATCCCCTTTCCTTAACATTGACAAATGGCCTTAGACAGTCTGGTCAGGGATTTTCTCTGGGAAGGATCCAAATGTAGATATAGTCGCTCCAAACTTAGGTCACACTGGTAGCAAAGTGGCTGGAATCTCCCATGGATAGAGGGCTACTGAAGGTCTTTTCTGCTGGCCCAAATGGTCAAGTGGTTTCACCCTCTTTCCTCCCTATCCCCACAGTGGGTACAACTTGAGATGGATTTAACGGGAACTGCACACCCTACCTCACTTCTTTTCAGGGGTACTTATCCCAAAACTGGACCAGTCTGTATACCTCATACAGAACACAGTGCGCCTTCGGTGGAAATCTCCCAAGCAAATTGGCTCGACACCCATAGGAAGATGAAAGTAGAACCTCTCCCACTCCCCTATGTTCCCATTTGGCAGAATCCCTCCATCACCATAGGTGGCACTGTAATATTGTGGAAACACTGGCTAAAGCTGGGCATCTCCAAAATGGAGGATCTACTGGTACCAAACCTTAACACACTCTGTACCTTTCAATCCCTCCGTCAGAAATGGGGAATTCCACACTAAGATGTATGGAGATACTTACAACTTAGGGATGCAACTCAACATCTTTTAACCCCAACCTTGCCCCCTGGTAACCCATCTGAACCCTCTGATCTGAATAAGTGGGTACAACACCCTCAGGGGCTAGCAGGCAGTATATACGCCAAAATTAGGGATACCCTTTCTTCCCAATCACAGCAGGCAAGATGTAAACGGGAGAAGATGTTGCAATCCCACATCTCACCAGAGGCTTGGGACCAGGCCCTGGAAGGATACCCATAGTTGGTTCAAAGATGCTAGATCCCAACTGATACAAAACAAACTTGCTCATTCCTGGTATCGAACCTCTGCAGTTTTGCATAAAGCCAAGCTTCAGGAATCTGACTGCTGTTGGAGATGTCAGAGACCAGGGGGTGATCTCTCACTCATATTATGGTATTGTTCAAAGATTCAACCCCTCTGGCGGGAGATATAGACTCTGGCCTTTGAGGTCTCACAACAGCAGATTCCCCTTAGACCTCATTTCTGCCTATTGGGAAAAAAAGTGATCTCCCTCAGATGTCGCTGCAAATGTACAGGTGGCTTGCTTTGCTGACCCTGCAAACCAAAAGAACCATTCTATGTAAATGGAGATCCACTGGGGTCCCTACAATCACAGATATATTGATGTCTCTTTCAGCATTAGCTAACCTTGACAGAATTTCCCACCTTCAGACAGCCCAAATGTTTACATTTAGACTCTGTTGGACACCTTATCTTAATTATGTACAGCCTCAGACAGGGGTAGGATGAAGGTTGCACTAAACAATGCAGGATATACTATGGTTAGTTGGGGACAGCAATCATAGGGAATGATGTCTCAAAGGGTAAGTCCCGCCTATTTCCCTCTTAGGGTTTGGTATCCCAGGACCTATCTTTTTCACTTTTCACTCTCAGATATACTAGATTGTCAACTTGATCTTCCATCTTTCTGCACCCTGAAGTATTTAAGTCAAGAACTCAAGCTTTGGTATGTATCTGTTCATGCTTTAGATTGGTCGGAATTTTGCAGAACATACACACACAATTGCCCAACTCTTCTCCAGAGGCCATGAAAAGGGTTTTGATTGGCTTGTCCAGGCACATGGTAACATGTATGGTGTGCTTATGTCCGGCAAAGAAGGTCATCTGTGGGGTTGACTCTGCACTGGTGAATGTAACAGTTGGAATTTTACATGAATGTTTTCTTCTTAGACAACTTTGACTGTATAAGTTAATAGCTTGACCTGTGTATAGTTTTTATCCATCATAGTGAAAACTCCAGGTCACTTAACGGCCTTTGTGCATCACCAATGTGCCAGTGTAATACTATTCAGATCATTGGGTAGAAATACTTTCTGGTTACAAGTTGGTGTCTATACCTATTGTAGACTGTGTGCTATTAGTATTACTGTTACATAGATAAAGTGTCATTTACTCTAAATCTGCACCCTGTAACCACCGCAGATAATGGTGTGAGTTGCTCAGAATGTTAATTTCAGAAAATAATAAAAATTAATTGAAAAAAAAAAGAATACACGTAAGCTGTAAGTCCATCACATTTCTTCTTCACCAGGTGAAAAATTATTTACTTAAGCTTATTACGACAGCATGAGTGGTGCTATGCTGACGTATTGCCATGATGTAGGAGAGAAAAATGAGTGTGGTACAGGAATGTGAGGTAAGTGTCCTATGCTTGCTGTTTTGACTGGTGCTGAGACACAAATCTCTGACTCTTAAAGCAGCAGTACTACGTAAAAAAGTCATTGCCACATAGATGTCTTTCTTCTAATCTATTGAGCATGCAGCTGTGTAAAATTCTGTTGTGCAGTGCAGCATTTGATCCCAGTTTCTTTTTTGGTTTTGTTTATATTTGTAGGGCTGCCATGTTGTTCCTCAGACCTGTGCTCGACATTGTTTACAATTGGTTATGCTTCCTGTGTGTGCGTGATGCATTTTCTCTTCTGTGTTGCTCTGTCAAGTCCTTCAAGACTGTATCTAAACTCAGAGGTGAATGGGTTAATTTACAAAGGAATGTGGGGGTGGGTTGCTTACTTCAGTTCTCCCATGGCATACAGTAGTCATTCCCTGGCATGGTATTTTCAGTCAGCAATTGTGGTTTAAGAGCATTTGAAATGTAAAAAATACACTTTGCACAAATAAAGGTTATTAGTACTACACACTGTGTGAGAGGTGTGATAGGACTGTTTTAAGCCTTTGATACAAGTAGGAAGCATTGAAAACATTATAGACAAGAAAACACTGAAAACTTTATGCTTTCAGAGCTTCTGAGTAAAAAGAGCTATCCAAGAATGAGGGGGTTGTATTACAAGTGCTTCATTTGCATATACAATGAGGTTGGCTTGAACAGTTACAAGCACGCTTGTGTTACTGCCTCAGAATCTTGCTATGTGTTACAACAGAAAAATGATTGATCTCTTATTAACATACTTGAATTAACTTATGAAAAATATGTCAGAAATATCCAGTTCATAAATACACTGGAGTTCTCTCCTTCAAAACCTCTGCTACAAATAGGAAAGTGAAACAACAGGCTAAACATCAGTTTCATACATGCACTGTGTTAGGACTGAGAGACACAGAGTGTGTGTGTGTGTGTGTGTGTGTGTGTGTGTGTGTGTGTGTGTGTGTGTGTGTGTGTGTGTGTGTGTGCATAGACAGGCAACCAAAAGGGGACTTACAAGTATGCTGAAAGTGTGCAGCTAAATGGTTGGTGATATAAAGTATTTGTTTATTGAAAGTGTGGAACACTGCTTGGACGTTTGGTTAGACTTTGTTGGAGGGTCTAACAATATCATACTGCAATCTATAACATGTCAGGAAAAAATGTTTCCACATTAAATCAGTATGTACAGGAATACCAATTAGATATTATTGTGAGGTACTGGATTAGAGCATAAAATAATCCAAATGTTCAAAGCCGGGAATTCTATTCTAGGTTACTGTGCCAAGTGAATGTGACAAAAGTGGCCCATTGTCAGGGACCCTATATTCAAGTGCATTCTTCATCAAATTTGCTATGCTCTGCATCACTGCCTCTCTGCATAATGCTTGCAACATCAGGTAATAAGTGAGCGAGCAGCATTGCAGAGTTGTACCCTCACCAGGGGATCTTGTGTACAAAGGTGGAAGCAGGGAGGAGGCTGGCAGCAGGCAGTAAGCTGACAACTACAGGCCCATCAACCTGAATTTGGTGGAGGTGAAAGTAATGGAGACACTGTTGAGGGAATGGATTGTGGAATATTTTGAACCTTGTGGCTTACAGTATCTGTGGCTGCATGGTATTCACTTGGGGGGACGGAGAAGCTGATATCAAAATAATCTATTAGTTTTCTTTGAGGGAGTGATGAGGGATATTAATCAGGGTGGAGTGGTGGATGTGGCTTACCTGGATTTCAGTAAAGCCCACAATACCTTTCCACATAGCAGAATAGTAAAGAAGCTGGGCAGCCTGGGAGTGTGTACTAAATGTTAAAGTGGGCAGAGAATTTGTTGGGGAGTTGGCATCAGTGTGTGGTTGGAAACAGCATTCACCTGATGTTGAGGGAGTGACCAGTGGTGCACCACAGGGATCATTACTTTGATCTGTACTCTTTATTGACATCACCCGTGATAAAAAAAGAGGGGTTAGAAGGTAAGATTTGTTTTTTTTATGGTTGAGGCAAAGATCTACCACAGGTGAGACACTATTGAGGTGGAGGGGTGGAAAACTGAATGGAACAGTGAAGACAGAACTACTTAAGCTTGAGGAGTTATCCAGTGTGTATGTCATTAAATAGAGAATAATGGATGGGCAACTATGCACAACCAGTATGTTCTGCCATAGATGAATTCTGATTCCTTCTAACCTCGAAAGTGAAGCTTGAGATGTCAGTGGGAATCAGAACCCCGAGTCTGCAGAACACACTGGTTGTGAATAAAGTTGCACATCCTGTATTTTATTTAATTTATATTGTACTGAGTTAAATGTGTATGGGGCAGTTATGTTGCTTTCAGCATGAAATTGAGGCATGCAGTCTCTTTAGCTTTCAGAATGATATTGTAACACAAAAGGGTGCAATCACATTTCATGATCTTTGAACTGTGGTACAACAGCATATTAAAAGGCATGGAATTCTACACAGAACACTCTACAATACACCATACATTCATGGTGAATAAATGAGAAATCAAGTACTTGGTGCATAGAAAACAAGGGGGGTTGTACATGAAGGGGTACTGCAATAGTGAGCAAAAAAGAGGGAAGGAAACTGGGGACTGTAATTTCTGATGACCTAAAGTAAGCCAAGCAGTGTGACAAAGCAGATAGGAGTGGCAGTGGGATGTTGCTGTGCACAGGTATCACCAGCAAGATGTATGAAGTGTTTATACCACTGTAAAATTAAGTAATTGATGAATCCTCAACTAGTGTAGTGTGTCCAGCTCTGGAGAACATATCTCTGAATGGACATGCACAGGTTACAGGCAGTCTAGTGGAGGGCAATTAAATGGTGTAGTGGCATGCTGTCACCACTAAACTTGCCCTGCAAGAGGAAATGCCTACAGGGCACTCCAGTGGTATGGGCATCCCAAGGTTTTACATACATGGGGATAAACATTACCACACTATGGAGGAACTTGATTGAGGCAGACTATACACCTATCACAGCCTCCATCACAGCGGAAACACTAAGATGAACTAAGCTACACCTATCCATGAAAGACAGGGTAGATGCTGTACACATGTTCATGCCGTCTAAGCTAGCATTCCTCATGTACAACCTATCAATCCCTACACAACCAAACACACTTCTGAAAATAAACAAGGTGGCAGCAGGGTTCATCTGGTAAGGCAAAGCCCCAAGATTTGGAAAAAACTAGCTTACGGGTGCACTGGTCGGGGGGGGGATGGGTCTCCCCTGGCTGCAGGGATATTTATTAGCATTTAGGGCTGCATAAGCAATCAGATGGTTTCTCCCTAAAACCCCAAATACCCCTGTATGGGTGAATCTGGAAATGGACCTATCAGAATCCAAATGGCTGGAGAACCTACTGAACAAAGGGGGACACCCAAAGGGCCACCTTCCTGCCATTATCCGAGTAACAAGAGAAGCCTGGCACAGGTGCAAACATCTTACTCAATGTCCAGCCCCCTTATGGGCAACACTTACACAGTACAGCCCCTTACGGCACAACACAGATGGGCTAGTGGGGGGACAAACCATCAACTGGCACTGTTGGCAGCAGGCAGGCAACTGTACAACAGCAGATCTTTATGCATGGGACACTGAAGCCATGATGTCCTTCCTGCAAAGGCAGGCAGAGTATCTGCTACTCAAAACAGACTTCTGGAGATTTCTCCAGATCAGGAATGCATCCAAGACCCTCAGAGCCATAGCACCTATGAGATGGGTGGAAATAGCTGACCACCATGCATAAACAAGGCGAAGTAAAGGGCGCTGCAGGCAAGTTGTATGGTATGCTTAGGGACTCTCTACCCTATACCCCTATTAAGTGTAAGGTGCAATGGGAGCAGGACCTAAATCAAGATAACAGACACTGAAGGGTGGCAATACCTCAAGGATGCCTATCTGGTCTACAGGGACTCTAGAAGCCAGCTTATATACCTTACAGTACTGCTGGGATGGTACCATACCTCAGACATACTCCAAAAGATGGGACTCATCCCCCATTCCACATGCTGGAGGTGGAAGGCCCCACAAGCCAATCTGCTGCACATACTATGGTAGTGTCCCATACTGGTGCCCTTCTGGACAGGAGTAATTTTGGAATGCTCCAAGATCCTGCAGACAAAAGGCTGTGCTGCCCCAACCCTTAGCCTCTTGGGCAATACCTCAAAGGTGTCAAACTGTTCCAACCAATACAAAAAATGGCTTGTTGTGGCACTACTTGAAGCCAAAAGGGCTATCCTGATGAGGAGGTGCCAAAATCTACCTCCCCGTCTTCTTACATGGCATACAACATTGGCTTAGTTAGCACATTTTGAATGGTTGACATACACCACCGCCAACCACACACAGGTTTACAACAAGAAATGGCCCCTTTATCTCGGATCACACCTATGCTCTTCCCCCACCCCACCACCTAGCAACCCAGCCTTCTGACCCGGACAACAGTCTTACTCCACATTAAGCTTCCACCCAAACTGGTTCACTTTCATCCTTATAGGATGAAAGGTCTTAGAAAGGGGCACTCTTAATAATACAGGTTCAGCTCACCTCCCGATGGGTCAGCAATTGCTGGTAATATTCAGGATTTTGCTCAGTTCCCTTCTATAAAGGTTCAACAAGATGGACCCCCGCCACTTCCAGGCTGGTGTATACCCAGGCTGCCTACTCCTTTATCAATTCAGAGCTAGAGGGCATGGTTCACCACGTAGTGGTTGATGTTCTTACTTATTATGGTTAATATAGAAAGGGTCTAATCATCCCAATGTAGAGTTCTACTTAGTGTTAAATTCCTTCTGTGCATGTCTATATTTGCAAACAGTGTATCCTATAAGCAAAAGTTAAGTATACAACTGTTACCTACTGCATTTGATGCCAAGTCATCTCTGCTTCATGTATGTTCCATGTTGAAAAATCATTATAAAATCTTTAATGATTAAAAAATGGTGCAGTGACTGTAACATACAGAATAATGGATGGGGAAGTGTGCGTTATGAGAATTTAATGGTCGTCCAAGGTGTGGGATGCTACATAAACCCTGAGGGCGAAGCCTGAAGGGGTTATTAAAGCATCCCACACTGAGAGCGGCCATTGCATTCGAGTACAAAACTTCCCCTCATTTATTGTTGATAATTGCTGATCAGCAATTTCTTTTGTCAAAGTACATTTGGTATTGCTGTGTTTCACTCATGTGTCAGTCACACATGCACGCACATGTACATGTGCGTGCGCGTGCGCGCGCACACACACACACAGTCTATCTTTGTCTCCTTCCCTTTTTTTTTCTTGGAAAGCTTTTCTATTTAATTTGCCATTTACTTTTTCACTTGCAGAGCTGAGCATTTGGATTGCAAATGCAATCAGGCATACTTCAGGCACTTCGGCCTCCGAGCTGTTTCCAGTTCCCACTGGTAGCTGTTGACCACTGCGGATTCTGAATGACAGGATCAACCAGATAGATTTTTTGTTTGTAGATGATGAGCTGGTTGAAAAAAGAGAAACCGATGATGACTCTCGGTCTGGCGGCTCCTCAGTATGCGGGATAAAGAGCCACCATGTTTCTGAAACTGTTTACCCCACCCAGTAGTAGAGCAACAGCCAATCAGGGAGTGGCTGTTTTTTGAGTGACTCAGCGCATACTCACCATTATAACCTGTGGGTTATAATGGCTAATTTTAACTTGGTCAGCCTATATAAAATATTGCTGACCAATTATTATAAAATAATTATGACCAGAGACTAAAGTGTCTCATTATATACACTCTGGAGGTAACTATGGATATGATATGGTACGATATGAAAAGATAGGGACTTTCAAATACCTCACAGGTATGAATAAGGTTCAAGAGGGAAGCATACTCAGATTAAAAGGTGCCCAAGAACAAGGGGTCATGATATGAATCTGGGGGAGGGCAGACCTAAGCAAAATGTGTGAAAGTCCTTCTCTAAGAGGGTGGTGAATGGACTGAACATTCTCAAACAGAGTTGGTAGGGTCTGAAATGACACTGGCATTCACAAATGCATAAGATATGAATAATGAAACATTGATGCAGTGGAAGTGATGATAAAGCCGACAAATAAGTACAGTCTGTTGTATCACAGTAGGTAGGGGAATCAGGCTGTCTAGGTGGGGAAAGACATCCTTATCTACCAAGAACTGGTATACAGTGTGAAACAGAGAATTGCTCTGCATAGAATTCTATCCCTTTCAAAATGTTGTTGTGCCACACTTCAAAGGTCATTGAATGTGATTGTACCCTTCTGTGGTACAACAGCATTATGGAACCTCTAGAGACTGCATACAACAGTTTCATTCTGAAAGCAAAAGAACTGCTGTGCGCACATATCACATAACTGTAACATTGCACATTTCACATAACTGTAACATGACCTATTGTTACAGGACATTGATCCTTGCCTGTATTTATATATTTGGGCCCAGATATTCAAAAGGTTGTGCATGGTGCAACAGTATTTGCACCATGTGCAACCACTAATCACCGGTCGCGATATTCAAAAAAGGAAGAAATGCGGCTACTACCAAGTCCCGATGCGTCGAAGCGCATCAGTAATATGTCTAGGCGCCAGGGTAAGGTGGGTGTGCCCATACATACCCTGCACAGCCCGATATTCAGCCAGGATGTGCAGAGCCATGCATGCGCAACCCTACCCGCGCCAGCACAAAATTGATCCAAAAAAGGAACAACTGATGGCCACCACAGGTGTGCTACCGCATTGCAGGGCGCAACACGGCAGCTGCCATCTGTGGGTGGCCACCTGAGTTCCGGCTGCATCTGACGGTGCCCCCCCATGCCCGATCGCGGGCATTTGTAATAAAAAAATGAATTCCCCAATATCCCTGGTGGTCCAGTGGACCGCTATCTGCCTGATCACGGGCATCTGTACAAATAAATGTAGAATTCGTCCTATATCCCTGGTGGTCCAGTGGACTGCTATCTGCCCGATCGTAGGCGGACTACACATACCAATCTGGAATGTGTAGTGCGGTATGGGCTGCATGCCCATTGGCTCACGCTGTGGACCAATGGGAGTACAGCCCTACCGACGGTGTCAGTCAGTGGGCGGCAGGGCGGCAGGTGGGTGGGGTGCTGCCGCCCACCGGCTGACCGGGGAAGCGGGCAGTGGGGCTCAGTGGGCGGGTGGGGAGGGGGTACCACTAGACCACCAGGGATATTGGACATGTTTTTTACAAATGCCCGCGATCGGGCAGATAGTGGTCCACTGACCACCAGAGATATAGGACGAATTTACATTTATTTATACAGATGCCCACAATCGGGCTGTGAAGCACATTGCTGGCTGCACGGGGCATCGGTCCCCGACGGCTGCTGCCTGGCAGGGCGCCAGGTGCAAGTCGTCGGGGATCGGCGCACCTGCATGCAAATGGGGCCATAATGACATGCAAATGGCCCCATGTGCGCCTTGCATACATTATGGCCCCATTTGCATGTTAACTTTTGAATATCGCAGTTGCTGTGCATGGTGCAATGGACCTTGTGCTAGCGCATCCCCATGCTCCACTCTGGCCACTTGCGCTGGCGCAGCGCCACTGCGCCATGCACACTGCGGGTGGCCAGGGTGCGATATTCAAAGCTGCTGAGCCATGGCACAGCTCCGTTGAATATTGCCCAGTTCACACCCCTGCGCAGCCAAGTTGAGCTGCGTCCAAGCTTGCACCACAGCCTGGCACAGTTTGAATATCTGGGCCCTTGTGTATTGCCCACCTTGTTTGTTGTATCTTTCACTGTGTGCTTGTATTATTATCTGTCCACCTCTGTATGTTGCCTGACTGTACTGGATTCCGTATTTGCTTATGTATGATTTACTGCTGTTCTTCACTGTATTTTACCATTGATTGTGCCAGTCTCTGGTCCAAGCCATGCCTGAAAAAGGTCTTTGGACCAGTGCACCAACCCTGTTAACAAATGAATGAAAAAATACCATACACTATAAATATATAGGGTGAACAATTTTATTCACAAACAGTGCATTATGCCACCTCGTGATTCTGATTGCCATGGATCTCTCGAGTCAGTGCGGATACACAAACTCCAGTGGACATCTTGGACATGGCACACTTCTCTGCTGTGAGCTCCATCTTCAAGGAGAACTTCATCACAGGAACTGAGTTAGGAACTGGCTGGGGGATAGGAAGTGGGGGTGGAGGTTAATGATATCTAGTCCAAGGAAAGGGAGGTAACCAGTGGGATATCTCAGTGAGCAGTCCTGGGGCCAGTCCTTTTCAATGTCTTCATTAGTGCCATTGCAGAAGACCTGGAAGGAAAGGGCTCTTAGCATGTGACACCAAGATTTGCAATAGGGTAGACACTCCAGATGGGGTATAGAAAATGATGGGGTACATAGAAAAGCTGGGAAAATGGTCCAAAGTGTGGCAACTGAGATTCAACATGAAGAAGTGCAAAGTCGTGCACCTGGAGTACAGAAACCCTACAGAGAGCTGGCAGTCACTAGGGAAGGATACTTGGGGATTATCATCTTGGATGACCTAACAGTGGTCAAACAATGCACAAAGGCTATTGGAAGAATCACTGGCATGATGGGGTGCACTGAGGGGTATCACAAGCAGAAGAAGGGAGGTGGTGATACCACTGTACAGAATGCTGGTGAGGTCTCATCTGGAATACCTTGTTTAATTCTGTAGCCACATCTTTGTAAAGGTGTAGACAGGGTGAATGTGGTTCAAAGAAGGGCAACTAAGATGGTACAGGCTTTGCACCACAAGACATATGAGGATACATTGAGGGACCTCAATATGTATTTGCTGGAGGAGTGAAGACAAAGTGAAGATATGATAGAGACCTTCAAGTATCTTAAAGGCATAAATAAGGTGCAAGTGGGTGACATATTTCAGTATAGAATACTTACAATAATAAGGGGGCACAATATAAGACTGGAGGGGGGAGAAGAATAAAGGAAATATGAGGAAGTTATTCTTCCTCACTGACAGGATGTTGGATGCAGGGAATGGCCTGCCCCAAGAGGTGGTGGGAGCAAGCACAATAGAAGGATTCAAGCATGCTTGGGACAGACATAAAGGAACCTTAGAAGTGGGACGGAGATGCTAAACTGATGCTCAAATGGGGTCACCAGCCGATGTTACAGGTAAGGAAAAATGGAAGACTAGATGGGCCTAGTGGTTCTTATCTGCTATCAGTTTTCTATGTTTCTATGTTTACAACTTTCTCACATGAGTTCCATGCTCTCCATAAGTGGTGTGAATGGCTTTAAGCTGCCGTGTTGGTTCTGGCCAGAGTTTGTTTTTATGAAGGCATGGCTCTGTTTAAATCTGGTGGGATTTAAAGACGTTCAGTTTTGTTTGGTGAGACAATAGACAAGGGAGCACAAAATGCAGAGGTCAATCTTAACTGGTGTACATATTTGTAGTATGTTAACAATACAGCTAATTAAATTACATAAAATGAAGTAGGTTACGACAGCAAATTAACAAATTAATTATTAGAAAACAAGTGTGGTCTTTCTGACATGGGAACATAGAAACATAGAAACATAGACTTTGATGGCAGATAAGGACCGCTTGGCCCACCTAGTCTGCCCATCTCCCTACCTACAGGATAAGCCGCAGATCCTAGTTAACCAACAGCCTATTTGTTCCTACCCCCCACAAGAATTGCCTTATGTCTGTCCCATGTATTCTTGAATTCTCCCTTAGTTTTAGACCCCACAACCTCCTCAGGATGACTGTTCCATGCATCCACTACCCTCTCTGTGAAAAATACTTCCTCACATTGCCCCTGAACCGCCCCCCCATCTTTAAATTGTGTCCCCTTGTTCTTGCATGTCTCTTTTTCAGAAAGATGCTACTCTTTTGGACTTTGTTGATTCCACTGAGGTACTTAAACATTTCTATCATGTCCCCACTCTCCCTGCTTTCCTCAACAGTATACCTATTAAGCTCTTTTAGTCTGTCCTCGTATGGCTTCTCTTTCAGACCCTCCACCATTCTAGTTGCCCTCCTCTGGACTGCCTCTATCCTGTCTATGTCCTTGCGGAAATCGGGTCTCCAAAACTGGACACAGTACTCCAGATGGGGTCTCACCAACTGTCTGTACAGAGGGATAACAACTTCCTGTTTTCTGCTGGTGATGCCTCTCCCAATGCATCCCGTATACCCCAGCTCTCCCTACCGCCTTCTCACATTGCTTGCTAACCTTAAGGTCATCTGATATGCTTACCCCAGGTCCCTTTCCTTTTTGTTTTGTTACTACCTCCCCATTGTGTAATCTTCCCTGGGTTTTGTTTAGCAGGTGAATTATTTTGCACTTCTTGCATTGAATCCTAGCTGCCATACTTCTGACCATTCCTCCAACTTTGCCAAGTCCCTTCTCATCCTTTCCACGCCTCCTTGTGTATCAAACCTGTTGCAGATCTTTGTGTCATCTGCAAAGAGGCATACTTTTCCTTCCAGTCCCTCTGCAATGTCAATTATAAAGACATTAAAAAGGACTGGACCCAGTACTGAACCGTGCGGTACCCCACTAGTAACCCCTCTTTCTTCAGAGTGGACTTCATTTACAATTAGCTTCTGTGCCCTGTTGTCCAGCCAATGTTTTACCCAGGCTACCACCCTGGGATCTACTCCCAGGCTGGTTAATTTGACTAGTAACCTTTTGTGTGGGACTGTGTCAAATGCCTTGCTAAAGTCTAGGTAGGCCATGTCCACAGGTCCTCCCTGGTCTACTACTTTGGTCACTCAGTCAAAGAAATCAATTAGATTCATCTGACATGACCTCCCCACTGTGAACCCATGCTGCCTTGGGTCCTGTGCACCACTGGCCTCTAGGTACTCAACAATTCTTTCCTTCAGAAGTAATTCCATCAGTTTCCCTACCACAGAGGTCAAACTGACAGGTCTGTTGTTTCCTGCCTCTGTCTTGGTCCCACTTTTGTGAAGGGGAATCACATCCACCTTCCTCCTGTCCTCGGGTACCACACCATCCTCCCATGATTTGTTAAAAAGGGTAGTCAGTGGTTTCACTAGTTCTCCCTTAATTCTTTTAGAATTCTGGGGTGAATTCCATCAGGCCCCATTGCTTTGTCCACCTTCAGTTTTAGGAGATCTTTCAGAATCCTTTCTTCTGTGAAAGGACTGGGATCGACCCCCCTATCCAAAGTGTTTCTGTTAATTGGATTAGGCACCTCTTCTTCCTCTTTTGTGAATACTGAGCAGAAATATTCATTCAGTATCCTTGCTTTTTCACTATCCATTCTGCCCACCCACCGTTCATTCTATTCATCCTCACTATCCCTCCCTTTGTCTTTCTACGCTCTCTGATGTACCTATAAAAGGTTTTATCCCACTTCTTAACTGAGTTGGCTATCCTTTCCTCAGTTTGGCCCTTTGCTATTCTGACTTCCCTCCCTGCTTCCTTCTGCCTTAACTGGTGCAGCTCTCTGTCCTGCTCCTT
This sequence comes from Neoceratodus forsteri, assembly GCA_016271365.2. Classification (NCBI taxonomy): domain Eukaryota; kingdom Metazoa; phylum Chordata; order Ceratodontiformes; family Ceratodontidae; genus Neoceratodus; species Neoceratodus forsteri. The sequence continues at coordinate 249,220,815 of CM057450.1, read as the reverse complement.
CTGTGTTTCCTTATAATTCCTGAATGCTATCTTTTTCTCCCTGACTTTCCCCGACACCTCTTTTGATAACCATAGTGGCTTTTTCTTTCATTTTGATTTGTTTATTTGCTTCACACAAAGGCTTGTTGCCTCTGTGATGGCAGTTTTGATGATTCCCCATTGTTGCTCCACCCCTCCTTCTAGCCTGTTTGCTAGTGCTTTTCTGAGGCACTCTCCCATCTTGCCAAAGTCAGCCCTCCTGAAGTCCAGTACCCTCACTTTTGTATGGCTTGACTCTGTAGCTGAGTTTAACGTGAACCACACTGTTTGATGGTCACTTGTTCCCAGATGGCAACCCACTTCTAGATCTGAGATCCTCTCACTGTCCCCATTTGAGAGTATGAGGTCTAAGATTGCTCCTTCATGGGTGGGTTCCAAAAGTAGCTGTCCGAGGCATGCCACCTGTAGGGTATCGAGAATGGCCATGCTCTTGGATGTGGCTGCAGCAAATGTTCTCCAGTTAACATCTGGCTTATTCAGGTCTCCCATCCACAGTATCTCCCCTTTCTCTGCCATCCTAAGAATGTCTTCTATCATATCCTTGTCCATTCCCTCCCCCTGACCTGGGGATCTGTATACAACCCCTGTGCGGATTATGGTGCCACTTCCAGTCTCTGAGATGACCCACAGTGCCTCCTCTCCTCCCTGTTTACTCTTTTGATCAGTTGATTTTATCCCTTCCTTTTCATAGAGAGCTACTCTTCCCCCTCTTCTCCCCTCCCTGTCTCTCTTGTAGGTTACGTAGCTTGGTATGTTAACATCCCAGTCATGGTTCTCTGTGTACCATGTTTCTGTGACTGCTACGATATCCAGGCATCCCTCTTCCAACAAGGCCACCAGTTCAGGGAGCTTGTTGCCCAGGCTATGGGCATTGGTATTCATTATCATCCATTTCTGATGGCCTTACTCCTTTTTGGCCCATCCCTGTCCTTCTTACCTTTGTCACTTTCTCCATTTACCCCTGCCCTTCTACCTATCGACATCTCTATGTTGGTGTTTACTGCACTTACTACCGTGACTTTTTTGGGAGGGCTAGGATTTCCCAGCTCCTTTCCAGTGCCTCCCCCCTTGGCTAGTTTAAGTACTTGCCAATGATGCATTTAAACCTATCACCTAGGATCCTGGTTCCCCTCCTGGACATATGCAGCCCATCATGCCAGTATAGGCTTGCATCAAACCAGGTGGACCCCCAGTCCCCAATGAAGCCAAATCCCTGGAATATTAATCTATGCATTTAGTGTGTGCTTTCCAAATGTATTTAAAGACACAGTACAGTTTTTTTAAGCAGATAACAGGCAATGAGAGTTGTAGACCAGCAAGTGTTAATAATATTTAAAAACAAAAGTTTCAGTAGGAATTTGACATGCTGGTTAACTTGAAACATGTTTTCGCATAATTTTAAAAGATCAAGCTGTAAGTCCGTCACATTTCTTCCACTGCACTAGGTGAAAAATGATTTACTTAAGCTTATTACAAGTGTCTTAAATAATGGATTGGAGGAGTAAACATTCAGTTTATGAAGGCATGGCTCTGTTTAAAACTGGTGGGATTCAAATACATGTTCAGTTTTGTTTGGTAAGACAATGACGTGGAACCTTTGCAAAAGAGCCTCGGCTCAAATAAATACAATAAAATAAATAAACAATAGACAATAGAGTGCAAAATGCACAGGTCAATCTGAACTGATGTACATATTTTATAGTATGTTATAAAATGGGTAAGAAAAATCCTGTATTTTGATTGGTTGCTAGCTGTGTATTAGAAGTGTTTAAGGTATGGCTAGAAACAAGTTCAGGTAACCACAGCCGCATTGAAAAAAATGTATAAGTAGCCAAATAGAATGTTCAGTTTTGAATTTAATATTTTATTGGTTTTAAGCAATACAATTACAGTATTTCATATCTATTAAAAGGGTAGATACATACAATGGCCAGAAAATCATGAAAACAAAGAAAAACAAAAGGTATCAAGCAATAATGCTGGTTGTACTAAAACAGATCATAACAGTTCAAAGAAATAAGACTGTGAAACAAAGCTACAACAATGTGGAGCAGCAAAACAATGTACTCCTGTAAACAAAGCAGATAAGATGATATGCTTTCAAGATGCCAACTCCAGGAATGGGGATCATTTTTCAAGGAAGTTAGCCATCTGGTAAAGCAACAGATAACAGATTCTCTCATTCTGTGATAAAACTGTCATATTATTGTACCACTCGGTCAGAGAAGGTGTAGCTTGTACTTTCCAATTAGAAAGCAACAGTCTCTTAATGGCCAAAGAAGCAGACAGCATAGTTAATCTAACTTTTAGAGTGAGGTCTTAGTTGGGATGAAAGCCCCAATATAAAAGTCAGTAGAAAGAACAAGATTCTTGACCCGGTGACATTCTCACAAATCCCATGTACTTGCTCCCATAATTTAGACACTTGAGGACAACCCCAAAATATGTGCAGAAGGTCAGCATGCAGCTCACTGCACTTCCAGCAGTTACCACCTGGGCAGTACCCTATCTTTTCCAGCCTACATGGGGAGTAATAATACTGGTGTAGAATTTTAAACTGCATAGTCCTACCATGAACCTCCTTGCAAGCATGGTAGACATTCTTCCAAGCAGATGCCCAGTCTGCTGCAGAAATACTCTGACCCAGGGCAGTTTCCCATTTAGATTTCGAAGCCTCACTCACTAAATGGTTGTCAGAACAATCACACCACAATCTGTACAGTTTAGACACTCCCCCTTTGGAGCTAACAGCTCTACAGCTTAGGTCCAAGTCCTTCCCCCCACTAGGTAATTCCAAACTGGGGCCCAGTATTGCATCCACTAAGGCTTTTCTAATCTGCAGAAAGGAAATTAAATTTAGGAAGTTTGAATTCTTTTCTAAGCTCCTCAAAAGACTTTAGAATATGGGTATCTGGAGCAATCAAGTCCCCCACATAGGACATACCCAGTCTATGCCACTCAGTGTTTGTAGGGTGTCTGCTGCCCATTTGTATATTAGGGTTAAGCCAGATACTCTCCGAATGAGGTGGGAGACTGGCAAAGGAGAATTTAGCTTGGAGCAACTTAATAGTTTTGAGAGAACTGAGAATACAAGGATTCATCCTGTCTGTGACTGTCTTTGTCCTGAATAAGAGATCAGAAGGCTTATCAGGCCTGCATAGCTGGTGCTCCACCTCAAACAATAAAGGTGAGTTAGAGGATGGGGGTGAAAGAAAATATACAGATTGTTTAAAAAGAAAAGCCAGTTGATACATTTCCCACCAAGGGAGTCCAAAGCCACACTGGGTCCAGTGAGTCCTGAGTTTTGATAAAGACAGTCTATGTGCCTTGGAGCCCCATAGGAAACTTCTAACCAAACTCATGATTTTCCTAAATTTAGAACTGACAAACAGCAAAGTGATATTTTGGAAGAGGTAAAAAAGTCTTGGAGCCACCATTTTCTTAACAGAATTCCGTTTATCCAGATCACCACTTATTTCTTTCAGAAGAGGATCCAAATTAATGTCCACAACAGTGTGAATATTGCTTGAGCTCTTTAGACCCAGATAGAGAATTGAGTCCTTCTGCCAGCACTCTTTCTCCAATAGATTGTCACCTGCACATACCCCCCCCAGTCAAATACCTATATGACCTGAGGGTTTTTTTCAGTTAATTGATAGGCCTGACATACTATAGAACTGTTGACGCACAGTTTTAAGCACCCTGAGTGAGCTACTGAAATTAGATAATGTGAATAGTAAATCATATGCATATGCAAATGTCTTGTTCATTACCGTTCCTGTTTTAAAACAATGAATATCGGTGAGTGTCTGAATATACTTAATAAGTGGTTCTAATGCCAGAATGAACAAATATGAAGAGAGTTGGCAGCTTTGTCTTGTCCCTTCTTAATATTCTAAATGAAGGAGAAACTTTCCGTTTGTTATTACCTCAGCAAAAGGTGCACTGTAGAGAGTTCTAATCCACCGAATGAATCCCTTTCCCACATTATATTTCTCAAGTACCTTAAATAGGTAGTCACACTTGAGGGTGTCATAGGCTTTGAAAAAATTTACAGATAGGACTGTTAGAGGATTTTTGGCCATCTGAGCTGAGTATATCACATTGAAAAGACACCTAACTTTCCCCATCCCTGACCTACCTGGAACAAACTCCACCTGTTCCCTACCTACCATTTTATTTACTAAGTTATGAATTCTAAGGGAAGGGGCCTTTGCCAGAATCTTGTAATCTTCATTCAGCAATGATATTGGTCTGTAACTCTCACAGGTTAAGGTGTATTTCTCTTTTTGAAGAATCAGGGTGATGTAGGCCCTCCTAAATGAATCAGGTAAGGTTTTTTCCTGAAAAACTTCTGCAAACACTTTATAAGGATATTGTGGAACTTAAGGACCCATAGCCTTGTGTAGTTATTCAGGGATGCCATCCGGTCCTGGAACCTTGCTATTGGGTGAGTCTCTAATAACCAGAGCTATTTCTTCAGCTGTCAGAGGTTTATCTAGGGCATTACTATACACTTCTTTTAAGTATGGCAGGCTAGAGACACCCAAGAATTCATGTAACAAGTTAGTCTCTGCTGTGGCTGTGCTGGGGTATAGCTCTTCATAGAACTACATGAATACCTTGTCAATGTCCTTATTTGCTACATGAATGCCACCCTGCCTGTCCCTGATTGCCACAACCAAGTTTTGGTTGGACCTCTTTTTAAGTCTATAGGTTAGTAGTTTGCCTGATTTCTCATCTGACTTCCAACATTTCTGTTTTGTAACTGCAAGAGGAAATTCAGCCTTTGCAGCTAATATCTTATTAATGTCAAACTTGAGTGCTGTAATTTCTTGAAGCCTAACCTGAGTCCTGCTTTTCCCTTGTTTAAACTCAATTTCTAACTCCTTGAGCTTCTTCACTTTTACTGCTACAGTAGCTCTTTAAGTGCAGTCTTTTTCTTAATTGTTGCAAATTCAATTATTCCCCCTCTGAGATAAGCCTTAAAGGCATCCCATAAAATTGCATATGACATTTGACCATTATCATTTACCTCAAAATAATCTGATACTGCACCCTCTAGAAACTCCTTGAAGTTTTTGTCTTGTGGGAGAGAAGTGTTAAACTTCCAACTTCTATCAGTGCTGAAATCCCTGTCAATGGCAAGGTGTACTGTAACCATACCGTGATCAAAGATTAAGTTGCTTTTGATGTCTGCTGAGATCAGGGCAAAACTTAATCCTTTTGAGACCAGTATGTAGTCTAGTCTACTGTAAGAAAGGTATCTGTTAGAATAGTAGGAATAATCCCTCTTATCTCGGTAAAGTGTTCACCACATATCCACCAGACTGAGGTCCACTTTTAGGTTAACAAAGGCACTTGTGGGACTCGGTATCTGGTGCTGGCTACACACATTAGATCTGTCAAGAAATGGGTCGAGTACCTCATTAAAATCCTCCCCCCCATATGATTTCAGAATTAGAATATGAGCTTAACTGAATGGCAATCTTAACAAGTTGGTATCTTTCCATTTGGACTGCATTTTGTGATTGTCAACTGCTGAATTCTACTCTACTCTGCTCTGCTCGGGCAGGCCAAGCCAGGTAGGTCAGGGAGCCGGCCTGAAGGTGTGCGTCTGCTTAGGTCTTCTGCCATGCCTGCCGGAGGGCTGGTTTGAGTAGAGTGCTGTGCTTACAGATTAGTTATTTTCTGGTAGCTGTATCTCACAGGCAGGGTTCCTACGCTTGGAATTCCACCCTTATTGGACTGTTTATCGTCAGATAATCCTCCAGCCACTTCAGAAATAAGGTCAGACTTTCATTTTTTTAGACAGTGAGAGTGTCTTTTCTTGTACTCCTCGGCAGTGAGAGGGCCCATGTTTCCTTACATTACTGATTTAATTACTGTTTTCTTTGCATGCCCAGTGTGAGGCGACTATTGGATTCTGACTCTGGGCAGTGAGAGTGCCCTGATTTTCTGTACTCCCAGGCTGTGAGAGGGCCTGGGAGTCTGAACACCTTCAGTTTTTACTTTTTTGAACTCCTGCATACCCAGTGAGAGGGGCTGCTGGAGAGTTATCTTTTTGTGCCTTTTCTTTTATGATTCTGCTTGGTTTACATTTATTTTATTTTTAATTTACAGTTTTTAAAGTGGCAGCCTTTTATTGGGCTTTCATCCTGACTTTTGTATCTTAAACTGACTGCACTCATTTGTGAACTAAGTGTTGGACTGAACTATCTGTGCAGTCCTAGAAGGGGTTTGTTTTTAAACTGTGTTTTATTAACAAGTGTTGGGTGGGTGTGGTTATTTTATTTTATTGTATGTGGTTGGGCTTTGAGGGTATTTATTTGATTGTTCAGTTTTTGGGTTACCTGAATACGTGGGATGCTTACCTCCACCATTGTGAGCTATTCACCCTGTGCTTTTTGGACCCTCCACCCTTTTTTCCCTCTGTTTCTCCAGTTTACAACTTACCAGCGCTCTAGGGCACTGGATATTGTGTGTAGGAGATGGAGGGGGGTGCAAACAGAGGAGGGTGAATAAGGGGGCCATTGAATTTGGGTAGTAAGATCCAGGAGATGCCCTGAGGCAAAATGGATTCCAGAGCGTGGTTTCCCTATGTTTGGTTTCCATACCTAAGGGCACTACCGATTGTGGTGGGCAGGTGGTTTGGGCTGCCTGAGAGGTTTGTCCAACTCGGGTGGTGTTATGCAATGCCAGGTTCATTAGAAACAGTGGACCTGATATGCATTACCTAGACCTGGCTGGATGAGAATTCTGGCCCCATTTTGGAGGCTTTAACTCCAACTGGGTACTCGGTGATACACCTCCCGCAACTGGACGTCGGGGAGGGGGGAGGTTGCAGTCTGTTTCAAGACTGAACTTAACCTCAGGGATGTACTAGTTGAGGAGATGGAGTCATTGGAGTGTACCGTAGTAGCAGGTGTAGGTTATCGGATTGCCCTCATCTACCGTTCACCTGGTGATGAGAAGCGATTCCTTCAGGAAGTGGCAGACTTCATCATTGATATGACATTTGAGTGACCCAGACTGATGGTTCTGGGTGACTTCAATGCCTGGATCAACAACGAACTCTCACAATTTGGACAGCACTTCCTCCAGTTGATGACATCTCTTGGTCTCACACAGGTGGTTACCACTGCTACTTATAAACACAGACACTCTCTTGACTTAGTCGTCCTCCTAGAGATCAAAGCCTCTGACTTGGTGGTGGAACCAGTTGGGTGGTCCAAACATTACACCGTGGGGTTTAGTTTTAGCACCCCCCTTCGTAGGCCTTCCCCTCTGGAGATGGTCCAGTACTGCCCCTTATGAGATATAAGTTCTCACAGCCTGGTGGCAGTACTTGACTTATCGTTCCTTTCAGTGGCAAGCAATGACCCAAAGACCCTCGTGATGGCTTATAATGTGGCTGTTTCGACAGCTATGGATTCTATTGCTCCAGTCTGCATTTATCCTCTCTTCCTTCACCCTTGATCCCCATGGTTTGATGGGGCTTTGAGGGAAATGCGGTGACTAGGGCAAAGTCTTGAGCATTGCTGGTGGAAATCCGCCCTTGATGCCGACCACCTCAGATTGATGGACCATTATCAAGCCTATCAATCTGCAATCACCCGTAAGAAGGCAGAGTTCCTGTCCGGGGAGATTGCGGTAGCTCAGAATCAACCAGCTCAGCAGTTCCAAACTCTGGACAGACTGTGCAGCCCAGCCTGTCTTCAGGTTTGGAAAGCTTTTTCACAAATAGAGTGTCATGATCTTGCTCGATTCTTTGCTACTAAGGTGGCTGACATCAGGGCGGTGCTCCAGCTGGCACACTCTATGGGCATTGCTTTAGATCAGCATGAGGTCACTGCTCTTCGGTTTTCCTGGAGTACCTTTAACTGCCCGGAGTTCATTAATATCATGTGGATCATCCAGTGCATGTGCCCAACATGCTGTAGTTTGGACCCTAGACCAAGTTCCCTGATTTTGGATTGTATTGACGTCATCAGTCCAGTCCTAGTGTGGATAGTTTGGTGCTCCTTGGAATACGGAGAGTTTCCTAGCTCTCTGAAAGAGGTGGTAGTGACACCATTCTTGAAGAAAGCTACTTTGGACCCATGCAAACTACAGACCAATCTCTAACCTTCCCTTTTTAGGGAAGGTGATTGAGAAAGTAGTGGCAGCACAACTGGATGACCATTTGACCATCCATGACATCTATGAGCCTCTCCAGTCCAGTTTTCAAAAGAGACATAGTACAGAGACAGTGCTGGTTTGGGTGCTCAATGATCTCCTGATGGCTAGAGATCAGAAGAGCCATTCTATTTTGGTTCTCCTGGATCTCTCATCAGTGTTTGACACTGTGGACCATGGGGTGGTGCTTGGCTGCCTGAGGTACATCTGTGGACTGTCAGGAATGGACCTCAGGTGGTTTACATCATTCCTCACAGGAAGAATTCAGAGAGTGGTGTCTGGGGTTTTCTCCTCAGACCCAGTTTTTCTGCCATGTGGGGTTCCTCAGGGCTCAGTATTGTCACCCATGTCATCTGAAGTGTATATGCGGCCCCTCTGAGACATTGTAAGAAGGTATGGGCTGAGGTTTCATTGCTATGCTGATGATACCCAGCTCTACCTTTCTTTTGCACCCGACCAGGATGGAGCCCTCTCAGTCTTTAATAGCTGTCTCAATGAAATCCAGGAGTGGATGGATTTGATCTGATTGAAGTTGAACTCTGAAAAAACTGAGATGTTGGTTGTGGACCCTGGTCACCAGACAGGGGGTTTGGGGGTTGGGTCACCTCTGGACTTGTTCTTGGGGGCTTTTCTCTCCTGACCTCTGAATGGGTGTGAAACCTGGGGGTAATCTTTGACAAAGGGCTGACCCTGCACTCGCAGGTGTCAGCTATCATCAAATCTTCCTTTTACCATCTAGGGACTATCTCCAGGATTAAACATCTGGTTCCGTCTAGTGACCTCCCTACCTTGGTCCACGCCTTTGTGTCCTAGCACTCAGATTATTGCAACTCCTTATACCAAGGGCTTCCTGGGGTGGAAATCCACTGCTTGCAGCTGGTGCAGAAGGCGTCGGCCTGGCTTCTGACAGGATCATCTCAGTCTTGTCATATTTTGCCTGTGCTGTGTGAACTGCACTGGCTGCCAGTACAGGGGCGGATCAACTTCAAAGTCAGTTTGCTGACTTTTAAAGCCCTACATTGACTGGGCCTGGACTACCTGAAAGAGTTCCTAGTCCCTTACTGCCCTGGATGATCACTCTGCTCAGCTGGTGAGGGGTTGCTAGAGCTTCCAAAGGTGTGTCTGAAATCATCTGGGGCCAGAGCATTTATGTTCATGGCCCCTACCCTCTGGAATTCTCTACCCCATTGGTTATGGGAGTGCACAATGGTGGAGGTTTTTTTTTTTAATTTGACATACTTTATTAAGCATAACCCATCACAAAATCATACAAAAATACATACATTAATAACAGCATATACTGCATAATAGGCTATAAGCATATTGATGACAGGGAGAAATGAGATCTCAGAGAAAATAATAGCAACACTACCTTGAAAAACAAAATAAAAAAGCTATCCCTCCCCCTACCCCCCAGGGTGCACTTTCCTATAGCTTATTACCACAAAACTAAAAAAAGTATGAAGATAATAACAGATAAAGTAATATTTAGAAGGATGAGAGGCTCGTGAACCTACCAAGACATCCTGTCAAGACAAACAGAGGGCATATAATTTCCCCCAATTTTTATTAAAAGATGAATGGCAATGGCGTACACTCACAATTAAATATTCAAGATGGAGTGCAAATGATTTTTCATGCAACCATTCCATATAAGAAATGGTGACTTGATCCATCCAGTGTCTAAGCACTAGCTTTTTGACCGCCATTGAAATTAGAGTCATATGAAATCTTCTCTCCTTCACCAGAATTCCAGAATAGTCTCCCAGAATACATATGATGGGGAGAAGAGGCCCTGCAGTCCCAGAGTTGGGTCTAGAGCAGATTCAATTTGTTTTCACAAGGGGGATATTTTTTCACACGACCACAATATATGAAGGAGCGAGCCTTCCTCCTTGTTACACCTACAGCACGTGTTGGAGGGAAGCCTCTTCATTTGAGCCAATTTGATAGGAGTATAATACATGTTGTTTAAAATACAGTATTGCATAAGCCTGTATCGGTCCTGGGTGAGGTATGTGTATAGGCCTGTCCATACTGAATGCCAGTTAATAACTTCGTCTGGGAAAAACGCCTGCCAGATCCGAGATCCGGCAACTGGAGGAGGTTGTGGGAATATGAGAACCAATTTATATATGGTAGAAATGCCATGGAATTTGCAAGCAAGAGTCTTAATTTGCTGGAGAAAGGCTCCAATATGGGAGGGGTTGAATTCTTTCACAAACACCTTGGCTAGTAAGTGCTTAAGCTGAAAAATTTGAAAGGCAGCCCGTGACGTTAAGTCAAATTTGGTGAGGATCGCCTCAGTAGACAAAATAGCATCCTGTGAGTAAAAGTCAGTCACAGTGAGCTCGGGAGGGAGAGATAACCAACACCGAGATATAAGAACTCCACCTATTTTGAGATTCAAGTTGGCAAAAATTGGCTGAGAGAAATCAGAGCTTGGGGCTACCTTATAAAAACTGAACATTTGGGAGAGAACTCTTACTGAAATACCAATCAGGAGAGACTGCAGAGCTTTTGGTAAATTTTTAAATGGCGTATAAAAAAGTGAGGAAGGAGCTAACTTATGTGCAGTAAGAATATCCGACTCAATATGCAACCAGATTGGGACATACTCGTGATGAGTAAAGAGTTCCGGTAAAGAAAACCACTTCCCACACTTATAGAGGTGACAAGCCCAGTAATAAAATAAAAAGTTAGGGAGACACAAGCCTCCCAACTCTTTAGGTAGAGAGAGCTTAAGATAAGATCTTCTAATAGCTTTATCCTGCCAGATAAAGGAATTAACATCAGAATGGATGCGCTGAAAAAAAGACAAGAGTAACCAAACATCCAGCATGTTTAGTGGATAAAACAGTCTGGGTAGGACATTCATTTTGATGGTGTTAATTCTGCCCCATAACGAAAGAGGAAGCTTTTTCCATCTTGATAAGTCCTGCTGAATATTAAACCACAAATCCTCCAGATTAAGTTTGCGGAGTTAAGATAAGTCCGAGGTAATATGAATACCTAGATACTTAATGGACCTGGGGGTCCATTTCATACTAAACTCACTGAAAGCTGAGCTATATGTTAGACAATTAAGGGGGAAGATTTCAGTTTTGTTAATATTGAGTTTGTAGTTCGAGAATTTCCCAAAAGCATCAATAATATGCAATGCTTCTGTTAAAGAAGAGATCAGATCTGAAAGATGAAGCAATATGTCATCCACATAAACTGAAAGCACAGGGACCCTATCGCCTATTGGAATACCAGTAATTAAAGGGGAAGATTTCAGCAGCCTAATCAGGGATTCGAGATATATGTTAAAGAGAAAAGGAGAAAGCGGACAACCTTGCCGCGTACCCGAAAAGAGAGGGAAAACCTCGGAAAGTACACCATTGCAGTGTATTCTAGCCTGAAAGGAGGAATATAAAGCCTGGATCCATTTAATAACATTATTAGGGAAACTCATTGTCTGTAATGTAGCCCACAAGAAATTCCAATCCACCCTGTCAAATGCTTTTTCTGCATCAAGGGATATCAAGGCCATGGGGGAAGGGGAAGTTTTGGCCACCTGAACCAGATATGACAATTTATGAAGGTGACCAGCAGGGGTTCTACCTAACACAAATCCAATTTGCTCTGGGCTGAGAAGCTGAGTCCAGGCTTGTTCGATTCTACTAGCAAGTATCTTGGCTAAAATTTTAATATCACAATTTAACAGAAAGATAGGATGATAACTCGTAGGAGACTGGGGTGGCTTGTCTGATTTAAGGAGAAGGATAATAGAGGCTTCCAACAGGGATGGATCTTGAGTTTGCCCTGAAAGCATATATTGATACAGATGCAACAGGCAGGGAGCGTGATCTTTGGTGAAAACTTTATAGAAGTTAGAAGGGAAACCATCTGGACCAGGAGCTTTGTCCAACGCGAGATTATGACTAGCCTATAGCACCTCTTGAAGGGATATGGGAGCAGATAAAAGGGATTGCTGTGTGAGAAAGAGTAGGTAAGGATGAGGCAGAGAGATAATCTAATAATTCAGCTTGCGATGGAGATGCGGGACGCTGACTATAGAGAGAGGAATAGAACTGTCTAAAAACAGCAGTTATGTCTCTTGAATGTGTTTTGATAATTCCATCAGGATCGTTAATGGAGGAAATGAATCTTGACGCCTCCAATTTCCTCAGGCGCAAGGCTAGGAGATGACTCGCCTTCTCACCTTGCTCTATATATTTTGCGTTAGTTCTTAGTATGAGAAATTCTGCTTTTTCCTGTACTAGACGAGAATACTGATTCCTTAAATTCAGTAATGATTTTAACAAATCGGGAGAAGAAGAAGAGGTGAGAGATTGCTCAAGTGTACGGATCTGATCCAGAAGTGAGATGATGGTGGCCTCTCTCTCTTCTTCCGTTTACGTGTGGAGGAGAGCCTAATAAACTCACCTCGCAGAAAGCATTTCAAGGCACACCATTCATGATCCGTTCTTGTGACAGAACCATGATTATTTGCAATAAAGATTTGGATTAAATCAGAGATCCTAGTAATAACATACTCTTCCTTTAAGAGCTGTGTATTTAAACACCATACTGAGTCCCTTTGGAGGTTTTGGTTTAGCATGACAGTGACCCAGGCCACAGCGTGGTCCGATATAACAATCGGTTCTATGGCAGAGTCATTAAGACCATGTATAAGAGAACGGCTGAGTAAAATATAGTCCAGCCAGGACCAGGTGGAGTGCACCATAGAGTGAAATGAGAAGGCGCGGGTCTTGGGATTTAGCAGGCGCCAAGGGTCGCACAGTCCAGCGGAATCAAGAAATTCAGTGAAAGTCCTCTGGACATTGGAGGGGGACTTGGGCAAGGAATTAGATCTATCTAAGTCCTGCGTGGTTGGTAGATTCCACCCCCCCCAAGAATTAAGGGAAGTGCAGAAAACTTTTGTAATTCGTTCAGTAAATCCTGAAAGAATTCAGAATTTCCCCCCACAGGCCCATACACACTCCCAAGGACTAAATTAGTGCAATCCAATAATCCTTGAACTAATACATATTTCCCTTGAGGATCAGCAACAGTTATTTTGGGTTGAAAGACGATCGACTTGAGAATTAGGATGGCAGTGCCACCACTGGCGGATGAAGTACTGGAAGCGATAACTTGCCCAATCTTCAATCTGCGCAAGCCCACTGCTTCTTCAGATAGAAGATGGGTTTCTTGGATGAAGGAGATATGGGTGTGCAGTAATGATGAATGTTTTAAGATCTGGATTCTTTTGTTAAGATCACGGGCCCCTCTTACATTCCAGGTTATAAACTTTTTCAGTCCACTAGCCATTGAAGTCTGTAGCGCCCCATGCATAGCCAGTCCAATGTAGTGAGAAAGTGCACCAATAATCCCCCCCAACCAAGGCTGCATGTAAACTATAAGATTGGTGTTCCCACGGGACCCAAAAAAAAACCCTGAACATAAATCCGTCTATTAAGACAATTGTAAAGTGAGGGGAAACCCCATTGTCACAGTGGAAAGCAGCGGAACACCAAGGTTATCTAGTACTCCCCTCATAATCCCAACCCCCTTACAACTATTTACAAAAATCCCTCTACCCAACTTCGAAATCGACTGAAAAGCCTCTTTGCTCCTGAATGGTAGAGGGCCCATAAGTACTCTATTATAACTACCCTCTATACTTCTATCAGGGCATTCAAAACTGAAAATAGCAGGCTCATGCATTGGATAAACCGCTAACACTAATTTGGGCATTAGTGTGAACCGACATAACAAACCAAAAGTAATCCCCATAGTGCCATATGATGTAAAGCCAAGGATGACAGTAATTAGGGTACATCCCCCCATACTCCAGGACGTGTGGTGGGTTACTCCCAAGCCAATGTCCTCTCCCTCTCACCCCCCACAAACCTCGAACAAAAGGTACTGAAAGTAGTTTAACTCCAAACAGAGATGCCCCATATAAACATGAAAACCAAGCACCCCTCATAAACAAAGCCATATTCCTGTCAGCATGTCAAGAGAGAAGCAAAGTCAGCACCAGACACTCTAAAAGAGATAACAAAGAGAAAGAGATAGGTGTAGACCAAACGGGACTGCAGAGAGAGCTAGTTGCAAGTGTTGAGATAGAAATATGAAAGAGAACAATGACAAGGTGAAAAAGACATGAACAAAGAAAATGGTAAGGAGGACAGGAGTCCTATAGGAAAGTATCGAGAAGAGACAGACACTTTGTGCTAGAGTTAGGCATAACTATCACTCTAAATATAACAAAACCAGAAATATAGTATGTTAGAGAGGCAGCCAGAAGAGAGACAATTAGTAGTGAGCAGAGAGGGAGATAAAAGGTGGTATTTCCAGATTTGTTTGCATAAAGCAACATAGAAATATCACAAGGAGGAGTAAATGAGTAGAGCAGTTCCTTGAATATCACAGCTGTTCCAGGGAACTAGATTAGTGAATGGGCCAAGCCGCACCATGAAACAATCCCCACTGGAAACAGCTAATAGCACAAAAAAAGTCAGAGGGAAAATGGTGCCTCGGTGCAGCGTGGGTTCTTCCAGGCCTACAGGCCACTGCTCGCCTCCCTCTCAGTCTGTCACCATCTTCTCTACAGCAGGAAAAACCTCCCCACACAAAGACATCCCTTGGACCGGATACCTCAATGGTAAGCTAGCTGAAAAGACATTTAAACAGTCAGAAACAAAAATGTTCCTTGGTAACTTGAGAACAGGTCCACAGCCCTAAGATTTAAATAATGAGGGCAGCTTCTTGCACAGATCAGCCTGGGCCTGATCAGCAGAGCCAAAGGAAAGCCATACTCCATCCACCAAGACCTGCAGACGAGCTGGGTATGCCATACGAAACTTAATGCTGGCAGCTATCAGCTTGCTGACTGTTGAATGAAAGGAGGCTCTCTTCCACGTGGTTCAAGGCAGATCCTGGTAATCCTTAGTCACTTGACCTCCCAGTGTAGCTTGTAACTCTCTGACTTTCACCAAGATATGTTGCTTTTCCAAATAGTTAAGGCGAATAATCATCGGACGAGGCAGAACTCCTCTGGCTGATTGTAAAGACCTCAAAGGCCTTTCTATTAAATAAGTAGGGTTATGTGGGGAAGGGCCTACGATCTTAGAGAGAAATTTCTGCATAAACGGAATTGCAGAGGGACCCTCAGCCCCTTCTGGAAGCCCAAAGATCAGGATGTTGTTCCTCCTACTGCGCCCCTCTAGATCTTCAGTTTTAAGTTGCAATTTAGTGATTTGTTGCCTGAGCTTTGTAATCTCTGGTTCAGTCCTGTCTCTCCAGGCCTCTAAGGAGTAGATACGTGCCTCAGTGTCTGCCGTTCGAGTTCTGAGGTCCGCCATCTCAGTGCGGATGTTTTTGAGATCAGTGGCGATATCCTGAAGGGCCTCTTTAAACGGTTGCAACTCTTGCAAGAAGCGCTCTTCTGAGAGCGGTACAGAGGCTGACAGTGCACCCAGTTCCTTGGCAGAAGATTGCTGGAGAGGTTTCACTTTCTTTTCCTGTTTATTGGGCGAAACTGGGGGCGTGTGTCTGGGCAAGGCCGTCTTCATTTTGGCCTCCATCACAGCATTTTAAAACAGTAGAGACACCAGAAATACAGCCAGAAAGCTCCATTAGATAGACAGGAACAGTAATGTTGAGGTAATCCCCAGTAGCACAAACCAGAAAACACCAGATTATGATAGATTCTCAGATGAGGGAGTGGGAGCCGAGGGAAACAGCAGCTAGCAAGCCCAGACCATCACGTGATCTCAACGGTGGAGGGTTTTAAACAAGCCCTAAAGACTTTTCTGTGGTACCAGGCATGCAGTGAATGATTCATTGTCTGATGAATTATATGATAATGTTTTGATTTTAAATAATTGTTTATTAAGGTTTGATCTCTGATTTTAAATTGTAAGGTGCCTTGGTATTTGAAAGGCCCCATAAAAATAAAGTTATTATTATTTTTACTATTACTAACAAAAAGCTGACTCTGATCCCTATTGGGAGCATAAATATTGCAAATTACTATTTGTTTTGCATTGAATGTACCCTCCAAAAACTGAAAGCATCTCTCTGAGTCTGCAACATGGCTACTCTTAAAAAGAGGGACCCTGAGTCACGTGATGCCTATGTCTTGAGCGAACACAGTTAGATTGGCTCTGGCTTTTGCAGTTAATAAACTCAGCCTTTTTTTGCTTAACCTGGTTTTATTTTGCTTCCAAATATAGTGCAGTGCTGTTATCTTACTGCTTGTCAGGGAGTTTGCGGTCTTCAAGATGTCAGAGATTGAATCTGTTCAAATAGAAACAGCCAAACCTTCTCCATCTGTGCAGCAGCAAATCCTGCTGCAGCTGCCTCCTGTAAAATGCTGGCCTGTATCAGACTCCCCAGAGGAGATGGAGTCTGAAAGTCTACATGCCCGTTTAGAAATTTTTTTTGCTGTGCTTGCCTTCATCAAGCTGATGTTGGTAGAAGTGGTGGACAATGTTAAAGCCATCAAACCTTCATTGGAACAGCTGCCATTTTGGATGGGGGATGCAGAAGACAAAATATCTTCTCTAGAAGATTCTTACAACTGGGAGGAAAAGGAGATCATTGAGCTTCACCGCAAGGCTGAAAAACTAGAAGATAGGATCAAAGACCAGGAGAATCAAAATCAGGAACACAACAATTCATTCCCGTCATTTCGCTCCATGACAACTGTCTCCTGACAACTCTCTCTGGTGACAATTAGCTCCCGTGACAACCCACCCCAGACAGTTCACTCCCTGGCAGAGTTAATTAAATTACCAGCTTGCGGGAAGTTGTCGAGGAGTGAAATGAACCTGGGAACCTGTGGCGGGGACCAAGTGAGGAAAAAGGTTATAATGTCTGAGATGCCTGCCAATAACATAATAATCTGACAGGGCAGGAGGTAAGGTCCTGCCAGGACAGGATAAAATCCATTGTAGAGCATCAGTGGTACATCTGGTGTCCATTAAAGACAAAGCTCAAATGAGGGCATAAGTTCCGTGTCCATGCAGTCAGAGACCCACAGGTGGAGGGATTATTAGTGCTTGGAGGAGGCTCAAGACATAACAGGTGCATGGAGAAAAGGAAGAAGGTAAAATCACCCAGCAGTAGACTCTGGAAAACCGGAGACAGAAGCTGCAGGGAGAAATCATGTGTAATACTGCCCCAGACTGCAATGCATTCTAAACATCTGATGGTATAAGAAGAGGAGGTCATTAAGTAAATCAGGGCTGAAAGGAAATACTTAATACTTAATAAAGCATGACTCTTACCTCCTGCCAGCCAATTTTCAAGCAATCTAAACTCCTGTAACTCAGGTACTTGCTCACTGCAAACTTCCAACTTTTAATCCGAAACAGAGGAAGGACTCATCCAGTTGTTATAATTGCAGCATGAGAACAAATGTTAGTACAGGAGAGACCCACAGAAAGCAGTGACCTCAAACCCCTTTGAGCAGCTCTAGGTATAGGGAGCATAGATCCTTAAGAGCCTGTTTCATTTAGCTCCGCGACAACCTCCCGCAAACCAGTAATTTAATTAACTCTGCCAGGGAGTGAATTGTCGGGGGCATGTTGTCACAGGAGCTAATTGTCACCAGACCGAGTTGTCGGGAGCCAGTTGTCATGGAGCAAAATGAAGGGACCGAATTAACATGGACCCATTGAATTCAGAGGAACAACCTGGTCTTCGTGGGTATCCCAGAAAAGGGTTCGGATATGCTTAAGTTTATTCAAGACCTTTTGTTGGATGTTGCTGGTCCCTCCCCCTTGACGACCAATATTATGTGGAGTGGGACAATAGATCACTCAAGCTGGTGCTCCCCCAATGGCAAGCCGCGGGCCAACATTATCCAGTGTCTAGATTTTCAGCAGAAGCTATATATTCAGAAATAAGCTATCGAGAGGGCTCTCTATTTTGGAACAATCAAAAATTGTATATCTTTAGGGACATCGCTTCATGGGTCCGGGACTAACAGATGGCATACAGGGACATCAAGCAAGCTTTGCATGCAGCTAAAGTGCAGTTCCATATGCTTTTTCCTGCCCAATTATTTGTGTACAGTCCCTCTGGAGCAACAGAATTCCAATCAGCTTCTGCTGCTTAGCAAGGCTTGCCCCAGCTCATTCCTGGTCTTCAATTGCCTGCTGTACAGTGAGCAGTTTAGGGGATGGTTCTTGGAGTTAAATTTGGAGGTAATATGAGCCCCCTGGTTCTTCAACATCTGAGCTTTATCCTTTCTCCTTGTGTCTTCCCTGCAGTATGTACTGTATCTTTGTTTATTTGTAAAGGACTTGCCTCACAGCTGCCACTCGTCAATTATTGTCACTGCCAGGGCATTTGTGAACTGTTTTGTAGCATGCTAAGATGATGGCGCAACATACCTGAATGTCTTTGCAAACATAATGCTATTGGACATTTTTGGTCAGGCAGTAGTGCCTATTTGCTTTAAGTTACTTTAATGGCTGATGGTGACGTATTTTGTCAGCGATGCTGCAGAGCCCTTCATGGACTGACTATTGACTTGGACTGGCCCAGCTTGTGGTTTGTTTGTTGTTAATATATTAGCCTGTTTTCATTAGAACTGTACAATTTACATATCATGTTATTTTACTCCTTCATAGGATATCTTTTCTTTGATGTTGTTTCAGATTTCCACTTAATTTAGGTTTTATTCTATAGTGATTATTTTGTCCAGTTTGTTTGTGGTCTTACTGACTTATTACATACTCTTGAAAAGCTAATACTGTCCTATAGGTTACTTGAACTATTGTCAGAAAGTATAAGAACATGGATTGAAATGATTAATGAGATTGCCAAATTAAGAATAAGGGATATCCATATCCACATCCAAAAGGATGTGGAATTAGTAAAACAATGTAAAATAAGCTTAAGGTTGGCATCAAACACTGAGAGACAATTTGGTTTACATCAATGTCTGAGGAAAATAAGCAACCCAAGCAATAGAAGACCTTATGCCAAATTCAGATTTGGGTATATAGACAGCAATAGTTTAAAACAGAAAATGGGGATGGTATCTAACAAAATGTGTGCTTGTGGTTTAGATGAAGATACACCTAAACATTTATTATTACTGTGCCCCCAGTATAAAGTACAGAGAAATTATTTACTGGGGGATTTATTAGTGAAACTTGATATGGAATCAAACTACCAATATAATTATTTACTTAAGACAAATCATATTGGCAATATGAACAGGGTTGCAAAACTTTGCAGGCTTATTGAAATATATAAGTTACAGCTGGAGAAAATTTGACATTGAAGAGAAACTAATCACCCTTGATTATAAAGCTGCAACGTGTGAAGATATAAATTGTTTTATATATGGTATTTATGTATCTATTTTAAATATGTATTTGTATACAGTGATATGGTTGGATGTTCTTATTCTTTTTATTTTTGTAACAACAAAAATGTTTTGTCAATCAATAAACTTACTACCTACTGACTTATTGTCCTGTTTTTAAACCTTGATTTCCCTTCTTTTTCTTTCTTGTTTTCTTTTTCTTGGTACTTTCTCCCCCACATTTCTTTTCTTTTCTTTTCCTTCCTGTAATCCAAGGCATTTTGATCTAGCCGATGTCCAAGTCCAGTGGGATCCTGGATAAATGCCTCACAGACCAGAATACCACAGGGGTGCTCAGGCATAGAGATGCGTGAGATCCGCAAATTTTGCTCAGTGAAATATTTTGCAAAATTCACACATTTTACGAAGTATTTTGCAGGTGCAAAATGTGACATTTCACCCACGATTTGCAAAATTTCACCCATGAAATGTGTAATATTGCCCATGATCGTTGGAATTTTGCTACTTGCTGGTAAAATTCAACATTTTGTGGGTGAAATTTCACATTTAGCACCCACAAAATATTTTGGCAAATATGCAAATTTTGCAAAATATTCCAAGTGGCAAAAATCCTGATTTTGCCAGAACTTTGCCGGCAAAATTAAACTTTGCTGCATCTCTACTCGGGTACCCACTTTGGCTTGTGCCAAGCCAGTTCCTTGTTCTTTCATGGGGAGTGAACTGTGTACTCTGAATGTGGCAGTTTTTCTGCCAATGGTCATCCATTTAGGTATCTTTCTGGGACTAGGTGGCCTTTTCCCCTTTTTAGGTGGGTTTCTGTATATAGTTATTCAGTTTGCAGTTGTTGTTACTTCTTTTAGCCAGGAAATTTTGTACTTGGCATTTGTGATTTCTGATTCTTTGGTATCAATGTCTTTTCTGAGAAAAGCCAGACCATTTTCTTTTTTGCTACTGCTTCTTTTGTTTCTTGGTTAGGGATTTGTTACTGTATGGTGGGGGATAATGTTGAGGACTGCTGTTGTTGTCCAGGGTACACATATATGGATTCTTTGTGTAACTTCTAATGCCTGTTTGGTGTTTCATAGAATGTTAGATGTCATTATTCAACTTGCTTAGTTCTTCTCTTAAGATTATCAACCAGAATGTTAAGGGAGCCCAAACTCCAGAAAAAGACATATGATTCTTAGGCACCTAAAGACTTTGGGAGCACAAATTGTACTTTTACAAAAAACTCATACTAGGCATGAGGATTCCCTGCTGTGGAGGTGGACGTGAGTGGGCTAGGCCTACACAGCAGGTACGAGCAAGCGTCATGCTGGGGTGGCCAACTTTTTGCTAGATCTGTAACCTTTCAGCGTATTAAAGATTGTCCAGATCCAGATGGTAGATATTTAATTTTGCATGGCACTCTGGGTGGATCCCCTGTCATATTGGGTTCTATCTATGGTCCCAATGCAGATGAACCTTCCCCCTTCTTTACTACCTTACCGACCCTCCTGAGTTCCCTGGCTGAGTTTCCTTTTATTTTAGGTGGAGATTGGAATCTGGTTCAGGACTCAAATCTGGATAGATCTCCTCCGTGAAGTCAGGGCCCCTCACCAACCCAGAGGGCTCTCTCAGAGCTCATAACCTCCCTGGAAGTGGTTGATCCCTGGAGGGTACTTAACACCTCTTAGAAACAATACACTTGTTACTCTCCCACCCATTTGTCCTCCTCATGTTTAGATTATTTCCTTGTTTCTCATTCTGTTCTGACTGGCATCTCCCTATGTGATATTGAGACCTGTGTTTTCTCAGACCATTCCCCTATTACATTGATGTTGGTGCCCCCTCCTTCCTTGAATAGGAATAAAGTCTTGTGAGTTAATAATTATTTACTGAAAGATCCTCATTTTTTAAAACATGTGAGGGACTATATTAACTCAGTTTTTGACACAATGTAGGTTCTGTAGGGGACTTCCACAATGTCTGGGCAGCTTACAAAGTCGCATGTAGAGGGGAGTTGATTTGATAGGCTTGTGTACTGAAAAAGGAATGTCAACAGGCCAGTATTCAGCTTTTCATGGAAATTAGGCAGTGGGAAAGAACTATCTCTGCTTCCTCCTTAGATGCAGACTGGCATTCATTGGTGGTGACTAGAGAGAAGTATGCTCAACTATTAGTGAAGGGGCAGAATGGGCCATTTTTAAAGCAAGAATACATTATGTTGACTGGGGGGAGAAGGCGGGGAGATTGTTAGCTCTCTGATTACAACAGCAAACTTCTTCAAGAACAATCCCAGTAATTCAATGGGCTTCAGATTCTCCTAGTCTGACAGATCATTGGGATATAGCCGGTTGTTTTGCCCATTACTACTCAGAGCTCTGTGCAGAGAAGCCCTCTACCCCTCTGGAGCAATCCTCGCTTCCTATGCAGAATTCCTCCCTTCCCCCAACTTTGTGAGGAGCACAAAGAATTACTTAAAGAGCTATTGTACAGAGATTACAGCTCAAGCATTGACACTGGAGTATTGTGTTTGTGTGATTTTGCCTAGAATGCTGGCATTCACATGCTTTTAGTAAGCTGGTCTTTTGTGTATCAAAATGTGCCCGAGAGGGATCCTTGGTCATGCTCAGTTTAGTTATGGGCCGCTCATGCACAGTTCCCTGGTGAAGGTGACATAGTTGGGGGAACAATGTCCAGTCAATCACTTGTGATGCCCAGCCCCGGACACATCTGCAGGCCAGACTGAAACTGGTTCCTCGCTGGTCATTGCTGTTCATGCAAGAGCATGTTTTCTAAAATTTTTTTAACTGTATTCACTGACCCATACCTTCCTATAGGAACAGCTCTTATTTATGAAGAGTGATTGCTGGCTACTGACCCCATTCCCTGCCCCCCGAGTCCTTACTACTGCCATGCCTCCCCACCCGCCACTACCCCCGTATTTGCATTCACCTCTTCAGGGAGTTCAGGGCAACCAGCACAGTCCCTTTGCTCACCTCCAGAGGCTGGCCAGCCTTTGAATGACTGAACATGAGTATGTTGCTTGTTTTACTTTCTTTTCCTGAAGACTGGCTCATATTCATTCCTACCGAATATGAGTGTAGCAAATTTTAAGCATAAACAAGCAGAAATGATAAAACAGCTCAGTGAGCTGAAAGAAGTATCTCGCTACGAAAAACAAAGGCTCTTTCATACCGCAATTCAGTTTTGAAAAGTCAAGCCATGACACTGCGTGACATCATGGCTTGACTTTTCAAAACTGAATTGCGCGGTATGAAAGAACCTTCATTTTTCATAGTGAGATGCTACTTTCAGCTTGCTGAGCTATTTTATCATTTCTGCTCATTTGTCCTTAAAATTTGCTACATCTGTCTTCGGCAGGCAGAAATATGAGCCAGTCTTCTGGAAAAGTAAGTAAAACAAGCAACATACTCATTCTCAGTCATTCAAAGGGTGGCTGGCTGCAGAGGTGAGCAGAGGGACTGTGACTGTCACCCTGACCTCCCTGAAGGGTGACTGCCAATACAGGGGGTAGTGGTGGGGGAGGCATGGTGGCGGCAGTGGTGAGAACTCGGGGGGGAGGATGGGGAGTGGGGTCGGTAGCCAGCAGTCACTGCTTCAGAAATAAGAGCTGCTCCTATAGTATGGTGGGGGTCAGGGAGTACAGTAAAAAAAATAACAAAGAAAACATGCTCTTGTATGAACAGGGATGACCAGCGAGGAACCAGTTTCAGTCTGGCATGCAGGTCTGTCAGAGGCTGGGCATCACAGGTGATTGATTGTGCCATTGTTCCCCCCCCCCCACTATGTCACAGCCAGGGCTCGCAGCAAAGAATTTGTGCCTGACACAACCTGAAACACGGAAGCAGGGTACAATAATAAATAAATTAAAAAGCAATGTGATAAACTACCAAATAAGTACTAAACCACCATATAGTTGACAGAATACAGCTTGTGAGGACAGCAGTACTATGATTAGCCACTTTTGGTGCACTAGCTCTTTAAGCAACCAATTTCTGTGGAGGAGGTGGATTGTGCTATCCAGGCTTTTCCTCTGGATAAGGCCCTGGACTTTCAACTAATTTCTATAAAGTTCTTAAAAGTCTTTTGGTTCCACAGCTTACTGCTTTTTCTAAAAATGTTTATAGTAAACGTTGCTTGCCTTCATCTTTTCAGGAGGCATTCATTACCCTTTTAACTAAGCCCAGCAGGAACCCAGAGCTGGTTCAAAATAATAGACCTATTTCTTTATTAAACACTGATGTTAAAATACTTGCTAAAATTCTAGCCCAGAGACTTTTAAGGGTCTGTCATGAACTGATTGGCTCTGAACAGTCTGGGTTCATGCCAGGCCAGCATTCCGGTGACCATTTGCGTAAACTGGCACATCTCTTTTCCACGTTGAAGAACTCCTGCACCCCTGTGGTGCTGGTGTCCCTCAACACAGAAAAGGCTTTTAACAGGGTTTCTTGGGGGGTTTTATCTGAAGCCCTTGCACAGTATGGGTTCCCTCCAGAATTTATAACATGGGTAAAGCTTTTATACTCCCAACCTTCAGCTCAAATCTATTCTAATGGTTTTCTTTCTCCCTCTTTTCCTTTAAGAAAAGGTACTCATCAGGGCTGCCTGCTATCCCTCTTATTATTTAATTTATACTTAGAACCCCTTACCCACACCATAAAGGGACATCCTCACATACATGGGATCCAGGTGTCCGGTCACTCATATGCCATCTTGACATATGCAAATGCATATTACTGCATTAACAACTCCCCTCAGTTTCCATGTCCCACAGTTTTTGAGGCTCTCAGGGCTTTGGCTCCATCTCAGGATATAAATTAAACCTTGATAAACCAGTTTTTATGCCCCTAAATTCTTCTACCTTTAAAACTGAGGTTATGAGATGGGGTGGTTTTTGGGTGTTGGATGGGTTGCCTTATTTGGGAATCAGGGTATGCAAAACTGCACATGTGATGATTCAACTTAATTTTTACGATCTGTTATACATGTTGAAACAAGATCTGGGATGGTGGCTTAAACTCCCTTTAATGTTATAGGTGCATATTAATATTGCACAAAGCAGACAGAAAACCAGGAGGAAGGAGCTACTGGTATAACTAAAGCTTCTCTACTGGGGCTAAGAACTATATCTCTTGTACTGGGACCTTCAATTTAGGGTAAAAAAAAGGAGTTAGTGTGTTTGTCAAGAGGCTATTGAAGTAAATTGTTATCTGTTATCTGTGTACTTATCTAGGTGCTTGTCACAGGTGTCAGAAGGGAATTGTTATCTGTGAAATTAACTAGGTGTAGAAAGATTTGCAAAGTAGGTGGAGTGACTTAGCTAGAAGGAGCCAGGTTAAGACCAGATATAAATACTGCCCTAGATAGCTTCTGCCTCAAAGCAGACAGAAAACCAGGAGGAAGTAGCTACTGGTATAACTAAAACTTCTCTACTGGGGCTATATTGCCCTCTTTCCCTCGCCTCTACCCCCACACCCTAAACCAGTACTACTTTTATAGGCACAGGATTTAACTGACAACAGGAACTTCCTGTTTGGGAACAGGAAGTGAGAGATCAAAAAGCCACAAAAGACTCACCATCCTAGAAGGGCAAGAGTAGCTCTCCATCCCCCCCTAGCTGCTGGAGGTCTAACTCTGAGCAAGTAAGGAGACTACTGAGAAATATAGGAACTTCTTGCCTCAGAACAGGAAGATCAGGAGCTAAAAGGGTACAGAGACAGTAAGTAAGTAGGGAGAGAAGTGAAGGAGAAAAAAAAGAATTAAACAAACAGAGGAAAGAGTAAGTATTCCAAATAACAGTTAGGGGGCCAGAAAAAAGACATGTTGGGAGTGGTGCAGTGCAGTGGCTGTGGAGCAGCAGTTTTCCGGGAGGTGTTCTGGAGGATGCAGTGTTGTCCCATCTGCAGGCACCTCTCTGGGCTGAGGGAGGAGGTTGCTTATCTCCAGGCTGAGTTGGCCAGGATTTGTGGGACCTCCTCTCCCACTCAGGGACCACCAGGGTCACTGCCATTGCCTCAGAGGTTGCCAAGAAAGAGGAGTGGTTGGACCACAGTGGGCTCAGGGAGGCTGAGGGTGGTGGAACAGAGGCGCATCCCTTGAGTTGTACCTCTCCACAATTTCTATGCTGTTCTGGAAAAGTGTGGTTCCTCTATGGAGGGCACCCACGGTGGAGACCAAGGAGGATGCTGGGAACCTCCACAAAGGAGATCCACAGGAGGGTGGCATGGGACCCCACAGGTGAAGGAAACAACTCCTGGTGGGGGACTCCATTGTTAGGAAGGTAGATCTGGGGGAGGAAGGGGAGAGGGAGGTAAGGTGCCTGCCTGGTGCCATGGCTTTGAGGGACAGGGAGCGAATCCTCAGGATCGCAGGAGCAGCTGCACAGGGGAGGGAGCTGGATGTAATTGTCCACCTAGGGACAAATGACCTGGCTAAGAAAGGGATCAGAGCAGTGCAAGAAGCATTTGTAGAGATGGGGAGGGGCCTTAGACAAATGGCACACACGGTAACCTTCTCAGAGGTGCTGCCTGTCTATGGCATGGGTGAGGCTAGGGTGCTCCACACCATGGGATTCAATCAGTGGTTGAAAAACTGGTGCAGAGCTCAGGGATTTGGCTTCATTGGGGACTGGGGGGTCCATCTGGAGGGATGCAGCCCTATACTGGCATGATGGTCTGCATCTGTCCAGGAGGGGAACCAGGATCCTAGGTGATAGGTTTAAATGCTTCATTGACAAGCATTTAAACTAGCCAAGGGGGGAGGCACTGGAAAGGAGCAGGGAAATCTTAGCCCCCAAATATCAGGGTACTAAGTGAGGTAGACACCAACATAGATATGTTGATAGGGAGAAGCGCAGGGGTAAATGGAGAAAGTGACAAATGCAATAAGGACAGGGATGGGGCAAAAAGAGGTAAGGCCATCAAGAAATGGAGAGTAATGAGTACCAATGCCCATAGTCTGGGCAACAAGCTCCCTGAACTGGTGGCCTTGATGGAAGAGGGATGCCTGGATATTGTAGCAGTCACAGAAACATGGTACACAGAGAACCATGTCTGGGATGTTAACATACCAGGGTACACAACCTACAGGAGAGACAGGGAGGGCAGAAGGGGGGGAGTAGCTCTCTATGTAAGGGAAGGAATAAAAGCAACTGAACAAAAGAGTAAACAGGGAGGAGAGGAGGCACTTGGGTCACCTTAGAGACTGGAAATGGCACCACAATCCGCACAGGGGTTGTATATAGACCACCATGTCAGGGGGAAGGAATGGACAAAGATATGATAGAAGGCATACTTAGGATGGCAGAGAAAGGGGAGATACTGTTGATGGGGGACCTTAATATGCCAGATGTTAACTGGAGCACCTTTGCAGCAGCCACATCCAAAAGCAGGGCCATTCTTGATTCCCTTCAGGTGGCATGCCTCAGACAGCTAGTTTTGGAACCTACTCATGAGGGAGCAATCTTAGACCTCATACTCTCAAATGGGGACAGTGAGAGGATCTCAGATCTAGAAGTGGGTAGCCATTTGGGAACAAGTGACCACCAAACAGTGTGGTTCATGATAAACTCAACTACAGAGTCAAGCCATACAAAAGTGAGGGTTCTGGACTTCAGGAGGGCTTACTTTGGCAAGATGAGAGAGTGCCTTAGAGAAGCACTAGCAAACAGGCTAGAAGGAGGGGTGGAGCAACAATGGGGAAATATCAAAACTGCCATCACAGAGGCAACAAGCCTTTGTGTGAAGCAAATAAACAAATCAAAATGAAAGAAAAAGCCACTATGGTTCTCAAAAGAGGTGGCGGTGAAGGTTAGGGAGAAAAAGATAGCATTTAGGATGTATAAGAAAACACAGAAGGAGCAGGACAGAGAACTGTACCAACTAAGGCAGAAGGAAGCAGGGAGGGTAGTCAGAATAGCAAAGGCACAAACTGAGGAAAAGATAGCTAACTCAGTAAAGAAGGGGGATAAAACCTTTTATAGGTATATCAGGGAGTGTAGAAAGACAAAGGGAGGTATAGTGAGGCGGAATAGAATGGATGGTGGGTGGGCAGAGAGTGACAGTGAAAAAGCAGGGATACTGAATGAATACTTCTGTTCAGTATTCACAAAAGAGGAAGTGGGGGAGGTGCCAATTCCAATTAACAGATGCACTCTGGAGAGGGGGGGGTCGATCCCAGTTCTTTCACTGAAGAAAGGGTTCTGAAAGAACTCCTAAAACTGAAGGTGGACAAAGCAATGGGGCCAGATGGAATTCACCCCAGAATTCTAAAAGAATTAAGTAGAGAACTAGTTACACCACTGACTACCCTTTTTAACAAATCATGGGAGGATGGTGTGGTACCCGAGGACTGGAAGAAGGTGGATGTGATTCCCCTTCACAAAAGTGGGACCAAGACAGAGGCAGGAAACTACAGACCTGTCAGTTTGGCCTCTGTGGTAGGGAAAGTGATGGAATCACTTCTGAATGAAAGAATTGTTGAGTACCTAGAGGCCAGTGGTGCACAGGACCCAAGGCAGCATGGATTCATAGCGGGAAGGTCATGTCAGATGAATCTAATTGATTTCTTTGACTGGGTGACCAAAGTAGTAGACCAGGGAGGGGCTATGGACATGGCCTACCTAGACTTTAGCAAGGCATTTGACACAGTCCCACACAAAAGATTAGTAGTCAAATTAACCAGCCTGGGAGTAGGTCCCAGGGTGGTAGCCTGAGTAAAACATTGGCTGAACAACAGGACACAGAAGGTAATTGTAAATGGAGTCCACTCTGAAGAAAGGGGGGTTACTAGTGGGGTACCGCAGGGTTCGGTTCTGGGTTCTGTCCTTTTTAATGTCTTTATAAGTGACATTGCAGAGGGACTGGAAGGAAAAGTATGCCTCTTTGCAGATGACACAAAGATCTGCAACAGGGTTGGTACACAAGGAGGAGTGGAAAGGATAAGAAGGGACTTGGCAAGGTTGGAGGAATGGTCAGAAGTATGGCAGCTTGGATTCAGTGCAAAGAAGTGCAAAGTAATGCACCTGGGAAACAAAAACCCAGGGGAAAATTACACAATGGGGGGGAGGTAGTAACAATGACAAAAATGGAAAGGGACCTGGGGGTAATCATAACAGATGACCTTAAGGTTGGCAAGCAATGTGAGAAGGTGGTAGGGAGGGCTGGGGGATACTGGGATGTATAGGGAGAGGTATCACCAGCAGAAAACAGGAAGTTATTATCCCCCTGTACAGACAGTTGGTGAGACCCCATCTGGAGTACTGCATCCAGTTCTGGAGACCC
Source organism: Neoceratodus forsteri (assembly GCA_016271365.2). NCBI lineage: Eukaryota > Metazoa > Chordata > Ceratodontiformes > Ceratodontidae > Neoceratodus > Neoceratodus forsteri. Next base: position 249,191,970 of record CM057450.1, on the reverse strand, counting down.
CATCTCCGCAAGGACATAGACAGGATGGAGGCAGTTCAGAGGGGCAACTAAAATGGTGCAGGGTCTGCAAGAGAAGCCATATGAGGAGAGACTAAAGGAGCTTAATATGTATACCCTTGAGGAAAGGAGGGAGAGGGGACATGATAGAAACGTTTAAGTACCTCAGTGGAATCAACAAAGTCCAAGAGGGTAGCATCTTTCAGAAAAAGAGATGTGCAAGAACAAGGGGACACAATCAGAAGATAGAGGGGGGACGGCTCAGGGGCAATGTGAGGAAGTATTTTTTCACAGAGAGGTTGGTGGACGCATGGAACAGCCTTCCTGAGGAGGTTGTGGGGTCTAAAACTGTAGGAGAATTCAAGAATGCATGGGACAGACATAAGGCGATTTTTGTGGAGGGTAGGAAGAAATAGGCTGTTGGTTAAATAGGATCTGCAGCTTATCCTCTAGGTAGAAAAATGGGCAGACTAGGTGGGCCAAGCAGTCCTTATCTGCCGTCAACGTCTATGTTTCTATGTTTCTATTGTAAAAATTAACATTCTTCCCCATCTCCTTTAACCCCTTAGTATGATGTGTGTATTTCTACCGAAGAAGTGGTTTGGTTCTTTGCATACTCTGATTTCTAATTTTTAGTGGGTGGGTAAATGACCACAGAAGGCATATGTTAAACTTGTGCCTGGTAAAAAATTTGGGAGTTTAAGTTTACCAGATTTTTTTCTTTACTATCTTGCCTGTCATGCTTCTCATTTTTTATGGTTGGCCTGGGCTCCCATACTTGAGGCTAGAGCCAGACAGCTCCCTGCTGGTAGCAGCCTATATGGGCATGTATTATTGAGCGACTCAATATGAGCTACTCAATAATATCGCTCCCATGTACAGCGAGTGGGGAGAAAGAGCTCTGAATACCTATAGTGAGTGTAGCACTGAGGGATATGCACTACACTCATGAGACAGAGGAGAAAGGGAATTATTTGGCCAAGCCCTGCTCAGCTGGTCATGTGGTGTAGTGGCTTGAGCCACTGCTCCTGGAGCCTGTGGTGCCAGGTTCAGATCCTGGTGCAGGCAATATTTTTTTTGCTTCCGGGGGGAGTTTCTGTATTTTCTAAGTCCACTCCCCCTGGAGTTGAGAATCCTTATTTTGGGTGGTGTGTGGGGGGTGAAGTCCCCTCCCATATAAAAAAAGAACTAGTGCATATTTTTAGAACACTGTCGCTGTTTGGTCTCTCTAATGGGAAGATGCCCATTTATCATGGGCAATTCTTTCCTCGTTCTAATGAGCGACGCGACAAGGGACTCACCCTTATCACATAAAACCCTCCCTGCTTACCAATCTATTGAGATGGCCTTGGCCAAATAGCACCATCTGGATCTCGGTTCCCCTATGTGCAATTTATCACAACAGCTTCCGGTTTCCCTAAGAGACTCTCCTATTGGCACATTGGTTAGGGCCAGTCATGAACTTCATAATTATTTAGGTATCAGCTCTTCTCATAACTGGTCCCAATCGGTTCTATGCAACCTTAATTTTCGTATTGGTTCCAAGCCTATTGGATCTGCTTTTCTTCTAGGTACAGAGCTGGGCTCCCTCTCGTCATTTTTGCAGAATGGTAGATTTTTGGGGTTCGCAGTTTTCAAAACCCTTTTTGCCTTAACTAATAAAGTGAGTTTTGCTTATTTTCAATTGCACCACAGTATCCATAAGGTATGAGTTCCTCCTCCTCCTTGGTCTTCCTGAACTACAGAAATATGGAATGAGCTTCATTGGGACGCTACTCTGCCTCATGCTATCTCTCATCTACTATATGTAAGAGGCTTTGACTTCATGCATCACTGAAACTGGATCTTGGACTTTCCTGTTGTGCCTCCATATTTGGGAAATTAGAAGACCAGGTCCATAGACTAGTGGTGTGGTGAAATTTGCATTGTTTTTTGAAATTTGATAGTCTTAAGTTATCTCAATAAGCTACTTTTTGTAATATGTATTATACTCTAGACAGGTTAGCTAAAATTAGACTGCTTGATAGTGCCACTTGTAATAAGTGTAAGGTGGGTAGGGGTTCCCTCAGGCACATTCTTTAGTAGTGTGAAAAAACTCAGTCTATTTGGCAAGATATACAAGATCACTTGGATCCACTGTTTGGCCTTCAGGAAGCCTTCCCCCTCTTGTTTTGTTTGACAGGATTGTGATTGGAGCACTTTGTGGGTCAGCATCATTTTCATATGGTGTTGATTAAGGCTGTGGCCAAGCAGATTATTGTGAGGCATTGGCTCGATGATTCTCCCCCTACCTATAGAGAATGGTTGGTGGCACTGCTTGATGCTTTGCACATGGAGCATATGATTTCTAATATTCAGAATTTGGGGAAGACATATTGTGTCTGTTGGCAAACTTTTCACACTCTTTTATTGCTATAACATACCCCTGGGTGCTTGAGGGCTTACACCCTCCAATGTTTACCTAAGATTTCTAACATGTCCTTTTATTGGGTCTGGCTTGTTTTATCATATGCTAAATAGCTTTTATGTCAAACTTGTTCTCGCTTCTTTCTATCCTTTCTCCAGGGTTTTTCTCCTTTCATTTCTCTTGGCTTAGGTTAGATTTTCCACTTCATTTCCTTTTTCTTGTTTCATTGTTAGTGTGTTTCTTATTTAACAATGTGTGTGTTTTTATGGTTAAATGTTGTCTCTTTTTGTATGGGTAATATATTGCCACCTATATTCAAGGTTTGACTATTATTTTACTTGACTAATTTGGTTGGTGACAAATACTGTTTTTGGTGTGCACACCCTGCAGGATGCATAATTATTGGGATATACAATTTAGTATTGTAGATTATAATTACTGTGGTGACCTAGTGTTGCTTATAATTTTTATGCATTCTATTTGCACTTGTTATTGATACTGTTGGTGTGACTTTTATTTTTAAAATGTTACTAATAAAGTTTACTCTGTCAAAAAAGGGGGACCCCTTTGTGAATTAGTATCGAAGTCCCTCTTTTCTTAAAGGAAAAAACTATACTCTGTTCCATCCATGCCCTAGACAGTTTTTCCTGCTTCCTCCAGCAAAAGGTGCATTTCTTGGAGGAGAGGTATATCCACTCTCTCCTTTTGAAGGTAATTAAGGACTTTCTTCCTCTTAATGGGGGATCCTAAACCTTTCACATTCTAGGAAGCGTTATATAGAGTAGTGGAAGACATGGTGTGAGGGGTTCACCGGGTAAAGTAAAGGAGCAGTTACAGGTAAAAATATTTTGCAGTAATACCACAAATTGCACAGTCAAATCAGAAGTACAGCACCTAGAGCAAGTAAGGCAACTTAACTTAACTGTTATACAAATAACTCAATTAGTAAGAACTATATAAAATGTACAGCATTTAAATATAAACAGTGCAACCAAACCAGAGCATAAACTGAAGTGTTTACTTAGGGAAGGAGGGAAACAGCCAAGGAACACAGTGACTGTGTTTGGCTGAGGTGCTGGTGTGCCAGTAGACATCAATGCGCCAGCAAGAATGCACACTGAAAAGGCAACAACAGTAAAATCTGAGTCTGAGTCTATCATCGCTAATGTTGCATTTTTGCGTCATTTCAGGATTGAGAAGCCACTTACATCGAACAAGCCAAAGAAGGGTTTTCTCAATTTTTCAATACTTTAAATATAACAAAAATCTGTCCAGGTCTGTTCATCAAAACAGAATCCAACAGGACAGGCGTACTAACAGATTTGGGGATTACACACTGAGATTTTTGGCAGCTTTCCATTGGAATGTACTACCTTCACTTATATGTGCTGAACAGTACACAGCACCATTATTGGGATGTTAAGGGGTCATTGTACTCATACTTGTTGGTATGTGAGATAATTTCATTTCTTCCTATGCCCCCCCTACAGAGTTTATAATCTATTTATTGATTTTATGTATGTACTGTTTATGTTGTGTATTATACATGTGTAACTTTAGATAACAACAGGACTGTCTTGTGAATTGAATTGATAAAATCCAAATGGCATGTTTCTGTATAAAATAAAATGTTACCATACCATACCAGGAGAGAGAGAGAGAGAGAGAGAGGGAGGGGTGGATAGGGTGGTATCCGTAAAGGGTAAATAAAGTATAATCCAAAGGATCCAACAGTTCAGTTGGAAAGACACTGTCTCCTAACAACCCAGAATTCTAGGTATTCTATTTTATTTTGCTAAAACAAGACTGTATTCATGCAACCCAAGGTGCCCATAGTGCATCTCAGAAGAGGACATCACCTGGAGTCAACTGCTTAGCTACTAGGCTAGGATTAGGAAATCTATTAGCCTCAACAGACAGGGCTTCAAGTACATTGCTCATCACCTTTTGACGAGATTAACGTCACTGATCGACCAACTTACCTGTTGCTTGTGTCCAAGTCCCTTATCCTACACCAGGGTCCTGGTTATCATGTCTGGTGAACAGGGTAAAGCCAATTGCCACAATAGGGTGACACAAAGAAACCTCCCCCTAGACTGTTGTAGGGTAAAGCACTGATCCAGTAAATATTAGACTTAAAAAAGGGGGGGGGGACATTGCGTGTGGGGGGAAGGTTAGTAGAATTGAAGAGAGAGGGAGGAGATAATAGTCGGCTCAAATTGACATTACCAAGATCCGGCCTACGTCTATTGCCACTGAAATCCTGATGACCACAGATGTACCCATTTTAATAACTACATATAGAAAAAAAAATATATATATATAATGACCTTAATAGCAATTGAAACTTTTAGCAAATGTTCATATGGGTCTGAATGAGTGAATTAGAGACTGAAGAAAAACGGATCCTTTTTAGCCACTCTGACCAGTGGGGACAAACATTTTTTTTGTCACTTTACACTTTTACACAGTTTACACTTAAAAAAAAACAAAGAAAAACAACAGAATATAACTCACCAGAGTCAGAGTTTTCCTCTCAGGTTTCTGTTCATTACAATCATCTCATGCAACAGAACTGAGACAGGACCAGGAATTACTGTATAAGAGCAGACAAAAACCTTTTAAGAGTTTAACATACACAGTAAACAAATAAACAAGGTGTACGAAAGAATCAATAGTCCTGAATTGTAGGGCACCAGAAGTCTCTCTGTGGGGTTCATTCAGAAGTTCCTAAGTAACCAGAAACTACATCTTCTCAGAAAACTTTGCAAGATTTAAAAGCCATGCTTCAGCAGGAAAAGGGCTTACCAGACCTTTAGTAGTGATTCCAGTCCATTCGTGAGAGAGTTGAGTACACAGACAGGTGGCTCAGCTAAATCAACATCTCCGATCCCATAAATGGAGCATCCTGCAATCAAGATTGGCATGAGATCTAGTACTGGAAGAGGGTCTGTATTCCCTTCTCCTGCTGTGTGATCATTTCCTTGGATTTTGCACTCTCCTAGGCAAGCAGCTTTGCTGGAGTGGTTTTGCTTTCCTCATTAATTCAGAGTCCCAATTGCCAGATGGATCAGAGGGGGTGTTATAGCAGCAGGCAGTGTTCATCATGGTTGGTTTCCTGGAAAAGGCAATGCTGTTGTTAGCACTGTTTTGTTTGGGAGAGGCTGAAGTGTGCACAGGCACAGTAGATGTAGCTGGCATGGGCCATGAGGGACAAGCTGAAGCAGTGGGGGCAGCGTGCAGCTGGCATTCTAACACATTTGAATTCACAAGTGACCACTGGGCCATAGCTGTAGATTCTGAACTCCCAGTAGACAAAACCTACCAAGCTTTCCCTGGGGAATCACATAAAATGCCAGGTCCCCATTATAAGAAATAACCAATGAAGCAGGAAAGTTCATGTAACAATTCCAGCCTTCCTTTTGCAATGCTTTTTTCACCTCAGAAAACTCCTTACGTTTATTCACCTGTCTGAAGCAATGTCCTGAAAGACAGAGAATCTATTTCCTCTCCACTGTAACTTCCCCCTTTTTCCTTGATAGCTGCAGCATTTTTTCTTTAGTGGAAAAGCTCAAAAAATTTATTATGACAGGTCGGGGTCTATTTCCAGGAGGGTGGCAGGCGACAAGTGATCTATGAACCCTTTCCACGTCAAGAGGCCAATGTTTATTGAAAAGTTCAGGTAAAAACTGCTGCATAAATCTAGGCATTTACTTCCCCTCCACTCCTTCTGGTAGTCCCACTATCCTCAAATTATTACTTCTTCACCAATTTTACAGATCTTCAGTCTTATCTAGGAGGAAGCTTAGTGAGTGTCTGTTTAGAGTTCTCAGAGAAAAACATAGCATCCTCCACTGAACCAAGCCTGCTTTCCAAAGTCTCTGCTTTCCTCTTTATTTCAGCAGACTCTACTCTGATGATCTGAATAGCTTTGTTCATGTCAGTGATACCAATTTGAATGTTAGCCAGCATTTGCTTTATTTCCATGAAATCATCCTAACTGTGAATAGGTGGGTTCGCTATAGCATATTTCTCCACTGAACGCTTTGCTTCTGCTACAGATCTGTCATCGTGGGGCACGATAGAGACACGGCCAAATGAAAAACAGAATCCAAGTCCTGAATCTTAAATTGACTTTAAAATCCCCCAGAGTTGTCTGATCCATTCCGTTTTAATGTCACTTAATAGCCCGTAACTTTAACTTGTTAATTACATATAAAAGTGACTGAAACTGTAGCTGCAGAAAATAACATCCAAATAAAACAGTGGGGCATTGTCAGAGCTACCTCACTACAGCGTCATCCCTCTTGGCGCTCGTCTTGCACTCCCGAATGTTCAGTTTTCAATCGCCATCATTTTTTTATTGCTGCTAACAACAAACTTGCCCAAAGCCTGAAGATCTCATAGAAATCAAAGCACTCCCAATAGATTAGCAGGCTTTTTTATTTTTAATAGTGCAACACTCTTTAAAAACTGAACATCCGGAACTTATAGGCACAGTTTTATTTCCAGGCTTTTGACTCAAATGCTCATGCAGTGGCAGCTCAACAATCCAGTACAGCACTCCAGACCTGTCAGTTTCAGCATGTTGTTTCTTAAATTTTCTTAAACTTGTCATGGGTGAAAAAGGACAGCTTTGCTCATCCAGCCTACAAGTATAACAAATAAAGTGAACTGAAATAAATTCAGTGTTTTTGTTTGAGAGGATGATAGCATTGAAAGCGGCAGGGGGACAGAAAACAAGGACTGATGGAGAAGACATCTGTGAAAATAGTGAGCAGGCAGCTGTAAGGAAATGTGTGAGCATATGACTGCTCAAAATAAGCTACACTGCCAGCCTGCCACCCTTTCACTCCTGTCACTTCTCTGCTGTCCCAATCTGTCTGATACTTTAAATAATTAAAATAAAATAAAACAAAACAATATACTTACATGTTGCATTGCTGTGCTCAGGATGTAGATATGTGTGTGTGGATGGGGTTCAAGACTATTGGGGGGCATTTTCTAATCATAGCAACCATCTTCAAGTATGGTGGCCACAACGTGACAAAAGTAATAGGAGCAAAAAAAAAGGCAACACTATACTGCAGGTGGAGGAACAATTTTACATTAAAAGACAGTAAAGATTTTAATTTTTTCTACTTAAACATACAAATTTGACCTTTACATGCACCTATTAAAGAAAGACTTATTTTATGAATGCAATAAGACACGACAGGGTGTGGGTTGTTGATTGATAAGAGCATGCCCCCAGGTGCGTTGTTAGGCATGAGGCGCTTGCACCGAGTGACTACAGCAGCTGGGTAGTGCTCTTATCAATCAACAACCCACATCCTGAATGTCTTATTGCTCTATAAAATGGTAACAACTATTTCTATAACAATTAATCAAAACTCTGGACACATTATTAAAGATTTAATAATAGTATGTTATTTTATTTAAATATGGTGAAAATAGTCCCCAGACTTGGGTAGAAGAGTGGTAAAATTGATTGAATAGCAGCTCACTAAAAAATGAGAAACCAGTGAGTTGGAAGGACAGCAATGCATTTTTTGAGCAGTTTGTGTCTGCCTCTACCTATGTAACTGTGTTTCCCACCTTTTCTCTTTGTTTATAAAGTATTACTGTATTGCCTACTTTCTTCATTCTGTTTTTCCTTTTCTATTTTTTTCCCTCATTCAAGACACAGAATGTTTATCATGGAATGTTTACCATGGAATACAGGGATTCAAAATTCTGCTCAGTTCCACTGGCAGAATGTTACTTTCCAAACATACTGTACACACAGACATCAAAGGCCTGTTTTAGAGCCAGTGACTCAATTATCTCACTGTCAAGGCAAGCAGAAGAGATTTCCCTGATGAGCAGGTAAAGACAGAAGGGAGATTTTTCACTGTTACTAAAGAAACAGTTGTAATGAAAACTATAAACAATACTTAATGGCCCGGATATTCAAACTACACCCAAAAAGTGCACAACAGCAGGAGCAAGCGCAAGTCCACTGCTCCCATGCACAAGAAATGCGATATTCAAAAACTGCGCGGGTCAAGATGCGCCTGCAGCACACGACTGAATATCGTGCCACCTGCGCCATAGCGCAACCAGGGATGTGCAGTTGCGCAGTTCAGATGCGCCATAGCACAACCAGGGATGCTCCATTGAGTAGGGCAGCAGTGCAACAGCACAACCAGGGATGCCAAGGACAGGATGCAGGGGCCCACCATCCATGCCACAGATGGGCAGAGGAGCAGACAGCAGAACAGACATTGCTCCCCACACCCCATGCACTGCACAATCGGTGGACAGCCAGAATAACCACCAGCATATGGATACCAGCAACCAACCCACAGCCTGGGCATGGTGCCCCAGCACACCCCCTGGCAAGCTGTGACCGGCACACAAGGAGGACCGACCACCCCATGCCACACCATCCCACCAATGCAGAGCACAGCCTGCACCATGATCCCCATACACCCTGCCCAGGAGTAGTGCCCAACAGTGCAGGACACCCCATGCATGCTACCCCCCCCACTGTGACAATGCAACCCTGTGCATCATGGAGCCATGCAAGGCATCCCCACCATGAGCACCCTGCAGCAGGTGGCAGCAGACAGCAATGCAACAACTGCATACACAGTGCCACCCTGCATGTCCCCGAGGTACAGCTGAGAGACCGACCATGCGTCGGCACACGAGGTACCCCACATGCGACAGGGCATGCCCTGGACCCCACCACCAGTAGTACAGCACCCTGCACACCCTCCCAAGGACACATCCTGTCCCAGCACTGGCCACAACAGCCAGCACAGACACACACAGTGTTGCATGGAAGCATGCACCACACAGGATGCAACACAGTGCATGGACAAACACTCACCCATACCTAAGGGCACACCAACACAGGGACACAGTAGTGGGTCAACCAAGCCACTGGCATGTGGCCACAGCAGCCATGTACACATGGCCAGCACCCCTACATGGCACAGGTGTGCCAGCCACCCTGTGCAGGCACCATGAAGCTGTATGCCACCAGCATGCAGCCGGAGCACAAGTGACAGACAGTGGAGCACATCCCCTGCAACAGACACAACTGACAGCATGGAGGTGGGACAACAACAGTGGAGGCCACAGTGCCACCTAAGGCAGACATGCACCATACCAGTGACAGGAGGCAACCCGGCATTGTGCTGGGTACAGTGGCTGTCCAGCATGGACAGCCACCACTGACATGCCAGCAGACCATGCAGATCACAGACATGCAAGGGTGTCAGCTACACAGGCCATGGACAGTCTGACAGGGGCACCATGGACACAGTGCATGCACTGTGGACTACTGCACAGAGTCATCCAGTGCACAGGGAACAACACACAAACCACAGACAGTGACTGATAGCTACACCCACGCCATAGGCGCTTCCCCTATGGACACATACACATGCCCATGCCTGCCCCACCCCTGACGCCATGCACACCACTGCAGCTGAGCACCTGTAGCCTGCTGCAAACCAGAGACCACAACAGTAGGCATAACAGAACAAATGTATTTTTTCAAGGTACAAAAAACTATATACACCTATATACATAAGGGGGGTTAGGGCCACATATCAGGTGGGGGTGGGTAAGGGGCAGAGGTGAACAAATGGGAGAGGGAAGAAGGGGTGTGAGGGTGGGTCCAGTGGGGTAGGGTGTATTTTGCAGCATGGAGGGCTTAGTGGCCACTCCACTCCTTGCTCCTGTGGTGTCTCCTGGTTCACCGCCTCCAGACACCATGCTGGTCCAATCTCTGGAGTACCTCTAATGATGCCCTCGCAATTTGGAGGAGCTCCTGCATGGCCCTCTCCAGTCGCATCAGCTGCATTCCACCTAGGACAAGGGAGCAGAGTCAATAAGTGTGAATGTCCATCCCCCTGCAGCCCACCCATTGTGCATGGCATACAGCCATGGGACACACCCCTGTGATGGTGTGCGACCACCCACAGTGATCATGTCCATATGATCTGCCTACCCAGGCACACACAGACATGCGGACCGCTGCACACACCCACCACCCAAGTCCTGCACAGCACCACCGTGGCTGTACAGTGACATGGCTATGCGGTGCAAAGGCAGTGGCACAGCCATGTACCCAGTGCACGCATGGACCACCATTGATGCACTCCCAGACATACAGTGCCACTGGACAGTGCTGACTGTAACAAGTTGCGAACATGGCAGTGGTGTCAGTGGATGGTGGCCATGCCCTGCTGCCCGCCCTGTTACACAGCATGCAATAGTAATCATGAATGTAAGGCACTCACCATCATCAGGCTGGTCCCTGCGCCTGTCTTGTCCGGCAGCCCTCCCGGCCTGCTGGTCATCTTGGTGCAGCCTCCTCTCCCTCACCCGTCGGCGCTCCTCTGGGCCTAGGGTGCAAATATGGAGAGAGAAACATCAGTAGAATCTGGTAGCAAAGTCTCCCCACCCCGTGTGTGTGCAATCCAACACAGCCATAACCATCGCCCCCCCCAATACCACCGCCACAGCCAACACTGGACAGCCCCCCCATGTGCTGGACACATGCCACCATGATACTCATATGTATGTTAACAGTGTATGGATGGGGCACCTACCTGGCCATGGCACCATGCCTCTCCTGGCACATGCCCAGAGGTGGGCAAGCCTGTCTGGGTCCCACCGCTGCAGGTCACCATAGTGATGCCTGCACTGCTCTGCCATCCTCTCCATTCCTGTGGCCTCCTCCAGGGCCACCACCACCTCCTCCCACACCACACTCCTGGCCCTGTCCAGGGGTGCCTCCCCAAATAGGGCAGCAGCATAGGGCTCCACCAACTGGACCAGATTGGCCAGTTCAAGTTGGCTCCAGATGGGCACCCTTCTCCTTGCCATCCTTTCCAGTTTTGGTATCAAAATGGCGCTCTGTAGCGCACATTCGCCACATGCGGATACTGTGCGGTACTGCGCTGTCATTCCCCATCGCGCCATCACCAAACAGCATGATAGAGGTGCACCCATGCAGTCGCATGGTGCCTGGGGGCAAAGGTCAGCACAGGGTCAGTGGTCTCTTGTGCACGGACTGCCACAGCGCGATTGGTACTCACTGCATGTAGCGCAGTAGGGTGCCTGTGTGCCACTTCCTGTAGCGGCCTACCGCGCTGTGGCCCCAGTGTGTTTACGGCACCCTAGTGCCAGAGCGCCATACATGTGAACAGCTCAGTAGCACCACTGGCACAATGGTGGCCATGCTCTACATTGCCTCCCACGCACAGCATGTCAGCAGGGTGGTAGGCTTTGCGTCATCAAACCGGGCATGCTCCGTTTGGTGTCTACTGCGCATGTCACAGAAATGCACCCTTGCCTGAGCACATTCAACACAATTGCTCAAAGAACAACAGCACGATATTCAGCCGGCATATGCAAATCAGCTAATCAGCCATTCAATGGCACAAATACTGCATTTGCATCCACTTATAATTGCGCCTCACCTCATTTGCATGCATTGCACTATAAAAATGCGACATTGGGCTGCAGTGGCCATAGTCTGTTATTGCAGTCTATTGTGGTGAGTTGCATGCTGTTTGGGAGTGTGGACTGTGGTATGTGGGACATGCATGGGACTGCACAGTCACAGGTAACACCTGTCATTCTCACAGGATGAAGAATGAGTGATCGTGAGGTGGAGGAAGAGGAACAGAGACATGGGATGAAGAGGAGGCCTAACTTCACAAAGGCAGAAACAGATGCCCTGTTTGAGGCCTACCTCAACCAGGAGCCGCTGCTCAGTGGACGGCGGGGAACACCACAGGCCTGTGCTGCATGGGAAGAGGTGGCACGTGCCGTCAACCTGCATGGCAGCCACCAGCAGTCTGTGCAGGAGTGCAAAAAAAGAAGATGGGCACAGACAGGCGGAGGATTAAGGACAAGGTGGCTGTCATCCGGGCAGCATGGGCTATGACCGGTGGGGAACAGCCGGCCGTGCAATGCCTGACCCCACAAGAACAGCGGGTTGCTGGCAGCATGCAGCGTTGTGCCATCAAGGGTGTTCCAGGTGGTGGATTCTAGACGGGTGGTAGCCCATCACTGCATGGTAGGTCCTGGTCTGTCAATGGGGGGGGACAGGGTATGGCAGATACATTAATGCTACTGTGTTCCCTTACAGCTCCTGAGCATCTACATGGGTCAGCAGTGGTGGGCTTGTCCACTGAGGGTGATACCATGGACATAGAGGAGGGCCCATCCACCTCCACAGGCAACCGAGGGTCAGGGCGACAGTGGGCCCACCTGGACGTCCCGACTGATGTAGGTGGAGCAGGTGCGGTGGAGGCCCTGCCAGTGTCCCAGTGTGCCAGCGTCCATGGATGCCAGCATGCTGAGACTCAGGCTGGTGCTGGATCCGTCACTGATGATGATGGAGCTCACTTCATGGACAGTGATACGTGTGGGCTGCAGGATGGCCACACAGCAGGTGACATGGCCATGGGTGGTGCCACTGTGGAGGCCTGTGTGACATCACAGTCCCAGCCTGTGCCTGTCTGCACCAGTGGGGAAGCACTGGTGTGTGTCCAGGACAGTGGGGCTGTTGCAGCCGCTGCGGTGGCACTGTTGAGCCCTGGAGAGCGGCAGCCAGAGGAGCAGTGTCAGCAGTCAGCCAGTGGCCATGGGGGTACAGTGTCAGGGGGCAGCGTTAGTGCACCACCTGTGGACATGCCCAGGCCTGGCCCTGGTGTGCAGCACCCACCCTCAAGGGGTGCTGCCCATCGGGGCCATGAACATTGTGAGGGACAGCATGCCGATCAGGCAGATGACCTCTTAGAAGAGCACACTCGCATACTCCAATAATCAGTCGATCAGCAGTTGCGGCTTGTGATGGCGGTGGATGCACTCAGTGCGGCTCTGCGCCAGGCAGAGGAGCGATGCAGCAGAGACACTGCACTGGTCCTGGCAGGGATGGACAGGATGCGGGAGGATGTGACCGCTGCCATTGACAGGCTGACACAGACAATCACAGCTGCCATGGCCACAGTGGGCACACAGTTATTTGCCCATGCATCGCAGACACTGCGCAGTGCAATGTCCACCCCCCATTCCCGGTGTTGTGCGACGCCCTCCTTGTCAACACCGGGTTCAGCTGTGGGCATCCCGAGCAAGCCTGGCGTAGGCATGTTCAGTGTGCTGCAGACTCCTGCACGAGCACAGTCACATTCACGCAGCAGAACCCCTAGGGGACCTTCGGTGCCACCCCATGAGGCCATTGGTCAGCCTGTCACTGCTGGCGAGTCTCAGTGGGGCCGCCCATGCATCCATGGTGGCCGTGGCACTGTGGCGCATGACTGACCTGTCTCCACCATGGCTACTGTCTGATGCTTCCCTGTGTGCATTGTGTTGTTCAACGTGCAATGCACGGGTGGGGTACCCAGCCCTGCACACACACACATGTTCCATCTGCACACCCTTCCGGCTGCTGTCCGCTGCGGTGTGTGCATGATGATGCCTGCGTTGCACTGTCCACCACTGTGCAATGGTGCCCAGCATCTGACACATGCAGAATGACAGGCACTGGGCGTGGTGGTCTGTGGACGTCTGTGTGGCTAGGGGTGGCAGTTGGGGTCGGCGTGCCACCTACCCTTTGTGCATGTCTTGTGGGGTGTGTGTGTGTGTGTGTGTGTGTGTGTGTGTGTGACCGCATGCCATGTTAGACCTTGACCATCCCTGATGGTGTGTGCAGTTCCATGCTCGGCCAATTCCCTTAACAACATGCACCCCTGGGGTCTGTCCATGCGTGTTTGTGGGTTGTTCCCTTGCCACTGGTGGTTGCACATGGCCCCATGACTTACCTGGGTTGGTTGAAGTGCTCCTCTGTGATGGTGTCCCAGTGCAGCTGTGCCATCTGGATCAGTCGGGGGTCCTTTCGACCAAGGGGGGGCTGCCCATCACCATCTTCACCAGTGTCCTCATCGTCCCCATCGCTGTCCCCCTCTTCGACCTGTACGGCTATCCCACAGTTGTTGGGCATGTTGTGCAGGATGCAACAGGCCAGGAATAGTCTGCAGGCCTTTGAGGGACTGTACTGTAGGGCACCGCCAGATGTGTCCAGGCAACAGAAATGTGCCATCAGCATCCCGAACACCTGCTTGATGACATTGCGTGTAGTGGCATGTGCCTCATTGTAGTGTTGCTGCAATGGGGTCACGGGCTGCTGGTATGGTGTGAGCAGCCAGGGACGGAGTGGGTATCCACTGTCACCTGTGTGTAGAGGGTGGACATTAGTTTGGTGATCAGTGTCGCCCTGCCATGGGAAATCTAGGCCAATACCCATGTTGCCTCTGACTATGCCCCTCCCAAGATCCATGTCTTTCTGCATGATTTGCATACTCACCCACTAGGTGGCCAGTGGGGATGTCCCCACTCTCGAACGTGTGGCACAGTGCGGACTGGTGCTAGATGAAGACATCATGTGCTCCCCCAGGGTGCGTGGCACAGACAGTGATTATGCGTCCTCTCATCGTACACCACCTGGCAGTTGTTGCTTGCATACCCCTGCTGAATCATGTACGCGGCCCCTTCGGGGCCAGGTGGCACGCGGATGGCCACATGGGTGTAGTCTGTTGCCCTGAGCATGCCAGCTCTACGTGCTACCCTGTGGAACTCCTGTATGTTTGCTGTGCACTCCGCCAGTGTGCTGGGGAAATGGATGTACTCCACAGCATGTGGCAGCAGTGCGCTGAGGAATTGGGTGAGGAGGCATGATGGGGCAGACTGGGTTATGCCTGTCGTGTCCCCTGTTGGTCTCTGGAAGGTACCCGTGGTGAGTAGGGACATGACAGCTGTCACTTTGGTCTCCACTGACAGAGCGTGGCTCTGTCGTGTGGGTGCCTGCATCACATCACTGCACAGCTCACAGAGCCGCTTCAGGATCACCCAGTTCAGGTGGTACTGGCCCACAATCTCAGTATCAGTGTACAGCTCGAAGCTGGTGCAGGCTCGGTACTGCCTGTTGGGGGCATACTGCAGACGGGCCCTGCCCCCCTGCTGCCTACCTTCTCACCACCCTCATAACTGCCTCCATCTGGATAGTGGCACTGGCCATGTCCCTGGCTTGTGTAATCCCCATGGCAGCTGTTTCTCTGTTCCCCCCACTGTCCTTGCTGCTACCCCCCTGCACCAGGAACACCTCCCTGTGGTTGCCGTACTGCCCACTTTCTGTGTCCTCAGTGCTGTGTGGCACTTCCCCCTTTTGTCCTGCACTGTGGCACAGGCTCCCCACACCTTCCCTGTTCCTGGTGGTTCCAGGTGCTCTGTCCTGCTCCTGCCCTGTCCTGCTCCCAGTTTCTGTGTGCCTGTGTGGCTGTCTGCAGTTCACCAACATGTGGCTTCCCTATAGCATTCTTGTGCCTCTCTCTTGTTCCTTTTTATTTTGTCTCATTTCCGCTATCAAGCAACTTCCGTTTGCTCCCCTATTGCACATGGCTCATGTTGAATATCGCACTGCGCCATTTATGCATGGTTCCTTCCCCTTCAGTTGCACATGCATTCATTATCATTGTGCTCTTGTTCATTGTGATTTTGGGGGGCACATCTGCCTCCTGCTGAATATCGCAGAATGGCGCATTTTCGGACTTGCGCTGGTGCATCCCTGTTATGCATGGCGCAACCCTTTTGAATATCTGGGCCAATGTTTCTGATTTATTTATGTGTGTAAGGAGAGTGTGATGATCAGGGAAACAATGTTCAATTATTTTGTTTTAATTTTTATTTAAGGTAGTTTTATTTTTAGGGCCCAGTTGAAGGTTTTTACAGTGTAAAGGTAGCAGCCATGTTTGTGATGGAAGATCAGTTCTGGTTGCAGAGGGACTGATGGAAGACATCAGTTGCTCAATGATATTGCTGCCCTTTCACCTATGGAGGTTAAGGTATTAGGAAAGTAGTGCCACCTTTCAGTGTGTTGACAGGTAAGGACATGCCTTTTGACCAATCAAGGTGAAAGATTTATTTTACCCATTTTATAAAAACACAATAAAACACTGTGGGGTGTGCTTTAGACATTTCTAATGCATGGTCAGGGGCTGAAGGCACTTAGCCTGTGACCTCGTACCTCACTACACCCCTGGCCATGCATTAGAAATGTTTAATGCACATTCCCTCTTGTCTTATTGCTCACTTAACTATATATATATATATATATATATATATATATATATATATATTTAAATTACCTAAAATAAAGTAGGTTACAATAGCAAATTAAATAAATACATTTTTAGGAAACAAGTGTGATCTTTCTAACATGCGAACTTTGACTTGTGCATTCAGTATCCACTTTTTAAATATATTTAAAGAGACAGTATATTTTTTAAGCAGATACCAGTGAGTGAGATTTGTAGACGTGCAAGTGTTATTAATATTTTTAAAATGTTCTGAAAGTTTCAGTAGGAATTTGACATGCTGGTTAACTTGAGACATGTTTTCTCATAATGTTAAAAAATCAAGTTGTAAGTCCATCACATTTCTTCCTCTACACCACATAAAAATGATTTACTTAAGCTTATTACAAGTGTTTTAAATGATGGATAATGAGTAGTAAACATTCAGTTTTATGAAGACATGGCTCTGTTTAAATCTAGTGGGATTTAAAGACATATTCAGGTTTGTTTGGTGAGACAATAGACAATGTAATGCAAAATGCAGAGGTCAATCAGCACTGATGTACATATTTTATGTCAACAATATGGATAATTAAATTACATAAAATGAAGTAGGTTACGATAGCAAACTGACATTTTTTATAAAACAAGTGTGGTCTTTCTGACATGGGAACTTTGACCTATGCATTCAGTATGTGCTTTTTAAGAGACAGAGTAGTTCTTTAAGAAGGTAGTATAGCACAGTGGGTTAAGGCTCTGAGCTGCAGATCTGAAGACCTGGGTTTGATTCCCATAGCTGCCTAGGTGCATACTGTGTGATCCTGAGCAAATCACTTAACTTCCTTGTTCTCCCATGTCGCATTTGTAAACAAGCTTTGGCTTAGTGTGCTACTCCTGGTTATACAATGTTCCCTTTAAACAGATAACAGTGAGTGATCTGTTATGAAAAGAAAGGGTCAGTGACAGATCTGAGTGCTGCCATAGGAAAATAGAGAGCAGCCAAGATAGGCAAATGTAAAAGAGAACTTTTGGATGTTGTTTTAATAGGTTTCCCAAGAATGCCACTGAACACTGAAGGCAACTATAAACCTAGTGCAACAAAAACTTTGCTTTACATGTCCTTTGCCTACCCGTACCACTTATTAACTGGCATTCTATTTGGAAGTTTCTCCTGAAACTCAGAAACTGATCATCTTCTTCTTCAGTTGAAATGCAATTGAAACAGCTTGATAAAACATTTCCTGCCAGAGGGAACCACATTAGCAGTCTAGAATTCTCTCTAAATAAAGCAATTGTATTTTCTGCATTTGGGGGGAGGCAGCCAAGAGACGGAGTCGGCACAGCATGAGCCACATTCAGAAATGGAGCTGGAGAGCAGCTACTCTGCTTAACACAAGAAAATAGGGCATCAGGGGAGGGTTGTGTTTTCTGCATTGTGGGGAGGAGGGCAGCTAAGAGAGATGGAGTCAGTATAGCATGAGCCACATTCAGAAATGGAGCTGCAGAGTAGCTACTCTGCTTAACGTAAGAAAATAGTGCACTGGGAAAGGGGGAGAAGATGGGTACACACTGCAATGAATGGGATGATGAAAATATATTCCACTCCCTTCTAAAAAGTTTTGCTGTTGATCTCCACTGAGCATGCAGTACCTGGTCAGGTGGGTGGGGATGTCTCGTAGTACATTTAGACAATTGTTTGTTTTTTCTGTCACCTGTTGCTGGATGTCTGTCATTGGTTGTGTTGACTTGATCCTCCCCCATACTTGCATGTGTGTGTATGTCTGTGTGTGTGTGGTGCTGGGGGGGGTGAATCGAGTTAGGGTTTTCAACCTAACAGCAAATTCCTCACTTTTGTTGCTGTGGAACAACCCTAACTAATTCATTAAACAGAGTTTTTGCCTCTAATTTCCCTTCTTTTGAGAATGATAATGAAATAGTAGATATAGCAGTGGCGGGGCAGCTGAGACCCATAGTAACAGGAACAGCAACACAAACAGAAGCGCTAGCAGTGGCGTACATGGTAATGCAGCGAATGAGAACAGAAAATGCGACTTACGGTGGCATAGACGCGAACGGTCTGCCACGTGATGTTGTCACATAGTAACATGGTGCCTGCAAAAGGAAATGTCAATGGGCATGGTGACGCAAAGTTAAACAGAAAGAGAAACAGTACTGTAGACACAAATGGCAAAAATAACAGAAAGCATAGCGCAAATGAAAGCATAAGGATACGCACATGGTGGCGCAGGACGTCAACAGTAAGTGAAACGGGGTATGGAATCGCAGTTGAAAGGGCAACAGTAACAGTAATGTAAGCGACAGGCTGTTTTCCCAAAACCTGCATAGAGAAAGACAGTGAGTACAAAGAATGTATGCATAATAATGGGTATCGAGACAGAAAATGAGGACTTGGAATACTAAATAGGTTATATCTCAGGAACCGTCTGACGTGAAAAAAATTTAAAAGTCATATGATTTACAACTGTCTGGCTAATTTTATACTTAGCCCCAGTGAAGCTAAAAGTGTTTTCCGACAATCCGTATCTCGCACCGTTTCCGAGACACGAGCCCTGAAAGGAGCGGCAAATGCTGTAATGTTATCCTATGGGAAAAAAAGAGAAGTTCAGAGTGCCATAACTTTGTCTCCCTGTAATATTTGTTCACCAAACCACTGAAAGGCACATCTGTGGACTGTTGGCTGTCTTCCCTTCAAATTACAGGAAAAAAGACCAAACCGTTATTTTGCAGCAGGGTGCCAAACGATTCTTGTAATGCGTCGGGCGCCGTAATGTTATCCTATGGGAAAAACCGTCAACTTTGGAGTGCCATAACTTTGCCGCCATGTAATATTTTTTCACCAAAGCACTGAAAGGCACATCTGTGAGATGTCGGCTGTGTTCCCTTCAAATTGCAGCCCAAAACTCCCAACCGTTCTTTTGCAGCACAGTGCCAAAGAATTGCTGTCACTTTCCCACAGACTAGAAAACTACAGTCGCAATTTGCTAAAGCTTTCTCAAAAAAGTTTGACACTTTCGTGAGCACGAAAGTAATTTGTGCAAGTACTTTTTCCAGAAATTTGAAAAACATATTTCTGGGGTGTTTTACCCCAAAATAAAGACATGGCTAGCATCCTCAGGGTCCGACTAGGTGAATACAAAAAGAATTAGGTTGATAAAGGGTCCCAAATTTAAATGCCAACCATTTTTCTGATAACCAACTGAAAACAAAATGGTGGATTTGTGAAAGTAACAGGGCCATTTGCGAAAGTAAAAATGCATTTGCGACACTGTCGAACTTTTTGTTAACTTTTCCCATTGACTTATAATGGGAAATTGTTTTTTGAATAACTTTTGAACCGTTTAATATTTTTTCACCAAATCTTCAAAGGGCACATCAGCTGCATGTTCCCTGAAGATCTGGGGCTGGTCGCGCAAACCGTGCGATCTGTACACGCGACCATAGAATTCCAGAAAAAGCGTAAATGCGTGCGCAGATCATGCTTAATAATTCCGCAGCCATATATCTGACCACTACGAAACCTGGCAGATCCCAAGGCCTATGGTTCTTGATCATGTATTCCAAATTTCAGCTAAATCTGTCAAATGGTTGCAAAGTTATTAAGGTGCAAAATTTGGGGGTTTAACATAGAAATGGCTCCTCAACCTAACTATGGTAGCACTGTGCTACCATAATATATATATATATATATATATATATTTATACAATGGGGTGAGCAAATAGCTCCTTGAATAAAAACATGTATTTTCACTGCAGTGGAATAACCACTGTGATGACATCACCACAGTGAAAAATAAATGGATTTATTTTCACCGTGGTGATGTCACCTGCATTTATTTTCACTGTGATGATGTCATCAGACTGGAAAACAGCAGAAAACACACTCCTGTTGTATAAGTAGGATACATGATGTGCACAAGTGTGATATGGAAAATATTTTCACTCCTGCACAGTGACCTCTGGATAGCCATGAGTGGCTTTGCCACTCGTGAATATTCAGAGGTCACTCTAAAGGAGTGAAAATATTCCATATCACTTACACGTGCATTATGTATCATATATATATATATATATATATATATATATATATATACCAACATACCTGCAGATGCTGCACAATACAAACACATACATGCATGCGAGTGAGCACACACAATCACTTTACAGAATAAACCAGAATACCCCACACAGTACACATTCTCTGAAGCTTAAGGTGATCAGTTTTTGTATAAGGGTCTCTAAAGTCAGCATGGTTTTTTGTAAATTCTGTGCCTCATTTGATGCCCCATGTGGTGCAATGCAGAGCTTCCCCATATGAATAATATGCATGCTTTGTATTGGTGTCCTAGCTGCCAGTTGATGTGCACCCAACCCACCTACCTTAGAAACCAAAAGAAGCTAAAGCCACTACTGATTCTCATCCCCATCTAATTGATCTAGGGAGGGCTGTAAATGTATAATCTGGTGTTCCTGTTAGACTTAATTTTAATTCTTCCAAACAAACACACACACACACACACACACACACACACACACACACACACTTGCTGTCAGTCCCACTCCTATAATGTTTCATCTTAAGGGAGCAACACAATTGTTATTGTTGGTCTGTAAAGAAGTATGATATTTATGCATGGAAAGGAGTTTTGGATTTCTGATAATGGCCACTATTATATTGACATCCTTAAAAAATAAATTGGGGTAAGTTCCAGCTCCCAGGATATGGTGGCTTATGGACTTGCTCCCAAACAGGACAAATGGAATCTGCAAAACCTAGACCTTCTATGCAGGGCTAGCTCTGAACCATCATATCACTTTTACAAACTCTTATGGCGTGGACTGGAGCCTCTAGACTTCTCCCAGACTTTAAACAAACTCTAGCTAGAGCCAACAGGGCTGTGAAGAGCTACCAAGTGATCAAAGTTATACATGTGCATAGACAGTATTCAATGCCTGTGTGTAACTTGGCCATTTTTTGGAGGTGTTGCATCAAATTTTTAACATGGCCTTTTTGGGACCCTTCCTCAAGAAGAGTGCCAGTGTCATTTTATTCACTTGTCCCGAAAGGTGATTTCACAGAGTGAAAGTGCTATTCTGTGCCACAGGTGTGAAAACACATTTTTGGGCATGTTGTGGAAAATGACAGCTGTACTATTTTGAAGGAGGTGTGCAAAATTGACAATGTTGAAAATGTGGAGTGAAAATATTTAAAATTGGCAAAGTTAGGAGCATGCATAGAAACTGTGCAATGCATACTCATAGTGCAGTCATTTATTTGGAACTTTTTCACCAAAATTACAACTTGAGCTTTTTGGGACCCCACCACATGAACAGTGGCACTGTCATTTTGTGAATCGGCACTGAAAAGTGATTCCACGCAGCGACCAAGAAGTCACCTTTCGCGACCGAGTAACAAAATGACAGTGACACTTTTCACCAGGTGGGGTCCAAAAGAACCCCATGTTGAAAATTTGTGGCAAAAATTCCAAAAAGTGGCTGATTTATCAGCATAAGTTGAAAACCCCATTGAATGGCATTATAGCACGCTTACCTTAGATTCTTTAGTTCGCGGTTTGGCTTTGAAGAGTGCAGACATGTCCCAGTCCAGAGAAGAAGATGGTGCCAACCTCCAGAGGTAAGTATGGGGTAAGGGGAGTGTGGGGAGGTGGGTGCCTGGTGGGTGGGGATGGGTGAGGGGGACTGGAGCGATGACGAAGGACCGTTTTCTTTTTTACAGAAAAAAAATGAGTTGAGCAACGACGAGAAACCATTTTCTTTTTTACAGGAATCAGAAAAATAAAACACTTAGGCACACTGGGGTAGGCTCCCAGTGTGCCACATGATGGGGGGATGTACAGGATGCTGACATGAGGATTGGACACCCCGATGTCGGCGGGGTGTGAGGGGAAGAAAAACAAAATTAGGCACACTGGCGTGGACTCCCAGTGTGCCGCATGAGTTTAGGAGGATGCACATCATTGGGCACACTGGGGCAGGCTCCCAGTGTGCCACATGAGTTGGGGGCAACTTGTTTGTGGAATATAAATCTCAAGAGGCCATCAGAGTGGGGAAGTAGGAGGGTTGATCAGCTGAACTATACTGCTCTCTAACATCAGGACACAGTGTCTGGTGTAGATAAGAGGAAGGGTGTTAGAGGAAGACTTGGACACTGTTGAGTGGACTTGGCTGATTGGTTCCATTGGCAGGAGGCGCTGTGAGATTCAGACAGAGGAGGGGCAGACTGGAACAGAAGAGGGCTGAAACATACCAGAACACTGGATGGCTGCTCTGGAAACTACTTCTTCTGTTTTCTAAGGGTTGAGAGGAGAGACACAGTAGAATGACAGAAGTGGGACAGGTTCTGTTATATTCTTCAAATCGCTTCTAGTACGCTTTTTGTTTCTGTTCCCTTTTCTGGGCAGATTGTGGGTTACTATATGTGTTTTCTTTGCTACTTTACTATCAGTTAAACCATGCTGGTTTTGTGTTTGGTGCCAGGATCTAGTGCTTCCCGTGATTAGGACACGTATATTAATTTTATTGTTGTTGATCTGGGTTGGCTAAAATACGTATTAAAGTGTAATATATTCTACTCCCAATAATACAGTTCAGAGTGTTGGTCCATTGGCATTTTTTTTCTCTTTGTGAATGGCATTTTGCCCTTCACAACATGATAGCACCAGTGGAACTGCACATGCACACGAGTCAATGTACAGTTCATGCCACGGAATGTGGAAGTAACAGCCGAAACAGTGCGGTTGTTAGTCTGTAGCAGCCAGTTGTGGTGGAGGATTTTAAGCTCTGTTGGACTTTCAGAAGGATACTTCCAAAAGTCCAATAGAAGGTTCCATGATCGGCCATTTTTAATGCCACTAAGTGATCCCAATAGGCCTGTAGGCTCCACCCACAGCCCTAAAAATGGCAAAGGCAGCAGTATCAGTAGAAGGATCAATCATTACTATACTGCAGAGCTCCATCTCAAGTATCATATGCAGATACACATCTGCCAATATTCATAGTTCAGTACATGTGTTAAACTGTTGATACAATTGTTAGCAAACAATATGGTTCAGAAATAACACATATCCTTCATTATGTTATAATATAATGTATCTAGAGTACTGAGCTCAGTTCTGGAGTCCTTACCTCAGGAGGCATAAGGATAGACTGGAGACAGTGCAGTGCAGAGTAACAAAAATTATTCTGGGCCAACGGGGCAAATCCTATGAGAAGCACCTCAAGGCACTAAATATGCACTCACTGCAGACCAGAAGAGAGAAGGGGAGATATGACAGAGACCTTCAAGTTCCTTAAAGGAATTAACAAAGTGAACTGCAGGGAACTATTTAGCCTGAATACCAATTCGCAGTCACATGAACACAAATGGAAATTAACAGTAGGTAGGTTCAGGAGAGATGTGAGGAAGTACTACTTTATGGAAAGGGTGGTGGAACCTTGGAAAAGTCTGTCGGTTGAAGTGGTGGGTGTGAAAACAGTCAGGGGATTCAAGCAGGGCTGGGACATAATGAAGGGAATAGTGGTTACTGGGGGTGACAGGACCAAGTAGGAGAGTAGGGAGAGGACGGGGATGGTGAGTACCCTGGAGGAACAGTAGGTTACAGGGATTATAGGGAACTTGAGCAGATTGAATGGACCTCGGTTCTTTTTCTGCCATCATTGTCTATGTTTCTATGTTTCTATAAGTCTGTGAAAGCTGGCCAGCTATCAGGAAAATGTTTTCTTTGGTAAGTCCCATACAAAACCATGGCAGTCCAGAAAACAGCTTGACTAACAGCAAAACAGTATAGCAGTAGGTGGGTATATGATGGAAATAAATAAATGATCTCACACTGCAGCTCCAAGTAAGTTATTTCAGCTTTCCTTCGATATATCACATTCAAGACCGTAACATAGCAAAACCCAGTTTAAAAACCAGAGGATAAATCTTATATAAGACCTTTAACAAGTTACAGTCCCACAATATAACTGAACAGCTGTAAACTCAGATAATGCAGACAATGATGACATGAGCTGAAACAGTTATTTTACCAAAGTTCCATTAATAGCCACCCTCAAATAGAAGTCACCCCCTTTCTGTAGCTGTGGCTTCTAAACAGCTACTAAATGGATAGCTTGTAAGGTGTTGACTAACAATAAAGTAATCAAGTTAGCTACTTCTCTCTTGCAGCCAAAATGTGAAGTAAAATCGATACACTTTGATATACCAGTAGTAATGCTTTTAAGAGGACAGTAAATATAAAATGATACTCAGACTAACAAAAGCAGCCTGCCTATTTTATTTGATCTCTATATGTGATTATTTGCAAGAAAATATGTGGGGCTATTCTCAAAACGATCCGCATGGTGCAAGGTGACTTGCATCCAACATGAGTGATGCAAGTAGCACCTTGTGCCACAACTTGCGCCAAGAGCCATTCTAAAAAGCAACCTGTGACAACACGTAGTTTGCTTGTGCCAAAGGGGACTTATGCCATCCTTGCGTCAAAAAAAGAGATGCAACATGGTGCAAGGGGGTTTGCGGCAGCTGCAGGGCCTATTCTCAAAAGGCGGCTGCCACATCCCCCAATTTGCAGTTCCCAAAAGACCCCTGGAGGGCATCCATCAAAGTACATTTACACCAGCTAGGAGCTGGTGTAAGTGTACTTTGCCATCCTCCAGGGGTTGCACCAATGTACCCCCATCCGATCCCCCATAGGCAGGCTGCACCCCTCAAGCTCCATCCCCAATATTAATAATAATTAATGCATGCTGGGCTAGTGTCCCCCAGTCCCAAGCCCCAACAATGAGTAATATATAGCCCTGGTGGGCTTTTGTCCCCCCACTAAACCCCAATCACTGATATTAAGAATAATTAGTCCCTGAGCCCAGACAGAATTAACTGAATAGTCTTGTTGGGCTAGTGGACCCC
This sequence comes from Neoceratodus forsteri, assembly GCA_016271365.2. Taxonomy (NCBI): domain Eukaryota; kingdom Metazoa; phylum Chordata; order Ceratodontiformes; family Ceratodontidae; genus Neoceratodus; species Neoceratodus forsteri. The sequence continues at coordinate 249,166,481 of CM057450.1, read as the reverse complement.
CCATGCCCTGACCCCCCCCCATTTTGACATAATGTTGAAGCACTGGTGGTCTGGTGGATCCTCCAGCCTGAACCCCCATGATACCCATCACAAACATACCTGGTGGTCTAGTGGACCCTCACCTCCCCACCTGACAGTGCCAGACCACCCTGCTCCCCACGACTCATGCACAGCCGGTGACTCGCACAGCCCACCTCTTGCCACCAGCCGCCAACTGAACTCTGCATGAGCACTTACAGTAAATAGCATGTGATCAATGAATGGCAGGAGCTTTTTTTCAGTTTTGGTTACGGTCATTTAACGAGAGGTTTATTTTGCATTAAATGATGTTTTCTTTTTTTTATTTTAGTCACTGATAACCAGGCAAGGTCCACTAGGCACAAATGCCTGTTTTCAGGGGCAACCTGCGGGCACTGGGCGGTTAAGTGACTTGCTCAGAGTCACACAGTATGCAAGTGGAGGTTGTGAGAATCAAACCTAGGTCTGGTCTGCTGGATATGCCAAGCTCATTAACAGCTCGTTACTTTAACCTCTAGGTTACACTGCCAGCCCCTTCTTTGATGTTCATATGTTTATGGCAGATGAGTTCATAGTTTGTTTATAAAAAAAAAGAAAATACAGACTTCCAATTTGGCATTCATTTAATTTATGTTGTGCAATATCTGCAGGTGTCGGATAATTTGTTGTCTTTGTATTCTGCAATGCAGCTGTTGCCATGTACAGAGTTGAAATCTGCTTCAATCTGTCTACTATAGTCCCTCGTTGCAGCCTCTGTGCATCTATTTTTGTTTTTATTATGCATTTGACATGTCACTCGATGAGATGCTACTGTCTGTCTCGCTAACCTCCATTCCCTCCAAGACACACCCCCACACACTCACAAATTGGAATTAATACAAAGAAGACATAATGTGCTCTAAAATACAGGCTGCAAGATCTGGTATTAAATTTAAAAGGTTGCAGTATTTTGCCTTTTCATTAAAACATGTTTATAGTAATGTCAGTGGGGGACAGTGTTACCAACCTATGTTGAAACACTGTTACTGGTGAAGCAGTTCATTTATCCTTTCATTTCATGGCTGTAGGCATATCTGTCCATGTACTGCCAGAAACCAAATGGAGCGACTGAGAATCTTAACCTGCTGGTGAATACATTTCTAAGGAATGAGACTATGTTTACAGGAAGATTTACAGCTGTGCTCCAAGACTCAAAAAAGCAGGCAACCTAAACATATCCAAATCACAGCTGTCTGAATTGGTGGTTTACTACTGTGCATTGAGTAACACTATGCTACACATGTTAACTCGCTCCATTTAAAAACTGATAGCCACCCTAAAACAGCATTTCCCATGAAACAGGGTCTTCCCTGCCATGATACATTTATTGTAAGGCATTATTTATTTCCTGCATTTCAATTTTTATATTCTGTTCCAGCACAGGCAACAGTTTTCCACTAAAGGGTCATTGGTGCTCATACAGGAAAGATAGTCACAAGTTTAGTAGTCTTTACTGGAATCTAACATTCAGATCCACACTACCAATCATGTGTTGTAATGGAGGGGTGTGTATAACATGAAGGTTAACCATTCCATTGAACTTCAAGCTGTCCTCAATCCAGCAACACAACCAGTTTCTGGAAAAGCAATGTTCTGAATAAATCTCGATCCCACAAAATGTAGTATAAATAGAGTTAATTAAATTATTTAATAGATATCCTGTTTCCAGTTGTGACATTGGTGTAAAAGGAGGAGGGATAATATATACAACCCTAATTGAAATACAAGGCCAATAAAGGCAAACACTCGAAATACTGAATGCAGTGGCATTAAAGGTGGCACAATATGAATGTGACTAGAAATGCAATCAGCAGCATGCAAGGAAAAGGCAGAGCCAGGTAGATGTGACATTGCACATGTCCGTTTAGGACTCAACTAGCATATACTGTATACATAACAAACTGATGGGACTGCACCTCAGTCAGGTGGAAGGCATGTGGAGTGTCTGTGTACCAGATACCAGGAGGAAGCTAGGTAAAGGGGGCACAGGTGCTGTGTTGGTAGAGAAGGGGATAGTACATATTCAGCTGAAGCGAGCTATTGTAAGAGTTCAAAGATTAAGGCTTTTAGTAAAAAAAAAAGAGAGAGGTGGAATTGACAGAGCTAACAACCAAATTTGTAAGAAAGTTGGCCTGGCTGTCCATTCACAAGAGGTTTCAACAAGGAAATTTTGAGTTAACATAAAAACATAGACACATAGAAGTTGTTGGAAGATAAGGACCTCTTGACCCACATAGTCTGCACCATATTCCCTACCTACTGTGCCACCGCAAACCCTACTTGATTCTAGGCCTTCTCCCACCCATGCCTTACTTTTAAGGCCCCCTTGTGTCTATCCTATGCATGCTTGAATCCTGTTACCATTTTAGTACCCACAGCCTCTGTTGGGAGGATTTTCCAGGCATCCACCACCCTCTCTGTGAAAAAGTATTTCCAGACATCTCTTCTGAGCCTGCCCAGCTTCATAGCATGCCCCCTTGCCCTGGAGCATCTTTTTCTATGGAAAATGCTACATTACCTTCCTGTACCTTATTAATACCTGTGAGGTATTTGAATGTTTTTATCATATCCCGCTTTTCCCTCATTTCCTCTAAAGAGAATATATTTAGTTCCTTGAGTCTTTCCTCATAGAGTTTTTGATACAGACCCTGCACCATTTCATGAGCCCTCTTTTTACTGCCTCCACCCTACCTATGTTCTTCCGGAGGTGGGGCCTCAGAACTGGACACAGTATCTGAAGTGGGTGTTTTACCAGTAATTTCTTCAGGGGTAATACTACCTCCCTCCTTCAGCTGGTGATGCCCCTCCCTATGCACCGGAGCATCCTGCTAGCTTTTCCCTCTGCCTTAACACACTGTTTGACTACTTTCAGGTCATCAGTTAGTGGACATTAAGTTCCTAAGCAAGTAGAAAGAGACAGAAGTTAAATTGGGCAGGAGCCCATATGAACTCAGTTCCACCATGTCTTTAAAATGTACAAGACATCTGGGGCCTGGTTTTCAAAGGGCCGAGGGACTAACATGTCACAGTTCACCAGTGTGGAAGAAATCTCTGCACTGGCAGATGGTCATATTTTCAGCTCATGCTCTGCAGGGACAGCTGTGGGAGATGTTAACCTGGTCCAACAAAGCATAACATTTGGGCTTAACTGCACCAAGAAAACACTGCAAACTACCATAAATCATGGAGCCAGTTGTAAACCAGCTTCTTTTTTTAAAAGCTGGTACACGATGGGAAAATTGCAGCTCTGTTAGTGAAAACCCACTTGTGCCAGTTTTTCCTGCACCTGTGCTGATTTCTGGGGTTCAGAAAATCAGTCCCCTGCTATCTATTGTTTTAGTTTATGTAAAATGTCATGCTTGCTAAAGAGTTTTCTTCTTGAGATCTGTAAGTTAATTTTACATTCGGGGGCAGGGAAGTTTTTGATAATAAAACAATTAGCAGGTATTGCATCATAAATCATGGAACAGGGTACAGAGCAGGACTCATTAGTACTCTTCTGGCTGTGTCAGCAGACTGGACAAATGCAGAACACACATGGAGTGTGAACTTCCCTTTCATCATTGGATTTGTCCCTACTTGACAAGATTGAGGATACACTGGTGAGCGATATGTGAATACGTGCATTTCTTTGTTGCAGCCAACAAGTGACTAACCCAATTAACCCAACACCTTCATTCTGGGATTCCTTGAATACATGAGAATTCTACTACTAAAACTTTTGAAAAGTAGAAGTTATTGGCAGCTGTTACTCAGATCAGGCATTTTCATTTAACTCTAAATATTTTAATATAAACAGTAATGATCCACATAGAGATCCAGTGTAGAACACATAACTTGTGGTTGTGATTTATGTGGGTGAGTGTGGGATTGTAGGCTAACAGTATTAGCAGTTACAATTGCTAAAAAACAAACAAAAAACAGGTTCTGTCTGTCTTACCGATGAGTAAATGTTGCTGTACTGGCCTATAAGTCCCACCAACACCACCATCAAACAACATAGATAACATTCTACTGACAGCGAGTGTACATAAACAAGCATTTGTCAATACCGAACGTTCGCTTGCTGGCATTTGCATTGGTGTTTGGCATTTGTGCAGGCCCCCCCAGTTGTATCTATGTCCCTTCAGCATCCATATCCCTGTCCCTGACACCTGTCACCTGAAGCCCTCGCTGTCGCTGTCCAGAACTCCATCATATCCATCATTGATTATGGCATTATCATTTACGGCTCTGCTACAACCACTGCACTCAATCGTGTATCCACCACCCTCAACAAGGCCTGTCGACTTGTCACTGGCTCCCAACGCCTAACTCACACCTGTGACTTCTATTCTCAAACTGGATGGTTGAATCTTGCCAATCGAATAAAACACCAAACTTGTATTACTACTAAGAAAATCTTGCAGGGCCTTGCTACCCCTGGAGTCTGTGCCCTCATACAACCGAGAATCCACACCCGACATACCAGGGGATCAAAACCTCAGCTTCTGCAAGTCCCGCATTGCTGCACAACACAAGGCCAAAGATCCTTTGCTTACCGGGCCACTAGTTGGTACAATGGTCTTCCCAGCGACATCTCATCCTCACTATCGCTCAGCACTTTTAAGACTCGTCTCCGCCTAACACTGACTGCCTCCCACCTCTGTGACTGTTGTGGCTAAACATGTCTTTTGGTTCCATAGCTGAAGATGCCCTTTTGGATCCACATCTACTCCTGCACTTTGCCAGAACCCCCCCCACCCCATCTTCACCTCCCCTGCTGGCCCATGACAAATGCCACCCGGCTGCACTACCTCTATTCTTATCCACCTTCTACCTCTCCTCTCTCTCCCCCCAACCTACCTCCCTTTTCTCCCATCCACTTAGTCTCCCTGATTTCACCCTCCTCCTTTCTCTTTCCCTTCCCCAAAGTTTCACCTTATTGCTCTTTTTTCATCTACAAGACTATGTGTCTTTTTTTTTTAATTTTATAAACTGTTATCTTTGCTTATGATTTTGTAAAAGAGCTTCAGCTCAAAGGTATTTGTAATCCTAGAACAAATAAATAAATAAAAATAAATAAATATCCCAACAGAGTACCTCTCTGCAACTCCTCTTCCTTCTGAGTAACATTTCATTCTCATACTTCTTAAGTGTCTGTCTTAGGAACCCTAATGCCCTGGTTGTGCTCCAGGGTACGAACCTGTGTGGACACTGTGCAACCCGCACATGTAACACAGTCATTCAGTAGAATTATTTCACCAAATTTCCAACATAGGCATTTTGTCACCTCTGGTCATGAACAGTGCGACTATAATTTTTTTACTGTGTACCAAACCCTGATGTCCCACAGCGATGCGCTATTCTGCAATGGAAGTGTGAAAACAGATTTTGGCCAGGATGTGAAAAATGACAGCTGTACTGTTCATAAGGAGGTATGGTAAAATGCAAATGTTGAAAATCTGGAGTGACAAGATGACAAATTCACAAAGTTATGAGTGCATGTAGAAACTGCGCAACACATGCTCATAAAAAAGTCATTTTTTGGAATTTTTGCATTGAATTTTCAACATAGGCATTTTAGGATGTCTGCTCAAGAACAGTGTCACTGTGATTTTCCTACTCTGTACCGAACATGATTTCCCACAGCTGCCATGCTATTGCACTCCGGAAGTGTGAAAACACATTTCAGCCAGGATGTGAAAAATTATAGCTATATTGGTCATAAGGAGATGTGGGAAAATGGCAATGTTGAAAATCTGGAGTGGAAATATTACAAATTCACGAACTTATGAGTGTGTGTAGGAACTGCGCAATGCACGCTTGTAACACAGCCATTTTATGGACTTTTGCCACCAAATTTTCAACAAAGGCATTTTAGGACCTCTGCTCATGAACAGTGTCACTGTGATTCTCTTACTCTGTTGCAAACATTGATTTCCAGTAGCGACCATGCTATTTTGTGCTGGAAGTGCGAAAACACATTTTGGCCAGGATGTGAAAATTGACAGCTGCACTGTTCATAAGTAGGTATGGAAATATGCCTATGTTGAAAATCTGGAGTGAAAATATTACAAATTCATGAACTTACGAGTGTGCGTGGGAACTGCGCAACACACGCTTGTAAAACAGTCATTTTTTTGAATGTTTTCACCAAATTTGCAACATAGGCTTTTTGAGAGCCCACCTCATTAACACCGACACTATCATTTCATCACTCAGTCCCAAAAGGTGATTCCACGCAGTGACTGTGAAATCACCTTTCGGGACAGAATAGTGCCATGACAGTGACTGAATTCATGAGAAGGGGGGTCAAGAACCCCATGTTGAAACTTTGGTGTCAAAAGTAAAAAAATGGCTGAGATATCCACCTAAGTTGGAAAAACCCTATTTATGCCATTTTACAGCTTACCGGCATTTCCTCAGTTGGCGGACTGCTTTGAACAGTGCAGGCGTGTTCCTGGTCCACCAAAGATTGTCACACTGGGCTCCAGAGGTAAGTATTTGGTGGTGGGGTGGGGAGGTGGGTGCACATAGGGTGGGTGTGGGGTAGTGGGGGGACAGGAACTCACAGAGGGACTGTTTTCTTCTTTCACAGGATTTTTAAAAAAAGGAAAAAGGATGCTTTTGGCATGCTCAGGTGGGATCCCAGGTTGCCACCTACCTGTTTATTGTGGGGAGACTGAAGCTGGTGGGGATTGGGCACCCCCACTGGCCATACAGTGTGCATGGGTGGGAGGCATGAGCACACTGGGGTGAGTGCCCAGCTTGCCAACTGTGTGCTTTTTTGGGGGTAGGCTGCAGTCGACAGGGGATTGGACACCCCCATCAGCCACACAGTGTGCTGGGGGGGTGCATGAGCCAAGAGGGATTGGGCACCTCCCCTCGGCACACAATGTCAGGGTGGGGAGCACACTAACAAGGGAGGAGGAGGACATTAGCAGAGGGAGTAAGTGGGAGTTTTTTTTAAAGCCGAGCTGTGCAGGACAGCAGTTCAGCTGACATGTATGCTCATTGCATACATGCTACCTCTGCTCATTGTGGACCTTTTCTTTGAAGTGAAGACCAACACAGCCAAACTGCTGTCATACACAGCTCGGCATGTATTGGTCCGGTAGGGTCACACCTGCTACACTGTGCACTGGATTTGGGAGGATGGTCACACACCTCCAAAAGTCATACTGTTGCAAGACGTCCCTTGTGCATATGCTCAAGCGAATATAAAAATGAATAATTTTAATTTATATGTTTAAACAACATAGATAACTTTCAGATGTTTGACATTTTCAAGCATGTTCCAATACTTGACATAAGTGTCAAGGTTGTGGAAGGAGCAATGAGATGAGAGAGTGGACTTGATTTTAATATTAAAATCAGTTTATCATAACTTTAGGTTGTTACAATAGCAATAATATCTGAATATCTTCAAGGCACTCTACGATCGCTATATGAAAGCACCTTGCAAATGTTTTCCTCACTGCTAGCCCACTAATTCCACAACTCCCACTTTCAATCCTGATGCTCACCATGTTTCTACCCCTGGCTCTCACTCTTTCCCTATTAACTCTTCCTTCTGCACCCACCCCTCCCTGTCCACTCCAGCCTGGCTAAATTCCCACCCCATCCATAGTAGTATCCCAATTATCTACCCCTCCTCTGTCATTATCATAATAAACAAGTACACAACACCGTCGTCACTTTCTGTGGTTTTAGCTCAATTTTTCCCTCAGTCATCAGTAATATATCCCTTCTATTTTTTACCTCTCTAACCTGTCACCCCATAAACGGCCTCATTCCCCTATATGTGTAGTTGCCAGCTGCTTCACTCAAAAGATCTCTGCTTATAACCCCTGTATGCCTATGGTTGATTGTACATCTGCTGACTTCTTCAATTGTAAAATAATGCTGTTTTTTTATTTATTTCAACCTTGTACTGTATTGCATACACTGTGTATACTTTTTCTTCCTTGTATATTATTGCTTTTTGTATACCTGCTTCTGTTCTGTACTTTGATGTATTCATGACTGGGTCCACCTTGCAAATAAGCCTTGCTCAATGGTGCCCGCCTGGATAAATAAAAATTTAGATTGATTGATTAAATAATAATTAAATGTTCTACCTGCAATTTCAAGCATTTATACTGATCATAATTCTTAGGCTGGAAGTAGTAATTTTTAAGGGTAGCAGGTTTTTATTTGAACAATCTTTAAAACAAAACTATATCACTTGGTGGGCTATGTATTGCTGCCCACATTCCCCTCTTAACTTGCAGCTAAAGATGTAGAGGAGATAGTGGGCTGGATTTTCAAAGAGGACCACAGATTGCCAAAAGCTGTGGCAAACAGCAACTTGCATCCCTCCTGGTGTGCCAGGGAACCTGCACCTAATTTTAGTACAGGTGTGGTCTTAGCACTAAAGTCCACAGACTCACCATAACCACTCCCATACACCAAACAAGTGGTGCATGGGAGTTGTTTGAGTGAGGCAGCCATTACCCCAAGCAACAGAATAGCTGGCCTACCCCTGCAGAAACAACAGTGGACAGGAAGGCACAGTACCCACCCAGTGTCTGTACCTACTGTTGTGTAGGTGCACCTGATGGGACAGCAGGGAGCTGGGGAGCTATGTGAAATGGTGGGGGTGTTGTGTCCATCAACTGAATGGGGCAGAGGCTGGGATCTAGAGTGTTAAGTGGGTTGGTGAAGAGAGTATGGATACACATGGGGGTAGGGTGATGGCGGGACCTGGGGTGCTACATGGGTTGGGGTGTTGGGGACATGTGGTAATCCTGGGATCTTGTGACAGAAAGGGAAGGAGGCATGCTACATGAGGTAGGGGACAGAGATATGTTTATGAATGTTGCCCAGGTCAGCGGAGGGTGGGCATTGCACTGCTGTGTGGTGTGCAGGGACTTTATGCTACGTAACAGGTTCATTGGAAGGGGACAATGCTACAAGGGTGGAGGGAAGGGTCACTATTGTCATGAGTGGGTTGCTGTGTTAGGGGGTTCAGCACTGTGCATCCCAGGCATTGCTTACATTGTGCCAGCCATCCACAGGTTGCTCCTTGTCCAAGGGCTCATGACATGGGGTCTGCCCTGCTTCTCTCAGGACCTGAGAGGTCATGACACCAAGAAATGACATGGTAGTTTTTGAGAGCAGTCAGATCTGTGGGCTGGGATGGCAGTGGGCATCCAACTGCAACAGAAGGACATGGGCCCCCCCCAACCTGGACCTGCATGAAGGTGTGGAGCATTGGCTGTTAGACCAGCTTTGGTCTGGTCTAAACCCTGGTGACCTATTCAATGGATTTGCCTGAAAGTTGGTATGTGCAGTGGGGCATGGTAGATCTCTTGGGTTGGCAAATTTCATTTTGGTCGGACTTACGGTCTTTGCGCACCAAAACGCTGCAAATTGCAAAATTATCCATTTTTGGAGGCAGCTTTTGGGATTTTATATGTGGCCCTGTGCAGCCATCATGTGGCATGCTGCTCTGTGAGATGGCTCATTTGAAAGAGCTTTGGTGTCTGAACATGCCACTTTTTGTTTGGTGAAAGAATATTAAGGCATTCAAAAGTTATGCCACTTTTAAGTTCCCATTATAAGTTAATGGGAAAAGTTATATGTATGTTTTGCAAACAAAGAATGGGGTTCTGGCCATCTGGTCCCACCTGGCGGTCAAAGAATTTGCAGCCTTGCGGTTCAAGAATCTTTGTCCCCGAGAATTCTTTGATCGCGAGATCCACCATCTTGTTTTTAGATTTCCGATCATAAAAACACAAATGTCTCGGCTCAGGGGTCACTCTTGAAGTAAAACTTGGATAGCTTTTACTCACAGGGTTACGATCTATCGAGCCATGCCTTTAGTTTTATCCAGTTTGGTCAAAAAATAGAGTTATGAGGTTTTAAAATCTTTGATTGCAGCTCGCTAATGATCTTTTTTCTGCTTTTGCTCCTTAATTGCCCCCTGGCCTGCCTCTCCTTCCAGGTGCTCATGGTCCCCTCCGATCCCCTCGCCCTGATCCCCTTCTACTCACCTCACATTGCAGCCATCCCAGAGGTGGCCCAGCGTATCCCTTTGCTGGATGGGTCCCTCTCCTCTGAGGGGGAAGGCGCCAGGAAGATAAACCAGTGCACTACTCGATCAGTCCCTGGGCACTGCTGAGGTGGATTCCGGTGTGTCAGGGCACTCGAGTCAGCAGGAGCTGGCTGCCATCATCTGGCCAACCAGGAGGCTGGGGTTTCTGCTTTCCCCCAAGGCGTGGCATGCCACTGACGTCTAGGCCAAAGGCAACGTTCACCACGCCCCTGTGTTCAGTGGGGCTTGCCTGAATTGTTGCTCTCCTGGACTCCACCAGGAGGCAGCAGACAGTGAGCCGCATCCCTTCCCTCCCCCTGGAGAAGGTGAGCAGTCTCAGAACGCTCAAGCCTTCTCCTCCCAGTCGGCTCTCCAGCGACCCGAGTCTGTTCCCGAACCCGAGTCACCAGCGTCGCAAGCAGAAATCCAACTGCTGCACCAACAAGCTGGCTTCACTAATGATCTTTGATCGTGAATCTGCAAGTTGTTTGATCGTGATCATGCATCGACAGTGAGGGATGAGATGGCCAAGTTTTAAAATCGATTTTCTCATCCCAGAGGTGCCCTAGGAAGTCAAATGATGGTGGGTTTTGCCAGGGGGCTTCATTCTGCCGAACCATGGCAGTGGTTTACAGCAATTCCTTGTAATTTTTGAATTACAGCATTTTTTGTTCTTTGATTATGAGCCTGCAAATTCTTTGATTGTGAGATTCTTTGATCGCAAGATTCTTTGATCGTGATCTTTGATTGCAAGCGAGGGACGAGGTGGCTGAATGGAAAATGTAAATTTCTCAGCCTAGGGGTGGCTTAGGAATACAAATGAGGGTGGGTTCTGCTCAGGTGGCTTCGCTTTCTCGAACCATGGTAGTGGTTTGCTGTATTTGTGACAAAATTTTGATTTTGACTGATCCCGCCTATTGCTATTGAAAAAAAAAATTAGTATTAAATTCTGCCAGCCCAAAACACTGATTGTTTGGTTGCTTGTTGAGAACGATCACTATCTCAAGACTGCAATACCTCAGTAACCCTGCCTGCTGCTGGTACAACTCGCAGAAGCTGTCAAAGCTGCTGTATGGCTCTAGCTGTCAAATCTTCCTGTCAGTTTATAAGAGAACACATTGTGCTGATCAGTTTGTCAGACAGTAATTTTATAAAAGGTTAATCAGTTTCTATACGGTATACTGATGTCATTCATTTTTGACCGGGAGTAAACATCTCAGAGGGGATAGAAGTTAAAGTTTAATTATAGTGGGACCCTGATCTAATAAATCCCAATCCACCATGACTTCTTGTTTAACTTGACCCTTGCTGACCGTGTCTTTCTACAGTATTACCCACCCTATGCAAGATAAAGGTAAAGATATTGGGTATCATAACGAGAGAAGTATTTTCAGCAGACTAAGATTTGTTGAAGCCACACCACGGGAAAGCAGTGCTGCGCTATTTAAAGCATGAAGTTCAAACAATGCAGTAGTCAGCACCTGCACACTATTCTGACACTTAACCACACTGCTTCAAATAGGTACAAAATGAAGAAACGAGCATACAGCACCGTATATCATTGACCAGTTGTGCTTCTCTTTTATTGGATTTGTGTTCGCAGTAGTGTTTCAGACACAAATAGCGCAGCAGCCATAGTAAGCACATAACAAAACAGAACTGTTTGTTATGTGCTTACTAAGGATATGCTCCATTTCTTCCTTTTTTACTTACTTCAAGCAGTGTGGTTCAGTGTCAGAACAGAGCGCAGGTGCTGGCTACTGAATTGTTTGAACTTCTACTGTATTTCCCCATGTTCTTTCTCACTTGCTTTGAGCTTTCAGAAAGAGCCAGCAGCAACAGGAGGATTTACAAATGGCTCGAGCAAATCTATCTCCATTTAGCTATTTTACTGAGTTACCTTTCCCCTCCAGTAGTAGCACTAGTGTGTCAGGGAGTTGATGTCTGCTTTGGGGCTAACCAGGGCTTTAAATTGCTGTTATGCTGTTAATGTCTTCATCAGTGACATTGCAGAGGGACTGGAAGGAAAAGTATGCCTTTTTACAGATGACACAAAGATCTGCAACAGGGCTGATACACAAGGAGGCGTGGAAAGGATGAAAAGGGACTTGGCAAGGTTGGAGGAATGGTCAGAAGTATGGCAGCTAGGATTCAATGCAAGAAGTGCAGAATAATGCACCTGGGAAACAAGAACCCAGGGAAGAATACACAATGGTGGGGAGGTAGTAACAACAACAAAAAGGAAAGGACCTGGGGTAATCATATCAGATGACCTTAAGGTTAGCAAGCAATGTGAGAAGGCAGTAGGGAGGGCTGGGGGTATACTGGGATGTATAGGAGAGGCATCATCAGCAGAAAACAGGAAGTTGTTATCCTCTGTACAGACAGTTGGTGAGACCCCATCTGAGTACTGTGTCCAGTTCTGGAGACCCCATCTCGCAAGGACATAGACAGGATGGAGGTAGTCCAGAGGAGGGCAACTAAATGGTGCAGGGTCTGCAAGAGAAGCCGTATGAGGAGAGACTAAAGGAGCTTAATATGTATACCTTGAGGAAATAAGGGAGAGGGGACATGATAGAAACCTTTAAGTACCTCAGTGGAATCAACAAAGTCCAAGAGGGTTGCATCTTTCAGAAAAACAACTTGCAAGAACAAGGGGACACAATTTAAAGATAGAAGGAGGGCGGTTCAGGGGCAATGTGAGGAAGTATTATTTCACAGAGAGGGTAGTGGATGCATGGAACAGCCTTCCTGAGGAGGTTGTGGGGTCTAAAACTGTGGGAGAATTCAAGAATGCATGGGACAGACATAAGGCATTTCTTGTGGGGGGTAGGAAGCAATAGGCTATTGGTTAACTAGGATCTGCGGCCTATCCTATAGGTAGGGAAATGGGCAGACTAGATGGGCCTAGCGGTCCTTATCTGCCGTCAAAGTCTATGTTTCTATGTTTCTATGTTTCTATGAGTGTGGCTGACCTGTTGGTGAGCATTTGGAGCTTGGAGTTATAGGATGCATGTGTGCTTTCTTGATGGTTTTAGGCATGTAGACTGTCTGCCCGTGCAATGCCAAAAAATGCTCTTCAGAACATTGCATTGCAGAAAAGGGGTAAGAAATTATATGAGCCTTTGGAACTTGAAGTTGTTGTGGTGTGTAGGGTTGCTTGTGGCATGTAGCAGGTTATGTTGATCAAGCCCATCGGCTCTCCTATGCCAAACATCGGTGCGCAAAAATGGGTTAAAATGAAAAAAAGAATTAAAATAATGAAAAGAAATGAGGAAAATGAGCATTAGTGAGTGTTTCAATGTGTTACAGGTTTGTGGTTTGCTTAAGACAGGGGCAAATGAAAATCACCATAACTGTACTGCCCTTATAAAACTGCCTCGGTGAGTGTAGGAAAGGACATACAGTATTGTAAGGTATTTTGATTGTTCAGTGCAGTGTTGTTGAAAACTGGACCTATTTATATTTATGAGGTGATAGCTATAACTTGGGCTAGCATAGCATTATATACAGTCACAGCATTACCTGACCTTTTGCAGCAGTTGTGACAACAAGGTTATCTGGTGCAGATAGCACTTGCAGCTCCTAGTGACAGAATCAGCTAGCATAATGGCATCACCCCCCCCACACCACCCCACACACACACGCACATACACTGTCAAACTGTCTATGCATTACTGCTGATTCAAATTCTGCATCAGCTGCACTTAATGAATCAGCTCTCCTCAATTAGTTGTTCTGAGTAGTATTGGCAGGGACAGTATATTAGGTTTCATCTGGGTATGTACAACTGGTACATAAGCTTGATCCCAGGTAACCCTGGCACCTTTCCAATCTATTTTTAACCCTTTAATAATGGTCTCAGTTGCATTCTAATATGTCAACAGCTGCAGCAGTATGTGGCTCCTCAGCAACACCTAAAAAACATACAAGAAACCAATGCAAACATCACAGGGGATTTATACTGTTATATTTGTGGTTACCAAATCACACTTGCCATTTTAAGGTGTATATTTTTCTGACTACATCAGTGAGGGACATTACTGTCTTTCTAAGTTTTAATAGTTATTTGTGGTATTTTTTTTTCTTCATGTAGATAGGTGTGCAGATGACCTTACAAAAAAAATATATAACAGCACAACCATGCGTGAAGTGTCACCCCAAATAAAATAACAATTGCAGCATGCAAGGATTACATATAGAGTGGTTGCGTTGATAACGTGACATCAGCAAAGACAATCAAGTACCATATACTTCCACAATTCCCATGACACATACCAGGACGTGCACAATTATCAGTGAGAAACCACAGTCTTTAGAAGCCATGGACCACAGTAACAACTTTGTGTACATGGGAATCATTACGTAAGCAATAATACCCAACAGGGTGGGCAGTATTGTGCTATCCGGACCGCACAGGGGTGTAATGAGGCCCGACACTGCAGGTGGAGGACCTTATAGCCCCTGGAAGGTCCGGTATAGCACAATACCGCCCACCCTGGAGGGTATTATTTTGCTTAGAAAATGGGCACTGTAAAAAAAAATAAGTTTAATAAAAAACTGCTAATAAAATAGTAGTTTCATGTAAGTTTTGAAATAAAATAGTTCCTCCACCTGGATCAGAATGACTAGAAAGCACCCCTCCCCCAACCTGTTAGGATGAGGCACCTTTGCTTTTCTATTCGATTTTTTTTGTTTCATTTTTTTGTTCATGCCCCCCCCCCCATCGCCACTGGCAACAGAAGTTTGTTTTTGTAAGTGGCAGCTGTTGCTGGAGGATAGAGAGAGATACAGGCTGTCAGCACAAGTGGCAGATCACTGTTTGTGAGACAGGTGAGACGGGGGAAGTTATTCCGGTTTCAAAATAAAAAAAAAAACCGAAGTAATTTCATCTTATGCTGAGATGTATGGGCAAATTTGCTTTTTTTTTTCTGTTGCTCAGCTTATGGTTTGTGTGGACCAAGGAGATAAATGAAAAAGCGACATACCTTAGTGGCATGAGAGGAGCACAGAGTGAGGCATGGAGGCAGCACCAATCTATTTGGCTGCCCAGACATGCGGCGTCAATCCCGGGTAGGTGCCAGTACTACAGCAGCTGGTTTTTGAGGGGCTGGTAGTCGCGGGGAAATGGATCTGTCTGCATCACTTACTCACACTGTTCTGCTTTTGGAAAACATTTTGTAAGTGTGTGTGTGTGTGTGTGTATGTCCATGTGTTCCTCAACCTCACCAACTCACCCCCAACCCCCACGATGACCTGCAGAGATTAAATACAGTTTTAAGTCCTCCAGAAATCTATTTTGGATGTATTTTATTTTGTTCCTCAGTGTAGAGCAAAATAAGAGAGATACTCTGAATTACAAAAGATCCAGGAGTAGTTTTGTAACTGTGGGGTCAGCGGTCATTAGACTAATTGTGGGGGGGCTGATTTGTGACATTATCATATGGAGGGCAGTTCGTTTTGGCAGGACAAACAGTGCGCGATCTGAATCTGCACTCTGAGGAAAATATTTTGTTTTATTTAAAAAACAAACAGCATTGTGTTTATGTTGTCTTTAGTGTTCTGGACGAGCAAGGAAAACAATGAAGGTGAGCTAACCTGTGTGGGAGCTGCGCTGAGCTCCCGACATGTCAGTGCTACTACTTTCAAGTAGATAAAGCTGTTTAGAGTGAAAAACTAAAGAGAACCGTGTAAAAAAAAAAAATGTAACTTCTTTGTCGGTAGTAACGGGAAAGGGTTGAGGGAGCAAGTCAGTGACAGAAGGAAGAAGCGGAATTGAGGGTAGAGGCTGCTGCAGATGTGGAAGGAGACGGGATTGGCAGGGAGTTATGCTGTTGGCTATCGGCACCTGTGAGAGCGGGTGGGATCAAGTTGGGAGTTGTGTCTGCGCCAGAGTCGGGTCTCTGTATAAAAAAATAAATACATTTTCTGTCTGTGCTTGTTCAGATATAGGTGGAGTGGGTGTGTGTCTCATGGGGGAGGGGGAGCATCATCACTTGGTCACCAGTTAGCGGGAGAAAAACATGGCGGCTGCTTTTTTTGAACATTCTGGGTGCCCAAGACTATGGCATGTAATGGGGCACCCCGAATGGGAACTTGTTTTTATATGGGCTCTATTGAAAAATACCTACCCGGCTAGATCTGTGTCCTAGCCAATCAGAAAGTTAGGATTCTTTTGGCCATTTTCTAAAGTCTAATTTTACTTTCATGTTTGTGATGCAGCCCTTAGCCAGTCTTCCTGCACCACCTCCTTCTGCCACAAGATACATCTGACACATCAGCACAACATTCAGTGCAAAAGGTCCTAATGGGCAGATCCAGTGAGGTTGGCTTTCTTTTTTTTTTTTTTATACTTTACTTTTTAAGTTATCTCATATCATCTTACAGACAGTTTTATCATATTTAGGACATACCAAAGGTATTGATACAAGGCAAAGAAAGAGAAATAAACTCTCTCATTAATCGTAGGTTTAGTGGTTCCCAAATGTTTTGATACCACATAGGAGGGGTTACTAAACATTTCACTTACAAGTACATTAGTGTATTAAAGCTGCCTATATGAGCCCATGAGCAGTGTGACTATTTCACTCTCTAAGAACTAGGATTTAATGTCCAACAAAACAAGTGTCCCTGATCTCGTACTATTGTTGTCACACTATATAACTATGAGTCTAATTACAACAAGAGAATAAAGGCAGCATCCTCCCCAGCCTCATCCAATCTAACTACTACACCCCTTAAAAAGAAAAAACAGGTGGACAAAGGCACTATTACTGACAGCATTGATTGTACTGTGCAGAGTAATTATTACAACCCTGGCTGCATAAAATTAAATGCTTCTCCCCCATCAAATACAGTTATTGTAAAGGCAATCGTAAGCCTTGTGTTTCTAACAGTCAATTTCGAGTATAAAATGTCTTAGAAAATAAATTCAAGTTCTGGCCTGTCCATGCTTTCCTCAGCCATCCTCATGGTCTTCTGACTTGCTGGATTCCTCGCCACGATCTCTTCGTCGTTTCCGACTGGATTCAGCGAAGCATGTGGCCCACTTGCCAGCCTCAGTAGGGTCTGAAAACACCCATATTTTCCTCCTGTGCACTATTCTCAGCTGAGCTGGAAATACCATTGAATGAGTAATATTCACTTGCTTAAGCCGTTTTCTGATTCCATCAAACCTTTTCCATCTGACACGGGTGTCGTAGCTGATATCTGGGAATAAATAGATAGTTTGGTCATCCTGTAGAATAGGACCTGCTTGACGAGCATAACAGAGGATCTTATCTCTTGTGCCTATTCCATCCGTTACAATTAACAGGGTACGTGGTGTTTCTGTGTCTTCTCGATGTCCTCGAGGGGTAATTCTATACACTTTTTGTAAGTCAAATGAGGTTTCTTGAACTTCTGGGGCTAGTTTTTCTACCAGCCATTCCTTTACAAACATCAAAGGGTGGTCCCCCTCGAGTCCCTCTGGCAAGCCTAGTACTCAAATGTGCGAAGAGCGGGCCTGATTTTCGAGAGTCTCAAGCCTGGCCCTCAAGTGCATATTTTCCTTAACCAGCAGTGATGCTGCCACCGATGAAGCTTCAGTCTGCTTCTTAATGTCCCCAACTTCGATCTGCATGTCCTCCACAGTCTTTTCAATAACTGTAACTCTCGTTCCAAAAGAATCTATCTTGTTATTCAGATCGGACACTGATGTAATCAGTCTATTCAATTTAAGGCCTAAGGAAGCCATTGTTTCTTCGGACTCCTGTTGTGGTGTGGCCTGCATCTCGGTAAGATTTCTCGCATGCTGAGATGAACCGGCTGTTTTAGCGCCTGTGGAGGTTGGCTTTCTTGATAAGCTCTACTGTTTACTCCCCAGATGTTTCTATAGTAAATTGTAACCTATCTGAGGGCTGATAACATAGCACATTGCACATAATTGACATCGTGCTTAACAAAACAAGCATTTGTCAATGCAGAATGTTGTCGCGCTGGCATTGGCATTGGCAGTGGCAGAGGTAGAGGGGCATAATAGGAATGGCAGTGAAGTATTGAAGTGGTGCCAACCCCACACCCACCCTGTAGAGAGCGACAGGCAGTGGGCTGTGCCTTTGTGTCGTCAGCTATAATGCTCATGCCAGTGTACCTCACCCTAACCTGTAGACACTGACAAGTGTCATGGAGTGCTTTGGGGTCTTTGGGCATCATACTTACCCCATTCCATAAGGAAATACGCTGACGTAGGTGCAGTATAGGAGCGTGGGGTGAAGTTTGTGGCCGAACAGTGCAAGACACACCAAGATGCCTGTCAGTGGCTGCAGGATGGGTGTGGGGAGCTGGAATGGCGTGAGCATTATATCTGATGATTCCAAGTCACAGAACTGACGCCTGTCAGTCTGTACCTGGTGGAGTGCTACAGCTGGAAACCCTAACACCGTAGAAGTGTAGTGGTAGTTTCACTCTACATGTTCAACATGGGCTGCTTGTCAGGCTACCTCATGAAAAGTGGCACAATGACTTTGTTAGCTGAAAGGTGGTTTTGCACAGCGGCTGTGGCATTTGGTGACAGAGGGACAAAAACACAGTTTTGGGCAGGGTGTGGAGAATGACAACTGTATTGTTCATGAGGAGGCATAAAAAATGTCAATGTTGAAGATCTGGAGTGGCAATATGAAATATTGGTGAAGCAATGAACATGCATACAAACTGCACAGCAGACGTCCACAACCCTATTATTTGTGGGAGTTTTTTAGTCTTATTTTCAACATAGGTGTTTTGGGACCTCCCTTCATGAACAGCGGTGCTGTGATTTTGTTAATGTGTCCCAAAAGGTGATTTCCCACAGCGAGCACGCCATTGTACACCACAGTTGCAGGAACGCGTTTTGGGCAGGCTGTGAAAAATGTCAGCTGTACTGTTGATAAGGAGGTGTGCACAAATGCCAGTGGTGAACATGTGCCATGAAAATATTGCAAATGTATGAAGTTACAAGGCTGAGTGGAAACTGCACAATGCACACTTGCAGCATAGTCATTTTATGGATGTTCAGCACCAAATTTTCAACATAGGCATTTTAGGACCTGTGCTCATGAACCGTGTCATCGTCATTTCCTCAAACTGCCCCGAAAACTAATTTCACACAGCGACCATGCAATCCTGCCCTGGACATGCGAAAACACATTTCAGGCAGGATATGTAAAATGACAACTGCATTGTTCATAAGGAGGTGTGGGAAAATTGCCAATTTTGAACATGTGGAGTGAAAATATTACAAATGTGCAAAGTCACAAGCGTGCATGCAAACTGCACATCGCACGCTGGTAAAACATTAATTTTATGGACTTTTGGCCCCAAATTTTCAACATAGGCATTTTAGGACCTCTGCTAATGAACAGTGTTACTGTCATTTTCATAATGTGTCTCAAACATGGACTTTCCACAGCAACCATGCTATTCTGTGCCGGGAACTGCGAGAACACATTTTGGTCAGGATGTGAAAAATGACAGCTGTACTGTTCATAAGGAGGTGCAGAACAATTACAATGTTGAAAATCTGAAGTGAAAATATTATAAATTTTCAAACTTACGAGCATGCATGCAAACTGTGTAACGCAAGCTCATAACACAGTCATGTCATGGAGTATCGTCACCAAAATTTTCAGCATAGCAAATTTAGGACCACTGTTCATGAACAGTATAACTGTCATTTTCATAATCTGCCCCGAATACTGATTTCCCATAGCGACCTAGGTATTGTGCGTCAGAAGTGCGGAAACACATTTTGGCCAGAATGTGAAAAATGACAGCTGTACTGTTCATAAGGAGGTATAGAAAATTGACAATGTTGAAAATCTGGCATGAAAATATTGCGAATTCACGAAGTTACGAGCATGCGTAGCAACAGCGCAATGCAAGTTCATGAAACAGCCATTTTTTGGATTTTTCCACCAAATTTGCAACATAGGCTTTTTGAGAACCCACCTCATGAACACTACCACTGTCCTTGTGTTAATCAGCCCCAAAAGATGATTCCATGCAGTGACTGCAAAATCACCTTTTGGGACTGATTAACATCATAACTGTGACAGAATTCATGAGGAGGGGTCCCAAAAACCCCATGTTGAAAATTTGGTTCTAAAATTCCCAAAACTGCCTGAGATATGCATCAAAGTTGAAAAAAACCCTATTTATTCCATTATACAGCTTACCGGTATTTCTTCAGTTTGCGGTCTGCTTTGAAGAGTGCAGACGTGTTCCCGGTCCACTGAAGATCATCACGCCGAGCTCTGGAGGTAAGTATGGGGTAAGGAAGGTGTAGGGAGGCAGGGTGTGCAGTGGGTGTGTGCGGGTGGTGGGTAGGGAGACTACGAGGGACGTTTTTTGTGTTACAGGGTGAAAAAAACCATAGTGGGACAGCATTTTTCTTCTCAGAGTTTGCATGCTGGAGTGGAGCTCTCAGCATGCCACCTAACTTTGTTGGAGGGTTGCTGCAGCTGACGGGAGTTGGGCACCCTCATCAGCACAGAAAAAAGGGTGATTTAGCGGCGGATTGGGCACCCTTCTCGACTATAAAAATGGGGGGATGCTTTATGCCGACAGGGAGTGGGCTCCCCTGTCGGCACATACACTGCAGCCACAGCAAGCTGCCAGCCAGCCCACCATGAATACTATATGGCTGAGTATGTAGGAAGGGTCCACTGCACCTGATGAGCTTTGCTCAGATTGCAGCGGACCTTTCCTTAGATGTGCTTGCCACATTAGTGTGTATGGTGTGGCGCCAGCATGCAGGCTGATTGGGGAATGAGGGACATGCCTACTGATGCATGCCCTGAATTCACCCAACAGTGGCCACACCTCCAAATCCCCACTGCCACAAGATGTTGGCTGTGTAAGTGCACCAACATAAAAAGGGAGTCAGGACCATTAGGAGCAAAATAACAACAACATGGGACTAAGTTTGCAAATGCAAAGAATACCAGTGGATTACATTGATTGTAAATAGGAACTGTGATGCTGTCTGAGTGATCTTTAATTGCTGTACTCAGTGGCAAATCTGATTTAATTATATTTGCAGGGGTACCAGTAGGTCGCTGGGGTTTATTGCAATAAAGGTCTCACTGCAGATTTTTCAAGTACTCCCCTTTTGCCTTTTGCACTATTAGTGTTCATGTAGGAGGTCAAATGTGTTGCAGTACATGTTTTATTGCATTATGGTGATGACAGTGCGACTATTTAATTTCTATCAGGTTTTCTGCACTTGTGTGTGTGTGTGTGGGGGAGGGCAATGTAACAGGTTCAAACTGTTTTTCCGTCTCTTGTGGTCAAATGGTTTTCCTGGGAAACTATCTGCAGTTCAAGTGGTGGCCAGACTATTAATATTTAAATGCAGTATTTAGTGTTCTACATGTTCCCTAGTCACCTTGTACCCTGCCCTCTATCCTATGCAGAGTACTGTGACTAGGCAAGCATAAACTGTGTTTGGTGGGACCTGACAGAGACAGGTTTAGCTTGGTTTACAGCTATGTTACCTCTGGTTGTAGGGTATGGGGATTAAATAACCTGGAACTGGGACAGAATGAAGGCAAATATAAATTTGCAGATTTTACCAGCATGGGATCATTGCCTTGTCTAAATTAGAACATTTGTTTTCTAAGCTGGTGGAGCTGGCTCTTTACTGTCAGCCAGGCACTCAGTTTTAGCTAAATACTGCTGCTGATACCAGCACCTGTCAGAGAGCTCTCCCTCTTGAATGTGCAACTTACTAGCTTCAGCCACTACCATTTGGATTATACAACTGACCGCATTATTGGTGTTCATGGAGGGAGATGAACACTTATGGGTTTTAACTGAATTACGGGGCTGCTATGATGATTTACAGTACTTTAAACAGTTATTTAGTTACTACAATCAGACGTCAAGGATCGCTGAACATCTTATTTCCTGTAACCCTACAATCAACATTTGGGAGAGAAAGTTCAGCAAAAAGGTAAACAGCTGCAAAAAAAATCAACATGTGTAAGCAACATATTTACACAGAATACGTTATTTAAAATTTGAACCAAACTGTATGCTGTACCACTGCTTCAAACAGAGACGTTATTCAGAACTCAAATTTTACATGGCAGCTCTTGTGACTCAAAAATAATCCTCATATACTGAGCTGTAACAGGATTGACAATTTATGAAATAAAACAATACAAAATAAGGACAGGAGTCATAACAGAGTGAAAACATATTTTTATGGAAACCATTGACATTAACAGTGCAAACAAAACCATCATGAGCATTTCCTGTCCCCTTTAAGTTAATGACTTAAAGATAATTATGCAGCAACAGACTGGGTATTGCTTGTGTGTAAACAACACACACAAGCACATCCAACTGTACAGTACTGATCTTTTAAAATTGATTACATATGTTACTATGGGCAACATCCAAGGGACTTCAGTGCCTGTGTTCTGTGCTTAAATATCCAAATATGTTCACTGAATGACTGTCTTATTAAACAAGGATGATTTCATTAAAAGCTCCCATTAGTAATGAAGAGTGATATGGGATCTTTATGTATATTATGTTGCCTATACTGTGTTTAGACAGCGAGGGAACACATGACTTTCTAGTTTTATTTTGACTTGTTTTTTCACCACAGGAGTGCCTGCTGTGTATCAGGAAAAACTAGAATTTAATGCATATTTCTTAGACCCTTAGTTAATGTACTGCTGATTGATGGAAGTCGTGAAGCACATCATTGATGGATCTTTTTATATGCACTTAGAACCTTTACTCCTCATAAAAGCCATCTACGAGTCATTAATCCATTCTGAAACCCACACACTGATCAGTTCTGCATCACCCCCTCATCTGTGAGGTTTCAAAATGCCATGTGAATGGCGAGCAGTACAATAGTAATAATGGGAGCAAGAATATTATACATTTCCATGTAATCTGAGGGATAATTCATTTGAGAATTGTGTTGATATTAGTGGGTTTGTTGTATAGGGCACCCCTCCACTTAAATAAAATACTTTTAACATTACACTGTGAAATGTGTGTTTGTAGGAAGGCCACAGGGTTTCTATGCATCTATTGACAGGAGCAGGCGTTAGTGTGCCTTGTTTCACATGGCACATCAGTTCCACTTGCCTAACAATTAATTTAGGGAAAACACCTGTTAAATCACCATAACATATTATATTTAGTAGTTGCACTGTTATGGTAGCTAGAAACTTGCAAGTTGGTGGGCCCTGTGCTCCTACCAACTTGCGCTACTTTTTGCTTTTCTATTCTTTCTAAAAAAGTAAGGAAATTCTATGCAAAAAACAGTGTTAATGCATCATTTAGGGTTAAAGCATAAAAAGTCAAGAAATGAGACCTTTAGGGTTGCCCCTCCTGCTGGACCCACCCATCATCCCAAGATTGGCAGCTGATGGGGTGTGTCATTGGGGGTGCGAGGCCTAAATGTCACCGCATTCTAATTTACTGTGGCTTGTGAATCTAATGTCAGATGGAATGGGGTGACATTTAGGCCTCACAACCCCAATGACACACCCCATCAGCTGTCAATCTTGGGATGATGGGCGGGTCGAGGGAGGAGTGGTGACCCTAAAGGTTTCATGCAATATAAAGACAGATAGGTAGGTGGATATATAGGTAGGCAGACAGATGCGAAGATAGAGCAGACATAGATCTGGCATACATGGCATATTGCTGTTTGCTGGTAGAATATGCATAATTTGCAAAACATAATTATATAGACATAATCTCGAAATGCTTAGGATTTATTTTAAAAATATTAAAGCTTTATTTGTAGATTGACAGACTGATTCAAGAGCTAGCATGGGGTTTCCTTTTTGACCAAAAATGAATTTCCAGTAGGAAAAAATGTAAAACTCTGCAAGGGGACAAATGCATCTCGAGGTTAATAAAAAATAAAATATATGTCCGATCTCTATACACAAAGGAATTAATGACAAGCTCATTTCTCTTGATACAATAAAGCAGTCAAGTATCCCCACCATAGAATTCTGATAAAAGGGAAGTTAGTGGAAGGACACACGCAGCGAGTTAACGTGAGACTTGTATTTTCATCCAAGTAGAGTCAGCAGCAGAGTGCAGAATTTGCATCTGAAAGAGATGTATACAGTAAGTTGTTTTAATAAATATATCTGTTTTGTTTTTATTTTTGGATCGCCAGGTAAGTGCACTAGTCAATACAGATGCCTGTTTTTAGGCAAGAACTGGAAGAGTTAAAGAAATATTACAGTAATAAAATCAGAAACCAAAATATAGCCTTAGTGTTACAGATGTAGTTTTCAGTCGTTGTGCCTGTACAATGTTAACAGGTGCGGAATTCTGCGTCTCTGATGAATAAAAATCTCAAACTTTTACATGTTATGTCTTGGACATGGTTTGGTGTTTTACATTGAAATTTGGAGGGTGTTGATGGTACACACATGTTTACAAGTTGGTGGGGCCTTGGAGCCACACTCCCTGTAAGTTCCGTAGGTGGTAGGGCCAGGGTCCAAAGGGCCCACACTTCCACCAACTTGTACAAGTTCTTACTTTTCTATTCTTTCTCAAAAAGTAAGGAAATGCTATGCAAAAAACTGTGTTAATGCATCATTTAGGGTTAAAACACAAAAAGTCAGGAAATTAAAAATCTTTAGGGATCCCCCTCCCCCCTCGTGGACCTGCCAATCATCCCAAGATTGACGGACGATGGGGTGTGTCATTGGGGTTGTGAGGCCTAAATGTTGCCTCATTCTTGTTCACTGTTGCATCTCAATATGATTACACAAGGAGTGGGGCAACATTTCGGCCTCACAGCCCCAATGACACACCCCATCATCTGTTAATCTTGGGATGATTGTGGTCCATGGGGGGCAACCTTGAAGATTTTTCTTATTTCTAACATTTGTGTTTTAATCTCTAAATGATGATTAACACAATTTTGCATAGAATATATATATATATATATATATATATATATATATTCATGGAAAAACACTGTTTAATGCATCAGTTAGGGTTGTTTCACAGTGACAAAAGTGAGGAAATTCGGTGTTAGGGTTGAAAACCCTAACTCTGCATTCACCCCCCCAGCACCACACACACACACACACACAGACACATGCATGTAGGGTGGAGGACCAAGGCAACACAACCAGTCACAGACAACCAGCAGCAGGTGACAGAAATAAAAAAACAACTGTCTAAATGTACTACAAGACATCCCCACCCACCTGACCAGGTACTGCATGCTCAGTGGAGATCCACAACAAAACTGAGGCCATTTACACCAAACATACACATCCCAGATTGCAGGTGCACACAACGTACCACACTTAGGAGTTGCAAGGCCTTACCTAGCGATGCCTCACACCCCACCACACATGGTACTGCACCCTGACTGGACATCAACAATGCAACTCTCTGATTGCAGCTGTACAAAGGTTTGTACACTTATCAGTAAACAGAAATGAAAACAACTGTGTAAATGTAGTAAAAGACACATCCATCATCATTATACAAGAACTGTTGCATTTAACTATGTGATGTGCATAGCAGTAATAGGTTTACTACATCTGTCCACTCAAGATACACAACCTGATCTGGAGGTACGGGGCAATTATTGCTTGTACAAGGTTGTGCAACTCCTAATGCCACTAACAGATATACACTTTCAGTGATGTAGGTGTACTGTTGATGTCCATGGACTTAGTTTACTGTGTTTGTATACTCAAAATGCAGTAACTGGTCTGTCTGTCAGGGAGTGGAATTAGTAGACTGAGGCCAAGCAACTTCTAAACATGCTAACATGAGTGTACCTACAATGATAGAGGTGTAGCATGGATGTGCATAGACTTAGTTTTGCTGTACCTCTCTACTGAGCATGTAGTACCTTTTGAAGATAATGCCATTGTCTGTCTGACAACAGACAAATCCAAATTGTGGTAAGTTGAGTATCCTTGCAATAAATGAAGTACACCATTTATCTCCACATCCTCACTTTTTGCAGTTGGTGTCCAATCAACTTGTAGAACCTGGTCTTTGGGTTTGGCAGGCCATTACATGGCTGATACCATACAAGTGATTACTTTGCTAATTGTACTACACCAGCAATCGAGTAAGTATACCGTAGATATAAACAGACTTTCTTTTACTATAGCTTTATGTCACAATCGACCAAGTGTTGTAGGAGGGGAAGGGGCATTGTCTCCCACAGACTACGTGACTCATTATTGTACTAACCTTTTCAAGGCTGCAATCATGGAGTAACAGTATTGATGTTCATGGGTTCATTTTAACTGGGGTTCTACAGTAAGTATGCAGTACCTGGTCTCAGTGGGTGGGGCATTGCCTCTTTAAGATCCTCCATTGCCTAACAGTGGGAGGTTGTGTATACCTGAAATCAACCACACATACCATACCTGTCCAACTACTTAGTTCTGCTGCGACTCTACAGCCAGGGTGCAGTACCAGGTGTGGTAGGGTGTGGGGCATCGCTAGGTAAGGTCATGCAACTCCTAAGTGTGGTATGTTGTATGTACCTGCAATCAGGGATGTGTATGTTTGGTGTACATGGCCTCAGTTTTGCTGTGGATCTCCACTGAGCATGCAGTACCTGGTCAGGTGAGTGGGGATGTCTTGTAGTACATTTATACAGTTGTTTTTTATTTCTGTCACCTGCTGCTGGTTGTCTGTCATTGGTCGTGTTGCCTTGGTCCTCCCCCCTACTTGCATGTGTGTGTGTGTGTATGTGGTGCTGGGGGGATGAATGCAGAGTTAGGGTTTTCAACCCTAACACCAAATTTCTTTGCTTTTGTCACTGTGAAACAACCCTAACTGATGCATTAAATGAAGTTTTTTTACCATGAATTTCCCTTCTTTTTGAGAATAATGAATATAAATAGTAAAAGGAAATGTGGTGGTGGGCGTCCGTTCTCACCACATGATTAGATATATGAATGCGGTGATGGGGTTGTAGACCCTTTTGGCTCTGCCCTTTCATGACATTATTACCTATATGTATGCAGTCCTGCGAGTTTGAACCCCTGTCTCCTTGTACTTCCATCACATCATTTGATGTATGAACGTGATGGTCATAGAACACACACTTTTGGCCCCGTAATACTACCAAATGATTTTGTGTATAGATACAGTGCTGGGAGCACAGTTTTTTTGGCCCCTTATACTCTTAGCACATTATTTTATGTATAAGATAGCAATATTAAGTGCAAGAGAAATCACATGAGTAACATTAAGCACATAGTGAAAAAATGTCAGACAAAGATGGATACTTGGTTTGTGCTTCAAGCACCTAATATATCTGTGTTGAGTGTCTATCAAATTCTATATTTCTCCTACTGTTTACAGTTGTGTAATACTAACAATTTTCATGACACACAACAAATAATATCATGGGACTGTGGGTCTGAACGTCTTTTTGTGAAACCAACAGATGTATGTGTGCTAACACTGTGTCAATCTATACATATCTCTTTCTGTTTTGTATTGCATGAGAAGTACTATTGTGTCTCACAACAGAAAATGATGTACTGGTACCATACACCTAGAAAATTCACACTTCCACTATTTCTGTAATTTCTATTTTGACAGTCTATAAAGATGTACATACCTGTTACTCTTTCTGTCTGTCTCACACCTACCATTGGTATGTAACACAGTAAATCATATGGTGCTGGCACAAGTGTAGAACGGTTGCACTAAAAATACCTGATTCATCTTTCTTTCTTTCTTATACTACCCAGAAGAACATACCTCTTATTGCTTTTTTGTTTTGTTCACTTTACCATTGGTATGCCACACAACAAATCATATTGTGCTGGTCTTTCACATACTTTCATTTTGCACTTACTGATAGTATTCTGACAAAACAGAGCATGTGGCATGCTGTTTGTGTCAAGCACACTTATGTATGTCCATACCATTGCATGCTGTGGTCCTCTACCTTCACTTGATACGTATTGTTCAATGAAGTTCATACATATAAATATACCTTTTTAAAGCACTGATAATAAATAGAATGTATTTACACTTTAACTTTGCTCAACTGTGATGTCCTCGCTATCTTGTACTGTACCATCAATGCCATTGTTTACTAATTAGACAAAAACACACAGTCAACATTTATGTTGACGATCTGGTCCTGACCCAGTAGAGTTGTACTATAGCACAAAGCATAGCCAAGTGCAACATACTCTTACAGGTTGATTTACTGACCATTAACATCCGTCTTTCAGATGAGACGTTAAACCGAGGCCCCATCTGCCTGGATTGGTGGTACTTCAGGTGGATGTTAAAGATCCCATGGCACTTACCGAAAAGAGTAAGGGAATTTCTCCGGTGTCCTGGCCAAATTTACCTCTTTCACTAAAAATACCACCAACAGCTTAATCTGGTTCAAGGTCAGTTGGCATTTATCTGTATCCCCCTCCCCCGGGTCGTACCTGAAAATAGGCAGGATTTGTCTAGTGCACTTATCCAGTCAACAAAAACTAAATAAATAAATAAAATTATTCCTGGTGTTTCCTTATTGCTATTATTAGAACAACATCTTTTGAAATACTGCAATATATTGTTAAACATATTGCTAACCTCTATAGGTATGTAAGTAAGAGATCACCTTCAGGCTCTTATTATGTTAATACTCAACTAGACAACTTCATTTGTTAGACCCTTGTTAGCATATCAGTTGCAGCAATATTTTGTAGTACTAGCTATTTTAATAGATGTTCCCCAAAAGTAACAATAAAACACAACAAATGTTTTTCTTAAGAAAATATATATATTGTAAATTTATTAGAAAAACATATAAAATAGTACAAGTTATTAAACATATAAAATCTTCTCTTTCATAAAAAATATATAATACTTTCATAAAAATTAAGCTAAGAACAACATAAAGAAAATGTTTGAACAGTATGTTAGAAAATGAAATAAATCAAAAGATGCATTAGTGAAATTAACAATTTAAATAAAACAACTGATATATCATTAATATAAAAAAAGTGCAACACTGTGCACTAAAAGAAGAGGTGTACTGCTGGTCGAGGCAGTCCAGTCTGTAAATTGGACATTATGTAGAGGCGCACAGAAAGTGGAAGCTGTTGTGCCACGGGGAAGGGGGAGATACCAGAAAAGCTGTGGAGGCTGCTCATTGTGCCTCAGAAGTAGTTGTTATTGGTGGTGCAGGTGAAGAACTGCTGCTAGGTTCACTGGCATCTGCCACTGTGTCCATAGGCTGGAGCACAAGATTGGTGGTAGCCTGCTGCACTGTAAAGAGGGACAATAACTTTTCTTGTCCCTCTCTCAGCGCAGCAGTTTCCTCCATTAACCCATCAATCTTGCGCTCAAGCCTGCGCACACAGCAGCAGTGAACAGTGCTGGTCTTCTTCCGAGATACATCTGTAAAGAGATCAAAATGTATCCATAAATATATGATTGTAAATATACAACTTTATTGCTTGAGTTGAACCTGAAAACAAACTGTTTTTTCTGCATATATTTTTAGCACACATAGATCTGTATTCTTATGTACATACAGTAAGTTGCTAATTGTGAAAAATGTTTGTTGCTACTTTTCCTATAGTCTGGGTCACCTGTAATGTATTGTGAATACATCACTTTCATGAATTTTCATGAGTTGCACAACTGCTACATTTATATTGTATATTACTTTGTGTTTCACATTCTTGATATATGCAATGTTTCTATACTATGGCTACCACAGTAAGATATGCAACAAATGAGATAGCTTCATTCTGTAAGGCCAGAGCAACTGCAACATGTACAACTACTGTATTTGTGCACATGTTGTGAACAGTCCATGGGCCAGATATTCAAAACTTTGCCCCATGGCTAAATTAGCCCTGCCTGGCGGGGAAACTTAGCATGGAGCACAAAGCAAGCTATATTCACAAGGAAATAGCCCGTTGCTAATCCTGCTAAATATAGCAGTGTAAGGAAGCCGGGCAAACGGGTCTAGGAGTGCAGGGCAAAAATATCCCATGAATAGGACAGCACTGAATATAGCAATAGGGAAGTGCAAACTGCAACTGTAGATCATTAGACTCTGTAGCAAGCCAGTGTTGCAGCTGGAGCACATTGTATGTAATTTCACAGAGCTGTCTCACATCTACTGCAAACACACATCTCAACCTCCTGCCTCATAAATCAGGGACAGGACTTAAAAATGTCAGAGGCAAAGGTTTAAAACCAGGGACACATCTTAACAATTGGTGATATCCACTCAGGAAGCTAGCAGAATAAGTGGTCTAGTGTAGAATGCATTTTCTAAGGAAGAACACGTCTGTAACATTAATGTTTGTTATTATTTAATTCTTACAACTGCCACTGTATTATTATGGAAAAACAATTTTTAGGATGGACAGAGTAACTTTTTGAGGTGGAATCAGTGACATCCCTAAAATCAGGGACACTAGAGAGATTTGACTGCAAACAACAATGTAAACCACACTCTGCAGATCTGTGCTATGCTAAAGTGAGGTTTGCCCGATGCTAATCTGATTGCACAGTGCTAACACATTAGCCCAATTCAAACTGGTTAGCCCAGTGCAAACAGGATCTATTTTCAAAGCTGCCATGTAAATGAGCCTACTTAAGTAATCTGTGGGCAAACAGGTACATTTGCATCTTATTAAGTGCTGCTTAGCATACATTACCATGCACTTTACTCAACTGCTACTGCATCGAGCACAAACCTCCCACTTTTGGTCAGAATGGAAGCACAGGCTGATGCTGCAAGCCACGTCATGCCCACAGCATCCCCTGTTGGTTGGAATAAAAGTACATGCTGGAAGCAGCAACCACTGTGTGCTGCCAGGCACAGTCAGTGCATATAACACATCCATGCATCTGTGCATGCAGGACCTGTATATCTATCTATATATCTATATCTATATATATACATATATATACACACACAGTCCCCACCGCGTAGAAAAGACACATACGTACAAGCACATTCTTCCAGTTATATGGGATAGTCGCAGTACGCAAAGTCATTATGTATAGTATTGATCTGAGACAATATGGTGGAGGCAGAAGCACTGTAACAGGTTCCCTATTACCCAGTATACAGAGTTCTCTCATTAGCTTTCTCCGCGCTCCACACAGTGCAGCCTGTTATCTGTTTCTACAGTGCCCGTTTTATTTTGTACAGTAAGAATCGCCCTGGTAGTCTACTGGTCCCCCCACCCCCTGCATGAATTCCAAGCCCTGGTACACATAAATAACATAATTTTCCCTGGTAGTCTAGTGGTTCCCCCACCCCCTACCATGAATCCCGACCCCCGATAAATGTAAAATAAATTATTTTCCCAGGTAGCCTAGTGGGCACCCACCCACAAGCACAAATACCAACCCCCGGTATACAGATATAACGTAGCTTTCCCTGGTAGTCTAGTAGTCCCCCACCTGGCAGTGATGACTCACTCAGCCCACTGACACTCCACAAAGTGACCCAGTGACCGGCTCTGCCCTCCTCTCACCACCACGGCTGGCCGCCAACTGCGGTATGCCATGAGCACTATGGAAATGAATGATCGGAGTGCACTGATTCATTTCAGTAGAGCTCATGCATACCACAGTGGGTGAATGACAGCAGTGGTGACAGAAGGGCAGAGCCAGTCACCGGGTTACTTTTCAGACTGTAAGTGGGCTGAGACAGGCATCAATGCTGGGTGGAGGGACCACTAGACTGTCAGGGAGAGCTACAATATGTATGTGTACCGAGGGTTGGGATTCATGCCTGGGGTACAGGGGACCAGTATACTACCAGGGAAAATACTTTATTTTACATTTACTGGGGGTCAGTATTCATACCGGAGGGTGAGGGACCACTAGACTACCAGTGAAAACTATGTTATTTATCTGTAACAGGGGTGTTGAAATTCATGCAGGGGGTGGTGGGGACCACTAGACTACCAGGGAAAGCTATGATATGTACATGTACCGGGTATTGGGATTCGTGCTTGGGGATGGATGGACCACTAGACTACCAGGAAAAATTATTTATTTTACATTTATTGGGGGTCGGGATTTGTGCTGGGGGTGGGGGAGCACTAGATTACCAGTTAAAACTATGCTATTTATGTGTTCCGGGGGTTGTAATTCATGCAAGGGGGTGGGAGGACCACTAGACTACCAGGGGAAAAGTCTATATTTTACATTTCTCAGGGGGTTGCAATTTATGCAGGGTGTGGGAGGACCACTAGACTATGAGGAAAAAGTCTTTACATTAATCGGGGGTTGGGATTTGTGCTGGCAGTGGGGGGACCACTAGACTACCAGGAACAAGTACCTTATTGACAGGTACTGAGGCTCAGGATTCATGCTTGGGGGACCACTAGACTACCAGGGCTTTTCATGCTATATCACAGCTATGGGGTCCATGATGGGGGGTATCACCTACATTACTGACGGTTTTTTTTTGGTAGTATCTAGCGCTGCACTACAGGTTCCACTAATACCAATACCGTGTTGCTATACCTCTGAATATGCCATGCTGCTTACATTCATGGGCACTCTCCGAACCCTACCCCTGCATACTATTATCTATTAGCGTAGGCGCTACCACACAGCACCAGTGCTAATAGGGCTTTTGAATATTGCAGCCTCGAGCAAATCCTGTACTATTCCAGCACTATGCTTTTGCGCTAGGCGCAATAGTTTGGATATCTGGCCCCATCTCTGTTCTACACCCTGACACTGCTATCTCAATCATGACATGTTAGTTAATGTTGTTTACAATATTCTCTGGAACATAGCTACATATCACAGTCTTTTATGCTGTACCTGTTTATTACAAAGATTAAAGAAGCATGCAATACTGATGTTAATATTGTATGTTATTCCTAATGTCTACCATTTCAATATTAAAATTCGCAATAGTATCTGCCACTGTTTTACTAGGACGTTACTTCTCCATATTATAGCAAGGGACATGATATCAAAACAATTATTGCAATAAAAGACATTATTCTATTATCTTACAAAGCATTACATTTTACAATGTCAAAACAACAGTTCATATTGTAAGTACTAGTGAAATAAATATACAAAGTCTGCATTTCTCAACATGTGACTTTTGTTTAACAATGACCAATGCATCAGGTACATCTTAAACACTGAGGAATAGCATGTTCAGTAAACAATTTGTCCTCTGCATCAATGACTATATACTGTGCTGTAACAGTCAAATAATATTGTTCCTGAACCATACATAATAAATTATGATGTATGTTGATTCACTTAGCATACCGTAGGATGTCACTTGCTGTAATAATCCAGTTTCCAGCACATTCCATTTGTATACTTTTTATGTAATACTTACGTCTAGCATTAGTGCCTGGCTTCTGCTTCACCTGCACCACTGGGATGAGCACAACCTCCATGTCCACTGTAAAGAATACGGGCACATTATTTAATTATCGTGATTGAAAAATCACAATAAGTAACAAAACTTTTACTGTCTGTCATACAGATCGTAATCAGTAATACTATGATCTAAGTATATACGATAGTATTGTATGTGGCTGTCTATAACATGTTTAAAGTAATGTTATACAATTGACATTATACATAAAGCTTTGTAACAATGCAGATATGAGCAGTAATTACATATCATTTGAAAATACAGGCAAATAATCACTTGGAGAGAACACAGGTCCAGAATTTAAACAGCATAGCACAATGTGTCTCCAACATATTTCTACCCAATTACAATGGCACAGGCATAAACAAGAAGCAAACAAGAATCATAATATTTTGAAATGGTGTTGTTTAATGATTTCTGTATCTTTGCTGAGTATCAGTGCTACTTACCCCAAAAAAATTCTTAAAAATGACAATTCAGCATAAACAGTACAGTGCTACACTTTTTCCCTTAATAAAGGTTGTTCAGAATTACACATGTACAAGTATTAAAAGCAGTGTATTTACAAGAACATTTGGTTAGTCAAAGTTTTACATGTTACCCTAGCAACAACTTGAGATGATCATATTTTGGCTATCAACCAATATCTTGAAACAATCCTGTATGTGATGTCACTTTGCTGCCTTCGTCAAATTATATAATCAAGCAATATTGTATTGCAGGGACTGGATATATTGTCAGATTTATCATGCCTGGTGTGGTTTGCCCATGAGGCACAGCCGAGTAACTTAACCATACAGAAGTGATATATACTGCCATATACCCATTCCCTGTCATGTTATGTTGCTGTCATACAATGTCCAACTTTGTTATTTTGTTTTTATTATGACAGAAAGTGAAACAGTGGGTATAGTGGAAGATTCGCCACACTTATGTGATCTGTTTTCACCAGTAAGATTACAGGATTTCTATACCCCATTCTAAAATAAACAAATGCTCTTTATTAGTCATACTTTGGTGTCGTAAGGTACTGAATGTTACTAAAAGGCAGTTCATGCTGTGAGATGTAGACCACTGTTCCCTGTAGAACAATAGATGCCAGCATACACATGCACCACTGTACACATGCAGGATCTTGAGGGGACAGTGCATGGATGGACAGACTGTGGAACAGAACAGGTCTGTCCACAACCATAGGACACATCACAGAATATTCGTCAGTCAGTATTTGTTATACCCAAACAACAGTGTGCCTTTCTGGTAATATATAGCCCTCCAGCCACAGCAGTACAACTGCCACAGCATACAAAGTTGGGCATGAATATGTACAGTAACTGCAAACATCCCATCACAGAGGAACAACAGCTGTGGGTTAGATAACAGCATAACAGTAATATGCACTGTTAGTAAATGCCAGTATGTTGACCCAGTCACAGTATATAGTGTAGTCATAAGCAGTGCCCTACTCACTGAAAACAATGCTGTGTCCACACACCACTAGCCTCTTTACTACTGTACTGCTTGCTGTGTACTGTGGCATGAGTTGTAGCATGAGAGTTGCATACTACAGCATCACCATCTGTGCCAATACTGTGTTGCACCACTACGGTAGCAGGCAGCAGTGTATGTGAAAGAACAGTATTAAAAACTGTCTGATATAAGCCCTAAGTACTTGTGCAGTGTCAACATGTTTGCACAGGTGTAGTACAGTACTATACCATTACTCCAGTGCCAACTGCATGGAAAGTAGTGCATAATAACATATGAATGTGTATGTTTGGGCACACACTACCTAAGCATACTTATTTGCATGTCACTTTTGAAGATGGAAATGTTTGCTATCAAACAAACATCTTTGCATCATACTAACAGTTAACCCTGTGCTAAACACATGTAAACATGTTAGCACGTTTGCAAATAATTTGTGGAATATTTTACAGTTTGTAATAGTGTACTTTCACATATGCAGTTGCCTGTTGCAGTACTGTCCCTATGCATTTGCTGGCAAACACATTGGTCACATACTGCACCTAAATCTACGTTGACATCACTATCCACAGTTTTGGTATTGTGAGTTAAACTGTCTCAGTAACATATTCAGACCTGTCTTATCCCAAGACTAAGGTTGCTCTGCACTGCTAGCTGAGCTTGCTCTGTATCATTAACATGCTATATTCAAAAGCTATTTGCCCTGGGCTATTCCTTTTGAATATAGCTTTCTTTGTGATGCAGGCTAAGTTTGACAACTAGGCAGTGCTCATTTTATACCCCGGGCAAAGTTTTAAATATGTGTTCCTCACTGTTTACAGATGTTCACAATGCAATGCACAACTACTGACAGCAGATAGTCAACATAATAACAAGTATCTTCTTACCGTCTGACTCCACAATAATGACGGCATCTGAGTCAGACTCCACAGCCTCCACAGCTTCTGTTTGTGCTGGCACTACATCAGCTACTGGTGGGGAGCACCTCTGGCCATCTGTTAAATAAAGGTTCAAAACAGATGTAGTAACTGTATAGTTTCCACGGTAACTTTTTTAGCACCGCTCTGTATTCATAATTTACATGTATCTGTAACCTAACATGATCCTTCATCAAGTATTGTGCAGTTACTGCACAGCCATGTAAAGTGAATAATGTATAATTATAAATATTACAAGTTAATAATAAATTACACACTATGTTAATTGTTATCACTTGCACACTGCTAGTTACATAATAGGAATTGGTCTTGAAATGAACACTACTGTACAGCCATTGTCAGTTAAACATCACAACACTGCAGAATATTACCAGTACAACTGTATTATCACAGTAAGAACCTCATAGTAATACTAAAGATGTGATAAATAAATGTATGTTTAGATGTCTGTCACACAAAAACTAAAGTGGAATATACTGAGTGGTAATTTGCACAGAAACAGAATGTATGTTTACAAGTTACAGACTGTTAAAATGCATTAACATAGTATTTAAAGACTGACAAATAAAATGTTTTCAAATTATGAATATACTATTCCACCTCACACCCTCCCCTTGAAGAACAGTTAACATATGTTCTACCAGTGCAATAACATGTAACAGAATGAGTAATTGTGTATTATGATTATTAGAAAATTTGTTGGTTACAATCAAAATAACCATTCCTGATGTACTTATCTTATTGCATTGCTAAAGAACTTTAAGAGCAGCTTTCCACTAGCCCCTGAAAACCAAACACTGACTTACCTGGCCAGGAGTCCAAATGTACAAAGTTTTCCTTTTTTTAAATGCTATTTAAAATTTATGCCACTCGTAATTTTATTCCCAGACCCACTGGATCCTACACCCACACCCCCACACTGGCACACACACCCCTGTTTCGTGATGTCACTAAATGAAGGTTCTGTGTGCTTGCCCCATTGACTTGAATGGGGGCGATTTTTTAAAAGATTTACTACCCATTCAAGCAACAGTATTTTAACAAATCAAAGCAATAGATCAACTAACAGGAACCATTTTAGTTGAGTGACTGTTTTTATTTATTTAAATTCCATTGTTCAATGGGTATAAAATCTTTGAAAAAATCACCCCCATTCAAGTCAATGGGGTGCTCACACACAGGCTTCATTTACTGACATCACAAAACATGACTGTGTGTGCCAGCATGGGGGCATGCCTATAGGAATAGGAACTGGCTCTGTTTTTTGCCAGCAGGTCTTGTACTAAAATTACAAGGGGCATAACTTTTAAATAGACATGAATAAAAGGACAACTACGCACATTTGAACTCCTGGCTAGGTCAGCCATATTTTTGAGACTAAAGGGTTAATATGATTAGTCAGAAACTGCTGTCTCACTCAGAAAGATACATATAGTTGCAATTGCACAAGGTTTGATCTACAATGCAGTTAATGACTGATAACATATGACTATAACCACCCAATCAGCACCAGGCAGCAGCTGAACACCTGCAAGACACGCAGGTATATCACAGGTGACAATGTGCAGAATAGATGTACACTCATACGTGCACAGCATTGGGCAATTGTTCTGCACAGCATACCATAGTAGAAGGTCCCAGTCTCTGTATACAAGGATCCACTGATTCATATATTGTTCCTCTGTCTTACAGTACACTTTGCACATCCATTGCCACACACTGTGTAACTATAGCTCTGCAGCCATACTGAACAATGGCACTTGTGCAGTGAGGGGTCATACAGGTATAGAACTGTTGTACACTAGTAAGTGGAGGGTACTCTAACACTATTGTGCAACTGCTTACTCAACTGGTGATTGCTGTGGATGTGCCCATTCTAGTACCCGGTTACATACTATTTTGTAGCACTCACAATCGAGCTGCTGTACACACCACTGTAACAACAGGGATCTATATGCTTTATACAAAGCCCACAATTAGACTGAGAGACACAGTATACTATACTAGCAGACATGGATATACCTTAACAGGCCCCCAATCAGTCATGAGGGTATGCTTTACTAGACCAGAATGGATTCATACCATTCATCAAACCTACAATTGGAAAGGTGGGAGGCATCACGTATGTTACCGTGACAATATTGTCATTTCAGACTATTCACAATGTGACATTGGGGCAGCTTGCAACCAAGGAACACTGGTTATCAGTGTCTCACATTTATAACATGACAGTCCACCAGCTCTAGTTTGCTGGCAATCAACACGCACATATTGAAATGATGTCATTAACATATGGTAATGACCCATTTGCATCAAACATAGATGATGAGTACATTTGCATACACAGTACTGAATATCACACTTGTATTAGTATGTTTATATCATTGCTTTACTTACGGTGTGTGAAACGCTCCCCTGCAGCTGGCTTTCCGGCCTCCTCCCAGAGCTTGTAGCTGAGGTAGTACCAGCATTTGTCATTTTCTGGTATCTCCGGCCTCTCTTTCAGTTGATAAAATTACTGGTGCAACATCTTCCACTTTCGCTTACACTACACAGCTGTCTTATTTTTGACTTTTGAAATCAAGTGCAGGTAGCCATTAATGCACCTCCACATAGTGTCCAATTTATGATTGGTGCTCCGCATTAAAATGCGGGCACTGCCCCATGCCTGAACTGCCTCGACCAGCAGGCACACCCCTCTAAGACTCCAGATCCTCATACTTTATTTTTTTTTTACAATCTGCAATAAAAACACAGAAAACAGTACATTACTGCCATGTTTTGTTACATATATGTGACATTCTCTTATGTTAAGTTTTACACAAAAAAAATCAAACAGCAGTATGTTAATAACCCACCGATACAGCCCAGCTAGATAATCAGAAGGGGATTGTGGACTGTACAAATACCAATGTACCATAATTGATCAGTAATGTATGTCGCGCAACTGAGGCTGCCGTACCCATGGATAGTTTGCACATCCCAATATTCACCCTGGTATATGTCAGCATATGCAGCCACAATCCATACTTGCACTGCACACAACACAACAAACACAACAAAGAAGAACAAGTGATGGCATGCATAGGTGAGCCGCTGTATTGCATGTTACAACACGTTAGCCGGCACCTCTGACTTGACTCCCCTATGCCCAATCACATGGTTTCTATTATAAAAATATCAGTGGTGGTGCAGTGGACCCCACACCCTTTCCCAATCATGGACTTTTATATTAAAAATGACCCTGGCAGTTCACTGCAGCTGTCCCCCAGCTGATCAGGTGAGGGGGTAGAGTCCACTGTACCACCAGGAATATTTTTAATAAAGTAAAGATGAGAACAGGACAGTGGGTAGCATCAAGTGGACCACCAGGGATAGTTTTTAAAATATTGGAAACCCATGATTGGGAGTTCAGGCACGTTGCTGCTAATGGACAGGGTGGGTGTTGTTCACAACTGCTGTTGCCTGGCACAGCACCAGATGCAAGTTGCTGTTGATTGGTCCACCTGCATGCAAATGGGGCCATAAAGACATGCAGATGCCCACATTTACACCTTGCTTGCAGCATGGGCCCATTTGCTCATTCACCGCTCAACAGCACAGTAGTAGTACCTACCACTAGCATACTTGCACTGCTGCATCCCCTCCTGCTCCTCTGTAGCCACTTATGGTGGTGCAGTGCCATCTCACTATGTACAATACAGCTGTCAACAGTGAAATATTAAACGCTGCTCAACCATGCCACATCACCACTAAATATCACTCTCACAACACCCTGGTGTATCCTACTTGCACTGTTCCCAAGCTTGCACCTCAGCATCGCACAGTCTGAATATTCCCATATCATATTAACACTTGTGTAACTGATGTATGAAGTTGTTCTGTTTTTTGACCAACAGTTTATGGTTCTCAATAAATCCTTTTTTTTTCGCCTTGCTATTTGTGTAACCAGTCTCACATTCTTAGAGAACTTTGAGGATTGCATCTCGAAGGTCTCCCATGAAATGGCAGTTGCCATCATGCGAGAAGTGTACACTGTTTGGTAGGTATAGACAATCATAACAATACTTAATTTTCAGACGATGTACAGTGTACATTGTAGCCATACTTAGAAATGCAGAAATTTGTATGTTGACTTTCTTTCAGACTTTGCCAATCAGGTACATATGATGTTCTGCTTACCAGACCCTACGCTCTGTATTATCTGAAGAAATGATTTTACAGGCAGGCAACATACTGATAGGAGAATCAACCTGCAATTTTGCTTCTCCCACTAAATCTACCCAACGCTTGGTGCCTAAATCATTCCCTCAAAGATGTATCACCAGTATGTCTGGGTGAGTTTGACTACTCAGAAGTCTGTGCATTGTTGGCATCAGGTGCTTGCACCTCATTCCACCCACTGCCATACCACTTCACACATCAATAATTTTTCACGTAGGTTGTATTGTGGTAGAGTAACACTTCTATGCACACTTGACACATCCTGGTATTGATCCCGAGATACCGTGAGCATCTACAACCACAACCCATACTTGCACTGCACACTGTTGAGGCCCCCCACAAAAAAATTACAAAAACTGACAACCACAGTGTACCTGCAGTATTGCACAGTACAACATGGCAGCCAACAGCTGTGGGTGGCCACCCAAGCTCCAGGGCTACCGTGTGTTGGCATCAGCCCTCCCTCACCAACTGTGATTTTGTATGAAAAATATATCTGTGGTGTTCCACTGCACCCCACCCCCTCACCCAATTGTGGACTTTCTGTTTAAAAGTAACCGTGGTACTGTATTTCAGTTGCCACTCCAGCACAATCGGGCGAGGAAGTAGAGTGAACAAGGCCATGAGGGATACATTTTATACAGTTAACCCATGATAAGGTGAAGGTGTAGAGTGTACTGTACTACCAGAAGTATTTTTTTATAGAAAAACTAAGATCTAGTGTTGAGATACATTACCACAAAGCACCTGGGGAGGCATTGGTAGCCAACAGGTACTGCCTCACAGAGTACCAGGGACAAGTTATTGATGATCAGCACACCTGCATGCAAATGAGGCCATAATGATATCCAAATAGGTGCATTAACACCTTGCATGCATTATGCCTCCATTTGCATATACAGTACTAAATATTGTGATAGTTGCACCTACCACCACTGCACTTCAGTGCTGTATCCCCTTACTCCTCTCTGGCTACTTCCACTGGTGCAGTCCCAGTGTAACATGCACAATGCAGGTTGCCAGACTGAAATATATAACACTGCTGACCATGCCACAGCACTGTAAAATATCACCCTGACAACACCCTGCTGCATTGCAGTTGCACTTTATCCAGTCTTGTTCCCCAGTCTGGCACAGTCTGAATATTCCTGACCCATGTGTTACACCTGTGTGAGTGATGTATGTAGCTGTTATATTTTTTGACCAACATTTTGGGGTTCTGAAAAAGAACCTTTTTTTGCACTTTGCTATTTGTTCCAACAGTCTGACATTCTTAGAGGACTTTAAGGATTGCATCTCAAAGGTCTTCCAGAAAATGGCAATTGCCAGCATGCAAGAAGAGCACACCATCTGGTAGGTATAGCCAATCATAACAATACTTCATTTCCGGGTGATATATGGTGTGCATTCCAGACATACGTAGAAATGCAGATATCTGTATGTTGATTTTTCTTTGGGCTGTGTCAATCAGGTACATATGGTGTTCTGCTTGCCAGACCCTACGCTCTGTAATATCTGAAAAAATGATTTTACAGACGGGCAACATACTCATAATAGAAGCGAGGACCAATTTTGCTTCTGTTACTAAATCTACCCAGTATTTGGTTCCCAAATCATTGCCTCCAAGATGTATCAGCAATATGTCCGGATGAGCCTGAGTACTCAAAAGTCTGTGCATGGTCAGCATGAGTGCTCCCACCTCTTTCCACCCCTGCCAAACCACTTAAAACAGCAATTTGGGAGCTGCAGGTTTCTCCCAAAATCACTATTCTGAGCATACTCAGATGCTCGCCTCACTATACTGCTTCCAGTAATCCACAAAGTCATTTTACTGTTTTATGCCATTCTCAGCTTTTCAACTTAGAAGTGGACAGAGAGCTACCAAAAAAGTCAGTGTTCACCCTGCAGTACCTAAGCAGTAGTGAAAGTAAAACTGCTATTTTCCCT
This sequence comes from Neoceratodus forsteri, assembly GCA_016271365.2. Classification (NCBI taxonomy): domain Eukaryota; kingdom Metazoa; phylum Chordata; order Ceratodontiformes; family Ceratodontidae; genus Neoceratodus; species Neoceratodus forsteri. Next base: position 249,124,363 of record CM057450.1, on the reverse strand, counting down.
CCTAAGTTCAACTCAGCTTCAGTGGGCTGAACCATGACACAAAAATAAAACAAATCATTGGCTACTACTGTGCCTTCATTAATGTAGTGTATGCACTGACTATCACTGTACTTCTGCTCCAGCTAAAATGTGCTAAAATGTAAAGGTGGAATAAATGCATCCTTTTGATAGGCAGTTTTAAACAATTACAACTGCAGACACATGTCTGATTAGTTCCCTCTTCTGTTGTGGGTACATGTGCACCTTGCTATATCCCTCCATTTGCAGCTGTATCTGTGCAAGTATGTACCAAATTATTGTCTGACGTTAAAGATGTTTATTTAAATAATGCAGCATCATAGGTTATTTCTAGCAACATAGTCAAATAGAGCAGTAAAAAACATTTTGATTAATACTATTTACCTGTTACTAACACTTTTTATCATTGTAGAAAAATTCTTTATAAAATATAATGTACTTTCAGTTACAAATGTGGTGTGTCTCAGTGTTGGCTAAGATGGCTGCTGTGACCTTCTTCTTCAGTCTTCTCCATCTCTGATTGATTGTTTGTCTTACATGGCCTGATAAATCTAGCATAACATTAGCAGAACTAGCTGTCAGTCAAACAGCAATCAGCTATGATTCAATAATGAATACAGTTGTCACTCCCAAGCTTAAATTTGTGACATTTTATTTTTTTTATAATTCAAAGTTTATTCACCACATTTTCCACATTACAGGAGGCAGTAATGAACACTCTGACATAGGATTCATAAAACAAATCATACTGCCCCAACCCATTCCCTCCCCACCTCCCTGGCACAGCAGTTCATTCTAACACTGTTACCACCCGCTAACTACCTTTACCAGGAATAATTAAGGTGGTAACCTCGACTACACACTACTTCATAGCCACCATAATTAAAGTGTGAAGGGGATCCCAGATATCCTTATACCTATGTAGTCTGTTTTGAAGGCTAGCAATAGCCTTCTCTGTACCTATATTTGCTGAGATCTCATGGAGCCACTCCTGATATGTTGGACCGGTCCTTTCCTTCCAATGCCTGAGAATGACTTTTTTAACCAAAAATGCCACCATAGATATGTGAAATCTCCAGATTTTAACCTTTATGGAGGACAGATCCCCCAACAGGCAAATATCTGGTGCAAAATAGTCTTGTAAACCCAATTAAAGGATCCAGATTGGTTTTTATATGCTCCCATAATGATGCTATCTGAGGGCACGGCCAGAAAAGATGAAAAAGTGATCCTGTGTCCTGGGAACACTTATTACACCTATCAGTATCAAGAAGGCCCCATTTCACCAGTTTAGTTGGAGTATAGTATAAGTTATGCAAAATGTGGAACTGCATGAGACATAATCTATCTTGGGATACATATTTATGACAGTACATCCAGAGGATGGACCATTTAAAAGTATAATGAGAAAAAAAATGAAACCCAGAAGTTGGTGGGGCCACCACTGCATCCAAACCTCCATCAGAGCAAGACTTGATAAATCTTAGAAATCGCACCAGAAGAGACAAGAAAAGGGGAAAGTTCAGATACCAATGCAAAGGTCGGTGGGTGGAGTGGGGTGGCCCCAAAGACCATGGTTAACAAATGCCTCAGTTGAAACACTTTAAAAATCTGAGACTCCAGTATTTTGAACTTGTATGTGAACTGAGAAAATGAAAGCCACTCACCAACTTCATCCAGAAATGAGGATACTATCCCCTCTCCAACCATGAATGGGAAATTTTCTGTTTGTTAATAGTGAAAGCCGGGGAATTCCAAATAGATTGAGCTAGATCTTTACTTTGATTGTAATGCAGGAAAGCGCACAATTGTGAATGTACTCTTAGCGAGGTCATGATAGTGGGACATTTATTAATATCTTGCATCTGAGACATTTTTAGATAGAGCATAGTCAGGGGGTCCATGTTCATAGATTGGAAAAAATCTAATTCAATCTTAAGCCAAACCGGGTTCATGTTATCTGGACCCGGTCTTACCAATCTCAGGTATTTAGCCAAATGACTAGCCCAGTAGTAGATGGGCAAGTAAGGAATCCGCAACCCCCTCATTCTTAGGTGCAGCTAATTTGTGGTGTGCCAGCCTAGAGGTCTTACTCGACCAAATAAACTTGGTAAAGAGTTTATGTGCTTTCTGAAACCAACTTAGGGGGACTAATGAATTAAGATGCGACAAAGGATAAAATAAATGGGGAAACACATTCATCTTAATTATATTAATACGACCCCATAAAGATAACGGGAGTTTATCCCATCTCTCTAAATCTTGAGTGATCCCCTGCAGAAGGGGGTCCAGGTTTTCCTTAAACCACAAGGAGGGATTACGCGTTAATTTTATGCCTAAATATTTAATAGCCCGGGGTGACCAGCATAGTCCCAGAGAAAAAATGTCTGTCTTAAAGACTTTATGGTTAAGAGGGAAAAAGGATGTCTTATTTGGATTTAACTTATAATTTGAGAAACTACTAAATCTATCAACCTCCCTTAGCATATTTGGGATAGATATTAATGGATTAGCCAAATGTAGGAGAAGGTTATCTGCGTAGGCTGTTATTTTCACTACCTCATTCCTAATGGAAATACCTTGTATCCCTTCATTATTGAGAATATGTTGAATAAGGGGTTCCAGATAAAGACTGAAAAGTAATGGAGAGAGAGCATCCCTGCCTCATACCTGACCACAGTGTAAAAGATTTGGAGAAGGTCCTATTCCCTGAAATCCTTGCTGTAGGAGACCGGTAAATTGCCCTGATCCAATCTATGAACATGGATGGGAATCCAAATGCCTTGAGGGTTTGAAATAGAAAAATCCAGTTAACCTGATCAAATGCCTTCTCGGCATCCAGGGAGACTAACCCCGCAGGGTATATAGCATCCCTGGACTCCGAGAAGACATGCGAGAGAGTACGCAGGTGATCTGAAGATGCACGTCCTCTCATAAATCCCACTTGAGACATACTCACAAGATCAGGAAGAACCAGGGTTAGTCTATCTGCCATTATCTTCGAGAGAATTTTGACATCTTGATTCAGTAAAGATATTGGCTTATAGCTCTGCACCATTTCTGGGTCTTTGTCAGGTTTAGATAACAAAACTATCAATGCCTCAAACAGATGTGCATCTGCCATCTCTCCAGACAAAATATGCAAATAGAGATGATGCAACAGAGAAAGTAGTTGCTCCATGAAAACTTTATAAAATAAGGCCGAAAACCCATTTGGACCCGGGACTTTACCCATAGGCAAGTCCTTTATAACAGTAGCTATCTCTTCCTGTGATACAGGGAAGATATAAATTTCTTTTGAGAGTCAGATAGTAACGGAAGATGTGCTTTCCTGAGATACTTATCCAGTTTTTGAATGGGCGGAGGACTATCCATGTCCCTATATAATTGTTTGTAAAAAGTAGCAAATTCCTGGACTATCTCTGAAGGGGATACCTTCAAGGTCCCATCAGACTGAGACCTTATTGGGGGTATAAATCTAGCTGATTTTTGTTGTTTTAAATGTAGAGCCAACAGGCACCCTGCTTTTTCTCCTTGATCTGTAAAACTGGCCTTTGTATGGATTATTGCCAACTCAGCCTTTTCTCTTAACATTCCCAAATATTTATCTTTATATATTAGTAACTTCTGTGACTCCTCTTGAGAAATTTTTTCTGGGGGTATATTTTCTAATACCCGTATCTGAGACAATAAGAAAAGTAGCTCCGTTTCCTGTGCCCTCTTCCTCTTTGTAGCTAGACTAATGAGAATGCCCCTTATATAAGCCTTAAAGGCTCCCCATAAAATATCCAGTCTTGCACTATCTATTGGGTTAATGGAAAAAAAAAACTCTACTTGCTCTTTCACCACTCTTCGATACTTTTCATCTTATAGTAATTGTTCATTTAATTTCCATCTGGTCTCTCTTTTGGGGATGTTAAGAAAAGCCAAATTACCGACTAAAAAATGATCCGATATTGAACCTGGTTGGATCAAGGTGGATAGTACGCCTGGCAAGAGCTCGTGAGAAACTAATAGATAATCAATGCAAGATTGCATGCCATGCACTGGTGAGCAATAGGTATATTCCCTAATATTAGGATGTGTGACCCTCCAGACATAGCACAATCAGCACTGATCCATCATTTCCTTAAAGGTCCTGTGTCCAGGTGATGGTCCCCTCAACCCAGTGCTTGATCTATCCAGATTTGGATCCGAGACCAAATTAAAATCTCCACCTAATATAATTGGAATAGGGAGTATAGGAAGAATCGTGGAAATCAATTTCATAAAAAAAGAGGGATCGTCTGTGTTTGGACCGTATATACTACCTAAAACCAATGGCATGGCCCAAATAGTACCCTGAACTAAGACATATTTGCCTTCTGCATCCTTAAATACCTGAGAAGGGACAAATGGGATATCTCTGTTAATCAGTATCATGACCCCGCAATTATTGGTTTCCCCTGAAGCATAAAAAACCTGACCCATCTGTTGTCTCTGAAGTTGTAGTACTTCGGAATCCACTAAATGAGATTCTTGTATGAATGATATCTGGGCACGCAACAGACTCAGGTGTTTAAGTACCTGATATTGTTTCAGTTCTTTCCTGATCCCCTTCACATTCCACATAGCAATATTAATATTCTGAGCCATCTATTATATCAGGTATAATCCAGATAAGATGTCTAACATATACTGCAGTCATGTAACAGGTGATTCTATTCCCCTGAATCTGCTGTGCCAGTCTCCCACCCCCCAATAAACTCCTATCCCTCCCCACCCCCTCCAATTACCCCTCGAACGATTCACATCATCAATAACTCCAAAACATAGTCCAAAAAGCCATCCACCCAAACCCCCCTCTTATCGCTAACAATGTTCAGCAATACTCCGTTTACTACTCCTCCCCAGCCCCCCAAAAAACTGTCCCCAAACCCTGTATTCTTTATACTACATTCCCCTTATTTGAGATGCTAGTAATAAAAGAAAGAGAGAGAGTGCAACATCCCTACAATACAAGCCCTTGTATCTACTGCCTATCCCCTAAAGAGGGCCATTGGGAGTAAGCCAGTATCGATAAAACATCGCCGCCAGTAACATCGAAGCTTACAAGGGAATATGGCTTGTTGAGTGTGATAAGGCGCCTTGTGGCGCGAGATCGGGAAGTCGTCCTCAGCCAAACATAATATTCACTGAGCGGGTCTTTGTCTCAACAGGCTCTCCAGCCCTATAGGGACAGGCCCCCGATCCTCTCCTCCCAGTTGCTGTGCCTTTTCCCCAGTGTAGCCCCGCTTATCTCCTGCTTTAGCAACCCTTAGCATTTAACACACATGAAGCGCAAGCTCCCTCCTGTGTTGTGAGTGTGTAACTGCATCCTGATGCCTTACAAGGGAAAGGACAACACAGCCCTTGTAATTGTATTTTCCAAAAGGCTAAAGCCTTTCACCAAACCCTTCCTTACCAAACTCTCACAGGAGAGGAGGAGACCAGATATTGCTGAATAGGCATTGTTTTGTGCCAATATGAAAACTAGGGAGAAATCGCTTGATTGCTTGAAACCCCAGACCCAGACAAAACAACCAAGAATATACTTCCGTGATTGGAACACTTAGAAAACCTAAGGGCCCGAAACCCCAGACCCAGACAAAACAAATAAGAGCATGCATCCACAGCTAGATCGCTGTAAAAAGGAAAAAGAAAGTCCTTTCTGCCCCTTATTAAGGCTGAAGTGAGAGTCCCAGAAGATCCCTTTGCATGAATGCACAGCCTTCTCAAAATGGTTCACATCTTGTCGAGAGAGACCTAAGGCCTTTCATGTGTCCTGAAGAGATCTGGCAATGCTAATTTTAAACCAGCAAATGCTGTCTCCGGATCTTCGTAGGTAGCCCAGGAACCAGACACCTGTACCTGTGGCCTGGCCAGATATCCCATACAAAATATAAGACCAGCCGCAATGATTTTTGAAACAACAGGATGAAAAGCCGCATGCTTCAAATGGACTGAACCCGGAATATCTTGAGCTATTCTAAGCTTAGCTTGCTCCCAGCGAACTTCTTGGAGTTCTCTCACTTTGTACAGGAAATGTTGTCGCTCTAAGAAGTTTAAGAAATGACAAATTATAGGTCGGAGCATTGCTCCGGGAGGGGGCTTCGTTCTTAATGACCTGTGGGCTCTCTCAATAATATATTTAGCCCCAAATGGGGAAGGGCCTGCAATCTTCTCAACCAACTTCTGGGTAAAAGCTATAGTATTCTGGCCCTCTTCTCCCTCTGGTAACCCGAGGATCACAACATTATTTCTCTGGCTATGACCTTCAAGGTCTTCAAGCTTGACCTCAAATCTAGACAGTTTCTGGTGCATTGCTGCCATCTCAGGCTCGAACCTCTCCACTTGCTTCTCTAAAGAGAAGATCCTAGTTGTGTTGTCTGAGGTAGCGAGGGTAATCTCTTCTATTTTTCTCATGAGCGATTTCATTTCTGATGCCATCTCCTTAATCTCATCTCTGAATGGTTTAAATTCCTCCAGAAATCTAGACAATGTGAGCGGCACCTGATCTGCCCCTAGATTCAGAACCTCTCCCTTTTCTGCTCCACTCGAGGCCTGGGAATTTTTTGAGGCCTTCTGTGGTGTAACTGGCGAAGTGTGTTTCTGCTGTTGTTTTTTCATGTAAACGTCCATTCTCTCTCAAATTCACCCTGCAAGGGCACAAAGTTGTAGGGAACCAGAATAACATGAAATTAGAGGTTTAGAGATCGAGAGAATATACCAAAAAATGAAAATTAAGAGACGGGAGGCTGAAGCTGTACAGAGGAGCGACTATCCAGCAGCTTGCATCACATGGTCCCCCATTTGCGACACTTTAGCATGCATGACACTACTTTTGTGACACTTTCACATGCACAACACTACTTTTGTGACACTTTCACATGCACGACACTATATTTTGTGACACTTTCGTGCACACAACACTGTTTTTCCGAAACTTTGAATGTACAACATTATTTGATGATTTTTCCAAAAATGATGATTACTGAAGCAAAAAGTTTCCTGCTTCTTACCTAATGTACAAGTACATAACTTCACACAATTTCACATACTTATTCTGAAATCGTGACTCTACCTGCACAACTATGTAATTGCTGAAGCTACATTTTCTCATTTCGCTGTTTTCTGCCACTGCACGAGTGACCTAGATATTCATTCCTAATCAATAATTGTGATTATTTGTCTTACCAATAACACATGAACAGACCTTGGCTTAACAATATCTTAACAAATCCCTAGGTGTGGAATGTGGCACAAGGTAGAGCAAAGTGTCATATTGTCCCAAAGATGTCATTAAGTAACTATCAATGTGACTCTTGTGAATACCTTATGGCTATCATGAGAATCAATATTCAAAAGTTAAGTGTTTAAAATCAACTTTATTAATCTGTTCCTCATTTAGAGAAAGATTTTAAATAAAGTAGTTCTTTCACCAGCAGTTTAACAATACCAGGTCAAAATCACTATACAGAATAGAACGAAAAAAAATCTATGTGCCATGGTGATAACGCAATACAAGACAGTGTAACATGAATTTATTTATTTATTTATTGAAGGTCTAGGAATTACAACCCTTTGAGTCAGAGACTCATTTGCAAAGGCTCCACGTCGTACATAAATGGGTTAGAACACAGTATTACATGCATACACAATTTAGACACAAGTCAAGCAAATATTGACAGTAACTTTCAGAAAGAAATAAAACAATTTACACAGATAAGGAACATCATCAATTGTGAAACAAAGGTGCGTTAATGTTATTCCAGGTTTCATTTGCAGTCACAGTGGGAGTTTGACATAATGTAATTAAGTAGCTCAAGTTTAAAAGGTCCAAGTCTGGGAATTGTTAAGATAGAGTCAGGGATTGAGTTCATCCAGAGTGGGGCTCTAAAGCAAAAGGACCTTTGGCCAGCAGTGGATTTAACAAAGGGGACATGGAATGTGGTGGTGTCTGAGTGTCTTGTGCAGTGAGCTGGGAGATTCTTTAGGAGGAGCTTTTGACAGCCTGGAGGAGCTAAGCCCAACTGAATTTTTTTGGCCATCAGGCAGGTCTGGTAAACAAGTCACCCTTGGAAGTTAAGCCATGAAGAGCATAGATAGAGGTCACAGGTGTGAGTGAGACAATCACCACCTATGGCCAATTTGCAGGCTTTGTTAAGGGCACGTTTGATGCTAGACAGAGCTGAGTTGGAGGTGGCACCATATATGATTATGCCGTAGTCTACCAGTGAAAGAATGGAGCTGGAGATAGCTAAACGCATAGCCTCTGGAGGTAGACATGGTCTAAGCCTGTAGAGGAGACCAATTCCTTTATTAATTTCAGTGCAAGTTGATGCAATATGCTCACGATAGGTGAGAGCGGAGGCAAGGGTAACTCCAAGATATTTAAAGTTGGGAACTTGTTCAAATGTGGAGCCCATCACATTGTGTATAGTTAATTTTTCAGAGCTGTGCTTGTGTTGTCGGTGGGCGAATAACATGACTTTCATTTTTTTTGTGTTGAGAACAAGTTTGTGTGAGGACAGCCAGGCTTCAATTTGAGCAAAGGAGCTCTGCAAGGCTTCCTGAAGTTGAGTGGGGTCAGGGTGCCAACTGAAGATCACCGCATCATCCGCATATAGAAGAAGATGCCCAGAGGAGGCCTGGGATAGTGAGTTCAGGTAGAATGAGAAAAGGAGCGGTCCAAGGATAGACCCTTGCGGTACACCAGATCTGACGGGTAGGTTAGGAGAGAGAATGTTACTTATCATCACCTGTTGAGTGCGGCCAGAGAGATAATTGGAGAACCAGCAAGCAGTTTCTTTTGAGATGCCAATGGAGAGGAGGGAGTTTATGAGCATGGTGTGATTGACAGTATCAAATGCCTTGGAGAGATCAATAGACTGTACCAGCCAGATCTCCGTGGTCAAGAGCGTCATGAACAAAGGAGGTGAGTTCCAGTAAAGCAGTGGTGGTGCTGTGGGCTTTCCTAAAACCGTATTGTTGAGTGCAGGTTAGTTGTCATGCATCTAGATAGTTAGTGAGTTGATCTGCCACTACTTTCTCTAAGGCTTTTGAGGGTGGGGGGAGTATGGAGATCGGCCGGTAGTTACTAGTTGAGGTACACGCACCATTTTTATGTACTGGGATAATCCTCGCCTTTTTCCATAGAGACGGGAATTGTCCCAGGCATAGGCACTTGTTGAAAATTTTAGTGAGAGGAACCAGAACATCATCAAGGGTTATTGATAGCAATTTTAAATCAAATGAGTCGCCACTGTGTCTGGACTTTCCTAGGAACCTGGAGATATATGCACGGGCTTCCCTTGCAGAGATTGTTTTGAGATGAAATGGCGGTACACTAGGGGGTGTTGGGAAATATCCTGCATCAGTACTGAAAAAGTCAGAGGGGAGAATAGTGCTAAGGTCAGAGAAAGACATATTAAAAGCCTTCGCAATTTTGCTGGGTTCTTTGGTAGGGATACCATCAAGGATAAGCATGTCAGGGGAAGGGGAAGGAGACTTTCCACTGAGTTCCTTTATATTTTCCCTGAACCTTTTTCCATCACCCCAGGTGGCAGAGAGTTTTGTTTGATAACAGGCTGCCTTTGCCTGCCATATTTCCCAGGTGCAAGTATTTCTAGCAGCACGATAGCATTGACAGTCAGCAGGCTGACTTGACTGAAGGGCTGTGCACCACAGGTCATCACGCACCTTCATTTTTTTGAGCAGACCCCGTGTTACCCAAGGGGATGATTTGGACTTTTTGACCTGTGTGACATAGTGGGTGAAGATGTCACAGGCAGATTGGAAGGAACTTATGAAAAAGGACAGAGAGGCATCAACTGATTTCAGATGATCAAGGGGGGACCAATCGAAATTTTGAAGTAGATTACTAAGGTGTTTGAGATCCCCCTCTCTTCAGTTGGTGACACCTGGTAGTCCTAGGTGGAGGTGGTTTCCAGCTATTTGTCCAGAGACAAGTTACTGGGAAGTGATCACTGATGGAGTCCGACAGAACCTGGACATCCAGAATGTGTTCAGGATGATTAGTAAGTATGAGGTCAAGGAGGGAGCTGTAGTTCATATTTTTGTTCACTCTAGTGGGGGTGAGAACCATTTGGGACAGATTTTGGGCTGCAGCCGCATCTCTGAGTGAGGATGATTGGGGGGCAAGCCAGTCTGAGTTGAAATCTCCTAGCGCTATGACTTCCAAATTTTTTGGGAAGAGTTCAATTGAGTGTAGGATGGATGAGAAGATATCCCTTTGGTTACGAGGGGGTATGTATACAGACATTATGTAGAGGGATTTATTCGCGTTTCCAATATCAACCCTGACAGTTAGAGTCTGAGCACCTTTCGAAGGGCTTATGGTAGCAATGTTTATACCATGTAGGTGCTCACGGATATAGAGAGCACTACCCCCTTCCCATTTATTTAGTCTATCCGACCTGAACAGCTTGTAACCGGGGACACTTACAGCTGAGTCAGAGATATGCTGTGCTAGCCTTGTTTCAGTGACGGCTATTACATCAGGGCAGTGGTGGCAGACCGAGGCTTGAAATGCATCAAGTTTATTTAGAAGACTACAAACATTAATGGTGGCCAGCCGTGGTCCCTTCATAGCAGCAGGTTTCCGTGGGGTATGGAGAGTGGGACCTGGGTTAGGGTGGATATTGCCCACAAGTAACAGGAGGATGATTGCTGCCCTGGTTAGAGAAGTTTTTTTTTATCTTTTTGGAGGGATGACGGGATGAGACAACATGTTGGGGTGTTTTATTGGAAAAATGGGTGCATGTAAAGCGAAGTAATTCCTGACCACAAAGAAATGGGGTGTCATAGTTACAGAGTTCAGATGACATGGTATATGAGGAGGGTAGGGGATATTGGACATTGTAACAGAAAAGGGAGTTTTTATAGGTCGGGTTAACACTGGAGGTAAAATTGGGGCAGAGGCAGTAGTAGCACTGGAGCTATTAAGAAGAAGGCAGTAGGGATGTGGATTTTGAGATAGGGTAAAAATGAGAAGGGCTACACATAACACCGTTTTGTGGACAGAGGAAGATGTTAGAGTATTCCTTTTTGACATGTCGGCAGAGATTAATATAACCTAGCGAGTGTTTCCTTATTTTGTTTTTTTATAAATCACACACTCACACCATGAGGTAAAGCAAGCTGTAGCATAAGAGCAGAGAGTGTGAGATAGGCTGTGGAGGCAAGCAGCAGCCCTCTAGTGGCAGGTCCTGATAACCTGCTGGTGGAGAAGTTGCCTGATAGGTTTTTGGGTCTCCACCAATCAGAAACTGCTCACCCTCACTATATTAGGAGAGCACGACCAAGGGTGGTCGTGGGGGCGGCGAGGCAGCTGATGCGCAGCGTCAGTGGGGCTCCAGTGATGGCAGGAGCTGACTTTCAGTGCAGATGTGATCCCACTGTACCTGCTTCAACACCGGTCACCTTAGCCCCTCCAGCTGCCGAGTTACCCCCGAATTGTGTTTGGCTCCGGGGAGGGAGTCCATTCCCTTGTGACCACTGCACCCTCAAGGGGAGCCTGTCTGCTAGCAATACTATTGGGGAAGAAAGAAACAGGGATTAAGTAGGCGCTCGGGGGAGATGGTGCAGAGAGCAGTGGCTGTACGTTCGTGGTACTTTTAAACCACGTGGGAGACAAAGGGAAAAACTGGCATTCACAAAAGGAAAATGGCTATGGTTCTGGGGCAAACGAGACAATGATTCACTTTGATTCCTAGGGACAGGTAATTATGTGAATAGTGCAGCTACGGACAAAAAACTTTTCTTTTGCACTTTCAAATGCAGTTTAAGGTAAGCATTCAGTCCACTTTGTCATGCTGTTTTAAAGTAAAAGCTGAGAACTTGTGTGAAAAATGAATTAATTTGCAAGGAACCATGTTACTAGTAATTTTGTGGCCTAATGCAGCTAACAAGCAAAAATACTATTTCCACGATTCAGGTAATTAAGTGAACAATGCATCTACTTTCAAAATGCGGTAACATTAAGCCCTAGTCTTATCAGCATTTAGTCCACTTTCCTATGCAGTTTGCAGCAACCCAAGTTACAAGCAATTTTGTGACCTAAATGCAGCTAACAAACAAGATACTGGATTTCAGTTTACAACCCATGTTCAGTACAGCGTAAGAAAAGCCCTGGTCAATGTATGCATTCAGATTGATTTCTTAAGGCTCTTAAAGGTGCCAGAGAAAACGCCAAAATTGGGATGTTTTTCTTATATTTTCATTAGAAAACCTATCTCCACATGTATGGGGGCAATAAATAAATTAAAGTCCAGGAAATTAATTAAAATCCAGGAGCTGACTTTCAGTGCAGATGCGATCCCACTGTACCTGCTTCAACACCGGTCACCTTAGCCCCTCCAGCTGCCGAGTTACCCCCGAATTGTGTTTGGCTCCGGGGAAGGAGTCCGTTCCCTCGCGACCACTGCACACTCGAGGGTAGCCAGTCTGCTAGCAATACTGCTTCAACACCGGTCACCTTAGCCCATACCTCTCAACTGTACCACATTACGAGGAACGTTCCTCATTTTACTTCACAAAAGCTCCCTGTTCCACATTGTGAGGACTTGTTCCACATTCAAAGTCAACATTCTAAAGCAAAAATCCATAGTATATGATGCAAAAAATATATTATTCAATTAATAACAGACTTTCTGAACATAAATGCAACATTTTAACAGTGCTTTGAGCTTCTTAGGTAAAGATTTAATTAAGTGTTCCACATTTTGCCCATTTGTTCCACATTTTGACATGCAATGTTCCACATTTGGGGGACAAAAGGTTGAGAGGTATGCCTTAGCTCCTCCAGCTGCCGAGTTACCCCCGAATTGTGTTTAAAATAAGACTGTCAAAATCTGAGCAACCAATCTGATTACAACACTTTCGGAGACCTTTTTTTTGTAATATTATATATTAAAATCATCTGCGTAAATATACAATGTTAGAAGTGATCAATACAAGCATATACTAATATTTCATTTTCTGTGTCTTTTATGCAGGTGTCTGATACTTCTGTAACATTGCTGACTGCTACTGTGAAGAAACACATTGAAAGATGCCTAGTAAACACAGATGTGCATGTATAAAAAAATGAAACAGGTATCATAGTACTTCACTGTTGCTTAAGAATGATAAAACAAACCAGTGATGTGAGCTGAAGATGTAAAACAATACAGAGTTCTACTGCAATAATGAGCTGTACAGTATCTCACTCCACAACAAAACCACATTCTTGCTCAACAGCAAGGAAAAAATGTTTACCTGAGCGATAGTTGTGTAGATCTGTCAGACAAAACACAACTATTGCTACAACAGCCATAACCAGACCTTCTAAACAGCTCCGAAAACTCACACCTGGGGATTTTCATCTGAGAAAGCAAAAGTATTTTCGATCACTAGCAAGTAAAGCTAAGATCAACAGACTTATTGCTGCTGTGATGAGACATGAGCGTAAAAAGACAAAGAGTCATCTGACTTTGATGAAATTGTGTCTCAAAGTACGCACATTTGTTAATACAGCAGTATTTGTTCTTCAACATTTATGGCATAAGATGCCTCATGTGCTTGAACTATTCAGAAAAGTTGTGTACGACATCAAGAAAAGGCTACAACGCTATCCTACTTTGACTGTCCACAATTTCTGTGATGTATTCACAGGTTACTGGATGCACACACAGCACTCAGAGGCATATTTCTGAGAAGAATCTTATTATTCACAGAAAAAAGAGAGCAAGTTCACCATTGATGAGTCCGGTAAGCTGGTCAATGTGCTCAGTGTCTGTGATGACACAGCAATGGAGAAAAACGATGACTGTAATGCAACCACTGTGTCCCATAAACAGCCACATCTCTCATGGCCATGTGATGCAACCTGCAACCGTAGGCAATCATCATTTGAAAAAGTTGAACAGTTTGTCAACCTATTTGTGATAACAGATCACAAAGAAAGATATAAACTGTTTAACAAGATTGTCCATTGTGAAATCCATCCACATACTGGACTTATGGGTCACTCACTAGCATGCCTTGATAGTGGTGTTTATGACAGTGTCTTATACAACATGCAGATGCTGAGAGTGCATCAAACAGGCATGCGGAAATTTGTATACAGGGTATATGAAGTCCGATGAGTTGTCAATCAGTACACTTCTTTAAATGACTTATTGCAGCCTGGTGACATGCAGGGTGCCATCACATTTCTCAAACAGCTGCAATGAGTGACTTCTATACCAGACACAAATATTTATCAGTCACCAAGGTCTGGCGAAACATCTGTTTATGTGTCAGAAAATGATATACTGAAACAGTACGGCAAAGAAATAGCAAAATTTGAGCTGGCAAAGGCTCAGAAGTTTGACTCTGTGTGTTGGTCATGTGACTATCTGTGCTACAGCAAACAAACGGTCACAGTGAACCTTGAAACCTTGTCACCATACAATAACATGTGGTTCCGTCTCTCAGCATTTTTGCTGATGAAATCTGACTTTCAGTTACAGACCACCACTGTGCTGTGCAAACACTGTTTCTCCAAACTAAAGTCCAACATTCTGCCACCAAGGTCATTGCTGAATAATATGGAGGCGCATTTGACACCAAGTGAGATTGCGACATTGAATATATTTGAGCGCATTCTAATTCAGACAATGAAACCATTTCAAACCATTCTACATCTGAACACAAAGACACGGAACATTCCACAGAAATAACTCATTAGATCTCTAAAGGGTTCCATGATGTATCTCCCACTTCCTCTACAGGAAAATGTGGAGGCAATTTCTATGGAAAATAGTTTGGTGATTCTTGTAAATGGTGTTCCAACTAAGTCCAAGGTCATCTGGCAAGATGTTGTCAGTGTTTAGAAGGCCAGAGATCGAAAGGCTTGTACCATTCTGGTCCTTCTTGATCTTTCTGCTGCATTTGACACTGTAGACCATGGGGTGCTACTGGAGCGACTGCAGATTTTTTGTGGGCTGTCTGGTACAGTCCACAAGTGGTTTTGTTCTTACCTCACTGGCAGGTCTCAGAGAATTGTCACCGGAATTTATTCCTCTGATGCCTTCTCCCTGCCGTGTCGGGTACCACAGGGCTCCATTTTAGCTCCCATGTTGTTTGCAGTGTATATGCTGCCATTGGGAGAAATCATCAGGAGACACAGTTTGAGTTTTCACTACTATGCAGATGATACTCGGCTGTACCTGTCCTTTCTCCCCGATCAGAGTGATGCACTCTCTTTACTTAATAACTGCCTGGATGAGATCAGAATTTGGATGAGTTCAAGCTGGTTGAGACTTAATCTGGATAGGACTGAGGTATTGGTTGTGGATCCAGGTCATCCTGGGGGGGGTTTGGGTGTTGGACAGCCTTCGGGTTTATTACTTGGTGGCGTACCACTCTCTACCTCTCAACAGGTGCGAAATCTGGGTGTTATTTTTGATGATGGTCTGACCCTGAAATCCCAGGTGTCAGCTGTTGTCAAATCCTCTTTTTGCCATCTGAGGAATATCGCTCAGGTGAAACATCTGATCCCCCAGGAGGACCTTCCAACTTTGGTCCACGCCTTTGTTACTACCCATCTGGACTACTGCAATTCCCTCTACCTAGGGCTACCAGGGGTCGATATCCGCCGCCTTCAGCTGGTGCAGAATGCTGCAGCCAGGCCTTTGACTGGGACTCTTAGAACCAGTCACATTACGCCTGTGCTTCGCGAACTGCACTGGCTGCCTGTTCGGTGGTGGATTACCTTTAAGGTTGGTTTACTAACCTTTAAAGCCCTACATGACCAGGGACCCGGGTTACCTGAAAGATCTTCTGGCTCCCTATTGCCCCCTCCATCCTCTCCGCTCTTCCAGTGAGGGATTGCTAGAGATTCCCAGGGTTCATTTGAAGTTATCGGGATCTTGTGCCTTTGCCTTTTCGACTCCAACCCTGTGGAATTCTCTACCTCGCTGGTTAAGAGAATGCCCGACCGTTGACAGTTTTAAAATTGCTTTAAAGACATATCTTTTTACCCTGGCTTATTCTTTATAGTTATGGTTGTTTAATGCTTGGATTTTGCTGTTCTATTTATCTTTGTACAGCGCCTTGATTTCGAAAGGCGCTTTATAAATAAACATGACTTGACTTGACTTAAAGCTTGCTCTTACTTATTTAAAGAGCAACAATCCCCTTTTATGCAGACCTTGACATTGATCACATGAGTAGTCTCTCTGTTCAACATGATGTCTTATAAACAACTAAGCCAATTAATGAGAAGGTCAGTGGACAGACAAATGACAATGTGTATGAACAGTACGCAATTCACCCACTACATGGCAGAGATCCAGTAGGGGACAACATTGATCTCTATGAAATGAAACAGGTGGAAGGTGAGCCTGTCAGCATTTGGGAGGCAACACTAGAAGCATGCTGTTTCCAGACTTATTCCCAAAAGGGTCAGGTGGACGGCTAGATGAAAGGGAAGTGTGTGTGTACAGGGTGCTGAGTACCACACTAGCCATGTGCTCAGTAAAGATGGCAAATTCAGATGTAACATACAGTACCTGTTCCATCTCCTCTGGGAGAGTGAATTTAGCATTCTGTCTGCATCTATTGCACATACTATTCATCTCACAAGTCTACTAGATGGAACAGCAGCTGCTCAATTTCTAGAGAAATTAAAGCAGAAAGATGAAAATGTGCAAGTGAATCTGTCTTCCATACTTTCAAGTCTATGTGGCACCAAAGAATATTGGTATCGCAGACACTCTGAACTGATGACAGTGCTGTGAGAGTATGGTGCAACCACATGGTTTGTCACACTTAGTTGTGCTGAATATGCCTGGGAAAAGCTCATTGAACTGCTGAAGTGAGCAAATTCTGATGTTGACGGCATTTCTTCAGTGACTGTCGGAGAAATGTGTTCACTTGATCCTGTGTCTGTCACAAGACATTTTCACAAGCGATTCCATGACATTCTGACTTTCATTTTGTCAAAGGACACTCCACCTCTTGGTATTGTGGAGCATTACTTTTGGAGGACAGAATATCAAGCACGGGGTGCCCCTCATCTTCACATGTTATTGTGGATCAAGGATGCACCACGCATAGGTGAACATGAAGCAGCACAAGTGCTAGCATTCATTAAGCAATATATCACTTGTCACATTCCAGACAAGTATGACAGTCCTACACTATGGAAGTTGGTACAAAAGTTCCAGTGACATATTTGTGCAAAATACTGCAGGTGAGTAGTAAAGAATAAATCTGATTGGTACACATGATGTCGCTTCAGATTCCCTAGACGAGTTTGTCAGGATGGTTCCATGAATAAACTTTTTTCAGCAATGCGACACTACTTGAAGGCAAAATCAACCAAGAGAGTATATGAGTTACCAAGAGATGAGAAAGAGGTGTACATCAATGACTACAACCCAACTCTTCTCCTAATGTGGCAAGCAAACACAGATGGTCTGATGGAGAAATTGATAGGTTTGGGAGTAGGCCCCTTTGATGGTCAGATGGATTGAAAACTGGCTAGCTGGACGCACCCAGAGAGTAGTGGTCTGTGGGGAGCTCTCGAACACTAGAGAGGTTGGTAGTGGGGTACCGCAGGGCTCGGTCCTGGGTCCGGTCCTGTTTAATGCATACATATCGGACATCAGGGAGGGTATAGGGTGTGCAATGAGTCTCTTCACTGATGACTCCAAGATGGGAGCAGTAGTTGAGGGAGAAGAGGGGAGGTTGGCCCTGCAAGGGGACCTGGACACCCTGGAAAGCTGGGCTTACACATGGAAATTAAATTTCAATATCACCAAGTGCAAGGTGTTACATCTTGGTTGGGGAAACCCTAAACACAGGTACACCCTGGGAGGGGGAGGTGCTGGAGGCCTCAATAGGGGAAAAAGACATAGGGGTCATGGTGGATGCATGTATGAATAACTCTGAGTAGTGCAGGAGAGTGGATAGCAAGGCAAACAGGATGTTGGGATGCATCATAAGGGGGATCACCTCTAGGAGCAAGGAAGTGATTCTGCCACTGTACAATGGACTGGTTAGACCACACCTTGAGTACTGTGTACAGTACTGGAGATCACACTTGAAGAAGGACATACAGCTCCTGGAGAGGGTACAGAGGAGGGCAACTAAGATGATACGAGGTCTAGGGATTTGACGATGAGGATAGACTTGAGGAGCTCTGCCTGTTTTCATTGGAGGAGAGGAGACAGGGGGACATGATTGAGGTCTTCAAGTACCTCAAGGGAATAAATAGGGTAAACATGGAGGGGATCTTTAGACTAAAGCAGGGAGGTATCACCAGAGGGCATGGTTTGAAGTTGGAAGGTGGAAGGGTGAGGGGGAAAGAAGAAGAGGTTTTTCACTGAGAGGGTGGTGGACCCTTGGAATGCACTGCCTGGTGAGCTGGTTCAGATTCACAGTGGAGAACTTCAAGAGAGGGTGGGACAGACACAGAAAGTGGATGTATCAGATGATGGCCTGTCCCAGGGGGGTGGGGATGGATGATAGGGGTTTCTGGAACACAAGGGGGGGAGGGCCTCGGCACCCAACTAGGGATCTGAGGTTCGAGCAGACTCAATAGACCATAAGGCCTAATCTGCTAGCAAATAGTATGTTAGTATGTTCAGTTTGTGGCTGACAACTCATTGGCCCTGGTGCGGTACGTGACTTCGTACATAACCAAGCATGAGTAGACTAGCTTGCAAGATCTTTGGGAAGATATTGCCAGTTCAGGCAAGAGCCTGACATCTCAGCTGTGGTCATTGGGCTTGAAGACCCTTTCGCACAGAGAATGTGGTGCCTATGAAGCCAGTGACCATTTAATGGGGACACATCTGTACTGGAAGTCTGATGCTGTCCGGTTTCTCAGTGTGAACTACAAAGAGAAACGTAAACGTGTACTGATTCCCCATGCTGAGATTGAGGAACTCGCTGCCAATAGACCTTCTTCAAAACATATCTTGAAGAATAACCTGATAGACACATACTACCCCCTTAGACATGATGACACGGATGATATGTGTCTCTTTCAGGTAGCTAAGTAGTATGACTACAAGACAGATATATCACCTGACTCAACACGGCACATTTACAAGGTGAACGGAGTGGATGGCTGTCTCATAAAGAGACACAAGCCATGGCTCATAGACCACTGTAAATTACATCTAGGCACATCGGAGAGCAGAGAACATTACCACTTTGCTCTCCTATTCCTATTTAGACCCTGGAGGAATGAGTCTGAATTAAAAGCTGACTGTGATACATTCAAGGAAGAATTCAGTCTCAGTTATGAGACTTTCAAAACTGAATACTCAAAGACATACATACTGAGACCAGAGGCTGAGAAAGAACAGCTTGAGAAGGCAGAGAAGCAGCATCAAGAAGACACTCCTGTTAGCTCACAAGACAATCTTGACCAAGAAGGACAAGCTGTCCTAGGTGAACCTCTACCTTTAAATGTCCCACAAGTGTTACTCTCAGAAACTGAGACTGCCATGGAACATGGAACACACTCCACTGTCAACCCAGCTGACTTGAGAGAAAGACTGAATCAGCAGCAGCATGTAGTTCACTCTCAAGTCATTGATGCTGTTCTACATGGCCTACTACATGAAACAAAAAAATGTGACTGTCTTGACTATAAACCACTACTGATCTTTGTTAGTGGTTCAACTGGCACTGGAAAGAGTTTCCTTATTGAAGCCATCACTGATCAAATAAGGAGACTGACAGGGTCATCAGTATCTGTTGCTGTTACTGCTCCCACAGGACTAGTTTCATATAACATTGGTGGAGTTACATTACACCATCTCTTTATGTTGCCAGTGGAACATGGCAAAACAGAAGAGTATCATAAACTGTCATTTGAGGTTGCATCTCAGCTGTGTTCCATGTTCACAGAGATGAAGTTACTCATCATTGATGAAATCAGCATGGCCTCCAATGTAATGCTCGCCTGTATACACCTATGTCTACAGGAGATCTTAGGTATTGACGATGGAGTGCCATTTGGTGGCTAAAGTATTGTTGTATTGGGGGACCTTTTACAGCTTGCACCGGTTAATGCGGAGCATGTGTTTGCAAGTCTGACTGCCAAGCAAGCTAAGAACATACTAGGCTGCATTGCAGGCTTTAACATTTGGGAGTTATTCACCTATGTTGAGTTGTATGAAAACATGTACCAAAGTGGTGATCTAGCTTACAAATCACTTTTAGATCAAGCTCGTACAGGTTCTCTGTCACCAGAACATGTTGCTATGTTAAACAATCGGAGAATCAGAGTAGATACTACACCCATAGAAACAGCATGAAATGTTTTCAGAGATGTGTACTCTACAGGCACACACATAGTGTGTCTTATACCACGACTAAATAAATGCACTGAGTGCAACAATGTTATGCTGCTGAGAGAAAACCAAGAAGTTCTAACTCTGCATGCTGTTGATACGGTTGATGGTGTCATTCTCAGTCACAACCTGGTAGCAAAAATGACTGAATGACTCACTGAACTGAAGTTAGATGTTTCATACACAGCTGGCTTAGAAGCTGTTCTTACACTTTGTAGGAACACACGTGTCATGCTACAACATAATCTCGATGTTGAACGAGGCATGGTAAATGGTGCCAAACTTGGGAACATAAGCAGGAGGCTGGTAAGGACAGAGGTCTAGGGTTATATTCTGTTTTAACTGAAATATTTGAATAGTTTTGTAAATGAAATTAGTTCCATGTGCTAAAAATTATTACCTTGAGTTAGAACTGTTACTTGGGCTGTGATATTGTAATTTTTGAGGCTTAGGAACAGTTGTTTGGCAGTGATAATTAGAGTGAAATTTAAATGTGTTGTTTGCCAGGTGTTGGTAAGAGCCCTCTCACCCACCCTGTTTTGCAGGCTTTCTTAAATACTGAAAAGCCACTGGAGGTTGGGATTGAAGGGCTGAGTATTTCTGTTTGGAACTGAAATTCGAAGCAACAGGAGCTGGTGGGCCTGTGACATCATACGGTACCTGATGTCTGCATACACGCACTGTTAGTGGGACTGAACACACACTGGACTGTATGTGTTTGTGAGACTTGGGAACTTTATTGATGGGGTTGAAATTGGGTTTGTAAATTACTGCACTCAGTATAGAGAGAAACTGTATTCCAGGAAAGGGACTGAGAAAAGGGGGTGTACCATTATAACTAAATTCACTAAAATTCACTAAAAAGATTCACTAAAAAAATACCACCAACAGCTTAATCTGGTTCAAGGTCAGTTGGCATTCATCTGTTTCCCCCTCCCCCCCCGGGTCGTGCCTGAAAATAGGCAGGATTTGTCTAGTGCACTTACCCGGTCAACAAAAGCTAAATAAATAAATAAATAAATAAACAGAGGGGGATAAACAGGGTGGCCACATTCCACCATGGCAGGCATCTTCGGAAGGGTTGTAGGCTACACAGGCTGTGGGATGGCAATAATTCTCAATTGGGCCTGGAGAGAGAGGGAGGCTGCCCATTCTGTAGACAGCTATCTTGTATCAGGAGTGAGGTATATTGGTTAAGGAGTAAGCTGGGGGAGCTAGAGGGGGGTGTCCAAGGATAGGGGGTGTGGATATGGGCAGCAGAAGAGTGGGGTTGAGGGGAGGCTGGGGCAATGCTCTGAAATTACAGGACGTTATGTTACAGCAAGCAGGAGGGGGGATATTAGGGACAGCGGACCCTTAGATAGGGATGTTGACACTAAGGGGAAAGCATACGGGGTGAACATTCTGAATACAAAGAGAGTGGAGGAGGAAGATTCAGGAGGGGCTGTTGTGCGGAAGCCTAAAACAGCAGACTGTGGGAAGGGAGCTCCTAAGGTGAACAGAGCAAGAGGGGAAGAAGAGGGGCAGTTTAGAGGTGCAGTCAGGGGAAACTTGGGTTACTTGATGGAGGCTGACATAGAGTGTCACAATAAATTTGAGCTACTAAGCAACCTAGAGGGGGAGGAAGGGGTTGGTGGAAATGAGGAAACTTATACAGAGGCCAGGGGAGGGAGTCGGATACCCATAGGGCATCACAGACCGGCAATGGAAAGGATAGAAATAGTCCAAGAGGGAGAAGGGGAAACATTAATGTTAAGCAAATGGGGAGATGCAACATATTGCAAACATGAGGGAGGAGAGCATGATTGGAGAGAAACTGAGAGACAAGGAGGTGGGAGAGGAGCTCCCATTCAGCAGGGGGGTCAGTACCAAGGATGGGGCCCTAGCTAAAGGGGACCCACAGAGAGCCTCTGGAGGCAGGGGTACTATTACAAGGGGGGAGGATGGCGGTGTGGGGGAAGGGGAAACCATCAGGGCCAGGATAAATGGTTCAGATAAGAGAGGGTTAAAGGGGACACCTATTCAGAGGGGGTTTGAGTTAAGTGGGCAAAATAACAAGAGAGGCAGAAAGGGGAGGGTGACAAGGGGGTCTCTAATAAGGCAGGAAGACTCCCATGGAATTGAGATCATGAATAAAGGGGTGATGGGGCTGAGAGGTCATAGTGGAGGTAACCATAAGGATGATGGCGGTGTTAAGGTTCTGTTATTGGGAGACTCAATGATTAGGGGTATCCAGTGGGAGGGACAGGGGGTGGATGCCATAGCCAGGTGAAGGTAGTGAGTATCTCTGAGCTGACAGTGCACAGAGCAAAGTTCATGGTGTATGAAATGGTTAGGGATTGTGGAGGGAAACGATTTCCGGTGCATTTGAGAACTAACGATCTAGAGGAAATAGCATTTTGAAATTCAAGCAAGGTTCCAAGAACATGCCAGAGTCTGTCGGGATAATGGATGCAACATTTCCTTTTGAGATACTGCCAGTACCAAGGCCTCAGTGGAGAAAAAATAAGCTCACATAGGTTAATGACTGGCTCAGGAAGTGGGGTGAAGAGAGTGGGTTGGGGGTGTTAGGGAACTGGAATGGAGTTTGGGAGGATAAGGGACTATATGCCAAGGACAGGCTTCATCTTGCCCCATTAGGGAAGGAAGTCCTTAAACAGAGGATGGCTGACTACATTCAAGAAAGGTGGGATTTAAACTTGTGAGGGGAGGAAGGGATAAGGGAGGGGCTGACCAGAAGTCCTCTCCTCCAGATGAGGGTAGTAGCCTTCAAGCCCAAGGGGGGGAAGGGGGAAACAGACTGGGGTGGAGGTTTCAGGAGGAGCAGAGGGAGGATGGAAGTATAAGGAATCTGTGTGGGGTTCAACAAAGAGGATCAGGGATAAGGGGTGGGGGTTGGTGTTAGTAAATGCCAGGAGCTTGGGAAACAAGTTGCCAGAGTTCCAGGCCATGCTGTTCGAGGGGGAGTGGATGTGGCAACGGTCACGGAGATGTGAACCAACAAAAACCATGACTAGGACCTAAACATGCGGGGGTACACTATGCTTAGGAAGGATAGAAAGGAGGGCAGAGGGGGTGGAGTGGCTATATTTATTAGAGATGACATAGAAATTGCTAGGGTAGAAGAGGCAGAGGGAAACGTGGAGGCCTTATGGGTCACCTCACGATCCCCAGCAGGAGATTAGATCAAGCTGGGTGTAGTATATAGGCCCCCCGGGATGAGTGATGTTCTGGAGGATGATTTGCTGGACAACATCATTGCCCAGTGTGGACCAAAAGGGGAAGGAGTGGTGTTGATGGGGGACCTTAATATGCCAGGTACAAATTGGGGAACCATGTCCCCTAAGGTGGCCAAGGAGCAGAGGCTGCTGTACAGCTTCCAGGATGTGTTCTTAACACAGCATGTGATGGAGCCCACAAGAGAGGGGCATGTCCTGGATGTGGTTCTGGCAGATGGGGATCTGGTAAGGGACCTGGTTTTACAGGACCCCCTGACTGGGAGCGACCACAATACTGTCTGGTTTCAAATAAGCATGGGGGGGTTAGATCTAGGACACTGGCAGTGGACTTCAGGGGCGCAGAATTTGTGGGCATGGGAAATATTCTCAAGGATCACTAGAAGGGGATTACATCAATGACAGGTGTGGAAAGGAGATGGGAGGTCATAAAACGGGGACTTCATGAGGCAGTCAGGATCTGCGCTAAGTTGAAACGTAATTTAGCAAGGTCACATAAACCATGCTGGTGGTCCAGTGAGGTACAGGTAGCAGTCAGAGAAAAGGTGGCCTACAAAAAATATAAAACAACAAGAGGGGATAGGGATAAGGAAATGTACCATCTTGCATCTAGAAAAGTCACCTGTATGGTGAGGGGAGCAAAGTCCAGTAAAGAGCAATGGCTGGCACAGGGGATACATGGAGAGGAAAAGGGGTTCTTCTGGTACATTGGGGGTGGAGAAAACTAAGGGCTATCTCAGCAGATTGAGATCAGAAGGGGGTGGGGAAGAGGCGAGGGACCAGGCAGAGGTATTTAACAAGTACTTTGCCTCTGTGTTCCTAGGGAGGGATGGCATATCTACAAAGCAAGGCAGGAAGGGGATAGAAGCGGCAGTGAGTGGGATCAGGGGAGCAACAGAAATGGAGCAAGAGGGAGGGAGAGGTACCCCAAGGGTGTCACATCTGGATAAGGATAAAAAGGCCAGTAAGGTGGAAGGGATGGATGATGCTATCTCTGCCAAAAGGGTGTGGTTAGCCATCAAGGCCCTAAAGAAAGACAAATCTCCTGGGCTGGATGGCATTCATCCGAGAGTACTATGGGAATTGGCGGACATACTGGCTGCACCCCGGGCAGAGCTCTTCAACAGGTCACTTGAGACAGGTAGGGTACCTAGGGATTGGTGAGAGGCACATGTGGTGCCAATACATAAAGGGGGAGTGAGGGAAGTACCAGGTAACTATAGACCCATCAGTTTGACCTCAGTGGTGGGAAAATTAATGGAGAGTATACTAAAGGAACGATTGGGGGTGTACTTGGAGGAGGTGGGAGGTCTGGATAGTGGCACATGGGTTTGTGCCAGGTAGATCATGTCAAACCAATCTTGTGGAGTTCTACGAATGGGTAACATCAGAACTGGACAGGGGAAAGCCTGTGGATGTATTATTCTTGGACTTCAGCAAGGTGTTTGACTCTGTCCCCCACAATGGTCTGGTGGAGAAACTGATAGGGTTAGGAGTAAGCCCTTTGATGGTCAGATGGATTGAAAACTGGCTAGCTGGATGTACCCAGAGAGCAAGTAGTCTGTAGGGAGCTCTTGAACCTTAGAGAGGTTGGTAGTGAGGTACCGCAGGGCTCGGTCCTGGGTCCGATCCTGTTTAGTGCATACATATCGGACATCAGGGAGGGTATAGGGTGTGAAATGAGTCTCTTCGCTGATGACTCCAAGATGGGAGCAGTAGTTGAGGGAGAAGAGGGGAGGTTGGCCTTGCAAGGGGCCCTGGACACCCTGGAAAGCTGGGCACACATGGAAATTAAATTTCAATATCACCAAGTGCAAGGTGTTGCACCTTGGTCGGGGAAACCCTAAACACGGGTACACCCTGGAAGGAGAGGCACTGGAGGCCTCAATAGGGGAAAAAGACCTAGGGGTCATGGTGGATGCATGTATGAATAACTCTGAGCAGTGCAGGAGAGTGGCTAGCAAGGCAAACAGGATGTTGAGATGCATTGTAAGGGGGATCACCTCTAGAAGCAAGGAAGTGATTCTGCCGCTGTACAGTGGACTGGTTAGACCACACCTTGAGTACTGTGTACAGTACTGGAGACCACACTTGAAGAGGGACATACAGCTCCTGGAGAGGGTACAGAGGAGGGCAACTAAGATGATACGAGGGTTAGGGGATTTGATGTATGAGGATAGACTTGAGGAGCTCTGCCTGTTTTCATTGGACGAGAGGAGGAGACAGGGGGGACATGATTGAGGTCTCAAGCACCTCAAGGGAATAAATAGGGTAAACATGGAGGAGATCTTAGACTAAAGCAGGGAGGTATCACCGAGGGCATGGTTTGAAGTTGGAAGGTGGAAGGGTGAGGGGAAAGAGGAGGAGGTTTTTCACTGAGAGGTGGTGGACCCTTGAATGCACTGCCTGGTGAGCTGGTTCAGAGATCCACAGTAGAGGGCTTCAAGAGAAGGTAGGACAGACACAGAAAGTGGATGTATCAGATGATGGCCTGTCCCAGGGGGGTGGGGATGGATGATAGGGGTTTCTGGAGCACAAGGGATGGGAGGGCCTCGGCACCCAACTAAGGATCTAAGGTTCGAGCAGACTCGATAGACCATAAGGCCTAATCTGCTGGCAAATAGTATGTTAGTAACATCACTGACTTTGTCTACAATGTCCAGAGGACATATATCGAGACACTTGTAGTTCACTTTGACAACATGGAACAGCCTGTACAGATATACCATACCTGTGTGAAATTTCAGGATATCTATGTAAACAGGAAACAGTTTCCACTATGTGTTGCAAATGCTATTTCTATTCACATATCTCAGGGTTTGAGTTTGGATTCAGCAATGGTGGACATAGGTACAGACATTTTCAAGGATGGCATGAGCTACGTGTCTTTCTGGGTTGCACAGTATAACTCTTGCACCTCAGAAGATATGACCTGACAAGCGATGTATTGTTGAATACAAAAGGTTATGTACTCTCTATCAGCCACAAATGTCTTTAATACCACTGCCTACATATCTGGCTGTCTCACATTGTACAGTCATATCTACACCTGTCAGCAAACAGGAATGAGCTTTCACAAGTGATTCAACTCTAAAGAGTTCAAAAAATGTCACAATATCAACTACACATTCAGAGCTAGCTGTTCATCAGAAATCAGTTGGTGTAGCTGCTGTGCCAGTCTTTGACAACAGCACTAGAGTGAACTGCTATATTAACTCAGCTATGCAAGTTTTTCTTCACATGCCACACTTTGTGCAGGCAATATCTGCTTCACAAGACACTCCCCTATCAAACACATTGAAACAGATTGTCAGCATGGCTTCTGACCAGTCTAACAATGTGCAGTCACTAACACCACTACGGCACGTGTTAGGTACATATGACAGATGCAGTACATTTGCTGCAGACATACAGCAAGACACTAGTGAGTTTATGGTAGCAATCATAAACAGCTTGGATGAAGACGGCACTCCAATGCACCAGTACTTCACTGTGTCATATGTAACCAAATATGTATGTGCATCATGTGGTCATTCACAGCTTGAAACCACAGAAGACATGCTGTGGATTACCCTTTTTGTCCCTCAAGCCAAAAGTGTCAAATTTCAACAGCTATTTACCAATGCTCAATGTGGTCACTCCTGTGAAAGGTGTGGAAGCAGATGTACTCAGTCCATACGTCTCAGGACTTCATCTCAATATCTGTTGCTTATATTGCACAGATTTGACTCCAACAGGCTCAGAGTTGACACTCCCATCACAGATTACACAGCTGGTAGAACAGTTTTTAACTAATCAGTGTTTGACACTCACAGTGTAGTCTATCACCATGGTCAATCTATGCATTCTGGCCATTACACCTGTTTGCTAATGTACAGAAGTGGATGGGTAGAGTGTGACAACTCTACAAGAAGTTTTAAACAGAGACTGCCACGGCACTTAAAAAATGCATATCTTCTAATATTGAAGAATTATGATGACATTCATATCTCAGAAGAATAGCACACAACATGTGGCATTTTTTAATGACTACTTTGTGACAGACTCAGTCGTAGGGCAGTACAATTGTTTCCAATCTACGACTGTCAATAAACCATAGCATATCAACAAAATGATATACTGCCAGAGACATTTCATGCACTATGACATATAAGATCTTGTGTGGATCAGTGACAACATGGAAATTGTTGTAGTGACTTCAATTGGCACCAACAGTCTTCACAGTCACTAGAGAAACCATGCTTACATGTCTATCAAAGATTGTACATGTCAAAACAGAGTTCTTTCTGGCTCCCCTGTTCTGCAAATATCTTTTCTTGTACGTGTATCATACCCATACATAACAAGAAGTTGTTGCTAGTTGCTAACTGTTTGCCTCTGCAGAGACACAAAAGTTGTCCCTTATCATGTTAAATAAGTGTGTAACACATGTCTCATTGACCAAAGCGAACACTCTGTCACACGTTTTCTGTCACCCCTGTTTTTTTGTGTCCATTATCTGTTGACATCTTGACAACATCATCATTCTTTCACCAGGCAACAGTGTTGAACTATGCCTGATGTATTTGTTACACTTAAACTGTACATATGTAAATATAAAACTCTTTAGCCATAAAGAAACATGTGGAATCAACCAACTGTGAATACTGAAATATTGCAGCTTATTATCAAATGACTCTTGCATACCTATATAATAACATATCAATAATATTTGCATTCTCAGTTTGTCTGACAATTGTTGTTAACTAGTTTAATTGTTCTAGTAAAAGTGTTACTATAAGAGTCAAATAAGAATTTCTCCTTAACATATAATAGAATACTATAGTGATTAAGTTCAGTGTCCTATATCTTTGATAAAAACAACATGCTACACACATTTGTTATTTACTAGTTCAGAACTGATATAGTTACTAATTAACTATTGAAAGAAATGTATATTGTACCTGTAATAATATGAACTGTGTTGTACTTGTCATACAAGTAAATGTAATCTATGTTAATAATACTTAAAATTGTAAATCAGACACTTTTACTGATAGCAACGCACTTCATACCTGTTTCTGACAGTGGTTATGATCGCCTCTATTGAGGGGTTAGGTGGGAATTTTCCATATGTATCTAGACAGTGATATATCTTAAAATATTTAACTGAACATACCAGTTATCTAATGTCACTGAATTCATAACATTTTTATATTCTATTACTTGAACACTTAGCATCTGGTTTTTCACCCACCCCAGGAACATACACATTATCAGTCACACAATACAAATCATCACTGTTTCATGTATGTAATCACAGCTTAGAAGCTCCTGGCATACCTTCATTAACGTAGAATAGAAGAGAGGGAAGGGACATGATTGGAAAATTCAATTACTTAAAAATGATAAATAATGTTGATAACCAAACTCTCTTCAAGCTGAGAAGCAACCATATCATGAGTGAGCACAATCTTAAGCAGGATGATGGTAGGTTTATGAGGGATGTCAGAAAGCACTTCTTCCCACAAAGGGTGATAAACTCTTCAAATGCGCTGCTAGAAGAGGTCACCTCATTAAAGACAGTGAGCAGCTATAAAAGAGTCTGGTATATGCATAGCAGGAAGATAAGAATCATGTCTAGGGAGGATGGGACGACTGCAGAGGGATAGCACAGACATTAGTTCAAGATGCTTACCCTGCAATATCAGCAAACTTAATAGACCAAATGGCCTTCTTCTCCTGCCTTCTTTCTATGCTCGTATTTCTGTATGTATGTACTTATTCCAGTCCATATCATCTACTTACTATTCATGACACACATTAAGATATATTCCAAGCAATGATTACACACATGCAAGTATTGTATTGTGAGACTGATATTGTAAAAACATTTTAATCTTAAATGGCCCTTTCTCAGTTCTACCAGTTGGCAATAAATCTTTTTTAAACTTAACCACCTGTGTTGAGTCTTTACTGAACCATAGCATTATAACATTAGAATGTAACTGTTGTTCCTTTTAAGCATGCAAATCAACTGGAAGAAGTAGTACCACACATACATGTCCATGGGCTTATTTTTGCTATGCTCTCCACTCAGTATGCACCACGTGGCCTAGGACATGGTGCATTGCCTGACACAGGTCCCGTACTTCCCAAGTGTGTTAAGTAGGCTGTACCACCCTTAGTTTTCCTGTGCCTCTCCAGTCAGCTGGCAGTAGCTGCTGTAGCGAGGTGTTTGACATCGCTATCTAACAGTATGCAGCTGTGTCTATACACTCAGGATGCAGTAACTGCTATGTGTGCTGCAATTGCCTGTCTGAGCCCATGCAACTCCTAACTGTCTAACTTAACTGTGCCAACAATTACAGAGGTGTGCCGCTGATCTCCATTGCCTCATTGTTGCTGTGGATCAGCACTCATGATGCAGTACAAATTTTGGGGGCAGTAGCATTAGGTTCCTAAATCCATGCAAATCCTAACTGAGCTAACTTCAGTATCCCTGCAATCAGTGATATCTACCATTGATGTCCATACCCTCACCGGTGTTTTGTATCTCCACTGACAATGCAGTACCTGCTGTCACATTTGAAGACACATTGCCTGGCGGAATCCATTCAAGTGATAACTATGCTAACTGGACTGTACCTGCAATCAGGTAGCTGTACAACTTACGTGCATTGCCTATCCTTTCCTGTGGCTGTTCACTCAGGATGCAGCAAGTGGTCTGCAAGTACAGTCCCCCCATAACACTGTTCATCTCCATTTTTTTTGTTCTTTACCTCTCCACTCAGTATGCAGTATGTGGGCTAGGGGTTCAGACATTACCTGACAGAGGTCCTGTAATTTCTAAGTAAGTTAACTAGTATGTACCACCCTTACTTTTCCTGTCAGTCTCCAGTCAGAGTGCACTAGCTGGTGTAGAGAGATGTACGACATTGCTACCTAAGGCCATGCAGCTGTGGCTGTACAGTCAGGATCAGTAACTGGTATTCATGGGGAAATTGCCTGGGTAAGGCCATACAAATCCTAACTGTGCTAACGTGTCTCTACCAACCATTACAGAGGTGTACCATTGATGTCCATTGCCTCAGTCTTGCTGTGCATCAGTACTCATGATGCAGTAGATAAGTACAAATTTTTTTGGTGGGGCATTACCTGTCTCAGCCAACACAAACACTAACTGTGCTAACTTCAGTGTCCCTGCAAGCACTGACATCTACCATTGATGTCCATACCCTCAGCTGTGCTGTGGGTCTCTACTGAGGATCCAGTACCTGATGTCACAGTTTGCAAAGGCATTGCCTGGCTAAGGCCATTCAAGTGATAACTGTACTAACTACACTGTACCTGTAATCAAGGAGGTGTACAACTGATCTGCATCACCCTTCTTTGCCTGTTGCTCTTCACTTAACATACAAAAAGTGGTCTGGAGGTGTAGTCCCCCACCCCATGAGACTGTACAACTCCTAAGTGTGCTAACTTCTGTACACCTGCAATGACAGAGCTACACTAGTCAAGTCCATGGGCATATTTTTGCTGTGCCTCTCCACTCAGTATACAGTATGTGGGCTAGGGGGTGGGGCATTGCCTGACAGAGTTCCTATAATTCCTAACTGTGTTAACTAGTGTGCACCACCATTAGTTTTCCTGTGGCTTTCCAGTCAGGGTGTATTAGTTGGTGTAGCGAGGTGTGGGACATCACTAACTAAGGCCATACAACAACTAACTGTAGTAACTTGTGTGCACCTTGCATCAGGAACATGTACCGATGCTGTACATGGCCTCAGTTTTGCTGAGGATGTACACTGAACATGCAGTACAAACTCTTAAGGACTGGGGATCTCTTGTAGTACATTTAGACAGCTGTATTTTATTTTTGACACCTCCTGCTGGTTGTCTGTGATTGGTCCTGTTGCCTTGTTTCTCCCCCCTACTTCCATGTGTATGTGTGTGTCTCTCTGTGTCTGTGGTGCTGAGGGGTGAATGCACAGTTATGCTTTTGAATCCTAACACAGAATTTCCTAACTTCTGTCGCTGTGGAACAACCCTAACTGATGCAGTAAACATAGTTGTTTGCCTGTAATTTACCTTCTTTTGAGAATTAGTCTGAGAAGCAGTGAATGTAATATGGCAGCTGGAGCATGGGGCCCTTTGGGCACCATGCTCCCGCCATGTGATGTCTTGTCACATAGCAACACAGTGCCCGCAAACACAAATGGTAATGCGCATGGTGATGCAAAGTGAAACACAAAGATAAACAGTACTGAAAAATAGTGCATGTAATACAGCAGCATGAGTGTGGGGCCCTTTGTGCCCCACTCTCCCACCATGTGATATCTTTTCACATAGTAACACAGTGCCGGCAAATGCAAATGGTAATGCGCATGGTAACGTAAATTGAAACACAAAGATAAATAGTACTGAAAAATAGTGCATGTAATACAGCAGCGGGAGCATGGGGCCCTTCAGGCCCCACTCTCCCACCATGTAATGTCTTGTCACATAGCAACACAGTGCCTGCAAATGCAAATGGTAATGTGCATGGTGACACAAGTGAAACACAAAGATAAACAGTACTGAAAAATAGTGCATGTAATATAGCCACAGGAGCGCGGGGCCCTTTGGGCCCTGCTCTCCCACCACGTGATGTCTTTTCACATAGGAACACAAAGATAAACGGTACTGAAAAATAATGCATGTAATACAGCAGCAGAAGCATGGGGCCCAACACTGCCCACAAACACAAATGGTAATGCACACGATGATGCAAAGCAAAACACAAAGATAAACAGTACTGTGAACACAAATGGTTACAATAATGCAAACACAAGCGCAAATCAAAACACATAGGGTAACGCACAAGGTGGCGTAGACAGGAACATTAAGTGAAACAGGTACAGAAATGCAAGCAGAAGCATTAAGGATAACAGTTAAGTAAGCGCACACACTAGTTTTCCCCAAATGCTGCATATAGAAAGACAGTGAGTTCAAAGAATGCATGCATAATAATGACTCTCAGAACAGAAATTGAGGACTTGGAATACTAATTTGCTTATATCTCAGGAACCGTACGACATAGAAATAAAATTTAAAAGTCATATGATTTATGACTTTCCTGGGTAGTTTTGTATTTAGGCCATGGTAGAGGGCTAAGAATTATTCTAACGAAAAGTCCATATCTCGCACCGTTTCCGAGATACGGTGCAGCAAACGCCGTAATGTTATCCTATGGAAAAAAAAGAGAAGTTCAGAGTGCCATAACTTTGCCTCTCTGTAATATTTGTTCACCAAACCACAAAAAGGCACATCTGTGGGATGTTGGCTTTCTTCCCTCCAAATTTCAGTCTAAAAGACCAAACCGTTATTTTGTAGCAGGGTGGCAAATAATTCCTGTCATGCAGCAGATCCACAATGTTAGTCTATGGGAAAAAAGTGTCAACTTCGGAGTACCGTAAGTTTGCAGCCATGCAGTATTTTTTCACCAAACCACCAAAAGGCACATCTCTGAGATGTTGGCTGCATTGCCTTCAAATTTCAGCCCAAAAGACAAAAGTGTTCATTTGCAGCAGGGTGACAAAGAACTGTTGTCATTTTGGGCATAATCCAGAAAAGTAGTGTCGCAATTTGCGACAGCTTTCGCAAGCATTTGTGAAAGTGTCATGCGTACAACACTACTTTGCGACACTATTTTTTCCAGAAATTGAAAAAACATATTTCTAGGGTGTTTAACCTCAAAATAAAGACATTCCTAGCATCCTCAGAGTCCAACTAGGTAAACACAAAAATAATTGTGTTGCTAGAGGGTCACAAATTTAAATGCCAAGCATTTTTCTGATCACTAACTGAAAACAAAATGGCAGATTTGCGACACTACTAGGGCCATTTGCAACACTAAAAAGTGCATTTGTGACACTGTCGAACTTTTTGCTAACTTTCCCATTGACTTATAATGGTAAATTGTTTTTTGAATAGCTTTTGAACCGTTTAATATTTTTTCATGAAATCTTCAAAAGGCACATTGGGGACCCTGGCTGCACATTCCCTGAAGATTTTGGACCGGTCGCGCAAACCGTGCTACCTGTAGAAACAAGCAAAGAATTCAAAAAAAGCGTAAAAGCACACAGATCACGCTTATTAACTCTGCAGCTGTATATCCAAACAGCATGAAAGTTGGCAGCTCCTAAGATATATGGTTCTTGATTGTGTATACCAAATTTCAGGCAAATCCATTGAATGGTTGCAAAGTTATTAAGGTGCAAAATTTTAGGTTTAACATGTAAATGGCTCCTCAACCCTAACTATGGTAGCACTACCATGCTACCATAATATATACATATATAAACTAAATACAGTAAAATAAGATTTGACTACATGGCTTCACTTATATGGAATATGTTACCTCCTAATGCACAAAACTTGCCTACTTACCAAACTTTTAAATCTGCTTTACTGGATTCTTACTTGTGTAAGTTTACTTGTTGTAGCTGAATTTTATATGTATTTCATTTATTGTATGTGTCCTTATTTTTTTACTCTAATGTTGTATACTTACCTGTTCTTTAATGTTAAATGTTGAAACTATGTAATCAGGATGACCCTGAAAATAGGCAATGCCTAGTGCCCTATGACATATAAATAAACAAACAAATAGGTAAGAAAGGGAGGGAGGAAAGTGTTGCACCACAGAACAAGAAGGGTCTGCAGCAAAAACTGAAAGTTAAAAAATGGGCATACTGGGTGGGACCAGTGACCCTTATCTGCCATCACATTCTATGTTTCTATGATGTTCCCTGGTTGGCACAAGCACCATGTACCATTCCCAACCATTTGAAAATCAGCCCCAGTAGCTTCATTTTAGCCCCCAAAGCACAGCACTCTTCTCAGAGCTCCTGCCCTGAAAATGTTTCTGACTGACTTGTCTAAAATTCTGCTCATTGGTACTGTCACTGGGATACGCAGAGATGGCAGCTGATGGCAGCTGACTCTTCTGATTACATGCAATGTTGATGGGATGGTTGTAAGTTCCTAATTGTTAGTGTTATTTTTCCAACCACTGATAGCCTACCACACACAGTAGAAGCACTGTCCATTAGAATGCCAAAATAGTTTCCTACCAACCCTCCTAGCTGGGGTCAGTGCAAATTTGATACAGTGCTGGGAGATGGGGGGGGTTAATAATGCAATTTAAATACCCGCTTACATGAACGGACACAGAAAAGACTGAAACACTACCTCATGAGCTTCAGACTTCATTTATTTACATATATCTGTGTAAGCCCCCTGACTCTGCTTACTTCAGCTCCTCTTGTAAATCATCAACCTCATGTCCCCCAATGTTTGGACTGCTGCAATAGGAGACAGGCAGGGCATTAATGCTGAGGCTGGCTGAGAGCAGGTTGGGGGGAGTTGATCCCTGTCTCATTCTGAACTCGCAGTGGTGCTGCTCATTGAGACACATATTTTTAGCATTGTCAAGCAAACAAAAAAAAGATGACTGTCCGTACAGCACTAAATAAATATGCCCTTACCTTGAATGTGAGTTTACCAGTACTCTAGGGCTGTGTCTGCTTACCCATAATTGTGACTGGTATTTTAATATTTACCAAAGTCTAGGGAGTAAAGTTCAAGCACTCCGATTGCTGAAACAGAGATACCAGTGTGTGAGCTGAAGGGCTAAGTATGGGCAATGAAGAGCAAGCTGACTGAAACAAAAACAGCCATGCGGAAGGAAGGAAGGAAGCAGGTAGGACAGTCAATCAAGGGTTCTGCTGTGGACTATTACATGGCATATTGTAAATGTACTTTGTGTTATGTGAGTCAGCTTAAATAAAAGGAATGTAAATGGGGCAAATTTGCAATGGTGTGGTGGGGTATTAACAAAAGTAATCTCTGTATAGTGGCCACAGCTCCTTATGTTATCTATTTTACCCTGTATGTGGACAGCTGATCGCAAATACTACTGCTTATGTGTCAAACTTCATCTGCACTCCGGATCACCATTACTTTACTACTACTTGCCATTTACTACTTCAGGTTAAGGATGCCAATTTTTAAGGATGTCAATCTGGGGTGTAGCCAGGAAATTCTGTTTAGTACACAATACCCCAAATATTACTCTCCCTTGCTAGTTTCCCAGAGGCTGCTATGATGCCATATAAATAGCATTAAACAAAAAGAAACCTGAGATACAGAGTGCTGGATGGCCGCAGCCTGAAATGCGCTCCTGCATTGTCTTAGAGCTTTGACTGATATTAATCTTAAAACAAGCATGTTCTGATTATGTTTTGAGAAACTATCTCATACCTTTTTAAATCCTATCCATTACTCCTAGGCCAGTTCACCACAAAATGCACTGCCCAGAGTCCATCCCATTTAAAAGAAACAATTCAGTGTAAATTCTGGACTTGTGAACAGCTTGCAGAATTCATAGGGTATATATAGTTTTTTTAACCAATGAAGTGTAGTTCCAGATGTCAGAACTGGGCCCCATTAAAATGGGTGTGATCTATCAGTCATGAAAACCCTGCAGGCCACTCCTTCAATGTCAGTAAAATTATTTTGTTTATGTAGAAATTCATTATCAGTTCATAACCTTGGAAAACACTGCATAGGATAAAAAATCACATAAATCACAAAATGGTGTCCCAACAAAATGGAGAGAGCAAAATGGCATGGACAAAAACAGTGCCATCATAACAGTGTGAGTAGTATTGGTGCATACTAAGTGACAAAATGATTGATGGGCTTTTAATGACCCCCCCAGGATATGACATAGCCCCCACCCCACGTCACGTCCACTTCCGGCGGCGCAGGATATGACGTAGCCCCACCCCCTATGCCACATCCACTTCTGGCGGCACAGGAAATGACGTAGCGCAACCCCATGTGTCAATGACGGAGTTCTGACTGCGCAGGATGTTACGTAGTGTTCCCACCCTGGATGTAATGCACCCCCTTTTCTGGCACGGGGCTATGACTCACTTATGGGTTGGGCATATTTGGGTTTGTTCAGGCTTGCCAGGGCATGTCAGAGGGTCCAAACCAGACTTGCTGTATATTTTCTGTGACTGGATAAATAAATAAAAAAGCAAAAACACTGGTTGTGTGTAACTACCACATTTGATTAAAAAGGATGTGTAGTAAATGCATGTATTTTTAAAATACTGTTTTTCACATTTTGGGAGTGAGTATAGTAACAGTGAAATTAAACAGCTGGTATTTCCTCACTGGTTTTATAATTTCTTTTTCTTTTTTGTCAGTCTAAAGTGGGTTTTAGTGTTTCAATTGTACTCTATACGTTTAGTTTGATTTTGTAAATGGAGCAGTGCTTCTTTCTGCAAATAAGAATTCTCTCCCCACATACGCAATACTTTTAAAACTTTTGTCACCTGCATCATAAAAAAATTATTTTGTTTCTGTTATCATACCCTTGAAACTGGTTTACAAAAATTCTGGCCTGCTGCAAAATGCTTACAGATTATCAAAAGTCATATCCATGTATCAAATATTGTTTTGTGATACCTGAAATGACCAGAAGCTGCTGGGCTGGAAGCTGGTTTGCAAATGTGTGTGTTTCAGGCTCCAAGCAGAAATTCATTATTATGGTATATGCGCAGTCTCTGTGCAATGGTCACACTGGTCTGAGTTTGACCTTAAAAGATGATGGCAAACAAGCTTGGGAAAGCTTAGGAAAATGCTATTTACTTACAGCTCAATAGCTAGATACCTAATTTTTTTAACTTTTGTCTTTTACCATTCTTCTGAAATGGGAGTCACAGAAGGCACCACCCCAAAAACAAAAGACCTTTTCTAATGTTAAAAGATAATGCTTGATAAGCTTGGGAAAGTTTAGGAAAAATGCTATTTACTTATGGCTCAATAGCTGGATACTTAATTTTTTAACTTTTGTCTGTTACCATTCTTCTAAAATGGGCAGCCACAGAAGGCATCACCCAAAAACAAAAGGCCTTTTTAACCTTGAAATGCTATAGCCGATTGATACGCCTGGGAAAGTGTCTGAAAAATGCTATTTATTTACAGCTCAATAGTTGGATACCTATTTTTTAACTTTTGTTTGATGCCATTGTTTTTAAAATGGAAAATCACAGATGGCTCCCCCAAAAAAACAAAAGGCCATTTCTAATCTTAAAATGTTAGCTGATTGATACACCTGGGAAAGTTTTAAGAAAAAGCAATTTTTTTCCAGCTCAACAGAGATGCAGTCTGTAATACATAATTTTAGCTAATGATTTAGGCCCATTAGTGTGAGACCCACAGTGTTTACTCCATACCCTTAAAAAGAAGAGTGATATACAAGTCTAAATACACACATCTGCTATAGCAGTTAGGGTCTATGTGGCTAAAAACACTATGAAGTTATTAATACAGAAAGAGCAATAACATAAAAAGGCTTTTTATGGTTATACTAAAAGCCCTTAAAACTAGCCATTTTTTTCTTGCTTTAAAACAAAATGAAAAGGGGTAAACAATGAGTTCCTTGCTGTAGTGAAGTTTGTTGTTAAACACACACGTGCACGCACACACACACACACACACACACACACACACAATACCATGTTAAATATTATCAAAATACTCTGATAAAATGAGTGTCAGACATATCTAACTTAGTTAAGCAACTCCAGAAAATTAGCTGTCATAGTCAACCTAAGCTAAGAATGGGTATTGTTATATAGCAAGGATTAAATTAAATTATTATTTGACATATAAAATAAAGTTTCTAATCTATAGAAGATAACATTTAAGCATGAAAGCATCATATTAGCTAGGACACCCACCACCCCTCCCACTACCCCTGAGTATTTAAATGTATTGATTATTAATCAGTGAGTTTTTTGGTCATCATGGGTCTTTGTTACACAGGCTGTCACTCTGTACAATGCTCGGGGCATGTCACAGCCCTTGGATAGTATAAAAGGCGACGCTTTAGACTGCGCCAGTCTCGGCCACTCTGAAGCAACCTTTGGTAAGCTTTTGAAGTACTGTTGTTATCTTGACATTAAAATGGCAAATCATTTTGCAAAACAGTTTTCTCAGATTGGCTTTCATGATCTTGTTCTAGACTCAGAAGACCCGCAAGGAACTGTTGGTGAGTGCTCTTTTTAATTGTTTTTAATATTTTGATTGCTTAAAATCATGCTTATAAGACTATAACTATGTTTTCCTAATGCAGGTTTGCCAGCCCTGTGTATACAAAGCAACTCTTCTGCAGGCACACATATTACATCTTACGGTATGTCCGATTAAATGTTAATTATGTGGACAAGTCCAGACAAGATCATGATACCCCTTTGCCCTGCCCTGTTATAACTGTGTTGCATGAGAACATATGCATAAGTGGATTTTCTGCCTGTGTTGTTTACATTATGGTGTGTTGTATAGTAATTAATTTATCTGATAGCATTGTAGCCACTTTCCAGCACTGCGATTCTTAGTTTAATTCATTGACAACTGCATGGTTAGCAATAATATAAAGGTTTGTTAATATACATTTTGCTAATTTGTTTCAATTAATGTCTACACATTGTTCTAAACCCTCTAGCAAACTGTTTTATTGACACTTACACTTTGTAGACAGATGAAAACATCTGCTAAAGTCTAAAACTAGCTAAATACTGTTTTTAAATGTGTAAAGAAGTAATAGCTGAGGCCTATAATAACATTATCAATCCCCAGAGGTTATTATCAAAATGTTGAAGATGTCACAGCAGCCATCAATGAGATACTGGAAAGCACAAAGCTAGAATTGTGGCTAGAATATGACAGTCAGGACCGGAAAATAAAATTCCACAACATTAGTGGAAGATCTTTCATAGCTCACAATAATCTTGCTCGTATTTTGGGGGTACCACCTGGCATCCCACAAGTGCAGTCAAGCATTGTACCATATTATGCAGACATCAATGGCGGCTTTTATACACTGTTTGTATATTCAGATATTGTTGAGCACCAAAGAGTCGGAGACAGCCATGTCCCCCTACTTCATTGTGTGGAAATATCTGGTAAGAATAATGACATCATAACTATCTGCTATGATAAGCCAGATTATATACCAATCAGCAAACATCAGTTTGACACTATAACTACTGTAATAAAGAATGATCAAGACAAAAATGTGTTATTCTTGTTTGGCAAAGTGATCGTGAAGCTTCATTTTCACCCTGTTAAAGGAGCCTTCTGAATGCCTACAATGTCACAGAGGTTGTACAGCGACCCTAGCCTTTATGTGGCCTATTAAAAAGCACAGGCAGGTCATGGCTTGTCTGGTTTTCATGGAGCCCCTTTTATGTATGGTGCGGGCATAGGCGGTATATTTAGAGGCTTATTTAGAAAAGCTGTCTCCACTATTACAAAAAGGTTTCCGATAGTGAAACCCCACCTTAAATCAGCAGCTAAAAATATTGTAAAAGATGTAGTGGGAAATGTTGGAGTTCCTTACAACACATGATCCAGAGAAGCCACAAGATGGGGCAGGAATGGTTGCTTACAAGAGAACCAATAAGAAAAGGAGAATAGCCCTCCCAGGGATCCGTGAAAGCACTATTAAAAGGCTGTGTGTTCAAAAGAAAAGAACAGTTGTGAAACGTAAATGCCAGGAGAGAAAACAGCGTAAAAGCAACAGACAAAGGGACTTATTTTAAATCATGTCTATGGTACACTGCATGTCTCAAGAATGTGAAAAATCAGAACTAGACCTCTTCATGTTACCACCGACCCAAGCCAGTATAGAGAAAAACCTTTATGTCGAAATCCCACCCTTGTCAGCCTTAAGTGATAGCGCCCCTCTGGAGTTTTATGTGATGGTAATGGTGAAGGCTCGTTGACCTAAACAACACGTTGTTATACCTTTTGTGCAAGATCACTAAGGCTGATGGTAGTGACATTGATGATCAGGCTAGAGTGAGCTTTAATTAACTACCCTTTAGCAACAATCTTTAGCCAGGTGGATATAGTGGTGGGTGATCGTCTAATTAGCCAAAGTAATAACAGTTACCCCATAGAGCAAATTGAATCACTACTAATTACAGCTAAGACACCTGTCTACACAATTTTCATCTGGATTATTTTATAAAGATACACCAGGGCAGCATGAAAATATAGCTCTTAATGGGCCCAATGAGGGTTTTAAAAGTGAGCAGCTTTACAGCAGGCAGTCGATGGTAGAACTGGCTGGACTGATCCACGCAGACCTTTTTTCCAGGAAAAATTGCTCTTGAATGGAGTAGATGTTAAAATTAAACTTGTTCGTAATAAGAATGAATTTTGTTTAATAAGCGTGATGCAAATGAAGAATATAAATTACAAATAAAGGCGGCATCTCTATATGTAAAAGGTAAAAATTTCACCAGCTGTACGTACCGCCATGCTCAGGCTTTACAGTCTGCTAATGCAAAGTACCCTGTTGATCGTGTTAGCACAAAGTGTTCAGTATAGCAGGTGGGAGTCGTGTATGTAACAAGATAATCTGTTTCTGGGTCATGATACCTAAATTATTGGTGCTGGGCTTTGTAGATAATGATGCTTTCAGTGGTGTGTTAATAAAACCCATTCAATTTAAGCATTTTAACATTAACTTTATAGCCCTCTATGTGGATGGTGAACAAGTCCTTGCTAAACCACTGCAGCCTAACTTTACAAGTGGTAATGCTGTCAGAGAATATATCAGTCAGATCCACGCAAGTGGAAAACATATGAAAGACAGCCCTCTGCTGATAGACCATGTAGGTTTTTGTCAGGGGTACACACTTTTTGTTTTTGATCTAAGCCCTGACCAAGACTGTAGTGACCATTATTCGCTAATCCACTCAGGCAACCTGAGAGCTGAAATACGGTTTACTGACCCACTACCAGCTACAGTGAATATGATGGTGTATGCTGTTTTTAATAATGTTGTGGAGATTAATCAAAGATGAAACGTTGTGTTTGACTTTAATTAAACATGAA
The DNA here is from genome assembly GCA_016271365.2 of Neoceratodus forsteri. Lineage (NCBI taxonomy): Eukaryota > Metazoa > Chordata > Ceratodontiformes > Ceratodontidae > Neoceratodus > Neoceratodus forsteri. Next base: position 249,082,785 of record CM057450.1, on the reverse strand, counting down.
TACTCAACAACTGGACACATTTCTCCACAACAACTCTTCTACCAGAAATAGCTTTTTGGGGGTCTTTGCAAGTGATCAACTACCTTCAGAGAGACTTACATGCATGTCAGCCTCTTTAGTTGTGAATACACAGCCCCGGTCTATGCCTGGTGAACATTGGTTAGCTATTTATTTACCTGACCATACCACTGGGGAATTTTTTGACTCTTATGGATTTCCTCCAGACTTCACATTTTTTCCACCATCAATTGTTACATTTTTCAGGAAAAATGTGAGAGAAACACTGTTTAACTCTAAACAGGTTCAAGATGTAACATCTATGACCTGTGGACACCATTGTATATTTTTCTTACATCATAGATGCAAAGGTGTATCCTTTAATGATGTGATTAGTCTGTATTCTGATAATTTAATAATGAATGATCTAAAAGTTTATAAATTTTTCAAGCAATGTAGAATTGTTAGAAGGCTGAAACCTTCTTTTTCTTTAAGCCCACAGACAGTAATTTCATGTTATGATTATAACCAGCGATATTACTGTTGATTGATCCACAGGCAATGCATGCTGTATTTTCTAGACAACATTGTAGTTTGCTTTTGTAGTGTATAATTAATAAAGGTTCTGTTGTGAGGAGATAATAAACACAACCATTTGTGAATTGCATCAGAGAGTTTGTTTATTTTACAGTATGATAACAAAATAAAAGACAGCATGTAGTTTAATTAATAAAATGTACAAAAACACACAATTAGGAGAACGGTGTAGGACATAGCATAGGTGTTAAAACATTTACCATTGTGGTTTCTTAAAAGGGGTTTTTCTTATCCTTGTCACTGGTGATGCTGTGCGGGATTCAGATGCTGTCATTGCAGAAGTATCTGTCAGAACCTCTGACAGCTGCTTTTTAGAACTCTGAATCAAATATCTGTTTTGTATGTTGGGTACCACTGATTCAGGAGCATTAATTTCTGCTAAAGCATTGATAAATTTATCCCACCCCCTAGGTTTTTTAGCATCAGCTGTATATCTTTGCGAAGTAACAGCTCTGACTAAATCATATATGTGAGATCCTCTAATGGGCACACCATGATATATAAATTCACCACGATCATTCCAATCTGTAACACCAGCAGACCATTTTAGTTTGTTTAACAACATTTCAGTGTTTTTTGGGCATGCATAGAAACACCTTGTAATATGTCACTGTATATGTCATCAGTGCCAGGTAGCAGTGTGTTGTCATCTTGTGACCGCATTAGCGTGTGTGGTGTCAAAGATAATGACAAGTTTGCAACATCTTTTTCACCCTGGCGTACAACTGTGAGATAGTGTTGTAGCACATTCCCATATACTTTAGCCTTCTCATACTCAGAGAGGTCAGTCCTTTGAAGAACAGCCTGCATCTCAGCATCCAGCTGGCATTCCACACTTTTTCTTGGCAGTTCTTCAGGGGGTGGCTGACCTCTTAGCATGTCCAACTGATGTTTAGGTACCAAATACATTTTTTGTGCATAAGCCTTGCCTGTCTCATCTGCTTGATAGAAGGCTGGTTAAAAATGGTATAGCCACACTGAGCAAGGTGCCTATAAAACCCCCAGACTGTGTTACAAGATGCTTCTTATGTTTAACAGACAGCTTTTATTACTTAATTTTTTAACAATGTTGATGCCTCTTAGCTTCCTAATCTGATGAGTTGTGAGAGGTATATTCCTTTAATAGTGTTGAGTGCCACCTCTGCAATTGCTGCTATTAAATCATCAGAGGCTGAACAGAGAATAGCTTTTCGCTGGTGGTGTCTCTTCAGCAGCAGCTTACACTGCAAGGTTTCTTTTCAGACATGCTGACATGTCCCAGGGCTATGACTATCTGGCTACAATGAACAAATGAGGCAGTTCTTATTTTTGTGGTGCATTCTGTTTCATGATGTATGCAACAGGTAAAGCAGGTGGAAACAAACCAGACCTTAAGTGGTATGATTCCGGTGTAGTGGGTTTTAAATCCACCAGAAGATAACCATAGGCCTCACAGGTAGCATCTTCAAAGGCCTCTTCGAAAAATCTGGTCTTTCCAGGATACATCTGGCGGGCCAGTGTACTGACCTGTAGCTTATCTCTGGGAATTTTAAATAAAACTATATGATTAGCATTTAAATTTATGGTCCTGCTTTTTTTACCCTGGACAAACAAATTTTGTGTGACATACAGGATACTAACATTTCTGTGGTGGTAGTACTTGTGAAACATTTCTGAATTTCACAGTTTTCAGATGCTGTTTCCATTAAGTCATCTACAATTAAAAGACTTACTTTTGAGGTGGTAATAATTCATCATCTTGTAGAGTGCTAGGAATACCTTCTATAAATCTCAGCTGAGGAAATTTACTACGTACTTGTATACAAAGGTTGCCAACAGCTGTAACACCAGATAATATTTTTTGGAAATCTTGTTAAAGCACTGAGACCAGCTTCCATCATGCTTTTAATAAAATAACTTTTCCCACAGTTTGATGGTCCAGCCAAAATACAGGAAAAAGGGTGCTGCAAATGTATATCCATACCCATACTCATATCAGAAGCCATAAGGCAATGTTTTAAACTCTTCAGTCAAAACCCTTTTGTTGTAGTCAACCCTGAAGGTTTTCTTTTCTGGCCTGTTTTCAATATTGATGCTCTTTTTGTTTCTCACAATTTTTTTCAGTCCAATAGTAACTGATTGTACCCCAACACCTTCATCTGCACCACCGTCCTTGACAAAATGCTGTACTATTGATTTGAGACAGCTGTAGTTAACCTTTTCACTATTAGCCATGTTTAGTGTTATGCCTTTTGCCTTCATGCAAATTTTACCATTGGTCAGTTTGTAGCCATAGGTTTTAGGACCACCAGACACAAACTCCACAATGTGTTCACCATGTGGTAATTCACTGGTCAGATCACCCAAATAGTCACCCAGTGGTGGATCCCAGTCACCCGGTCTGCTGACAAATATGAACGAGTCTGTATCATGGTATAAACAGGGGTCCTGCAGGCTTTCAAGTAAACTGTACAATTTAGTTGGTATAAGCTGTGGTAAGGCAGCATAACAACATTAATGTTGGTAGCATTTGCGTAGTGATTTTCAGTGTATTTCCATTGTACTGAGGCTGTATCATCATTGATGAAATACAGACTAGATACATGGTAGCGATCTGTGAAAAGGTACTGAAAGAGTTCTTCAGCATCCTTGACAAGTGCTGTGTTCATCAAGTTAGGTCGCTGGCCAAATTTTCCCCACAAAGAATTCAAAAACAGCTTTGAAATCTGTCTTTGTGCTGGGTTATTTGCTATATTTTCTGCTTCTAAAACAACACCTTCCTTAGCATAGTACTGCCTGATGTATGCTTTACATTCTACATCAGATGTACACCAATTTGGATGCCCTGAAGCTTCCTGTTTCCCCTTTAGGTGTAATTTAATATAGTCTATAAAAAGACTGTCTGACCTGTCTTGGTAGTGCCAGACTTCATACACCTTGGCCACCTTATGACCTTTCTCTAAAGCCAGCTTTAGCTCTCCAGTACACCATGTGACCTCCAGAGATTGTTGTTCATCTGAATGGATTCATGGTTGTGACTGCTGAACTGTCTCAGCACATGTGCGACACAGTGTGAACACTAATCTTCCACATATCCTGCTGGGCAGAACAGGCAAAAGAGACCGTATGGATACACTTTAGCTTTTATAATCCCAAAATATTGTCTGAGATCCTTGAAATTGTCATATATAACTACTGGGTGCCCTATGGGTATGTCTTGGTCTTGTTCTCATAGGGATACAAACTGGTAAAATCATAATAATGGATTTTCTCACCAGACTGTGCACTGTAATATAAACGCAGAGCATTTGTACGCCCTCCATAAAGTGATTCACGGGGATCCATGGGCTCAGGAAAATCAGCTACTTTCAAAAAGGCCTGCAACTGAGGATTCTCAAACACCAGCTGTTTCCATTCATGCTCCCACATAACCCTTACATTCATACCCTTTTCATGCCTGAGAAAGTTTAATTTCTTGATAGTCATGTAATATAGGTGTTTGTAGGTTGTGCCAAGCATTGGGTTAAACAAATCTTTAAAGAAACATTCCTGCAGCCATGATAAAAGCAACCTAAAAACTCAAATGCTGTAGGGACACCGTCTCATTACAACATAACCATCAAGAAAGTAATTACCCACCTGCACTTCGCCACCATTCAAAGCATGCTGTATGGAAATATTTTCTTGTTTACTTATGTACATAAGCCACTGTATGGCAGGTGTGGAGTAGCCCTTGCACTGGCGGTGATAGTTGTCAGTGAGTATAATCCCTATGGTGTCTGGCTTTAAAAATTTAAATCGATATATGGCCATGCATACTGGTGCTATAGTGATGTACTGAAAGGGGTCAATTTGCCCCCTCTCCTCTGCAATGTCTTGAAACATTTCCTCTACACCATCTTGAAACATTTCACATGCCTGTTTTAGAATATCTACATCTGACTTGCAGTAGCGGTGTAATTCCTTTTTAAAATGAAATATATCTTTTATGCAATTCATGCCACTCCAAAACTGTTTTTTTCATCTGCCATCATGTAATCTATACCAAAATCTTTGGGGTCAGGCATAGGCCCTACATAATTTTGATTTTCTGGTTTGTTAAAAAGTGTGGAAAGAACCCTTTACTCCTTCAAAGCCCATCGCATGCGGTATAAGCAGCTAGTCTCATAGGTAGGAAATTTAAACTGTCAATAAAACGGATTTTTAGCCATGTTACAGTTACAGACATCAGTTTACTTCCTGAGTCAGTAACTCCACCTCCATTTTCTCTTTACAAGCTGGTTTAAGATGAAGTGACTGTCATACCCCTTTGCATTATGAGCTATAAAAAGTGAACCCCTTAAACCCTTTTTGAATAAACTTTTTTACAAACTGTGCAACACAGTCAGTGCCTTCAAATTCCCACCTGTGACCTCTTTCAATGGCGTAGATATAATTAGGAATATGTCTAGAGTCACCAGCACTGACATCTTGCATGCATTCAAAATCATAAAATATATAGCTGCTTGAACATGGTGGTGTCTTTAATGGCTGAATATAGCATAAGTGGGGTTCAAAAGGGTGTATGTCTGTAAGACAGTTATGACACTTTGGCTGAAAACAAATATGCACACCCTCCTTAGGGTTTCCACATGATTTGCATACTTTAGTTAAATGACAATTGGGGAATGTCAGTTTATGCTGCCTGTAACAGTCTGTGGAGTTACAGTGTTTATTGGAATCAGGGCACTGTACCACCTCACTTTGCACCTCACTGCAGCCAAAGGATCTACATGCATGGCACATGTTAGGGCATGTGTGTGAACCTTTGTGTGCAAAAAGGGCATGACAGTGCTCACACACATTTCTGGCACCAAAAAAAACCTCTAAGATTTTTAATACCATAATAATGGTTTTCGTGTAAAAGCATAAAAACAGTATTAGCCTGCTTATTAGAGAACTCACAAACTTGCGATACACCAGCTTTGTTCATAAAGTAAACAAAGATGGTCACATTTAGCTCTGTCTCAAATAGGTGTATGTGGCTCAAATCTACAAGTGTGTGTTCTGACAAGCCTACCCTGTTGTGTAAATCTTTAGCTTTTGCTAATATCTGCACATCAACTAATTGCTTGTGTAGCAAAGCAATTAAACTAGCAGCAAAGCATGATGTGTTACTTTGATTTACAATATTAACTAGGTGTCTTGCTTTTTGCTTTACAATGTGGCTAGATAAGATGCTTCTGACATCTCTGGAAACACCCCCACGCACATTTTGCACAATTGTCATAACCAGCATTAATGTCTCATTAGCACACACCTCCATCTTGCTGTTTAATAAATTGGCAATATGTTCTAAAAATTCATCTGCATTTAATTCATTGGGGTTCCGCCGTAATGAGTACACAGGATCATTTAAGCTATCACAACTCAGGTGTAGCTGTACAAAATCATTATTAACCAAAGTGGGCTTTATTCTGTCCAACAACTGTTCGTAATAGCCATGCGGATTGCAGAATAGTATTGGTCTGGACGTTATTTGGTGTAGGTTAGCTGTTTAAATGCTGGTGATACTCAGTACCATTAAAATTATTTCTGGGTACTTCATATTCATTTATTAATTCTAAATACACAGGTTCTGGTACATCACCTTCCCTCTCCTGTGGGACACCCCGACTATACATGTCTTCTCCATCTTCTTCATGGTCTATGGTACCACCACCCCCTATCTGTGTGTGTTCAGGTGTGCTATTTTGAGAAGGCCCCATACATTCCTCGCAACCAGACAGTTCCATACAAATATCAGAATTATCACTCTGCACACATTCACAGTTTTCAGCCATACAACACGCTGTTTCACAACCACTATTTTCTTGGCCCTCAGGAGACTGATGGCTTGATAAACACATGGGGCAAGCACACAAACAATCACAAACACAACTATCAGAATTATCAATTGTGTTGTTTTTGAGAAGGCGCCATACATACCTTGCTGTCTGTCAGTCCCTACAAATATCAGAATTATCACTCATGCACATTCACAGTTTCTCACTCACAACACGCTGTTCTACGGTCATTATTTTCTTGGCACTCAGAGACTACTGGCTTGATGAACACAAGATAATCATTCAACAAGCACAAACACAACATGATGTGTAAGACCCAGGTTCCCCATGATTATGTTGTTGTGGCTTGTGTCTGTGACAAGGACTCTGCTGTTTTTTCATTCTGCTACAGTCAACCACTATTTTTTTAGCCCTTTGAATTCTACTGCTAATATACTGGCTTACTATAATATGCCTAGTGTTTCTGATGACCCACCCTTGTTGAATAATTCTATTAATAATTTTATTACACTCATTTTGAATAGTGCAAATTTTTACACCTCCTACAGCTAATTTTTGAATTAGTTTCCTAGTACCCACTATTTTTGGTATACCAGTCACAGCTAACAGAATTATTTAAAATTGGCTTTATGACTATGATTCTGCAAAGCTAACCACCTTAATTGTGTTATTCGAAATTCCAAATATTAGATTGCAACCAGCGGGTATCTGCATATGTGAAGAGGCTGTCACAGGTATACCAAAAGATTCTAAATTGTAACTATATGTATACACAAGTGTACCATTTAGTTGGGCCTTTAACATGCGGTGACACTTTTCAGGTATCAGTGTTCCAGGCGTAATTATAGGGTCAGCCTACTCACACAGCTGATGATTTAATTGCACGGCTGCTCTGCAGTTATATTTTCAGTGGCACAGTCTAATGTAACAGGTGTTTGTGTTCATATATTATGTTTGCAGCACCTCCTACTCCCAATCCCTTGTATGACAACGGTGTTCACGTTTTGCACTTTTGTTGGTAGAAGGTGTATGGCCAGCTCTTAAAGACAGGCAAGAGGGGCCTGAAGAAAGTTTCAAAATGTCATTATTCTTTTGGGCTGCTGCCGTGGTTGCAGGCACTGTGTGTGAGGATGGTCCAGCCTTGTTAATAGGGTGCTTTTTTTGTCTGAATAGCCTTGAATATGCATGATGCCTTCTTGCAGACTTTTGAAATACAGCTTCTATATGATTACATTCGGTATCACCTAGTAACAAAAAATGAGAGAACATAAATATATCAGCACTATACATCGTATTGACTACATCCTGGATACAAGCATGCAATATACCAACATATTAAATAGTTTGCTACAATGAGCCACACATAATTAAAACTATAAAATCAGAAAAACAATGTGATTTAAAAACATAGCCATGCCCAAAACTTCTTAACAAATATTGTACAAACACATGGCATTATATAACAATTTTTGTTACAAGAATGCATGCTAAATTTACAAAAAAAGAAAATATTTGCAAATACGACCACAGCAGCCCCTTATCCATCTGCAGCACTGTAAAAATAACTAATTAGTTTTCAATTAATGCCCAACACTATTAAAAACTTTAACACACACCCAATGTTTTGTCTTCATTAATTGATGTTTTATTTTCAGATGTGGTCTCCGGTTGACCAGTTTCTGTTTAAAAATCAAAGCAGTATATATGACACTCACTAACTAGATACTGTTTCCAAGCATATTGTGTGTAGTCAAACAGCTATTACTTCTTTACACATTTAAAACAGTATTTAGCTAGTTTTAGACTTTAGCAGATTTTTCATCTGTCTACAAAGTGTAGGTGTCAATAAAACAGTTTGCTAGAGGGTTTAGAACCATGTGAGACATTAATTGAAACAAATGAGCAAAATGTATATTAACAAACCTTTCATCATGTGCTAACCATGCAGTTGTCAATGAATTAAACTAAGACTAGCAGTGCCGAGGAAAGAGTGGCTACAATGCTATCAGATAAATTAATTACTATACAACACACCATAATGTAAACAACACAGGCAGAAATCCACTTACACGTATGTTCTCATGCAACACAGTTATAACAGGGCAGGGCAGAGGGGTATCATGATCTTGTCTGGACTTGTCCACATAATTAAAACATTGGTACATTTAATCGGACATACCGTATGATGTAATATGTGTGCCTGCAGAAGAGTTGCTTTGTATACACAGGGCTGGCAAACCTGAATTAGGAAAACATAGTTATAGTCTTATAAGCATGATTTTAAGCAATCAAAATATTAAAAACAATTAAAAAGAACACTCACCAACAGCTCCTTGTGGGTCTTCTGAGTCTAGAACAAGATCATGAAAGCCAATCCAGAAAACTGTTTTGCAAAATAATTTGCCATTTTAATGTCAAGATAACAACAGTACTTTCAAAGCTTACAAAGGTTGCTTCAGAGTGGCTGAGACTGGCGCAGTCTAAAGCATCACCTTTTATACTGTCCAAGGGGCTGTGACACGCCCCGAGCATTGTACAGAGTGACAGCCTGTGTAAAAGAGACCCATGATGACCAAAAAAATCACTGATTAATAATCAATACATTTAAATACACAGGGGTAGTGGGAGGGGGTGGTGGGTGTTCTAGCTAATATGATGCTTTCATACTTAAATGTTATCTTCTATAAATTAGAAACTTTATTTTATATGTCAAATAATAATTTAATTTAATCCTTGCTATATAACAATACTCATTCTTAGCTTAGATTGACTATGACAGCTGATTTTCTGGAGCTGCTTAACTAAGTTAGATATGTCTGACACTCATTTTATCAGAGTATTTTGATAATATTTAACATGGTATGTGTGTGTGTGTGTGTGTGTGTGCGTGTGTGTGCGTGTGTGTATTTAACAACAAACTTCACTACAGCAAGGAACTCATTGTTTACCCCTTTTCATTTTGTTTTAAAGCAAGAAAAATATGTCTAGTTTTAAGGGTTTATAGTATAACCATAAAAGCCTTTTTATGTTATTGCTCTTCTGTATACTTAATAACTTTATAGTGTTTTTAGCCAATTATAGACCCTAACTGCTATAGCAGATGTGTGTTATTTAGACTTGTATATCACTCTTCTTTTTTAAGGATATGGAGTAAACACTGTGGGTCTCACACTAATGGGCCTAAATCATTAGCTGAAATTATGCATTACTGACTGCATCTCTGTTGAGCTGGAAAAAAATTGCATTTTCTTAAAACTTTCCCAGGTGTATCAATCAGCTAACATTTTAAGGTTAGAAATGGCCTTTTGTTTTTTTTTTTGGGGGGGGCATCTGTGATTTTTCATTTTAAAAACAATGGTATCAAACAAAAGTTAAAAAATAGGTATCCAACTATTGTGCTGTAAATAAATAACATTTTTCAGACACTTTCCCCGGTGTATCAATCGACTATAGCATTTTAAGGTTAAAAAGGCCTTTTGTTTTTGGGTGGTGCCTTCTGTGGCTGCCCATTTTAGAAGAATGGTAACAGACAAAAGTTAAAAAATTAAGTATCCAGCTATTGAGCCATAAGTAAATAGCATTTTCCTAAACTTTCCCAAGCTTATCAAGCATTATCTTTTAACATTAGAAAAGGTCTTTTGTTTTTGGGGTGGTGCCTTCTGTGACTGCCCATTTCAGAAGAATGGATAAAGACAAAAGTTTAAAAAATTAGGTATCTAGCTATTGAGCTGTAAGTAAATAGCATTTTCCTAAACTTTCCCAAGCTTGTTTGCCATCATCTTTTAAGGTCAAACTCAGGCCACTGTAACCATTGCACAGAGACTGCGCATATACCATAATCATGAATTTCTGCTCGGAGCCTGAAACACACACATTTGCAAACCAGCTTCCAGCCCAGCAGCTTCTGGTCATTTCAGGTATCACAAAACAATATTTGATACAGGGATATGACTTTTGATAATCTGTAAGCATTTTGTAGCAGCCAGAATTTTTGTAAACCAGTTTCAAGGGTATGATAACAGAAACAAAATATTTTTTTATGATGCAGGTGACAAAAGTTTTAAAAGTATTGAGTATGTGGGGAGAGAATTCTTATTTGCAGAAAGAAACACTGCTCCATTTACAAAATCAAACTAAACGATAAGGTACAATTGAAACACTAAAACCCACTTTAGACTGACAAAAGAAAAGAAATTATAAAACCAGTGAGGAAATACCAGCTGTTTAATTTCACTGTTACTATACTCACTCCCAAAATGTGAAAACAGTATTTTAAAATACATGCATTTACTACACATCCTTTTAATCAAATGTGGTAGTTACACACAACCAGTGCTTTTGCTTTTTATTTATTTATCCATTCACAGAAAATATACAGCAAGTCTGGTTTGACCCACTGACATGCCCTGACAAGCCTGAACAAGCCCAAATCTGCCCAACCCATAAGTGCGTCATAGCCCCGTGCCAGAAAAGGGAGGTGCATTATATCCGGGGTGGGAACACTACGTAACATCCGGCACAGTCAGAACTGTGTCATTGGCACACGGGGTGGTGCTACATCATTTCCTGTGCCACCAGAAGTGGATGTGGCATAGGGGGTGGGGCTACGACATATCTTGCGCTGCCGGAAGCGGACGTGATGTGGGGTGGGGGCTATGTCATATCCTGGAAGGGGTCATTAAAAGCCCATCAATCATTTTGTCACTTAGTATGCACCAATACTACTAGTGTGCACAGTTTCAGAGTTAGTTTATCTAATCTAGCACGGTTTTGGACTACACCATTTTCTGCTGTCCACGCAGGACCCTTTTTTGCCCTTACCATTTTACATTTGCCTACATGGAACCAAACAAAACATTGCTATGTCCTAAAAATGAAACTTTTCTATTCAACTGTTTCTTTCATTCTTTAGGAAATACAATTTCCAGTTTCAACCACTGTCTCTCCCCCTTACATTGGACACCCAGGTTAACCCCAACCCTCCATTGCTTTTTTACATGCACGTAACCTGGGATGGACATTTCTTGAGAGCTTAACCCTCCCCAAGGCTGTGATGCTGTGTAATGAGTAGAACAGAGACATTCAATGAACAGTGGAGAGGACTGTTCTTCAAAATTTTTAGTAATCAGCAAAAAACTAAAAAAAATTTCAGTATGTAACAGCAGAGATAACATCTGCAGCGGCAGACAATGAGTCTATAGTGGGAATCAAACTTGACACCTCTGCTTTCTCACTTTTCTGATTCAGCCATTAAACCACACTGACCGTGATTCAATAAATCAACAATTGCTTAAAAAAACTGCGTTCTTCTCCTCCTCACAATGTTATAAACCTAAGATATGGTGTACTAAATGGCCCCAGCCTGAAATGCACTCCCAGTTTATAGTAAAGCTTTGACTGATTTTAATCTTAAAACAAGCATGTTCTGGTTATGTTTTGAGAAACCATCCCATAACTTTTTAAATCCTGTCCATTTCACTTGCCAGTGGCACTGAGGGTTGAGGTGCTGGATGCCACACCTCGTGTCACGCCGGTGATCCAGGTTTGGAAATGAGCCTGGGTCATCGGGGGTTGGGAGGAGAGGACTAGGCTTGAGTGTCTGCAGACTGATCTCCTAGTTCTGGAGTGGGATGGGGAGGAACCACTGCACTGTGATGACCTCTGGGGATGCCTGAGCATACTTCTGGCATCGGTATATGTAGGGGGGAGTGTGGCAGATGTTGGCACGTTGTGCCTAGACATCATTGCATGTCTGTGCTTCTGTGGGGCTTAACATGAGGAAAAATAGCTGAGTGTGACCATGCAGCTTGATGACCATGCTCTCCTGTTCCCAGAGGACAGGTGTGGAGTCCTGTCGGGGAGGGTTCAGGGCTGTTCTGGCTGCCAAGGGATAAGGGGCCCACCAGCGGGACAGTAAAATGGCCATCCTGGACCCTCCTGGGTGTGATATGAGCCACCCAGCTCTCTGGGCAGGCAGAGCTGACAGCTGGATGCCTCAGCCAGAGAACACTGCAGCAGGGAGCAAAAATAGCAGCTGTGATAAAATAATAAATCCTGTCCATTACTGTTAGGCCAGTTCACCACAAAATGCAGTGCCCAGAGTCTATCCCAAATGAAAGAAACAATTCTGTGTAAATTCCTGAATTGTGAACAGCTTACTGAATTCATTGGGCATATTTATTTTTTCAGATAAAGAAGTGTAGTTCCAGATGTCAGAACTGGGAGCCATTAAATAGGGTGTGATCTGTCAGTCATGGTAACTCTGCAGATCACTCCTTCAAGTTCACTAAAAATATTTTGTTTATGTAGAAATTCATTATCAACTCATAACCTTGAAAAATATTGCATAGGATAAAATCACATACATCAAAAAACATTTCTATGTCCTACAAATGCAACATTTCTATTCATATGAATCTTTTAGGGTTACCACTGGTCCTGATTTAGGTAGGACAGTCCTGGTTTGGGTGACAGTGTCCTTCAAGAAATCATGAAAAATGTTAAATGTCCTTATCTTATAGTAGAAAACATATTTGTTTAACTTTTTTGTAGAAGATGCAGAATGTGGGATGTAGTCCGGCTTAGTTGTCATTGGGGTATGTGGGAACAATAACACAAAGTATCGTAGGAAAGATATTGCCCACAGGGCAGTTGTTTACAAATGGTAGAAATGTAACTGGGCTTGAACTTGTTCAAGTTAAATATGACTCTAGATGGGTAGAGAGGTATTTGATGGTAAAGTCACTGCATTGTGATTTTAGATAGCGAATGCCTTCTCCTGCACCTGGACCTAGTCTCTCTTCAGATCCCAGATCACAGCACACAATTACAGGGAGACACACAGGAGCTTTGAACAGCTGGTTTCTGTTCTGAAAATACATAAAAAAAGTCACAGCCAGCTCCAATCTGCAAAGTGTCACAGTCTCTTCCTCTCTCTTGCCAGCTAGGGCTTCTAACTGTTAAGCACATACATAAACAGTTTAAAATTACAGTGAGGATATAAAACTACTGCAATGATTGGAGACTGCAATATTATGTAAACATTTTTCCTAGTACTTGAGCAACATTTAAACAGAATAGAGAAACTGCAAGGCATCACGGCAGCTGGCCATTTGTCTGGAGCCCTCCCTCCCTGGTCCTGGAAGGAATGTAGGGGACCTCCCCTGAGGGGATACAGATGACATGGCAACATCATGAGGAGAGATCCCACAAGGTTGTCTGGAGGTGGTGGTTTCAGTGGAGAGTGGAGAAAGAAGGATCAAGTGACCACCAGTCAGACAGAGGTAAGGGCCTTGATCTGGGCCACAGTTGGGGGAAGGGAAGAACACTGAAGGGCAGAAGCTGTAGTGCTATAGACCAAAGAGCTGCCTCTAGTGCTCATACCTCTCAACTGCTATGAACTTTGCATAGCACAATGGTTTTTACACTCAAATGTATCCTTGTTCCACATAGTTTTACTGATGTTCTTAATAATGTTACTGGGGCCCATTATTTGTAGATATATTATTGTGTAAAATAAGAAAGTGCCATAAGTTAAATGCTGAGAGGTTGAGAGGTATGGTGCTGAGCCTTACGGGGGCTGTGGGTTTAAACAAGTAAGGGATAATTCAGACAGTAATCTGTAGAGTAGGTCTAGGCCCAAATGGCTTAGTTTGAAATGGTTCAGTCAACTATTTGCCGATCGCGTAGTGATGGCAGGCCACTGCCCACATAGCTTCTGATCCATAGTCGGCACATTGCTGGGGGAGCATGGTCAGGAGCCCAGTGGTACAATGGGGCTTCCATTCTAACAGCCAATGCAGGTTCTGTTACCCCCCCTTCTGCTTCACCACTATTCCCCATCTTAATTGGTGGTCCCCTACCTTGGAGGTGCTTCTGCGGTTGCAGGACTGTTGTTGCTTGGCTCAGATCCTTGGGGCCTCTGGGGGACAGCGCAGAGATGTAGTGGGAGCTAGACTTTAGCAGTCAGGTCAGCAGTAGTTGAGCTATTAATCCATGTTCAAAAAAACCAAAAATATCAGTTTGGCACCCTCATTAAAAAAAAATCGAGCTACGAGCTCTCACGGCAGGGTCTCCCACCACCCCCTCACTCCTGCTAGTATGCCTGTGGCTCTCTACCTACCTTTAGTTCTGGCCCATACCCTCCAAGGATGCTGGGCATGCATGGGCTCAAGGACTCCAGCAAGGAGGCTCAGGGGCTGGTTGGATTCCAGTGGTCCAAGGGAGAATGGTAGCGACAGCTGGGTGGGTGCTGCACATTGTGCCTCTAGGTGGATGGGGATGGCCCATGTTATGTGATTGTATTCCATGGGGGTGGCAACTTCAGGTGCTTCGGCTCATGGGTCACGTCACTCTGCAATGTTTGGGTCACAGCTGATGTCAGTTCAGGTCCACAGGTTATATGTTAAATGGCACATGCATAAAAACTCACGGTCATTAGGTTTCTGATGCTATACAGCCTCCACTACTAGTGGTCTCAGTGCTCATTTTGGCCACAACAGTTCAGAGTCTGCTGATCGCTCCATGGGCCTGCAGTAAGCATATAGTGAATAAAGAAGGATGGCCTGTGCAAAGCTCGGTGACCACAATACGTTCACCATCAGCCTGCAGGGTTGCTGCCGATATCAGGGTCATGGATTGGGGCAGGTTTTCGGGTCAAGAGTCTACCATGGTGGCAGCATCTCACATCCTCCAATATGAGTGTGGAAACAGGGCCACGTATATCATGCTGTCCACATGGCATTTGACATGTACCTGTATTGGGTGGTGATATTTTTATTTTTATTTTAAATTTGTTAACAGGGTAAGGACACTGGGTGATGCCCTTTTTCAGGTCCAACCTGGACAAGCAATAACAAAACAAATACAATCACATGAAACAAACAAAATACATGTTAACATTTACAAACATTTACTGATAACAAATACTGTTTAAATTTGACCTTGAACCTTTCTACTGAATTAATTGATCTAAGAAAAGAGGGGAGATCATTCCACAAACGGGCAGCAGCTAACACAAATGAGCAACAACCAGTATTACTCCTATTAACAAACATTTTTAGAGTTACTCCATGATTAGAATGTAGATTAACCTGAGAATCCCTAAGTTCTACCAAATCAGATGAGGGAGCTATATTCCCAGCAAAGATAGCTTGATGGGTCAAGTTACCAAGAGCATAGACAAACTTTGATTTGGGAGATAGCCAGCCCAAAAGGTGATAGGAATTTTCATAGGCAGGACTTTACTTACACAAATAAATAAATAAATAAAACAAAGGAAATGTTTGTGGCTGGAAAAGCACACCGAGATAGGTCTGTAGCCAGCCCAAAGTAAGGATTTAATCAGCACGTGCTCCCTACACTCAAGTGCACTGACCTCCAGGGATGCAGTGTCACTAGCACTCTGTGGTAGGGAGATCACAGCTTGCTAAATGGAATGCTGGCACACAGCTGTCATCACTAGTGATCTGTCATTAGGCCAGCATGTCTCTAGTATGGGTTGATGGTACAGGCGTTATTGTGGGGTAGTGAGCGGTGTAGGACCATGGTACAGCCAACAGGCTTGGTTCAGATCCAGACCCGCTACCAGCATATGGTGTGAATTTGAACATGCAGTTGTGGTGAGCACCACAGCCCAGACATTAGGGTTCCAGCCAGGATGGTGCTGGGTACATCCAGCAGGCATACCTGGGTTGAATTCGGCTGCTACAGCAGTCACTGTGGGGTACAGACACATCGTTCATCACAGGGGTGAATGAGCGAGCCACTCCCAGGGATAGAAGCTAAAGCTGCTGCCTCTGGTGGTGTTAGGGACCTGGGTATGGGGTTCAGTCCTCCCCAGGTCCTATGTTGAGATTGGTTTATCAAAGTTGGCATTTAGGGTAGACTGTATAGCAACTTATTAATTTCCCCCAGATCACTTCCTGAGAATGTCAGGCATGCAGGCAGTATAGTTTGCTGGTTATAGGCACTGAAAAGCAACTGGATTATCAATGTTGTTATTAGAATTTGAATATGGGAGTGGAGTAGTTAGCTCATTTACCAGGGGAATTTTGTGACGTGTATGAATAAACTGGATTCTTTCTTAACATAGCAGACTGCCCCCCAGAATCTTCCCACAGAGTCCTAGGCTGGGATGTTGCAAGATGACACTCATATGCTCCAGGAAACTGCACTGCATGTCATAACAATGACTCTTTGATGGGAATGGATGAATATATCTTACAGTTGCTAACATGTGCCACTTATACATAAGGCAAGGCAAGGCAAATTTTATTTAAGAAAACGCCCATCCCGTAGGCTCTGGGTGCCGAACATGTTAAAATGTCATACTACAAATCATAATAAATACATAAACAACATGCTAATGAACATAAATATACAATATTCAGCAATTAGAACAAGATTTTGTATAAATACTACCCTCAACAGCTGCAACTAAACTCAGAATAGCCAAAGGCTAACTTAAGCAGAAAATTCTGAAAACAGGTAAGGGCTATAAGACACAGTCCGGGAAGGCCTGATTACACAGGAAGGCCTTGAGGTGGGCTTTAAATACCTCCACAGAAGGGGCCTCCCTAACAGCTGAAGAAAACAAATTCCACAGGACAGGAGCGGTGACACTAAATGCTCTGTCACCAGCTGTTTTTAACCTCATCCTAAGAATCACGAGGAGGCCCCCTAGAGAAGGAGCGGAGGAAGCGACCCGAGACAGCAGATGTAAGAAGGTCCTCCAAGCAACCAGGGCCCAGGCCATGTAGGGCCTTAAAGGTGAGCAAACCCACCTTGAAGAGGAACCCCCACCTAACTGGAAGCCAGTGCAGCTGACGCAGCACCAGAGTGATGTGACAATACTTAGGCTGTCCTGTCAACAGCCTCACTGCCGCATTCTGCACCAGCTGCAGATGTCGTAGGGTACCCCAGAGACCTCGAGATAGAGCGCATTACAGTAGTCAAGCCCGGATGTCATGAAGGCATGCACCAAGGTGGGGAGGTCCAGCAGCAGAACTAGGGGCTTTATCCTGGAGATATTTCTCAGATGATAAAAACTGGTATGGGCAACTGACACCACCTGAAACTCAAGTGTCAATCCGCTGTCAAGAATAATGCCCAGATCATGCATCCTAGAGAAGGCCTTCAATGGTACAGAGCCAAGAAAAAGACCTGTCTCTGCACCAGAGGCCAACCTATCACACTCTCTGTTCGACTCCACCACCAGTACCTCCGTCTTATCGGGGTTCAGTTGCAACCAGCTGGAGGCCATCCAGTCATTGATCTCAGCGAGGCAGATGTTAAGCACTTCCACTGTGCAAGATGTACAGGGGCAAAGGAGAGATACTGCTTAGTATCATCAGTATAGCAGTGAAAAGCCAGACTATACTTCCTAATAAGCTCTCCCAGGGGCAGAATATGCATGGCAAACAACATCAGTGACAAGACCAAACCCTGGGAAACTCTGCATGACATGCGGCCGGGGAAGAAGGAGAAATTCCCCATTACTGCCCTCTGCCTCCTGTTAGATAGAAAAGATTTAAACTAGCAGATAACAGTGCCAGCGAGTCAGCAGAATTCCCTTAGGTGGTCAAGTAACACTTGATGGTCCACCGTGTCAAACGCTGAAGAGAGATCGAGGAGAACAAGAATTGTCCCCATCCCTCAATCTCTAGCCCTAAGGAGGTCATTATGCACCTGAACTAGTGCAGTTTCTGTGCTGTGCCTTGCACAAAACCCAGACTGGAGCAGCTGATATAGATCATGGGCCACAAGATGCTCCTCAAGCTGAAGTGCCACCACCTTCTCCACAATCTTACCCAAAAATGGATGATTGGAGATGGAACGGTAACTTGCCTTAACGTCAGGGTCCAACAATGTTTTTTTCAGAAGGGGTCTCACCAATGCCTCCTTCAAGACATCAGGAAAGAACCACTCTGACAAGGAACACTGGACAATCAAGGCAAACACCTGGCCAACGGAGTCAACACATCTCATTAGGAAACGGCAAAACTCTGACCCACTGGCAGAACACCCTGCCTGATGGCTGACACCCTGTTCGAGAAAAACAGAGCAAACTCCTTGCACAATGCATTCAAAAAGGCTACCTTTGGCTGTAGACAGGAAAGAGGGAGAAGCCTGTCCACAGTCTGAAAGAGCACAGTTGGTCAGTTCCTCCTGGCAGCAATCTCCCTGGACAGGAATTCTGCCTTTTTACGGTTGATTGCCCTCTGGTATGCACCGTAGTGCACACGTAGGGCCAGTTTGTCTACCTCTAGGCTAGACTTTCGCCAGCAATGCTCTAACCTCTGACCCAAAGTCTTCATCGCCTTGAGCTCCCCATCATACTAAGGGGACTTCAAGTGAGAAGAACTGGGTCATACACAGACTGGTGCGAAGGAGTCGAGCACACCAGACAGTGCCTTACTATAGGCATCAACTGCCATGCACACACCCCCAATGCATGCACTGTCCACACTAGATAGGTCAGCCACTGCCAAGAAACCCTCAGGGGTCAACCCCTCAAAGGGCGATAGCTGGCCATCTCTGCAGGGGGAGGGCTGTCATGTTAGATTTAAATTCCAACCATATATTATTGAGATACCGGCAATATGTAGGTAGACAGTGAGATTCTGTATAGGTTTTGTTCCTTATGGCAACAATTCAAACTTATTAAGACACACTCTTTGGTCTCTTGGGGGGGACTCTGTGCCATCACTCATGGGGCTATACGACAATAGGATTCTGTTCCCAACTCTCCATGGTGGGTGAACTTCAGTTCACCAGCCGGAAAGTCAAATAGCAGCTTATATTAAATAATTTCAGTACAAGTGGAATATGGGAGTATTTCACTCCCAGTCTTATAGAATCTCTGCCTGCTTTCTGTTTTGAGAAGAGTTTTCCCAGTGGATATTCTCATGGTGTGTTGGTCCCCAGGCTCACGTGGGCAGTGGCATTCACGCTGCTTCCCATGGATCTGCGCACTAATGGACAGTCACCGGTAGGGGTAGAGTCTAGGCACAGCATGGGTATCAGGGGTACATACAGATGACTGGGTGAGTAATGGAAATGTTTCTGCCTCAACCGTCTGAAAGCTCTGATATTGTATTCTCACTATACGTGCAATCCAGGTAGCCTGTGTACTGGAGTCGGTTTTGGATTATTTGGCCTACCCACCCATATTTTAATTATAGAAATGTTTCACATGAACAGACACAGTTGTCTGCGAAGGAATAGGACAGGCCATCACAGTACTGAGCGAACAAAATGTTACTTTGTGGCTGTCATATTACTTAGGTACTTTGTTCACAAAATAGACAGTCATGGTGGGAAACAACACAATGTGCAGTTTTTCGTTGGTCCGGAAAACTAATAAGCACGCCTTGAATAATTAGATCCTCTGCAAAGTTGCTGCTTAGAAGTACATTATACAGTTCACATAGGTCTAGTGACCGGGGCCATGAGCACATCAAGGGCAAGAATCAGTGAGCGCAACTTGATTTAGGCAGGATAATATGGACCCTTGATCACTTCAACAGACTGATTTTCCTGAAACAATCACAACAGGAAGCAAATGCTGTAGTTTCTTAGTTGTTTTCATTTTTCTTATCGTTTAAAGGTTTTAATTAAGGTACCATTGTTGCAACATTTAGAGGAAGCCAGAAAATTTGTCTCGACAATAATGTCAGGACATGGGATATATATTTCAGGTCTTGCAGGACACAGCTGCCCAAAATCAGGATGGCCTGCGAAAATCAGGACAGGTGGTATCCAGCTTACCTTTATGGGGTTTGCACACTGGTTAATGTGGGATACATTTACTATGTGATAAAATGCAACCCAGTAAGCAGTTAGCATTAAATACTCCCAGTCGTTACATTGATCTGGACCCCGAGTACAAGGAGAGCTATTTGGCTCAGGGCCCCCTGTTCCGCAGGTAAGCGGCAGTAAGGTTCAAGTCGGGGCCAGACCCCCTCCCCTTGGTCACGGCTGGCTCGGGGCACTCCCTCTGGTATATGGGAGACAGAAACATGAACAATCATAATTACAATAATGATAAACAAATGAATAAATACACACACAGGGTGGGAAAGCAACTATGGGTTTGGGGCTGTGGTAGCAGCGAGCCCCTACCTCATATTCATAGGGTCCATCAGCTAATGGCCTCCAAAGGGGAGGGGAATGAGCCAGGGAGGGCTGAGGTCACCTCAGCAGGTCTGGGAACCAACCTTCAGGAGTCTATTGGTGGTGCTGTGATGGGGCAAGCACATGGGCCATATTGATAAGTAGTCCATTGCTGGCAGGTTTGCCCAGTAACCGGTATGAGAGGGGCTTAAATCTTGTAAATGTGGTAGACTTATCCTGCATAGGATAGCCTATCATCACCCGGGGAGCAGCAACTGGGCAGCTGCCAAATGGGCGCAGGTGCACCACTGGAGGTCAGCAGCATCCTCTTGGACAAGTGACCAGATCAATCTAGCAAATTATGTGGGGCAGGCAGGCTTCTGGATAATCCAGGTAAAAGGACCAGCTCTGGAGCAAGCTAAGGGGTTCCATGGCAAGAGCTAAGGTTGGAGTAGCTGCAGGGAGATGCCCGGGTGGCAGACAGTAGATCTTGAGCACGAGTGCCTGCAGAGTAAGAGGATGGGAGGGCTGGCCCTTGGGAATAGCACAAGATGTAATGCGGACAGCAGGTAGGTTCATAATGGGTAATCAGGTTTGCAGAATCCTAGCAGGGTTCCTGAAAGAGGGATTCAAGCAGCCACACAAGGCAAATACAATTCCACTGTCATAGTAAATTATGCAAAATCACAAAGCCAGCGGCAAGCCAGAACATAACCAGTATTCAATGGATCAGGGGCTTAGACTAACTTGAATGGAAGAGTTTCAAGCCCCCTGCTGGGTCCACCGCAAAGAGGTGTCCCTTCCCACCAGTTGAAGCACATGAGGGAATAGGGCTCCAAAGGGTACTTTGCAGACTTGACAGGCCCCTTGGGGATGTCCAGTTTGAACAGCCACAAAGGCAACAGCGGTGCACCATGATCCAAGGAGCATGGGGCTAGGTAACAAAGCATTACCTTGGGGGTTATGGAGTGGTGCAAGGAGTGCCATCTGGTGCAACGGATGGTACTGGAATGGCATCTCCCAGCCCCAGGGATACCTGAGTGGAATTCCGATAGGTTGTGGTGGGCTTTGTGGCACCCTAACAGGCAGGCAGATGGAGCAGACTGTGTGGCCTAGTGGTTAGCGCACTGCACTATGATGTAAATTACATTTCAGTCGTGGGTTTGAATCCTGTCTCTGCCATCTCACATTTACTTTAAACAATCACTGCACACATTTTATCACCAGCAGGAAAAGGGAGGTCATAATTCCGCTATACAAGACACTAGTGAGGCCCCACCTGGAGTACAGTGTACAGTTCTGGAGACTATACCTACGTAAGGACATAGACAGGGTAGAGAAGGTTCAGAGGAGGGCAACAAAGATGGTGCATGGATTGCATCACAAGTCCTATGAAGTCAGGTTGAAGGAACTGAACATGTACTCCCTGGAGGAGAGGAGGAGAGAGAGGGATATGATAGAGACATACAAGTATCTTACAGGGAGGAACAGGGTGCAGGAAAACACTATTTTTAAATGAAAAAGATGTTCCAGGACTAGAGGGCATGGGATGAAGTTGGAGGGAGGACGATTCAGATTAAACATGAGAAAGAATTTCTTCACAGAACGGGTGGTGGACAAGTGGAACACCCTGCCAGAGAAAGTGGTGGGGGCTCAAACAATCACAGGATTTAAGAATGCATGGGATAGACATAAAGGAATTCTAGAGGTCAGGGGTAAGGGGAAACAGAATTCTAGGAAAACAAACTGAACTTACAAGCACAAATGGGCAGACTGAGTGGGCCATAGGCACTTATCTGCTGACACTGTCTATGTATCTATGTATCTATGTATCCCAGCAAGTGGGACAGGGTGCAACAGGAGAGGCAGGCAGTTAGGCACTACGACAGTGGCACTTGCACTAATTTTATGTTGTCTCTTACAGGTGCCATGGAAGGTATTAAGAGCAGAGAATATGGGACATGTGTACCAACTGGGCAGCAGCAGGAGTGGCCAGCTGGACCAAGGAACAGGCCCCTAGGGTAATGCCAGAATGGTACAACTGCTCTATGGAGAGCCTAGCGCTGGGCAGCACTCAAACACTTTGGCTTCTCCTTTGAAAAGATTTTCAGTGCATGGCCCGGTGGTGCTGAGGGCTGAGTCGCTGGACACCTTACCTCGTGCCACACGGGTGACCCATGTTCAGGAACAAGCATGGGCCTCCGGAGGTCAGCAGGGGAGGAGAAGGATCAAGTGTCCTGTGGACTGCTCTCATTCTCCAGGGAAGGGGGTTGGCAGCACTTGGCGATCGCTTGCCCCCTGGTGGAGGCTGGGAGGTGGCATGCCAATGCTAGAAGATGTGGACGGGGGGTTACAGCAAATGCCTAGAGGAGCATGCACGGCAGCTTGTGCACTGCCGCTGCTGGTGTCCTTGCATGCTGCAACCTCCAAAGGGGAAAACAGGAAAAAAGGAGTCCTCTGCATGGATGACGATGGTTCCCCATCGCAACGGCCCAGGATGGTGCCTCCCCCGCTACTTCTAATTCTGTCTGGTGGGTCGAGTAGCTCCCCACCCTGTGCCATGAAGGGTACATCATGGGGGTTTGAGGGAAGGGGGTCTAATACCTGGTGCCTGCATGAGGGGATATCAGATGGACAGCAGAGGACTCTGGGGAAAAAGTAATAACTGTAAAAAAAAAAGAAACGGTCCTCAATGGGTCACACCCAGTACAGCGGGTATGCTGACCAGGGTGGGACATTGGTGCAGCAAGCTGCATGCAGAGGGGTTGGTGAGTTGAGAACTTTAAGGCTGGGGGACCGGTGAGAGTCTTTCCACTGCACTTGAGGAAGTGTGGGAATTTTAAGAGCGGAATAGATATATAGTTAGGAGTTAGTTTGGTAGGCAGGTCTTGGAAGTTAATTGGAGCAGTGGATTGGGGGGTCAGACTGTGTCCATCCTGTGTCGGCTTGGGAGGATCGCTGACTGAGGGTACAAGGGGAAGAAGGAGAAGATGAGTTGAATTCTCCCAAAGGGTTCATTACTTCTGGTCAGCATGAGGCTGGGGACAGCAAGACCCAGATGGGAGGGGTCATGGTCCAAGCTCATCAGGATTATTCCTCAGGCACAGCGGCACCAGACGTGGGCAGCCGCAATGGCGCTGGACCATATGACCTGACCAAACTCCGGTCGGAGGAGTTTCGGCTCAGGAGGTACATCAGTCATCAGGCCTGTGCTAGGGTGGTCCAAGAATTGTGGGAGAGAGTGTGGGAGGTCTGCATGAAGGCTGCATGTCCTCCCGGCAGCACACACTGCTCCTAAAAAGTGGTGATTTATTTCAATAAATGCATGGCTGAGGCCATTTCCTCCAAGACCTGTGCTGTGTGGTTAATTCAAGGGAAAGGAAAATGGAGGGCTACCAGATGGCAGCATGTCAATACAGTGAAGAAAGGTCAGCAAGTCAATTACACCGATGCTATTATAGCAACTGCAATAATAGCGATTGCTGCATTACAGCAAAGACGGTTTCAGTGACTCCAGTGTTATAGCCTACCTCTGAGGTCCAGGTGCGCCTCAGAGGATGTTGTTACTTCAGAAATATCGTCTGGGCCAGGCCCAGGGTGCAGGCATAGCCCCCCCACACAATACCAGTCCATAGCCCAGTAATATCCCATTGTCGGAATACTTGCAGATGTGTGCTGAATAGTCACTCGCTGAATTTACCGATAGCCAAAAAGGGCTTCGCTGTGAAAACCTCACCGATAATGCATTCACTGTACTTGATTCGCTGTATTCACATGGAACTCTACCAGATAACAGAGAAGCTGAAAGGCATCGCAACAGCTGGCCATTTGTCTGGAGCCCTCCTTCCCTGGACCTGGTAGGAATGTAGGGGACCTCCCGGGGGGATACAGATGTCATAGTAACACCATGAGGGCAGGTCCTACAAGGCTGCCAGGAGGCAGTGGTTTTGGTGAAGGGTGGAGAAAGAAGGATCAAGTGAAATGAGGGACAGCAGCTCTCCTTCTTTCCCCTCTGTTCATCAAACTCCCACCCACCCGCTCTCGTAAAAGCAGGGTGAGGGGCCAGGGAGGCAGGACCCCCCCTTTGACCCATTATGGGTGGCCGTTTTAGGGGTCATGGAGTGAGTTTTCCCATTAAACAGAGTTTTTCTGAGATTTTCACCTCCTCCAAAGGGTTGTAAAATTTAGTGAGTGACTAGATAATGTATAATCAAACAAATAGTTTATTAAAAGGAAGATAGAAATTAAGACAGAAAATCTGTTCAGACTTTACGATGAAGCATTACACAACTGTCGCAGCCATGTGTGGTGGCCCAGGAGGATCGTAGACTGAGGGTACAAGGAGAAGAAGGAGGAGATGAGTCGAGTTCTCCCGAAGGGCTCGTTACTTCCGGTCGGCATGAGGCTGGGACTGCAAGACCCAGACCCATATGGGAGGGGTCGTGGTCCAACCTCATCACAATTATTTCTCTGGCACAGTGGTGCCAGACATGGGAGGCCACAAGGGTGCTGGGCCATATCTCGCCAGACCTCACCAGACAACCCTGGACAAACCCCCCCCATGGCAGCTTGAGAGGATGCCTCCACTGAGAGGCTGTCCTGGGCGGCACGGACTGGCTGGGGCCCCTATTGAAATTATGGGCTAGATGAATGCTAGACCCTCCCCGAAACCACCCTCCTCCTGGCTATCGGCCAAAGGCTTGAGGCTTGTGCACTTAAACATACGCAGCCTTCTACCAAACCCTACTGAGCTAACAGCTTGGGTAGCCCACTATAATCCGGACATTATGGGGATCACTGAGACATGGCTTAAGCCACACTTATCTGACTCAGCTTGTGACCTTCCAGGCTACAACCTCATTAGGTTGGACAGGGCCCAGAACAAGAGGGGGGGCAGAGTACTCATATAATACAAGATGCACTTAAACGTCTAAGTCATAGGACACTCGCAATCTGCATCGCAGCTCTGTGAGTTCCTACACGTCTTCCTCCTGTTAGGGAACACCAAAAAGGTGCATGTGATATGTGCCTACAACCCTCCTAAGGGTGGTGTGTCCAGGCTTTCCTACCTTCTAGACAGTCTCAGCCCAAAGGTTGACTCAAACGAGTAGCTAGTCCTTGGAAACTTCAACCTTAACTGGGCAGGTCGTAGTGCCCAACAATACAAACCACTGTTGGCTGGACTGGCCCTAAGCCAGCTCATCTCTGAACCCACTAGGCCCTCTCTCAGAGGCAATAAGGGCTCCATCATCAACTGGGTACTAAGCAACAGAACGGAGAAAATTATCTCCTGTGGCATTCTACCTGATGCTATATCAGATCATTCTCCCATCTTCTGCGTACAGGGCAATGCCCCTCCCAAAATCCCGCACAAGGTGATTCAAATGAGGGATTACTCCAAACTCAATGCTGGAGACTTCCTTGAAGACCTGAGTCATACTGACTGGTCTCAGGTCATGGCCACCAATGACCCTTCAATGGCCCTTGACAACTTTCTAAAAGCATTCACCCCACTTCAACACAAGCATGCCCCCCTCACAAGAAGGAGAGTCAGGGGCACTGCAACTAAATGACTCCATGGAGGCCTGTATACTCTCATGAGGCAAAGGGATAAATGCTGGGCGAGGTATAAGTGCTCACTGTCCAGCACGGATCTCCAGGATTACAGGCAGCTGAGGAACTCATGCAAGAGAGCCATTCACTCAGCAAAAAGTGAATACTGTCAGTCCATCCTGCTCTCCACAGCCAATAATCTGAGGACTTTCTGGCAGAGCATTAAGAAAGTGGTGGGTGGAGCCACGAGAGCGCAGGTCACTGACATGCTCATTGACGGGGTTAACTGCAACAACCCCCTCACTATTGCCAATGCCTTCAACGTTCAATTCACAGACTTGCCTGCTTTACCCAAACTGCTGCACTACCCTGCTGGCCGGGCCTCCTCACCAAGAGGGGCAACTCCCCTACTGCCTTTTAACCTCAAGGCAGTAACAGACATGGAGGCCCAGAAGCTCCTTGTTGGTCTATCTCCATACACTGGAGCTGGGCATGACTGCATGCCGAAGGAACTGGAAGTAATAAGAGTTGATAGAAGGAACTGGAAGTAATAAGAGTTGATAAAGCAATAGGGCCAGATGGGGTGCACCCCAGGGTCCTTAAAGAACTAAGAGAGGTGGTGCCTGAACCTCTGGCTATCCTGTTTAGCCGATCACTGGAAACAGGGGAGGCACCCAAAGACTGGAGGACAGCAGATGTAGTCCCTTTATACAAAAGTGGGAACAAAGAGGAAGCAGGGAACTACAGACCAGTCAGCCTCACCTCGGTAGTGGGAAGATCATGAAGCACTACTGAAGGAGAGACTGGTGGAACATCTGGTTGTCAATGGACTACAGGACCCAAAGCAGCATGGTTTCACCAGGGGAGGTCATGTCAGACCAACCAAGTTGAATTTTGACTGGATGACTAGGAGGTGGATCAGGGAGGGCAGTGGACATGGCCTATCTGGACTTCAGCAAGGCCTTTGACACTGTGCCACTAGAAGACTATTACACAAACTGGGGAATATGGGTTTGGGCAGGACAGTAGTGTGGTGGGTAGGTAACTGGCTGGGTGGCAGGACACAGAGGGTGGTGGTAAATGGCTGTCACTCCACAGAGGGAAGGGTGACCAGTGGGGTACCACAGGGATCAGTGCTGGGACGATCCTATTCAACATCTTCATCAGTGACATTGCAGGGACCTAGAAGGCAGAATTTCACTGTTCGCTGATGACACAAAGCTCTGTAACAGAGTAGACACACCAGAGGGTGTAGACAGAATGAGAAGCGACCTGCAGAAACTTGAAGAATGGTCAGGGGTTTGGCAGTTGAAATTCAATGCAAAGAAGTGCAAGATAATGCATATGGGGCACAAAAACCCTGGCACGATATATCAGTTAGGGGTGAGGATATAGCATGCACCAAGCAGAGAAAGGGATCTTGGGGTTATCATCTCTGATGACCTCAAGGTAGAAACAGTGTGACAAGACAGCAGGTAAAGCAAATAGGATGCTGGGATGGTAGGCAGGGACACTCCAGCAGGAAAAGGGAGGTCATAATTCCGCTATACAAGACACTAGTGAGGCCCCACCTAGAGTACAGTGTACAGTTCTGGAGACCATACCTACTTAAGGACATAGACAGGGTAGAGAAGGTTCAGAGGAGGGCAACAAAGATGGTGCATGGATTGCATCACAAGTCCTATGAAGACAGGTTGAAGGAACTGAACATGTACTCCCTGGAGGAGAGGAGGGAGAGAGGGGATATGATAGAGACATACAAGTATCTTACAGGGAGGAACAGGGTGCAGGAAAACACTATTTTAAGTGAAAAAGATGTTCCAGAACTAGAGGGCATGGGATGAAGGCGAGGGATGATTCCAGAGGCAACATGAGAAGGAATTTCTTCACAGAATTGAGTGGTGGACAAGTGGAACACCCTGCCAGAGAAGTGGTGGGGGCTAAACAATCAGGATTTAAGAATGCATGGGACAGACATAAAGGAATTCTGGAGGTCAGGGGTATGGGGCAACAGACTTCTAGGAAAACAAACTGAACTTACAAGCTCAAATGGGCAGACTGGGTGGGCCATAGGCCCTTATCTGCCGACACTGTCTATGTATCTATGTATCTATGTATGCCTGGAGCCCAAGCTGCTGAGGCTAGGGGCATCAGTACTAGCCCTGCCCATAGCCCATGTCTTCAACGCATCGCTCACCTCAGGCATAGTCCCGGACATCTGGAAGATGGCCAAGGTGACACCTGTACCCTAGCAAGGGGAAATGAAAGACCTTAAGAACTACTGTCCCATTGCAATCCTATCAGCGATCAGCAAGCTTCTGGAAAAGGTAGTCGCCTCTCAGGTCACCCACTACCTACAGACCCACAACCTTCTCTCCCCTGCACAACATGGGTTTAGAAAGGGGCATAGCACTTCCACGGCCCTAGCAGTTGTTACCTCGGAGATCAGGTCTGCTGCTGACCGAGGTGAACTGACCAGGGCCATCTTTGTTGATCTCTCAAAAGCCTTTGATCGGGTTGACCACACATTACTGTGCTCCTATCTCCTGTCACTTGGCTTCTCCTCCCCAGCTCTTGCCTGGATCAGTATTTACCTCATGGGTAGGCATCAGTACACCAAATTCAACAAGGTCCAGTCTGAGCCTGCCCAGGTTAACTGCAGAGTCCCCCAGGCTCTGTCCTGGGGCCTATCCTGTTCTCTCTCTTTGTAAATGAGCTACCCTTGGCTCCGGCTCTAGGGACCTCAGTGCTGTACTCAGACGACCTAGTCATCATGGCCAAATCCCAGGACATTGCCACCATTAACACCAAACTAAACTCGGACTTTGATCACATCCAAACTTGGTTGCAGGACCATAAACTTGTTATTAACCTATAGAAGAGGCAGGCCATGCTGTTTGACTCAGCAGCCAAGTTAAAAGCCACCCCGGATTCACTACAGCTCTCCGGGGCTGATGGGTCACCGCTGATTGTTGCAGGCTCGGTCAGGTACCTGGGAGTGACCCTTGACCCGCAGCTGGATACGAACCAGCACATATGAAATACATGTAAGGCCTCAAACTGCAAGCTGGGTCAGGCTTACAGAGCAAAAAGCTGTCTAACTCCAGCTGCCCATCTTGCTCTAGCCAGGGGAGTCCTCCTACCCATGCTTTGCTACGGACTAATCACCTTTGCCCACATTGCAAAAACTAGTCTAGTAAAGTGGGACTCAGCGTACAACAACATATGCCGTTTTGCACTCTCAGCCACCCGCCTCATTCACCACTGTGAGCTTTACACCCGGCTTGAGTGGCTCCCAACGGAAACTCACCGCTCTTAAGTCATGGGCAACTTCATTGACAATATTGTTAGAACTGCCACCCCTCAAAACCTTGCTGAGACCCTTGTTCTAGTTACACCCTCCTACAACCTGTGATCTAGCGGCTCCCATGCCCTCCTGGTACCTAAAACCCGCACACAAATGGGTGACCGAGCCTTTGCTGTATATGGGCCCAGGGTTTGGAACTCTCTTCCAGCTAGCACTCGCTCCTCTCCCTCGCACCAGAGCTTTAAAGCCTCGCTCTGGGGCTTTTTCCAAATGACTGCCACCTGTCTCTGCACTAGACAAACCCTCTCAGCCTGTGATGCCTCAACAAACTGAGACGCTTCCTAAACATTACGACTTGGGTAGAGCACATCTGTGCTCATACTTCTGTTCTCACAGCAAATATAACAAAAGCATTTGTCAATGCCAAATGTTTGCTTGCTGGCATTGGCAGTGGTAGTGTAGAAGTTACAGAGCTGCGTAATAGGAATGGCAGTGAAGTATTGAACTGAAGCCAACCCCACCACCACCCTGCAGAGAGTGACAGGCATTGGGGTGTGCGTTTGGGTCATCAGGCATAACGGCCACGCTATTTCACCACACCCCACCCTGCAGACACTGACAAGTGCCACGGTGTTCCTTGTGGTCTTTGGCCCTTATGCGCACCCCATTTCATTAGGAAATATGGTGAGATGGGTGCGATATAGGAGAATGGGGTGAACTTTGGGGCCGAAGAGTCCAAGGCATACCTCGATGCCTCTCAGTGACTGCAGGGTGTGGAATGGTATGAACATCACAGGCAAGAATCCCAAGTCACACCCCTGATTCCTGTCATTCTCTATAGGGTTGGGCGTTATAGTTGAAAAGCCTAATACCTCAGGCATTCGTTGGTATTTTCACTCCAAATTTTCAACATGTTTGTTTTGTGACCCCACCTCATGAACAGGGGGAATATCAGTTTGTTAGCCGAAAGCTGCTTATGCACAGTGACTCTGCATTTAGCACCACAGGTGCAAAATATTCTGAACAGGATGTAAAAATGACAGCTGTACTCTTTCATGGGGAGGTGTAAAAAATGGCTATGTGTAGTAAAAATATTTAAAAAAATGGTGAAGTCACGAGCGTACATAGAAACTGTGCAACGCAGAACCGTAATATAATTAGGTTGGGGATTTCTTACAGCAGATTGTCAACTCAGGCATTTTGGTGCCTCCGATCATGAACAGTGTCACTGTGATTTTCTTTATCTGTGCCGAACAATGATTTCCCACAGCGACCACGCATCTCTGCACTGAAAGTGTGAAAACACACTTCGGCCATGTTGTGAAAAATGGCAGCTGTAGTGTTCATAAGGAAGTGTGTAAAAATGCCACTGGTGAAAATCTGGACTGAAAATATTACAAAGTCATGAACTAACGAGGGTGCGTGGAAACTGTGCAATGCTCACTCATAACACAGTCATTTCATGGACTTTTGTCACCAAATTTTCAACATAGCCATTTTAAGACCTCTGCTCATGAACAGTGTAACTGTGATTTTCTTAATCTGTCCTAAACATTGCTTTGACACCAACAGCACCATTGAGCGCTGCATGTGCGAAAACAGATTTTGGGCGACATGAAAAATTGCAGCTGTACTGTTCATAAGGAAGTTTAATAAAATGGACATGTTGAAAATCTGGAGTGAAAATATTAAACTTGCAAACTTACGAGCATGCATAGGAACTGTGCAACGCACGCTCGTAAAAGTAATTTTTAGGAATTTTTCCACCAAATTTTCAACATAGCCATTTTAAGACCCTCTGTTCATGAACAGTGTCACTGTGATTTTCTTAATTTGTCCTGTACATTGATTTCGCACACCGACTGCGCCATTGTGCGCTAAATGGGCGGAAACATGTTTTGGGTGAGATGTGAAAAATGACAGCTGTACTGCTCATAAGAAGGTGTGGTACAATGGTAATGTTGACAATCTGGAGTGAAAATATTGAAAATTTGCAAACTAACGCGCGTGCGTAGGAACTGTACAACGCAGGCTCGTAAAACAGTCATTTTTTGGAATTTTTTCACCAAATTTTCAACATAGCCATTTTAACACCTAACCTCATGAACAGTGTCACTGTGATTTTCTTAATTTGTCCCGTACATTGATTTCGCATACCGACTGCGCCATTGTGCACTACATGGTTGAAAACACATTTTGGGTGAGATGTGAAAAATGACAGCTGTACTACTCATAAGAAGGTGTGGTAAAATGGCAATGTTGAAAATCTGGAGTGAAAATATTGAAAATTCGCGAACTTACGAGCCTGCATAGGAACTGCGCAACGCACGCTCGTAAAACAGTCATTTTTGAGAATTTTGGCACCAAATTTTCAACATGGGGTTTTTGAGACCCCTTCTCATGATTGATGTCACTGTCATGGTGTTATTTGGGCCCAAAGGGTGATTTCACAGTCACTGCGCAGTCACTGCGCGAAATCACCCTTTGGGCTTGAACAACGCCATGACAGTGACATCAATCATGAGAAGGGGTCCCAAAAACCCCATGTTGAAAATTTGGTGCAAAAATTCAAAAAAATGCCTGAGATATGCAATAAAGTTGAAACCCCCCTATTTAGCCCATTATACAGCTTACCGGCATTTCCTCAGTTCGCGGTCGGCTTTGAAGAGTGCAGACGTGTTCCGGTCCACGAAGATCGTCATGCGAGTCCGGAGGTAAGTATGGGGTGAGGGGGTGTGGGGAGGCTGGAATGCGCAGTGGGTGGAGCTGGGTTGTGGGAGGGGCGGGGAGACTTGCCGTTAGACCGTTTTCCTTTACAGGTGACAAAGGGAACCGGACGGCGTGGGGCGTTTGCCACGCTGGGGTGGGCTCCCAGTGTGGCACAAGGACATTGGGGGCCCGTTCAGCCAGCGAGTTGGGCACCCGTCGTGACATTGCTGCTGCGCTGGGGTGGGCTCCCAGCGTGGCACTCCTACTGGGGGGTGGAGGACAGTGCAGCCAAGGGGGATTGGGCACCCCGTCAGCTCTATGATTGGTGCCACGCTGGGGTGGGCCCAGCGTGGCATTTACAAGCCTTTGGGCGGGGAGCGCGGCACAGCCCGGCGAGTTGGGCACCCGTCGGCTATACCTTGTGTGTGGGGGGCGTGCCTGCCCAGGCGTCTGTGTGTGTGGTTGGGGAAGCTGCTGGCGTGAGCAGCGTTATCTTCATCGCTGCTCACTCAATGCAGCTTCCCTTTCCAACTGTATGCCACTGCATTTTGAGTGTGTCATAGACAGCTCCAAAATGCATTGGCTTACAGAGGCCGCGACTGCCAGCCCACTGACTGAATTGGAGGAGGAGGTGACACACCTCTGAATCTCCGATGATGGCACTATGTTTCTTGCACATGCGTGCAAGCAAACATAAAAATGGACCACTTAGGCCCACCGGCAAAACAGGGTGAGCGCTATAACTGTGCACTCCTTTATATCACACTGGGCCCACTCTATCCCAGCTGTGACTCCTCCTTATTCTAGCTGCTAGCCTTACAACTTGCTGCCTGGAGCATTGAATTCACACTGTACTTCTTCCTACTAACTGCAATGTTTAATACTGTATTGTAATATATTGATTTTAAAAATAATACCCCCAAAAAGCATAAAAAAAAACCCTGTAATACCTTAGTCAGTGCCGTAATACTATACTTCCGGTCCAATAATACTATACTTCCGGTCCTCGTAATACTATCGTTGGGATCACCAACTTTTCTAGTGTCCAACGCATAGTTTTTTTTGTTTCTTTTCTTTTTATTCCTGAGAGAGAGAGAAGCAGGACTCCACGCAGGAAGGGGGATGTGAGTGAAGAGCGAGAACAAGCAGCAGGAACCATCCACAAGGAATCCAGAGGTAAAACCTAATCAGCATTTAAATATCCATATATTACAAAAAATAACAGTTAGGTTCCGAGTGAATCACTTTCCGGCTGT
This sequence comes from Neoceratodus forsteri, assembly GCA_016271365.2. Classification (NCBI taxonomy): domain Eukaryota; kingdom Metazoa; phylum Chordata; order Ceratodontiformes; family Ceratodontidae; genus Neoceratodus; species Neoceratodus forsteri. The sequence goes on along the minus strand of CM057450.1, from coordinate 249,049,447 downwards.
AATTCCATCTGAGTTCTGGGGACAGCAGGAACCTCTCGAGCTTCACTCTCGAGGTTACCTATGTCCCCAGAACCTCTCGATGGAATTACAGCCTTGTAATTCACTCGAACCTATCTATTATTTTATTTGTAATACCTGTTTTTGGTACTGTTGTCTTGCAATGTCCCTGTGTTCTAGTCACTTTATAATAATTCTTCACTACTATTTGCCTGATGAAATCTGATGCTTGTAAAGTCCCTGTTGTGCTAATTCTATGTAATGTAATCCTCAGCTTGTATTTGCCTGATGTTCATGTATGTACCTTGTAATGTACCTTGTAATCTCCCGGGTCGCACCTGAAAATAGGCACTTGGCTGTCTAGTGTGCTTACCCGGTTAACAAAAGCAAATAAATAAGTAAATATGACCTGACCCACTCCAGTCAGAGGAGTTTCAACTCAGGAGGTATATCAGTTATCAGGCCCGCACTATGGTGGCCCAAGAATTAGGGCAGAGAGTGTGGGTGGCTTGTATGAAGGCTGCGTATCCTCCCAGCATTGCACGCTGCTCCTATAAAGTGGTGATTTATTTCAATAAATGCATGGCTGCGGCCTTTTCCACCAAGATCCGTGTTCTGTGATTATTTCAGGGGATGGGAAAATGTAGGGCTATCAGATAATTGCTTTCTTAATTAAGGTATACACATTAGACAGTGAGGCAAATCATGTTACAGGCAAAGAAAAGTTGTGGTAAAACACAGAAACACATATCTGAAGATACATAAAAAGCAAAAAAATAAAGTCATGGCCAGTTCCAGTCTGCAAGTACACCGTCCCCTCATAGTAGAAGGAAAAATTAACAGGCTAAAAATATACAGAGAGAAGCAAGCACAACTAGACCTTCAAGTACACGCAGCAGCAGCAACAAGGCACTGCATGGTCTGAAAGAACTGCTGCCTAAACACCAAATAAATGAAATTCAGAGTAAAATCTAAAGCTTTAGAATGTGTTTGACAGTACCAGAACAGATTTAACTAAACAATAGCTCAGTTCTAACATAAGAAAGTGCCGGCAGATGGGGACCATATGATCCATCTAGTCTGCCCGTGAAATTCTAATAATTTTAACAGCTTTTATATTTTAAAACAGAAACTGTAAAAGAGGGCTGAACATTCTCTTACCTCTTTCTTGCCAGCTAGGGCTTCAAACTGCACAGGAAGCCAAAGCCACATGACTAGGCTGTACAACATGGAACAGTTCTCAACAGCAGGTGGCAATAGAGAGCAGGTGCTTCAGTACTGTACTGTTAAAGGATGTACTTCAGCAAGAATTTTAGGGAAATACATTTTACGGACTAAGTACCTTCATTACAGAAACAGTTTCCCACTCAGGTTTAGACTGCCCTACTATTTCAGATTTCTAGGCTTTGCGGACCAAGAAGTGGGGGAGACCCCTTTTTTTGCAATTACATAATAGATACTGATTTCAGGTCTTATTCCCCCAGACTGCAAAAACTAATCATCTAGCACTTTACATGTCATCATAGGTAATTCAGACAAGAGGAGACTGTAGCCCATTGAACTTATCTGTCATTAATTCAATGGTTTAACCCATGAATTCCAACCTCTAGATTTTTCTTAAAAAAATAGTCAGATTGTGACTATCATCTACCATCTCTTCTGGTAAACCATTCCAGATAGCTACAACATTCTTGGTTAACCACGCATGTATTTTTCTGTTCTACAATATTTAGCCTTTAGTTGAAAGCTGTGCTCTCTAGATTACAAAAGTAGTTGCCTAAAATCTAGGTTCAAATATTTAACCATGTCTTCATTTTCAGTTACATTATGTACAGCTATCATTTTTTTTTTATTTTAGACTTTGGTGATGCCCACTAGGCACAAGTGCTTGTTTCAGGGGTGACCTGGGAGCACTGCAAGGTTAAATGACTTGCTCAGAGTCACAAGTATGTAAGTAGAGGTTGTGGGAATCAAACCCTGGTCTACTGGACATATCAAACTCATTCACAGCTTGTTACTCTAACCTCTAGGCTATATTGACAGTCCCCTTAATTTAATTTCCAGCCTCCCTTAGCTTCATTTCCAGTGTATATAGACTTAGAGAATGTAAACTTTCTTCATAAGTCTTATGCCTTTAATCTAGGGCTCAGGGAAATTTATCTTCCGGTGGTGGAATTCTGGCAAAATTATGATTTTGCTTCAGGCCTTTTGCCAAAATAGTAATTTCAGTTATTTCCATCTAGTTTAAAAAGTGCATGTCCAACCTGAACTACATGAGGTATATAAATCAACATGTGGCCATAAAGACGTGTACCAATAGTAAGATCTCTGTCTTGAAAGTTGATTGAGTTATAATGTTTCAGACTTTCCAATATTTTAAAATGACATTTTGCAAATATGCAAACTGTAGATCTTTATGCCCTTATAAATTTGATACTAGAGAACAGGCTATTGTTAATTTTCTTAGGGTCACTGACCATAACAATGAGACTGTGAAGCCACCTCAGTGACTTAGCAGCAGCAGCAGCATATTGTGACACCACACTGACAACCGGGCCTCAGAAGTGAGTCTGTGAAGTCATATTGGGAGGAAGGCCGTGGCCAAAACAGCTGCTGTGTGGCCATGCATCTCGGTTGGGGACAGCTGGCAGTGGGGTCCACCAACACAGCAACCCCTGCAGCTGATCCAGGGAGCAAGCACCTGCCGCAGGGGAATTCATTTCTGTGCAAGGCTGGTAGAGACACCGCCCCAAAAATGGGAAGGTGGGAGGGAAAAAGCATGGTAGACAAATCCAGTAGCCATCTGAATGATGGCCATGTTTGGGCTGATCAGGGTATATACCTGTGAACAGGTTAGATCCCTGAGAGGCGAGTTGTAAGCTGGGAGAAAAACCAATACAGAAAAAAATGAAAGACAATGTGTGTCGAGTCAATTCTCAATCTCTTGCTCAAAGTCTAGCCAAACTATAATCAGCCAGAGATTCAAAAATAGCATTAGTAGTTAAAGTTGAGTTTGATGCGCTTTTGTGAAACTGTACATAAAACATAGGATATGATTGCAGATAAGGAATGCTTGGCCCACCCAGTCTGCCCATTTTTCCCTACCTATAGGGAGGCAGCAAATTGTAAATTCAATGGTGATCACCTTCTTTGACTATAGGGACACGGTGTTTGGTGGAGCATGCAGAAGTGTGCTGCACAGACTGGATGTAATGTATAATAGGTTTGCACAGTACATTCTGGATGCCCACGGGGCATGCACTATTGTTCCCTTTATAGAGCTGTAAACTGGTCATGTTAACAGAGTATTGAAATCTTCATATGAGTCATTTGATTTACAAGTATTACCTCAAAAAAGGGCTTGACTGTTTATTAGATTTGGTGAAGGAAAGAAATGTGAAAGTTCAAGTTCAAGTTTTTGCAGGAAAACTCCATTGAGCAAGATCATTCACAAGGAGGTCCTGTGACATAAACACTTATAGTACAAACACAGATAGGTAATAACAGTATATACATGAAATGCACGTTACATGATACAGGCTGGATATACATACATACAAGGGTACCACATAGGGTGACCGCAGGTGGTAAACATTGATATAAGACAGGGAAGCAACTTACAGGTTGCATACTGATAAATGAAACATGATGACTGGTGTGTGCAATACATATACAGTATTTTGGCAGCTAGAACAAACAACAGTCTACAACCGATATGGGGGGGAGGAGTGATTTGATAGAGTAGCAGTGGAGCGTAAGCAAAGATAAAGCCAGGAGTAGAAGGGAAGGAAAGCAGTTAATTGACAAATCAATTATACATTACCAGTGGATAAATATGGCACACATGGGAAGGAAGAGACTTAATGACAGTTACAGGTGTCTTTTATTTTGCTGAACTTAGCGATTTGTAGAAGTTTATTGAAACTGTGCTAGTTAGTTTCAATACGGTTTGTATTAGTTCCAAATGGAGGAAGGGCATATGCAATAGCAAGTTTACAAAGAGAAGTCCGCGTCCTTGGTATGTCAAGCATAATAAAGTCAGATTTTCTTAACAGTATGCACTATGTGAGATACTAATAAGGAAGAGAGATAGCGTGGCAATTTCTGCAGGAGCAGTTTAAAAGTCCATAGCCCAGCATAGAGGCGTCTAGTAGTAAGGATGTCCAACCAACAGCTGCATATAAGTCACAGTGTAGATGCGAGCGGTAAGGAGTTGGTAATGAACGCATGTATGCAGTGATAAAGGATGTCCAGTTTACTTAGATTTGCAAGAGTGGTGGAGGAATAGATTACATTGCCATAGTCGAGTAGGGGGAGAAAAGTGGCCTGTACAAGCTTGTTTCGAGTTTCAAGGAGGAAAAGGGGCCTATTTCTGTAGAAGAAACCTAACCTTGCTTTTAACCTTCTAGAGACAAGAAGGCTTATGTGCTGCAGGGGTTATTGATATGTTTTTTTTTCTCTATATAGACCCCACCTACCAAGTCATCAAAGAAGACTCCAAAAGGGAACTGTACCCTGGAATTCTTTCGAAACATGGATTGTAAATAATGCTTTGTTGCCAAAAACTAGTTATGGATAGTTTGTATCATATGACCTATTGTGTTACTTTTATATTATTTTGTATGTTTATAATTAGCATTTTAAGATGTGAAACTGTCCTTTTTGGTACCTGGGACCCCATTGTAAATAAGCATTGGCTTAACTGGGCTATCCTTTTCTGGAAATACAGAATAATCTATTTTACTACTACTACTTACTACTATTTACAGACTTACTGCAGACCTTAATTTCTGACTCTTTTCCCTCCTCCTTTCCTTTCCACTCCACTGCCCTTATGTCTATTACATGCATTTTTGAACAGCACCATTTCTTTTACTCCCACCACCTCAGCAGAATGCTGTTCCAAGAATTCACCACTCTGTCTGTAAAGAAGTACTTCGCCACATCTCTCCTGAATATAACTCCCTCCAGCTTCATAGCATGTTCCTTGTACTCGAGGTCCTTTTTTTCTGAAAAACACTTCCCTCCTATACCTTATTTACCCCGTGAGGTATTTAAAGATCTCTATTATATCCCTCTCCCTACTGTTTTCCATGGTTTACATGTTGAGGTCCCTTAGTTTCTGCTCATAGGGTTTTTGGTGCAGACCCTGCACCATGTTAATTGCCCTCCACTGGACAGCCTTCACTCCGTCTATGTCCTTCCAAAGATGTGGTCTCCAGAACTGGAAACAGTACTCTAGGCAAGACTAGGCAATTTTATTTATACCACATCCACTCCCAGGGTTTCTGGGCACCTCATAATTAAATGAAACATTTAAAACTATAACCATAAAATAATAAATTAAAAGTTATAAAATGGGATAAGATCAATAATACATTCACACAGCAGTACTAGATCCAAATGGAGGGCGTTCCAGAGATTTTGGGCAACTACTCCAAATGCTCTATCCCCAAAAGACTTCAAATGAGCTCGAGGAACAGATAAGAGGCCTGTGTCCACTGACCAAAGGAAGCACCCAGGAGTGTATGGTATCAGGAGGTCTTTTAGGTAGCCTGGACCCAGACTGTGTAGAGTCTTGTATGTTAAGAAGCACACCTTGGGCCAGTCCAGTGGCGCTGAGGGTTGATACACTGGATGCCACACCTCACACCACTTGAGTTGCTCGGGGGTCAGCCAGGGCAAGAAGGATAAAACGTCCACTGACAGCTCTCCTTCTTTGGGAGAGGGGGGACAGTGTAGTGTGCTGTAGACTGATACCCAGCAGTGGCTGAGTGTTGGCACAGGCACGCTGCCCAGAATGGGAAGGTCCCACATCTAGAGCTTTAGACTGCCTCTGTAGAGATGAAGACAGTAAACTGCACATTGCACATTTGTGGGCCATGGGGCATAAAACTAGAGGAGAAAGACGGAGCTGGCAGGCTCCATGATGGCCAGCTGTACCTCCGCTGACCCCCCGGCAATCTGGATGTTGGCTTCAGGGGTGGGGGCAGGCTGGTGCCCCTTGACACTAGCCCTGTCACAGGAGGATAACCCATGGGGGATAGTCTGGTTGGGTGGGTGCAGAGAAGCCTGACCGGAGAGGTGAGTCCCCTCCCAGGGAGGGGCTGGAGCTGCCTGTCCACTCTGAGGAGAAGCAGAAAAAGTGTATATGGGAAAAAAAAAGGAAGCACATCTTGGAGCTGATGCACCACTGCATTGGCAACTAGTGCAGAATATGGAGAGAACTGGCACGATATGCTCAGACCATGAGGTCCTAGCCACCAGCAAGGCTGTCACATTTTCACCAGCTGCAAGCAATGCAACAACTTTGCAGATAGCCCAAGATAAATAGCCCAAGGTACAGCTCATTACAGTAATCCAAGTTTGATGAGTCTAGGGCATGCACAGGCATTGCTAGGCCAGTTGGTTCAAGAAATGACTTGATCCAGGAGATGTTATGAAGATGGCAAAAGCCACTGCAGACAATCAACACATGGTATTCTAATGTCAGCTTGGAACTCAGAATAACCTCAAGATTCCTCTCCCTATCTACAGCCTCCAAAGCAATGCTGTTTAAACGAGGTAGAAAAAGCTGCTACTCATCACTGGGGACCTGAACCAACCTGGCTCCATCAGTAACTCCTCCATCTACAATGGGTTCAATCTAAGCCACATAGTCACCATCCAATCCTGAATTTCCCTAAGACACTTGCTCAGTTCCAAGACAACTGCCCTTTCATCAGATGCATACGACTCATATAGCTAGGTATCATCAGGGTACCTGATAGTACAGGGTAGTCAGGAAGGGGGGAGGGATGGCACTTTATATCAGGGATGGAATAATTTACAAGTGGGAGGGGTTGGAGGAAGGAAAGGTGGAGATATTATGGGTTCAGTTAATGTCCAATAGAGGGAGAAAGGTGAGGTTGAGGGTGGTTTACAGACCACTCAGTCAGGATGAGGAGAGGGACAGGGAACTGAACTCTCAAATATTGGAAGTTGCAGGGAAAGGAGAGGTGGTAATTGTAGGGGACTTCAACCTGCAGAAGGTGGACTGGAGCATATCATCCACAACATGTGCTAGGAGTCAGGTGATCCTGGAATTTCTGCAGAGTGGATTCCTGACTCAGGGTGTCACTGAACCAACAAGAGCCGAGGCAATTCTTGATCTGGTGCTCACAAATGGGGAGCATGTACAGGGAATTTATTGATTTATTTATTTGTGTTTTGGTGAACAGGTAAGTCCACTGAGACAATATAGTCCCTTTTCAGGGTCAGCCTGGGGTCTTGGTAAAATAGCAGAGAGACAATTGCTAGAATGCATTGGTACAAAATGCAATGGCAGATAAGGAGATACAGCAAGTACAATGGCAGACATTGAGGTACAGCATAGACAATGGCAAAAATATAGAGATACAGCATACAGGTATTTACAAAACTTAGTCAAAAAAGGGATAAGTACTTCAAAAACAATCAAAATTTCAAAGGTATATACAATAAATTTAGAGTAGCAACTGACAGCTAAAGGAAGAAGAAGAGGAGGGGGACAGACAATGAGAAACAGGGGGATGCAGGGCAGAATGCATGAATGAAGGGCAGAAATAATGGTCAGGGAGCCACTGGGTGGAAGTAACCATTGCACAGTGTGGTTCTAGTTGGATGTGGCCAGGTAAACTATCCTGACTAAGCCCAGAATCTTAGATTTCAGGAGGGTGGACTTCAGGAAAATGGGTAAAGTGCTAAGGAGCCATCTGGTGGGCATCAGAGCAGATATGGGTGGACCAAAGGTGGTCCATCATTAAGGAAGGAATACTGGTTGTCACAGATGAGTGCATTATGCTTAGGGGGAAGAACACGAGGGCCAAAGCACCCAGCTGGTTCAATTCTGGGGTTGCCCAGGCAGTAAGAGAAAAGAGGTTGGCCTATAGAAAATTCAGGAAGACCAAGAGAGAGGTGAATAGGGAAAATTACCTAAGGTTGGTTAGTGAGCCAAGTAAGAAAGTCCTTAGAGCAAAGACACAGAAGAAGCTGCAGATAGCTGAAGGAATTAAAAAGGAGGAGAAGGCTTTCTTTTGCTATATAAATTAGAAAACGGACAAGAAGGAAGGGATTGTTAGGTTAATAAAGGGGTGGAGTGGGTGGATGATAATGGGGGAAAAGCAGAGATACTAGATGAATATATCTGTTCTGTCTTCACAAGTGAGATGGACGGACCAGTGCCTTCAGGAGGAAAAAGAGTAGCGGGGGGAAGGGAATACAGATGTAGTGATAGAGGAGGATAGAGGGAGGGAGGGGCTGCTGGCATTGAAGGTGGACAAATCACAAGGTCCGGACAGAGTACATCCAAGGGTACTAAAGAAACTGGTTGAGGAGCTGGCAGGGCCACTGGCAGACCTATTTAATAGTTCACTAGAGTCAGGAGTAGTACTGCAGGACTGGAGAACAGCACATGTAGTGCCCCTCCACAAAAGTGGTCCCAAGGATGACCCAGGGAATCACAGACCAGTCAGTCTAACCTCCATTGTGGGCAAGCTCATGGAGCCATACTAAACGAAAAATTGGTGGAATATCTATAGGAGCATGGTCTTCAGGATGTGAGGCAGCATGAGTTCATGGGGGTGGGGATCATGTCAAACAAATCTGATTGACTTCTTTGACTTTGTCACTTAGACAGTAGACAGAGGCCAAGTGGTAAACTTCCTCTGTCCTGATTTCAGCAAGGCCTTTGACTCTGTGCCACACAAAAGGTTGATCTGGAAGTTGGTGGATGTTGGGGGGGGGAAAAGATGGCCAGATGGGTAGAAAACTGGCTGAGGGACAGAATCCAGAGGCTGATTGTGGTGGGAGAGTTATCTGGCACTAGAGAGGTAACCAGTGGGGTCCCTTAGGGCTCGGTATTGGGGCCGGTATTGCTCAATTTCTTCATCAATGACAATGAAGATGGCATTAAGGGCAAAATGTGCCTATTCATAGATGACATCAAGCTCTGTGGAAGAGTGGACACTGCTGAAGGGATACAGGACCTACAGAAAGATCAGGAAAAGCTGGGGAAGTGATGAAGGATCTGGCAGCTTGGCTTCAATGCCAAGAAATGCAAAGTTATGCCAAGAATCCCAGGACAGAGTACTACCAGGGTGGAGTCCTAGTATCTGCATCAGAGGAGGAGAAGGACCTGGAAGTGATGATTACTAGTGACCTGAAGCACTCCACGCAGTGCAAGAAAGCAGCAGCAAAGACAAACAAGATGCTGGGATCCATATCTAGGGGATCAGTAGTAACATAGAAACATAGAAGTTGATGGCAGATAAGGACCGCAAGGCCCATCCAGTCTGCCTATTTCTTTTTCTACCTTATAAATGTGCCATCGGCCTCTGCTCTGTCAATTGCCTATCTATTCATACTCACCTGTATTGCTCCCTTATGCCCATCCCTTGCCTGTTTGAAGCCCTGCACTTTATTCATATCCACCACTTCCTGAGGTAGGCTGTTCCATGCATCCACCACCCTTTCTGTGAAAAAGAACTTCCTCACATTACCCCTTAATCAGCCTCCCTCTAATCTCATGCTGTGTCCTCTTGTCCTGCTATTTTTCTTATATTGAAACATGTTAGACTCTTTCACCTTGTTAATGCCCTTAAGGTGTTTGAATGTTTCAATCATATCACCTCTCTCTCCCTCCTTTGCTCTAGGGTATACATATTGAGCTCCGTTAATCTGTCCTCATGTTTTCTGATGCAGTCCCTGCACCATTTTGGTTGCCCTTCTCTCGACTGCCTTAATTTGGTTAACCTCCTTGCGAAGGTGTGGCCTCCAGTACAGCATGCAGTACTCCAGATGGGGCCTAACCAGTGTCTTGTAAAGAGGGGTTATTACCTCCCTCTTCTGACTTGTGATACCCCTACTAATAACACCCTAACGTCCCCTAACCTTACCTACTGCATTAGTGGTCTACTTGGATGATTTCAGGTCATCAGTGATGATGATGCCCAAGTCTCTTTCTTCCCTTGTGACTGCCAGCAACTCCCCTCCCAGCCTATAGGTGGCTTCAGGATTTCTCTTCCCTATGTGCATGACCTTGCACTTCTTTGTATTAAACCCCAGTTGCCAGACTTCTGAACATTTTGCTAGTTTATCCAGATCTCTTCTCATTCTGCCCACCTCATCTGGATCACCTACATTGCAGATCTTGGTGTCATCTGCAAACAGACAAACCTTACCCTCCAGTCCAACTGCAATGTCACTGATGAAGATATTGAAGAGGACTGGCCCTAGGACTGATCTCTGAGGTACCCCACTTGTGACTTGCATCTCTTCTGACTGTATACCATTTACCACCACTCTCTGTTTTCTGCCCATCAACCAGTTTGCCACCCAGTTGACCAAATTCTGACCCACCCCGAGCCTAGCCAGCTTATTAATCAATCTTCTATGTGGAACAACATTGAAAGCTTTACTGAAGACAAGGTAGGTGACATCAACTGCTCCCCCTTGGTCCATCAGTCTGGTTACCCATTCAAAGAAATCTAAGAGATTAGTTTGACAGGACCTTTCTTTTGTAAACCCATGGTGTCTTGGATCGTGTGCTCCTATGGATTTCTATGGATAGTAGGAGAGAGGAGGTTATATTGCCCTTGCACAGGTTACTGGTAAGGCCGCATGTACTGTAGAGTATGGAGTTCAGTACTGGTGCCCACACCTCAAAATGGACATTAATCTGCTGGAGAAGGTCCAGAGGAGGGCTACAAAGATGATAGCAGGTCAGCAGGATAAGACATATGAGGAGAGATTGAGGGCACTGAACATGTACTCCCTGGAAAACAGGAGAGAGAGAGAGAGAGAGAGAGAGGGACATGATTGGGATGTTCATGTACTTGAAAGGAATAAATAAGGTTGATAAGGCTAGTCTCTTTAAGCTGAGTGGCAACCATAAAACAAGAGGGCACAGTCTTACGCTGGAGAGTGGGAGGTTTAGGAGGGAGATCAGGAAGCACTTTTTCACAAAGAGGGTAGTGGACAATTGGAATGAGCTACCAGAAGAGGTGATCTCATTGAAGACAGTAGGCAGCTTTAAGAGAGGCTGGGATAGGCATGGGGAAAAGTAAGGATCATGGGTAGGGAGGATGGGCGGAGTGAGGAGGGAGGGCAGGGACATTAACTCAAACTGTGAACCCTGCAATATGAGCAGACTTGATAGACCAAATGGCCTTCTTCTGTTGGCTTCTTCATATGTTTCTATGTAAGGTAGTCCACAGTCCTTTCCTTCAGCAGTGATTCCATTAACTTTCCCACCACTGGTGTCAGGGTGACTTGTCTGTAATTGGCAGCCTCCTCCCTGCTACCACTTTTGTGAAGTAGGATTATGTCTGCCCTCCACCAGGCCTCTGGAATCACTCCTGTTTCCAATGCACTGTTAACTACTGTAAGACTGTCTTAGGTGCAGCTAGCACCTCCCAGAACACACTCAAAACCCTTGGATACACTCTGCCTGGCCCCATTGCATTGAACACTTTCAGAATAGAGAGTTCCCTCAGGACGCTTTCCTCTGAAACAGGACTAGTGTCCACCTCCCTCTTTCCAAAGCTCGTATGATTTTTTTGTGGACCCTCCCCTTCTCTTTCCTCTGTGAGTACTGTGTAAAAGTATTTGTTCAGGATGTCTGCCTTTTCCAGGTCCCCCTCTTCACAGTGCCACTCTTCACTTTTAACTTCACAATACCTCCTCAGGTCTGACTCTTTTCACTTGAAAAATGTCTTGTTTTGTTACCTACTGGAGTATTGTCTCTTCAGTTTGTGCCTTCATACTTCTTACTGTTTTCCCCACTTCCCTCTGTTTCTCCTGAAACACCTTCCTATCTTCCTTCTGCTGTATCTCCTTGTATCTTCTGAATGCTACCATTTTAGACTTTACCTTTTCAGCCACCTGTTTCAAGAATGATAGCAGTCTCTTTTTGTCTTGCTTATTGCTAACTTGCTTTACACAGAAGTTTGTCACCTTCACTGTGCCATCTGTTAGCTTCACCCACTGTTCCTCCACCTAACCCAGGTCATCCCACTCCCCCCCCCACCAAGTTATCCTGGAGGCATTCACCCATCTTTATATAATCTACTCTCCTGAAGCCCAGGACCCTCACACTTGTATGGTTCAACCCATATGGAAAATATCTATATTTTTTAATATCTGAAATATATCCTTGTATCCACAAATATGTTTCAAGTATATGTCAGACACATTCACACTTTCTTTTCAGATATATTACAAGATATATTTTAGATATTTGCAGAATGGTCCAAGATGTAACATATTTGTGAAACATCTTTGAGATAAATATATATTTGAAATATATTTTTTGATATACTATTTCAAAATTCAGGTTTTTGTTCTTTCAATGCTATGTCCTTGAATGAAATAAAAACAATGTATTTGTGTATACACATTATTGCAATTTTTACATATTTTGCATTTTAGGGAAACATATTTTTTGAATCTATTAAACATATATATTCTGAGTTACTTATACGTTTTAATTTTTGGTTTCCCTTGTAAGATGCTAAATATATATATTTATATATATGTATTTATAAAAAAACAAAAATATATTCATAGCATAGTTTTAAATTATACCCATATGGAAAAGAACTATACTGTATTTTGTTAATATGTAGACTATATCAGAATATGCCTAAATATATCACATATTTCTGATATCTGTGCATTTTTCCAGTTATATTTTAGATATTTGCAGAATTTAATTAGGTATGTCTTATACTTGCAATTGATATACTAAATGTACATGTTTTGTTATACTATCAAATAAATATTTTGTTTTACCTTTTAATGTTTTTATGGACTCTATAATGAAAATTTACTATAGTTTTATGAAAGCATAATTTTATTCTGTAATTGTTATAAGTGTATGTTACCAGACCTATACTTTCAATAAATTAGAGATGTATTTTCTGAGATATATTTCATATATGTTAAAATGGGTTTGGCATGATATACATCTGGAAAGAATCTGTAAAATATATTGAATATGCGGGGGTGCCTGTGGGATAACCAAGTTATTTGTACAGTGGCCTGTGGCCTTGAGTAACCTCATGAGTGGTGAAGTGACGAGTGAGGTTTAAGAGAGGTCACAGGCTACTGTAAAAATAACTTGGTTATCCCACAGGTGCCCCACACAAATTTTGTTTATGCAACATGACTTTTTTTGTTCCGTTTTGTTATATTTTAATTTTTTCTTAAGTTCCTCTCCATGTTTTTTCTCTGTGCCTGGTTGCAGTGTTTGGTTTACAGGATTGCTGCACTGAGAAAAAGGAAAAAATGTTTCTTTTTTTCTTAAGTGTGTTTTTATTTAAAATGTGGTTCCAGTTTGGGGGGGTTAGGGTGTTCATTTTGTGAGTTTTGGGACTGTGATAGCTTGGGTTGTAAAGAGCACTGTGAGAAGGTGAAAGTGAAACTGGGAGTCAGTACTGCTGAGCAGGCAGCAGAGGTGGTGGTGGTAAGTGATGTAGTCACTGTGTGGATAAATGAGGGATGATGTAATCAGTATGTGTATAACCTGAAGTTAACCTCATAGTGATTACATCACCAACCATTTATCCTCACAGTGACTCAGATAACTGAAGTTCTGTGTCAGTTTTTATCCTGACACCTGTTGCATAAATATGCATTATGTATCATATATATATATATGTTCTATGCAAAATCTTCATTAATGCACCATTTAGGGTTAAACCATAAAAAGTCAGGAAATGAAAAATCTTTAGGGTTTCCCCTTGCCCCTGGTCCCACCCATCATCCCAAGATTGACAGCTGATGGGGTGTGTCATTGGGGTTGTGGGGCCTAAATGTCACACCCATTCCATCTGAAATTACATCCACAAGCCACAGTAAATAAGAATGGGGTGACATTAGGCCTCACACCCCAATGACACACCCTGTCAGCTGTCAATCTTTGGATGCGGTGGGTCTGGGGGGGAGTGGCAACCCTAAAGGTTTTTCATTTCCTTACTTTTTGTGTTTTTAACCCTGAATGATGCACTAACAAAGTTTTTTTTGCATAGAATTTCCTTACTTTTTGAGAACGGATAAAAAATTAAGAACTTGCACAAGTTGGTGGGAGTACTGTACTCCCACCAACCTACAGAACTTTGTGGGAGCACTGACCCTTCAGGCCCTGCACTCCCAGGAACCTTCAGAAGGTGGTGGGAGCATGTGCCCTTTGGACCCTGCACTCCCACCAACTTGTAAACATGTGTGTACCATCAACACCCTCCAAACTTCAATGTAAAACGCCAAACCATGTCCAAAATATAACATGTTAAAGTTTGAGATTTTCAGTTGTTGGAGATGCAGCATTCCACACCTGTTAACGTTTTACAGGCACGACGACTGAAAACTACATCCATGACACTAAGGCTATGTACCCTGTCAATTTCAAGCCAACAGCACAATGCAAAACACTGTCCACAACAGATACATTGTGTCACACAATATCTCCGAAAAAAGATTTTATCTGACACATACGCACCGTAATTCACATCTACAGGACATGCCAGTAATGCCCTCGAAATTTCAATCTAAAAGACCAAACCATGTCTGAGATATAACATTTGAAAGTTTGAGATTTTCATTTGTCAGACTGGCACAGTTCCGCACCTGTTGATATTTAACAGACACGATGACTGAAAACTACATCCATGACACAAAGGCTAGGTATCCTATCAATTTCAACCCACCACCACAATGCAAAACTCTGTCCGCAAAATGTAAACTGCGCCACACAATATCTCCACAAAACAAAATGTTTCCAACATGTAAACACCGTAATTTACATCTACATGACATGCTGTAAACACCCTCCAAATTTCAAATAAAAACTCCAAACCTTTTCCGAGATATTTAAGGTTAAAGGTTGGCAAAATTGCCCTATCTATTCCATTATAAAAAATCTGACCATCTTGATCCTATTTTGCAATCAAGGATCGCTATCGAAGAATTTCACGATCAAAGAATTTGTAGGTTCACGGTCAAAGAATTTGTACATTCACGATCAAAGAATAAAAAATGCTGTAAATCAAAATATTGAAGGAATTGCAGTAAACTGCCACCATGGTTCGACAGAACGAAGCCCCCTGAGCAAAACCCACCCTCATTTGACTTCCTAGGGCACCCCTGGGCTAAGAAATTTTTTTTTTTAATTTGGCCATCTCATCCCATGTTGCACGACCATGATCAAAGAATCTCACAATCAAAGAATTTGCAGGCTCATGATCAAAGAATAAAAAATGCTGTAATTCAAAAATGACAAGGAATTGTAGTAAACCACCACCATGGTTCGACAGAACAAAGTCCACTGAGCAAAACCCGTCCTCATTTGACTTCCTAGGGCACCCCTGGGCTGAGAAAATTTATTTTTTTAATTGGTCATCTCATCCCTCGCTCATGATGCATGATCATGGTCAAAGAATCTCACGATCAAAGAATTTGCAGCCTCACAATCAAAGAAATTGCACTCTCATGACCAAAGAATAAAAAATGGTGAAGCACAGTATTTTGACTGATTTAAATGAAACCAATGCCATAGTTCAAT
The DNA here is from genome assembly GCA_016271365.2 of Neoceratodus forsteri. Lineage (NCBI taxonomy): Eukaryota > Metazoa > Chordata > Ceratodontiformes > Ceratodontidae > Neoceratodus > Neoceratodus forsteri. Next base: position 249,033,873 of record CM057450.1, on the reverse strand, counting down.
AGAAAGAAGCCCCCTGAGCAAAACTCACCCTGATTTGTGTCCCTAGCCCACCCCTGAGCCGAGATAAAATAGTCAAAACATGATGCATTTTTTTATTATTAAGGAGGTTACATATCTTGCTTCAGTGATGTATCCTGTTTCTATTTTTTTTCTGTATTTGTTTAGTATTCTGTTAGCAATAGTATTTTGCAGATGACAGTTTCTTAGTTTCATTATCTGCTTTCAACATTGTGTTTGAGGAACTGCTTATCCCAGTTGCTGTCACTTTACCCATTAACTATGATTAATGTGTAGCATTATTCCTTGTTTAATAAAAACAAGAAAGAAATAGGGAATGGACTTTTTATTTGTATTCTTTGGTAACCCTGTAATGCCAAATATGCACTGGTGCCTGTATTAATGGGAAAGCATAGGCTTACCGGGTATAAGTGACTTGCTTCATGTCGCACAGTATGCAAGTATATGTTGTGGGAATCACTTTGGATTGAATATTATTTATTTCTCCCATTTATGTAACACTCTATGGGGTCCTGGGGTGCAGGTCCTATTCTCTGTTTGTTTTTAACACTTCTGTGGTGGATAATAGTCCCAAACCTCCACCGTGTCCTGCTGTGGTGAGTGCTGTACTTCCTGGTTTGGCTTTGAGCATCAGGACAGAGACCCCTGCAATCATGACAAAAAAAGTCACGAATGTGTACAACTGAATGACTCTAATTGTATAAACAGGTCATATAACAGTTGCACAGCAGGTGTGGTCAGTGTGCTGACTCAGTGTTAATGCTCATATGCTGACTATTACTTTCCATATTGAGTTTGTCTTGCAGCATTTAACTATTTAGCCTTATCTGCCTGTATCCACTCATTTCAAAAGTAAGGAAAAATATTTTACTTTTTTTTGTTTTTATTCAGAAGCACTTTGTTGCAAACTGCAATTGTGGGTTTTACAAGACCAAGATAGAGGGACTGCTGTTAGGGCTGTATGTTTCTGAAAGAGAAAACTGATTTTTTAATTCAGCCATCTCGTCCCTCACCCACGATGCATGATCGCAATCAAAGAATCTCAAGATCAAAGAATTTGCAGACTTGTGATCAAAGAAATTGCACGCTCACAACCAAAGAATAAAAAATGGTGAAACGTGAATGTTTGACCGATTTGAATGAAACAAGCATCTTGCCTCAATAGAATGAAGCCCCCTGAGCACAACCCACCCTCCTGTGTGTCCCTAGCCCACACCCTGAACTGAGATAATTGTGTTTTTAGGTCACGATGCAAGATTGTGATCAAAGAATCTAGCGATCAAAGAATTTGCAGGCTCGCGATCAAAGATCGTTAGCGAGCCACGATCAAAGATTTTAAAAGCTTATAACTCTATTTTTTGACCATTTTGGATGAAACCAAAGGCATGGCTTGATAGATTGGAGCTCCTGAGTAAACCCCATCCAAGTTTTACTTCAGGAGTGACCCCTGAGCCGAGATATTTGTGTTTTTATTATCAGAAATCTAAAAACAAGATAGTGGACCTCGCGATCTAAGAATTCTTGGGGACAAATATTCTTAAACCACGAGGCAGCAAATTCTTTGACTGCCAGGTGGGATCAGATGGCCAGAACCCCATTCTTTGTTCACAAAACATATATATAAATTTTCCCTTTGACTTATAATGGGAACTTAAAAGTGGCATAACTTTTGAATGCCTTAATATTTTTTCACCAAACAAAAAAGCGGCATGTTCAACCACCAAAGCTCTTCAAATGAGCCATCTTGCAGATCAGCACATCACATGACCACCATGCAGGGCCACACACAAAATCCCAAAAGCTGCCTCCAAAAACTGATAATTTTGCATTTTTCAGTGTTTTTGTGTGCAAAGACTGTAAGTCAAACTGAAAAGAAAGTTGGCATATCAAGAGATCTACCATGCCCCATCATGCATGCCAAATTTCAGGCAAATCCGTTGAACAGGTTAAAAGTTATTAATGTGCAAAATTTTGACTTTAACATAGAAGTGACATCTCAACCCTAAATACAGTGGCACATATATATATATATATATATATATATATATATATATATATATATATATATGATATATATATATTAGAGGCAAAAAAATCCATTTAATGCATCAGGGTTGTTTCACAGCCACAAAAGTGAGGAAATTCGGTGTTAGGGTTGAAAGCCCCTTTGGACCCCCAGCCTAACTCTCCCAACGGCATTGGGGTGCACATTGTCACCAGCCCTAACTCATACCCCATCACATGTGTAAAGAAGCAGAGGTACAGGAGAATGGGTAAGAGTTAGACCGATGACCCCAACATGCACCCGATGCCAGTTGGGGGTGGGATGGGGTCCAAGGGATTGATCAACCCTTACATCGAATTTCCTCACTTTTGTCACTGTGGAACAACCCTAACTGATGCATTAGGCAGAGTTTTTGCCTCTAATGTCCCTTCTTTTTGAGAATGAGGATGATTAATAGTGAATAGAATGTGGTGGCAGGAGCGCGGACAGGAACTGCAAAGCAAATGCAAGTGGAGATGGTTATGCACATGGAAAAGCAAACATAAATAGTAAAGCAAATGTTAATAGAAACGCAAGCATAAAGAGACGACGAAGCAAACAGTGATGCAAATGGACACACAAGCGCATATGAAAATGCAGCTGGTAATACACACAGTGACGGCACTGGTACTGTAAATGCAAATGTTAAGTGTTACAGCAACAAGAATGCCAAACGTAACATAAACAAAAACACCAACGGAATTATGCATGTAAATGTGAACCGTAACATGCACGGGTATGGTACCGCAATTATAAATGTAAATGGTAAAGTTGACATGAACAATAACGTCAAAGAAAACAGAAACATAAATGCGAAAGCAAACACATATGTAAATGCAATCCGTAAAGCGCACGGTCACGTTACCACAATTGTAAATGCAAATGGTAATGGTAAAAGCAACAATAATGCCAAAGGAAATGGAAACACAAAAGGAAATGCAAGCACATATGGAAACACAAACCGTAATGCGCACAGGCACAGTAACACAATAGGAAATGCAAATGGTAACAGTAATAGCAACGGAGATGCAAAACAAAACACAAACTCAAATGCAAAGGAAAGGGCTGCCATAAACGCTAATGCCAATGCACACAGTGATGCAAACCAAAACGCAAACTCAAACAGCAGTGGAAATGCAAATGGTAACAGTAACGCAAACGCAAGCACAAATACGAATGCAAAGCGTAACGCACAGGATGACGTACGCTGGAATGGTAACGTAAATGGGTATGTAAACACAAGTGGAAACAATAACTGTAACATTAACAGAAGTGCGTACCCTGTTTTTCCCCAACAGCTACATAGGGAAACACAGTGTGTACAAAGAAAGTATGCATAATAATGGGCCTCAGAACCAAAAAATGAGGTGTTGGAATACTAAATTGCTTATATCTCAGTAACCATACGACATAGAAAAAAAAAATTCACATGATTCATTATTTTTCTGGCTATGTTTTTGCTGAATGTGTAGCTATAGGCTACGCATTGTCATGGCAAAATTTCCGTATCTTGCACCATTTTCGAGATACAAGCCTTGAAAGGCGCGGCATATGCCGCCATGTTAGTCTATGGGAAAAAAATGTCAAATTCAGAGTACAATATTTTTTCACCAAAACACACACATCTGTGAGATATTTGCTGCCATCCCTCCAAATTGCAGCTCAAAAGACCAAACCGTTCTTTTGCAGCAGGGTGGCAAAGAACTCCTGTCATTTGGCCATAGCCTGGAAAAGTAGTGTCGTGATTTGCAAAAGCTTTCACAAAAATTTGTTAAAGTGTTGGGCATCATGATAATATTTTGTGACACTGCTTTTTCCAGAAATTTGAAAAACATATTTCTGGGGAGTTTAACCCCAAAATAAAGACATGCCTAGCATCCTCAGGGCTCGAATAGGTAAACAAAAAAAGAATTATGTCCCTAGATGGCCCCAATTTTAAGTGCCAAGCATTTTTCTGATCACCAACTGAAAACAAAATGGTGGATTTGCAACACTACTAGGGCCATTTGCGACACTAAAAAGTGCATTTGCAACACTGTAGAACTTGTTGTTAACTTTTCCCCTTGACTTATAATAGGAACTTGTTTTTTGAATAGCATTTGAACCGTTTAATATTTTTTCATGAAATCTTCAAAAGGAACATCAGGAACACCAGCCACATGTTCTCTGAAGTTTATGGACCTGTTGCACAAACCATGTGACCTGTAGGAGTGAGCAAAGAATTCACCAAAAAGCGTAAGCAAGTGTGCAGATCGCACTTAATAACTCCGCAGCCGTATGTCCAACCACTACGAAAGTCAGCAGATCCCAAGATGTATGGTTCTTGATTGTGCATTCCAAATTTCAGACAAATATGTTGAACTGTGGAAAAGTTATTAAGGTACAAAGTTTGACCCTTTAACTTTAAAAGGGCTTCTCAACCTAACTGTGTTGGCACTATGCTGCTACCATAATATACACACACATACATACTATAGAAGTGCAATAACACCCCTATAGGTAGGGCTCAATGGTCATTTCTATGTTAAACCTGATCTTTTGCACTTTAATAACTTTAATACCATTTGACCAATTTGCATGACATTTTGCAGGAGCCTTTGGGGATCAATGACCTCTTGATGTGGCAAGTTTTAATTCAGTCAAATATGCAGGTGTGAAAACACAGGGTGTCCAAAAATGTGAAAATTAAAATTTTTGTGTAAGTTGTTTGTCACACCATTTCTCAGAAACTGAGTGGAGTTGTATTTTGAAATTTGCAGGGTATACAGGTTTTTGGTTGCAAATGTGCCTTTTGAAGGTTTGGTGAAAAATATTATTCAGTTCAAAAGTTATTAAAGTTTCAATAGTCCCATTATTTCCTATGGGAAAGTTAGATGTGTCATGCAAAACAACTGTTTTGTTGTCACAAAAGTGGTATTTATTGTCACAAATGCAGAATGTAGTGTCAAGATTCCACCATCTTGTTTTCAGTAAGCTAGGCAAGCAAAGTTAAATATTTTAAAAAATACTGAATTCTGGTAAACACCAAGAGTTGCCGTTACTTATTCGGTGCTCGAGGAACTGGATTCTGAGGTATTTTTTTAAAATAATGCCCAGAAATGTGTTTATTATATCCGAGCCCTTGATTTGCTGTAAATTGTGGCACTTATTTTTTCGAAACAACCATAGTTTTGCCGCAAATTGCGACAAAAGGCTTTGGCTGTTTCACCAAAGATCAATGTTGTGCCCCAATTTGCAGTGACACAGTAATGCCTGTGGAACACACAGGATGTGGCACAGTACACAAGTAAGTTTTATGGCTGTAAGGGTGATTGCACTATACACAATCAGGATAGAGCCCTAGACATCTCTAAATTATTATACAGGTCTCAGGAATGCTAAAATCTGATTGGGTGCCAGCATTCTGAGATTCCTATGTTAATGTGCTTATTAATGAATTTGTGCAGCCTAATTGCAAAAATAATAATCTGCCTAGCACTAGTGTTTTAAAAGATTCCTTCAGCAGAATTCGGAGCCGCCATTATACTGACCGACAGATCTGGAAGCAAGTGTGAATTGGAATATTAATTAAATGTAACAGTGAATAGCAGGAGCAGAAGGAGGAGTGCAGTCTGAGTGCTAGTGAACTAGTGGAATTTCTGGAGCATCCATCTAGCAGGGATTAATTGGAGTATTCACCTCAAGAAAGCAGTTACCCTGCTGGAGTGGTGGGATTATTGATGGTGATGTCGGCTCCCTGGATCTAACTGTCTATTACTGTTAGACTGGCTCTTTCCTCTGCAGAAGTCAAGAGTTTGCTGGTGTCCTTGCTGTGATGGAGAGCAGTAATTGTAGGCTGGGCCGACTCAGCTCCGGGGTAGGTGTCTGGCTAGGGGGGTGCCCGTGGGAGTCGAGGACACCAACCGGAAGAGGGGTGTAAACTTTTCTCCCTGTGTTCACCATGGCCTCCATGCTTGTCTTGGCTGCACCAGTGGGCTACATAGGGAGTTCTCTTAGTTCTGAGTGCCTATCCTGGAGCTGTGGTCAGGCCTGGCTGTATTTACATCAACGACAGCTCTTCTATTTGTCTAACCTATGAGGACTTTCAAGCTGAGTTAAGTTTTCTGCCTTCTTCTATCTTAACTCTGGCAAGGTACTGCAAATTTATTTTTTATATACGGAGGCATCGAGTGCCTCATCTTTTCAAAAATCTCCTAATAAAGTTTTAACTGGGGCAGTGAACGGGCCACATTTTTTTGGACTTTCTGAAGAGGTGTTATGGTGAGAGCTACCCCCTCTTCATTTCAAAACTCTTTGAATGGATTTGTGCAATTAATATCATTTAAAGAAGATATTGACTGTTCAACACTATATACTGGATAACAACCTAAAGACTTATTACGCTGTAGCCACTTAGCAGATTGTTTTTGCTTTGGGTTCTTGTCTGGGGTAGGGTTATTGTTACTTAGTGTGACTTAATAATTTTAAATATTAGTGTTCTATTATCCTTTTGCAACTGCAAGTTCATTTTTGTTTAAGCTATTGATTTGTTCATACCTTAGATTTAGTATTTTTTGTTTGGGGAGGGTTATTTATTTTATGGTATGGTTTAGGAGTTTTTAGGTTATTTATTTGTTTAAATAAGTATTGAGGGTTTATATTTTATTGGGCTTTATGTTATTTTGTTTGTTTTTGTTTTATTAGTGAGTGGATAAAGTTAAGTGAGAGTTGCCTGATAATTTGATGATTAGAATGTGTCGGAGGTCTGCCCCCATGGTCTTGTGCTATTCACCCTCTGTTCTCTGTGCTCTCCATCCCTTTATTCCTCCCCCATTGCAGTTTATAAGCTACAAGCATTGTAGGGCACTGGGTATTGCCCATAAGGGGAGGAGGGGGGCAGGGGATTGCGAACAGCGGAGGGTGAATAAGCGGGGCCACCACATTGGGGTCATGAGATCCAGGAGACACCCTGGGGTGAAATAGAATCTAGAACGTGGTGCACCATGTCTGATTTCCATACCCAAGGGCACCACCAACAGTGGTGGCCAGGTGGCCCGGGCGGCCCTGGAGGTTCATTCAACTTGGGCTGTGTTATGCAATGTCAGGTCCATTAAAAACAAGACTGCAATTATGCTGGATGATAATTCTGGCCTGATATTGGAGGGTCTAACTCCAGCCAGGTACTCAGTTATTCACCACCCGAGACTGGATTGCAGGGGGGGGGGGTTGTGGTCTGTTTTAAGACCAAACTCAATCTCATGAGCGTACCAGTCGAGGAGACTGAGTCATTCAAATGTACAATGGTAGCAGGTGTAGGTTGTAGGATCGCCCTCATCTACCATCCACTCAGAGATTAGAAGCAGTTCCTTCAGGAAGTGGTGGACTTCATCATTGACATGGCATTTGAGTAACCCAGACTGATGGTTCTGGTCAACTTCAATGCCTGGTCGATGACAAATTCTCACAGTTTGGACAACACTTCCTCCAGTTGATGTCATCTCTGGGCCTCACACAGATAGTTACCACTTCTTCCTATAAACATAGCCACTCCCTTGACTTAGTCTTTCTCCTGGGGATTGAGGCCAATGATATGGGGGTGGAACCAGATAGATGGTCCAATCACAAAACTGTGGGGTTTAGTTTTAGCACCCCTCCTTCCTAGGCCTACCCCTGTGGAGATGGTCAGGTATCACCCTTTATGAGATGTTAGCTCTGAAGGCCTGGCTGTGGTACTTGACCTATCAACACTTCCAGTGGTAAACAGTGACCCATAAGCCCTCATGGTAGCCTATAATATGGCTATCTTGGTGGCCCTGGATGTCATTGCTCCTGTCTGTGTTTTCCTCTCTCCTTCACCCTAGGTCCCCATGGTTTGATGGGACCTTGAGGGAGATGTGGCGACTAGGACGAAGGTTAGATCATTGCTAGTGGAGATCCTCCCTTGATGCTGACCACCTTAGATTGATGAAGCATTATCAAGCCTATCAATCTGCAATCACCCGTAAGAAGGCAGAGTTCCTGTCCGGGGAAATTGTGGCTGCTCAGAATCAACCAGCTCAGCTTTTTTGCACTCTAGACAGACTGTGCAACCTAGCCTGCCTACAGGTTCGAAAGGCCTTTTTGCAAATAGAGTGTGATGAACTTGCTCAATTCTTTGCAACTAAGGTGGCCGACATGAGGGTGGCACTCCAACCAGCACACTCTAAGGATGCTGCTCTGGATCAGCATGTGGTCGCTGCACCTCAGCTTTCCTGAAGTACCTTTGACAGACCGAAGTTCATGGATATCATGCAGACTGTTCGGGGTGCATGCCCTATGTGCTGTAGTTTGGATCCTGGACCTACTTCTCTGATTTTGAGTTGTATCGATTCCATCAGTCCGGTCCTAGCATGGATAGTCTGGTGCTCCTTGGAAACAGGTGAGTTTCCTATCTCCCTGAAGGAGGCGGTAGTAACACCCCTCTTGAAGAAGGCTTCTTTGGACCCTGACTGCCATGCAAACTACAGACCAATCTCTAACCTCCCCTTTTTAGGGAAGGTGATTGAGAAGGTAGTGGCCGTACAGCTAGAGAACCATTTGACTATCCATGATATCTATGAACCCCTCCAGTCTAGTTTTTGAAAGATGCATAGTACTGAGACAGTGCTGGTTGGGGTGCCCAGTGATCTCCTGATGGCTAGGGACCAGAAGAACCATTCTATCTTGGTTCTTCTAGATCTCTCATCAGCTTTTGACACTGTGGACCATGGGGTTCTACTCAAGCACCTGAGGTTCATCTGTGGACTTTCAGGTGTAGTCCTCAGGTGGTTTACATCTTACCTCACTAGAAGAATGCAGAGAGTGGTTTCCGGTGTTTATTTCTAGACCCAGTTTCCCTGTTTTGTTGGGTTCCTCAGGGCTCAGTGTTGTCCCTCATGTTGTTCGCAGTGTACATGCTGCCCCTCGGAGACATTGCAAGAAGGTATGGGCTGAGGTTTCACTGCTATGCTGATGATACCCAGCTCTACCTTTCTTTTGCACCCAACCAGGATGGAGTTCTCTTGGTCTTTAATAACTGCCTCAAAGAAATCCAGGAGTAGATGGACTTGAGTTGGCCGAAGTTGAACTCAGAAAAGAAAGAGGTGTTGGTTGTGGATCTGGCACGTTGGATGGGGGGCTGGGGGTCGGTTCACTCTCTGGGCTCTTTCTTGGGGGTGTTCCACTCCCAACCTGTGAACAGGTGTGTACCCTGGGGTAATTTTTGATGAAAGGCTGACTCAGCATTCACAGATGTTGGCCATCGTCAAGTCCTCATTCTACCATCTGAGGAATATCTCCAGGATTAGGCACCTTGTTCCTTTCAGTGATCTTCCTATTCTGGTCTATGCCTTTGTGTCCTTGTGCTTGGACTACTGCAATTCCCTTTACCTAGGGCTTCCTGGGGTGGAAATCTGCTGCCTGCAGCTGGTGCTGAACACAGTGGCGCAGCTTTTGACTGGTACCTCTCAGTCCAGTCATATTTCGCCGGTTCTGCATGGACTTTACTGGCTGCCAGTTCAGTGGTGGATCACCTTTAAACTCGATCTTCTGACTTTTAAAGTCCTGCATGGACTTGGTCCAGACTACCTGAAAGAGCTCCTGGTTCCTTACTGCCCTGGGCAATCACTCCCCTCAGCTGATGAGGGGTTGCTAGAGATTCCGAGGATGTGTCTGAAATCTTTTGGGGCCCATGCATTTATGCATGTGGCCCCTACCCTATGGAATTCTCTACCCCATCAGTTACGGGAATGCACGACTGTGTAGGAATTTAAAAAGGCCCTGAAAACACATTTATGGATACAAGCCTTTGGTGACCGATTTTATTTTCCTAAATTTAATAGCTGTTTTATATATTTTAAGATTTGAATTGTTTGACATGTTTGTAAATTCTGTAAGGTGCCTTGGTTTTTTGAAAAGTGCCAAAGAAATAGTTATTATTATTATCATTATTAACATGTTCTGAACTGATCCATCTATTTTTTTTTTGTGTGTGTGTGTCTCCAATTTGTTTTTTGATAATGGACTAATCACCACACTGCCTCATAAATCATTTGCAGTGACAGTGAAGTTATCAAAAGCCAACAGTGACATTTATTTTTCTTTTTTAAAGTGTATTTTTCCTTTTTAAAGTGAATACCTAGATATGTGTTGCAAAGAACATATAGGGCCCGATTCCAGGATGGATACGCCATGGCACAGTACGACTTGTGCTAACACATATGGCGTAAAGTACACATTGTGTCTTGGGTTCCACTGGACGGGATTCTAAAGAGGCGGCCTGCACCATGGCACAGGTGGCCTGCACCCAGGGGGACCTACACCACCCAAAGCCCCTACAGCATGGTGGAAGGGGGGGTTACAGCAGCAGCATCTGCACCCAATTCCAAAAGTGCAGCTGCCATAACTCCTCATCACTATTCCAGGAGGCCCTGTGGCACTGCAGGGTTAGACCAGATTTGTGCTGGTGTAAGGGGCTTCTGCCATGCCTAACTGCCTGATGCCCCCCCACATGGACCTGACCAGCACACTGCCATGCACACTGACCCCCCAACACATAGTAGTCATCCCGTACCCCCCAGCAATACCGGGACCCACCCACTGGCTCCTGGTACCGTGATGCAGTGATCCCACCCCCTGGTGCCAGTGTGATTCTGCCAACCCCCCCATGGCCCACAGGAGCTTGTGGGCATGTCTTGAGGCTTGGGGCAGGGGGGTGGCTGTGCCCTGTCATTGGGCATGTTGGTGGCTTGCAGCACCCAGGTCAGGTGTGCCTTTCCTGTGGTGCACTACTGGAGGTGCTACAAGTTGCAGGACATAGTCATCGGAGACCCTGCCTGTTCTGGAATCTGGTGCAGGGTCCCCGGCATAGTGGCATATGTCACAACTAGCATTCACCAGCAAGTTGTGTCATATGTCTTAGAATCAGGCCCATAGAACCCAGAAAGTGTTGAAAAACAAAATGGGAAATGTAGCACCTAGAGCAGCTCTTCTTCACATCTCTCATGATGCACAACACTGTGTGCCTCTCCTGCCTTGCAGCTTGCCTGCAGCCATGGAATAGGGTGTCTTAGTGGCATCCAGCACCCTTTTCAATCTGCATCTCTTCAGCAAGCTGCAAATTAAATTTCAATTGAGAGATCTCCACTCTCTGTCTCACTCTGCTGCTCCAATTTTGAGAAGTAAGTGTCTTAAAACCTGTCACCCAGTTTCTTGGTGACATTATCACCAACCAAGAAGTAAATGGCTCAGACAAACAACCCTACAAGGGGAAAGTGCTGTCATCATCCTAACATTAAAGTTGGCTGTAATGGGAATGATCATAGTTACAGCACATTGTACCATGATCAGGGGACAATCATCAACCCACACTGACATCAATACCCACCTTGCACAGACAGTATAACCTTCATCATCTGTGTGATCTTTTAATACAGCAGCCCTACTCCCACCATCCTTCTCTAACTACTGTTGGCTCCTATCTTGCTGCTTGTTTTCATGTGGTGCAGTCCCAGCACCACAGAGTGTGAAGATCCATACCATGATTCTCAGTTCCCTCTATCTCTCCACCACCAGTGTGCTCAGGTCTTCTTCACCTTCCACTCCAGCCAGTCAATGTCCTGCAGTAGTAAATCTGATGGGCGTATATCTCATGGTGGTCTGGGTGATGCTGAACTATGGTAGGGGCCCCTGTTTCTATCCTGCTAGTGAAATCTGCAGTTCATAGCAGTTCATAGCACACACCACCCATTTGCTCAGCTCTCCTTTTACCATTCACCATAACACATTTGTTTTTCTGGGGTAGCACTGGCCATTTGCTGCCATGTTACTGCAGGTTTCAATATCTAGTCTTACTGTCACATCCCTAAGCACTATAAATACAATATCAGTGCAAAAAGGCCCCACCTGACTCCCGTGCCTCAAGCAATGTAGTTTTTTCCCTTGTTTATTTAAGATGAGATGCAAGAGTTGCAATGGCAGGACAGTGCCTGTGCCTTCTGCTTCTCAATGGAGTTAAACAGACTGTCCAAGATCATGACACCCCTTTTCTTTCAGCAGCAGCTCTTTTACTGTACAGATCAAGGACAATGAATGAAGATGTATGTAATCATTTGCATTCTTTTGTAAGCTTATCAGTAGTAGTAGTAGTAGTAGTAGATCTTATTTATTTCAGGCACCATTCCTCGTAAGGTCAGGGTGCCCTTACGACAAATAGAGATACATAGCAAACAGGAAGTAGTCAACATACAATAAATAAAATATTACACATAAACCCCATTAAAATCTAAAACCATCTAATTCCCAGGCTATCTAAAATGACTTCATATAAATTTCATAGGTCCCAAAAGCTTGTTCAAACAGGAAAGTTTTAAGATATGTTTAAATAATTCTACAGTAGGTGCATCCCGGTGGTACCCAGGCAATGTATTCCAGAGGACTGGGGCTGCCACCTCAAACACCTAGTCCTCCGCCTAGTCCTCAGAAGATTTTAATCTAGCCTTGGGGACCTCCAGGAGAGCCTTTCCAACAGAGGAGTATGACTGAATGCCAAAACTCAGAATCCCAACATTCAGGATCCCAGGTTTGGCTACCCGACACACGCCTGCCTGACAGATGGAAGCTGGTGCTGCCAGGCGTAAGGTAGCAGATGTGATGAACCGCTACCCTGCCTCTAGCCATGCACCACAAGAGGGGATAAAATCTGGTGGCTGGCTGAGCTGCTCCCATGGTGTGGAGGGCTAAGCCACTAGCAGCTCAGCCACCAGTATGATCAGACCCGGGTTCTATTCCATGAAGGCAACATTTTTGCACTGCGCTCTTTTGCCCCTCTGTAACTTGTTGTAACCTACTCTGTGATTCACGTCCCCTCAGAGTTGGTTATTTTAGTTATGGGTGTGTGTGGGGGCAAAGCCCCCTCCATGGGGGGTGTGGGTTGCTTGCCACCCACATTGTACTAAGACCTTGTTGGACTTCCCACAGTCGGTCTCCTAAACTCAGGCTTATGGAGTTCGGGAGACTGACTTTCGAAATTTTGTAGTAGATCCCTCCAGGAGATCTCAGAGACTGAGATGGGGTGTCGGGATAGAGAAGCTCCTTTAGGTAGCCTGGACCCAACCCGTGTAGGACCTTATATCTCAAAAGACCTATTTTAAAGGTGACACACCAGCACACCAGCAGCCAATGCAGTTCATGCAGCACTGGCGTGATATGACTGAGCATTGAATGTCCAGTCAACAGCCGGGCCACCGCATTCTGCAAAAGCTGCTTCACTGCATTGTGCTCTCTCTGACCCCAAGATAGAGTGCACTAGAGTAGTCAACACGTGGATCACCTCGATGACCTGGAGCGAGGGCAAATAGCCATTGTGTGCAAGTTTGGTGAGCTGCTGTAAGTGCATAGGCTGTGTATCATTGTCTCACTTTAGTCTACTGTAGAAACAACTCTGGGCTGTTCAGCCTGTGAAACACACTCTTGTGGGCAGTCGGGTGTGGCAGTAAACACCAGGATGCAGGGTGCTGTTAAAAAATGATACTAGCTCTAGTTTTCCCCAGGATCAGTATCCAAGACAAAATATCAGTAAGAGTGGTGGTGGGTGAAGGACTGGGGTGGTGGAGAGGGTGCGGCTTGGTTATGCAAATGAAGTGTTATGATAGAAGGACTCATGCATTGGGTCCATTGACAGGTTCTTGGTCACAGAGTACAAGAACGTCTCTGTTAAATAATGTAAAAAGCAAGGAGTGATAGATTGTATTACAAAGGTGAAACTGTCTACATGCTGTCTTCAAGCTTGTGCATATAATGTTAATTTCAAAGCTAATCTGTTTCTAGCTAGAGATCCACACATCATAACATAACATCACCAGAAAGAGTAGAAATCAGGCATTTCTTAGTGAGGAAAGTTCATATCATAAGATAAGGATCTCAGGAATTCTGAAATCTGATTGGTTGCCAGCATTCTGACAGCCCTACGTTAATCTAGGCCACACATAACAAACAAACCAAATCCTATGCAATTTAACATGGTGGAGGGACTATTTTATGCTAATTTATCAACAAAATAAGGGCAAAACATAAAAAAATTCAAACCGCAGTAACTCGTGCCCCAATTATAAGAATAGCAATAATGAACTCTGGGGGTTACGTTAATGTTCAAGTTAATCACCCCCTGTGGGCAATATTTATTTATTTATTTTATTTATTTGTATTTTGATAACCAGGTAAGTCCACTGAGACAATTACAGTCACCCCCCTCAGGGGCGACACGGGAAGGAACAGCAATAAGAATAATAATACAGTAGACAGCTTTTGAGATACAAAAGACAATAGCATACATTTGAGAACTGAAGGCAACTAGGAATCAAGTGGAACATGACAATTCAACAGAGGTTACAGTATAGCAAGTGCTCAAAGAGCCATTCTGTAAGAACGATCTTGTAAATCAGACATGTACATAGGGCAGAAAAACATGTAGAATAGATTGCAAAGCCTAATAAAAATTTCAAAAGATATATACAATACGATATTGGTAAAACAATTGAGTACATTAGTTATATACATATTACACAGAGGGTACAATGCCTACCGGAGGATAACAATAGTTGTATACATAGAAATAAAATAAAATAAGCAAAACGGGTAAATACAATCAGGTTTATTCTCAAGGCACCATGGTATCAAAATCAATACCCAAAAAACAATTCAGGGAGATAGCTTGGGAGAACATGGGTGTGGTCCAATGATGTCTGTAGAGACAGAGCAAAGGTAGAGAGTGGACATTGGGGGGGAAGGAGAGAGGGAGGGAGGAGTATAATCATGTTAAACAAAGGAAAGGACTCGACTACATCTCGTGCCACATTACACCACAGGGGGTGATTAACTCGAACATTAAGATAACCCCTGTCATTCCTTATTGCTTAATTTAAAAAACATTTCAACAAGGGTAACCAGTATGAAAGTTTCAAGTTAGAGGTATCAAATAAATTTTTTTGGAAGTTACAACAGGAAGAGATCATGACATGCTCAGAGTCTGTGACACAGTATTCAAGTGGAGGTTGTTGGAATCAAACCCAGGTCTGCTCACTGCTGGATGTACCAAGCTCATTCACAGTTCACTACTAACCCATCCTCTAGGCTATGCTGCTAGCTCCATGCTTGCCCTGCTTGCTTGCCCGATTCCCAGGGCACCAGTGAAGGATACACCCAGCCTCCCACTGTGATTCTATTCATTCTACAGATTTGCGGGGCTCATTAGCGGCTTCGGCTCCTCTCGGCTGGAGCCAAGATCAGCTATGGAGGATGGGGGGCACTTTAAGAACCAGCTGCCACTGAACCAGCCCATTCCTCTTGTGCCTGGAATTCTTTTGTTTTAATTTTACAATTTATTTCTCAGCCTCAGGTCAGCATCAAGCAGGAAAGTTTTAAACTGCAAGCTTCAAGTCCAGCTGAATCTATGATAGCTTTGCTGCGGGAAGTGAGTCTCTGTTTTGGTGAGCTACTCACAATTGCTTGAACTGGATGTATCCCATTGAACTTCACAAGCTCTGATGCCACTTTGTTTACACATAATGCTTTGTGATACGGTAAAAGAACTGTCAGATAATGGCTATGCTGTGAGAGTTTCAGGACTGTTTTGCTGCTGGTATGTCTGACATGGGAAAAATAATTGGGCTATTGCCAATGAATTAAAATAAATTTGAGTTAGAATTTTGACTCTGCTAACCTGTTTGCCATGCATTTCTGCATTCCAGTTGTACTTGGTAATGCTTTGTCTATTATGTTTCTTCACTTCACTGTTTGTTGCATTACACTCTATCCAACTGTATGTTGTCACCTTGTATATCATTTTATGTGTAATCTCCCAGGTCATACAGAATGTTTAGTGTACTTACCTGATTAACAAAATCTAAATAAACAAATGATAAGTGGTGAATTCTGAATCAGGCATTTGTGTGTCCAAAATGTTTTTTTAAAATTAAAGCTTTTAAATAAGTTCTTTTATTGAAAATGTACCTGTTTCTGTTTGATTTCACTGCTGTTTTGAGTGCTACAGGTCCCATGTGAATTTGTCAGATATTGTAGAAACTGTTGCACTGTTGATTAAGTATTACTGTATAACTTATTCAAACTGGAGACAGATGCTGATGATGCAGCCAACTTTGAGATAAATGAATTATATTCTTTTAGAATTCATCAGCCACTAAAAAATCATTTATCTCTAAGGAATCTTGTTTACATTACATAAATATATTTATATCAAGGGGCAAGATGGCTGCTGCAAGCACTGCACACTGATTGAACAAACCAGGTCACTTGCCATGCATACACATATAGTACTCATGAATAGTGGTGGGCAAAGTGAGCAAAATTCACTTTGAGGAGTAATCCACAAAATTCAGTCCATTTCACAGGGTGAATTGCAAAATTTTGCCTGGTGGAAAGGTAAAATTTCACCCTCGGAAGGTGACATTTTGCCCACATTAGGCGAACTTATGCCTAGGCGAAATTCCGCCTAATGCAGAAAATTTTGCAAATTACTCTGTGCAGTGAAATTGGCCACTTCGCCACCACTTCGCTGGCAGAAATTAAATTTGCTGCATCTCTATTCATTAATTTATGGTGCTGGATTTTCTAGCCCAACTTTTTTACTATCAGGCTATATGTAAGTGCACTACCAAAATTCAGGATGCTATATTCATTCTAGAGATAATTAGCTCTCCTCCAGTCGGTGACTCAGTTAGGTGAGTCCATTTGTCAGTTCATGTGTTACAGAAGTCACTGAAATGACAGATTAACTGGCAGATAAATATTCAGCTTGCTTTGCCCATTCTAATTTTCAGTTTGAAGCATGACTGAGTTATAGTACTCCAGCCCTTCTGCCTCAATGCAGCCTAATTCCACCAATGTCCTGAACTGGTTTGATTCAAATCATCTGAGGGTCAACACCACAAAAACAGTCTCTATGAATTTTGGCTCCACTCAGAAAATAGTCAAACTCCTCTCACCCCCTGCCTTCACCACCCTCAATGGAAAAACCCTGGACATAGTCCCAACCTACAAGTACCTCAGAGTCTGGCTGGACAGTCACCTGGGTTTCTTTATTTATATTAAACATATTCACTCCAAGCTCCACCATAAGCTCTGGGCCCTCTATAGAAACAAAGATGCCCTATCCCTCCCTGTTTGCCAGACTCTCTTTACAAAGACAATTCTTCCACTGTTCGACTAATCAGCATTGTGTACAGGTCCACCTGAATTGAAATCTTTTTTTTTTTAAATCTAGAAGGTGATTTAAATGTGTTGGTTCTGGATTTTATTACAGAAATTACAGAAATTACTGTAGTTTAATTATAATGTTTTGGTCTGTATCATTAAATCCCTTTTGTTATTTATCCCCCCACCTTCTTTTCCATTTTATCCTTCCCCTTTTTTTCTCCTCCCCCCCCTTTTCCCCCTTTCTTTCTGCATGGATTTTCTAAGTCTCTAAGTTTCTCTATTTAGTTCCTCTAAACAGTTCTATTGATTAACTGATTTGAATGTTAAGTGTTTCACAAGTGTTTGTAGTAAAGTGTGATGCTGTGATCAGTGATGTCATGATGTTGTAAGGTATTTATCAGTTACTATTTTAAATGTTGATAGCCTTTGAAAAGGATGGCTATCCAAAATGCATCAGGCTGATGCCTTCATGAAATAAATATTTATTTTATTTTACTTAGAGACTGGTGCCCTTGTTCTTTTATGGGTTTGAGTGCTCTGCTTTGCAAGTACTTTTCAAGTTTTTAAAGCATAGAAGCACCTTTTCCATGTGCCCTCTCTGTAAAAGATTTTTTTTAAAATGGTTCAAGTTAAAGGGAGGTTTTAGCACTGGTTGCAGGAGGAAAAAAGAGAAAAAAAAGTTGTTTTCCAAGCGTAAAACCTTTATTATGAGCACCTTATTAGTCTCTTTATTAGTTTTATTTTTCATTTTCTCACTTGCCAGTATGTCATTGGAAGCTACACTGAATTTAATCTTTTCAGAATGGACTGAAACAGAACTGGGCCATTTGGCTATGCTAACACCTTGCTAGAAACTGCAGTGAAAGATAATACATTTTTGGTAGAAAATGGAGCGAATGCCAGTAGGACTACAGCAGAGCATAATCTCTCTCAGGTGTTTAAGGATTTGGAGAGACTCACAAAGCAATGGCATAAGATGTACTGGACAACAGTGAGTATGGAGGCATATATGGCAGTTAAGAGAGTACCTCGAGGCTTAAGATTGATTAAAGAACTGGCCTGTGGCCAGGAAAATGAAGATTTTACAAAAGCGTGGGAAGAAATATTGATTGAAGCCAGTTTTAATTAATTAATTTAATAGTGAAATACAGTAAAGAAAAAAAGAGGAAAAATTGAAATTGGAAATCAAGAATAGAGAACGAGAAATTCTACAGTACAACAGCACCCAGACTTTCAAACTATGAATCAAAAATTGAAAGAAACTATTGCAAGAATGAACAATGAGTTAAAAATGTAGAAAAAAAAGTTTACGAGGGACAAAAATGACTTTGAGTTGGGCAGAATGTTTAATTGGAAGAAAAATCCTCAAAGTATTTAAAAAAATAGAAAAAGACATGTCCTTTGATTTCAGTAATACGAGTAATTCAGAAACAGAAGAATCTAACAACAACCGGAATCATTTTCTTGAGGTGGGACAGGAACCTGCACCTCCATACCAGTTACGCAGGAGTCCACATCTGGAAGGAATCAGAAGAGAAAGCAGCAATGGAGAAAGAATAGAATGAGGAGAGGACAGAGGAAGAAGAGGATGTGGGAGAGGGAGACAGCAGAATGTGTACAGAACACGGAACTACAGAGGAATGCATTGGTGAGAGAAAATACAGAAGAACCCACCATAACACAGGTACTAAATCTTTCTGAATATATTCTATCAGAAGCAGAGGTTTCAGTCCTTAGTAAGGGTCTGAATTTTGTGACAATGGCGTATGTGAATAAATTTGAAGTAATGGTGGACTTGAATTTGGCTGTTAGAAATTTAAGTGTTAAATCATTCTTTAGAAATAAAAACTGGAAAAATAATGAAGAAGGAACAGTATTGAATAATAGCAAAGAGGAACAACCTGTTTTTCATGTGAAGTCCACTTTTAACCCACCACGGAGTGCAGCTATAAAAGTTTTTAAACAGCTCGTGGAAATGGAAATGGATACTTTGTTCAAGACTTTGCCTAACAAGACTTTTAACAATTTAAGTATACCTGAAAGAGATGCTTTAAAATGTTTACAAATGCACCCTAATTTAGTAATTAAACAAGTGGACAAAGGTGGAAGTGTTGTTGTTTTAACTACAGTAGACTATTTGAAAGAAGCAGAAAGATAGCAGATAGAGAATATTATGTTAAATTAGAGCCATACCCTACTCTTGAATTTAAGTCAAATATTGATGATTTTATTAGGGAAGAATTTGTTAGATTTGAAGTTTCTTATTACAGGTGATCCTATTAGGGCTATGTTTTATTTGATTCCTAAAATACACAAGTCTTTGACTAACCCCCCTCCCTCGCCCCCAGGTGTCCTATCATTAGTGGAATAGGAAGCCTAACAGAGAGCCTTTCACAATTTTTGGGTGTTCATATGCATCCATTTGTCAATAAATTACCCAAATTTATACAAGACACTAATGATATGTTATGTCTTTTGAAACATGTGAGACTAGAACCAGGAAGTCAGATGGTCACTATGGACGTGGAAGCACGGTACTGTAATATTCTCCACGAAGGAGCGCTAGATGCATTAGCAGGATTTTTAAATACAAGACAGGCAGGATCTAAACCAAGCACTGAGTTTTTGGTGAAAATATTAGATTTTGTGCTCAGTGATAACCTTTTTCTCTTTTCAATAAACAAGTTTTTTTTACAGAAGAAAGAAACTGCAATTGGGCAGCATGTGCTCCATCCATAGTGAATCTATATGGGAACTTGGGAACAGTTGTATGTATTTGATGAAACAAGGAATCCTTTTTTTGCACAAATTAAATTATGGAAATCATATATTGATGATTTATTTATAATTTGGCATGGTAACAGTATGGCACTGTCCCAGTTTAAGGATTACTTGCAGAGTACTGACAAAAATTTGAAATTTACATGTCAAGCATCTAGTGAAGAGGTGTGTTTTTAAGACCTTAGAATCTTTGTAAAAAATAAGAGTGAAATAACAACAGGTATATATGGAAAGTCAAAAGATGGCAACACACTTTTGGGGGTAGAAAGTTGTCACCCTAGACAGGTGATGAAGAATTTGCCAAAAGGGCAATTTTTTTCAATTAAAAAGAAATTGTGATGATGAAGAGAGTTATAGGCAAGGTACTACAGAATTATGTACAATACTTAAAGAGGCTATAGTCAGAGGAATATTGAGGAAGGAATGCAAATAGCTGAACATATGGATAGGGAAGACTTATTGGGACAAAAAGTAGTAAGCTCTGGAGAACAAACAAGGGAGTGATTCAACTTTGTTATGCCTTTTTCTGCATATGCAGGTGAGCCTGAGCAAATTTTAAAAGCACATTGGCATGTACGCTCCAGTGGTCCTGGACTTAGGGAGATTGTTCAAGCCACACTGTGGATGGTCTATAGGAAGGCACCTACAACAGGTGATAGGCTAAGTCATAGCCATTTTGAAATGGGGGATTCCATCAATAGTAGATGCAAAAATGTAGGATGTTTCCAGTGTAGAAACTGCAATTGCTGTTCTCATATTAAAGTTGGAAAGGATTTTCAAGCTCCAAATACAGGACGTACATTTGAAATAAGGCAGTTGATAACTTGTGATTCAGTTGGAATTATCTATTTAGCAATGTGTAAGTGCAGAGCATTTCATATAGGTAAAACTGTTAGAAATTTGAAAATTAGAGTAAAAGAACATGTTAAGGGTATAGAACAGAAAGATGGCACTTATGCAACAGCATTGCATATTATGAAAGCTAAAAATAAAGATGAACATGTGTTTATATTCATGGGAATTGACAAGGTCTGTCAGAAACCCAGATGAGGTAATTTTAATGATTTATTGTTGACGAGAGAAGCCTTTTGGATTATCAACATAAATGCAACTAAAAACTGGGGTCTAAATAATGGTTTTGAATTGAAACCTTTTTTTTTTTTAAGCGTAGAAAGTGATCTAAATGTGTTGGTTCTGGATTTTATTATGGAAATTACAGAAATGACTGTAGTTTGATTAGACTTTCTTGGTCTGTATCATTAAATCCCTTTTGTTATTTATCTCCCACCCACCTTCTTTTCCATTTTACCCTTCCCCTTTTTTTGTTTCCACCCCTTTTTTTGCCTTTCTTTCTGCATGGATTTTCTAAGTGTATAAGTTTCTCTGTCTAGTTCCTTTAAACAGTTCTACTGAGTAACTGATTTGAATGTCAAGTGTTTCATAAGTGTTTGTAGTAAAGTGTGATCATGTGATTAGTGATGTCATGATGTTGTAAGGTATTTAACAGTCACTGTTTTAAATGTTGATAGCCTTTGAAAAAGGATGGTTATCCCAAACATATCAGGCTGATGCCTTCATGAAATAAATATTTATTTTATTTTACTTAGAGACTGGTGCCCTTGTTCTTTTATGGGTTTCAGTGCTCTGCTTTGTGTGTGTACTTTTCAAGTTTTTAAACCATAGAAGCACCTTTTCTGTGTGCTCTCTCTGTAAAAGTTTTTTTTTAACAATTCTTCCACTGTTCGACTATGTCAGCATTGTGTTCAGGTCCACCTCTGCATCCACTCTCTCCAGACTGGACATTCTTTTCAATACCTTTTGTCATTTCACCCTGAATGCCCCCCAGAACCCATCACTTCAACCTTTACTCCTTGCTATCACTTCCCTCTCTTACTCCTCACTGAATCCTCCATACCTCCATCCTCACTGCTAAATACTGATTCTGCTTGCTCCCCCACCTAGCCTCCCTCCTATCACCCACCACCCACACCTTCTATAGCATCTATTCCCATGACCCACGTTACTTTGCCTTACTCTACCCTCACCCAAACTCAGGCAAGGTTGCCTTATCTTTCCACTTCCCCCATGAGTGGAACTCCCTGCCAGCCTCACTGCACACATTGCCATCCTTAAGTCTCTTTGAATGAACCCTCTACCTCTCCTCTACAAAACCTTGCTCATGCCCACAACCTGAATACCCTCTAGGTAGTACCTTGCCTATCCATCACTGGTTTACCTGTATCCCAGCATGCCAGGTGCTCTGCTTCTTCCTAAAAGAGTACCTGCCCAAGTTTCCTATTGGTCCTACTGCCCATCCAGGTTTCAACATCAATCCACTGAAAAAATGTTGCTTACCATGTTGTTGATTTGCATATATTAAGTACTATATTCTTATCCGCGTGTAACCATCAGCTGCTATATTGCTTATGTGTTGTTATACACACAGTCGTGTACAATTTTAATACCTGCCTGTGCCCTTGTATAACCTGTTACCTGCTTGTCTTTTTGCACTTATAAATTAGTATTCTATATTATTGCACTGTAACTGTACCCCCTTCCCCACCAGGTCGCACCAAGAAATGAGCCTCAGCTCAGTGTGCCTGTCCTGGTTACCAATCAGTTCAATAAGTAAATAAAAAGATGTTATATCTAGGCTTGGCAGTTTTCGATTTTTATTTTTAACAAATTTCGATGGCTAAAATCGATGTTTATGTTAAGGTTTTTATTTCGATAAAAATCGATCTTTAATGTAAAAAACATACGGAGACACACAGAGTTATACAAAGACAATACAACATATGGAGACACACAGAGTTATACAAAGACAATACAACATGCCCCCCCCCCAAAAAAAAAGTGCAATCTATGCTGGATTCAGCTGTGCATTTTTTTTATATCTGTGTCGCTAAATGCATCAAAACTTCCTGTTATGTCCTTGTTGTGGTACAAAATGTTTAGCATCCCTAGTCTCTCCTCTGAAAGGCATTCAGAGTTTATCTTGCACTTTTCTGACAGACTAAACAAACGTTTACCTAAAATAGTAGATGTAACTGGCATAGCCAGTGCCCTCAACGCAACATTGGAAAGTACAGGAAGGTTTAGCATCTCACTCTCCCAGTACTCCATCGGAGAGATCGTGCGGTCTGAAGGAACCTCAAGTTTCATATAGAAGTAAAAGTCCCGCTCAAAGTCTTCTTTTTGACAATGAAAGGTGTTGCTTATGGAAACATATTTAGAGACATCAGCAGACAGCTGTTTCTTTACAAAGGGATCAAACATCCAGCAATTGTCAAACAACAATCCAGAACCATAAAGTCCTTCAGGGACATTTTGTGCTAGTGTTGCACTTAGCTTTGAATGAACATTTCTTGAGAAAGAATGCATTGCTGCAGACAGGAACTGTCTTTTATATCCCATTGACTTTAAATAAACATCTTTTAGTGAACTTTTGACATTGCTTGCCACACTCAGATCGAAGTTCAGTAGTCTGTCAATTTTGTGAATTAGTGGTGCTTTGGTTTCCATCTTTACATGTACCACATGGATTTTTCCTAGAAAACTGCATAAAAATGTAAGCTTGCAGTAAAGATCTCTTTGACTCGAATCATCCGTTACAAGTCTCTGTAATTTGGAGGCTTTTTTAGACTGATGCTTTACCTCTTCATTAATTAAAAAGTCACACACACTATCTCAATGCACATGAATGTACTGTGCTGCTTCTACCCAGGAAAACCAACGACAAGGGACAACTCTGGGGGGGGTAGTTTTGTACTGGTTAATAGAACACCATTGTTTGCACACACTTTAAAAAACACTCTCCTCTGTTTATTTGCACTCTTAAATAGAGCTGGAAAATGTACCACAATTTCATTAACATCACAAAATTCGTCTCTTTTAATAGCATGGTCGAGAGCTACATGTAATAAATGTGCGATGCATGGTATATGCAGCAAATGTAGGTAAATGACTCTAAGGTCTTTAATCATTCTCTGCATGTACATTGCTGAACCAGTGTTTATTGAGATACAATCAGACCAAGACAAGCAATAGTCTCTCATCATGTCATGGAGTAAGTTCGAGATTACACCCGCATTGCACTGAACAACTGTAGATTTGAGTAGCAGTTTATGGATCTATTTTTAGATGAATAAAAAACTCCCAGAACATTGATAGCAGGTAGACCTGCCAACTCAGGTGTTTCATCGACAACAATAGAGAATTGCTAACCAGATAGCAGCTCATTTATTCTTGATTTGTGATGCATGAAGACCCCTGCAATATATTTCTCCTCCCGCTAATGTCTTTTTTGGACATGTTCTCCCAGCAGGTGCATATTTTCTTAGAACACACATCAGGTAGCTGGAACCCTGGGCTGCGTTCATAGGAATTGCATCAATACATAAAGCCCTAACAAGATCATATGGGAAGTCGGCAGCTTCTTCTTTTTTCTGCTTCATTACATTGAGGGCTGCGAGATAATGTCCAGACTTTGCTTTAGCCTCAGGTGTGTCTTGCTGTTAAAATGCTCAGAAATGCGGTTTGCCTGACCAGATACTTCAGTTTTACAAATCTTGCATCGTAAAATGTCAACACTTTCCCCATCACCAGTCTTTTTGGCAGTTTTTAATTCTTGTTCAGGGAATTCAGAGCTATACTCGTCTGCACATTTTCTTTTTTGGCCCATGCCGTTTGGTTGTGTAGCTAGATCTGAGGTCTGAGGTCTGAGGTCTGATTAAAACACTACTAATTTTATTAACAGCTCAGAGGATAACATGGGAAACCACACAACTATGCAGCAACTAATAATTAGATGTTAATGGAATAGCCTACATTATTGCCTGGTGATTTACATCGTAAACTGACCTGCCTCTCATTACTTTACTTTAGCTTGGGATTCCTTATTCTGAATAGGTAATCACAAGCTAAAGTAAAGTAATGAGAGGCAGGGCAGTTTACAATGTAAATCACCAGGCAATTAAAACATTATAGAGATTAGTGATACTACTATTGATCACCAGGCAATTAAAACATTACAGAGATTATAGATTCTACTACTGAACTTTAATCTGAACATGGCAAGTGATGCGCAAAATAAAAGCATTTTGGTTTAAATCGATGAGAAAAGATTTCCATCGAAATTGACAAAGTTGCACGTCTCGATGTAAATCGATGGAAACCGATATAAATCACAAACTGCCAAGCTTAGATATATCACTCTATGAAACCCCCAACCCCATCTACAATGTTGTATTTTCCTTGTGGTCTACTGGCTCTCCCTCCCTGATCCCCATTGCAGATTTTTCCTTTTGTTGGTGGTGAGTGGTATCCCCCCACCCTCCCTGTATGTTGAATATAAGAAAGCCATCCCTCAACGTCCTTTTTAATTATTTTTAACCTGTAAAAAAAAACATCTATCACCAATCACACCTGCACCCCCCCACCTGACCTCCCACTATGCACCTACCTCCCCACACCTCTAGACACCCTACACACCCTCACTCACCTGAAGCAGTCCCAGGTTTGACATCCACTTTCCCTACTGAAGACATGTCTTGCTGCTGGAACCGATGACTGCAATATGAGAAAGTAAGGTAAATGTGGTCCAATGTATTTCAATGGGGATTTCAACTTGTATGCATTACTTTAACAATTTTTGAGATTTTGATTCCAAATTTGCAACATGGCCTTTTAGAACCCCCACCTACAATAATGAATAATAGGACTGTCATTAAGCAACTCCCAACAGAAAGGTGATTTCACCGTTGATTGTAGGAATCACCTTTCCAACAGGATTTGTGTAAAGACAGTACTATTGTTCATGAGGATGGGTCATAAGAAGAGTACGTTGAAAATATGGGGTCAAAATGATTAAAAATGGCAGAGTTATGCCCATTTGTTTCAATTTCACTATGCACCCTCGTAACTTTGGGAATGTTAAATATTGTGAACCCAAATTTTCAACATAGCTTTGTTATTGCCCCACCTCATGTATGTCATAGCTACCATTTTTCAAATCCTAGCCCAAATGTGTTTTTGCATCTGTGGCACATAATGGCATTCCTGTTACACAAAGTTACATGTTAGAAAGAATTTGAAAATGTTCTGCACTGGGCACATGAGGTGGGGCAATACCATGGGTATGCTGACAATTTAGTCACTGTTGTCCTATAAATGGAAGTGCAGGGTCTGGAGGACCATGTGTTTCCACAGCTACATACATATATGAATCTATGGATGGATATGAGTGCAGTGCCCAGAAGGCCCTGCACTCCCACAGGCAAATAAGGATACAATTATATTATTTCAAAAAGTAAGGAAATTAGTTGCAAAAAACTCAGTTAATGCTTCAGTTAGAGGTTAAAGTGACAAAAATAGGGAAATGTGATGTTAGGGCTGATGACCCCAAGGCACACCCCCAGTGCCTGTTGGTGTGTGCAGGGTGGGGGTGGGGTGTTATGGTTGGACACCCTAATGTCACATTTCTCTACTTTTGTCATTTTAAACCTAACTGATGTATTAACGGAGTTTTTTGTAACTAAGATATATATATATATATATATGTAATAGATATACCACTCTGAGGTGTGCGGTGGCCTGATATACATGCGTGAGCGCACGAGGCCGCAGGCCGAGTGCATCAACCGCATAAGGTGTGCGACATCAGAGCGTGACTGCACACCTCAGAGTGGTATATCTATCTATAAATGGCTATAGATTTTTTTGGGGAAGTAGTCTTTCTGTGTAGTTAGAAATTAAATGATATGTTGTGCAGAGGTGACACTTTTGGTGTGAAAAACTGTATTTGTAAATGATTTTAACTTTATGTAGTCACTTTTGGTGTGAAAAAGTATTTCAGAAGCAGCGTCACTTATCTGACTGAATGCAGTGATCGAGGAAAATATTTAGTGAGAAGTTATTAGGTCAGGAAGACGTGGTGTGTTTAAAAATCAGAAGTGACTGTCTTTATTATTTTGTGCCGGTTTCCGCAATATTAGTTCCATATGCGACGCGGAAGCAGCGAGGATAGATCGAGTAGTCGGTATTTAACGGAAGCCAGCGAGCCGAGTGTTGCTATGGCAACACCCGCCTCCGCCCGCTCACGCTTCTAAATGACCCAGTCGCCGACGTATCCTCGCTGCTTCCTCATCGCATATGGAGCCAATATTAGAAAACCGCCACAAAATAATAAAAGGCAGTCACTTTTCTGATTTTTAAACACACCACGCCTTACTTTGACTTCGTAACAGCTTCTCACTTTCTAAAATGAGCACCGCTCGGTCACGCTACATTTCCCTATTGAAAGTGAAAGTACTGCAGGATCGCGGTATTGTGAGTGGAAAGGCATCTTTTTTAAATAAATGAAGAGAAGAATACAAAGGAATGTATGTTATAGTTTTTTATATAGAGTTAGGTTTCTGTTAGTCAGAGTGGTCACAGTGGTTACAGTAATAAAAGTGGTTGTACAGTGTGACACTGTAAACATGGCAGGCAGGATTTGATTTTTAAATTAAATTTTCAGTAAACATTAATGGTAGGATGAACAGATCTGTTTCTACAGTGTGGTGCTACTACTGGTATATTTATTTATGGGTGTGGGTGTCAGTTGCACATGTGTGTTAGTGTGGTGTCTAGCTGCACCAGGTGTGAGTGGTCTTGCTGATGGTGAAGAGGTTTTGAGGAGTGGAAAGTAGTTCAGGCATGCGGTCGTAGTGGAAGGTGTGTGATCGTTGGGAAATAATACTTAGCCATGTGATGTGTTTTGGCCAATTGTACACTGGGATTTTATGATATTTTACCACACCATTTTATAAATATATATATATATATATATATATATATATATATACACACACATAGATATATATAGCAAGAGAGAGAGAGAGAGATATTATACTGGCATGGTAGTGCCACTATAGTTAGAGCTGCATGACCACTTCTAAGTTTAACCCAAAATTGTGCACTTTAATAACTTTGCAACCACATAACCGATGTGTCCAAAAGTTTTCATGCCTTGTGTGGTATCATAGATCTCTTGATCTGGCAAGTTTCGTTCTGGTCAATGGTGCAGTTGTGGAACTGTGGAGTGCCAAAAAATGTGTAATTGACCATTTAGGTGCAAATTCTTTGCTCAGCTGCATCCCCAAAAGGGCTTTGGGACCTGGTCTGAATTAGTTACAGTATATGTGGTCTGGGCAGCAGATGTGCCTTTTGAAGGTTTGGTGGAAAAATATTAATCCATTCAAAAGTTATAAAACTTTAAAGTTTCCCATTATAGCCTATGGGGAAAATATACCAGTATGTGCCACTCAAAAGCAGTTTCTGCTTTCATGAAAGCACTTTGTAATTCCACAAATGGTTTCAGTAGTGTCATTCTGCCACCATCTTGTTTTCAGTTAGCGACAGGGGAAAAACGCTATAATTCAAAAACTGCTGTCCCTTAGTAAACACCAACTGTTGTGTTTACCTAATTGTGGCCTAAAAAATGACTCTGGCATTAGTTTTTGTAAATAGTGGCTGGAAATATGATTTTTCCACTCGGGCGTTGGTAGTGTTACAGATTTATGGCAGTGTTTTTGCGAAACTGATGCAATTGCGGCATTATTTGCACAACTAACAGCACTGTTGTGCAAAAACTGCCACAAATTTGCAGCACTGTTTCATGAAAACTGCTGCAAATTTGTGGCACTACTTGATTAAAAAAAATTCAGACCCCGTAAATAGCAAAAATCATTCCTGGCCACTTTTAGCCCAAATAACTGCAGAATCATGTTCCTTGACCCCCCGTTTAGGTTAACACCTGTTGGTGTTTACCTAATGAAAGGAGGTTTTCTCCTGTGACTGCTTTCAAGGGGGCCGAGGCATGTTTTATTGAAAAAAAATGTTTCTGCCAACATCGGAGTGCCCGGTCACCATGTTAGCAGTAGAAATCCACCCCCTCAGTGTCCTGAAATATTTATTTTTAAAAAAATATTTCCACCAACATCAGGGTTCCCAATCCTCATGTCAGTGTTAGAAATGTATACACACCCCCACCAGTGTGGAACACTGGGGAGCCCATTCCCAGTGTCCCAATATATCTATTTTTAAAAGTTTTTTTTTTGCTGACCTTGGGTTGCCCAATCCATGTGTCAACACTACAACTCCCCCAAGTAGTGTGGGACACCAGGGAGCCCACTCAGTGTCCAAAAATATTGTTTAGTTGTACTTTTCAAAAAAGAAGTCTCCTGATGTCTTTTTAAAAAGAAACTGAAAAGAACTAAACAGTCCCTCATTGTCTCCCCTGTCCCCTCCCCCATTCTGACCCTCCCACTTAGTAACCCACCTCCACACACCCCTTTCTCTATACTTACCATTGGAGACCATCATCTGTGAACTTCTGTGGACTGGGACACGTCTGCTCTCTTCAAAGCCAAACTGCAAACTGAAGAATCAAGGTAAGTGCTGTATAATGGCTGTCAATGGCATTTTGAACTTATGTTGCTATCTCAGCCATTTTTAAGTATTTTTGCACTAAACTTTCAAGATGGGCTTTTTGGGACCCCACCGCATGTACACTGCCACTGTTGTTCTGTTAATCATACCCATAAGGAGATTTCTAGATCATTGCACAAAATCACACTTTGGGACTGATTAGCAAAATGACAGTGCCAGTGTTTGAGTCAGGGTCTAACTATGTAAGTGGTGAAAAAAATTTCTAAAAATGCCCGCGTAGTTGTACAGCCCATTGAATTTTCCCTACGCACTCGTAACTTTGGTACTTTTCAATATTTTGTTTCAAATTTCAACATACCCATTTTTTCTCACCTCCTCATGAACAGTACAGCTGTCATTTTTCACATCCTGCCCGAAATATGTTTTTGCACCTGTGGCATAGAGCGGCACATTCACTGCATGAAATCACCTTTCAGGACTGATTAATGAAATGACAGTGCCAGTGTTCATGAGGTGGGATCCCAAAAAGGCCATGTTGAAAATTTGCTGAAAGAATTCCTAAAAATGCCTGAGTTACATACGTCCATTGAATTTATTCTATGCACATGCATAACTTTGATACTTTTCAATATTTTGACACCAAATTTTCAACATAGCCATTTTTTCATACCACCTCATCAACAGTACAACTGTCATTTTTTGCATCCTGCCTAAAATGTGTTTTTGCACCTGTGGAGCAGAATGGTATTGCAGTTGCACATAATTACGTCTTGCCTTGCATTTCTCAATTTCTCTGTACCGGGATACATAAAGTGGACACATAAGGTGGGATAATAAGATGGCTATGCTGACAGTTTGGTCACTTTTCTAAGACACACCTACACAAATACGGAGGTATTGGAGCGCAGGGTATGAAGAACCCTGCTCTCCCACATTAAAATAAGGATACTATAATACTATCTCAAAAAGTAGAGAAATTCATTGCAAAAAAACTCCATTAATGCATCAGTTAGGGTTCCTATTACAGCAACAAAAGTATGGAAATTCAGTGTTAGGTTCCCAAGCCTACCCCCCACCCTCCACACACCAACAGGTGTCAGGGTGTGCCTTGGGGTCATAAGGCCTAATTCTCTCCCCATTCACCTATACTGTACCATCTCAGCTTCCTTACACATGGAATGGGAGAAGAGTTAGAGCTGATGACTCCAAGGCACACCCTGATGCCTGTTGGTGTGTGGAGGGAGGGGGGTGGTAGGGTTTGAAACCCTAACACTGAATTTCCATACTTTTGTCACTGTAATAGGAACTCTAACTAATGCATTAATGGAGTTTGTTTTTGCAATGAATATATATATATATATATATATATATATATATATATATATATATATATATGTCTGTATGTAAGTATGTACTTATGTATACTGAATAGATAGGTAGATAGGTAGACAGATAGATAGATAGATAGATAGATAGATAGATAGATAGATAGATAGATAGATAGATAGATGTTATACTGGCACTGTAGTGGCAGTTTAGTTAGGGTTCAACAGTCACTTCTATGTTAACCCCCAAATTTTACACTCTGATAGCTTTGCAACCATACAACTGATGTGCAAAACATTTTTCATGCACCATCAGGTACCATAGGTCTCTTGATGTGGCAAGTTTTGATCCGGTTGGATATGCAGTTGAGGAGCTGCGTAGTGTCAAAACATTTGAAAATGATCATTTAAGTCCAATTTCTTTGCTGTTCCACATCTCCAAAACAGTTTGGTGGTTTCCCATTATAGCCTATGGTAAAAAAATATATGTTGTGTGAGAAAGCAGTTTCTGCTTTCACAAATGCATTTTTAGATTACACAAATGGATCAGTAGTGTTGTGCTGCTGCAATCTTGTTTTCAGTTAGCGATGGGGAAAAAATGCTGCAATTCAAAAAATACTGCCTCATGGTAAACACCAACAGTTGTGTTTACCTATTCAGCAGGGTCACTGGAAAATTGCACCTGCAATTATTCTGCAATTTTTGCAATTTTCATCCTTCTCCGCACAAAATGTGCAATTTCTTGCAATTTCTTTCATTTATTGAATTTTTTACTGAAATTGTATATAAATATTTACATTTTTATTTATTTATTTAGATTTTATTGACCAGGTAAGCCCTCTGAGACCAAAGATCCCTTTTTCAGGGCCAACCCAGGGTTGAGTACACCAACCACTTTACATCAGGTTACAATAAGACAGTTTCAACAGTACATACACAGTTAGTAAATGAGGCAAGGGAACAATAAGACAGTGTCAGAGTACATAGAGTAAGAAACAGTGCCAGAGTACATACATTGTCAGTGGGGTACATTTGCCTACAGAGATATTAGCTTTAGAGGTTAGCTAGTCCAGAGGGAGTGAGGGTTTAGTCACTTACCAATTTAGAGGATTAAGGTTGGGTGCATTATCTAATGGTTGCAGCAACAGAGGCTCAGTTCAATAAGGTAGGCTTTAAGACCAGCTTTGAATGAGGAGAGGGAAGGTTTGTCCAACAGGGTGGAAGGGAGCGAGTTCCAGAGGTGTGGGGCAGTGAACTGGAAGGAGCGCTTTCCTTGGTTGTTCCGGATGCGGGGTATGTTCAGGAGCCGACTGGAAGTAGACCGAAGGTTATGAATGGAGACTTTAGGAGTGAGCAGGTCACTAAGGTGGGGTGGGTGACATTTGGAGGAGAATTTGTAGGTAAGGCAGGCGGAGGAGAAGGATAATTTATACCTTAGTGTTGGCCAGTGGAGGTCTTTAAGAGCATCGCAGTGATGTCTCCTAGGGGAGGAGTGGGTTCTGAAGTGAGCAATGTGGTGGTAGAGGGTGGAGAGCTTGTTTAGCTCAGTCTCTCTGAGGGACTGTAGTAGTGGGGAGCCATATAGCAATGAAGGAAGGAGGTTGCAGTTTGCAATGGCTCGTTGTGCTTCTCCAGAGAGGGATTTTCCAAGGCAGTATAGGAGGCCCAGCCTCTGGTGGATAGATTTTGTTAAGGCATCTATATGGGGTTTGTAGGTTAGCTCTTGGTCAAGGATTACCCCAAGATACCTAAACTGATCAGTGACCTCAACACACTTTCCTTGGACTAATGAGAGTTGGAGTATACCGCTATGGTCATAGCCCAGTCGTCGGGTCCCAAAAAGGACTGCTTTTGTTTTTTCCTCATTTAGTTTTAGGTGGTTGGCAGTAAACCATGCTTCAAGCTTTGCAAGGCAAGCTTGGAGTTTGGTTGAGATGACCGAGGGTTGGGGGTCACTGAAGTAGATTACAGTGTCATCCGCATAGAGGATAAGGTTGCAGGGTGCACAATCCTCTTCAAGGTTGTTCAAAAATTGTGAGAATGCTCAAGGAAATCTACTTTGATATGCTAATAATTTAGTGCACAGACTAGGATGTAACCAAAACAATACAGCCTGAGGTGAGAAGGGGTCCAGTGTGACTCTGCTTTATGTGATTCACTTCCCTGCTTTGGTTTCAAAATCCTCTGGCTATGCATATCTACACTTGAGCACTTAAAATCTGTGTTAAAGCAGACTATCAGAGAACATTTTGCTGCCACAGAGACTGAAACAATGGGTGTGAGAAGAGGTGCAAAGTGTCCCATTCAACTAAATGAAGAGTTGACCACAATGCAACTTTTGAATGGTTTAGTCATCTCAGTTTCTCCTGGTTCTCCTGGCTCTCAATGGTTTGAATGGTAGGTTTTCATTGTATAGATACTTTCATTTATTCAAATGTGTGAGGAGTTTGGATGGCCCTGCTGATTATAAACTTGAATGTGCTTCTGAGAGGGTTGTTGACAGTGATTCCTTACATGTCAGTCTGCCACAACTGTGTACTAACATACAAAGCCTACAAACATTTCTGAAAACATGCTGAACAGGTTAAGTATATTTAAACAGTTACCTTCAAATAGATAAAACAACTGCAACCCACGTAAAATCACTGCAAACCGAGTAGAACAAAAGTACCATGTATTAAAAACTATTGTGTGATGTAATGGAAAACTATTGGTATGATTTAATACTTTTATCATGTGATTTTGAAATGTACCTACAGTGCTGATTAAGAACAGTAATTATTTTAACAAAATATTTTTTTTTTACTAGTGCTGTATTAGGCACCCTGGTTATCTGTTCTTTTTTTCTTGAATCAAAGCAACTAGTTGTTAAACAGGCTTCATTATGTAATATCTAGAAACTGGTTAAATATGTTGTTTCAGGATTTATTCAATATGGACAGACTGTAAATTACTAAATAAAATCTAGTTAGCACTACATGAGTTAGATGTCTTTAGATTTTTAGAAGATATGCTACATAAAGATTCATTTGCAGTGCATTTCAGAAACACATACTGTACCTTTCTTCATATTAAAAGCATTTACAAGTGGCAATACCTTTATCTAAAAATTTATGTGATCAATACATGCTGCGGCAAACAATAAAATATTTATTAGGTGGCAGTGGGGATATATAGTGAACCCTTGCAATTTTCCTGCAATTTCTGCAAAACGTCTTTGCATTTTGGGGTAAAATGTTCAACAATTTTCCAGTGGCCCTGCTAATTGGGGCCTGAGGAACATGATTTTGCCATTATTTTTTGAAAATAGTGGCCAGAAATGTGTTTTGTTTAACTCAGCTGTTGGTAGTGTTGCAAATTTGAGGCACTGTTGTTGTGAAATTCCTGTAATTGCATCAGTTTTTGTGCAACTAATGCACTGCTGTGTGAAAAGTGCCACAAACTGTGGCACTGTTTCATGAAAACTACTGCAACTTGTGGCACTATTTTAATTAAAATAAACATCGACCCCTGTAAAGGACAAATATTTTTTCTTGCCATTTTATTTGCCAAAATAACTGTATAGTCATACTGCCGATATGGAGATTGGACACCCCGACGTTGGCAGAAACATTTTTTAAATATAAAACATGCCTCTGCCTCCTTGGTGGCAACAAGAGGATAAAATATCTTTTTATTAGGTAAATGGGATATGTGCAAAATGAGATAAATACGATATTGGAGACAGTTCTGATGCAGTGCATGGGCCGAGCAGACCCCTGCACATATGACGATATCATGTGGGCGAGGTTCCCTGACCCATCACAGGGTGTGGTGTCTGTGCCAAAACACTGTTCCATCCCTACTTAAGCCTTGACTAGTGCTGCATGCTGCAGCTCCTAATGCATCAGCCTTGTCCCAGTAAACTGGCTCACTGAGTTCACACTTGAACTCAGCTCACCAGCACGATAAGACAATGTGTTCCCTAGGGCTGCAATGGGCATCCCTGCAAACAATGTTGCTTAATAATATTTTTGCTTTTTAATATTTTGAACCAAAACTTTCAACATAGTCTTCTTATGACCCCACCTCACAAACCCTGTTGGTGAAAATGTTCAAATCTGTGCTGAAATGCCATCACACCACAGGTGCGAAAATATGTTTTGAACAGGATGTGAAAAATAACAGCTGTACTCTTCATGAGATGGTTTGAAAAAATGGGTATGTTGAAAATCTGGAATCAAAATATTGTAAATTTCCAAAGTTATGTGCCGGTGTAAAAAATGCTCAATGCACGTTTATAACTCGTCCATTGTTTAGAATTTTTCCCCAGTTTTTCAACATGGGCTTTTTGGGACCCCACCTCATGAACACTTCCACTGCAGTTCTTTAATTGGTCCCAAAAGATGATTTCACACAGCGCCTGTGAAATCACCTTCCAGGCTCGATTAACAAAACGACAATGACAGTGTTCATGAGATGGGGTCTCATAAAGGCCATGTTGAAAAAATTTGGTAAAAGAATACCAAAAAAATGGCAAAGATATCAGCCTAGGTTCAAAACGCCATTGAAATACATTATACAGCACTTACTGTATCTTTATTCCTCCGTTCACAGTTTGGCTTTCAAGAGTGCAAACGTATCCCAGTCCAGAGATGATAACAGCGCCAGACCTCTGGTAGGCAGTATAGGGTAATGGGGGTGTGGGGTGGTGGGTGCTCAGTGGGAAGCTCAGGATGGGGGGAAGGGGACAGTGAGGATGACTAGGGACTGTTTTCTTTTTTTGCATGTACAAAGACATTAATGAATCTGTCTCAGGACACTGGATGCGGGCTTCCAAGTTTCCCATACTGCTGGAGGGGAAGAGATATAGTTAATTCAGACATGGGGATTGGGGTTCCCAATGTCAGTAACAGTTAATTAAACCACAGACTGCAGGAGGGAGGTCTGACACTGGAGGTGAGCATCCCAGTGTTGGATGCCATTCAATTTCATAAACTATTTTGGGATAATGGGGGTTGGCTCCCTTGTGTCCACACTGCTGGAGGGGTTGTACATCATGACACAGGGATTGGTCCCCACCAATGTTGTCACTTTTACTAAAGCAATGGGCTGGGGGCAGGGGCCATCCAACACAGGAGTGGGTATTCCAGTGTTGCATCATATAAAAAGGCAAAGATGAATAAGAATAAGAAATAAATTCATGAGTAAATAAATTGCCACCAAGGATGTGGCCCCCCGGTGTGCAGATACAGTTCAAGGCACAGTTGGGATGGTGGGGCTACAATGACAGTAGCCCCATCCCTGACAAGTTATGACACAGCAGGGGCTGCACTATACAACACAGCTGTCATTTGTTAAGCAACAGCTGTTTCATATAGTGCAACCAACTGTTAACCACGAAATACATTATACAGCAGTAAGGGTTGCACTATATGACACAGCTATCATTTTTAAACAACAGCTGTGTCTTATAGTGCACCCAGCTCCTAACCACCAAATACATATTAGGCAGTAAGCTTTATTCCTCAGTTTGTGGTTCTGCTTTGAAGAGTGCAGACGTATCCCAGTCCACAGAAGATGACAGCACATGAACTCCAAAGGAAAGTGCAGGGAAAGGGGGTGTGGTAGGTGCTCAGTGGAAGGGTTGGGTTGGGGAGGGGAAGGGCAGAATGATGAAGGACTATATTTTATTTCAGGTTAAAAAATAAAAAAAATGTCAGGGACGATTTTCTTTCTTGCAGGTATACATATAAAATTAATCTATTTTGGGACACTGGGGTGGGCTCCTCGGGGTCACACTTTGGTTTGGGGGAAGGGGTAAATTAGATGAAACAATAGGCTGAAGGGGGCATCTGACACCGAGGATGGGCATCCCGGTGTTAGAAAATAACTAACTAAATGCACTGCCACTGGGGATTGGGGTCCCCAGTGTGCAGATACAGTTGAAGACACAGTGCAGTCAGGATGGCAGGTCTACAATGACAGTAGCCCTGTCCCTGACCTACAAGTGGTGACAGCAGCAGGGGTTGCACTATGTGAATCAGCTGTTGTTTATTAAAGACAGCTGTGTCATATAGTGCAAACTGCTGCTTTCACAAAAATTCAGCTATGAACATAATGTTGATTTTTTTTGAACTGGGCACTCTCAGAAGTGGAACATTTTTATTAAATAATTTAAAAATTCCTTAACAGTGGGACCTAAGAACCACAAAGCCACTCACCTTGAACCAACCTCTATCAAACCTGAAAGTTTCGGGTTTCAACCCCTTTTATTTTTTTAGTAATCAGATGGCAAAAAAGTCTTATAAATTTCAAAAATTTAGACGTTTGAGTTTTGTGCACCTCTGTAACTCTGCCTCCTCTGAACTGATCTATAATAAAATTTACAGGATCAAGAGATCCTGATACATAGGCTGTGCTTTCCAAATTTCATGTAAATCAGTTGAATGGGGCAAAGTTAGTACGGTGCACAAATCTGAGTTTAACATAAAAGTGCTTACTCAACCCAAATATACAGGCCCAATAATATATAATGTATTTTAAATATATGTTTTTCATAGCAAATATGTTTTATAGTTTATAAATATGACTGGAATATATATTACATATACCTTTATAATATATATATACATATATATATATATATATATATATATATATATATATACCAGAATATTCAAAGGGTTGCACAAGGTGCAACAGTGTTCCTCATGCACAACTCACTGATGCGCCTGATGTGATATTCAAGGGAAAAGTCCACTGCGACAAATCCCGATGCGCCAGAGCGCATCAGTAATGTATGCAGGCACAGGTAGAGGGGTGTGCCCATGCATAACCTGCACAGCCTGATATTCAGCCTGGAATGTGCAGAGCCATGCATGCACAACCCCTACTTGCACCTGCACAAAGTTAAGCCAAAAAAGGAACAAATGATGGCCACTCACAGGTGAGCTGCCACATTGCAGGGCGCAACACGGCAGCTGCCACCTGTGGGTGGCCACCTGAGTTCCTGCCACACCTGGCAGTACCCCCCATGCCCCATCATGGGCATCTGTGCAAATAAACCCCCCTTCAATATCCCTGGTGGTCCAGTGGACCAAGTGCTGCCTGATCACAGGCATCTGGTTAAATAACCCCGTCCTATATCCCTGAGTCCAGTGGACCACTATGTGCCCGATCATGGGCATTGGTATAATAACCCCCGCCAATATCCCTGGTGGTCCAGTGGTCCGCCTCAGCCCGATCGCGGGCATCTGTAAAACATAAAAAGACCTATTACCTGGTGGTCTAGTGTACCCCCCTACCCACCCACCCACTGAGCCCCACCACCCCACCCCCAGTCAGCGGCGGGTGGTAGCACCCACCCGCCTGCTGCCCCAGCCGCCCGCCGACTGACAGCTCGGTAGGGCTGCCGCCCGTGGTTCACAGCATGAGCCAATGGGCATGCAACCTACATTACTACATTCCAGATGTGTGAATGATTCATTCACATATCTGGAATGTGTAATATGTATGGACTTCATGCCCATTGGCTCACGCCAGAACTACGGGAGTGCAGCCCTACCGAGCTGTCAGCCTGGAGGGCAGCGGGTGGCAGGTAGGTGGGGTGCTGCCGATTGCCAGCTGACCGGGGGGGAGCGGGGCAGTGGGGCTCAGTGGGCACAGGTGGGGAGGGGGGTACACTAGACCACCAGGGTAATAGGTCATTTTTTATGTTTTACAGATGCCCACGATCGGGCAGAGTGCGGTCCACTGGACCACCAGGGATATTGGTGGGGGGGTGATTTAAACAGATGCCTGCAATCAGGCAGTGATCGGTCCACTGGACCACCAGGGATAATGGATGGGGGGGTTTATTATACCAATACCCATGATCGGGCACATAGCGGTCCACTGGACCACCAAGGATATAGGAT
This sequence comes from Neoceratodus forsteri, assembly GCA_016271365.2. Classification (NCBI taxonomy): domain Eukaryota; kingdom Metazoa; phylum Chordata; order Ceratodontiformes; family Ceratodontidae; genus Neoceratodus; species Neoceratodus forsteri. The sequence goes on along the minus strand of CM057450.1, from coordinate 248,995,168 downwards.
GGGGGGGTTATTTAACCAGATGCCCATGATCGGGAAGCACTCAGTCCACTGGACCACCAGGGATATTAGATGAGGATTTTTTTAGAAATGTCCGCGATCGGGCTGCAGGGGGTGTCGGTCCTCGACGGCTGCTGCCCGGCAGAGTGCCAGGCACAAGTCATCAGGGATCGGTTCACCTGCATGCTAATGAGATGCATATGGGGCCATAATGACATGCAAATGGCCCATGTGCACCTTGCATAAATTATGGCCCCATTTGCATGTCCCCTTTTGAATATCACAGGTGCTGTGCATGGCGCAATGGTACTTGTGCTAGCGCATCTCCATGCTCCACTCTGGCCACTTGCACTGGCACAGTGCCACTGCACCATGCATGGTGGGGGTGGCCAGGGTATGATATTCAAAGCTGTTCAGCCATAGCTCAGCTCCATTGAATATCGCCCAGGCCACACCCCTGCACAACCAAGTTGAGCTGCGCCCAGGCTTGCGCCACAGCCTTGTGCAGTTTGAATATCTGGGCCATAGCATACAAATTGTAAAAAACAAAAACAAGGCACTGCATCAGCGTGTGGTCTGAAAGCAAAACAAAATGGTTATATTAAATGCACGCTGAAAATAGAAAATAGAATTAAAAATCTATGTTTTGACCTTAGGTCTTCTTCAGGAAATATCTAAAAGTGAAAAAAAAAACAAAGTTAGTGTATTTTGCTGAAGATATGCAGGAAGCGAATTGCCTTCGTTATATATTTACATAATGTAGTATATATATATATATATAGACTACATTATGTAAATATATAATGAATGCACTATTTCTGCATATCTTCTTATAGTAAAATATGTATACAAACAAAGAAGCAGCTCCAAAATTTAGTGGTCCTCCAAACATAAATGTAAACAGCACTCACGGTAATGGTTAGGCACAGACACACATACACAAGATCAGGAACTCCAGAAGACAATTCTTAGATTTTCCAACACAAAGTTTATTTGTATGAAAAATAAAATGTTGTAAAATCAAAGCCAAAAGTAGCAATACTAAAAATCAAACCTCCCCACATGATTGACATTTCTTGCTCTTCTTCTGCTTTTTCAGGAAAAGTGTGAAATGTCATCCTGTGGGGAACTCTGATTTTAGTATTGCTACTTTTGGCTTTAGTTTTACAATTTTTTTCTTTACTGCACAAATACATTTTGTGATGGAGAAAATCCAAGAAGTGCCTTTTGGAGCTCCTGGTCCAGTGTGCATGTATGCCTAACTTCTGCTGTGAGTAAAATATGAATTGTGTTTGCTTCCAAGATTCAGTATGTATAGAATATATGCAGACTATATATTTATATATATGTCAAATATATTTTTGAAAATGCCTGTTGTGGTACTGTGTACATATTTGCATAGCTAATTTGCATATTTCAAAAGTACAGTTTATCAACCAAAATCATTGTAATTTCTATTTTTAAAATAGTTTTGAATTAACAACATTAGTTTAGAGACCAGAGGGAGTGAGAAAGGTAAAGATTAAAAACAAGTAAATATAGGCGCTCACCCCAACATAAAAGGGAACCAAAGAGGGGTGGTATAAATACTAGTTTGACCCTTTATATATTGTGAGGTCAAGAGATAAGTCCTATGTGTAAGTATAATATGTGGGAATATTGCATTATTAAATAATAATTCTATTCTAAATATCAAAATGGTTACTAATAAGATGATTTCCAAATATGCAATTAATGATATGTTACATCAAGACTAATCTATTGTCCAGGTATTTTAAGATATTTTTACAATGCATATATTAAAAACAACATTTTAGATATATGTCAACTACATAAAATGTATATATATTAAATGTTCAAAATATATAAGCAGATCTATAAAATATATAGCATGCATGTATAATAAATATATCACGGAAATATGTTTATGATATATCTTAAATACATCTGTCACATGCATTCTGCAAATAAATCAGATTTTTCAAAACCAGCCCAGTTTCAGATATTTTGCATATACTTCAGACATATGATCAAACATGTATTTGAAATATACTTTTATAAATATATCTAACATATATTTATTTTCCATAAGGGAATTCTACAGCCATCTTTATATTAAACCACACTGCACAGTGATCACTGGTGTCCAGCTGGACTCCCACCTTGATGTCTGCAGCACTGCCAGATCCAGTAATGCTCCATCATGAGTAGGTTCACTGACTAGTTGCCTGAGAAACACCCCCTGCATGGAGTCCAGGATGCTACTGCTTCTAGCTGAAGCTGCAGCTTGGAGGCTTCAGTCTGCATCTGGCATATTAAAGTCCCCCACCAGCAGCACCTCTTCTTTTTCTGCCATCTTGCCAATGGTTCCCCCAGTACCTTATCTAAGTCTTCCCTCTGTGCTGAAGGTGTATAAATCACACCAGTGCTAATAGTGGCTCTATTCTCCATCTCCAGGGGGACCAACAGTAAATCTGATCCCTTCCCATATCTCCATTGCCTTTATGCTTTCCCTCACATAAAGCACCACACCTCCTCCATTCCTTCCAACTATTTTGAGTGAAGAACCATGAATAATAATCATGGACACTGCTCACTGTGTACCAGCCTGTCTTCTTGCAATATGCCAGCTAACCACTAGAGCTCACTGAATAAATGAGTTGTGGAAGCAAATGTGTATGCAGCATTGTTTCTGTACAATGTGACCTACTGACTCTTTAACAACCCTGTATATAACAGTGTATATTTTTAGTACATGAAAACAGTGGCACCAACTGATATCAAGCATTGCAGCTATGTGCAACTGAGGCCATTGTGACATAAGAATCTGGATGTCTTTAGTCATGACTGAACACGATGCTGAGCATCACTGCCAAGGGAGTTTTGTAGGAGCATTGCAGAGCCATGATGCTAGTGCAAGGAAGTGATTTGCCAACCCAAGATGTACTGATGTTCTGCAATGAGGGAAGGGGTATGGTCATGTCAATGAAAATGGAAATCAATGAGATTTGAACTATAGTATAGGTGAGGTAGCTAGTGCAGTGTTCACCAGTGGCAGGAGTTAGATTCATGAGTTCACCAATGGAAGGACAGCTGGACTGAGTACCAAAAGAATAGTAAGCCACCTGTTGGAGCAAGAAAGCATACTGGGATAATTCTCACTTGAATGCAGGATGTAGGAGAATAACTCTCCACAAAATCACTTGGTCTGAACACCTAATGCACATGAAGGACCAAACACTTGGAGTATCTCACAGAGATCAGGTGAGGGAAGTAAATGACTGGGGAACCAATAAGGAGAAATTCTGGCAATTCCAAAGGGTTATGTCCTACAGGAAAAAGGAGTAGGTCGCTATCTTTTGAAGTGAGCTTGTCTGTGAAAAACAAGGAGGTAACCAATATTATAAGTAGGTCCACAGGGTCTATCTGGTCAAGCTCAGAGGAAAAAACAAAGTGGATATTCACCCAGAAAGGAACTACAGGACTGCAAACAGCTTAGCAAAGCTAAATGGATTCAGTGGTGAAAAGTGCTCTGTGAAAGTTAAATTCTGCAAGTGAAATTTTAGTGGAATTATCTATTATGCATTCATAAATTTTTTAGCAAATTGTTGCAAATTAGCAATTTCTAAAATTCCCAAGATAACCTACTAAATCGCATTTATCCATCTTCATTAGGTTGCAGGATCTGTTTACATTTGGTATGCATGACACATTTTGGGTGTATGCCCATAATAGTAAGGGAGCCACAAACATACAAATATTGGGCCCTATGCATGAACAGGTGGGAAATATGCCCCAGAGGCACATATCCTTCCTGATTAGCTCTACAGCCCCAGACAGGTACAGGGTATGCAGTATGTACTACCAAATGCACCCCTGGGGCACCTGTCTGTCTAGCAAGACCACACAGGGCAGCCAGGGGCAGAATTAAGGACCAAGGTGGGCATCCAATCAGATGCCCAGTCTGGGTATTAAAATGGATCACTTGCACCTGAAAGCACAGGTCTGGGTGTGTGAATAGCGACTGCAGGCACCCAGACACACAGGATCATGCCCTGGAGCAGTAGGGGCAGACACCCCCACCACATGTATGCTCCATTCTCGGTGATGTCACACACACACAGAGGGGCACCAGCCCAACAACTGCAGACACCAACAACTCACAGAAGAGCACAGCCATGCCCCATGCCTGGTGCAATACCAGACCCCCCCACATGTAGCCCCCATTCCCAGTGCAGAAACAGCCCACCCACCTACACACACACACACACACACAGGGACCACTCACCTGGACCCATGAAAATGGCCACTCTCACCACCCATTGGTCATCGGTGCTTCCCCGCCCAATGGCAGCAACATCTACCCACCTCCCATCACCTGCACCTGCCAGTCAGTGCCACTGCCCCAGATGGCCAGAAGCACAGCCCTCCAGACATCTCCATTGCTGCCAGCCATCCAAGTGATGCTGGGAGCACACTGCCTATAAATAGCAGCATGCTCTCAGCATCACTTGGATGGTCAGTAGCTGTGGAATGTGTGGAGGACTGTGCCACAGGCCATCTGAGGCAGTGGCACTGACTGGTGGGTGTGAGGGATGGGGTTGTCAGTGCCACGGGGGTGGTGGGCCACTGAACACCACGGCACAAGGGTTCTGTGTTTGGGCAATGGGAGGGGGTCTAGTGGCACCATCCCACTCAAATGAGGGACTTGGACACTAGAAGGGAGGGACAATGAGTGACACTGCAATATTGGGCTTACACTATGTGTTGGGGGATTCCAATGCCATCACTGGGATGGGGCAACAGTGTGTGATGGGGGTGGTCACTAGGTACTGCCCCAGGGATGGGGCTCTGCCATGTGGCCAGGGGTCCTGACCTGCAGGCCAGTGCTCAGCTGGGGGGATCCCTGTCTGTTACAAGCACAGGGTGGGTGGGCTATGAGCGAGGGGCTGGACATGTAGGGCACTTATAGCAGGGTCCCCCCCTGGCATAACGGGCACCGTCCTACACCCCCCTCTGGTGCACAGCCCTGCTCACTATGCTGAATGGCACATAGTGCTGGTGTGCCCCCACCCAGCCCTAGCACATTGCTGTCCATGCAGCTGGGGGAATGGGCATGTATCCACCTTGCACACAGATAGTGCATGCCATGGGTGTCCCGTGTGCAGATTCCCAATGTAGGGTGTTGCCTTCATGCCTCAGTTTTGTTGTGCATAGGCACCCTTTTTTTCATGCATAGGCACCATTATGAACATCTTCATGCAATTTAACAAATAATTAAATTGTGAAATTGTAAACTCCTCCAATTTGCAATTTACATAACCAACTATAGTACCTCCCTTTTTAGCTATATTGAAGACTCTTTCAAGAAAGTACAGTATGCATATAAAATTTCAGTTCTCTAGCTCCAAAGGTGGCTAAGTCGTAAGCATAGAAATATTTTAAGGAATGTTTAAAAATAAATTCCTCTACTTTGTGCCCCTATAAGTTACATGCCCCTAATCAAAATGTCATTTAACCATTCAGTTAGGGCTTCTTCCAAAACACTACGGGGGGGGGGGGTCAAAAGTGTTGGATGTTGGTGAAAATGCATTCTTCATCTGTGTCCATTTACTTGCAACCAAGCAGCCCTGCTACTATTTTCAGAAGCTGTGTTTCTTTATAATAAAATGTCATAATTTATGGCAAAAAGACACAATTTTGTACAAACTGGATGCAAGTGCAACTGTCTCCATCAAGCGTGGAGTCTTACAGATTTGGACACATTTCTGCTTTCAAAATAGTAACAAGTGCATCTTGGGCAGATCTCTTTGAAACTCTCCCCCAACACCCAACACACACACCTCATCACAATGGATAAAATGCCTCTAATTTCTTTTCTACGGTGATGCCTAAATCCTTTTCACTAGATGTACTCCTTAACTTGGAACTGCCTCAAAAGTAGGTTGTGTTTAGATTATTGTGTCCAAACACATTACTGCACACTTATCTATGTTAAAATTCATTTGCTTCTTATTGCCCAGTTTTTCAATTCCTCAAGTTCTAACTCGAATTTCACTTCTTCTGCTGGTGAATCAAAAAAGTGTAACTGAAAAAGAAGAGTGGGAGTTGCTGCATGGCTTTTCAAAAAAGTTGATGCTCACTGCTGAGTGCTTATATTTTCACAACTTTTATTAACTGTACCCCAATGTTTCACTCCTGCTTTGGGGCTTTTTCAAGAGGATTTTACTTCCAAAGCTGTAATAAAAAAATCATAATATACATGTTAATTATCATATTCCCGTAATTTATTTTTACTATATATTTTTATAAAGGTTAGTTTTTAAGACAAACATGGTACCATATATTCATGTAATAGTTTTAGTCTCATCAATTTCATACATTGTATTTGTTTTTTTTTTCTAAAATGAAACATAATGTTTTCATTCTCAGTCTTTTCAAGTTAAAAGCTGTTTGTACCACTACCACCACCATTCAGCGTATATAGTCATTACAAATACTGAACACCTTCAACCCCTTAACGAGGACTCACTCAGTCAGCATGCACATTTTTTCTGCTTGTTTGCACTTCTTATTATGAGTTTCAACTGGCCATGCTGTTCTAAAATTTACATAAAGACTGTCTTAGGAATTAAAAAGGTGTTTCAAATGAATATTACACAGACAGAAATAATAGCAATTAGTGGATCAATCGCATAGAGCTTCAAACAAAATGTACTAGGTAAATGGGATGCAGACTCAGTCAGATATCTATGAATCTATATACCTAAATATTTAGACAACATCTACTAAGTTAACTATGGGAAACTGAATCAGGAGGTGTTTACAGACATCAAGAGGCGGAGCCTGCTAACTTAAATGTTCTGCAATAGAGCAGAAGACACTAAACATAATGTTCTAAAGCCATGGTTGTCAACATTTTTAGGTCCAGGGACCCCCTGCCAGCCGTGTCGGGGACCCCCTACCAAAAGTGTATATATTAATTATATATATATATATATATATATATATATATATATATATATTTCCACATTTAGTACCACGGTCCTCTGGTCTAATAATACACTTAATGATAACTTTTGTCCACAGCCTTTAAATATATATATATATATATATATATATATACATATATACACACACACACACAGAACTCACCAGTCATCAATCTCTGCCACTGCTTGCTTGAGGCATAAAAACAACTGAAAGAACCCACACCTCACTGACTGAGCCATATAAAAGTACTGAGGAGCAAGTGAAGCAGTGAGTGAAACAGCTTGCAAAAATGAGCAGCTTCTTTATTTATTTGAAATGTGAGTAAGCACGCAAGACGCGAGGAGCAAGGAGAGCAAAGACATGGCAAAAAACAACAAGCTAAATCACTGAGACAAGCAAGGACAGTTGTGAGTAATGAGGAGTACTTATTAACTTATGTGGCACCTCCGGCAGTCAGTTACAGTGAGTTGCACTTGCACTAATTATAGCTATTCACACTCAGTCAGTAAAACGAAGTATATTTCTGGTCTGTTGTAGATAGCAGGGTACTGAGCAAACAAGGTGACAATTAGTGCTCTTGTGGTTGCGGTCACAGTTGTTTTGTTTAAGCAGTCTGCATTTTCTCTGCTAAAATCTTTAGCTCACTTTCAGTTTCTTGTACTGTTCTGCGGACCCCCTGGCATGCACTCCCAGACCCCCTGGCTGACAACCCTTGTTCTAAAGAGATATGTTTTCTTATTGTAGACCCTGTCCATACCTATAATGAGCAGGGATTGGAAAGAACTTAAAGGTGTATGCAAGACATTCACATGGCAGGGACATAGGCTGAATATTGGATTGGAGGTGCTTATGAGGCATAGGTCTGCAGGATGGGTTTAGCCTACCAGCTTTCAATGAATACTGTGCAACAGCACAACTGGTACCCTTGATTGCTATATTAATTAAGTCTAAAGAAACAGTGTGTAAAACTGTGTTACAAGGGACAAACATTGGAGACCACTTAGAACTTGTGGCATGGGAAACTAGGAATGTACAAGACTTGAAATTTCTCAATAATGCGTGGACAAATTATACCTACAAACAATGGCTTAACACAAAAAGGTGGTTGAGTATTACAAATATACATTCTCAATGGGTACCCATTTGAAAAAGCTCACAGTTAACCCCAGCTAAGATGGACAATACCTTCAGAAGCTGGGGAACACAGGGTTGGCAATATATCTCATAGTACATGTCTAATGGAATAGTTAAATTCTTCAGACAATTACAAGAAGAATTTGGTTTAGTAAATGCAGATCACTTCTGGTTCTTACAAATAAGTTCATATATTAACAGAAAGGAAATCAAGCAACTGCCTACGGAAGAACCCAACCACAAGTATTCCTAATACAGACATATTTACAACAGGGATACACTACACAAGTAATATTTAGGCTCTTCTCAGACTTGAAGAAGAATACAGGTAGGCAGGAAGTGGAACATATACAACAGAAATGGGAAGGGGGCAGGCATCACAAAACAGAAGGAGTGGTTACAGCTTTGGCAGGCAACCCACAAGGCCACTGCTTTAGGTAGTTGGAGAAACTTGAAGTGGAAAATTAACAGCAGCTAGTTTCTGACACTAGATAGAATGAAACATATAGTTATAAGCAACACAGATCTTTCATGAAGGGGATGCAGGGAAAATGGTGGCGCCACTAGATATCTATTGGAGCTGAAGAGGGATTAGATGGTTCTGGTCAGAGCTAGAGACCAGAATTAAAATAGCTTTAGATATAGCTCAAGATCTTCACAACCTCAACTTGGTTTGTGGTTTATACCTCCACAGAATGACAAGTAATGTGAAAAAGTATATGTTTAATATACAGTACTTACTATGGCAGCTTTAAAATCAATTACAGAGATATGGAAGTCTGACTCTATTTTGTCTATAGACAACTGACTAGCAAATTGTAAGAAAATCAAAACAATGGAAAAAATTACAAGTCGACTGCAGCTTAAGTTAAAGCGTTTTAACACAAAGTGTCAACCTTCTGTACATATCATAGAAGAAATCGAGGGCATCACAGTTTTGGAACAACTTGTATACTGAGTAAACTCAATAAGACTAGTGGTATTTCATATATGTGGACAATGATAGCAGATTCTTGTTTTCTGTTAACCCTTGCAGGGCCACAGACTAATACAGTATATCAGTCCAAAATTCCTATAAAGCAAGAAGGTGATTTAATAGAGTACACTTAATTGAATTGTTAATTTTGGGGCTTGTGTAACTAAGTAGAAGTCAGTGTTTTGGTTCTCTGTTTTGGGAGTTGACTTTTCTTAGTGTAACTTTTATTTGACAAGGAGGAAATCAAGCTGGGAGAATATCTGCAGTCATTTGTGACTAGACCTGTTACTTAAACTCTGTTAAATAGGTGTCTGAAAGGAAGAAAAGCACTCACGGGTTGTGGGTCAGAGTTGTAGTTGATTGCTTCTGGAGAGCACTGACCTTAGTCCCACCCACCCGCCCCTCATTCCACCCACCCCAAGCACATCATTTCCTATATATCAGGGGTTCTGACATCAATTCCCAAAAGTGCAATGGACATACACCTGTTTATATCCTTAAAGGCACAGCACACTGAATAGGGGGTAAACACACTCATACGCTTGCACACACTAAAAAAAATCTTAAACAGGAAGGGAGACAGACATGTGGGGAGTGGTGCAATGCACTGGCTGTGTAGCAGCAGTCTTCCGGGAGATGTTCTGGAGGCTGCATTGCTGATGTATTTGTAGGCACCTCTCTGGTCTGAGGGAGGGAGGTTGCCCGTCTCCATGCTGACCTGGTGAGAATTTTGGAACCTTCCTCCCCCACCCAGGGACCACCCAGGCCACCACCACTGCCTCAGAGGTTGAAAAGAAAGAGGAGCAGTTGGACCACAGTTGGCTCAGGGAAAGTGAAGGTGGTGGAACAGAGGTGCAATGTTTAAGTTGTGTCTCTCCAAAATTCATTTGCCATTCTAGTGGAGTGTGGTTCCTCTATGGAGGCACACACAGTGGAGATCAAGGAGGATGCTGGGGACCTCCACAAAGGAGACTCACATGAGAGTGCCATGGGACCCCACAGGGGAAGGAAACAATTCCTGGTGGGAGACTCAATTGTTAGGGGGTGTAACTGGGGGAGGGAGGGGAGAAAAGAGGTAAGGTGCCTGCCTGGCACCATAGCTTGAAGGGACAGGAAATGAATTCTCAGGATTGTGGAAGCAGCTACATGAGAGAGGGAGCTGGATGTCATTGTCCACCTAGAGTCAAATCACCTGGCTGAGAATGGGATCAGAGCAGTGTAGCAAGAGTTTGTGGAGTAGGGGAGGGGCCTTAAACAAGTAGCATGCAAGGTAACTTTCTTCTGAAGTGCTACCTGTCTATGGCATGAGTGAGGCTAGGGTACTCCACACCATGGGATTCAATGACCAGTTGAAAAACTGATGTGGAGCTCAGGGATTTGGCTTCATTGGGGACTGGGGGTCCACCTGGAGGGATACAGGTCTGTACTGGTGTGATGGTCTGCATCTGTCCGGGAGTGGAACCAGGATCCTACAGTAGTAGCCAAAGACATTACCAGCTATTTCCAGATATTTTGCAAGATTTCAGAAGAGTTTCTCTCTGCTGCCCCACTGTGGAAATACAGAAAGCAGGAGATATTTCTGGAAATATCACAGAAATTTCAGGAAATATCTGGCAGTGTCTGCGGCTGCTACTGTAGGAAATAGATGTAAATGCTTCATTGGTAAGCATTTAAACTAGTCAAGGGGGGGAGGCACTGAAGGGAAGCAGGGAAATCCCCCCCACACAAAACAGGGTAGTTAGCAAAGTAGACACAAAGGTAGAGAAGCCGATAGGGAGCAGGACGGGGTAAATCCAGAAAAATGCAAAGGCAGTAAGGACAGGGATGGGACATCAAAAAATGGAGAGCAATGAGTACCAATGTCCATAGTCTGGGTAACAAGCTCCCTGAACTAGTGGCCTTGATGGAAGAGGAACACCTGGATATCATGGCAGTCACAGAAACATGGTACACAGAGAACCATGACTGGGATGTCAACATACCAGGGTACACAATCTACAGGAGGGACAGAGAGGGAAAAAGGGGAGGAGGAGTAGCTCTCTACATAAGGGAAGTAATCAAAGCAACAGAAGTAAAGGGTAAACGGGTAGTGGAGGAGGCACTGTGGGTCACCCTGGAGACAGGAAATGGCACCATAATCTGCCCAGGTGTAGTTTACAGACCCCCAACTCAGGGGGAGGTAATGGACAAGAAAATTCTTAGCATGACAGAAAAAGGAGAGAAATTGTTGATAGGGGACTTGAATATGCCAGATGTTAACTGGAACACCTTTACCACAGCCACATCCAAGAGTAGGGTCATTCTCAATGCCCTACGGGGGCATGCCTCAGACAGCTAGTGTTGGAACCCACTCAGGAGAGAACAATCTTAGACTTGGTACTCTCAAATGGGGATGGAGAGAGGATCTCAGATTTAGAAGTGGGTAGTTCACAATAAACACAGCTGTAGAGTCAAGCCATACAAAAGCAAGGGTGTTGGACTTTAGGAGGACTGACTTTGGCAAATGGGAGAGTGCCTCAGAAAAGCACTAGCTAGTAGGCAAGAAGGAGGGGTGGAGGAACAATGGGGAAAAATCTAAACTGGCATCACAGAGGCAACAAGCCTTTGTGTAAAGCAAATCAACAAAACAAAATGAAGGAAAAAGCCCCTATGGCTCTCAAAAAAGATGACAGGGAAGGTTAAGGAGAAAAGGATAGCAATCAGGAAATATAAGGAAATACAGAAGGATCAGGACAGAGAACTATATCAGTTAAAGCAGAAGGAGACAGGGAAGGCAGTCAGAATAGCAAAGGCCCAAACTGAGGAAAAGATAGCCAACTGTCTTAAGAAGGGGGATAAAACCTTTTATAGCTACATTAGGGAGTGAAGAAAGATCAAGGGAGGGATACTGAGGCGTAATAAAGGGAAGGGAAAGTGGACAGAGGGTGACAGTAAAAAGCAGGGATACTGAACAAATACTTCTGCTCAGTATTCACAAAAGAAGAGGAGAGGGAGGTACCTAAACTAAACAATAGAAACACTCTGGATAGGGGGGTTGATACCAGTCCATTCACAGAAGAAAGGGTTCTGAAAGAACTCTTAAAACTGAGGGTGGACAAATCAATGGGGCCTGATGGGATTCACCCCAGAATTCTAAAAGAACTAAGGGTAGAACTAGAGACATCACTGATTACCCTCTGTAACAAATCATGGGAGGATGGGGTGGCACCTGAGGGCTGGAGGAGGGTGGATGTGATTCCACTTCACAAAAGTGGGAGCAAGACAGAGGCAGGAAACTACAGACCTGTTAGTTTGACATTAGTGGTAGGGAAAATGATGGAATCACTTCTGAAGGAAAGAATTGTTGAGTACCTAGAGGCCAGCGAGGCACAAAACTGAAGGCAGCATGGATTCACAGCAGGAAAGTCATGTCAGATGAATCTAATAGATTTCTTTGACTAGGTGACCAAAGTAGTAGACCAGGGAGAGGCTGTGGACATGGCCTACCTAGACTTTAGCAAGGCATTTGACACAGTCCCACACAAAAGATTAATATACAAGTTAACCAGTTTTGGAGTGGGTCACAAGGCAGTAGCCTGGGTAAAAAATTGACTAGACAGCAGGATGCAGAGGGTAATAGTAAATGGAATCCACCCAGAAGAAAGGGGTTGTTACTATCGGGGTACCACAGGGTTCAGTACTGGGATCTGTCCTCTTTAATCTCTTTATAAGCGACATTGCAGAGGGACTGAAAGAAAAAATATGTCTCTTTGCAGATGACACAAAGATCCACAACTGGGTTGATACACAAGGTGGAATGGAAAGGATGAGAAGGGACTTGGCAAGGTTGAAGGAATGGTCAGATGTATGGCAGCTTAGATTCAATGAAAAGAAGTTCAAAGTAATGCACCTGGGAAGAAAAATCCCAGGGGAAGATTACACAATGGGGGGTGAGATACTAACAACAACAAAAATGGGAAAGGACCTGGGATTAATCATATCAGATGACCTAAAGGTGGGCAAGCAATGTGAGAAGGTGGTAAGGAGGGCTGTGGGGATACTGGAATGCATAGGGAGAGGCATCACTAGTAGAAAATAAGAACTTGTTATCCCTCTGTACAGAGAGTTGGTGAGACCCCATCTGGAGTACTGCTTGCAGTTCTGGAGACCCCATCTCTGCAAGGACATAGACAGGATGGAGGCTGTCCAGAGGAGGGCAACTAAAATAGTGCAAGATCTGCACCAGATGACATATGAAGAGAGATTAAAGGAGCTTAACATGTATACCCTTGAGGAAAGGGGGGGCATGATAGAAACTTTCTAGTACCTCAACAGAATCAACAAAGTCCAAGAGGGTAGCACCTTTCAGAAAAAGAGATGTGCAAGAACAAGGGAGCAAAATTTGAAGATAATGGGGGGACGGCTCAGAGGTAATGTGAGGAAGTATTTTTTCATGGAGAGTGTTGTGGATGCATGGAACAACCTTACTGAGGAGGTTGTGGAAAAAAAAAAGTGGGGGAATTTAAGAATGCATGGGACAGACATAAGGCAATTCGAGTGGGAGGTAGGAGGAAGTAGTCTGTTGGTTAATTCATTATTACCTGGGTGGCCATCTTGTGTCAGGTAAACAATGGATGGTTCGGACTTCATATGAAGCTATTGGAGGTAAAGAGTTAACTAGGATCTGCAGCTTATCCATTAGGTAGGGAAATGGGCAGACTAGGTGGGCCGAGCGGTCCTTATCTGCCGTCAAATTCTATGTTTCTATGTTTCTATTCTAATTTTGTCAGCAGCCTAAGGGTTAACAGCTGGTCCTAGTTGTTAGGGGCGCTCTTGTAATATGAGTTTTTTTTTATGTAATTTGGATTGAGATACTATGCAGAGTTATCTAAAATGTTAGCAAGTCAAACACATTACTGTGGAAGAAGTTGGATATAGCGTACTTCGATTTGCTGACTGTAAAGAGACTCATTCTTTTCTTGTAATATTACATGTACAGTACCTAACCTTGTACATGTGTCAAGTCTCAATAAAGCCTTGAAAGTTAAAAAAAAAAGTTGTTTCATCCCTCTTACTCTGTTTAATGTGCTTTGTTCTTATCAGAAATGGATTTGTACCTTAGTCTTAAGAGAAAGCATTGTGTCCTAATGGCGTCTGTGTGGAGAACGCCAAGCTACTGTATCTCCTCCATCCTCTTGAGCCCACTGCCCCCCACCACATGAAGTGACATGGTGCATCATGTCCGTGCTCTCATGCCCCCTCTGGAGTGAATGGTCAGTTCCTTAACAACTGACAACAGTCACACATCATCTGGAATGTGACTGTGAGAGCAGCCAGTGGGCTCAAGTGCACTTAATGTGGCGTGTAAGACAGATGGCTTCATGGCATTTGAAACATTTAAATAAATGTATACATGAACATCAATAAGCATTGCATTTCACTATATGCTATACCACCGAATTTATAAGGTTCTTTTCAACCATCAACATTTTAAACAGGCAAAACAATTCCTAGAAATCAGTGTGGAGGGGGGGAGACAGCAAAAGTGAGAGAGGAAAGGATAAACATATCACCCTATAAAACAGCATTTAAAAAAATTTCTGACGATCTTTACACAAGTTTGTTATTTTTTGTAGTAATAGCTGCTCAGCAAAATTGTGTCTACTTAAAATTATCCTATGGTAGCTGTTATTCAATTACCATAGTATTAAGTAACTGGAAAGCCCTCCTCTCACCTCCTTGGCCGGCTGTTGTATGAGCTGAAGTAAGCGCACAAACAATACTGTATGCATGCTCACTGCAGCTCATACAGTAGCTGGCTGAGCAGGTGAGAGGAGGGCTATGCTGCTCACTGTATTGGGATGCAACACATTTATTTATTTGTAAAAATCAGAATTACAACCTTTTGAGTTAGGGACTCATTTACAAAGGCTCTTCGTCAAGACAGAGAGACAGATACAAACACAGTAGCACATATACAGGATAGTTATAGGGAACAATTATTTACATATATGTACAGAGTTACAAGGGAAAAACTGTATGTAGTTCCTATACAGTGTAGTAGCTAATGTTCGTATAGTAACAGTAAACAAGAGACTACAGTATCAGTGCAGCAAACCAACTAGCAGAATAGCAGGAGGATATTAAGAGAAGACTAGTTGAGCAAGTTGAGCAGCGGCTATGTGCAGTTACAGCTGCAAGCGGAGATGAGGTGTTTTCTGAGGGCAGATTTGAAGGGCCCTAGTCTTGGTTGAGTGGTGATAACGGGGGGGTGGGGAATTACTCCAGGAATGTGCCCTATAATGGAAGGATTGTGCCATGGAAGCCCTGACCCTGGGTGCTTGAAAAGTACACTTGAGAGTGTTCCTGGTGGAGATAGCGGGGATGAAGGGGGTGAAAATGGTACTAAGGCTAGGAGCGGCAAGACCTGCAGCAATTTTCCTCCTGGTTAGGAGCCAGGTATGTTAGCACAGTCTCTCCTCAAGGTTGAGGAGATCAGCAAGATCATATAAGGTGCATGTGTCTCTGGCCTCAAAGGTAAGGGGGGGTGGGAGGATTGGATGGCTGGTGTTCAGGGTGTGGTAGGGCTGTTGAACCACCACTGTTTGCCAGGTCCATGTATCAGCCAGCATTTTGGATGGTGGGGTAGGGGTACCACTGGACACCAGGTATAGTTATACTATCATACTACAGTGATGATACAAGGTCCGGGTGATCAGCAGGTAGGAGTGCTGCTAGACATCAGGAAAAGTTTATAAGAACTGAAACTTGTGATCGGGGGTCAGGATGCCACTGGACACCAGGGGAGAGTTTATAACAACTGGGACAGGTGATTGGAGTGGGGGTGCCACTGGACACAAAGGAACAGTTTATAATATCTGGAACAGGTGATTGGGGGGTGTGGGATGCAACTAGACACCACAGAACAGTTTATAATAACTGAGAGAGGTGATCAGGGCTATGGGTGCCACTGGACACGAGGGGAATGTTTATAATAGTTGGAATGTGTGATCGGGGGTGGGGGTGCCAATGTACACCAGAGAAGAGTTTATAATAACCAGGACAGATGATTGGGGAGTTGGGTTGCCACTGGCCACCAGGGAAAAGTTGAAATAACCAGGCTACATGATCGAAGGTTCGGGGGTGCCACTAAATACCAGGGAAAGGAGTACAAGAACCAGGATGGGTGACTGGGGGTGGGGAATGCCTATAGACACCAGGGAAAACGTCATCATTACCAGGACAGGTAATAAGAGGATGAAGCGTGCCACTGAACACCAAGACCTACAACCTCACTGGCATTCCAGTGATTGGCAGCAGGCGGCTGCATTAGATCTAGCCCACCATTGGTGGGGTAGGGGCACAGGTTTAGCACCTGATTAAGACCAGGTTTTCAAACGCAGAAAATAGCATCACTTTGTGTACCATTTTCTGCCATTGCAAACCTTTGAAATTGCTGCTGCATCTTCATGCAGGAGGTGATCCCCACATTTGCATGGGCACAGCTTTACGATAGCACCTGAGCACTGATGGGTTTAGTCGGCATTACAGGGACTTCTGAATACAGACCCCCCCACACACACATGTACACAAAAGGCTGCAAACCTGGATAGCGTTGGCAAAAACCTATTCACATCAGCACTAACTCTGGAATGGAACACTCTCCAAAGGTCTCTGAAACTCATTAAAATTATTTGTCTGCAGGTCTTTAAATCCTTGCTGACTGCTACTTGCAGGAGAATTGCAATTGTTATTCATAATACTGTATTCTTCTCTCCTTGGAGGATGCCTGCCCTGTGCTGCATTGCCTGTATTCCACTTGAAGATCCTTATCTATATTTACTGTAGTGTTTTGTGTGTATCTATCCCCTTTCTTCCCTTTACATCAGAGTTATGTATAGCAGAATGTCTAATACTCACACCCAGCTGCATTGCTTTCCCTGCTATGTAACCTTAGACATCTCCACTCAAAATGTACAGTGCTCTTGCCTCAAGAAATGCTTCATGTTACTGCCTATACACAATGTACTGTATGTATTGCCTAAAAACTATGTATGTATTGTTATGCCTATCCTTGGTTTTGTCCTCCCAGGATCACCCTGTAAATGAGCTTGCTCAATTGTACTATTCCTTTTAAAATAAAAATTGATTGATTGATGTCTGGCCCCAGAGCTCTTGTTTTCAGTACATGAGTTTACAGTACATTTGATTTGTAAAAGTCTTGGAGATTGATACTGCAAGGTATTGTACTGCTATGGTTCTTAAACAATCCTGTCATCACACTGTCAGTTCTTATCTTCCTTGTGTTTCATATCATAATGTTTGTGACCCTGAATGCAGTAATTTCACATCATGTTTGAAGTGCAGAATGCACAGTAACATGGGGATTTTTGAAGCACAGTCACAATAAGTATTTTGTAAAATAAATGTAGGCGAAAATCATATTGCAAAGCATATGGACACTGAAACAGGAATCATTACTAACCGCACTGGTTTGGAATTGGACATCTAATTACAAATTTATAAATTCATTGCATAGTAGAAATAAATGGAAAATGTACAAACTCCACCTGTTCCTTGGTTCATAGAAATTCAGAAAAGGTTTAAATAGAGTTTTGACTTGTAACTAACAGTGCTTGGCATAGATAAGAAATGAATTAAAATGAACACCTTAATATGTCTGAATATTATAAGGGAGCCCCTGCATATTTATAACATATTCAGAATGAAGGAAGGTGAAAATTTAAATAAAGTAATGAGCATTAAGTTAAATAAAGTAATGAACCCTTGAGGGGTACTGTATTCACAAAGTAGTGACATACTGTGTGAGCTCCACACATTCCTCAAGCTTGAGATAAGCAGGAAAATGAGACAACAGACCAATGTGTGACAGAATTGAGGACTTACAGTGAGAAGTGTGAATTCTGTGCATTTCAGGATGCTTTAATTAGGGCAGAACTAATCCTGGGAATCCAAGACACCACAATAGGAGTAATGCTGCTCAGTAAGTAGGAACTAATGATATATAATGTTATACAGGTATGCAAGATTACAAAAGCTGTTATGGTGCAGTGGTATTGTTCAGTAATGTAAGTGGATTAGTACAGGTAATACTGTATATGGGGTGCTGAAGTGAATAGTACAAACAAAAAAAAGATACATGACCATAGAAACACAAGAGAGAAGCAGGTCACAAAGTCCATCATTACCATTCCCTAGTTAGGGCTTGATCCTCAGAGGTGGCCATGAAACGCAAAAAGATACAATAATGCACTGCGCAACTCTTCGCCATGCAAATAATTTGCATATCATGCAATCCATAGAGGCAGTGCACTGGGCCAACATTGTGCACATGGTGGTACACAGATGGATGGTGTAAGAAGAGGGTGGAGCAGCAAAAAAGTGGTCAGGTCCATGGAATACCCCCCTTGACCATACATAAGAGTGAGGATTGCCCCATATGTAGCAACATGGAAATGCCATCTGAGGATAGACAGATGGTGCCCACATTGGCAGAGCCTATTGAATATTCACCATGTAGTCAGCAACATGGCAACCCACCCACTCTCAGAGGCAATGCCAGAGCAGTGGAATTTTTGTTTGTATACTTACACTTTTCAGGTTGCTGTCTCCAATAGCTTAAATTATACAGAATTTTTCACTCAAGCTGTTACGGTAGAAGTGGCCTACATCAAAGTAGTGCCTTTGAAGGTTTTGTGAAAAAAATGTTAATCGGTTTCACAGTCATAAAGATTTTAAGTTTCTTTTTCTGAGCATGGTCAGTAAGATTTTTAGATAACCCTCTGATACAACACAAAAATGTTGGTGTTGTAAGAGCATTGTGCTTTTGCACCACTTAGTTCTCACAATAAGAAAAGCACTTTTGTTGTGTTGCGATGGCCACCATCTTGTTTTAGTCAAACTAAAAAATATGAAAAATACCTAAATATGATGCATTTAGAAAAAAAAACACCTATATCTAGCTAAACATGACCTAGTAAGCTAGGTTCTGGTGCTTTTTTTTAAATTAGGGCAAGAAATACCTATTTTCTGGATACCCCAAAATCCTGGCTTCCCAGTTTAGTGAGAGGAGAAATTTTTTGTGTTGTGAACCAAGAATTCCTCAACACTTATGCAGTGGTGGGACACGGGAATTTTCAGGTCACACACAAAACTGCTTAAAGGGACAGTCAGCAATTTGGGGAAAGTTCAATGTATTAATACAGAGTCACGTAATGCGCTCTGGCTGATTGGTCACAAGTCTTATGGCTCCAAGATTGCGGCTCTACAGTTCTTCTCTTTTATACAGTTACCAGCCTTAATTGCAGTAATTCTTGTCACTGAGCCCTTCTCCTTGTTTTGAGTGCTCCGATTGTCTACACATCAACATGGAATCCTCAGACAACATGGAGTCAGCAGGACTGACAGAAACTCCTGCTCAACTGCCTAGTCAGCAACCTCCAAGGAAAACAACCTATTCCAGAGTCTCCCTCTGATACTGACCTAAACCCAATAAACTGTACCTGCTGCTCACTGATATGGCTGGCATTAAACTCACCTTGAAAAAAGTGGTTGAAGATTTTCAGCTATTTAAGCCAGCCTTGGAAGCCTTTCATTGCTGTCTATGTGATTTTGAGGTGCACATTATTTTTCTTGAAGATTTGCAGGCCCAAGAAGAAAAGCAGATACAGGAACTCAATCAGCAGGCCACTAAATTGGAAGCCAGGGTTGAAGATCAGGAAGCCCCCAGCCAATGAAACAATCTGGTCTTAGTCGGCATCCCTGAACAGGCCAAAGGACACAGTATGCTTACTTTGATCATGGTCTACTGCAGGACATTGTGGGACCCCCATGATCCCTCCTGTCTTAATGAACAGACCCACCAATCACTGCAGCCTCAGTTGCCTCTGAATGCAAGCCCTTGGCTATCATTCTCTGCTGTTAGAATTATCAGGATAAGGTTTTGATTAAAAGGAAGGCCCGTGCCAAACAGCCTCTCTCTTGGAATGGTCATCATTTTCAGATGTTCAGTGACACTACACCACTAGTTCTGGAATGACAACTTGCTTATTAGACTCCTAAGCAGGAGCTTTATAAAAGTGTGGGGGGTCAGATTTTATATGAGAGACTCAGTGCACCTGTTTGTAACCACAGCCACTGGCACTGTTGAATTTTCCTCAGCAGAGCATGCTTGTCAGGAACTCCCTAAACATTTTCTCAGTATCTTTACCTCTAGTCCCCACTGACCTGATCTCCAGTGGAATCTAGTCTTCTGATTCTTCCCTATTGCTTTGGTCACATGTCTGAGATTTTTATAAATTCTACCTGTTCCTTGAGAGAAGTACACACTGTCATCTTACCTTTTTATCAGCCTTATCACGATCAATGTAATGGCTCCAGTGATGCCTTGTCAACTATATCAGCTACTTTTGGGACTATAAAATTACCTTTTATGATGGGCCTCAAGATCTACATTGACTTTATGGGCTTGATTCTCAAAGATGACTTAGATCAGTGCAAGCTGTGGCAAACAGCAGCTAGTGCTGAAGCCTGGTGTGCCATGGACCCTGCACCAGATTCTGGTACAGGAGGTGTCCTGGCACCTAAGTCCCCACACTTGCACATGTGCACCTCTTTGTGGATGATACAGTACTGTATACAGCCAGTTCTACCCTGGAGCTTGCCTGTGCTGAGTTACAACATGACTTTGATACACTGCAAGTGAATCTTATACAGCTAAAACTCCATCTCAATGTGAAGAAGACAAAGATTATGTTCATCTCCCCTACAACCCACTCTCCAACACCCACTACCCCATCACTTAGGGTTCAGACTCTTTTTGGGGAACCCTTGGAAACAGTGGATAGGTTCAAATACTTAGGTTATTGGATCAACAGTAAGCTCAGTTTCTTATACCACATCTATGAGCTGGCCAAGAAACTGTGACAGCGATTAGGCATTTTCTACTGCATCAGGCATCTCCTCAACCACGAGGCAAAGGTAAAACTTGTACAAATTACTTTTGTCCCATTACTAGACTATGCTGACATCTTGTATTGCCACTGCCCAAAAACAGCACTTGCCAAGCCTGACACCTTGTACCACCAGGCTCTGAGATTTGTTACAAATGCTCCTTTTAACATGCATCACTGCCTACTACATGACATGTTAGGCTGTTCCTCCCTTACTGTCAGGAGGATGAGGAACTCTACACTCTGGTTTTATAGGGCAATCACAAACAGACTCCCCCAGGACATCTCTGAGCTCTTCCAATGCACCCAGGGGTCCTACTGCCTGAGGTACTACTCTGTTGCATTGTTCAATATCCCAAGAGTCAGAACATATCACAGCACCTCAGCTATTAGCTCTGCTCTCCCATCCTTATGGAACTCTGTTCAGAAGTCCCTTAAGCTTACCCATGTGCTGGGACTATCCTTCTTTAAGTCCTTGCTTAACCGTGCCATTAGGGACACCTGTACCTGCTTTCACTAATGCCCATAAGCCATGGACATTAATCATGAACACCAGACCAAGATCCTCACTACCGCACTAATCCCTCTTCCCCCTAGTCATGGCCCACCTCTAGTCCTGCTGCTGGTATATCTGTGACCTCTCCATGTACCGTAGGGAATACCTGTACCACTGGTATGTTATTCTATTCTGTTTTTATCATGTTAGGTCAAGTGTAATTGTTCTTTCTTGAGATAACTTATTTTCTTTTTATGATGGGACCTGTAACCTCATTGTTACTGTGTATTGTATCTCTATTATATCATTATTTTATGTTTCTCATATCCTTGCGTTTTCTACTTTTTGTTAAATTACATGACTGTGAATTGTTATTGTCCTTGCTGTAGTGCACCTTGTCTCTGCTCTCCCAGGATCATCTTGTAAATGAGCTTTGCTCAATGATGTACTTGCCTGGTTAAATACAAATTGAATTGAATTTAACTGAGCTGAATTGCCACAAGTTTTCCCATGTGACAAATACAAGGTGCTAAGGAGGGGTTTGACACAGGCTCCATACAGCAAAAGTTAGTGGTTCCCCCATCCCCAATCCCATGATAAAATATATTAATTCCATTCTGTGGTGGTCTAGTGGCCCCTCTCCCTGATCCCTGATTCTGTCGGTAATAAAAAGTAATAGATCCCCCTTCCTGGTGGTCTAGTGTCCCCCTCAATCCCTGATGCTGCTGCTGCTAATAATACTTCATAATGCCCCCTTCCCTGGTGGTCTAGTGGACACTCACCCCTCCACCCCAGCAGATAGTACCCATCACTCCACTCCCTTCATCCCAAAACAGAGCCAGCGACTGGCACAACCCTCCTCTCACCTTCCCAGCCAGCCATCAACAAAACTGTCACTGAGCATGTACTGTATAGTGTATGCGCTCATTAATTAGTCAGTCAATGAGCGTGTACACTATACATCATGGCCCCAGTGACACTTCAATCATTGGCCAGCTATAGAGGTGAAAGGAGGGCTGTGCTGGTCACCAACTTTGTTTTGGAATGGTGAGCGGGGTGTTGGGCACTACCTGCTGGGGTGGGGGTCCACTAGACCACCAGAGAAGGGAGTATTATGAAGTATTATTATCTGAGGCATCAGTGATTGGAGGGTCACTAGACCACCAGGAAAGGGGGATTTATTGCTGTTTATTACTGGTGGCATTGGGGAGTGAGGAGGGGGGCCACAAGACTGCCAGGGAAGGAGGGTTTATTATTACTTATTATTACTGGTGGCATTGGGGATCAGGGTGGGGGGGCACTAGACCACCAGGGTGATTATTACACTGTATGCAGCGATCAGGGCAGAGGGCACGGCTCATTGGCACAGCCATCGCCACCATCCCAGAGGACATTTCTAAGTACCCTTAGACCAGCCATGGCTGGTCTAAGAGTACTTAGAATTCTGCCCTCTGAGAGGGTTTTGAGAATCCCAGATTAGGGGATATTTTTTATTTTTTTGATAACTGGGTAAAGCCCTCTAGGTATGGACGCCTGTTTCCAGGGGCAACCCGGCAGCACTAGGGAGGTTAAGTGACTTGCGTAGAGTCACACATTATGCAAGTGGAGGTTGTGGGAATCTAGGTCTGTCTGCAGGATGCACCAAGCTCATCAACAGCTCATTACTCTAACCTCTAGGCTATACTGCCAGATATGGCAGCCTATATCTGTCACAAGCCCCCCAGTGACTTGCCACAGCCCATTTTGTGGTGCATGGGCAGTACAAGCCCTGGCAGTCTGCCACTGAGAATCTCTCCCATTGCATCTTTTGGTGTAAGGAGCACTTTGCACCATTCTTTGTGGCACAAACCCCTTGGGCCATGCCAAGAGCTTTGATAATCAAGCCCCATCTCTCTCACTGAGATGATTCTTTCGTGGCAAACTATCCATGTAGACTGAACATTGATGTAGCTCTTGGGACTAATCCACCATAATGGAGACAGAAAGCTTTTGTGCTTCTGGCTACCTTGGTAGGGACATCATTTTCCTGATTCTCATATAATTTATTTCTTCTATTGTCTCCAGATTCATTATACAAAATTACAAATTCCAGTGGGACCTGTCTCCGCTGGACACCCTTCTATGTTTACTCATCACGGTAACCATGGACATGCTGCCCTTTTTTCTAATGGCAATATGTTAGTGTTCCTTTGGAATACAATGGTCGATGTTGGACCACAGAAACTGCCCATCTGAGTGCAGTGTGGTATAAGTGCTACACTTCTTCCTTTTATCTCCCTCTCTGGTTCTTTCTCTCCCACCTTTTTTTCCTTTTTCTTCTCCCTTCTCTCTCCTGATTTCTTAGGCACCGATCAACTTCTTTTCTCAGTACAGTTAGCTACTACAAGGCAAATCATGAGGAAATGCGTAAGGAAAATGTATGCTGTCTACTTGGATTTGAAACCAGGACATTCCATGCCATGCTCTAACCACCTGCACTATAGAGGAACTCAGGAGATTAGCAGTCCCAGTCATCCCTTTCAGACAAACACATTCCTTTCTAGGTATTGTATAAGCCAGCAATGAGGCATATCAGAGACACAATAGCTCAGGTGGTTAGAACATGGCACAGAATACCAGGGGCCTGGGTTCCAATACCAGTATAGGGCACACATTTTCCTGATTTATTAGTTGTGTTCCTCTGCTTTTCTTTTTCGTTACAGTCTGAGTTCCTATCTTTGAAGCTTATTTGTTTCCTCGCTTGTTTTGTGGTCTCTTGCATTCTAAGTACTCTTTATTTTACTTGCTTATATACTTAAGTGTGTACAGACTATTTTTCCTTCTCTGTATTCAGTTCTACAGATCCCTCTGCACATCTGGAACACAGTCCCTCCACCCCACCATTTTTCTGCTTCTGCTATTTGCTTTCCTTGCCATTGCTGTGTAGTTCTTTTCTCCTATTCTTCCTGGCCTATCTATGGGAGTTTCATATGGTATTACACTCCACACCACCTTGCTCCTCCTTTTTTCTAAATCTTTTCACTTTGCTTGTCAAATTTCTCTTTTTCACTTTTCACTTATAACTCCACTTAGCTGTGCACACTCCTCCCTCTTATATACTTTCTCATTCTGACTACCTTCCTACTTCTTTTACTCCCCATGGTATTCTTTTTGATGTTCTCTAGCCTTATTAGGGCTTTTTGTCCTTTTCCTTCCGCTGTTTACTGTGCTGTTTACTGACTGTATTTAAAGTTATAGCTAGCTGTGACATGGTTGCCAGGGAGTACACAAATCTGCCGTGACACCATGGTCCATCTAGTGAACTGTGACTTTGAACCACCTTCTGGGGTGTCATCTCTACCTCACCTCCTTGTTTGGATGGGGTAAACAAGGGATTTTCAATTCCTGTTGTTTCTGGTTATTTACATTGTTGCTTGTTTATGCAACAACTAGTTCTGTTTTGTTGTTGTTGAGATTTTCTAGTTGCTGTTGGTCTTTACAGTTGTTTGACTGTCACTGCTTCTTAGGGTAGCTGTGTGTATCTTCTAGGTATGGGACCTTTTCAGTGTTATGCTATTTTGTATATGGAAGAGTGTATCCTTCTTCCTACACCTACTAGTTAGTATTTTGTGCTAATTTCCTCAGTCCCTCATACCACCCTATATGGCTTTAACACATTTAACTTGTGTAACCTGGAACATTAAGGAGACCATTCAAAAATGAAGCATTCACAAGTTCTTAAAGAGCTACTGATGCCTCAAGGAAAACTTTGAAAAACATAATAATTAGGTTTGCTTCAGCTTGTATTCTATATATATACATATATATATATATATATAATACATATTTTTATTTCCATTATTTATTACTGAGTAAATTTGCATGAATATATGATCTTTATCCTGTAGAGTTCCCTTGGAGTTCATCTGCCTCAAGAGCTTACTCCCTACTTCAAGTCATAATCCTTTATTGTGACATCACAGCCTGTTGCCATGAGAGAAACTATGATGTCACACGCAGTGCATTATGACCTTAGGTAGGGGGAATGCAATGGGAATAGATGAACTGTTCAGGAGCACAGACCCTGTTTTCATGCAAATGACCTCAGTAAAAAATAATGAGGCAGAGGAATAAAGAACTAATATAAAATACAAACTGAACAGTATCTACATATTTTGTTTTGTTAAAGTTCTCCTGAAATTGTCAGCTGCTCTTTACACAACTTTCTAATCTCAACATGGACCTTGCCATGCTCCACGAAACTCATACCCTCACAGTGGATGCACATTTTTCCATAGACTTTGGATTGGCTACAGTATGTATATGGGTCTGGCAATAGTACCCATAGAGCTGATGTCATCATCTTGGTTAGGAAGCATCTCCCATTTCAGGTTTTGCAAGATTACAGCAACTCTAAAGGTTGGTTCTAATCCACCGAGCATCAGTGGGTTCACAGGAGTTGTTGTCGGGGTGCATCTATAGCTGAAACTCCACTACCCCATTATTTTTTATTCATCTTATGCACATTATTTTGGATCATAGCCGTTTACCTAAAATTATAATGGGAGACTGGAACATCACTATAGGGGATACCATGGACAGATCGGGTGTCATTCACAGAGGTTTCTCTCTGGCACAAAGGGCTGTCAGGGAGATTTTAGATAATTCTGGTCCTGTAGATACAGTAGAAGCCACTTTATGGGGACATGGATAAAAGGGATGTCTGCTTAATCAGGACAATCCCCTGGGCACTGATTGTCTGCTATTGTTAGTCTATGGCAGCAGTTTCACTTTAATTGGGATGGTACATTTGTTTAATTAGGATGTTTTACTTGTAGCAGCTGTGAGCAAAGGTGAAGATTTTTTTGTTTGCACCTCGTTAAGTACCTCACTCTAAAAGGGATTAGCCATTAGAAGCTGCTTAATGTTACTTTCTGAATTGTGTTTGGCAAGATGGTATTTAACAAGTGAATCGATCTCCCACTAAGTGATAAATATAAAAGTGATTGAAGCCTTACAATTGCCCAACTCCTCTCTTTCTGAGGGGGCAACAAATTTTGGAATTTTGAAGAGCCAGGCTGGCAGAATCAGTTTAAAAAAGTGAAACTGCTCATCTAATGGAATTTAAACAGCAATCCTAATTGTAAGTGAAAGAGAGAAGGTAAGGACAGTCATGGAGAATGGTTTGCTGACATGGTTTAACCATGCAGTAACCAAACGTGCTCATCTGACTGGTCCCATCCTGAAGAAAAAAGCTAATGAAATTGCCGCACACCTGGACAACGAGAGGTTTGAAGCCACTGATGGGTGGCTTTCCCGGTGGAAACTCGTGTGGAAGAAAGAGCAGGGGTAGTGTTTAGATGCAGACATGCCTTCTGCTGCTGACTGGGCAAAACGAGTTCTTCCCACTCTACTGGCCGAGTACCCCCACTGTCAACGTGTTTAATGTTGATGAAACTGGCATTTTCTATTGTGGTTACCCTGACTGTGGCCACATTCAGAAAAGCGTTGATTTGATTGGAGGCAAAAAAATGAAGGATTGGGTCTCTGTGCTCTGATGTGCAAACATGGCAGGCACTTAAAAAGTCCCCCTTTGGTCACTGGGAAAAGTAGGAGACCCAGATGTCTCCCAAGGACCTATCCTCACTGCCTGTAACATACAAGATCTCTGCAAATGCCTGGATGATGGGGGGACATTTTTGAAGAGTGGCTATCATTCTGGAAAAGCTGCCTGTGAAGATGGTGAAGAAAGGTAATTGTCTTTGTGGACGATTGCAGTGCCCACTCCAGTGACCTGTCAGATACATTTTCACACATCAAGCTGTTTTTTCTACCACTCAACACAACCAGCTTGATGCAGCCTATGGACATGAGGGTTATAAAAAACTTCAAGGCACACTACCACTCCCTGTTTTCTACAAGAGTTGTTGGCTTGATAGACAGCGGCTCCTCTGACCTTGTGAATGAAATCACTGAAAAGGTTACACTGCTTGATGCTATATTTGTGATGGCAAAGGCATGGGCCACTGTAAAGGAGTCGACTCTGGCAAACTGCTTCTATAAAGCAGGGTTTTATGTAGCCCCAGATGGCACTGTCCTTGCCAATGAGAGTGATGACACTGGCTCCATTGACCCCCTCAGAGATGTGGAATGCCTGATCAACACACACGGTGAGCTGACAGTTCAGGACATATGCACTGCTTTGAGTGAACAACACAGTGAACAGTCATTTGCCAATGATGCTGACAATGAGAACCCCATGCTAAAGTACGTCAGAAACATGGAAAAGACAGTGTACACCACTGCACTCAGAGACTGCTGTTTGCAGATCAACAAACTCAAACACCTAGTGAGTATGTTCAAGCTGGAATGACTCATTTTAAAACAAATAGTGTCAGAATCTAAGCAAACCAAGATTACCAACTTCTTTACAGCAGGAAACATCAGGGCAGAAAACGTCAATGCTACAGGAGCTACAGAATCTTGTAAAGTTAAGTGAATTTTAACTTTTTGCACTACAGCATACAATTAATAAAGATGCCAGAATCCCACACCAAGTACAACTTCTCATAAAGGAGCTGTAATCACTATGTACTACTGGTCTACAGTACTTAGTTTATGTTTGTTCATTGGTTTTGTTATGTGTATGTTTGGTTATGTGTTGTCTCTGGGAACAATACTGTTTTTTTCCATTGCACCAAAATAAAGAGTCCTTTTTATCTTAAACGGGATAGTCCCTTAAAGGGGATGAAAGGGTATCCATGGATGTGTCCCCTTTAAGCAGCTTCTACTGTATATGGAGGGTTCTTCACCCCATGGAAAGAGAGAGACTATACATTTCATTCTTTTATGAGTGGCACCCAGACTGGGAGAGATTATTTTCTGATTAGTTCCTCTTTTATCCCGGTAGTTAGATTTTGTGAGATTAATAGCGAAGTCATCTCTGATCATGCTCTAGTCTCTCTCTCTCTCTCTCTCTCTCTCTTTGTGATTACGTCCCAGCACAGATGCTGAAAAACATTGGAAACTGAATAATCATCTTCTAAAGGGTGATTGCTGCCTCAACAAATTGAACAAAAAAAACTGAATATTTAACCTTAATTAATCTACTCAGTCCGATGATGCTTGGTGGAATGCATATAAATGTGTCCTACATGGAGAATTTGCTTCACTTAGTCACTGTCAGGAGGAATCAGAGGGAAAACCAATTACAAAACCCTTTAGTGTTCATCTGACAGCTAGAAAATGCTATTAACCTCTTAGCTCTTGATCAGGACTGGCTCTGACTGAATCAGGAAAAGGCTAAACATTCTGAACTTAATACAGAGCAGGCTAAACATACTCTTTTTCGAGCTAAGCTTCATTTTGAAATATACAGTGAGAAAGCTAGCCAGTTCATAGCTATGTGACTTAAACACCAGAAAACTGCCCACCTAATTAACTCAATCTGGTTTATCCAGGATGATGCCCTTTTAATTCCCCCAGGGAGTTTGTGGCAGAATTTAAATGTTATTATGAAAAACTATTTGTTGAAGATGCTCCTTTCCAGAACATATATTCCCTAACTATTAATGATGTTAAATGGGCCCATCTTCCTCAATTAAACCCCAATATAGCAGAGTACCTTAAAGCACCAATCACCACCATTGATGCGGAACAATCCATTTCCTGTCCTTCCCAGATAAATCCCCGGGCCTGATGGTTTTTCTCCTAATTTCTATACTGCCCTTAAGTCAGAACTGGCACCCCATCTTTTTGACATCTACAATCATTCGGATAACTTTCCCTCTTCTCTCCTTGAGGCCTTTATTACTCTCACTCCCGAACTTTGGAATGATCACTCCAAGGTGGGCAACTATAGGCTGATATCACTTCTGAACTTCGATGTTTAAATTATAACATTCTAGCCCATCAAATTAGCAAAATCTGGCAATGCTTGATAGCTTGTGAACAAACTGGTTTCATGCAAGGTTGTTTAGTTTCGGATCACTTACGGAATGTTCTCCATTTTATCTCAGTGTCCGGGAAATCCAGCATTCTGGTTGTACTGGTTTCCCTGGATGCCGAGAAAGCTTTTGACCAGATTTCCTAGTCCTTCCTTTTCCACATCCTTTCTGCCTTCTGGTTCCTGGATGAATTTGTCAAATGGATTATGTTACTTTATTCATCTCCCTTAACATGTATTTCCTGCATTGGTGTTATCTCAGGCCCCTTTCTACTAAAAAAAAGTACACAACAAGGTTGCCCTTTATCCCTCTATCCTTTTAATTGTTTTGTTTGTTTAAAATCTGGAAAAGTCCATAAAACAACAGCCCATTTACTTGGACCACCAGAACAAATAACATAGACATACAGTAATATAAGATACATAATATACAAAAATCAGACAAGCGTAAGTATAAAGCAACAGTGTTAAATGGCTAATCAGAGGAAGTTTACATTTACTGTTGGAGAGAAGATGCTTTTTAGGGCTAATCTGAATGTATATAAGGAGTTGCTGACAGAAATTATCATTGGTGATAAGACATTACAAACTACAGGCAGACTGTAGAACAGAGATCTTTGACCAGTGGAAGTTTTCATCACAAGAACAGTAAACCAAGTACTTTGAGAAGATCTGGTTATGGCAGGAGTAACATATTTTTGAAAATAACATGAAAGGAGTTTGGGACCTAGTCTGTAATTACTTTTTTGGCTAATGTACCAAGTTGATACTGGTACCTCTGTTCAAGTTGCAGTCAGCCTAATTGCTCATACAAATTACAGTTGTGAGTGGCATATAGTAGTTGGGAAGCAATTCTAGCAATCTGGTTCAGTAAGGTCTTAACCTTATTTAGAAATCCCCTGCTGAGTGATAAAACAACAAGCCATAAGCAATCAAAGGCAATAAAACATTTAGACCTGGAGGTGGGGGCAAGCAATGGATTTAGTCTATAAAGAGAACCTAATAGTATTAATTAGAGATGCAGCAAATTTAAATTTTGCCGGTGATGTGCCAGAGAAGTGGCCACTTTGCTTTGTCATTCTGCTATGCAAAGTGACCAATATGAAAGGCTCACTTCACCTTGTGATTATTAATTTGCATTGTCATTCCACCTTAACGCGAAGTAAGTGAAGTGACAACAATATTGGCAGCCCCCACACATCACATGGCTTACAGTTCTGTAAGTCACATGCTTCAGCCAGGCATGAAGGAAGTGACTCATGCAAGGAGATACTTTCACTTTCTCCTGTGCAGAGTGAGAGAGGAGGCGGTAAGATGGTGAAAACAGTTAGGAGATTGAGAGAGAGTGAGAGACCCAGCATCTTTTTTAAAGGCTACAGTTGTTTGTGTTTTGTGTAGACTCTTGTTTTACTTAATTTATTCCTGCAAATTTCTTTTTTTATTACTTTTATAAGTTGTTGTTTGTCTGTGTCTAACTGCATGTGTGTCCATGTTGTATGTGTCTTGTGTGACTGTTTGGTGTCATTGTTTGGACTAAGGGAGGGCAATCAACTGAGTGTAGTGGGTCAAGCAGAGATGGAACAGGGTCAGGGAATGTCTGGGGCAGGGGAAGTCCCAGGACTGTGTTGTGGTGAGGGAGGAGTGTGCGCACACATTGGGGGGTGCCTGATTCATGTTGGACCAGACAAAAATCTTTCATGCCCCCCCAGAAACAGGACCATCACCTCCTCAGGCAGTGGCAACACCACCACCATGACCAGAACCAGCTCCAGCTCAACTTGAGCAGGATGAGCCTGCAACCCTGGCCCCAAGTGTGGAGCTGCCCTCATCACCGTGACCAGACTGCCAATGCATCTGGCAACCCACCACCTATGCCTGGTCCTCCCCATACCTCCCTGGTTTGGGAGTTTATTGATTGTGTTGGGGGGGACAGCAGCCTGGGTAGGTGCCACATTTGTAGGGTGGAGGTGAGCCGTGGCCCCCAAGGGACTCACTTGGGGACTGGGGGCCAGTGCACCCACATGATGAACCACCACCAGGAGGCACCGCAGGCTGCCACAGAACAGACCAGGTCTGCACCTTCTGCCCCTTCTATGGCAGAGGGTGAGGCTGTGGGGTGGCCCTAAGAGGAGGAGGAGGAGGAGGGTCACAGCAGCACCTGTTGCTCCACCAGCACCACCACCCCCCCACCACCACCACCACCAGCAATTGCAGTACCTGCTGATTTCAGAGAACTGCCTGTAAGTCAGGCAGACATTGCAGTTCTCTGGAGTGCTGTGGATGCAATGAATGACAAGGTGAGTGCTGTTGAGCAGCAGTTGGAATGGATAGAGGGCCATCAATTGCTGATTGTGTCTGAGCTCCAACTGTTGCTGGACCACCATGGGATCCCGTACTAGTTTTGTTTTCCTCCCACCATGTGCCCCTTCTCCCTCCCTACTGTGTCACAAAAATGTATTCCCGCACCACCCCTGTATCTAGTTATGCACTTTTTTCTTGTCTTCTGTATGCGTGACACTTTGTATCCTGTCCCCCCTTCCTTCTGTTAACTGTATGTATGCTGTTTTGGTTTTCTTTGTTTTAAGTTAGAATGGTTTGTCCCTGCCATCATTATTTCAACTTAAAGGAGTAGTCTAACCCCAATTTGAATAAGCATATGCTATGTAGAGCATTTTGAAGTGCATGTAAAGTCCCTCCCGTGGTGTATCCTTCCCTCTGTCTGCTATTAGGAGTTTTTACTAAATTAGTAAATTGTGTCATCATGTTAAATCACTTTATTGTCTTTATAGCTCCAACAATGCACCCTGTGTCATGTGACAATGATGTAGCATAGTACATTGATTTACCAAATGCACAATTCATAACAGCAGAGCTGTGTAACTGAATAGCAGTTTTCATACAGAAACCCTACTTACCTAGGTTTGAGGTGCATTGACAGTTGCCATTTGGTGTCACTGCATAAGAACAGTTACACAGCTCTGCTGCTGAGCATATGATGAATCTATGGGCTATGCCACATCACTGTAACATGACACAGGGTGCAATGTCAGAGTGATGAAGGCAATAAACTGATTTTACATGAAGAAGATCCACAGGGCTAATAAAACTACCATAAAGGTAGCAGGCTAATTTAGTAAAAATTTCTAATAGCAGACAGAGGGAAGCATGCAGTAGGAATTTACATACAAATCAGAAGTTCTGTGCATAACATGTTTTTTCAAATTCTGTGTTTACTCCTTTAACAAAACCAGAAAGTCATAACTCCACATGAATCGGTGCCACTATACAAGTTTCACTGATATTGCAACTGTATTTATGACAAAACAAGGCACACAGTAATGAGCCTTGTATTTTGCCAGTTAGGCCTTCAGTGGTGTGCCTAATGAAGGCTTAAGCAGCAAAGATCAGTGGTCATTTGTATGTACCTTGTTTTGCCATCAATAAAGTTGCAGTATCATTGAATTTTGTTGTGGCATGTATTCATAAATAGCTTGGGTGCCTCAGCAATATTTCATGTCTGTTGGGTATGGTTTGTTGAAAAGCAGGAGTTTTTTGTACTATTATCTCCTAAAAGTCATGTGTGCACTGTGACTGGAGTGCACACTGGCCCAAGACCTCTGAAAACATATTACATCATTTTGTCCACTGCTGCTGATGGTACAAATAAAATATATGTTGTGTATTCTTATATTTATTCTTTATACCATAAATACTGCAACATTTCAGCATATCTATGTTTGCAAGAAGCTGGACAGTATCTGCACACACAGGAAAGTACACTGACTGCACACATGCAGTTTAACACAGTATAATTGCACACCAGTACTCTGAAGGGAAGACAAACAAACAATTGTGACTTAAGTTACAGATGGAGATTGGGCCCTAAGGAGATGCAAATGCACAGACAGATTAAGATTGCACTTCACACTCAAGAGATGCAGATGCAAAGGCACAACAACACCTAACCAGTGCTCACAAGTCACAAATTTAATTCTGAAAAAGAATACCTTTTGCCAGTTGGGGGCGGGTAGTGCACAGCAGTAACAGTCCACTACCAGTAAAGATACCACAATGCAGAACAAAAAAAAATTCATGCAGGTGCGGTGAATAGCAGGTTCTCATTGCTGCAATGACTCTGTGGCACAATAAAAGGTGTCTGATTTGATGGCATGCAACGCACGCGCGCCTGCACGCACACACACACTACAAGTAATGCATTGCAAATTGAAAACGTCAGTAATATAGCCAAATCTTTTAAACAAACTGAAATTATACACTGCTGCACCACAACAAACAGCAAAAAAAAGTTAAGAATTACTGAAAATATTACTGTGTTTACATTAACAATTTATACAAGAAAAATATTACCAAAACAGAAAGACTGCCTTTTTCTCCCTGTTAATCTACCTACACCACAGATAAGCTCCTCCCCCAAAACACACTCCAAGTGTTTGTCAGTACACAGACTGAATGTTCTAAATTAACAATCAAAATCCACACACAAACAATAAACAGTCAATGATATGAGCACAGGAGGGTTTCCAACTGTACAATCGATGTACTAAATTTTGAGCAAACAAATGACACAAAAAGGCTTTTTAACAGCTTTTAGAGGTTTTGAATCACAGAGATCTGAGACCAGAGTGTCCCCAGCTACCACTACACACACACACACTATGCAGGAGTGAGGTGTGCAGAATAATCTAGAGCACATGTGACCTACAATCCCATGAATCACTGCAAAATTCCCCTTGGAGTTCAATTAATAGGCGAAGTGATGCGAAATACATTGATTTCAATGTACTTCACATTAAAATTGGTTGAGAAGTGGTTTGGGGAAGGTGGAGTAATGTGAAGTAATGTGAAGTCATTGGTTTCAATGGACTTCACATTCCTCATTATGACTCAAAGTACTCCGCTTCGCATTGTGGATTACTTTGAAGATTCTGCATTATTACGCAAATCACTTTGGGGAGTGAATGTTGGTCACTTCGCCCTCCACTAGCATTAATGTGCTGATTATATGCTATGGAATTATCCAATAAAAGGCCTAAATATTTAAAGGTCCTGACTTGTTCGTTATCCACACCCTTGATGGTTCACATTAGAAGTACTGGTTCATCCACAAACTTTTTTCTTTGGTTATAAAAGAAAATAGAGACTTTTTTTCTGTTTTTAATCAAATTGTTTGAACAAAACCATTTCTGAACTGCAATAAAATTGAAAGACAAATCATTACATGGGATTCTTACTGCTGCCCAACAAGGATTTGCCAGACATCAAATAGCCCATCACTGACTTCCCGTCTGATCGTATTGCCCAACAAGAAACATACCAACACATGTAACCCCATTAATCAGTTTTCCTGACTTGCATTAAAAACCATTCATTGCATGGCAGAGCAACAGTGACAAACATTAATTTTGAATTCTAGCATCAGTAGCAGATATCAGTATTTCCAACTGCAGTCTTGGCACGGCGGCCAGCAGAGAAGGACCCAAAGAACATTTGCAGCAGTAGCAAATAGTAGCATTAAACAACAGTATTAAGCTTACCTGCAGCTCAGTTTGTTCCCTGTTTGTTTTCTGTTCAGCCACTCAGTAATCAGAGCAGCTTTTATTCTTACATTTCAGTTCGTATCTTCTCACATCCAAGTCCACCATACTTTCTTAAACACGTCATTAAAATCCACACTTGATTAAAGAATCATTAAAATGCACATTTCGGTAAAACTATTGGAAAGTTAACTGTACTCCACTCCACTGTACTCCACTCTACAGGTGAACATTGTGAGCTACACCTCGCATGTTATCCATGGAAGAGCGTGCTGTTCTGTCCTTAATGATGTTACTCATTTTCTCTTCACACTTCACATACTGTTTTTTTTATCAGGAATTTTGGGAGTCCATGAGTTATTTTTTAATGATACCTTCTATGTAGATTTGGTCTTTGTGGAGCTCCCTGACAAATCTGTCAACACCTACATGCAAACCTCCAACCTGTTCTCCTAGTCTCTGGTGCCATGCCTCAACATTATTTTGTGTTTGTGGAAAACCAAGTTCCATTTGTTCATGGACTGACCAGAATTGTGGAGGGAACAGTGGTGGGCCTTGTACAATGGTGTTATTGTGCATGCATCTCCTTATTCTACCCAAAACATGGTTTTCCTTAAACCACTCCATAACAGCTGTAGGATGGAGGCATTTCCTGTTTTAACTCAGCAAAGGCTGGTACGATTTCATCTGCAGGAAGAAATGCTAAGGCCACAATATGTCTCAAGCTTGAGACTGAACTCTGGATCTTCCCCATAAGTGATTGCCTGGCCAACACTTTGTATCTTATGCCAGATTATCTGCCCCAGGTGAAAGAGGCAGCCCTTACTTTTTGATTCAGGAAATTCAGCTTAGCAGGCATTTACTACCACCTTTTCAAAATCTGTTAATAACACTTTTGGTGCCAAAGTAAGATTCTTTGAATCTGCAATGTCCAGTAGCTCTTGGAAGAACCAGATGTAGCTGTCCTGTGATTTGCTTGACATTAGCAAATATACAAGAGGGATGATGTGTGCAGTGCCTGGTGTTCCAACAGGGGCATGGATAGAATATAATTGCCAAAACAAGAATGGCATATTCTTGAAGGTGCCATCCATGATCCAAAATGGGGCCACAGATAGCATCTCAATGTTTTTTTGAGTGGTAAAGACAAGAAGCTTGTCTTCCCCAACTGAAGACTCTCTTGCAAGAAATGTAGCCACATTAACATGCTGCAGGTTATCTGAAATTATCTTATCTAGTGTTCATGGTTCAGTGTGGTGTTTTGGCATCTGGCTCTTTTTACAATCTGTTGTAGTGCTTGCTCATTGGGCGTGCTCTGCCTGACCTCGTCTGACAACTATGAAATTTGTGATTGTATAACTTGGGCTGGAGTGTCATTATTGGTTACAGCGCATGATTTTAAGGAGGCAACTGCAACAGCAATTGGTACATCAGTTGCTTCTGGTGTATGATTGAGCTCACCAAGTTTCTGCAAATAATGCTGAACACTCACTAACCCCATTAATGCTCGGCCTAGCCACTGCAGAGTCTTCCTGTTCTGGCAGCACCAGTAGAACAGGTCACCATGACTATGCTCTTTCACATAGAGATATCCACAGTAAGTTATCTTGTCATTCCCTTGCTGTGATGGTACTACCTCACACACT
The DNA here is from genome assembly GCA_016271365.2 of Neoceratodus forsteri. Lineage (NCBI taxonomy): Eukaryota > Metazoa > Chordata > Ceratodontiformes > Ceratodontidae > Neoceratodus > Neoceratodus forsteri. The sequence continues at coordinate 248,958,496 of CM057450.1, read as the reverse complement.
ATTACATCAGCCATGTTACAGCTCATCACAGACAAAGCTCTGCAAAGGTCAAAGAATGACTCTTTAATACCTACACCAGCACCTGCACTACTTGAGGTTAATTAGAGTTAATTACAGTCAGTGATCAACAGTAACCAATTAACTGTAATTGACAGTGCAGCTCGAACACAACATCACCATTTCTTGGCAGTGATTGACACTGATTGACATCGCTCATCATTACTCTCATCACATCCTCACACAAACTCTGCTACTCCCTCCTTCCCTCCCTTGTTATACAGTGAATCCAAGGCAAGTGTCTCAGGTTGGGCAAATGAATTATGGTACAATGACTGTTGAGAGCATAGTTCAGTCAGTCAGTAAGCTATGTCAGGAAAACAACATTCTGTCAGTTATTGTCGGGTACTTTGAAGTCAGGCAAACAGTAGTCAGGAAGTCATACTTAACCCCATTGCAAACATCAAAAAAACTGGGCCACTTGTGAGGAGCACCACATCATTGTCATAAAGGAAAATGTGTGTATTGCAACAAACAGAATGTAGTGTATTCAAAAATAAACTAAATAAAAGGGTACCCAAAACAGAACCCTGAGGAACATCCAGTGAGACTATGGATGGGGGTGAAATCCATCCCTTAATTTTAGTTGATTGAGAACAACCATAAAAGTATCTCTGCAACCAACCAACAACATCATGGGATATACTCAACTTAAGAAAGGAATATAGAAGCAAGTTATGAGTCACCATGTTGAAAGCCTTGGTCAGGTCCACAAAGATAGCCACAGTAAAAAGACCCCTATTTAGGACCTGGTGGACTGCCTGTGTGAACCCCACCAAGGTAGTTGACATGGTGTGTCCTGGGTGAAATCCATGCTGGGCAGGAGTCAAAATAGCATACTTATAGTAAGTAAATATTGAGTCATCTGATGGAAGACTATCCACTCAGGAACGTTAGATAAGGGAGCCAACAGAGAGATCAGGTAGTCATTTTGTACATGGGTCATATCTGCAGCTTTAAATATTGGAATAATTGTTTCATTCCTCCAAATGTCTGGAAATTGGCTAAGACAAAGTGACATATTGAATATTTTTTGTGAGTGGTAAACAAATGATATCAGTGGTGATCCTGATGAGCCTAAAATCCACCCCATCATTGCCCACTGTAGGATGAAGGCTAAGTTTTGTGAGATAAGAAAGAACCTCCCAAGAAGTAAGAACCCAAAAATTAAAATTGGGATGATCAGAGCCTAGCTTAACATCATTAATATTATAGCTACTGGACAAGTTCTAAGAGTCATCACATGGAGTATAACAAGAAAGATCAGTAAAACATTTATTAAATTAGGAAACAAATTAAAGGCTCATTTATTACCCCAGATGGTATTTTTAGAGTTTGAGGTGAAGTGTTGATTTTCTTCCAAGTAAATCATTTATTAAATTCCAGGTATCTGTAAGATTCTTCCCTTTAAACTGCTTCTGTTTTTCAATAAAAAAATGCCATTTTAAACGTGAAATCAAAGATTTACATTTATTTTTGGCTTCCTTATAGGCAAAATTGGCAGCTGTGTCCCTAATCCAATTGTAGAAATGAAAGGAAAAGTATGACTGTCACTGGGATTTGAACACAGAAATTCAGAAATCCATGCTTTAGTGCTTTACAAACTGAGCTATGAGAGATCAGCCAGTTAAGGCCCCTGAATTTTCCCATGTGAATCACGCATACCTTCCTTTCTGATATTGCAATGAGCAACCATGAAGTCTTTTTACAGACTCACATAACTTCTCCTCTATCTCTCCCAAGTGCAGTATATGCCACTGTGAGGGAAATTTAGAAATCCAATTGTAGAAATGAAAGGAAAAGTCTGATTCTCACTGGGATTTGAATCCAGGACCTCTGCAATCTGTGCTTTAGCTCTTAATCAACTGAGCTATGAGAGTTCAGCCAGTTAAGGCCCCCGAGTTTTCCCATGTGAGTCACACATATATCCCTTTCTGGTGTTGAAATGAGCAACCAGGAAGTCTTGCTGTGTCCCTAGTCTTTTTATAGGCTTTTCATTTTTATCCCTAGCTCTCAGTTGTTCAAGCATCTCTGGGGTGCCCTACTCCTGTTATTTCCTCTGATTTTTAACCTCCTCAAAGGAACAAAGAAATCACAAATTTCATTGAATTGGTAGCTAAATGCTTGTAAAGCATCATTAAACATCAAGAAATCATCCAGCAATGATCAATCAACTAAAGACAGGGCCTCCCTAAATTTTGCAGAAACCAATTTTTTGATATTATGAGAATAAACATAAACAGGTGGAACTGATCTCTTTTTAGCATTCCAGCAGCAGTAAAACAGGATATAGTCACTAATACAATCTGGTAAAACACTGGACTGTAAAATATTTGTAGTATCTGGAAAAAGTATTCAGTCTAGAATGGAAGAATAACCTGTCCTGTAATGGACCCTAGTGGGGGCCTCAATTATCTGTGTAAGCCTAAGATCGATTAAGATATCACTATATTTAATTTCATTTTCATTTTTGTTTTTCATTTTTAATTTTTATACTTGATAACTTGATGAGCATTACTTCCTGTTTTCACAAGTGGCAAGTTTGGACAAAAATACAAAAACATACAATATACAACATACATACAATATAAATAGGCCTTACAACAAGCAAGAACTAGTGTTCCCTCTGAAACATGCACATATTGAGGACTGTCTAACCAAGATTTCAATCTGACTTTAAATGTATTGGGAGATACACAATTACTAAGAGAATTAGGAATAGAGTTAAAAAATACCAGAGCTGTAAAAAGCAATTATTTCTGTCCATGTCTTTTTAACCAGGGGAACCTAAACATGAATTTACACTGGGACCTACTTGAGGTCCCAAATATGTTTGTACTTCTGGGGACAAAGAGAGTAAGGTGACAGGAAGGAGGCCCCTAATGATCATATGGAGAAAGAAACCCATTTTTAACTTTATTCTATTATCAAGAGATGGAACATGGCAATCCTTTGCAAGTGACATCTATGGGTCCTATATGGTAAACCAGTCATAAATCTCAATACGTTACTGTACGTTACCTTAAGCTTAGAGAAGAGCTTATCACTGGTAGCTGAATATATAAAGATGCCATAATGAAGTACTCCAAGAAGAAAGCCATGGGTTAGCTGAATCCTGGATGAAGGAGTCAAAAATTATTTGATCCTGAACACCCCCTCCCAATCTCTGATGTTTCATTTTTATGAGTGTTTCTACATGAGTCTCAAAAGTTAATCTGGTGTCTAAGATGACCCCTAAATATTGACAATTTTCAATTCGCTCTGCTAAATCCCCATTTAAATCATCCAATGTGGGGATAACCACTACTTTCTTCTTGGGACTGGAAAAGATCATGAAGTTAGTTTTATTTTTACATTAAGTATCATTTGTTTGGACAGGAGCCATCTCTGAAATAACAGAAAATCATTTTGAATAACATCCACAGCTTCTACTGGATCAGTACTACAATAATATATTACAGTATTGTCTGCAAAAAGAATCATTTGGGATTTACAACAGGTTTCTGGGGCAGAATTCATGTAAAGTGAAAAAAAATTAGAGGCCCTAGGATGGAGCTATGTGGTATTCTACACATGATCTCCTTAGGCTGTAATAATATACCATTAATAATAGTTTTCTGGGCCCTATTATACAGCTAGCTTGAGAACCAACTGGAACATCAGTGGAGAAATTAACTTCTAAAAGGGAATGAGGTAGGAGGTCATGATCAACTAGATCAAAGACCTTGGTGAGGTTCACAAAAACAGTTGCAACAGAGTCCACTTTATAAAGAGAACTCTGTATGCAGTTGATGAACCCCACCAAGGCAATCTCAGTGCTATGTTTTGGCTTAAATCCATGTTGCGATCTTGAAAGTAGGTCATATTCTTCCAAAAACGTAGTAGAATGATCGAATATGATTCTTTCCAAGGTTTTGAACAATGGTGATAGCAGAGAAATCGGTCTATAATTAGTAAGACTGTCTCTACCACCATTTTTAAAGATTGGTTTTATTATAGCCATTCCCCACAATCTTGGAAATGTCCCTGAGCAAAAGGAGAGATTAAGTAGATCTGAGATGGGTTGTGACAAAATATGTATGCCTAATTTGATGAACCTATAATCAAGGTCATCATAACCAAGCTTGGGCCTAAGGTCATTTTTATTAACATACAGTCTTTCACTATGGATGGAGTAACTATTAACTAATCCCCATCATGAATAACCATGTCATTTTCTCTGTTACCTTTATCCATCAAATCATTAAGCAATTGCCATTTTTTTTTTGTCTTGGAATTTTTTGTCTGTTCTGTAAGAAAATATTTTCTTTGTGATTTATGAGCTTCGGTTTTACATTGGTTTCTTAATTGCTTATAAGCCATTAAACCTGAGGGACCACAGCTTTTTTTATGCATTTTCAAAAGTTTATCTCTAAGCCTCTTTAATTTTAATAATTATTGGCTAACCTAGTTAATCTTATTGGTCTGAATACGCATTTGCTTTTTTGGTGCAATCCTATCCATTATCAAATTTACCAACTTAGAAAATATTTCAATGCACAGTGAAGCCCACCAGGATGAAGCGCAGCACTGCAGAATTCTGCAGTAGAGTTACTGCAGCAAACAATTCAGTTTCAATGGGAGTTAATCCCTTTTGTCATTCAGTAAACCTGTGACACTACGCTTCATCCTGACGAGCTTCAATATATTCATTTATATCTTTAACAGTGTGAAGAATAGTCCAATCTGTTTTACTACATTCGGCATTAACCATGGCTGAATTTAGGTTTTTACAGTTCCTTGTTTCAATATATACCAGGGGATTGTTTAGAACTTTTCTCGACCAATTACATTGGACTGGGCAGTGGTCACTTAATGCATCAGCTAAAATGCTTGATGCAACAGTCCTATCAGGATGCATGAGCACTATCCAGTCCAAAACTGACCCTGTCCCAGTTTTGTGATTATACCTAGTTGTTTCCCTAATAATTTGATGTACCTCCATTTCCAAAAGGATCTCCCTGGCTTGGAGATTGGATTCAGAATCCCAGTTACAGTTAAAATCCCCCAGCAACATCCACTCTCTATTTAAAATAAACCTATTTTTTTATCCCAAGAATAAGCTCAAATCCATCTCTTGTGTGTACAGGGGGAATGTAAATAGAGCTGATTACAAGATGCTTGTTCTGGCCAAGAATTAACTCCACTGGAATTAAATCACATCCTGTGTTTTCTCCTGAATGGTCTAATAGTAAGCAATTGAATTTAGATTTAGTATAAATCAGAGTACCTCCTCCCTTTTTACCATTTCTATCATGTCTAAAAATATTGTAACCCAGCCACTCTATGTGTATATTATCAATCGTACTAGATAACCATGTTTCAGAAAGGGTAATTATTTCAAAATTATGTTACAAAACCCACACTTCAAATGAGCACCACTTATCCTGAAGGCTCTGGATATTAAGATGTACTATTTTCAAAGGTGAATTTACATCACATATTCCCCCTGCAGAATGTATAATTAATTCAGGAGTAAAATTAATAGGAATTTGAGGACACAGATGTGGATGGACTGAGCCTGAAATTAATAACAAAAGCACTATCAATTTTCGGATGACAAATGTGTTATATGAACATGTTTTTTCCCTTAACTTGATTATTCTTTTAGAGAAGTTATCTTTGCCAAAATAAAAGTAACACATTACGTATGGGTAACCAATCCCTTACATGTGAAAAACCTCAAGCAATTTCTTGCCCAGATAAACTGGTTCTCCATTCACCATGCTCCTGACATAGATACTGCTCTTGCCTTCTTTTCCCAAACCTTTAACAAAGCCGGCGACCTCTTCGCACCCTTCACGGCTGCCCAAACCAAAAAACATAATGTGCCCTGGATTACTCCTGCCCTATTACAATTGCTCAGGCTTAGGGATAACCTATGGCACCTTGCCACAGAATCAGGCTGGATGGCTGACAGGCCTACAATGCTGCATGGAATAAGTGCACTTGGACCATCCAAAAGCCAAGGCCGACCACTACCAGGCAATGCTCACCTCCTCCTGGGGATGTGCCCGAACTTTCTGGGATAATGTCAAACAATTAAATGGGAGCACACGGTCCCCTTCCCCATCCCAGATCACCATTGATGGCACAACCGTTACGGACCCAGCAAACATTGCAAACTACCTTAACACATCCTTTACGGACCTTAGCTCTGTCCTCCCCAGTAATTTATTTGACCTGCCACCCTCCCTACCTGCCCCAGTCCTCCAACACCCTAGCTTCTACCTATGTAGGGTAGCTGCCCAGGAAGCCAGACCCCACTTGGTCAGAGCATTAAAGAGCAATAGTCCCGGCGATGACTCCCTGGACCCCAGCATTCTCCGTCTGGTACTGGATCAGGTCCTTGCCCCACTCACCAGCCTTCTCAACAAATCCCTCTGCCTGGGGCAATTCCCAACTGCATAGAAAACTGCCATTGTTACTCCCATTCACAAAGGTGGTGACAGGTCCTCTGCCGGGAACTACCGTCCTATCTCCATACTCCCACCCCTCTCCAAAGCCCTAGAAAAGCTGGTTGCCATGCAAATTACCAAACACAACATCCTCTTCCCTGAACAGCATGGTTTCAATGCAGGACACAGTACCTGCACTGCACTAATTGAATTTTCAACTTTCCTGCACTCCTCTCTGGACTCTGGCTCCCTAGCCGGGGCAGTGTTTGTCGACCTCTCAAAGGCTTTCAACACTGTCTCCCACCCCCTTCTGCTGGATGCCCTCTGCCATGCTGGCTTCTCTGCTGGGCCTCTCTCCTGGTGCACCAGCTACCTATCTGCCCAATCCCAATGTGTCAGAATTAATGGGACACTTTCCAAAACTTATCCCATCCGCTTAGGGGTTCCTCAGGGCTCCATCCTGGGACCCCTACTCTTCTCACTCTATCTTAACACCCTGCCCAGTGTATGCACAGGAAAAATGTTGCTGTATGCAGATGAAGCTGTCATCTTTGCCTCCCACTGTAACCCTATCTCCCTCCAGAACTCCCTACAACTATCCTATAATGGTGCCAAAAACTGGTTTAAAGAGCACAGACTGGTCAATAATCTCAAAAAAACAAAAACAATGCTCTTTGCCCACCCCCAAAACAAAGCCAGCAACTTCCCACTCCATATCCTCCCCTGCTCCAAACAACCTCTAGAGCAAGTCCACTCCTACAAGTATATTGGGGTCTCCTTTGACTCAGCCCTCACCTACCACACCCACATAGATGCCCTTGCTTCAGCCACTAATGTGCGGCTAGGTATCTTATACCACTATAAAAACTGTCTCCCCCCCACTGCCCTCTGTCTAGTGGTTACATCCTCTATATTATCCCTTGTTGACTATGGCCTACCAGTATACGGTTCTGCTAACACAACCGCCCTCAATAAAATTTGCATCATCCTAAATAAGGCATGTAGGCAAATCACTGGGGGCCCCCAGGCTCACGCATTCATGCCAGCTCTATGACATGGCAATACTGCTGAACCTAGACAAATGTCTACAATACCAAACCTGCACTGATAAAAAAAACTCTTCTCGGGCTATCCTCACCCAGGCTGACAGCCTCTCTGCACCAAGCCCAACCCTTGGTCTGTACCCGGACCTCCTGCAAGACCACTTTTCTGGTCCCAAAGTCTAGGACCTCCCTTGGACAGAGGTCCTTCTGCTGTAGAGCTCCATCCTGGTATAACTCGCTCCCTGCCCCCATCTCGGATGCCCCCATGATCTCCAAATTCAAAACCACACTTCGAAGCAAACTATTTAATATGCATAGCTGCACCTGTCTATAATTGAGGCATAGCTCTCTGTGCCCTGACAATGCCTGCTGGGCTGCATCCACACCACACTTCTTTTAATCCTCATCCATTGCTGATTGAACTGCTATTATCCAGCTGCTTGCTCTTACCATCGTGCAAGAATGTGCCTTTGTAACTAAACTGGTTTATCTGTTTAACTGTTGTAATCACATATGCTTGCTAACTATGTAACCCATATGCTGTAACCAAAGTTTGTAATGTATTTGTCCTCAATGTGATGAGGTACCTTTGGAAATGAGCCTCTGGCTCAAAGGTTGCAAACCGATGTACAAATAAATAAATAAATAATCCTGCCCCTCCACATGGAGCCATTGAAATTGCTAAAATCCTTATTTAACACAGTATGGGCCCCTCTGTATCCATTAAACAAATCCACCTGAACAGAATCAATGCTGTATTCACTGTCAAATAGTACTGTACTGTTGCTGGTAAATAAAATGCTCAATATTAAAATATAAAACAACATTATAAAACTCAATCTTCCTAACAACAAATTTGCAAGGTAATGATACTATTCTAAGAAAACAAAAACAAATCTTAACCTATGTAGGACTGAGGTATCTAAAAAACCTCAAAGTAATTACTAAATTTCCCTCACTGAGTGGTGCTTGCGTACAGCGTGAGCTTTTAAATGCTGAGTCCCACCCCCTACAGTGATGTGTTTTGCAGCCAGCTCCCCCGATCCCCCTACTCATTGAACACTCACCCAAAGTTCTGATATTGCAATCCAGAAAGCCGGTGTGTCAGACTCAATTGCAGGCTGAAACTGGAGACATTCCTTTTGAGATGATCCTCCGCTGCTCAGTGCAGGTGGTGCATAGCGTTCAGGTGCTGAATTGCAGGTAACCAGGTGGTGTGAGCTTTTAAATGCTGAGCCCCTGCCCCCTACAGTGACCTGTCCAGCAGCTGGCTCCTGCAATCCCCCTACTCACTGAACACTTGCCCAAAGTTCTGATGTTGCAATCCAGAAAGCCGGTGTGTCAGACTCAATTCCAAGCAGAAACTGGAGATGTTCTCTCTGTGGCAGGAAAGGGGACTCAGCTGGATGTTCCTTTTGTGATGGTCCTCTGCCGCTCAGTACAGGTGATGCAGAGCATTCAGTTGTGGAATTGCAGGCAACCGGGTGGTGTGAGCTTCTAAATGATGAGCCCCTATCTCCTACAGTGATGTGTTCAGCAGCTAGCTCCCCCTAGCCCCCTACTCACTGAACACTTGCCCAAAGTTTTGATGTGCAGTGCAGAAAGCCGGTGTGTCAGACTTAGTTGCAGACTGAAACTGGAGATATCCTCTCTCAATGTTATACTGTAGGCTCTAGTTCACAGGGGGGTGCTCTCAAAGGAATCTCATTTTGAATTACTGACAGATAACTGTTTTGCATAAATCAACAACCACCCCGTCACATCAATAGATGTTATAGCCCTCCAAATTGATCATAGAATTTATCATTTTTTCTGATAGCCATGTCTCCAATAAAGCAATTACATCAAAATGATGTTGTATGGAGCAAGCAAAAAAATCATCCCACTTAACCATTTATATCTTGAACCTCTTAAAATCATATCTTAAAATGTCCACAAATCCATGGCATCCTCATTGTTCTCCTTTCCTTTAAATGATCCACTAATGTTAATGACATTCTTCTTCACTTGACCCACCCTGCCCACTTCTTGCCAGCCACCATCCATGTATTAACAGAATTTGGTTCTTTGGCAATACTCTAAATTTATGAAAAACAGAGCGCCTCTTGCTCATATAACCTATAAACATAATCTTCCTCCTGAACTAGTGAGCTGGTGGTCCCTCTCTAGTCTCACCTAGTTAGGAATATAGCTTGTGACTAACATTCACTCTTTGATCAAGTTGAACTTGCCCCATTATTTCACACAATAAAAGCTGATTTACAACGCTGGCAGACACTTCCACTTTTATTGTGGGGATGGATTTCTCTACATTGCATGAATGTGTAACCTTGGGTCCTGTACCCATTTAGTATGATTAGTGTTCCCCTCACACAAACATGGTTTCTTCAAATCTGACAGCTGTTTTCAGAGTTCTAATGGAAAGGCAAACAACCCTGTGTTTCATATTTTAAAGTAACTCTAGCAAAAAAAGTGTGGAGTTCTCTAACTTTCCAAATTATATTAGTACTACCTAGTAGCACAATCTAGTACATTTCTGGCATGCAGCCTACCTGATATGAGGAGCCCTCCTCACCATTATTGTCCATATTGGAAAGACTTTGAATCATACTTGTGCAAAATTAACGACATCCAACAGACTTTACCTTAGCTTTCATGATCTAAGCTTCCTTCCCCCCTGCTTCACAACCCCATAGGGTGGGCAGTCCTGATTAATTTACAACTATGTTGGATACTAGACTATATTCCTCAAAGGGACCCTGCCCAACCACTCTGCAGTGACCCTAATTTTAAACTCCATAATAAACTAATTTCCTTATCGTATCGTCCCCAACCCAATCTAGATCAAGTCTCCTGTCTTATTCAGAATGACTGGCCTCTTACTTTTGAGGAGTTTCAGACAGCTAATAACCTCCTTCAATCCAAGGTCTTTCCTTTTTTCCAGTTCACTCACATGTTACAAACCACCCTGGGGCCTTGCCCCTATCATCTTGTAGATGGCACCTCTTATCACAACTTGGCAAGTCTTGTGACCGGAGATCATACTATCTAGCCCTATATAAAACCTTAAGGGGCTTAATTGATGAGAACCTGCAGCATGAAAAAATTAGATGAACTCCACTTATAATCCATTTTGAATCATATTTTATTTTCACTTCTCATTCTTATGGACAACAGTTTCATGGTCACATCACTTTCTCAGGCCCACAGTGCTTCCATTCAGATTGCTTTTCTTTTGGATGATCCAATCATAATAAGAGGTATTCTTTAAAAGGCGCAGGCAGCCTGAACCCTCACCAGGAACTTTGATGAGAAGCTGCAGCCAAGGTGTGTCTACTTAGAGAAATAATTTCCTAACCATGTTTCCTCTTTCATGACATCCTTTCCCTATGACTATATGCATCATTATGTTAAATTAGATAAGCTGCATGTTATGCAAAATAAAATATTACATAATTTATATATTTCTCCTCAGAAACTGCATAAGTGATGTCAGCTAGCCAATCCTTTATGTGGTAGATGTAATTCTCAGTAGAAACCCTCCGTCATATCCTAGGGGATTGTCCAGATTCCCAGCCACTTTGGCATCAAATCAAAACTCACCTAAACCCCTTTCTGGGATTAGAAGATGCATTTCCTCCAGAACTATGTCTCATAGGTATAGGGGATGATACTCCATTCAGTCGTCAATGCTATCACATGGCTCTTATTGTGGCTGTGGTCAAGCTGATTATCTTACACCATTGGCAAGCTCAACAAACCCCCTCTTACAGGGAATGGCATGAGGAAATGCTTTCTGCTCTTCAGATGGAAAAATCTATTGCTAGTCTTCGGCATGCCCTCAAAACATACCAACAAAAATGGGAGAAGTTAACATAGAAACATAGAAGTTGACAGCAGAAGGAAACCACTAGGTCCACCTAGTCTGCAAATTTGTTTTAGACCTATTTTGACACACTAATTGCCCTTTGAAGTCAGGGCTCCCTTGTGTCCATCCCATGCATTCTTGAATCCCTCCACAGTGTTGATGCCCACAACCTCTTGTGGCAGGCTGTTAATGGCATGCACCACTCTTTCTGTGAAGAAAAACTTCCTGGTGTTAGTAGAGAACCTTCCTCCTTGCAGCCTGAGGTCATGTCCCCTGGTTCGGGAGCCCTTTTTGAAGTGAAAAAGTTCCTGTGCCTGTGCCTTGTTAATGCCTTTTACTGTATGTACTTGAATGTTTCAATCATGTCCCCCCTCTCTCTCTCTCTCTCTCTGCTCCAGAGAGTACATGTTCAGTTCCCTAAGTCTTTCCTCATTGGACATGTACTGCAGACTTTGAATCATTTTTGTCACCTTTCTCTGTATTGTTTCCGCATGGTCAATGTCCTTCCTGAGGGGAGGCCTCCAGAATTAGACTCCATATTCCAGGTGAGGCCTGACCAGCGATCTATAAAGGGGTAGCACCACCTCTTTCCTCCTGCTCATGATTCCCCTCCCAATGCAGCCCAGTATTCTGTTGGCCTTCAATGTTGCCTTCTCACACTGCTTACCAACCTTCAAGTCATCTGAGATTATGATTCACAGATCTCATTCCTGGTTTGAGGCCACCAGTCTTTTGCCTCCTAGGCAATACTCCTTTCTTGTATTTTTCTTTCCTATGTGCATGACCTTGAACTTTTTGGCATTAAATCTCAGCTGCTATACTCAAGACCATTCTTCTAGTTTCTTGAGGTCAGCTTCCATCTTGCTCACTCCTTCTGAGGTGTCCACCCTGTTACATATCTTGGTGTCATCTGCAAACAGACATACCTTCCCTTCCAGTCTGTCAGTGATGTCTGCTATAAAAATATTGAAAAGAAGAGGCCCCAGCACTAAGCCCTGGGGCACTCCGCTGGTCACCCTGCCTTCCATCGATTGCGTTCCATTAACTTGTACCCTGTAGGTTCTGCCTTGTAACCACTTTTGTACCCATCTGACTACTTCTGAACCAACCTGTGTGGTCAAACTTCTTTACCAGCCTTCTGTATGGAACCGAGTCAATGGCCTTACTAAAGTCTAGGCAGACCACATCTACTGCCCCACCATTGTCCACTATTTTTGTAGCATAGTCAAAAAACTCAAGCAGATTTTTCTGGCATGACCTACCTGCTGTGAAGCCATGCTATTTAGGGCCTTGTTGGTCACTAGTTTTGAGGAATGCTATGATCCTCTGTTTGAGTAGTGTATCCATTAGTTTCTCTACTATTGATGTGAGGCTCACCAGTTTGAAATTACTAGCCTCATGCATCACTATGCCACCTAGCCATGCATTAAAACTGTCTAATCCATGCCCTGCCATCTCACTGCTTATATATATATATATATATATATGTGTATATATATATATATATATATATATATATATATATATATATATATATATATATATATATATATATAGTAAAGATATATATATATATATATATATATATGTATATATATATTAGAGGCAAACAAATCCATTTAATGCATCAGTTAGGGTTGTTCACAGCGACAAAAGTAGGAAATTCAATGTTAGGGTTGAAACACACTTTGAACCTCAGCCCACACCCCAACGGAATCGAAGTGCGCGTAAAGGGCTATTGGCCCTAACTCTCACCCCATCACATGTGGAAAGAAGCTGAGGAATAGGAGAATGGGGTGAGAGTTAGGACCGATGACCCCAACGCGTGCCCCGATTCCGGTTGGGGGGTTGGGCTGGAGGGGTGCAAATTGGATTTCAACCCTAACATCGAATTTCCTCATTTTTGTCGCTGTGGAACAACCCTAACAGATGCATTAAATGGAGTTTTTTGCCTCTAATTTCCCTTCTTTTGGAGAACAATAATGAGAAATAGTGACTGTAATGCGGCAGCTGGAGTGTGGGGCCCTTCGGGCACCATGCTCCCGTTATGCGATGTCTTGTCACGTAGTAACATTGTGCCCGAAAACGCAAATCGTAATGTGCATGGTGATGCAAAGCAAAACAGAAAGAGAAACAGTACTGTAGACAGAAATGTTAAAAACAACACAAACACAACCACAAATGAAAACACAAAGGATAACGCACATGGTGGCGTAGACATGAACGGTAAGTGAAACGGGTACAGAACTGCAAGCGGAAATGGTAATGGTAACAGTAATGTAAGCACACATGCTGGTTTTCCCCAAAAGCTGCATAGAGAAAGACAATGAGTACAAAGAATGTATGCAAAATAACGACTGTCAGAACAGAAAATGAGGACTTGGAATAGTAAATTGCTTATATCTCAGGAACTGTATGACATAGAAAAAAATGTAAAAGTCATATGAATTATCACTTTCCTGGCTAGTTTTGTGCTTAGCCCCCACTAGAGGGCTAAGCATTTTTCTGACAAAAGTCCGTATCTCGCACCGTTTCCTAGATACGGGCCCTGAAAGGCGCGTCAAACGCAGTAATGTTATCCTATGGGAAAAAAACAGAAGTTTGGAGTGCCATAACTTTGCCTCCCTGTAATATTTTTTCACCAAACCACTGAAAGGCACATCTGTGGGATGTTGGCTGTCCAACCTACAAATTTCAGCCCAAAAGACCAAACCATTATTTTTGCAGCAGGGCGCCAAACGATTGCTGCAATGCATCGTAAGCCATAATGTTATCCTATGGGAAAAAATGTCAACTTTGGAGTACCGTAACTTTGCCGCTGTGTAATATGTTTTCAAAAAAATACTAAAAGGCACTTCTGTGGGATGTTGGCTGCGTTTCCTCCAAATTTCAGCCCAAAACTCCAAACCGTTCTTTTGCAGCGGGGTGCCAAAGAATTGCTGTGATTTTCCCACAGCCTAGTAAAGTACTGTCACAATTTGCGAAAGCTTTTGCAAATTCATTCAACAGTGTCGCAAGTGCGAAAGTACTTTTTCCAGAAATGTGAAAAACATATTTCTGGGGTGTTTTACCCCAAAATAAAGACAAGGCTAGCATCCTCAGGGTCTAACTATGTGAATACAAAAGGAATTAGGTTGCTAGAGGGTCCCAAGTTTAAATGACAAGCATTTTTCTGATCGCCAACTGAAAATAAAATGTCAGATTTGTGACAGTAAAAGGGCCATTTGTGAAAGTAAAAACTGCATTTGAGACACTGTCGAACTTTTTGTTAACTTTGCCCGTTGACTTATAATGGGAAATTGTTTTTTGAATAACTTTTGAACTGTTTAATATTTTTGCACGAAATATTCAAAAGGCACATCGAGAACTCTGGCTGCACATTCCCTGAAGATTTTGGACCAGTCGCGCAAACCGTGCGACCTGTAGGCGTGACCGTAGAATTCCAAAAAAGCATAAACGCATGTGCAGATCACGCTTAATAACTCCACAGCCGTATATCCGACCAGTACAAAACTTGGCAGATCCCAAGGTGTATTCCAAATTTCAGGCAAATCTGTCAAACGGTTGCAAAGTTATTAAGGTGCAAAATTTGGGGTTTAACATGTTAATGGCTCCTCAACCCTAATTATGGTAGCACTACCGTGCTACCATAATATATATATATATATAGAGAGAGAGAGAGAGAGAGAGAGAGAGAGCAAAAAAAAACTTCTTTATTACATCAGTTAGGGTTGAAGTGACAAAAGTATGGAAATGTGGCATTAGGGTTGAGCCCCCAACTCCCCACCCTACCACCCCATACTCCACACACCAATAGGCATTGGGGTGTGCCATGGGGTCATTAGGCCCAACTCTCACCCTATTCCATCTGTAAACAGGCTGACATGATACAGTATTGGAGAATGGGGTGAGATTTAGGCCAAACAACCCCATGGCACACCCTGATGCCTGTTGATGTGTGGAGGATGGTGTGGTAGGGTGACGGGGTTAGAAGCTTAACCCTAACACCTCATTTCCATATTTTTGTCTCTTCGACCCTAATTGATGCATTAACAATGTTTTTTGCGATTTATTTCCTCACTTTTTCAGACAGTATAATAGTATCTTTATTTAACTGTGGGAGCACAGAGTCTTTCAGACCCTGCACTCCCATCCCTCCATCCTGATAGTACAACAGTATCCATAAGTCACAGAGGGAGCCATCTCTCCATCCAGATAGTACAACAGTATCCATATGTCAAGGTGGGAGCCCAGGGATCCCATCACTCAGTTGAGATAGTACAACAGTATCCATATTTCACAGTGGAAGCACAGGGTCCAAAGGACCCTGTGCTCCTATCCCTCCACAGATGCACATATGTATGTAGCTGTGGAAACACAGAGATGTCTGGCCCCTGCGCTTTGACACTTTAAGTTACCAACAGGTGTAGGGAAATGGCAACAAATAGTCATAACTGTGCCATCTTAAATAATTTTCACCCCAAATGTACAACACAATCTTCTTACCACCTCACCGCATGTACTCAGTACAGAAAACTTTCAAAATCCTGTTGAAATGTAATTCTGCACAACTATAATGTCATTTTGAGCCACAGGTGTGGAAAAACATTTTTGGCAGGATTTAAAAAAATACAGCTGTATTGCTCATGAGGTGGTGCGTAAAAATGGTAATGTTGAAAGTCTGGACTGAAAACATGAAAAATTGGCAAAGTTACAAGCATGCATAGAAACTGCATAATGCACATTCATAACATGGTCATTTGTTAATATTTTTTCACCTAATTTTCAACATGGGCTTTTTGGGTCCTCACTCATGAACAATGATATTGTGCAGTCATTTTTTGGAATGTTTTCACAAGATTTTCAACATGGGATTTTTGGGACCCCACCTCGTGAACAGTGGCACTGTCATTTCAATTCTTGGTCCCAAAAGGTGATTTCGTGGTCTTGGTGTGGAATTTTGGCTCCAAATTTTCAACATGGGGTTATTGTGAGTGACCTCATGAGGTCACTCACAATAACCCCATGTTGAAAATTTGGGGCCAAAATTCTTAAAAGTGGCTGAGATATCAACCTAAGTTGAAACCCCAATTGAAATTGACTATCATTATAAGGCGCTTACCTTTGATTCTTCAGCTTGCAGTTTGGCTTTGAAGTGTGCAGATGTGTACTGGTCCAGAGAAGATCACTGCTCCCGACCTCCAGAAGTAAGTATGGGTAAGGGGGGTTGCGAGGAGGTGGGTGAGTACTGGGGAGATGACAAGGGATTGTTTTCTTTTTTGCAGGTTTTTAAAAAAATTCAAGATGTCAGGGGACAGTTTTCTTTATTAAAGGGACTATGCATTGTTTGGGACACTGGTAGTAGACACCCCAGTGTCCCAATGTAGAGGGAGTTTACAAATAACTGGGGACACTGGGAGTGAGCTCTCCAGTGTCTCACACTGGTGATGCTGGGGGGTGCTAGTGCTGACATGGGGATTAGGTGGTCCATGTCGGCAAAAAACTTCAATTGAATTAAAAATTGTTTGGGACACTGGGAGTGGGCTTCCCAGTATTCCACACTGATGGTGCTCGGAAGGGGCTAGTGCTGACATGGGGAATGGGCACCACATATTAGCCAAATTCCCTGCTCCTGAGCCAATCCTAGTTCATGATCCATCAAAATCCCTCTTCACAAGCCGATCCCTGTTCGTGAGGTAGGGTCATGTGACCCTCCCCTCATGAACAAGGATTTTGAAAGCTCACAAACAAGGATCAGCTTGTGAACAGTGATTTCAACAGCTAGCAAACAAGAATAGGCTGGCAAACAGGGATTTTAAAATTAAAATGGAAAAACCTTTTTTATGTAAGTAAAAGAATCCAAAGGCATGGGAGGGTAGAGGACCTACTCCTAATCAAAATCCATACTTTGGTTTCTCCATAAAACATCTCTGGTTCAAGTTTTACATTTCGGTTGTCTACCCTCGTTAAACAAGAAAACAAGATGGTGGCTCGTGAAGAGGGATTTTTTTCTCATGAAGAGGGATTTTATAAATCCCCATTTGTGAGGTGACAAAATTCTAGATTGTGAGCCAAATCTTCTTTTGCAAAACATACATACATTCTAAAGACTGAACTGAGTATGTCCAGAACCCCAAAACTCAAAATTAAATAACTTTGTAACAGATTAATATGTTTTCACCAAACCAATGCTGTATTGTACCTCGGGGAACCTCTTTCTACCCTGAAAATTTCGGACCAAAATTCCAAACCATGTGGCCGCAGTGCAATAGGCAAAAATCAGCAAAAATGGGCAAAACAAAAGTGAAAAACACACTTTCTTCACTATGTGCTGCACAAAAAAACACACATCTGATCAAAATGAAACATAGCATGTCCAGAGATCTACTGCATTGGACGGCACATACCAAATTTTGTGTAAATCTGTTGAACAGTTGCAAAGGTATTAAAGTGCAAAATGTGGGGTTTAACATTAAACTGCTTACTCAATCCTAACTATAGGAGCGCGACTGCACCTCTACAATATATACTGTATACATATAAATAATAGCTACATGGTAGTGCAGCTATAATTAGGGTTGAGTAGCCACTTCTATATTAAGCCCCACATTTTTCACATTAAAAACTTCTGAACCGTTCAACCGATTTGTAAGAAATTTTGCATACACCATCTGCTGCCATAGATCTTTGGATCTGATAAGGTTTGTTCTGGTCGCATGTGTGGTTCTGAAGATGCACCCCACCACAAAAGTGCAAAAGACCACTTTTTTGGCTATTTTTGTCAAATTATTTTCTCATTGCTACAGCCCAAACAGTTTGTCTGGTTCAAGATTTTCAGGTAATATTGGACTGGGTCAGGGAAGTGTCTTCTGAAGGTTTGGTGAAAAAATATTCATCCATTCAAAAGCTGATAAAGTTAAAAGTTTCCCATTATAGCCTATGGGGGAAAGTATATGTCAGAGGTGGCAGGGAAGGTTAAGGAGGAAATGATAGCATTCAGGAAATATAAGGAAAAACAGAAGGAGCAGGACAGAGTACTTTATCAGTTAAAACAGAAAGAGGCAGGGAAGGCAGTCAGAACAGCAAAGGCCCAAACCTAGGAAAGGATAGTCAACTTTGTTAAGAAAGGGGATAAGACCTTTTATAAGTACATTAGGGAGTGAAGAAAGACCAAAGGAGGGATACTGAGGCTTTATAAAGAGGAGGGAATGTGGGCAGAAGGTGACAGTGAAAAAGCAGTGATACTGAATGAATATTTCTGCTCAGTATTCACAAAGGAAGAGGAGGGGGAGATACCTAAACCAAACAAGAAAAACACTCTGAAGATGGGGGCCAATACCAGTCCATTTACAGAAGAAAGGGTTCTGAAAGAACTAATAAAATTGAAGGTGGACAAAGCAATGGGGCCCGATGGGATTGACCAAAGAATTCTAAACGAACTAAAGGTAGAACTAGTAACACTGCTGACTACTCTCTTTAACAAATCATGGTAGGATGGGGTGATACCTGAGGACTGGAGGAGGGCAGATGTGATTCCTCTTCACAAAAGTGGGAGTAGGACAGAGGCAGGAAACTACAGACCAGTTAGTTTGACCTCAGTGGTAGGGAAAATGATGGAATCACTTCTGAAGGAAAGAATTGTTGAGTACCTAGATGCCAGTGGGGCACAGGACCCAAGGCAGAATGGATTCATGATGGGAAGGTCTTGTCAGATGAATCTAATAAATTTCTTTGACTGGGTGACCAAAGTAGTAGACCAGGGAGGGGCTGTGGACATGGCCTACCTAGATTTTAGCAAGGCATTTAATACAGTCCCACACAAAAGATTAATACACAAGCTAACCAGCGTTGGAGTGGGTACCAAGGTGGTAGACTGGATAAAAAATTGGCTGGACAACAGGATGCAAAGGGTAGTAATAAATGGAGTCCACAGTGAAGAAAGGAGGGTTACTAGCGGGGTACCTCAAGGTTCAGTACTGGGACCGGTACTTTTTAATGTCTTTATAAGTGACATTGCAGAGGAACTGGAAGGAAAAGTATGTCTCTTTGCAGACGACACAAAGATCTGCAACAGGGTTGATACACAAGATGGAGTGGAAAGGATGAGAAGGGACTTGGCAAGGTTGGAGGAATGGTCAAATGTACGGCAGCTCAGACTCAATGCAAAGAAGTGCAAGATAATGCACCTGGGAAACAAAACCCCAGGGGAAGAGTACACAATGGGGGGGTGAGATACTGACAACAGTAAAAATGGAAAGGGACCTGGGGTAATTATATCAGATGACCTAAAGGTTGGCAAGCAATGTGAGAAGGCAGTAAGGAAGGCTGGGGGGATACTGAGATGCATAGGGAGAGGCATCAATAGTAGAAAACAGGAAGTTGTTATCCCTCTGTCCAGACAGTAGGTGAGACCCCATCTGGAGTACTGTGTGCAGTTCTGGAGACCTCATCTCTGCAAAGGCATAGACAGAGTGGAGGCTATCCAGAGGAGGGCAACCAAAATGGTGCAGGGTATGCACCAGAAGACATACAAAGAAAGACTAAAGGAGCTTAATATGCATACCCTTGAGGAAAGAAGGGAGATAGGGAACATGATAGAAACTTTCAAGTACCTCAAGGGAATCAACAAAGTCCAAGAGGGTAGCATCTTTCAGAAAAAAGAGATGTGCAAGAACAAGGGGGCACAATTTGAAGATAGAGGGGGGATGGTTCAGAAGTATTGTGAGGAAGTATTTTTTCACAGCAAGGGTTGTAGATGCAAGGAACAGCCTCCCTGAGGAGGTCATGGAGTCAAGAACAGTTGAGGAATTATAGAATGCATGAGACAGACATAAGGCAGTCATAGTGGGGTGTAGGAGGAAGTAAGATGTTGGTTAACTAGGATCTGCAGCTTATCTGTTAGGTTGAAAAATGGGCAGACTAGGTGGATCAAGCGGTCCTTATCTGCCATCAAATTCTATGTTTCTATGTTTCTATGTAGGCTTGAAAGCATGTTTCACTTTAGCAAAAGCACTTTTTAACTTTCGTAAATGAGTTTGGTACGTTTGCAAATCCACCATATTGTTTTCAGTTAGCGAGGCACAAAAAATGCTATACTTCAAAAACTACTGCATCTAGGTAAACACCAACACTTGGATTTACCTAAACTGGGTCAAGGAACGTGACCCTTGCATTAGGTTTTCACCAGCATGCCCAGAAATATGGTTCAAAAATTTTTACGCCATCTTGGCTGCTGTACTTTAGAGAAAGTTCTGAGGGTACTTGCATGAAAGTCCCACATCTAATGGCAGAACTTTCATGCAAGTACCACTGAATATCCACTTAGACTCCCCCATATAATCCAATGGAACTTTCATGAAATTTTGCAGAAGTTCTGCGAAATTTCCACAGTTCAACCCTCAAAACACCACTTTATTTGTCACTTCATAGCAAGTCAATGGTTAGGACTTTTGGGCTGAAATTTTCAGGGTGGCAAGTCCTTGCCATACAAATATGCTTTTTGCTAGTTTGGTGAAAAAATTCACACTGGTTCCAGAATTACAGCAGTCTGAACGTGCAAATTGTCCCATAGGATAACATTGTGGTACCCATGGCGCCTTACAGTGCCTATATCTCAAAAATGGTTTGAGATACAGATTTTTTCCTTTAGGGGTAATAAGCATGCATGGAGATGGCTAGGTTATGAATACAACTGAAATAATTTTGTCTGCAGTTGCTATGGTTACTGAGCTATCACCAAATAAGCATTACGAGGGTTATTTGTAATGCCTCTAGGCCTATGCTATGTGTCTGTACTTGTGAGTAGGTGGGAGCGCAGGGCTCAGAGGGCCCACACTTTCATGTATGCATATTGTTTATGGTAAACTGGGAGCACTGGTCCCTCCCATGCTATGCCTCTACACTCATGGGTGGGTGGGAGCACAGGGCCCAGGGTATGGATACAATTATGGAAAACCAAAAGCACAGGGACCTGCTGTGCCACATCTCTATACTTACGTGTAGGTGAGAGTGCAGGGCCCAGAGGTCCTGTGCTTCCACCCATGGATACCATCTTGCAATACTGGGAGCATGGGACCCTTAAGCACTATGTCTCTACACCTAAGGGTGGGTGGTAATGCAGGGTCCAGAAGGCCTGTGCTCCCACATATACATTCCATTTTACAAAATTATGAGCACAGGGTCCTCTTGCACTATGCCTCTTCACTGATGGTTTGGTGGGAGTGCAGGGTCCAGAGGGACCACACTCCCATCTATGGATACCATATGAATAACATTTCGCTTTCTCAAAAAGAAGGAAAATTCATTGCAAAAAAAACTGTTAAGATTTGCCTGACATTTTGCATTTATTTATTTATTTATTTATTTTTCTAGCTTTTGTTGACCAACCAAGTAAGTACACTAGACAAGACATTTGCCTATTTTCGGGTATGACCCGGGAGAGTACAGGAAATTCAAGTTCAAATACATAGGACAAACATGATACAGATTAAGTCAGTTTCACAGAGTCAGGGAGGCAAAAATATTCAGTATTTATAAAATGGGAAGGGAAAAATCTAAAAGCTGATTGGTTGTTACCTGTGCATTGGATATGTCTAATGCACAGGTAAAAACAAGTGCTGACAACCTGGACATACCACAAAGAAAATCAAGCGGTGGATTAGAACTTTGAGTTTTCGGTGAGTTTCAACAGCTGCCATTTATTATTTTATTTTGTCTGTGTTAAATCTGAATAGCCCCAGTCTCCAGGAACAGCCCTAGACACAGAACCAATGTACTGTAATCAGACACAGCTGAATTGTGAATCAGTTTTAACTACTTACAATCTCTGCCCCTTAAGTTGCAAGTTTAATTCCGAGTCTAACTAGGTTTACTGATGAGCTTGGCCTGCTGCACCCCCAATCACTGCCACAGGTTGGATCAGTTTCCAAAATGATCTCACGTCTGTGACATAGCACAGGGAAGAGGGAGTTGGGCACACTGATTACTACACTTCTAGCCACGGAAGACAGTAAACTTGTTCAGTTTTGTTTCAACATTTTAAAGATAAATAAATGCTGTGCTCACAGATTTCTCCCACCAGCTTGTCTGTCCACTCACTTGATCTGCTCACTTATTGTCAGCATGTCCACCCGCTGACTTTCTTGCACCAGTTCTTTCTTTAGATCCTAATTATAAAAATAACATCTATCAGAAGGCAGAACTTCACCTACTGTGAACTGTGATACTGATGCTTATCTATAGAACCTGACATTTGTTTTAAATAAAATTGCCAGTACACTCAGTATTTCAGCTCGCATCTAAGGCTGCTATGCTTGTATCTTCCCTACTTCCTGTCTGTTCGCTGTCCCGCTCACAGGTCTTAACAGGATTTATTGAAAATCAAAACATTTACTGAATTTGTTTGTTTTCCCAATCCATTTCTGTCCTCTTGTTGCTGCCCCATCACTCGCGTGCTAACTCCCACTAATGACTACCTCACTCTGTCAAGCCACCACAACTAGCGGTTCTCACATGCCATCCAAACTGCAGCTGATCAATTTGTTTGCAGATGAGCAGAGGAGCCACGCCAGATATATGCCAACATACTGTGTATTCTATGCTCCTTTAACTATTGCAATCTGAATACAAAATCAAATGTGAAACTGGCAGTAGTTCCTGGTACTTTCACTCGGTATGTACTGTGGTCTGCACTCACCACCACTTCCTCTACTAACGCTCATGAGTTTACAAAAAAAAAAAAAAAACATGACTTTAAACAAGAGAAAAGCAGTGACCTAATTTTAAATAAAAATGAATTTTTGTGTGGGATGGAGGCACTCCAAACTATGTGGGAGGGGGAATGCTATTTGAAAACTACAAGTATGGTTGCCACAGTAGAGCAAAAGAAAAGATGACATCACTCTCAAACAGGCAGAGGAACTATTTTAGGTCAAAATACATACAAGAATTACCTATTTGTGTATTTAAAGCAACAAATACTAATTTATATGTATATATAAAATGCAGATCCCCATTTTATAAGTGCAATAAGATACTCCGGGGGTGTGCATTAGACTTTTCTAACACATGGTCAGGGGCTAAACGCACTCGGTCTGTGGCCTCAAGCCTTATTATGCCCCTGACCATGCATTAGAAATGTCTAATGCACAACCCCTCATGTCTTATTGTTTACTTACACAACAATGAAACATATGCATGGAGATACGGACAGTGCAATAAATACAAATTAGTGATGCAACAACTACAAATTATATACAGTTTAACCCCAGGAAAGTGGAGCCACAGTCAGAACCACGCCCAAAAACATGGAGTGGATGCATTATATACAGTTTAGAATCCCAGGAGGTGGAGCCACAGTCAGAGCCATGCCAAGACATGGGGTGTAGACATTATATACATGGCCATGGCATGCACAGTCTGCTGGCATTGTTACTATTAGATTTGTGGTTGTGGAGCTGCGGAGCATGAAAAAGTGTGAGAAAACCTCAGTTTCTTGGAATTCTTTGTTCGTCTTCACAGCATAAATGATTTGTCTGTCTGCTGTGAAATTTTCAGGGTATATGGGGGCTGAGGAGGGAAGTGCCTTTTGAAGATTTGGTGAAAAAATATTAATGCATTCAAACATTATAAACGTTGAAATTTTCCCATTATAGCCTATGGGAAACAAATACATGTTTTTCTTGAAAGGTTTTGTGAAAGTACCATTGGTTTATATGCAGAACATTCACAAAATAATGCAGCGCTTTCATGAAAGTACCGCATGTAAACCAATGGTAATTTGATGAAACTTCACTGTTCTTTCGCAATAGTATGCAGAGCTTTTGCAAAACTCCCATATGTAAACTAATGGTGCTTTTGTGAAACTCTGCAGTTCTTTTGCAAAAGTCCGTGGAACATCTGTGGAAGCTCCCCCATGTAAACCAATGGGATATACACAAAATTCCGCAGAATGTTTGTGAAATTACCACCGTACTACACCTCCAAAAGCCCAGTTTCTTTGCCACTTCATAGCAAGACAACGGTTAGGAAATTTGGGCTGAAATTTGCAGGGTGGCAGCTCCTTGCCACACAGATGTGCCTTTTGCTGGTTTACTGAAAAGATTTACACTTATTCCAGTGTTACAGCAGTATAAAGTTGCAAATTTTACCATAGGATAACACTGTGGTGTCCGCGGTGCCTTTAGGCGCCTATATCTCAAAAACGGTTTGAGATACAGATTTTTCACTAAGTGCAACTTAGTACACCCGCAGGTGTGCTAAGCATGTGCAAAGATGGCTAGGTCATGAATCCAACTGTGAAAAATTATTTACATAGTAACATAGAAACATGGACTTTAACGGCAGATAAGGACTGCTTGGCCCACCCAGTCTGCCCATTTCCCTACCTACTGGATAAGCTGCAGATCCTAGTTTTACCAACAGCCTACTACCTCCTACTTCCCACTTTAATTGCCTTATGTCTGTCCCATGCTATCTTAAATTCCCCCACTGTATTTTGCTTAGTGTTAGTTGATATGGTTCTTGAGATATTGCCAAACAAGTATTACAAAGGTTACTTGAAATGCCTCTAGGCCTGTGCTATGTGTTTGTACTTGTGGGTGGTGGGTGTGTAGGGCCAAGAAGCCCCACAATCCCACCTATGCATAGTATTTATGCTAACTTGGCAGCCCTGGGCCCCTCCTAAGCTATGCCTCTACACTCATGGGTGGATGGGAGCACAGGGCACAGAGGGCCCGCACTCCTACCTATGGATATAATTAAGGAAAACTAAAAGCTCAGAGACCTCCTGTGCTATGTCTCTATGCTTATAGGCAGGTGGGAGTGCAGGAACTCTGGGCCCATGCTCCCACCCATGAATACCATCTTGTAGTACGGGGACCAAGGGCCGTCAGGCACTATGTCTCTACACCTGTGGGTGGGTGAGAGCACAGGGCGCAGAGGGCCCATGCTCCCAAATATGCACCCCATTCTGCAAAACAGAGAGCATAGGGACCTTCTCTGCTATGCCTCTACACTGATCAGTGAATGGAAGCGCAGAGCCCACTCTCCCACCTATGGATACAACATAAGTAACATTTCCTTTTCTCAAAAAGAAGGGAAATTCATTGCAAAAAACTCTGTAGATGCATCAGTTAGGGTTGATTCCACAGCAAAAAAAATCTGGAAATTCTATGTTAGGGTTAACAACCCTACCCACCCACACACCCCACCACGATCTACAGAACAACAGATGCCAGGGTGTGCCTTGGGGTCATCTGGTCTAACTTTCACCTCATTCTCTTGTACTGTACCATCTCATTTTATTTACAGATGGAATGAGGTGAGAGATAGGGCTGATGACCCCAAGGCACACCCTGGTGTCTGTTGATCTGTGGATTATGGTGAGGGTGTGTGGGGGGTAGGGTTGTAACACTGAATTTCCAGACTTTTGTTGCTGTGGAGTCAAACCTAACTGATGTATTAATGCAGCTTTTTGTGATATCTCTCTCTCTATATATATATATATATATATATATATTTATATAGATATATATAGATATATATATATATATATAGATATATATATATATATTCATGGCAAAAAACTCTGTTTAATGCATCAGTTAGGGTTGTTTCACAGCGACAAAAGAGAGGAAATTCAATGTTAGGTTTCCCAACCCCTTGACCCCACCTCACCCCCACCAACAGGCATTGGGGTGTGCACTGGGGTCATTGGTCCAAACACAAGCACAAAGCACAAATGAAAATGCAAAGGGTAATGCACATGGTGACATAGATGGAAACACTAACGCAAACGGTAACAGAAACAGAAGTGGAAATGCTAACTGCAACAGTAATGAAAATGCACAGCCTTTTTTTCCCCAAAAGCTGCATAGAGAAAAACACAGTGAATACAAAGAATGTGTGCATAATAACGGCCCTCGGAGCAGAAAATGAACACTTGTAATACTAAATTGCTTAGATCTCAGGAACCGTACGAAGTAGAAAAAAAATTAAAATTTCATGATTTATGACTTTCCTGGCTAGTTTTGCACTTAGCCCCCTGGTGGTGGGCTAAGTGTTTTTCCAATGAAAAGTCTGTATCTTGAAGCGTTTTCGAGATATGGGCCCCGAAAGATGCGGTGGATGCCATAATGTTAGTCTATGGGAAAAATAGTCAACTTTGGAGTACTGTAACTTTGCAGCCCTGTAATATTTTGTCACCAAACTACCAAAAGGCACATCTGTGGGATGTTGGCTTTCTTTCCTCCAAATTTTAGCCTGAAAGACAAAACTGTTCTTTAGCAGCATGGTGGCAAAGATTCCCTACTGTTTTGGCATAGTGTATCAAGTAGTTTGCAAATCACAACACTTACAACTAACTATATAGTCGTAAGTATACACTACTTTACTTACACTACAGTTTCATAAATTTGAAAATATACTTGGGGTGTTTAACCCCTCAAAAAGACATGGCTAGCATCATCAGGGCTTGACTAGGTGAACACAAAAATAATTGTGTCCCTAGAAGGTCCCAAATTTAAATGTCAAGCATTTCTGTAACCAGTAGCTGAAAAAAAATGACTGACTCATGACATTACAGGGGTAATTTGCGACACTAAAAATGGGAAATTTGTTTTTTGAATAACTTTTGAACAGTTTATTATTTTTTCACAAAATTTTTGAAAGGCACATCAGGAACCCCAGCTGCATGTTCCCTGATGGTTTCACACTGGTCGCGCAAATTGTTTAACCCGTAGATGTGAGCAAAGAATGCACAAAAAAGCATAAATATGACTTTCTATTGTGCTTTATAACTCCACAACTGTATATCTGACCATTGCAAAACTTGGCAGATCCAGAGATCTGTGGTACTGCTGTCAAATTTCAGGCAAATCTGTCATACAGTGACAAAGTTATTAAGCTGCACAATTCACACTTTAACCTTAAATGGGGTACTTAACCCAAACTATAGTGGCACTACCATGCCACTATAATATATATATATATATATATATATATATATATATATATATATTTAATGGCAAAAAAACTGCATTTAATGCATTTAATGAAAGTGAGGAAATGAAATATTAGGATTGAACACCTAACCCCCACATAACCCACACAACCATCCTCCACAGACTGACAGACATCAGGGTGTTCCATGGGGTTGTCAGGCCCAACTCTCACCCCATTCCATGTGTAAGCAGGTTGACATGCTACTGTAAAGGAGAATGGGGTGATAGGTAAGCGTTATGACCCCATGGTACACACTGGCATCTGTCAGTCTGTGGATGATGGGTGTGTGGGTTATGTGGAGGGAGTTAAGGGCTCAATCATAACATTTCATTCCTCACTTTTGTCACTTAACCCTAGCTGATGCATTAAATGCATTTTTTTGCCATGAATTGCCTTACTTTTTGAAAAAGTTCTAATATAACTAGTAAAAAACATGTATTGGTGGGAGTGCGGGGCCCTCTGGCCCCCACTCTCCCACCAAGTTGCCCATTTCTGCATAACAATATGCATCTGAGGAATCACGGGCCCTCTGGACCTGCGCTCCCACTTACGCATAGCTACAGAGCTATACAGCAGCCCTATAGGGCAAGGAGCCCTTGTAACACAAATTTGGACAATATCTCATTAACCATGCACCCCACATAAAAAATGCCATTGCAGGCTTACTCTATGGTTTAAAATATTGTTCTAGTAGCATAGATCACTTAAATGTGATCTAAGCCGCCAGTAGCAAAAACTCTGTATCTCACTTCGTTTTCGAGATAAGGGCACCAAAAGCATGACAAACCCTGGAATGTAATCCTATGGGGAAAATCTCAACTTCATGATGGCATATCTATGAAACCATTTAATTCCCCAACACCTGAACATCATAATTCACACCTGTCAGGCATTCCATCAACACCCTGTAAATTTAAAGTTAAAAGACCAAACTGTTGATGAGCTATGCAATTCTAAAGTTTTTACACCTTTAAAAATTCTTCATTCGTGAGATAGCAAAATCCTGGGTCACCAGATCAATCCTAGCCTGCAAGCTAGCAAAATTCTAGTTTGCCAGCAGACATCTAGTCATGTCATCAGGGCCATCTGATCATCCCCAGGGACATCTGATCATGAAATTCCTGCTATCTGGTCGTCCCCTGATGGGCAAAGCTCGTGGACCAGGTTTGTCTCGCAGACCAGGATTTTGCATGCTGGTGGACTAGAATCGTTAGCAAGTCACGAAATGAGAAATGTTTATTTTTAAAAAGCTATTTTTTGACAAAACAAACCAAACCAAATTTATGGCTTTGTAGAAAGCGTCACCCTAAACAAAACCCATGCCTCATTTGGCCCAAAAGTCACCCTTAGACAAAGCTACAACATTTTGTTTGACTGAAAACAAGATGGTAGCTCGCAGACAAGGAATTTTTCTGATGGACTAGGATTTTCTTTCATGAGGTAGCAAAATCCTTGACTGTGAAACAATTCTTAGGTAGCAAAATATACATATACATTTTTGAGTGAACTGAGCATACTCAGAACTCAAAAATTAAAAATGTAATAACTTTTGAACAGATTAGTATTTTTTTTTCACCAAACCAATGCTGGATTGTTCCTTGACCCAGATTCTTTCTACATTCCAAATTTCAGACCAAAAGACCACACAGTGTGGTCACAGCAGCATGGGCAAACAACATGTCAAAACTGTCGAAAAGTGCATTTTTTGGCATTTCGCTGCACAGAAATCGTATGTCTGACTGAAATTCAACTTGGCAGATCATGAGATCTACCATACCAGACCACATATTCCAAATGTTGTACAAATCTGTTGAATGGTTGCAAAGTTATTAATGCACAAAATTTGAGGTTTAACATTAAAGTGCCTACTCAACCCTAACTATAGGTGTGCGACCGCACCCCTATGATATATCTATATACGTATATATGTGTGTGTATATATATATGTATATATATATATATATATATATATATATATATATGGTAGCACGGTAGTGCTACCATAGTTAGTTGAGGAGCCATTTCTATGTTAAACCCCTAAACTTTGCACCTTAATAACTTTGCAACCGTTTGATGGATTTGCCTGAAATTTGGAATACATGATCAAGAACCATAGGTCTTAGGATATGCCAAGTTTTGTACTGGTTGTTTATACAGCTGTGGAGTTATTAAGTGTGATCTGTGCACGCGTTTACGCTTTTTCTAGAATTCTATGGTCACACCTACAGGTTGCACGGTTTGCGTGACCGACCCAAATTCTTCAGGGAACATGTGGCCAGGGTCCTCAATGTGCCTTTTGAAGATTTGGTGAAAAAATATTAAACGGTTCAAAAGTTATTAAAAAAACAGTTTCCCATTATAAGTCAATGGGAAAAGTTAACAAAAAGTTTGACAGTGTTGCAAATGCATTTTTACTTTCACAAATGGGCCTGTTACTTTTGCAAATCACCCATTTTGTTTTCAGTTGGTGATCAGAAAAATGGTTGGCATTTAAATTTGAGACCCTCTAGCAACCTAATTCTTTTTGTATTCACCTAGTCGGGCCCTGAGGATGCTTGCCATGTCTTTATTTTGTGGTAAAACACCCCAGAAATATGTTTTTCAAATTTCTGGAAAAAGTACTTTCACAAATTACTTTCGTGCTCACGGAAGTGTCGAACTTTCATGCGAAAGCTTTCGCAAATTTTGACAGTAGTTTTCCATCTGTGGGAAAGTGACAGCGATTCTTTGGCATTGAGCTACAAAAGAACCGTTGGGAGTTTTGGGCTGAAATTTGGAGGGAACGGAGCCAACATCTCACAGACATGGCTTTCGGTGGTTTGGTGAAAAAATATTACATGGCAGAAAAGTTACAGCACTCCAAAGTTGACATTTTTTCCCATAGGATAACATTACGGCGCCCGACACATTACAGAAATCCTTTGGATCCCTGCTGCAAAATAACGGTTTGGTCTTTTTTGCTGAAATTTGGAGGGAAGACAGCCAACAGCCCACAGATGTGCCTTTCAGTAGTTTGGTGAAAAAATATTACAGGGAGGCAAAGTTATGGTGCTCCAAACTTCTCTTTTTTTCCCATAGGATAACATTACTGCGTTCGCCGTGCCTTTCAGGGCCCGTATCTCAGAAACGGTGCAAGATACAGACTTTTCGTCGGAAAAATTCTTAGCCCAAATTAGCCAGGACAGTTGTAAATAATATGACTTTAACATTTTTTTTTCTACGTCGTATGGTTCCTGAGATATAACATATTTAGTATTCCAAGTTCTCATTTTCTGCGGCGATACTCATTATTATGCATACATTATTTGTACTCACTGTCTTTCTCTATGCAGGTTTTGGGGAAAACCAGCCTGTGCACTTACATTACTGTTACTGTTGCCCTTTCCGCTATGGCTAATATCGTATACCTTACTACTATCACGTTGCCACCATGTGCGTATCCTTTGCATTTTCATTTGCGCTATGCTTTCTGTTATTTTTGCCATTTCTGTCTACAGTACTGTTTATCTTTCTGTTTCACTTTATGTCACCATGCCCACTGACATTTCTGTTTGCAGGCACCATGTTACTCTGTGACAACACATCACGTGGCAGACCATTCCGGTCTACGCCACCATGTCGTTACCCTTTCTGTTCTCATTTGCGCTTGTGTTACCATGTGCCCACTGTTAGCATTCTGTTTGCATTGCTGTCCCTGTTAGTATGCCACAAGACATCATGTGGCGGGATGCGTGCCCAAGGGCCCAATCTCCCTGGCTGCATTACATTCACTATTTCTCGTTATCATTCTCAAAAGAAGGGCAATTAGAGGCAAAAACTCCATTTAATGCATTAGTTTGGGTTGTTCCACAGCGACAGAAGTGAGGAAATCGCTGTTGGGTTGAAAACCCTTGACCCCTGCCCACCCCCCAACTGGCACTGGGGTGTGCATTGGGATCGTGGGTCCTAACCCGCGCTTCCGCCGCTGCATTACACTCACTATTTCTCGTTATCATTCTCAAAAAGAAGGGCAATTAGAGGCCAAAAACTCAGTTTAATGCATTAGTTAGGGTTGTTCCACAGCGACAAAAGTGAGGAAATCCGTTGTTAGGGTTGAAAACCACCCTTTGACCCCCCGCACCCAACCCCCCAACCAGCATTGGGGTGTGCATTGGGATCGTGGGTTCTAACTCTCACCTCATTCTCCTATAGTTTTGCTGCTTTACACATGTGATGTGGTGAGAGTTACATCTAACGACAACCAATGTGCATCCCGGTCTTAAACCTTGTTCAGTAATTGGTTTACCTCATCATGTATGTCAATAAAAGATTTACATAAGGCTGTTAGGATGTTTGCAGAAATTACAAACCTCCATTTAACACATCATGTGGCAGATCATTGTCATCTGCGTCACTGTGTGCGTTGCCGTTTATGCTCTCATTTTCACTTCTGTTACCATATGTGCCACTGTTAGCGCTTCTGTTTGCATTGCTGTTGGTGTTACTATGACACAAGAGATCACCAGCAGGGTAGGGTAGGCAGTGGAGCACTCAATGACTGACAAAGTTAGGTAGTATATTGTAATTGTAGGTGTAGATGACCACACAGATGTATTTGTAAACGGAAGCATACTGTATACCCTCAGCTTGTATATGTACAATTGTATTCTATTTGATCTACTGTTTGCTTTCTGGGTCACCCCTGAAAAAGAGATGTCCAGGGACTTGTGGGCTATATGGTTATTTAAATTCAATTAAGCAATAATGCATGATGCAGGGTTATGTTAATGGTCTGTTAATCACCTTCAAGGGGTGTACTGTGGCACGAGGTGTAGCCGAGTGGCATATGTCCGAAAGGGTGATTAATTGACTATTATCATTGCCGTTAGTAATGCCTTATTGCTATTATTATAAAAATGTTTTTAAACTGTTTAAAAGCTTGTTCAGGAAATGGTTAACCTCTGTATGTATGTAAATAAAAGATTTAAAGAAGTCTGTTAGAATGTTTGCAGCCGGTCAGAAAGCTCAGTTTCTGAGACCCTTTTTATAATTAATTAATAAGGCATGACAAGGGGTTATGTTAATGGTCTGTTAATCACGTTCTAGGGTGTGTTTGTACGAGGTGTGGCGAGTGGCACATGTCTCACAGGGTGACTGACTGACCATTAACACAATTCTTGGGAGTGACTTATTGCTATAGTAATGAAACATGTTTTTAAACAGTTTTAAACCTTGTTCAGTATATCGTTAACCTCTTCATGTATGATAATAAAAGATTAACATAAGGTTGTTAGGATGTTTGCAGCCAATGAGAAACCTCCATTTTGTCAGACTCTGAAGTACACATAGTAGTGACTGAATGGTACATGTATAGTCATAGCTGTGACCTGTTGGGTGCTGATGTGTGGCACCTTGGTATAGTAATAATGACTGCATAGTCACAGGAAAAGTAAGTACATTGCTGAGTTTTTTTACACTGTTAGGAATTCTGTCAAATGTGACATGCAATGTCCCACATCGTTGCATATGCTGTGATACTGACTGTATGTCATAGGTACCAAACAAATTGATGGAGGTATAGTTGTAGCAGTATTAGTTAACATTGATTTGTATGCTTAAGTCATAGACACTTATTTTTATGTCATAATGGTATTTAAAGTAAAGAGTCGACACAGGTGGTTGTGGTTTGAAAAAAATTTATTGCCAATTTGTCAAATGGAGAAAAGGTCCAATCAAGAGTGAAATTTAGTTAACATAAGCAGTCTCACAATACAATCTTTGTATGTGTGCAATCATTGCTTGTCATATATGTAACTGTGTAAGAATAATAAGAGCTGTATAATATGGATTGGAGTAAGTATGTGATATTATAGGAAATTAATCACGTGTTGTGTGTTTCTAGTTATGTTTCAGTACTCACCACTCTTTATGTGAGGAAGTAGTTTCTGACATTCGACCTGGAATTCTAATAGTCAGGCTGAAGCTGTGGCGCTTCATTATATATTTACTATTGAATGTGAATGCAGTTTGTAAAAAAATGTAACTTTTTTAAAAATGGCTGTATGTTGTAATTATGTGTAGTGCATTACTTGTGTGGTATGTTAATAAGGCAATGTCAGTAGGTTGTGAAGTGTGATTACACACATGATAGACAAGTGTTTTGTTGTAATTGTGTGACTGCTAATGTGGATGTTCCTGGGGTGGGCGAAAACCATATGCTCACTGTCTAAGTAATACAATATACAAAATGTTAGTTTTGTGACATTTGATTGGTATTATTTAATAATATGTCACTGACTAGGCAAATGGAAAATTCCACCGACCCTCAATTGAGGCGATCATAAATATTGTCAGGAACAGGTATGCAGTGTGTTGTGATCAGTAACAGTGTCTGATTTACAATTGTCAATATTTTTTACATACGGTAGAATTACTTATGTGACAAGTTTAAAAAATATAATATTTTTACATGAACAAATGACATATTATGAATTCTTACATTGGCTTCCATGTAAATTCTTAACTTGTTAATACTAAAACTGTGCATGGAATGCATTTTTAACAAACTTATGGTTAACTAAATGTAGTTAGTATAGTGCTGAATAATATGTGAAACATTCACTTGTACTTTAGTGCTACACTAGTATTTTTAGTACAGGTATCAAACTAGTTATTAACAATGTACACCTGAATACAAATGTTTATATTATGTACAAGTAATTGCAAACACATGTAAAAGTCAGTAAATGAGATTCTGCAATTGGTTCTTATTTACAGTTGTGTAATTCAGCTTCTTGCATTACCAATAAAGGTAGTTATTTTTACATATGTACAATACTAGTATTACGCATGAAAGCGTGATAGTTCTACACTGTTGCATGGTAACCGAATGATGTTATCTATATGTCAAGAGTCAATAGACAAATTGAAGTGTTGACAGACAACTTGTGACACAGTGGAATGTTTGCTGAATGTTAGAAGTGTAGCTCAGTTATTTACGATAATAACTGAGAACTCTTTGTTTGCAAAGAGTAAGAGCTTATAAGTCATATCAATTTGTTATGTATGAGTTGATACATGGATGCTTAAAGATATGTACAGAGGAGGAAAGCAGGAAGTCCTCAGTTTTTAGATGTACAATCTTTGATACATATGTAATCATGGTTTCTCTAGTGACTGTGAATACTGTTGGCGCCAATTGAAGCCACTGCAACAACTTTCATGTAGTCATTGATCCACACAAGATCTTACATGTTACACTGTATGGAATGTCTCTGTCAGAATTGCATTTTGTTGAAATTTTTTGGTTTGTTTAGAGTCGTACATTATACAACCTTGTAATGAGGTATGAATGTTTTTGGGACAAAGTAGTCATGTTTTAAATGGAACATGTTTTGTCCTATTCTTCTGAAATATGAAGGTTATCATAATTCTTCAATATTAGAAGATCAAATGGAAGTGTTGGTAGACAACTTGAGACAGAGTGGAATGTTTGTTGAATGTTAGTAGTTGCTTAGTTATTTACGATGATAACTGAGAACTTCTCTTTGTTTGCAAAGAGTAACACTTTATAACTCATATAAATTTGTTGTTATGCATGAGTTGATACATGGATAATTAAAGATATGTACAGAGGAGGAGAGCAGTAAGGCTTCAGTTTTTAGATGCACAATCTTTGATAGACATGTAATCATGGTTTCCCTAGTGACTGTGAATATTGTTGGCGCCGATTGAAGCCACTACAACAATTTTCATGTAGTCACTGATCCACACAAGATCTTACATGTTACAGTGTATGTAATGTCTCTTTTAGAATACCATTTTGTTGCAATTGTATGGTTTATTTAGAGTCGTACATTATACAACATTGTAATGAGGCATGAATGTTTTTTGGACAAAGTAGTCATTTTTAAATGCAACAAGTTTTGTCCTATTCTTCTGAAATATGAAGGTTGTCATAATTCTTCAATATTAGAAGATATGCATTTTTCAAGTAAGTGGCAGTCTCTGTTTAAAACTGCTTGTAGAGTCGTCACCTCTAACCATCCAGTTCTGCACCTTAGTAACGAGGTGTAATGCCCAGAATGTATGGATTGACCATGGTGATAGATTATACTGTGAGTGTCAAACACTGATTGGTTGAAGACTATTCTACTAGCTGTGTAATCTGTGATAGGAGTATCAACTCTGAGCCCATTGGGGTCAAATCTGTGCAACATAAGCAACAGATATTGAGATGAACTCCTGAGACGTATGGACTGAGTGCATCTGCCTCCACACCTTCCACAGGCATGACTACATTCAGCATTGGTGAATAGCTGTAGAAATTTGACACTTTTGGTTTCAGGGACAAAGAGAGTAATCCACAGCATGTCTTGTGTGGTTTCACGCTGTGAATTGCCACATGAAACACATACATATTTTGTAACATATGTTACTGTGAAGTACTGCCGCATTGGGGTGCCGTCTTCATCCAAGTTGTTTATGACAGCCATCATAAACTCAGTAGTTTCTTGCTGTATGTCTGCAGCAAACGTACTACATCCAGCATATGTAGCTAACACCTGTCGTAGTGGTGTTAGTGACTGTACATTGTTAGAGTGGTCAGAAGTCATGTTGATAATCTGCTTCAAAGCGTTTGATAGGGATTGTCTTGTGAAGCAGATATTGCCTGCACAAACTGCGGCGTATGGAAAAACTTGCATAGCTGAGTTAGCATAGCAGTTTACTCTTGCTGTTGTCAAAGACTGGTACAGCAGCTACACCAACTGATTTCTGATGAATTGCTGGTTGTGAATGTTTACTTGAAGTTGTGGCCTTTGCTGAACTCTTTTTGTTGAATCACTTTTGGAAGCTTGCTGCTGTTGTTGCTACCTCTAGCTGTGACTGAATTGTGTGAGACAGACAGATATGTAGGCAGTGGTATTAAAGACATTTATGTGGCTGATGTAAGTCGTAGCTTGCTGTACTCAAGAATACACCGCTTGTCAGCTCATATTTTCTGAGGTGCTATACTAATGATGTGCAATCCAGAAAGGTGGCGTACTACGTGAAAGTGCGGCGAGCTCATGCCATCCTTGAAAATGTCGTACTATATTACCATTGCTGAATCAAACTCAATCCCTGAGATTTGTGAATGGACACAGCATACAGCACATAATGGGAACTGTTTCCTGTTTACATAGACATCCTTAAAACCTGGACTTTAAAGCAGGTTCGATCTATGTGTACAGAGTGTTCCATGTTGTCAAAGTGTACTACAAGTGTCTCAATATATGTCTTCTGGACATTGTAGACAAAGTCAATGATGTTCCCATGGCACGTTGCCATACCTTGTTCTACATCTAGATTACGGCGCGGCATGATCGTGCATTCTTACAAACTGTGAGAACAGCTTCTAGGCCAGCTGTTCTTGAAACATCTGACTTCAGTTCACTTAGTCGTTCAGTCACCTTGCTACTAGCTTTCGACTAAGAATAACGCCATCAACTGTATCAACTGCATGCAGAGTTAGAATCTCTTGGTTTTCTCTCTGCAGCATTAGATTGTTGAATTCAGCACATTTCTTTAGTCGTGGCATAAGACACACTATGTGTCTGCCAGTAGCGTATATATCGCTGAAGACATTACATGCTGTTTCTATGCATGTACTATGTACTGTTATTTTTCGATCATTTAACATACAAACATGTTCTGGTGATAGAGAACCTGTATGAGCTTCATCTAAAAGTGATTTGTAAGCTAGATCACCACTTTGGCGCATGTTCTCAGACAACTCAACATAGGTAAATAATTCCCATATGTTATAGCCTGCAATGCAACCGAGGATATTCTTAGCTTGCTTGGCAGTCAGAGTTGTAAATACATGCTCTGCATTGACTGGTGCAAGTTGTAAAAGGTCTCCCAACACAAGTATACTTTTGCCCCAAATGGCACTCCATCGTCAATACCTAAGATCTGCTGTTGCCAGTGAATGAATACAGGCAAGCATGACATTGGAGACCATGCTGATTTCATCAACGATGAGTAACTGCATCTTTGTGAACATGGAATGGAGCTGAGATGCAACCTCAAATGACAGTTACTGATACTCTCAGTTCTCCACATGTTCGACTGGCAACATAAAGACGGTGTAATGTTACTCCACCAATGTTGTATGCTGCTTAGTCCTGTGGGAGCAGTTACAGCAACAGACATTGAAGAGCCTGTCACACCCATCTTCTGCAGTGATGGCTTCAATCAGGAAACTCTTTCCTGTGCCAGCTGAACCGCTAACAAACATTAGCAGTGGCTTGTAGTGAGTGCAGTCACATTGTTTTGTTTCATGTAGTATACCATGTTTGACGCTTCAGCTACTGAGAGTGAACTGTATGCTGCAGCTATTTAGTCTTTCTCTAAAGTCAGCTGGGTTGATCATAGAGTGTGTGCCATGTTGCATGGCTGTCTCAATTTCTGACATTAACACTTCTGGGGCATTTGAGGGCAGAGGGTCACCTAGAACACCTTGTCCTTCTGGATCAAGGTTGTCTTGTGAACTAACTGGAGTGTCTTCCTGAAGTTGCTTCTCTGCCTTCTCAAGCTGTTATTTCTCAGCTTTTAGTCTTTGTATATATGTCTGTGAGTACTCAGTTTGGAAATTCTCGTAAGTGAGATTGAACTGGTCTTTGAATGTGTCAGAGTAACCTTTTAATTCAGATTCACTCCTCCAGGGTCTAAATAGGAATAGGAGAGCAAAGTAGTAATGTTCTGTGCTCTCTGATGTGCCTAGATGCAGTTTGCAGTGATCTATAAGCCATGGCTTGTGTCTCTTCATGAGATCGCCATCTGAGTCCATTGACCTTGTAAATGTGGCCTGTTGGTCAGGTGCTGCACCTGTCTTGTAGTCATGCCATATGCACCTCAAACAGACACATATCATTCATGTCGTTGTGTGTCTATGTGTAGTATGTGTCTATCAGGTTATTCTTCAAGATATATTTTGAAGAAGGTGTATTGACAGCGAGCTCCTCAATTTCGGCATAGAGGAATCAGTACCGTTCCATTTCTCTTTATAGGTTACACTGAGAAAAGCGTACAGTGTCAGACTTGCCATACGAATCATACCCATTAACCGGTCACTGGCTTCGTAGCTCCACATTCTCTGTGAAAGAGTCTTTAAACCAATGACCACAGCTGAGATGTCAGGCTTTTGCTTGAAGTGGCAATATCTTCCCAAAGATCTTGCAAGCTAGTCTGTTCATGTTTGGCTATATGCGAAGTGGCGTGTCGAACCAGGGGCCAGTGAGTTATCAGCCACAAACTGAACATCTATGTTTGCTGCCACATTAGGAAAGAGTTGGGTTGTAGTCATTGATGTACACCTCTTTTCATCTCTGGGTAACTCGTATACCCTCTTGGTTGATTTGCCTTCAAGTGGTGTCATTGCTGAGAAAAGGTCATTCATGCCACCATTCTGACAAACTAGTCTAGGAAATCCAAAGTGACATCATGTGTACCAATTAGATTTGTTCTTTACTACTAGAAGCAATATTTTGCGCAAATATATACAGCTGAAACCTTGTACCAACACCCATGATGTAGGACTGTCATACTTGTCTGGAATGTGACAAGTGATATATTTTGATGAATGATAAGCACTTCTGCTACTCATGTTCACCAATGCGTGGCGCATCCTTGATCCACAATAACATATGGATATGAGGGCACCGTCGTGTGATATTCTGTCCTCAAAGTAATGATCCACAATACCTGGGGAGGATTGTCCTTTGACAAGATGAAAGTCAGAAGTATCATGGAACCGCTTGTGAAAATGTCTTGTGACAGACACAGGATCAAGTGAACGCATTTCTCCGACAGTCATCGATGAGATGCCTTCGACATCAGAATTTGCCCACTTCAACAGTTCAATAGAGTTCGTCCCGGGCATATTCAGCACAACTAAGTGTGACAAACCATGTGGCTGCACCATACTCTCGCAGCATTGTCATCACTTCGAGTGTCTCCGATACCAATATTCTTTGGTGCCCGCGGAGACTTGAAAGTATGGAAGACAGATTCACTTGCACATTTTCATTTTCTGCTTTAATTTCTCTAGAAATTGAGCAGCTGTCCATAGTGGACTTGTTAGACGAATGGTATGTGCTATAGATGCAGACAGAATGCTAAGTTCACTCCCAGAGGTGATGGAACAGAACTGTATGTTAATCTGAATTTGCCATCTTTGCTGAGGACACGGCTAGTGAGTACTCAGCACCCATATACGTCTTCTCTTTCATCAGGCATCCACCGACCCTTTTGGAAATAGGTCTGAAACAGCGTGCTTCTAGTGTTGCCTCCCAAATGCTGACAGGCTCAACTTCCACCTGCTTCATTGATAGAGATCAATGTTGTCTCCTAATGGATCTCTGCCATGTAGTGGAGTGAATGGTACTGTTCATACACATTGTCACTTGTCTTGTACTGACCTTCTCAATGTTTGACTTACTTTTTCTAATAGATCATGTTGCACAGAGAGACAGGCCATCTGATCTATGTCAGATCTATAAAAGGATGTTACTCTTTAAATAAGTAAAAACAAGCTTTACCTTTTGCACATTGACAACATCTTGCCAGATGACCTTGGCCTCTACAGGCACACCATTTACAAGAATT
This sequence comes from Neoceratodus forsteri, assembly GCA_016271365.2. NCBI lineage: Eukaryota > Metazoa > Chordata > Ceratodontiformes > Ceratodontidae > Neoceratodus > Neoceratodus forsteri. The sequence goes on along the minus strand of CM057450.1, from coordinate 248,918,459 downwards.
ACCAAGCTATTTTCAGTTGAGTGCTTGAACATTTTCCACTAGAGAAAGTGGTAGACACATCACAGAACCCTTTAGAGATCTAACAAGCTCTTTCTGTGGAATGTTCCGTGTCTTCCATGTTCAGGCGATAGAATCGTTGGAATGGTTTCATTGTCTGAATAGAATACGTTCAAACATATTCAATGTTGAAATCTCACTTGGTGTAACATCTGTTTCCATGTTGTTTAGCATTGACCTTGCTGGCAAAGTGTTACACTTCAGTTTTGAAAACAGTGTTTTGCATAGCACAATGGTGTCTTGTAAGTGAAAGTCAGATTTCAGCAGCAAGAATGCTGCCAGGCGGAACCACATGTTGTTGTATGGTGACAAAGGTTTCTAGGTTGACTGTGACTGTTTTGTTTCGTGTAGCACAAGCGGTTGCATGACACACATACAGAATCAAACTTCTGAGACTTTAAGCCTCAAACTTAGTAATTTCCTTCCCGTACTGTTTCAGAATGTCATTTTCTAACACTGAAACAGATTTTTCTACAGAACTGGTACACTGAAAATTAGTTGTTTCTGGTACAGAAGTAATGTGTTGCAGTTTTTTTAGGAAAGTGATGGCACCCTGCATGTCACCTGATTGCAATAAGTCATTTAAACAAGTGTACTGATGTACATCTCGCTGTATTTCATATACTCTGTAGACAAAGTTTCGCATGCCTGTTTGATGCACTGCAAGCATCCGCATGTTGTGAAAAATACTATCACAAACACCACTATCGAGACATGCAAGTGAGTGACTCATGGAGTCCAGTATGTGGCGGATTTCACAATGGTCAATTTTGTAAACAGTTTATGTCTCTTTGCGATCTGTTGTTACAAATAGGTTAACAAAAGTTTCTACTTTTTGAAATGAGCGATTGCCTGATTACAGGTATCATCACATGACCATGTCAGGCAATTGCCGTTTATTAGAAGACTGTGGTTGGATCACAGTCATCATCAATATCAATTGATTGTCATCAGAGATACTGAGGGACATTTATTAGTTTGCCAGACTCATCAATACTGAGCGTCTGTTCTTTTGTTAAGTAATGATAAGACTCTTCACAGAAATATGCCTCTGAGTGCTGTGTGTGCATCACTGTCTATGAAAAGCATGACCAGAAGTTGTCAACAGTCAAACAAGGATACTGTTGAAGCCTTTTTTAATGGCATATACAAGTTTCCTAGAATTGTTCAAGCACATACACATCTTCGCCACAATCGTTGTAGTACAAACAGTGCTCTGTTGTCAAAAGTTGTACTTTCAGGCGTAGAATTCATCAGAGAAGTGACTCTTGCTCTTTTTGCGGGTGTGCGTAGCACAGCAGATAAATCTTCGATCTTAGCTTTACTTGCTGATGATCGGAATACTTTCTCTTGAGTTGTAAATCACTATTTGTGAGTTTCTGGTGTTGTTTTGAGCGTTTCTTGATGGTTACACTCAAAATAGTTGTTTTTCGTCTCAGAGATCGACACAACATTTGTGATGGTAAACATTTTTTCTTTTCTGTTATGGAATTTTGTTTGGTTGTGCAGTGACTTGATGTAGGGGTCACTGTTGCAGTAAACCTCTGTCGATGTTCATTTTTTGGTGTGCCTTTACTGTTTTGTTTGTTGCCCTTATACAACAGTGTAGTACTATTATACCACTCTCGTTTTGAGACACATCTATGTCTGTATTTAGTTGGCATATTTTGCTATTATGGTTGACAGTGACAGTAAGCAATCTTACAGAAGTATCAGGCACCTGTATGAGAGAGAAAAAAAAAGTTTTAGAATAGGCTGCAGTAAATTTCTTATAACAGTGTGTATTGATAGAATTGTACGTTAAGTATGTTTACAATTTAGTAAAAACATAACTAAACAATAGTTTTTATGAATGTGCATTAGCATGACTTCTCTCCATAACATCAAGTTTGTACGATTCTCAATATTTCTAGTCCACATTTAAGATTTTTTTTCCCATGTGTACTTATGATTAGGATGGTGTAATTTTTTAACATGCGGTGAAAATGTGTTTTCTACCATGTAGCGTGTCATGGCATAGTCAGTATGCTAATTCACTATATGTAGACCAAAAACTTGAGAGTGATAGTGTTCATTACCAAATCTGTAACAATTAGTATGTAATTCACAATTAGGGAGAACAGCTACTATAACTGTTGTACAACATAATAGAACAGTTGCTAAGTAATAGCATGTTAACGAATTCCAATAACGTTGCTGCATATTATCAACATTGTGTTTTAGTACTCCTGTGTATCACTATTGGAGCTGTTATTTTTCAACAACATGGAAAAAATTTTTCTGCACATGTACTGTGCAATGCTGCAGATGATTGATGAAATCACTGTAGAGGGCACAATCACAAAATTACAGTGCCTGTGTTTATGAGCAGACAGACTTAAAAATGAATATGTCGAAAAAACTGGTGTGAGAATTCTGAAACATTTCTGATTTACAAGCTTGCATGATGCAGTTCATATGTACACTTGTAAGTTTGTGTATTGTCATAATTTCTCAGTGAGAATTTAAAAGTTTAGCACAACACACAACCTTATGAATAGTACAGACTGCATTTTCACATCTTGACAAAATCATGTTTCTGGTTATGTGCTGCGTTTTGGGTCAGTTGATGTGAGAAATGACTATATGGTACACATGTATAACAATCAAGTGACACTGTTATGAGAGAGGGTCTTAAAATGGCTATGTTTAGATTTGGGTGTGAAAATTACAACAAACAACTCGTTTCACAAGTCTACGTTACACAGTTGTTATGATGCAAGCTTGGAACGTTGTAAATGTTAAATATCTGAAGTGTACTGAGTTCCAACAGCTATACAGCACATAATGGCCCAGATATTCAAAGGGTTGCGCCATGCTTAACTCAAAAATACGCCATTCTGCGATATTCAGAAGAGCCAGTTGCACCACCAAAACATGCTGAGCAACAGGCGCAATGGAAATGAAGGCATGCGCAGCAGAAGGCGGGTCCATGCATAAAGTGTGCAATGCGTAATCGAACACTTGCGCCAATGTAAGAGCTAAGCTCAGCCGGAAGTTGCGCAGTAGCGGAATTGAGCCAAAAACCCAAAGGCTCAAGGCGGCAGAAACCTAACGGGCCGCCAAACTGGGGAAGAGAGACAGAGAGAGAGAGAGACAGGAGCTGGAAGGGCAGAGAGGGACAGTGGGTCCAGGAGGAAAGAGAGGCAAAGTGGGGGTGCGGTGCAGTGGAAGCAGCAGTGGGGGCAGCCGGGGCTAACACAGGAACAGTAGCCAGGGGGCAGAAGCCAGGGAGATGGACAGTGCCAGCTTCCACATGGAAGCTGTAATGAGGGGTGGACACCATACCGTGAGGGGATGTGGCAGCGGAGGAGCCACGTCGGCGGTATACCCCCAACAGGCGGTATCGTGCCCATCAACAGAGCTGTACCAGACTGTCGAGACTGTGGGCTGGTACCGCCTGAACAGGGCAATACTGAGACGGCTCTGCGGCTGTGCAATGATGTGATGCAGACACCCTCACGCGAGTCACGCTCTGTCCGTGAGAGACAAGGTGACAGCCTCCATGTGCCTGCTACCACGGGCACCTTCCAGGAGCCAACAGGGGACAACAGGCATTACAATCGGCCATGTCACGCATCCTCGACCAATTCCTCAGCGCACTGCTGCCTCATGCTGCAGAGTACATCCATTTCACCACCAGCCGACAGAGTGTACAACAAACATGCAGGAGTTACAGGGTACTTTATATGCCTGGCGTGCTAGGGGCCCAGACTGCACCATATGCCCACCATGCACGCCACTCGCCCAGACGGCTGAGCCAGATCGGAACTGAAGGGTTTTCAGTGTCAAACTGCCAGGTGGTGTGTGATGCCACTGGGTGCATTATCAATGTCTGTGCCACACACCTGGCGGACACACATGCCTTCGGCACGCAGATCCTGCACTGTGCCATCGATTCGAAAGTGGGGACATCCCCACAGGGTCATCTAGTGGGTGAGTACACATGTATGGGATACAAACCCTGGGCAAGGATAGAATGATACAGTGCTATGCGTAGTGGCAAACAAGGATATAGGCAATATGGACCTGACATGACACTGATCTCCATTATCTCCCACAGGTGACTGCGAATACCCACTCCGTCCCTGGCTGCTCACACGTGCGGCACCCCGACCCCATGCCAGCTCCAATGGCTAAATAGAGCACATGCCGCAACACGTAACATCATAAGTGGGTGTTTGGGATGCTCAGAGCACGCTTCGATGCCTGGACACCTCCGGCCAGGAGCCCCTACAGTACAGCCCCAAAAGGCTATGGGATATTCCTGGCCTGTTGCATCACTGCACAACATGGCCAAAGACCATGGGATAGACCGTACAGGTCCAAGAGGGGACAGCGATGGGGGCACCAGTGGTGCGCCAGTGATGAGAGTGATGAGCAGCCCCTAGGATGGAGGGACCGACTGACCCAGCAGGCCCAGCTGCAGGACACCATTGCAGAAGAGCACTACCAAACACAGGAGAAGTCAAGGGGACATGTGCAGGCAACACTGTCCATCACATGAAACCACAGGCACACAGGGGAACACACGTGCAAACGAAGGTCAGGAGTTGAAGGTTCCAGCAGACCAACACACCATCAGAGGGTGAAACGCACATGGACACACACACACACCAGGCAGAATGTACATGGGCAGCAGCACAGCACTGCGGAAATACATGCCAACACACAGCACCACCAGCCACCCCCACCACCTGGACTGTCCATCGCACATGTGTCAGGACCTGGGCACCCACACCTTGGTGTACAGTGCAATGCAGGCATCATCATGCCACGCGCCTGTGGACAGCAGTTGGGAGGTGTGCAGGTGGTCACGCAATGTCAGCGTGGTGAGCAGAGCACCCAGCAGGCACTGCCCACCGCCACATAGCACAGGGCAGCACCAGACGGGGCCTGCCCGGGAGACAGCTCAGTCAGGTATCCGTCCCACAGCCACCACGGATGCATGGGCGGCCCGCCATGGCTCAGCAGCACTGGCAGGCTGAGCAGGCCACATCGGGTGGCGCTGGCGCACCACCAGGGTCCCACCTGGATGACGCGACCTTGCCTGCACAGGAGTCTGCATCCTGCCAACAAACTTGCACCAGGGGTGCTCGGGATGCCACAGCAGAACCCAGTGTCGACAGGCCTGGTGTCACCGATGCCGGGAACGGGGTGGAGAGCGACTGTGTGGGGTGTGTGGTACAGGGCACCAGCACAGTGGCAATGCATCGCGACAGAGACCACTGCCTGGGTCAGCCTGTCAATGGCAGCGGTACATCCGTGCATAAGGACCAGCTCAGCTCGGTCCCAGAATACACTCCCTGCTATGCCTTACCCATGCCACAGACAGTGCCCACGGGACCTTGCAACCCACCCCTGCAGCTGTGGCCTGGAGTCTGCAGCAGCCGGGTGTGCACGTCCAATGGGTACTGTGCCCCAATGGCATCGTGACTTAGGGAGGTGGATGGTCCCAGCACAGCACCCTTGAGGGTGGGCGCCGTCCGCCAGGACCAGCAGTATGGGCAGATCAAAGGGCGGTGGACATGCCACTGCTGACACTGTACCCCAGACCTGGTGTGCGCTAGCTGCTGCCACCCCTCAATTGCTGAGCTCCCAGGTCCACCTGTTCCACCTCCATGCTGACAGCAGTGCCAGACACCTGCACGGCCACTGGTGCCCACCGGTGCTGACAGGCAGCCTGGGACTGTGCCAGCATGCAGGTAGAGGTAGCAGAATCAGGAAGGCCCAGGGGCACGTGCTGGCTCCGGCGCAGCGTGTCTGCCGCGGACACACCTCACTGCCATTGCAGGCCTGCTATCACAATGGTGCAGTGCGTGCCACTGCCATAGGCACAGCATGCTGGCATACCTGCATGCCAGACTGCTGTGACACAGGCTGTGCACCCCTGCACCCGTATCACTGACACAGGAGTTGTTGGCCCAGCGTGCATGCTGCAGCAGTGCCTGCAGGCTGGTGGCGGAGGTGGATGGTCCTCCTCCACGCTCCAGCAGGTCTGACCATCACTGTCTGACCCACCACCACCAATTGCCCTGAAGACAGAACAGGATCTGTACAGAGAGAGTACATGAGTGCATGAACAACAGCCCCCAACAACACCACCATGTCATACCGTGTAGTGATGAGCTTCCACCTGTCTGGAACCCTCACGCACGATGCGCCAATAATGGCACTCGGCTGCATAGCAGTGAGTCCATCTCCTCTGCAAGGGGTCAGCTGCAACACCACTGGTGGGCCCCCACCAGTGCCAGCACATGCTGCCTAGAGGCTGCCACCTTCTCCTTCAGCCTCCCGCGGCCAGTCCCTCATCTTCTTCTTGCATTCCTGCACACAGAGCGCTTGGTGGTTCATGCAGGCTGGGACAGCCCGAGCTACCCTCCCATGCAGCTGCACGCTCCTGAGGGTGCCCCCTCCATCCACTACCAGTGGCTCATCCCAGGTAGGCCTGAAGAGGGGCTCTGTCTCTCGCCGCCGCGGTGAAGTTCAGCCTCCCCTACACCGCCATCCACACCCTCAACATGGCTCTGGTCAGTCATGGTGATCTGTATGGGTGGAAGTGGACACCTGTCACTGTGCAGTCGACGCATTTCCCATGATCAGCTGCCGGCCCGGGCGGGGAAGTTCTACGTTTCCACTCCTACATGGCAGATACTGATAGAAAGCATGCCCTTGTCCCTTTCTAATGCCCTTATGCTCAGCCCCTCAGCCTTTATCATCCTCCGCCCATGAGGCATTGTCCTGAGCATCAACAGCATGTAACTCACCTCTCACCTGCAGTAACCAAATCTGGCCAGCACAACCACTGTCGCATTTTTATAGTGCAACACATGCAAATGAGGTGTGCGCCCAGCACTAATGACATGCTAATCACGCCACTAGACGCTTGAATGACTGATCACATGATTGCATATGTCGGCTGAATATCGGCGTGTTGTACTTTGCGCAGTCTGAGGAGTCTGGCTGAGCCAATGGCGCAGGTTTGTGGCTGTGTGCCACACTGCATGCGCATGCCCAGACAGCTTACGCGCATCGTCTATCAGCCTACCAGACCTGCTGAGTGCGATAAGTGATTCAGACCATAGCCACCATTGTGCCGGTGGCACTACAGCACTGGGAACTATATGGCGCTGTGGCACTACGCGTGATAGTCCACTGTGGCACTGCGCCGCAAGCTTGAAATCGCAGCGAGGATGCCTATACATCCGACGGCGCTGTGCGTAGCGCTGCGGCCATTACCATGACCTTGTGTATGCCCTCGGACCCTGGCGCTGTTGGCATGCCATATGCGTCCTAATGCGCTGTTCTGGTGACAGCGCCATGTAAGGGCGGCGCTGTCGAACACGCGATTGGAGCCTGTGGCGGTCTATTGCGCAACAACTCCATCGTGGGAATACGGCGAAGAAGGGCAAATTCAAATTGCCTGCTGTAAAGTTGGTGCTATGGCTAGGAGGAGGGCGGTGTCCTGGAGCCAGCTGAAGTAGCAACCCAGGCCCTAGTTATTTTGCCACCTATGATGGCTCAGGAGGTGAGCGCCCTCACCAGTGCCAGGACTCAGCTGTGGCAGCAAGTGGCCACTGATCCTGTGGAGGTCACTGGCCGGGCAGTCTGCTGAGCAGTGCCGGCACGGTACCAGTGACCTCGCTGGTGGGAGCGGAACTTTGCAGCGGCTGCGTTCATGTGCCAGGCAGAGACATGGTGCCTGAGCCAGGTGAGTGTACCATCTATGCACCTATATTCTCTGTGAGTGGTGTGTGTGCTTGGGTGGCTGTGCACCGGTGCTGGCTCAGACCACGGTTGGCTGTGTCAGTGTGTGCAGCTGTGCGATGGATGGTTATGGCTGTGTGGGCAGGCACTCTCACTGGGGCAGGGGGCACTCTGCTTTTGAGTCACACTGATGTTTGTCTCAACATATGTCTCCCCAGGCGGATTTTGAGGACTCCAGGCGGGGTGAGGTGGGCGTGCCAGGGCCGGTGCCGAGGGTGTTGTGCCCCAACTGCAGCAGCAGCAGCAGCAGCACAGCGGCAGACCCAGCTGCTGGAGGAGTGTGATATCAGTTACTTCATGGATGCTATCATGCATGGCAGGGGCAAGACCACAAGCCATGCACAACACAACAAAGGGAAGTCATAATTCCACTATACAAGACACTGAGTGAGGCCCCTCTGAATTACAGTGTACAGTTCTGGAGACCATACCTCATTATGGACGATAGACTGGGTAGAGAGAAAGTTCAGAAGGGAGGGCAACACGGATGGTACATGGATTGCATCACAAGTCCTATGAAGACAGGTTGAAGGAACTGAATTATGTACTCCCTGGAGGAGGGAGGAGAGGGATATGATGGGGACATACAGAGTATCTTTACAGGGGAACAGAGTGCAGGAAAAACACTATTTTAAGTGTAAAAGATGTTCCAGGACTAGAGGGCATGGGATGAAGTTGGAGGGGCGATTCAGAGAAACATGAGAAAAATTTCTTCACAAGAACGGGTGGTGGACAAGTGGAACACCCTGCCAGAGGAGGTAATTGGGGAGGCTGACTTGGTCACAGGATTTAAGAATGCATTGGATAGCCATAAAGGAATTCTGGAGGTCAGGGTGAGTGCAACAGACTTATAGGAAAACAGAGTGAACTTACAAGGTCAAATGGCCAGACTGGGTGGCCCATAGAGCCATATCTGCCGACACTGTCTATGTATCCATGTATGTAGGCACGACACAGGTGACACGCATCACAGTGCAGTATCACAGCACATCATGTATGCGCCACTGGTGGTCCAGGCATGCACTGGGCACATAGCTGTGTAACTGGCATCACACCACATTGCCACATCACTTGCTCAGCCTAGTTTGTACTGTGATTGACGTGGCCAGTGTGTGTGGGGCGGTGTGCAGTAGCTGGTGCCGCCTGTTTGTGATGACCATGTGCATGTTCACTGTGGGTTGGGTGTATACCATCACAGGTCACGGGACATTATAGGCTATATATGGCTTGCAGGTTGGGTGGTGTTCAGGGTTGTGGTCGGTCACAGCCATTGACTGTGTTCCCATTTTCCTAGGCCTTGAGGTTCTCGGAGGATGCAACAGGATGTCCGTCGCCTCACAGAGGCCCAGCATTGCAAACCACAGGATCCTGCAGACCATCCGGAGGCATGGACACCATCAGGGCTGGGATTGAACGGGTTGTGCAGGGGGAGGAACCAGGAGCCAGCTGGGCTTGCTAGCCCACATTACCCTTCCCACTTCTTCCATCCCTACCACCCTGCCTTCCCTCTCCAAGTTTTAATCCCTCCCTCTTGAACACCTTCCTTGTACCGTCCCCCTTGTAAAAAATAGTTTTTTATTGTTCTTGTTGAAATATGTTTAATATACATTTCTATTTTGATATATGAATACTGTGTCGGTCTCTGATTTGCAGCTGGCTATGGGTGCTCAGTTGCAGGTGTGTACATGCCATCTGGGCTGGTATGGTCCTGGGTATGTGTGTGTGTGTGTGCATGGGGAGGTATCTCCAGCATGGCAGTGACTTTCGGTTGGTCTTGCCATCTGCTGCCACCTGTCTGGCTTGTAGGCTTCTGTGTTGCACGGGGCTGACATGTACTGGGGGGACTGCATGGGTTCCTGCAGTGCCAGTCACTGCACATGGGTGGTGTCTTGGGGTCACAGTGCAGGGTGTGCTGTGCATACGAGGGGCTGATGTGCACTGTGGTTGTCAACCCCCTGTGTGTGGCACTCTACCTGCCAGTGGTTGTGCTGGGGTGTCCAGGGCTCTGCTATGCTTTGTTGGCTTGTCCCCATGGGCACGTGGATCATCGCCCACCCCCAGTGATGCTGTGCTTGGGCTGTGCCGGTGTGGTGTGGGTTCTGCAGTGTGTCCCTGCCCATGTGGCATGGCTGGTGGGCCCCAGCCTGCCTTCCCTGGATGTGCAGTTCCATTGCTCTGGGGGCTGTGCTTAGCTATGGCAGCTCTGGACTGCTCAGCTGAGCTTCCCTGGTTGCGCCATAGTGCAACATTTTGGCTCAACTTCTCCTTCCTGATCTTGGCGATGGCGCAGTATATGCGATATTCAGGCGTTGGTTGCTTGCGCAATTTGCTCATTGACATACAGCTATACATGTTGCTGCTAATCAAAACCTGTATTTCTCAAACGATTTTTAAAATACTTCATACTATATGGATACTATGAAACATGTTACTAATTCTTCCATTTATTTACTGTGCTGTTGTTCAGTCACAAACCAGAGCTTGAAGATAGCCATGCCGAAAATAGCATTTATACATATATACACTTACTACTATAAGTATGTTGGGAGAACAATATTTACCGTTGATTATTGGGATGTAGTGGTATAAAACTTGTACAAGTCTGTATACAACAATAAACATCCCTCTCCTCATGAATATCCTGGTGGTCAGTGGAAAGAAATGCCGATCACGAGTAAAGGTAATAACCACCACTCCTCTCAAGCATTATACTAATTGGAACAGTGGACGAAATGTCAATACACAGACAGACAAACACGCAAATGTACATATCAATAGTGCGATGCCCCAGGTTACAGACTATATGAATAATGGTGTGCTGGGCCCTGCACAGAAATATAGAATTATTATTGTATATAAGACATAATGGCATGGTCTGTATAATTAAAACAATGTTATTATGTAAATGTAGCTGATTTACATGTTGTAAGTATTTCCAAAACTGTACTGTGATTCACATCTAACACTTACATATTTTTTGTTTGCTTCATGGTAGAACATCGGAAGTCTCCCCGGCTTCACACGAGGTAGTACCAGCACAGAGGTCAGCTGTGGAGGGTGGTCAGTCAGACACAGAAAGTGTCATTGATTGAAACCCGAAGCGTAAGACTTTATTATCACAAATTTGTTATATGTTTACAGATAACAAAAAGAGGGTTTCTTATGACACAAAGGGTGGGATATTCAAATTGTGCCATTCATACGGCAAAACCAATTGCGTTGTGCAAAATAGTTACAGCTGTGTGTCGGCGACATTCAAAGGGTTACACTATTGAGCAACTCTTTGAATATACCCCCAGCCACACCCACTGTGCATGGTGCAGTGGAACTTGCGCCACCGCAAGATCACAGAGTGGAGCATTCAACTTGTAGTGTAATACATTGCTCATGCACATAAATTGTGATATTCAAAGCGTGACTACGACAAATGGGTATAATTCCTTTTGTAAGCCACAGTGTGAGAGCATTGGCATGTGATTGTAGTGCGATTTGCATGGCATTACCATGTGGTCTGCCGACCCCGGTGCACCTGGTGCCCTGACAGGCTGCAGCCATCGGAATAAAGACCTGCACCCGATCACAGACAAAACACTGTAGAATACCACGACACCCTCGCTGGGCGATCCGGGCATGGTTCAACTTCCCACCAACAGCACAAACCAGCTAGCAATGTACCCACCAGATGTATCACCGATCCAGTGGACCAAAAAGGTCGATCACAGGTAGTAAGTTCAACAACCCTCCTGAACATAGCCTGGTGGGTACTGTACCACCCACCCCACCCACTTTCGCTAAGCCCCACTCACCCCACTCCCCTGGCAGCCGGTGGGTGGCAGCACACCCACCCGCCACACCTGCCTGCCTGCGGCCAGACTGCCAAGTAGGGCTGCACACCCATGTGTAGAGTACACATGGACATGCAGCCCATACCATACATGACAGTTCAGATTTTGAATGAATGAATTGATTCACAAATCTGCTGCTGTCATCTATTGAACTGCCGCCCATTAGCTCTTGATCTGCACCAATGGGTGTCCAGCCCTAAACGCAGTCAGTTGTCAAGCGGCAGGTGGGTGGGATGATGCTGCCTGCTGCCTGTGAGGTGAGTCGGCAGGTGCTCGTGGGTGGGTGGGGTGGGGCACCAGCCACGGGCTATCTTCAGGGGTTATTAAACACTGTGCAGGATTAGGCATTTTGGTCCACTGGACCACCAGGATATGTTCAGGAGGAGAGGTGGGTTATTTTACTTACTGCCTGCAACCGGGCATTTTGGTCCACTGGACCTAGGAAGACATTTGGGAGTCATTTAACTTACTGCCCATGATCGGCATTTCAGTCCACTATGGACCAACAGGGATGGTTGCCGGGGAGCCACACTCACCTCGCGATTGGCCTGGTGTTGGGGATGCACTATGCCCACGGTTGGGCCACTGGGAGGGGTGGAGGGATTTACAGTCGGGTGCCTGCAATCGGGCTGCAGGGGAACATTAGGACTGGGTTAGGGGCCAGCACAGGTGGCAGCTGCTGTGTTTTGCCCTGCAATCCAGCAGCTCACCTGTAGGTGCCCCTCAACTTAGACCTTTTTTTTTGCCTCCAAGTCATGCAGACTTGGTTGGGGGTTGTGCCTACACAACTCTGCACAGCCCAGCTGAATATCAGGCTCTGGAGTTCATGCATGGTTCTTCCCCTCCACTTGAGCATGCATTCATTTGATTGTGCTGTTGCTGAGCCTGTTTTCAGTGGCGCAACTGTCTTCTACTGAATATCGCAGAATGGTGGAATTTAGTACTTGCTCATGTGCAACCCTATTGCGTATGGTGCAACTATTTTGAATATCCCACCCAAAATACTTTAAAAAGGTGTTAACCAAGTCTAGTGAATGTGCAGTGGCACCATGGCACAAGATCCTGTACTACCATAACAAACTGGTATTACTACACATGTGAGTGGGATACTATTCTTCATGAATCTGACAATGGATGTATGTCCATAGCAGTACATGTGGTGTTGTGGGGGGGGATGTCTTCTCCTCTGCTACTTTTGGTGGTGGAGTTTAATGTACAATGAGTAATAGATAACCAATTGTAATGTTGTAAGTGTCTCAGTGGTATTCAATGGTGTGCTGCTTAATTATCTGTTGCTAATTACGACATGTCCCTAGATCTTATTCAATTACTATTTCTATATCTCCTGCCAATGTTTCATTTTTATTATTGCAATAGTTATTAATGGACAGCGTAGAGTATCTACATGTTTGTTAATGTGTTTTAATAGCCCTGTAGGGTAATATGCTTAATAACACATAAACGGCTGCCATATTCAGCTAGAGGGTCATTGAGTGAACAGTAACATTATCGTTATGTTTGTGTTCTTCTTATTATAATAACACACATTTTAAAACTGCTTCAGGAGCAGATCGTCATATAGTTAGGTATACATGTATGTAAATTGAAGGTGCATGTAATGTTTTTAGTATGTTTCTGTGTAACAAATATGCATTATGACAATGTTATAACTATTGCCATTGATGGACAGGCACTGCTTGTTCTGCACTGCATACTACCAATAATATATTTCTGAGTTTTCTTTCGCAGAAAATGTAATTGAAGAAACAGTGTTAGGGGAATCACCAGGAAAAATGAATTTCTTATATTAACTGTTCTGGATTGGATGGACATTTGTCTTGGAAAGATATATACATGGTACAAAATTTCAACTTTGTGTGGCTTTTGCAGATGAGAAGACTTGTTATATTCATGTAATACTGACTTAACAACATACATCTAGTTGGAGACAGCTGTTTCTGTAAAGAGATATGTGTTCATATGATAGTTGTATGAATGATGTAGTATTAGAAATTGATGTTTTAAAGAAAACACTTTTACCTTGATATTTCATCTATTGATCTGTGATCATTTTTTTACTTGTTTGCTTTAATAGAGGCGGGAAGCTGCTGCTGTTGAACAAGTGGAGGTGTAAGCAGGAAGCCGGCGCCAGCCCACCACATAAGTGAAATCTGTTGTTAGTATTATCTGCATGCTTGAGAAGTACCTATGGTTGTCAACATTCGGCGATCAATGCCCTTGTTGATAACTACACCTTGCTGTCTTACTGTGTGACAGGGGAGTGCACTGTCTGTTGGCATACCACTGCAAATGTTCAATTGTCTGGGGTGTATGCAACACCCCTTCATTGCTGAGCCAGTACCACTTTCTTTTGCTTGTTGTGGGGGGCGAATCACTGTTGACATTATTTACTTTATTTGTGCTGTGACCTTACAAGGGTGGCAATGCATTGATGACTGCACATACCCAACCCCCTAAAAAACACAACATAGTGGGAGGATATTGTAGTGACCTAAATGGTGTGCAATGCAGAAAGTGTCCAATTATGATTTTTTTGTTTTTTTCTCAATGTACAAGTTCAAAATGTGCCTTGTAGTCTTCATGACCCCCTTTTCCCAGTTAAACTGAATAGCTGCTGCAGTGTTTCTGTCTTCAGCCTTAACCTCATACTCTACCTCTACAATCCAGTGTGATGCTGTTCAGTGCACTGTCACATATGTGTATTTTTAAAAGGTGATCATGACCTGAGGGAATGCGATAAAAAATAATAACACAGTGAATAATGGGACTGTTTGCGTGTCACACTATGAATATTGCACATTTCTATATAGCACTATGGAAGTTGTCTCACCACATATAAAATACAGTACTATGACTACTTGCAGTGGTGCAAATTCCACTACATCATACGCTGCCTATTACTGGGTTGGGTGCTATAAAAATGAGTTCTTGAGTAGTGAAGCTGTGTTCAATATTGGGCCACAGACATCACATTGCTACATTATTCAATGCTGCATGGATTTGCGATACACAGTGTCACACTTTGAATGAGCACCTACACTGTCAAACTGTGTTTTTCATACTTTCCTGTATGATGCTGTGGTTGCTGAGCGAAATCACTTTTTGGCACAGTGTGAAGACATAACAGTGAGACTGTATGTGAGTAAAGGTGGTAATATGTCTATTTAAAACATTTGTTGCGAGATGAGCATTACATGCTATCATTACAATCAGGTATTAGATATTTCCCATACACTGTAGTAGGTTTGAAAATGTTGTGTATTTATATACAAAATGTTTAACACTGTAATTTATTTTTCACCTGCTAATGTACTGCACAGTTGTTTTTTTCTCACAGCACTATAAAAAATATCTTTTTCTGCCCTGCTATATCTAACAGCCAGAGGGACATGCTAATGCCTGTCATCCTCTGCAGGGTGCGAGTCCTTTGTCATCAGTAAGAAAGTTTGCTACTATTACACTATCAATGTTAATGATAGCAGATCAATAAGTATTATTGATAATTGATAATTGTTAATTTCTTATTATACCATGGCAAAGACAAATCCTGGGCTCCCATTGGTGACTATGGGACTGTAAGCGTCAAGTTATCGCAGCACAACATCACAGCTCTAGTCCCAGCACCAGGGTGACCAGATAAGTTTTTGGAAAAACAAGAAGTCACTACATGTAGCTGCTTGACAGTCCAATCCCACATTTCTCATTCACACTCTCAACTGCCTTTAACCTACTGTGAGTGCTTCTGACTTGGCTGCTAGTGATTGCTGGCCATGACAGTGCAAATTGTCCCTATGTTGCTCATTTTCCCTGCAGATATAATGAAATAACTCCCTGTCCCCCACTGACACACAGTGTGTCCATTTTCCTGAAAAAAAAAACCCATCATTATAGACGGCATTTAAATATATGTGTCCGCTGGTCCATCAGCACAGTAATTGTGTACAACTTGCCAGGCAAAACACCTAAAGAAATATTCACCAACATTATCCCTGACTATAAACAGATCTTTTAACTAACAAAAAAAGATGTCATTTTAGACATCATTTCAATTTCCATGTCAGCAGGAGCACGAGGCCTTTCAGATTGCCACAGTCCTGTGATTACCGCTCACTTTGTCAAACTCCTACACTGTTACCATGAACATTGTAAATTAAACAAATTATCGATAAAATGACAGTCACATTCAAATAGGCATTGC
This sequence comes from Neoceratodus forsteri, assembly GCA_016271365.2. Lineage (NCBI taxonomy): Eukaryota > Metazoa > Chordata > Ceratodontiformes > Ceratodontidae > Neoceratodus > Neoceratodus forsteri. The sequence continues at coordinate 248,902,532 of CM057450.1, read as the reverse complement.
ACAAAACTGTACTGCATTCCTGGAAATCATTAAGTGCTCAAACAACCTGTAACTGCTATTACGGTTCATCAACCGCCTTGCAGTTGATTTTAAACCCATTAAAAAAAAAAATGCTAATTAAAAAAATATTACCCAGTTCCATATTGGGATCTTAGTGTGTGGACTGCTGTACTTTCCTGGGAGGGGGTGGGTGCAGCAGGAGATAGCAGACACACAATAACATTACAGTGGGACTGTTTCTCTATTCATTGTGCCTAACCATTGAGAAATCAAATTGTTAAATGCTTTTAAAGACTTTTTGTAAAAATGTTTTTTTTCATTAGTACCAACAAGCCATTGTATAATAGAATAATGTCCTTTGGGGTGTGTGTTGTGCTGGGATAATGTTACTTTTGGGGTGATTAGTTGCACTTCGCCTGTGGCCTCTTGTCTAATGACGACAGGCGCGACGTTATCACACCACAACACTTACCGTGGAGTGCATTATTGCTTTAATGTCAGATAGTACATTGAAGAACCGTATTACTGCTGTGCCACATTGTTTTGAAGAATTTTACCATGTGGCAGTGCAAAAGCACAGTGATGTAGACATTATGGGCATCCAACGGTACAGCAATGAATTAAATGCCTTTATTTTGAGTATATTTTACCATACTGCAGTTTAAGTTTTAGGTTACTTGTCTGAATGTCTTATAGTTATGCTACCTAGAAATCTGTCATTTATGTTCTTTGTGTACTTGAAGATGTCTGGTATGGTTTTGGAGTGCATGTCATATCAGTGACTTAATTATTAAAAGTAGTGACGTGTGTTGAGGGCCTGAAATACGGGTAAAAAGCTGTTTGCTTTCAAACTATCATTAAAGTGATCATGATTGTGTACACATGAAAAGTATATTATGATAGTGTTAATGTCAAGATAGTTTGTTTTTTAGTGCAGAGATGACTACACATTATAGGCAGACATGGTGAAGTAAAAATTCTCACACTTGATGAGGATGTATTTCAATTGTATGGTATAATAATGTCGATAATGCAAAAGTATGTACATACTTAATATTTATGAGTACTGAAACAAAATATAAGAGTAGCATTCTAAGCCACAGCTAACTATACTTTTTTTTATGTTGTCAGCTCATTAGATTATATAGATAATCAAGTATGACAGAGACAGAAATAAGATAGCTAAATAGTTTAGCATCATACTTAAAACTATTATCATAACTTTAAAATGAATGCATTTGTGATATTGCAGTAGATAAGAAATATTTGAAGTTAAATATTTGAAAGTCATAACTGTTTAATTTGTGTTGTATATTCATCATTACTTTTTTTAAATCTTTGTAGGGCGCCAGCGACTGCAAAAATGCACAGCCCACTGCCGCTGCTACAGATGGCTCACGCGCGAGGTTGACAGTCTGCGTGAGCAAAACACTGTCATCCTTGAGAGGCTGGACAGAATCCAGTCTCTCTTGGATGCACAGCAGCAGACTGTCAACCTCGTGCTAGAGCCAGTCGTAGCAGTGGCTGATGGTGCTGTGCCGAGTAGCAGTGCTTCACATCCACCAACACCATCTGTTCCTGCAGCTTCCCTGTGCAAAACTGACCACCCTTCATAGTGGTCGGGCATCTCCTCCGGAGGTCGCAACAGCTTCCACTTCCTTTGCGCCTCCACATCGAATCCAGTTTCCAGCCTGGATTGCCTCAAGCAGTGCATACACCTCTCGCAAGTGTTGCACAAAACTTACAAAAAAAAAGAAACATTTCTATATATTTTTATTTATGTAAAAAATGTATTTTAATTAATATTTATTTTTGTGTATGATGTAATACACTTTTATAAGTTTTTTCGCTGTATGAATATTATTTGTGTAAATACATATTTTTGTATTGTTTATAAAAAGAAAAATATTTTTGTTTGTCATTTTTTATATATAAAATATTTTTATAGTAAAAAAAAGTGAATTTATACTCTCCTGTGTTTGGTGTGTTATTGTGTAGTAGAGATGTTTCTTGAGAATAGTTTTAACAAGATTTATACAACTGTGATTTTCTCATTTGGTGAAAGCTCATACCACACTATTGTGGTATTAGAGTTGGGATTCTCCATAGAAGTAAGTTAGATGTGTGACAATGCTACGTTACACTATTTGTGGCACACTGTTGTTGTTTCAAACACCTACTGCTACAGAATGTGTGTATGTGTATCATGATGAAGATAAGTATGTACCTGCTAGTATAACAGTGAAATGTCTGTGTTGGCATACTTACAACAAACTTATGTATTCAGTACCAGCAAACCTCTTCCACCGCTGTTCACATGATTGGTGGTACCACCTCAGTTCGTAGTACAAGCACTCTATAAAATCTCAAGTCACTACAGTAACATATCCATTTGTTCAGTAGATGAACTAATGGTGTCCATGTCATGTCATATAGTCTTTTAGTTATGTACATCTTTTTCTTTACATATGTGCTCACAAAGAAAAGGAATAAGACACTTTTGTATAAATAATATTACATGGAATAACAATGATAAATTACAATTAATAAAGTTATAAAAACAGTATGATTCACAGTGAACTACTGTTACTGTTAATAACAGTAAATGCAACTACAAGAGTTGAAGTATTTCTGATATTGGAACATTTTTTTTTATGTATGTGCACTTACAACTATAAATCATGTACTATACTGAGTAATAGTTCTGAAAAAGACAGGATATTCATGGCAAAAAACTCAGTTTAATGCATCAGTTAGGGTTGTTCCACAGCGACAAAAGTGAGGAAATTCACTGTTAGGGTTGAAAACCCTAACTCCGAATCCCCCCCAGCACGACACACACACAGGCACACACACACATGCAAGTATGGGGGAGGACCAAGTCAACACAACCAATGACAGACATCCAGCCGCAGGTGACAGAAATAACAAACAATTGTCTAAATGTACTACGAGACATCCCCACCCCCTGACCAGGTACTGCATGCTCAGTGGAGATCAACAGCAAAACTGAGGCCATGTACACCAAATGTACACATCCATGATTGCAGCTGCACACAGCATTACTACACTTAGTAGTTGCATGGCCTTACCTACCGATGCCCACACCAGACCACACCCTGTGGTGAGCCACCTGAGCAATAGAGTTCAGCAAAACCAAGGAGTTGTACAGGTATAATATCTCTGATTATAACAAGGGTTTGAGAAATGCAGCTTTCTAATTGACTGTAAACATTCTAACAGCCTTATGTTTAGTTTTTATTAACATACATGTTGAGCCTAACCATATGATGAACATGGTTTAATGTTGTTTAAACAACAGTTTTATTATGATAGCAATAAGCCACTCCTAGGTATTATGTTAATGGTCAGTTTATCACTGTCTAGCAACATGTGGCACTCGGCTACACCTCATTCAACATTAAACCCCTACAGGGTGATTAACAGACCATTTAACATAACTGTTGGTCATGCCTTACTGCTTAATTGTCTTTATGAGTAGATACTCTCCCTCTTCTAGGCACTGCAGCAGCTTTGCAACACAGTGTGCCACCCAGTTACACTATACACTGTCTCGTTACTGGAGAATGGCTGTGAATATGAACTCATGAAGATGAACAGTGTAACCTTGATCATTACAGTCATCGAAACCTTAGTGTGATTATAAATCACAGAGTCAGTGATAGAGAATAACCCCTGCTCTCCTAGTACACTTACCCCATTGTGAGTTAAATCAATACTGAAAGACATTCTGTTAATATCTACACTATACCTACTTGATTCTTGTTGTACCACAATTAACATAGTTATCACTTTGATAGAATCAGTGACAGAAGTGTGGCAAACCCAAACACTAGGCATATAGCCTGAGTATGAAACAACTGTTAAAAAAATTATGCTGTGTCCATAAGTGGCATAGATCACTCATTGCAACAGTAGTAAATGTATCACTATTTGAATAAGGTAGTCATCACAGATGCAATGAGATTGTCTTTCTCAGGTACAACATACTCAGTAAGTGCCTACAGGAAAATCTATCCTATATACATCTCCGATACAGGTACGTCATTGTTGGCTCAGTAGTGCTATGATATTTAGAAGTTGCTTGGCCTGATTCATGCAATTACACTGTTTATTACAAAGAATACTTACTGCATCTTTAGTATTGAAACACACTGAAGGTCTATGTATGTACATCAGCAGTACACCTTCATGAGTAAGAATGCATCTGATACTGGCAGTACAAATTTCACAGCGTTGAACAGGCAATGCTTTTCCATATGTTTACATCAGCCTCTCTATCTTGAGTAAACCGTTGCAGTAAATGTACTACTATGTAAATCACATATTGAATGTAACACTAGTTTTATCTTGAGCATCCTAGTGTCTTGTACTTAATTTAAGTACTTCTCTTAATTAATGTATACTCACTAGTGTTAAAACCTTTCTACAACTGTCATCATGCACCTTCAGCATTTTTATTGACTAACGGCACAGTATCAGTTGTGGTGTGGTGTGGGGCATCGGTAGGTAAGGCCATGCAACTACTAAGTGTGGTACGTTGTGTGCAGCTGCAATCAGGGATGTGTACATTTGGTGTACATGGCCTCAGTTTTGCTGTTGATCTCCACTGAGCATGCAGTACCTGGTCAGGGGTGGGGATGTCTCGTAGTACATTTAGACAATTGTTTGTTATTTCTGTCACCTGCTGCTGGATGTCTGTCATTGGTTGTGTTGACTTGGTCCTCCCCCATACTTGCATATGTGTGTGTGTGTGTCTGTGTGAGTGTCGTGCTGGGGGGGGAATTCGGAGTTTGGGTTTTCAACCCTAACAGCAAATTTCCTCACTTTTGTCGCTGTGGAACAACCCTAACTGATGCATTAAATGGAGTTTTTTGCCATGAATATATGTATAGATATAGTCATTGCAAAAAAAACTGAATTAATGCATCAGTTAGGGTTTATAGCACAGCAACAAAAGTTTGGAGATTCGATTTTAGGGTTACCACACCTACCACCCCATTCCCATCCCCCACCCTCCACACACCAACAGACATCAGGGTGTGCCATGGGGTCACCAGGTGCAACTCTTAACTCATTCCATGTGTAAACAAGCTGACATGCTACAATATAGGAGAATGAGGTGAGAGTTAGGCCTGATGACCTCATGGCACACCCCAACATCTGTTGGTGTGTGGATGGTGGGGTTGGGGGGGTGGTAAGGGTGATAATCCTAACATTGAATTTCCAAACTTTTCTTGCTGTGCTATCAACTCTAACTGATGCATTAATGCAGTTTTTTGCAATGAATTTCCCTTCTTTTTGAGAAAGTGTAATGTAACTGGTATGCGGACTGAAAAATTCCCAGTCACATGCATAATTCAGATGACCCTGGATTGCATAAACTAAACTGTCAATTCACGCTCATTTCTTGTAAAAACAAATTCTGGCAAGTTCCAATAGGGTTGCAGCTGAGGAATTTGGGGTAACATTGTAAATTAACAAAGTTACAAGCGTGCAGTTGCAAAATGTAAAATAGGCTCATAAATATGTAGGTTTATGATATTTTTACACCAAATTTTCAACATAGCCTTGTTATGACCCCGCCTCATGAAGACGAGCAGAGAAAATGTTCAACTCCTGGCTTAAAGATGTTTTTGCAAAGGGACTACAAAATCACCTTTTGGGATGCAAAAACAAATTGTGGGGAGGAGTTGAAAAATGACAGCTGTCACATTCATGAGGTGTTGTAAAGAAATGGCTATGTTGAAAATTTGGGGTACAAATATTGAATATTACCAAACGTATGAACCTGCATTCACAAAAATCAACATAGGATCATAACTTTTTTGTTTTTTAGTGATTTTACGCAAAACTTCCAACATAGTCTTATGACCCCACCTCATGAATAAGAGCAGGGGAAAATGTTCAACTCCTGCCCAAAAGGTGATTTCGCACAGGGACCATGTGATCACCTTTTGGGACAGATCTGGCTAATGACAGTGACATTCATTATGAGGTGGGGTCCCAGAGAAGGCATGTTGAAAATATGGGCCAAAAATGTGTAAAAATGCCAAAGTTATGCCACTAAGTTCAAACCCTATTGAAATACATCTGTGTCTTCAGTAGGTGATCCAACTATGAAGAGTGAAGACATATATGCAGTTCAAAGAGGATTACAGCATTGGACCCCCAATGAGAAAGTGATGGCTTTGGGGGTGTGGAGTGGTGGATGCTCAGTGGGAGTTTCAGGTGGGGGTAAGGAATGGCCGCAAAAGACATTAATGGACCTTTTTTTACAGGTGAACAAAAAAAAAGACAATGATCCCTGATAGCGACATTGGGGGATTGGGCACCCCCATTGTCATAGTTATGTGGGGGAAGACATAGAAGGACCTTTCTTGACAGGTGAAAACAAAAGAAAAAAAGAACAGACTGATGATCCCCAATCGTGACAGTGGGGGTATAAAATTTAACCATACTTGTTTCACTATATAAGGGGATTGTTCGGTGGATTGGAGAGAGTGGGTTCCAGGAAGGTGGTAAAATTAGACAAAAAGAGAGAAACTGAGATAGGAAGAGAAAACAGCCTCCACTTGGAAGTGTATTGGGTTTCATCAAAAATATAGACATTTAACTCAGAATTTGCCAAGCTGTGGGTTTGAAAGCATTGCAAGGTCTGGGCACTTACTGATTTAACACTCTTGCTCACTTTCTCTCTCTCTCTCTCAATCTTTCATCACTGACCCTCCTAATGAGGGGACACATCTTTAGATATTACATGGACATGAATAGAGTTTATTTTTCATTTAGAATCTCAGAATAGTCTAAATGTGTTGTCTGAAGTATAAAATTACAGCACATTCTCTGTGTGGACAGCACCGTTTTCATAAGGGCTGAATGAGTGACAGATAAATTTTGCGGGGTATAAAGATGGATGTTCCTTATAATCAGAGACAGTTGAGAGGTACAGTTCTATCATTGTGCCACTCCATGGTTCCCTTGGTAGAGCAATCTGCCAAAACAGCATCTTCACAGTTAGCATAATGGTTGCCTTCCTCTAATGGTGAGAAGAATAATGGTGGATAGCCTGGTTTCAGGATGCAGAGTCTGGAGGAATGCAAGCCATGCAGACAAAGTGTCCATGGGTGTTGTGGTTGGGGGAGAGAAAATTGTATTGCAAAAAAGAAAAAAAACTGTATCCCTTGGGTGGGATATTCAAAGCAGTTGTTGTGCCTGCGCAACTGCGGAAATGCACAGGAGAGCGATATTCAGTGGCAGCAACTGCGCAGTGCAAGTGGCCATGTGACAATGTGCAATGGTAATGTATGCATGCAGAAGTGCAGGGGGCGTAAGCATGAATAAGGAGCACAGTGCGATATTCAACACTGGACAAATGGTGCAAGCATGGAGCAAATGGGAAATGCGCAGGGCACACTTGAGCCTATAACAAGAAAGAGCAAGCAGGTGAAGGACACTTGCGCCAGAGGGGAGCAGGAGAGAGGGTGATAGAGAGGACAGGCAGAACAGCAGGAGGGGTGCAACAGAGGGACAGAGGCAGTGAGAGAGTGAGACTGCGTGTGAGTGTGAGTGTGTGTGTGAGTGGGTGAGACAGTCAGGGAGGCAACAGTGTGAGTGTGGGCCTGTGACACCCAGCACAGAAGGGGCAGCACAGGTGCCCAGAGGGGGGAGGTGGAGGCCACAGACCACAGGCCACCAGCTGGGGGCAGGAAATGCAGGTGTGTGCCCAGCACAGCAGGAGATGGAGCAGCACACAGTCAGGGGGGCCAGAGGAGTCAGCCACCCAGAGGGGGACAGGACAACAGATGCCATGGCTAGTGCCTGCTTCCAGATGGAGGTGGAAATGAGGGGTGTGGGAAGGCAGGAGGCAGTGAAGCATGGCCTTGGAAGGGCCCGTTGGTGGTACACCCAGAACAGGTGGTATCGTGCCAGCACCACTTTCGAACAATACAGTGACATGGAAACTGTGGGCCGGTATTGCCTGAACTGGGTGATTCTGAGGCAGCTCAGTGATATCTGCAGTGAGGAGATGCAGGCACCCACTAGCTGGAGCCATGCCCTGGTGGTGGAGACCATGGTCACAGCTGTCATGTGCCTGCTCACCACCGGGAACCTTCCAGAGACTAACAGGGGATACCACAGGCATAGCCCAGTTGGCCACATCATGGCTCCTCATACAATTCCTCAATGCACTGCTGCCATATGCTGTGGAATACATCCACTTCACATAGAGCATACAGTGAACATGCAGGAGTTCCACAGGGTAACTCATATGCCTGGTGTGCTAGGGGCCATCGACTGCACCCATGTTGGCATTCGCATGCCACCTGACCCAGAGGGGGTATCCTACAACAACATAAAGGACTACCCCAGTGTCAACTGCCAGGTGGTGCGCGATGCCAGGGGGTGCATAATTAATGTCTGTGCCACACACCCTGGGAGGAGCACATGATGCCTTCATCTGGCACAGCTTGGCAATGTGCCACAGGTTTGAGAGTGGGGACATCCCCACTGGCCACCTAGTAGGTGAATATGCTGAGACCATGGGCAGCTTGGCACAACATGGCAATGGGTGGGGGCTGCCGGGACAGGGGCACTGCAGGGTGTGGCTGGGAAGGCTGGGGGGTGCAGCAACACAGTCTACCATGCTAGCCATATCCCTCTCCACACAGGTGACAGTGGCTACCACTCCAGCCCTGCCTGCTCACCCCATACCAGCGCCCGTCAACCCCTGCAGAGGAGCGATATCATGAGGCACACGCCAGCACATGGAACATCATCGAGCATGTGTTTGGGCTGCAGAAGGCACAGTTCCATTGCCTGCATAGGTCATGCAGTGCCCTAGAGTACAGCTCCTCAAAGGCCTGTGGCCTACTCCTGGCCTGCTGTATAATGCACAACATGGTCACTGACTGAGGGATAGCTGTCAAGGTCGCAGAGGTGTACAGCAGTGGGGATGACATAGCTGCCAGGCAAATATGGCAGTGGGCAGTCCCCCCTGGATGAAGGGAATCCCAGCTGACCAGGATGTCCTGCAGCACTGGGCCATGATTGCGGAGGAGCACTACGGTGTATGCAGATAGGTGAACATGCCCCCATGCATGGAATGGTGACTGTGCACAGTGCACAGGCATGTGTGGATGAGCCTTGTGTCTGGGACAGGTGGAGGTGGGGCATGGCTGGGCATTGGGCAGGACCCCACAGCAACAGGAATCACAGCACACCCCACCCACACACACCCCTGCACACCCCTGCCCACACATGCACACTGGCACCCACAGTCTTGCGGACGGATGCTGGCACCAGGCATGTGTCAGATGCTGAGCCCTGGTGCACAGTGACAGTTGGTGCTGTGCTGGCATGATCATGCACACGACTCACTGGCCAGCATCTGGGTGGGTGCGCACATGGCCTGTGTGCGGCACCACCCACGGATACTGTGGAATACACGCACACACATATCACACCAATGTGCACACAGGACAGTGGCAGAAGACTGCAGACAGGGAGGTGTTCTGTTCAGGACTGCTGCGCAGTCGCATGGCCACCGCGGAAACATAGACGGCCCCACCGGAGCCACCCAGCAGACCCAGGCTGTGCAACGGACACAGGGGGTGTCTGTGACAGTCTCCTAGGGGTGTTGCTGTGGGACCACAACCGAGTCCTCACAGGGGTCTGCAGGCTCCCAAACAGACCCACTCCAGGCATGCCCAGAATGCCCACTGCAGATCTCGGCATCAACACCGAGAGGGTCGCATGGCTCTGTGACCGAGGGGTGGAGAATGCACCCTGCGGGGTCTGCAGTGGATGGCCATGCACCATGGTGGACAGCGGTGCTCAGCTGACTAAGACCACAGTGGTAAGCCGATCCAGGGCTGCGGTCATGTCCTCCCACAGTCGGTTGTTCTTGGCCCAAAGCTGTGCAATGTCCCTGTTGCACTGTTCTGCAGCCTGGCACATCTCAGCATAGAGTGCACGCACCCCTGCCATGAGCAGCATCTGTTGCTCCACGGAGACCCGCAGCAGACGGGTGTGCTCGAGCAAGCGGGTGCTGCCAGGGTTGCCTGGGTGATGCACTGTCCCATGGGTAGCATTCAACCTCGCTGTCCAGTCCCCTGCTCAGGTGGGTGCTGCACAGTGGAGTCCTTACATGGCTAAACATTCACCAGTGCACCGGTGGCGGCCGCTGCACCTGGCCCCCCAACATCTCTATCTATCTGCTGCTGCCACCCTTCTGGCCACTGTGCACCATGCAGCGCCTGTGCGGCTGCATCACCATGGCCACCACCTTCAGCTGGTGCCACTACGCTGCTGCACATGGCGACACTGGGGGTGGTTGCTGGTGGCCGTACATCTGCCAACAGCGCACTGCCTGCACTGCCGGGGAGGTTAAGTGGTATGGGTGCCTCCCCCTCATTGGCAACACCACTGTCCAGGACAATGGTCACATCATCATCGATGTCAGATCTCTCCCTGATCTGTGTCTCTCTACACTGTAAGCCATGCCTGGTGTCCCGCTTGAACACAGCCAGGGCCTTGTCCACCACCATGCCACAGGGATCTGGCCAAACAGCGGTGTTGGGCTGCAGCCAATCTGGCCCTCGGACACCAGTGGAGGTGGATGGCTGGTCATCCAGGGCCAGTCCCATCCCCATGATGGGCACCACCACCCCTGCCACAGCATACTGGTGCTCCGGTGCTGAAAGGGAATACAGTCTCATTAATGCCACTGTTACACAGGCCAGCCCCCCACCCTCTGCCCCCCTGCCCCAGATGCTGCGGTACCTACCATGCAATGATGGGCTCCCACCTGTCTGGAAGCCACCGCCAGGCACACCCTCAATGGCGCTACACCGCATGGTGGCCACCACCATCTCCTCTTGTGGCATCAGCTGTGGCATGTCGGGATGACCACCGCCCATGGCTGCACATGTGGCCCGGATGGCTGCCACCTTCTCCTTTATCCTGCGCCTGTCAGTGCCAACCTTTTTCTTGCACTCTTGCACAGACCGCTGATGGGGGCCCTGCTGATTCACAGCCACCAGCACCATCTCCCAAGCTTGGCCTTGGCCTGTGGGGTTCCTGTGGTGCCACTCAGCAGAGGCTCCCTGTCAAGGTACTCCTCGAACAGATCATCCGTCTCTGCCTTGGTAAAGTTGGGCCTACACTTGCATGCAGGCCCACCCTCCTCACCACCATCACAATTGGTCATAATGCTTCCTGTGGGCAATGACACGTGGTCAGTGTCTGCTGCAACCCACACCACCCGACCAATCCACTGTCCCATCTGTCCCCCAGTGATGCATCTTACCTCTGAAGGATGCAATACCAGTCCATGTCCTGTGCTGTCCCGAGGCACCTTTATAGTGCATTGCATGCAAATGAGCGGATGTGCAACTGTAATGAGATGCTAATGTCCCCGATGCACCACAGATAGGCTGATGAGCTAATCTGCATATGCCAGCTGAATATCACAATCTTGCACCTTGCGCAATGGATTTGCACAGTCACAAGTCATGGCGCAACATTGTGACATGTGCAATAGGACCATCGGAATGCATGCACACACTGCCAGTGCCTAAGCCAACAGCACAGTATACACTCACTGTGCAATATGCGATATGGCGCTCAGCCACTACTGGTCATGTGGCACTTAGGTGCTATGTGGCCTATGGTGCTCAGGTGCCATGGGGCTAATGGTGCCTGGCACCATTAGCCACACGGCACATGGGCATTACTGGTTCATAGCCTGTGGTGCCCACATGCCCCTACTGTGTGCCATGCATGGTGGTCCCAATAGCACAATCATGCAGGGTGTGCATGCTGAGCTTTGACACCAGGCTTACACTTTGCCCTCAGGGTGCCACGCCCCACATGCCGGTGCAGCCAGGCATGTATCACGCATCCCCGGGGATGCACGATTGCCATGGGCAATGCATCTCTGTGTGAGGTGCATATCCCCAGCACGTGGAGCTCGTGCACTACAGGGTGCCATTTTGAATTGCCTTCCTGCGGTACAGCAATGCCATGCTGCAGCAGTGAAAGGGCTCTGAATTGGACCCAGGTGGAGCTAGTCAACCTTGTGGCCCTGCGGGGGCCCCACACAGGCAGCTTGTTTGGGCAGGTGCCCCTTGCAAGGCCACAAACAGAGGTGTGGCAGGAGGTAGTGGAGGAGCTCAAACAGGCCAGTGGTGTCCAGCACATCAGTGAGCAGTGTTGCCACTGCTATGGGGACCTGCAGCTGAGGGACCCAGAGAGGCTCCAAGCACTGCTGGCACTCATCCAGAGGGGTGCCGTACCACTGCCAGGTAAGTGTGCTTCGCTCGTGTTAGTGCCCATCCAGTGTTCTGTGGGGCCCGGCAGGGTCACATTCAATGCTGAGGGGGGAGGGCAGTGGGGCTGCACCCCCTGTGGCCCAGGGAGGTGCAATGTGTGTGCACTGTGCCACCACACCACGGCTGGGCTGGGCCGGGGAGCACGCGGTGGTGGTGGGGGCATATGGTGATGCCGGGTACTGATGTGTTCTTCTCTATGTTTCCATCCTAGGCCCTGAGGATTGGAGGATGGCCCGACTGGCTGGTGCTTCTGGTGGGCCAAGGAGGGCCAACACAGTGGAACCACCACAGGGTGCAGGCCATGGGGGCAGTGCTGCAGGACCAGCGCATGGTGGACTGCAGCATGCAGATAGGCACAGTTACTTGCTACATTGTTGTGCAGGGTGGGCAGTGGGGGTGGAGGTGGGCTACGGCCCCCTGTGCACATAGCCATTGCAGCTGTGTACTGCCCACGGTGTCTGTTGTGCCATGCTGTGGCCATCGCACATGTGTGTGGCTGCCGCAGGTGGGCTGTGGGTGCATCCGGGCTGCCAGCTGTGCTGCTGCTGTCCTGCTGCTGTACCATATCACCTGCCTGCCATGGTGGTGGTGGTGGGTGGTCTATGGGTGGTGTTAGTGTACAGCGTTCTGCATGGCTGTGGTATGCCGGGTTGGCAGTATGTGTGGGCGCACCTACTGCAGGTGGCTGGGTGCCATCCCAGGGGCACATGTCACCACTGTCCACTGTACACGGTGGGTGGGCTAGGGTGCTCTGGACACACACTGATACAGTGATACCTCCTTTGTCTTAGTTGTCCGTCAGCCAGCAGTTAACAACTGCCTCCTAAGGAGGATCCTGGAGATGACCGCTGCCACGCTGCAGGTGGCGAGGATGCTGCAGAGGTCATTCCCCTGGCAACAGCACCAGGCAGCAGTGGGGTGAGGCCACCCATAGGGCCCATTGTCCCTTGACACTTCTACTTCCCTGTCCCCCCTTACCATGCCCTCCCTTGTCCCCTTGTCTAGCCCTGCCCCTGTCCCCTTACCTCCCTTCCCTGGCTTTGCCTTTCTGTACATAGTTTCCCCATTTCTTGTTCCCTGTCCCCTGTTCCTTGTATATATCAATAATTGTGTTCTATATCTGTTCTTAATACATTTTATTATGGTTACCCATCTGTGTCCAGGTCTGCTTTGCAGCTGACGTGTGGAGCCATGCTGCAGTGGTGTGCATAGTGGCTGTGTGGTGCTCCTGAGGTGTCCAGGGGGTCATGCATGGTGGTGTTCTCCCACTGGTTAGTGGTTGTGCCCTGGGGTGGCCATGAGCTGTCTGTTCTAGTTGTGTGGCATGTGCATTTTGTGCTGTTTGCCTGTGTGTTGCCAGCTGTAGTCCAGGTGGCATGGCACAAGCCTTCCTGTGGGGACTGCTGGTGGTTGTTCACCCATGGCCATTGGTGCCACCCTACCTCTGTGCACCACCGTGATGCACATAGGATGGGTCTGCTGTATCCCCATGCACACTGGGCGGTGTTCAATTGTGTGCTTGCCATACCTCACTCCTGGTACCCTCACCACCCTGGTGGCAGCACATTCCACCCCATTGACTTGCTCCTTGCTGTGCCTGTTGCCGGTCAATATGTGTCCTAGTGCATGCACCTCAGCCCCTTGCACATCCCTGGTTGGGCTATTGTGCATATTGGGTTGCTCCCTGGCTCAGCCCTGGCTGCGCTATGGCACATCTGTGCGATATTCAACCCTGTTGTGCTGACGCATCCCGCCTTGTGCAACCTTTGAATATCGCTCTCAGTGCACCATGGCGCAGTGGATTTTCACTGTGCAGGTCTTGTGATGGCCTCTGGTGCATTTCTGAATATCCAGCCCTATGTATATAAAGCTAGTTACAAAGCATTCCTCACCAGCACCCTTCATTTAACAAAGCTGAACACCTGTGTCTTGGAGTACATCATCTAGGTCCTATGTCTGCTGTCAGTAAACAATGTATGTAGAGTGCAAACAGAAATGAATCCTACATCATTTAAAAAAGAGATTCGTGCACTACTGCTTGTTATGGGGAAGGGAGATAATATAGTATTGCAGTTACAATTCAGGAGGAGAAAGGTATCAAGGAACGAGGATTGGTAGCAGGCAGAAATGCAGGCACCATACATTTTCCTTTTTTTATTCACTGTTTGTGTTTTTCTTTTTGAGGATTGTGTGGTGGGTGGTTGTATAGAAAGCATGACTGTTGCACTTGGCAGAAAAAATCATCCTGTGCAGCTGGGGATGGGTGTGGGTAAATGTGTAATTTAAAAATAAGTTAGGTATCATGCTTGTGTTTCTGTCTGCTAACAAGGATTGATCCTGGGTACCTTCCTGTTCCTGAAATATAGTAACTGCAATAATATATCAACATGACCAGAGATACTGCACCGTACAGAACCAGGAGACATGCTGGCAGTGATAGGAGAATTGATACAAAAAACAAAGCAAACTCTGGGAGAAATAATACAAAATAAACATTTTACCAAACGTGAACCAGGGGAACGCAGGGACACAGAAGTCAGGATAGTATGCAAGCTTGAAGTTGAGAGGAGACTGGAGAAAAGGAACAAAATATGGAGAGTAGGCAACTAAACATAGAAAAAATAAATCAGGAATAAATGGAAACCAGGAAAAGGGGCAGGGGCCATGCTGTGATGAGAGACAGGATTGAAAAAATTTAGAAAATACATAGAGGGAAAGGGGATTGGGACATGCTGGGACAGGTGAAAAAATTAAAAAAACAACTGGGGAGAAAGGAACACAGAAGTTGTGAGGGTATGCAAGAGGGAAGCTTAGAGGGACACAAAAGAAAAGGACAACAATGTGGGAACATGCATGACCGGAGACATGAGAAAACATTTTTTTTTACTTTTTACAAAAGATGGACCAGGGGAGATGCGGGGAGGGAATGGGGACGGGACGGGACATCACGACCAGAGATACTGCACAATACAAAATTGAATGGCATGCTGAGAGTAGTGGGAGAATTAATTTTATAAGAAAAAGAAAATGCTGGGAGAAGTAATATTTTTTTTTACAGAAGCTGAATCAGGGGAGCCAATGGAGACAAAGAAGTTGAGAGGATATCTGACTGGTAAGTTGGGAAGGAGACTAGAGAAAGGAACAAAACAGTGGGCCGAGCTGGGAGGGAGAGCAGAAAACAAAAACAAACAGTTTACTTTTTACACAAGCTGAACCGGGGAGACTACAGAGAGACATGGGGAGGAAATGGAGATGGGATGCCTTTACCAGAGATACAGAAGCAGAGCAAACACTGGGAGAAATAAAAAAACAATAATTTTACAGAAGCTGAACCAGTACAAACTTTGGAATACAGTACAGAACTGAGGAACATGGTAGGACAGGAGGAGAATTAAAAAAAACACTGGGAAAATAAAAATAAAAATACTAGCTGGGGGAGAAGCAGGTACAAACAGGAGATACACAGCGAGTTGCATGTTCCTGAATAAAGGACAGTTTTGTACTGCTATCCATTCACAACATTAAGTTGTTTTCCTGAATGTACAGTTATACTGTTGAAAACGTAGTTTTTTTTGTTTTATTGAATTGAAGTCTAGTAACATATTAACCCTTCATCAGCTATTTTGAAGTGTTGATTTCCAGGTATTTTGTTGGGGGGGCGGGGACTGAGTGAGCAGTTGCAGTCTTGCACTATTGGAAAATATGCCAATCAGTGTCAGCTGTGGCAAAGCTTTCTGTGCACTACTGCTTGTGTCCAATTGCTCTCCTATCTCAGATTCTGTATATCTTGATGGATCACAGTGGTTTAGATCCACGTGAGAAGTGTTTCTGAACAGTATCACAGAATCACATTTCACCTGCCTTCAAGAAGGGGACTCGCTATGATGCATGCTGCCATGGGAAGTGGGGCAATGTAATTCATTGTAATTTTTTTTATGGAAACAGCCATGGGTGGGAGGATGCTGCCATTTGACACCAGGAGAATATTTTTTTTTCTTATGGGGAGAGCGATCTGCATATGTGTGTGTGTGGGGGGTTGGTGCCACAAGACACCAAGTAAATATTTGTTCTGATCTAGACAGAGGACAACAGATTTGCAGTGCCACTAGACACCAGGGATTTTTTTTCTTATGAGTATAGCGATTGGGGAAGTGATGGTGCCACTAGACAGGACAGAAATATTATTTTCTTAGGTGCACAGTGATCAGTAAGTGGGGGGGGGGCACTAAGCACCAGGTAAATTTACAGGCAGAACAGCATCTGCATAACAAATGTACATTTCTACACAGCACTTATTTTTTGTAGCCATGTAGAATCAATAGTTATTTTAATATCACTAGCTCTGATGCTGCTATGAAATCATTTCATGCTTAATTCAAAATTTTATATTAATCATGCAAAACATGATCAGGTATTTTGGGCACTTTTTGGACAAAAGAAATATGATACTGTTTTACAAATCATATAAAATAAGACTCTTGCCAAAATAAAGACGTATCATACATGTACAGTATTTTGTTCTGCTGAAGTTTTGAGGTGCAATGTACCTTGTCCCTAAGTCTAGTATTATATTTTAGCACATTTGCTCTATTATATCTTTCTGAATCACCTTTTGTTTCTTGCAGGTCACCTCTACCTTTTTCTACCTTTATTGTGAAAGATTTTTCAGCTATGACACTGCCTGCCTTCTTTTCTCCCCCCTCTCGCTCTCCCCTTACTTTGTCTCCCTTTCTCCAATGTACATTTTTCTCTTGTCTACAGCTCCCCATCTCCTCCCCCATTTTTATTTTCTTCCCACCTGTTGTCCCTTACCCCCCCAATTAGGTATCCCTGTGGAGTACTTGCTATGCTTCTATCAATGTCTTGCTTTTACTTTTCTCTCTTTTATTAGGATGATGATATTCAGATTAAATTGAATGTTTATTTGATAACTAGAATGGCTGTGTATGAAATTGAACAAACTGGCACAGTATTCCAGCTGCTGAGGAAATGATCATACTTCAGAAATGTATGCATTTTTACTCTGCTTGTAATAAATAATGACATGCATGCAGATTTAACTGGGCAGGTCAGCATGGTATTCCAGCAGCCAAGATAAGGATTTTACCTTGAGACTTTTTACATTTTAACCCTGCCTGGAATAGGTGATGATAGTAACTCTCGATTTACGGGCAGGATAACAGCATCTGGATAACAAATGTACAATTCTACATGGTACAGTACTTGTTTTTTGTTGCCATGTAGAACCAATAGGGTTATTTTAATATCACTAGCTCTGATGCAGCTATAAAACTATTTCATGCTGAATTCAAAATTTTAAATGAATCATGCAAAACATGATAAGGTCTTTGGGGCACTTTCTGGAACTTCAGCCATCTCATTGTGTGTGTGATGATAAAGAAGTGTTGGTCCTTCCAGTGGGACAACCAGCCAGATGTCAGCTATGATGCAATGTCCATTGTGAGAGCCAGCTCTTTTGCTTTTTCAAGCATCACAGGGACAGATACTGGTATCATCCAATCAGTACAAGATGCTGGAAAGGGTGACTCATTTCTCTCACTGCAGCCCCACCAAGAGTTCTATCTGTGGCGCAGAAGTTAAGAAAATCCTGCTGTTCAGGAAACACTCATCTCGCTAAACTCAGCACACAGGATTTTTGGTGCCCAGAAAACATATTTGTAGGCACAATATTAAAAAAAACAAACATCAGAATCTAGCTAAATGGGTCTTAACTGGGTTCTGATGTTTGTTATGAAAGATTTTAGCATTTTAATGTACTGTTCTGTACTGTAGTGAGGCATGGATGGTACACAGTTGTACACAGGTCCCAACTGACCCGGCCCATACTGTCAAGTCTATGGACAGCTCTACTACACTACTGAGCATGGCCGCCAGTTATTCCTGGCATATGGACATATAGTCACGTTACAATTTGCAGCAGACACAATGTTGTGGTCATTTAGTCAAAAATACTTGCCATCGCCTGCCGAGTAGTTGTGGGCAAAAAGGAGCCACAGCGTCTATTTAGTGGTGATGGCAAGACAGTGACAATTCTGTGTGACTTTTGATTTAAAAAGCTTTCACTACTCTGCACACAACTATAGTAGCATCATACATGTAGAAATTGTACTAGTCCCCCCACTGACTATTTCTACCCTTAATATCCTTTATCTGTAATCTTGAGATTATATCTGATGCTGTTTAATGGGGTTGGGGGTAAATGGAAAAGGCGAGCAAACTAGTTGGGATTCTGCCCATCAGCCTTCTGATGCTGTTTCCAGCTTGTGCCTTTCTTCACACCCCAGTTCTGTGCATCAACTAAGTTTCTGTCATACCTGCCACAAATTGAAAATAGAGCTAAACTATATGGACTGGCAAACAACCACTTCTGCTCATCTCTTTTGACACTGTATCAGCCACTGCAGATGAATCACCAAAGGTGAGCAAGTTAGTTGGGATTCTGCCTATCAGCCTTCCGATGCCGTTTCCAGCTTGTGCCTTTCTTCACATCCCATTTCTGCACATCTCTTTTGACATTGTATCAGCCACTGCAGAAGAAGCACCACCAAGGTGAGTTATCAGCCTTCTGATGCTTCTTTGTCAAGGAGGTGGGGGCAAGCGAGTTAGTGGCAACATTTGACCATCCCGTTTGTTGATTTGAAACATTTGGTCTGGTGACAAGAATGAGGAATGACCATTACATTAGCTATATTTTGTCTCCGTGATGTAATGTCTGCAACTAATTAACCGCAACATTATGTCTGGGGACGAAATGACCATGCACGGTTATTCCTCACTGTACCATCATATTGTCCTGTGCCCATACTGTACAGAGTCTCTGACAGCTTCAAATCTATCATGTGTACAGTATGAACAGTGGGAATACTGTGCTCAGATTTGACCGCTGTGAAATAGTGCAGTGCTGCAGTCAGTAGGGACAACATGGATGGATTGCTTGGCAGACAAGCTGCTCAGTTGAAAACAAAAGGACAGCATAACACAGTGCAATATAGTAAAAATAAAATGCATCAAACACAGCAAATAAAATGAAATAAGAGCACTAACTCTAAACTTCTAATGTACTTGAAGAAGATGTCATTTGGTTTGGAGATGCTAAGCTTAATATAGAAAGATAATGTATTCCACAAATTGTTATTTTAGATTCTTAGTTCTTATCTAGTAGTTCTATGTATTTTTGGGATTTAAAAGTTTTTAAAATGGTAGAATGATACATTTCTTGTAATTATTTAATCCAAAGCTCAGGTTCAGTTATCCGATCTCCATTCTTTGGAAAAAATTCATTCCCAAGCAGCAAAGTCCATGCAGGGCTCCAGCAAAAGCCTACTGAAGGGGAAACGAACTAGAAGAAGGAGACACAATAAAGAAAGAACTCCTCCAGGTGTGGATATTTTGTATTTTGTAAATCAGTTAAATTGACGTCTTTTATAATAAAAATGTGAAACAATAAGTCAAATTATGTTAAATTTAATAAATATGCTGCAGCGTACCACAATCAGAGTGAATACAGGTGTCTGTGCAATTAGACCACACACGACTTTTTGCTGCCTAGAGAGCAAGTTGTTTCCTCTCCCTGTGTATATGAATGTTCTTGATGCAATAGCAAACATTCTGATCATATGAATAAACTTGTAGAGCTCAATATTGCAATACTGGAAACTGAAAGAAAAAAAAATGGGAAGGGGGCAGGGAGGGTACTGCCAACAGCAAACTGACACAAAGCATCCAAAAGCACTTTAGTACAAAGTTTTCACAAAAAAAGAGCTTTCTTAACATGCATAAGTACTATAACATGCCAAAAAAAGGTCAAATAACAGAGCAGTACCTCACCTAAGAAAGGGCTCTGAAAATTTAACACTCCCTACAGAGGTGCTTTGTCAAGAGCTTTCTCCTAGTCCAAAAAAAAGGCATAGGTTGATTTGTCTTCACGGGAAGGCAGAGAAATTTAGGCTTTAAATTACATGTAGTTTAAAAGTCAGTTTAGATAGCATAAAGAGAAATCATCCCGGAGTTAAAGAAAAAAGATGTCAAAATTGATGTGGGATTGTGTTTAGGGTAGACAATGGTCTGACTGAACAGTGTAATTTGTGTTCTACTGTTATAGGACAAGATCCAAAAATTGTAAAGTTTTCACACTTCCCAGAACAGCCTTTTAAATAGGATTAATTAGTTTAGCAGCCCAAATTTGTCTTTCTTTCTGCTATATGGGTCTTGGAATCTAAAGTCAGAGCTATGGAGCAAGGCCTCTCATGACAGCAGATACTCTGCAGATGGTGCTACACTCAATTCCATACAAGCTCTTCAACTTCAGACCTTCTTCCTAAGAGCAGGGCATTAGCATTCATGCCCTTTGTAAACCCGAATATTGAATGATAACAGTCTCTCTCTCTCTCTCTCTCCTCTCTCTCTCACATCTGCCCTATAGTACTGGGCCTGCTGAAGCCTTGCACAGATCTGTCCATAAACATTACATACACTTCACACAACACTCTGCATTTACAATATGTTTTGGTGCTAAGCAGATGACAATTTGACCTCTGTTTCTCACTGTTGAGTTTAGGGAACTTGTTTTCCCCTGTAGACATTTTCTTTGATTCTTTAACTCCTTAATACAGTATCTAAGAGTTAAATGGTGCAAAATACTTATTTTGCCATTGGCAGCTTTTCAGTATCTAACACTAGACTGCTTTAAAATCTCTATCAGTGTTTTTTTTTTTTTTGCGAGAAGCACTTAAGGGTAACCTTTCACCCTAATGCATCACATGGTATTTAATTTAAGCTAAGTTTGAGGATAACTAGACATAGTGTAGTTTAATGGTTAGGGCACCCATTAGGAAACCAGAAGATTGCAGGCTTGAACCTCACTATAGCAAAATACTGTCTGTTGCAAGTCAGATAACTGCTCAGTGCTCCAGCCCACCCAGCTATGGAAACAGAAAAAAAGCAAGACCCTGCTGAATATGAGCTGTCATCTATGAAGGTGGGTTCTTGTTACCCATATGCCTACTTAAAATATACATAAAAATATTGCATCTTAACTAGGAAATCCTGGGTAAAAAAAAAACATGCACAAAAAGGCAGGGAGGGTACTGCAGCCAGAAAACCGACATAAACCATTCAAAAACATGTATTTACAAAGTAAAAAAAGAACTTTCTTGATATGCATAGATTCTCAGCTGTATTCTTTTTTCAACAAATCAAATCAAATGCTGTTTAGTGTTGTTAATGTGAATAGTGCCCCCCCGGCATACTCGCAGCCTCTTGCTGCAGTCGCGGTAGGGTGATAGAGCATGATCCACCATCGTCTGCCCTCAGAGGGACCTGCTCACCCACTGCCCACATTAATTATATATTTCCTGCTGAGAACAAAATGTGGTATTGGTTCTGTCTGGATGATACAGATTTCATAGAGAGCTTGCTAAGTGGTAAGAGCTTCGATTAAGCACCAACTGTGCCCTGGAAGCATTAGGTATTGCCACCTTGCTGATCAGCAAAATTTGCAGATTTACACAGAAGGCATTTCTTGAATGTGCGCTCTGTGTTGCCAGGGGCACATATAGGGAACAGTAGCACAGTAGGCCCCACGACAAGTGCAGCTAGGTTTTATAACATTTCTTTACCTCCCCACAAATATTCCTGTTTCAAATTATGCTCAAAGTTAGAAGTAAAGTAGGTAAATAAGGAAGAGCAAGAACCTCACATTTCTTCACCACAGCTTTCCTACCAAGCATTGCTGTGGCAAGTAGGTCCCAGATAATTGAGCAGGAAAGTGACAGTTCAGATTGTCTGGACCAATTGAAGACATTCATTTGCCTTAGTTTGATTCTTCTGGAGACCTGCAGTACACAGTTGTGCCTTATGAACTGTGCAACCCCCACCCCTCAACCAATGAGTGCCTTGGGGGGGAAAAAGTATCTTCAGATGGTACACTCTCAAGCCACTACTGGCTTCCACTCAAAGCATCACAGTACCCCTCTCAGTGTCTTATAGTGGCAGTTTCTTGATCCAGCTCCTAGGTCTAACCACCCAAAACAACAAGAAAAAAAGTCACTGTTCCAGTCAGCCACCAATCAGTTACAAGCCGTGATAGATGCAAGACAGGCTGTTTAGATGATAAAATTCCTTTATGGTTTGAACAGTAAAGCTCTACCAGTAAATAGTATTTATTGTTCAAACGGTAAATGCCATTTACTGTTCGAACAGTAACGTTCGAACAGTAAATGGCCATTTTCTGCTTGAACTTTACTGTTCAAACAGTAAATATTATTTACCATTCCAACAGCCTGTCCTGCATCTATCACAAAAATCATTATAATTCAAAAATGATAATATGTTTTATACCAAAACATCTAAAGGCACACCCTTGGCACACACCCCAACATCCCTGAAAATATCAGAAGAAAACTTAATTATGTGTGTGCTGTACACGAGAGCAAAAAATCCCATGTTATTCTACAGGGGAAAAAAAACATTATTTTTTGTGTTTTTGACCACTTTATATCTCTAAAACTGTAAAAGCTGCCACCATGAAACTTTCCACATACTGTGACACTGACAACATGATAGCACATACCAATGTTTGGGTTATTTGGTTGTAAAATGACAAAGTTATTAAGGTGCAAAAACTGAGATTTAACATTAAAAGGCAGTAGCAACCCTAACTATAGGGGTGCTATCACATCTATAATATATATCTATATATATATATCTATATATATATATATATATATATATATATATATATATATATATTATACTGGTAGTATGTTACAGTATAGTTAGGGTTGATAAGCACTTTAATGTTAAATCTCATATTTACAGATCAATAACTTTTACTCCATTCCCACAGCCCACATGATTTGTCTGTTTGGTCAAAAATCTTCAGAAAAGATGCAGTCTGCATCATCAATGTGCCTTTCAAAGATTTGGTGTAAAAATATTAAACCGTTCAAAAGTTATTCAAAAAACAAATTTCCTATTATCGTTAATGGGGGAAAATATATGTGCATCACGAAAGTTTCACAAACACACTTTTACTTCCACAAATAGCCCTTTTACTTTTGTGATTTGGCCATCTTGTTTTCAGTTAGTGAGAGAGAAAAATGATTGGCGTTTAAATTTGGGTCCGTCTAGGTAAACACTGGCTGTTGGGTTTACCTACTTGGGTCCTGAGGATGCCAGCCCTATCTTTTTTTTGGGGGTAAACCCCCCAGAAATGCCTTTTTAAACATCAGGGAAAAAATACTTTCACAAATCACAAAAGAAATGGTTTTGTGCTACTTTTTGCGAGAATTTCGTGATTTGCGAAAGCATTTTGTTTAAAACTGCAAATTCTTGCCATCCTCCTGCAACAAAATGGTTGGGTCTTTTGGGCTGAAATTTGCAGGGTGGCAAGCTCTGGTCACACAGATGTGCCTTTTGGTGGTTTAGTGGAAAAACATTCAAAGGCAAAAAGTTACAGTTTTCTGAAGTTGAGAAATTTCCCATAGGATAACATTGCAGCACCCGTGATGCCTTTCGGTGCCCATATCTCGAAAATGAAAGCTAGATAAGGAGTTTTCGCTACTGGCAGATTAGTTCACCTTTAGGTGAACTAACCTGTAGAAACAAGTTTGGAAATCATAGATGACACCTGCAGTGAGATTTTTTTTCCTACTTGCTACGATTACAGAGATATTGGCAAAAACATGTTCTAAGGGTTCCAAGGGTGACTTTTCAGTGCATTTCGGTGCCCATATCTCAGAAATGATGCAAGTTACGGATTCAGTTGATTTACATCGCATGAAGTACTCACTGTCATGATTACGCCAGCACTGAAATGTGCTTCCTAGCTGCTACATTTGCTGAGATATTAGCAAATTAGTCTTACAAGGGTTCCTTGCCCTATAGTGCTACTGTATGACTCCGTAGTTATGTATAAGTGGGAGCGCAGGGCCTGGAGAGCATGTGCTCCTACATTCACATACTATTATGCCAAAAAATAGACAACATGAAGGAAGTACAGGTTACGGAGGCCAATGCATAAGGCAGAGTGGCATGGCTGTGAAAGGGCCCATCAGTGGTAGGCCCGGAACAGGTGGTACTGTACCCACACCACCTTCGAACAATGCAGTGGTACAGAGATTGTGGGCTGGTACCACCTGAATTGGGCGATTCTGAGGCAGCTCTGTGAGCTGTGCAGTGATGAGATGCAGGCACCCACCAGGCAGAGCCACACCATGTCTGTGGAGATGAATGTCACTGCTATCATGTGCCTGCTCACCATGGGAACCTTCCAGTGACCAACAGGGGACACCACAGGCATAACCCAGTCAGCCACATCACGGCTCCTCACACAGTTCCTCAATGCACTGCTGCCACATGCTGTGAAATACATCCACTTCCCCATCACACATGCAGAGTGTACAGAAAACATGCAGGAGTTCCACAGGGTAGCACGTATGCCTGGCATGCTAGGGGCCATCAACTGCACCCATGTTGGCATCTGCACACACCACCTGGCCTAGAGGGGGTAGTAGAACAGCAAAAAAATGCACCACTCGGAGAAACTAATTGCAAGGCAATACTTTTAACACATAAAAAATGGTGCAAAAATACTAAAGCATTTCAGGTACATGAAGACAAACTCAACCTCTACTGGTTTCGTACAGAAATATGCATCATCTTCCTGATGACATGTATTTCTGTGAAAAACCAGTACAGGTTGAGTTTGTGTTTACGTACCTGAAGTTCTTTAGTATTTTTGTGGTGTTTTTTATGTCTTAAAAGTATTGCCTTGCAATTAGTTTCTCTAAGTGGTGCAGTTTTTAGCTGTTCTACTATGAATTATTATTTCCGCACACTCCTTGTACTGCTGAGCTGTTTTGTTGTTTTGCTCCTAGAGGGGGTAGCATACATCAACAAAAAGAGCTACCCCAGTGTCAACTGCCAGGTGGTGTGTGATGCCAGGGGGCACATAATCAATGTCTGTGCCACACACCCTGGGGGGAGCACACAATGTCTTCATCTGTCACAGCTCGGCAGTGTGCCACAGGTTTGAGATTGGGGGACATCCCCACTTGGCACCTAGTAGATGAGTATGCCATGAACATGGGCAGACTGGCACAACAGGGAAAGGTGTGGTGGGCTGCCAGATTAGGGGCACCGCAGGGTGTGGCCGGGAGAGAAGGGCGGGGCAGCAACACAGACTACCATGCTAACCATATATCTATCCACACAGGTGACAGTGGCTACCCACTCTGGCCCTGGCTGCTCACCCCATACAGGCACCCATCAACCCAGGCGCAGGAGCAATTCAGTGAGGCATATGCCACCACATGGAACACATCGATCGTGTGTTTGGGCTGCTGAATACATGGTTCCAATGCCTGGACAGGTCTGGTGGTGCCCTACAGTACAGCCCCTCAAAGACCTGCGGCCTGTTCTTGGCCTACTGTAGACTACACAACATGGCCACTGACTGTGGGATAGCTGTCGAGGTCAAAGAGGGGAACAGCTGTGGGGATGATGTTGCTCCATGCCATGTGGTGGTGAGCCACCCTCCCCTGGGTGAAGAGAACCCCAGCTGCACAGGATGGCCCAGTGGCACTGGGACATGATGGCAGAGGAGCAGTATGGTGCATGCAGGCAGGTGAACATGTCCCCATGCATGTAAAGGTGACCATGGCACAGTGCACAGGCACAGTTGGGTGGGCCATGTGACAGGAGTGGCTGGAGGGGATGGACGAGTGAAGGTCAGGATGCCACGGGACCACAGAGCACACCCCACCCACACACACTCCCGCACATGTGCACACACGCACGCACACACACACACACACACACACACATATATATATGCACACAGGCACTTGCAGGCACACACCGAGAGGCTGGCACCAGGCGTGTGTCAGACACTGAGCACTGGGCACAGTGGCACCTGGTGTTGTGCTGGAATCATCATGCATACGCCCCAATGGCCAGCAGCTGGGCAGGTGTGCACAAGGCCTGTGTGCGACGAAATCCACAGATGCCATGACAGTGGAATGCACACGCCACACAAATGTGCACAAAGGCAGCAGCAAACAGCGGACAGGGTGGTGGGTGGTTCAGGACTGCTGCGCATTTGCATGGCCACTGCGGACATATGGGCAGACCCACCAAGACCACCCAGCAGACTCAGGCTGTGTGATGGCCACAGCGGGTGTCTGAGATGGTCCCCAAGGGGTATTACTGAGGGAACAAAACCGTGTTCACACAGGGGTCTGCAGGCCCCCAAAACATGCCTGGGCCAGGTGTGCCCAGAATGCCCACAGCTGGTCCCAGTGTTGACACTGAGGGGTCTGTCGATGCCGTGACCGAGGGGTGGAAAATGCACTCTGCGGGTCTGCAGCAGATGGCCATGCACCAATGCGGACACTGTTGCTAGGCCTGCCATGACGGCATAGGTAAGCCGATCCAGGGCTGTGGTTGTGTCCCCTCACATATGATCATTGGCTGCCAGGAGCTGAGCAAAGTCCCAGTCACACTGCTCTGCAGCCTGGCACAGCTCGGCGCAGAGTGCACGCACCCCCTGCCAAGATCAGCACCTGTTGCTCCACGGAGGCCCACAACAGACAGGTGTGCTTGGGCAAGGGGTCGGGGCCCAGGGGCAGCTGGGCATTGCACTGGCCCATGGGTGGCATTCAACCCATGCTGCCCAGCCCCCGATGCAGGTGGGCGCTGCACAGCAGCTCAATCACTGGTGCACCATCAGCAGGAGCTGCACCTGGCCCCCCGTCCAACTGCCGCTTCTGCCCCTCTGGCTGCTGTGCACTGCTCATTGCCTGTGCAGCTGCTCTACCACAACCACCGCCACCCCTATCGACTGGCGCCACACTGCTGCCACCCATGGTGCCACCAGGGGCAATGGCCAGTGACAGGACAACCACCACCAGGGCACTGTCCGCGCTGCTGTGGCGGGTGAGTGGTATGGGTGCCTCCCCCTCAAATGTGACACCACTGACCAGGACGATGGTCACATCATCATCAGTGTTGGACTGAGCCCTGATCTGTGTCTCAGAATACTGTATGGCAAGGCAGTCCTCATGCCAGAACACAGCCAGGGCCTCCTCCGCAACCACACCATGGGCATCTAGCCAGTCAGCGGTGTTGGGCTGCAGCCGTTCCAGCTTCCAGACACTGGTGGAGGTGGATGGCTGGTCCTCCAGGTCCAGGCTCACCCCTCCCACAGTGGACACTCCCACCTCTGCCACTCTATGCAGATGCTCTGGAGCTAAAAGGGAATACAGTCGCATTACTGCCACTGTCACATCAGCCGGCCCCCCACCCCTTCCCCGGCCCCCTGTTGCAGGTGTACCTACCATGCAGTGATGGGCTGCCACCTGTCTGGAATCCACCACCAGGCATCCCTTCAACGGCGCTGCTCCACATAGTGGCCACCACCAACTCCTCTTGTGGCATCAGCTGTGGCACGTTGGGTTGTCCACCGTCCATGGCTGCACGTGCGGCCCAGATGGCTGCCAGCTTCTCCTTAATCCAGTTCCTGTCTGTTCCAACCTTCTTTTTGCACTCCTGCACAGTCCTATGAGGGCTGCACTATTGGTTCACACCCTCCCATGCTGAATACCTTACCTTTGGGGTGCCTGCCAATCCACTCAACAGAGGCTCCTGGTTGAGGTACAGCTCGAACAGGGCATCAGTCTCAGACCTCGTAAAGTTGGGCCTATGCTTCCGTGCAGGCCCACGCTCCTTAACTTCCTCATGATCAGTCATGCTGCATCCAGTGGGATAAGACATGTGGTCAGTGACTGCTACCACCCAGGCCACCCACCCAGGCCACTGTCCCGTCTCCCCCTCAGCCTCGCAGCTTACATCTGAAGGATGTAATACTGGTCCATGTCCTGTGCTTACCCCATAGTGCCTTCATAGTGCATCACATGCAAATGAGGGGATGCGCAACTGTAATGAGATGCAAATGCCCCCGATGCACCGTGGATAGGCTGATGGCTAATCTGCATATTCCAGCTGAATATTGCATTATTGCACTTAACACAACGGAATTGCACCTGCTCAAGTCATGGCACAACATTGTGACATGAGCAACAGACCCTGATGTATGCATGCACGTGCACGCTACCAGCACCTACACCAACAGTGCAACTTATGCACGCTGCACAATACACTATACGGTGCTCAGCCACTATCAGGCATGTGGCACTTGGGTGCTGTGAGGCCTACTTCACAGGGGTACCATAGGGCTGATGGCACTCTGGTGCCATGGGGCATATGGCACACGGGCGCTATTTGCCCAGTAGCCCGTGCTGTCCACATGCCCCTATTACGCACCTAGCATGGTGGTCCCAATAGCACAGTCACGCACGGTGCACATGCCAAACTCTGACCCCAGGTCTGCTCTTTGCCCTTCAGGGTGCCCTGCACCACATGCCAGTGCAACCATGCCTGTATCGCGCATCTCTGGGAATGCGTGATTGCCATTGGCAGCGCATCTCCATGTGAGGTGTGCATCTGCAGCATGTGGGGCTTGTGCACTACAGGGCACCATTTTGGATTCCCCTACTGTGAACAAGCAATGCCGCAACACAGCAGAGCCAGGGAATCTAACTGGTCCCAGATAGAACTCATGAATCTTGTAGCCCTAGTGGAGTTACACACAGGCAACCTGTTTGGGAAGGTGCCTCTGGGTAGGCCACGTGCAGATGAGTGGCAGGAGGTGGTGGATGGGCTGAAGGAGGCCACAGGTTTCTGTGCACTGGTAAACAGTGCCACCACCTCTATGGTGGCCTGCAGTGGAAGGACCCAGAGAGGATCCAGGCACTGCAGGCACATGTCCAGAGGGGTGCCTTGCTATGGCCAGGTAAGTGTGCATCACACGTGTATGTGCCCAAATAATGTTCTGTGGAGGCAGCAGAGTGGCACACCATGCTGCGGGAGGGTGCTGGGGCTTCAAGCACCATAGCACGGGCTAGCACACCAGGTGTGCGCTGTGCCAACACACTTGGACTGTGCTGGGCTGGGGACCACACCTGTGGGGCCTTTGGTGGTGTGGGTACTGATGTGTTTGTCTCTATGCTACCTTTCTAGGCCCTGAGGACAGGAGGAGAGCCCAACTGGTGGGTGCTATGGGTGGGCCAGGGTAGGCCACCACAGGGGCTCTGACATGGGCTACAGGCTTCATGGATGATGCAGTGGGACCGTTGCAAGGTGCACTGCAGTGTGCAGGTAGGCACTGTTACATGCTACATTGATGTGCAGGGTGGGCAATGGGGTGGGGTGGGACTCAGCCCCGTGTGCACATTGCCATTGCTGCTGTGCACTGCCTCCAGTGGCCATTGTACCATGCTGTGACTATTGCACATGTGTGTGGCTGCTGCAGGTGGGCTGTGGGTGCATCTGGCCACCAGCTGTGCCATTTCCATCCTGCCACTTCACCATGCTGCCTGACTGCCACGGTGGTGGTGTGTGGCTGATGAGCAGTGGTGGTGTGCTGTGTTCCACATGGCTGTGGTGTGCCATGATGGTGAAACATGTGGGCACATCCACTGTGGGTGGCTGTGTGCCATCCCAGGGGTGTGTGTCACCACTATCTGCTGCGCACGGTGGGTGGGCTGGGGTGTTATGGACATGCACTGATTCCGTGTTCCCTCCGTTGTCCTAGGTGTTCAATGCCCAGTCGTGAACATCCGCCTTCTAAGGAGGATACTGGAGGTCTCCACTGCCATGCTACGGGTGGTGAGGATCATGCAGAGGGCCATTCGCAGGCTACAGCGTGCCAGGTTGCAGTGGGGCATGGACACCCATAGGGCCTGTTGGCCTGTGACTGTTGTGCAACCCAGTCCCCCACTTCCCTCCACTGTCCCCTAGACTTGCCTTGACCCATGTCCCTGTCCCTTCCTTCCCTGGCTTAGCCTTCTTGTACATAGCTACCCCATTTTCCATGTTCCCTATTCCCTGTTTTTATCTGTATATAGTTGTGTTTTATTGATGTAAATACAAATTTCTATTGTTACACATCTGTGTCCGGGCCTTCTTTGTAGCTGGTGTGTGGAGCCATGCTGCAGTGGTGTGCATGTTGGCTGTGGTGTGCATCTGGGGTAGCCAGGGGGTTTTGCCTGATGGTGTTTACCCATTGTTCAATGGCTATGCCCTGGGGCAGCCATGGCCTTTCAATCCCGGTTCTGTGGCATGTGCCTTGTGTGCTGTCTGCCTGTGTGTTGCCAGCTGTGGTCCCAGTGGTGTGGCAAGTGCATTCCTGTGGGGGGTTGCCAGTGGCTGTTCACCAGTGGCTATGGGTGCCACCCTGCCCCCATGCACCACTGTGGTATGTGTAGGTGGGGGCCTGCTTCCTCCCCATGTGCACTGAGCAGTGTTCCATCGTGTGGCTGCCATGTCTCACTCCTGGCACCCTTGGCACCCTAGTGGTGGTATGTCCCACCTTAGTGACTTGCTGCTTGCTGTGTCTGTTGCCAGTACATATTGTACTGGTGCAGGCACCTCTTCCCCTTGTGCATCCCTGATTGCGCTGTTGTGCATGTTGGCTTGCTCCCCGGCGCAGAGCTGGTTGTGCTATTGTACATCTGTGCACTATTCAGCCAGGATGCACCGGAGCATGCTGTCATGTGTAACCTTTAAATATCATGCTCGGTGCACCATGGCTCACTGGAGTTGCGCTGCACAAGTCTTGCACCTGACTTTGGCACATTTCTGAATATTCCACCTGCTTTGCAGGGTGTATGGGGATCATGGTGCAGGGTGTGCTATGCATTGGTAGGGTGGTGTGGTATGGGGTGGTCGGCCCTCCTTGTGTACTGGTCACAGATTGCCAGGGGGTGTGCTGGGGCATCATGGCCCCGCTGTGGGTTGATTGCTGGTATCCATGGGCCAGTGGTTATTCCAGCTCTCCCCCGGTTGTGCAGTGCATGGGGTGTGGGGGACAATGTCTGTTCTGCTGTGTGTTCCTCTGCCCATCTGTGGCATGGGTGGTGGGCTCCTGTATCCCTGGTTGTGCTGTTGTATTGCTGCCCTGTTGCTGGGGGTGTCCCTGGTTGCACTATGGTGCATCTGGACTGCTCCACTGAGCATCCCTTGTTGCGCTATGGTGCATCAGATATGCTCAGCTTCACATCCCTAGTTGTGCTATGGCACAGGTGGTGTGATATTCAGTCATCGGCCGTAGGCGCATCTTGGCCTGCGCAGTTTTTGAATATCGTGTTTCTTGCACATGGGCGCAGTGGACTTGCGCTTGCTTCTACTGTTTCGCACTTTTTAGGTGTAGTTTGAATATCTGGGCCAAAGTGTCAAGTTCTGGCAGCTGTTTACCAATGCTGAAAGTGGTCACTTGTGTGTAAGGTGTGGAGGTACATGTACTCAGTCCATACGTCTGAGGACTTCATCTCAATATCTTATGCTTGTATTGAATAAATTTGACTCTAACGGGCTCAGAGTTGACACACCTATAACAGATTTCACAGCTGGTAGAATTGTATTTAACCAAGCAGTGTTTGACACTCATGCTGTGATCCACCACTATGGCCACTCTGTACATTCTGGACATTACACTTGTTTGTTGAGATGGGTTGAATGCAATGACTCAACAAGCACTTTCAAACGGAGACTACCGTGACACTTAAAAAATGCATACATGGTGCTATTGAAGAACTACTATGAATGTCATGTATCAGAGGAATAGTCACATAATATGTGACATTACTTGCTGTCCATTTTGGTACAGAGTGAGTTCTCTTAGATTAAGATATTATTTATGTCACTCTACATTCAAGATTACACTGTTAACACATCACATGGTTTACATGCATATGTTTACTCAATCTGACTTTTAAGATTGTTGCGTTGATCAGTGACACAGTGAAAACAGTTGCAGTGGACTTCAATCGGCACCAGCTGTCTTTGCAGTCACTACAGAATCCACACTTAGATGTCTAAGAAAGACTTTAAAATGGCAAAACAGATATACCTATCTGGTCATCCTCTTCTGTCATTGCCTTTTCTTCTGAGTATGTCATATGCAGCCATAACAAGTACTACTTGGCACATTTGCCAACTGTGTGCCTCTACCAAGGCACAATACTTGTCCATGTGCATGAAAATAACTGTGTAATGTATGTCTTTTTAAAGACTTACCTGCGTCATGATATGATATGGATATTTCATGAGTAAATAATATCCTGGTTTTGTTTGTGCCACTTTTGTGTTAGCACAATTCAACACAGTTTTTTTACTTGCTCTGCTTACCTGTACTTATGAGTACCTTACTCTGAAATACACATCACTCTGTGATATGCTAAGTATGATCAGGTGTGGCTTGTGTTTTTTTTTTTGTCCGTTTGCGTCTTCACTCAATATATCAATATTGTACCACAACAGTGCAGTACTATCCCTGTTTTCTTACCGTACATCTGTGTTGTACATATGTATATATGATTATTAAAACATTATTTTATTAAAGTCAGTACTGTTAGCTTTTAAGCACTTGTATAAATTGCTATTTAACTGAATGTATTGAACAATGTTAAGTATTTAGCTGTTTAACAGTTTTTGATTCACAACTATTTAAACGTAGCCTTAATGTATTTATTAATATAATATCGAAATTTACTAGAAATGTTCCAGTTTATAGTTATTTCATATAGGTATAATTGACAGTAAAAAAAAAGTATTGTGGTACATATTTGTTGATGACCAAGAGGTAACATTTTCTGAATTGTAGATAACTAATGTTACATTTATAGCATTGACCGCAACCATTGCTTATTATTAACTAAATGTTTTTAGTGACGTAGATACTTAATTATTTCATTATGAATGTTGATTATAGCTTTGGTGGTTTTCACTGATGTATATAGTACCTGTTACCATATGTATCTACTTTTGGTTTATGTAAGAAGTTAATTAAATTTATGCGTAACATTGTGCGCTATTGTTAGTCAGACACTTTCACTGATAACAACTGCTTTTTATGTTCCTTAGCAGAGTATATGTACTATTGGTACATGTGGTGCACATATTACTGTCCTATTCCATTATTTATGACTTCGTTTTCATGTGAAAAGTGTAGCACATGAACTATTGCTGGATGAATAGCATAGGAAAAGTAAATATTCTGATACAGCTATCTATATTTTGGTCAGACTGTGGTGCAAAAAGGGAGGTACACTCTCACCAATGTATAGCAAATAGTATGAGATAATGATTTCTCAAAAAGACAGGAAATTCATGGCAAAATAACTCTGTTTAATGCATCAGTTGGAGTAGTTCCACATCGACAAATGCGAGGAAATTCAGTGTTAGGGTTGAAACCCCTAACTCCGCATTCTGACCCCACCCCCCAGCTCCACACACATGCATGCACACACACACACACACACACGCACACACGCACACACATATGCAAGTGGGGGGAGGACCAAGGCAACAGGACCAATCACAGACAACCAGCAGCAGGTGACAGAAATAACATACAACTGTCCTAACGTACTACAAGCCACATCCATCATCATGTGCCAACAACTGTAGCATTTGAGCAGCCATGGGTGTACAGACATTTGTGGATATCTTCACAGAGTCACATGTCAGAAGAATATTACTGTTCACAGAATTCCTATAATATACATTGTTTCGTTATGCTGTGATAATACTATGAGGTACAAACATAGAAGAAAGCATGTATAACATGATGCATTATCTAATGTGGACATAGGGAGAAAAAATTGACAGTATGTGACCTTCTTAGTTACATGTACTGTTCAATGTATCCTGTTCAAATCAAGATGGGCATGGTCACATTGAGACACACATGTTACATGAATAATTATTTCTAGTCACAAATCTATAAATACGTGCAGTGCTCAATAGCTATATGACAGTTCTGTTATTTACAATTCAAAATAGTATGCTGAATGAATATTTGGTAATTTAACTGACACATGCACAACCACTAACAGAACTAACAGTGGTATATATGTTGCATGATGTTCCCACCGTATGATAATAGTTATTTAACTGTTAATATGCTAAATGCTTTCTATAATAATGACAACCATGGGCCATGATGATATTTAACAGTTTGTGAGCTACAGTTTAACATAGCTGTTGAACTCTTTAGGATTACATAACAGTGCGGCAGTGGAGTATTTATAATTGTAGTCTGATACATTATTTGCTACTGCTCGGGTAACATTAGGAGCCATTGACACACATGAAAGCCCAGTGTAAATGGCATCTAATATTATCTATTCATAGGTACAGAAGTGGTAACATGTTGTGTTTGGCTACCACTGTTACCACATAGGTAGGAATGTGTATACAAACAGAAACATGCATTTGCACTTACAAAGTCACAGAAAGGCAAAGAGAGTGAAGTGGTACCATGGAATAGTTTGGGTGACACAGTGCCATATACAGCTGTGAAGGTTCAAATAATAGCGGAGAATGACTTAGTAGATAATGGTGTACTGATGCAATTTTTTTCTTATAGCATAGTAAGATCACTGGGTATTTAGACACATGAAACTGTCTTACAGTGATCTGTGCTACTACACACTCATGAAGATTAATGTGTGAATATGGGTCCTTTGAACACCATGCTAGCAGCATTATATCATACAGTGGAGGAACAGACTTTGCTGTTTTAAATGAGAAACTTCCCACAACTCAGCTATTGTGTAGTGTGACAATGTGAGTTATCGGGTCTGACAGTTTCACACATATCTGCAATTCCACAATGTAAGATAATGGTATAGCAGTACCGTGCACAGAATAGTGTACTGGCACATTATTGTCTTACTCCAGGGTAGCATCATGAGGCATTAACAGTCAACAAAGCTCCCTAAGATCATTGCCAGTTATTGGCATGTTATTAGAGTGATGATTATCAACACCCTGTCATTCAGATGACACAAGAAATCTATTAGATATAAAAAAAATAATGTCATATAGCAACAATTGATGGGCAGTATGCATGCATTGGACAAACTAACTCAGATGGCAGCAGAACTTCTATACTTGGTGGCCCATGATGATGGATGTGTCTTGTGGTATGTTTAAACAGTTGTATGTTATTTCTGTCACCTGCTGCTAGTTGTCTGTGATTGGTTGTGTTGCCTTGGTCCTTTCCCCTACTTGCATGAGTGTGTGAGTGTGTGTGTGTGTGTGTGTGTGTGTGTGTGTGTGTGGAGCAGGGGGGGGAATGCTGCATTAGGGTTTTCAACCCTAACACCGAATTTCCTCATTTTTGTCGCTGTGGAACAACCCTAACTGATGCATTAAACAGAGTTTTTGCCATGAATAAATATATATATATATATATATATATATATATATATATATATATATAATATATATTAATTGCAAAACAACTTTGTTTAATGCATCAGATAGAATTAAACCAACAAAAGTAGGGGAATGAGAAGTTAGGGTTCAGCCCATAACCCCCTACTACCCCACCCCATCCTCCACAGACCGATGGTTGTGCCACTGGGTTGTGAGGCCTAACTCTCACCCCATTCTCCTTTACTGTATCATGTCAACCTGTTTACATATGGGATGGGGTGAGAGTTGGGCCTGCTGACCTCATGGCACAACCCAGCATCTATCAGTCTGTAGAGGATGGGATGGTGGGAGGATTATGGGTATAACCCTAATGTCCCATTTCCCCACTTTTGTCATTTTGACCCTAACTGATGCATTAAACAAAGTTTGTTACAATGAATATCTATCTATACACACACACACACATATATATATATATAGTAGTGGCACAGTTGCGCCACTATAGTTAGAGTTCAGAGGATGGGGAGATGGGGGGATTACATGTATAACCCTAACATCTCATTTCCCCACCTTTGTCACTTTAACCCTAAATGATGCATTAAACAAAGTTTTTTTGCAATGGATTCCCTTTTTTTAAAGTGTAATATAACTAGTAAATAGCATGTGTTGGTGGGAGCACAGGGCCCCAAAAAGCTGCCCATTTCTGCATAACGATATGCATGTGTGGGAGCATGGGCCCTCTGGGACCTGTGGTCCCAATTATGCATTGATACACAGCCTTGCTGCAGCCCTATGGGGCAAGGAATTCCTATAACACTAATTTGACATTATCTTGGGAACTGTAGTAGGTAGGGAAAAAATTCAAGTGTCATTGTAATCATGACAGTAAGACCTCCATGAATGATACAATGGTCAAATATGTATCTCACATCGTTTGAGATATGGGCACTGAAAGACACCATGGGTGCCTCAATTCAACGGACGCATGTAACTCAGGGAATTTTGGGGTCTTTCTTCCATTACATTAAGATAATAGATAAACACGTGAAAGAAATGTTAGAGAGGGAATCATTATTCCCAAGATTTAATAATGTTACAAGGAAAGAAAAGGAGGCTTTGAGAAGTTTAGAACAAGATAAGTCTACTATAGTGAAATCTGCAGATCAGGGGTGAGGAATTGTAATATTGAATTATTTAGATTACAAGACAGAATGTATTAGACAACTGATGGATATGAATAATTATGTGAAATTGGATTTAGATCCCTTGGCTGAAATAGGGAATGATATTAAAGAATGTCTAAATCATGCAGTAGCTCAGGGATGGTGTATAACAGTGGAAGAGGACATGTTGATTCATAAAAAGCCTACGACTCCTTATTTTTATATATTACCAAAGGTACATAAGAATCCTGTACGACCACCAGGGAGACCGATAGTATCTGGAGTAGGTTCAATATTGGAACCATATTGGAACCATTGTCCAAATATGTAAATTTTCATATACAGGAAGAAGTAAAGAAAATGGAGACATACATAAAAGATA
Organism: Neoceratodus forsteri; assembly: GCA_016271365.2. Taxonomy (NCBI): domain Eukaryota; kingdom Metazoa; phylum Chordata; order Ceratodontiformes; family Ceratodontidae; genus Neoceratodus; species Neoceratodus forsteri. The sequence goes on along the minus strand of CM057450.1, from coordinate 248,865,327 downwards.
CAGGCCATATTCTAGAATTTATACATTGATTCAATGATAACTTAATAGATATACAGGATTTATGGCTTGTGTCTTTAGATGTGAAAGATTTATATACGAGTATACCCCATGAAGAGGGTTTAGTCTCCCTTAAAGTAGAATTAAGAAATAGAGAAGAATAATACCCAGAGATAGGGTTTATATTAGGACTAGCAGATTTAATTCTGAGTAAGAATTATTTTCATTTTGAGGAGGATTTTTATTTACAAATCCATGGTACAGCTATGGGAAGTACAATGGCACCATCTTATGCCAATTTGTTTATGTAGCATTATGAAAGGATACATGTGTTGGATGATGGAAAGAATACATTTACGTAAAACTTTAGCTGGTGGAAATGTTTTATAGATGATATGTTACCATTATGGGAAGGAACTAGAGAGGATCTTGATAGAATCCTAGATTATTTAAATAGTAGAAATCATAATATAACATTCTCTATGGAAGCCAGTCTCAACCAAGTTTCATTTTTGGATTTAATTACATTTAAGGGAGAAAACAGATTGGAGACTAAACTTTATCGTAAGGAGATAGATAGAAATACTATTCTACATTTTCAGAGCTATCATAATCCTAAACTGAAAGAAAGTATACTGAACTCACAGTTTTTGAGAGCAAGGAGGAATAATAGTCGAGATGATGAACATGAGCAAGAAGTTGAGCGGATGACAGGGAGATTTCAAAGGAGAGGACACAGGATAGACAATACAGTGAAAGCTAGAAATGAAGTGGCAGAAATAACACAAGTGGAAGCACTCCAAACAAGAGAGGGAATAGAAATGAAAAATAGAATAGTATTCTCAACAGCTTATAGTCATTTGAGTAAACAGAAAGAATTAGACAAGAAAATTGATATATTTTACAGGCAGGTGAAATGCAAAACAAAAGGTTTGCTGAAAGGCCATTGATTATGTTAAAAATAAATAAGACTGTAATGGATAGATTGGTACATACAATACACCAGGTATCTGAACCATAAAATAAACAACTTCTGTTGGGACCACTCAAGGAAGGGAATTTTCCTGTGGGCAGTGCTTCCAATGTAGTAATACTTTAAGAAAACAGAGTTTGAACATCCCTATACAAATAAAAAGTTTGTTATTAAACAACACATAACATGTAAATCACATCATGTTGTCTACATTCTTAGATGCCCATGTGATAAACTTTATGTGGGTAAAACAAGGAGAGAATTACGAATAAGACATAAGATTAAAAAAAATCAAAATTCATCAGTGGCAAGACATTATAATCAAATGGGCCATACAGCAGCATCATTAAGATTTTGGGGGTTGGAATTAGTAAAGGAACCTATAGGGGGCAGTAGAGCATGGGAGGACTGATTACTTAAAAGGCAGGTGTTTTGGACCTATACCATGAATTCATTGAATCAAAGAATTGGATTGAATGAAACTTGAGATTGGAAATTATATTGGAAATGAATGTTCTTTATTGTGAAAAAAGTCTTCTAGTTGTAGAGGGATCCACTATAAAGTTTTATGTGGATATAATAGACGCAGTAAGAAAGTGTAATGTTTAGAACAGCATATAATAGAATTAAGTATGTAAAGATTGTACATGTGTTTACCTGTTGGATTTTATACATGTGTAACAGAATGAAATGTAAAGGCAATATTATAGGAGATAGATGTTTCCTTTCCTTAGGCATGTCCATTTGTGATGTAACATTGGGATTTATATTATTTGAACTATAAAACTTTTCTATCAAAAAATGAAAATAAGAACATGAGAGCTCCTGCTTCATTTTACAAATGAAATATAAACAAAATTTTAAGAAAGGTAAATAAGATATATATTAATCAAAACACAGGAGAAAGTGTGATTTGGAAATTGAACCCAGATCCTTGAGAATAGAGATAGGTGTGCTGGGTGGTGTAGAGTTCCACTAACCTATGAAACAATAGTTATTAGTATGAAGCAATTTAATAGCATTGGTAGATGCATACAAGAAAGCTTATTTAGGATCTTCTATGATGTAAGCCTTGACTTTTAATTAGCCCTATTGCAAAAGCCTTGATTTTTAATTGGGCTATTATAAAAAATGTGTGGGATTTTGTATATGCTAAATAGACTTAAATGTAAAGACAATATTATAAGAGATAGATTTTTTATTTCCATAGGCAGTTCCATTTGTGATGTAAATTTGGATTTATATTGTTTAGACTGTAAACATTTTTAAAAAAATATAAAAAAATGAGAGCTCGTGCTTTGCTGTACAAATGAAATCTAAGTAGAATTTTAAGATAGGTGAATAAGATATATACATTAGCTAAAATTAAGGAGAAAGCGCGACATGGAGTTGGTGGTGGGAACTGAACCCAGAGTTTTGAGAGTAGAGGTATGTGTGCTGGGTGGTGTAGAGTTCTACTATCCTATGAAATAATAGCTATTAGTATGAAGTCATTTAATAGTATTGGTAGATGTCTAAAGGAAAGCTCATTTAGGATTTGCTATGATGTAAGCCTTGACTCAATTAACCCCATTGTAAAAGCCATGATTTTTAATTGGGCTATTATGAAAACATGTACATTTGGCAGGTGCTTTAACGAAAGCTCATTTAGGAGCTTCTATGACGTAAGTCTTGATTTTTAATTAGCTCCATTGTCAAAAGTACTGCTTCTTAATTGGGCTAGTATAAAAATGTGCAAATTTGGAATATCATGTGATAGATGATTAAGGGGAGAGATAATTTAGAAGCCCTTATGATATAAATAATTATTGCAGACTGGACCAGTATAAAAGAGTGTAAACTTAGAGTATCTGTTTCACACTCCAAAGGAAAATAGAATGGCATAAGGCAAGGACTAAAGAGTAGCCAGGTGAGTTACAGAAAAGAAATGATGGCTAAATAGTAGATTTGTCAGTAATAACAAATAAAAAACTTGTTTAAGAGATGGGGTAAAATGTGCTTCATTTTGTATATTTAGAAGAACACAATGAAATGTGAAGCACAAAGTGCTAGTGGTGGCATAAAGATCTTCCTTTGGTGAAACTAATATATATATTATATGAAGGTAGGGATATTTTAACAATATTTAATGGTTGAAGTAAATAAAGGAAATTATTTTGTTATCTGAAGCAAGGAGTTTTTAAAATAAGTTAATGGGATAAATGTAAAAAGCAATTATTAAAAATGTAAAAAAAGGAAATTGCCTATTTGGTGGAAAGGAGACGGATTGGAAATTCATATGATGTTGCTTTCAGATTTGCATTTAAATGGATTCATATGGAGTATTGTATTGAAACATCAAGTAAATTAACAGGAGAATCAGGTACATTAGTGATTCATAGATTTTTCATAAAAAAGTAATCCATTAGGGAATAGTTTAAATAAAATGCATGTCTCCTTGTATATACGTTGATTGTAATCGTGAATATTTTGAATAATGTATATAATATTTTTATAATTATGTGGTGGTATATTTGTTGGAGTGTTGGAAATAATTAAGTTTTTAATGTTTGTTGTTTACTTACATTTATGTATTTGTATGTTTTATCTAGAAAAACAACACTGTACATGAGGGCCTGAAGAAGTGACGTTTTGGCTAGGAAACTGTTGCCCAGAATTTTTAGTGTGAATTTTGAAAAATAAAGAAGAGTTGCTTTCAAGTTAAATAAGAATACTTTGTATGAGTGGAGTTTTATCCTATGTTATGAAATTGTTGTCTCATTGAATGTTACTATATAGGATGACCCAATTATGTAAGTTTTAAGATATATGAAGGGCATTCTAAACCAATATTTAGTGGATAAAGTGCTTTCTTCCATCCAATTTTCAACATGGCATTTTGGGGACCCCACCTCATGAACAATGTCACTGTCATTTCATTACTCTTTCCCAAAAGTTGAGTTCACACAGCGAATGTGCCATTCTGTGCCATAGGTAAAAAATCATGTTTTGGGAAGGATGTGAAAAATGGCAGCTGTATACTGTTCATGAGGAGATGTGGAAAAAGGTAATGCTAAAAACCAGGAGCGAAAATATCAAAAATTGGCAAAGCTACAAGCTCGCGTATAAACTGCACAATGCACGCTCGTAATGTGGCAATTTTGGAGATTTTCTTTGAACAAGTTTTCAACATGAGCTTTTTGGAAAATTCCCTCATGAACACTGGCAGTGTGATTTTGTTAGTCCATCCTGAAAGTTGATTTCGAACAGTGATGCACCATTCTGCGGCAGAGGTACAAAAAACATTTCAGGCAGAATGTGAGAAAAGACTGCTGTACTATTTGTCAGGAGGTGTGAAAAAATGGCAGTGTTGAAAACCTGGAGTGAAAATATTCAAAACTATCAAAGTTATGAGTGTGCATAGAAACTGTGCAGCACGTGCTTGTAATACAGACATTTCTTGCATTTTTTGCACCAAAGTTTCAACATGGGATTTTTGGGACCTCCCCTTATGAACACTGGAACTATTGTTTAGTTCAGGAACACCAGGCTGCTCTGGAACTAAATATACATGAGAAAAAGCTGCTCAAGAATGTAAATGAGCTACTTATGACTATCAATGGCCTGCTCATTAATATGGATGAACTGCTCATTAAGATTAATGACCCCCCATTATTGATCAGCTTTTATCTATCTATCTATCTATCTATCTATCTATCTATCTATCTATCTATCTATCTATCTATCTATCTAAAATGTGTATGTATGTATGTATGTATATATTCATTGCAAAAAACTTTGTTTAATGCATCAGATAGAGTGAAAACAACAAAAGTAGGGAAATGAGAAGTTAGGGTTCAGGCCATAACCCCCCATCACCCCACCCCCATACTCCATAGGCCAATTGATGATGGGTTGTGCCATTGGGTTGTGAGGCTTAACTCTCACCCCATTCTCCTTTACTGTAGCATGTCAGCCTGTTTACATATGGGATGGGGTGAGAGCTGGGCCTCCTGACTCCATGGCACAACCCCGCGTCTGTCGGTCTGTGGAGGATAGGGGTGGTGGAGGGATTACAGGTATAACCCTAACATCTCATTTCCCTACTTTTGTCACTTTAACCCTAATTGACACATTAAACAAAGTTTTTTGCAATGTATATAGATATAGATATATTATAGAGGTGCAATCGCACCACTGTAGTTAGGGTTCAGCTGTCACTCCTATGTTAAACTCAAAATTTTGCATGTTAATAACATTGGATCCATTCAACAGATTTGCCTACAATTTGGTATGTGTGGTGGGAGATGTTTTTCCAATTTTTGTTTCAGTTGGGCTAACAGACTTTGCACAGCAAAATGCTGAAAAATGCTAAATTATCCAATTTGGAGGATGCTTTTGGGATTTTGGAAGTGGCCCTGAGTGGTCATCATGTGGTGTACCACCTGTGAGATGGCTTGTTTGAAAGAGCTTCAGTGGCCGAACATGCTGCTTTTCGTTTGGAGAAACAATATTAAGGCATTCAAAAGTTATTCCAGGTTTAAGTTCCCATTGTAAGTCAATGGGAAAATGTATATGTATGTTTTGCAAACAAAGAATGGGGTTCTGGCTATCTGGTCCCACCTGGCAATCAAAGCATTTGCAGCCTCATGGTTCAAGAATCTTTGTCCCTGAGAATTAAACAAATTCTTTGATCGCAAGGTCCACCATCTTGTTTTTATATTTCCAATTAGAAAACCCAAATATCTTGGCTCAGGGGTCACTTCTGAAGTAAAACTTGGATGGGTCTTACTTGGGGGACTCTGATCTATTGAGTCATGCCTTTGGCTTCATCCAAATCAGTCAAAAAATATGAATTTGTGGTTCGCTAACGATCTTTGATCATGAGCCTGCTAATTCTTTGATCGCGAAATTCTTTGATCGCGAGATTCTTTGATCGCGATCTTGCATCATGACCTAAAAACACAAATATCTCTGCTTCAGGGGGCTAGGGACACAAATGAGGGTGGGTTTTTCTTAGGAGGCTTCTTTCTATCGAGACATGGCATTGGTTCGGTAAGTTTCAAATCAGTGAAGAAATTGCATTTCACTATTTTTTATTCTTTGATCATGAGCGTGCAATTTCTTTGATCACGAGCCTGCAAGTTCTTTGATTGTGAGATTCTTTGATTGTGATCATGCATCACGAGTGAGGGACGAGATGGCTGGATTTAAAAATCAATTTTCTCAGCAATGGGGTGCCCTAGGATGTCAAATGATTGTGGGTTTTGCTCAGGAGGCTTCATTCTATCGAACCATAGTGGTGGTTTACTGCAATTCCCTCAAATTATTGATTTACAGCATTTTTTATTCTTTGATCATGAACCTGCAAATTATTTGATCTCGAGCCTGCAAATTCTTTGATCGTGATCTTTGATTGCAAAATAGGGACAAGTTGGCCAGATTTTTTATAACGGAATAGATAAGGAAATCTAACTAATCTTTGACATTTACTATCTCGGAAACGCTTTGGTCTTTTGACTTGAAATTTGGAGGGTGTTTACGGAATGTCCTGTGGATGTAAATTATAGTGCTTACATGTACAAATTTTTTTTGTCAGTGGAGATATGGCATGGTGCACTTTACGTTCTGCGGACAGTGTTTTGCTTGTGCTGGTGGCTTGAAATTGATAGGGTACCTAGCCTTGGTGTCATAGATGTAGTTTTCAGTCATTATGTGTGTTAAATGTCAACAGGTGAGGAACTGTGGCACTCTGAAGAATGAAAATGTCAAACTTTGACATGTTATATCTCGGACTCGGTTTGGTCTTTATCCTTGAAATTTGGAGGGTGCTGATGGAATGTCCTGTAGATGTTAATTGTGGTATTTATGTGTCAGACAATATATTGTTTACGGAGATATTGCATGGTGCAGTTTATATTTTGTGGACAGCATTTTATATTGTTCTACTAGATTAGCATTTGTTTGGTGGCTGGCCTTGCTGTTGTCAATGTACTTTTTAGTCATTAGGTGTCTAATGTGGCCTGGGCCCCACGCTCCCACCAACTTGTGAAACTTTTTACTTTTCTATTCTTTCTTAAAAAGTAAGGAAATTCTATGCAAAAAAACTTTGTTGATGCATCAGTTAGGGTTCTTCTACAGAAATTTGATTTTAGGGTTCCCAGCCCTTGCACCCCACCCCCATTCTTCGTCACTGCACCACCTCAGCTTGTTTAGACATGGGATGGGGTAAGAATTAGGGCCAATGACTCCAACACACATCTCAAAGCCTGTTGGTGGGGGCGGGGTGGGAACCCTAAAATTTAATTTCCTATTATACAGATCAGGCAGAACCAAGCCCCCTGAGCAAAACCCACTCTCATTTGACTTCCTAGGGCACCCCTGGACTGAGAAAATTGATTTTTAAATTGGGCCATCTCGTCCCTCACTTGCGAAACACGATCAGGATCAAAGAATCTCACGATCAAAGAATTTGCAGGCTCGCGATCAAAGATCATTAGTGAGCCGCTAATTAAGATTTTAAAAGCTTATAACTCTATCATGTGACCAACTTGGATGAAACCAAAGACATGGCTCAATAGATAGGAGTCCCCTGAGTAAAACCCATCCAAGTTTTACTTCAGAAGTGACACCTGAGCCAAGATATGTGTGTTTTTCCGATCAGAAATTTAAAAACAAGATGGCAGACCTCGTGATCAAAGAATTATTTTAATTCTTGGGTACAAAGATTCTTGAACCACGAGACTGCAAATTTTTTGATTGCCAGGTGGGACCAGATGGCCAGAACCACATTCTTTGTTCACAAAACATACATATACATTTTCCATTGACTTTTAATGGGAACTTAAACCTGGAATAACTTTTGATTGCATTAATAGTTTTTCACCAAATGAAAAGTGGCATGTTCATCCACCAAAGCTCTTTCAAACTAGTCATCTTGCAGACCAGCACACCACATGAAAGCCGCTTAGGGCTACGTCCAAAATTCCAAAAGCAGCCTCCAAAAATGGATAATTGTGCATTTTTCAGTGTTTTGTTGCACAAAGACTGTTAGCCCAACCGAATTGAAATTTTGGCAGATCAAGAGATCTGCCATGCCCCACCATGCATACAAAATTTCAGGCAAATCCATTACACAGGTCCAAAGTTATTAACATTCACAATTTTGAGTTTAACATAGAAGTGACAACTGAACCCTAACTATAGCGGCACGACTGAGCTACTATAATATATATATAGATATATATATATATATATATATGTATATATATATGTATATATGTATAGATGTATATATATATATATATGTGTGTATGCATATATATGTGTATATGTGTGTATATATATATATATATATATATAAAATACATGAAATATATATATATATATATATATATATATATAGGATATACAATGGTGAGCTGTCAGATAAATGATTTATCTACACAAGGGCTGTTTGACCTTGGGTAACCTCACGAGTGGCATAAGCCACGAGTGAGGTGTCCGAGGTCAAACAGCACAAGTGTAGATAAATCATTTATCTGACAGCTTACAATTGTATATTTCATTTATGCAATAGTGATGCTTTCTACCAGTGCAGGAACATTTGGTTTTGACTGTTTATCTTTATTTTAAATGATAATTTCTGTGAGTTTTGGTTAACTTTCTAAAGTATGTCAACCTAGCATAGTGGTTGCTATTAAATGAAACATCACTCATTTTGTAGAGAACTTCTTGCTGAGTAAATGTCATGCTCACAGTACTATGCTACCCTTTTTATTTTAGAGTTATTCACATTTGTCAAAAAAGGGAAAAGAAAATTGAATGTTATGCTGTTTTTTCCTAATTATAAAAAAAACTAAAATATATCTATAAATGAAGCACCACTCATTTTGTGGATATTTTTGTGCTGAACATTTTTCTTGCTCACAGTACCATGTTATCATTTTTTGTTATAAAGTTATTCACATTTGTTTGTCAAAAAGTGAACATAAAATGTAATTTTCTTCAGTTTTTTTTGCTAATTACAAAACATCTATAAAGTATCTATTACTGAAACACCACTCATTTTGTAGATAATTTTGTGCTGAACAATTTTCGTGCTCACAGTACCATGCTATCTTTTTCCATTTTAAAGTTATTCCCATTTGAATATTGTTAATACTGCTTCTGAGGCCGAACATTCTAAATGAATTCCGAACAGGTTTGTGATATAGAAACTGTGTGTATAAATAATTCGAAAAAGGGTAAAACTATTTCAAGCTCCTGATTAGCTGAGGGACTTCTCTAGCTGGGCATCTATCAGACAACAGATGCCTGGCTATTAAACGTACCAACCCAGCCTGTCCCATCACAAGAGTCCTGATGCCCACCCTGCTCCCTAATTGGCTAAACCCCTTCATTTTAATTTGAAATATCTGTTATTTTTTTTGTCACTTAGTGAGTGCTGAGACCCAATCTCAGTCCTCTAGCTGTTCTCCCAATCTCTGATTACTATTACTACACACACACAGCATCTGGTACACACTATCCCTGTTGTAGCCCACATTTAAAATTTTAAACCATCTTGTCCCATACCCCTTGATTGTTCTTAGCGGTACTCTCAGAGAGCTGAACACTGGCATTTTTGCTCATCCCTCCTTCAGCTAGCAGCCCACTCGCTAACCTGCCTGTGATTTGTAGGGCTAGCACAAATTGCCCTGACATGAAATGGCTTTCCTTTCCTTACCGTGATACTTCCCTCCCAAGATGAGAGCAGAAAGAAAAATTCAACTCCGGACACACACACTAGTGACTCCTTCCCTAGCAAACTTGTTTTATGGTTTCTTTTAACAGTACCTTCCTCTTCCAACTGTTCCATCTGCGATGCTGATGACTGATCCACACAGCATGGCACCTCCCGACACTGAGCTGCAGCTGACCAACCAACCAAAGTTACTACCTGTTCCCATTGAGCAATTAAACAGTTTTGTGAAGCCAACTCCTTTTGGACTCACAAGACTGGCAGAGACTTTTTCTGCTTTTGCGCCCCTTCTCAACTTAGCTGTCCACTCACTACCAACCTGCAGTCTGTTTAAAACAGAAAATGAAAATAAAATAAATCAGTGAAAAAGACTTGGTTCTGCTGGTCGGAGATCGTTTTAAGATTTGCTAGCCTTGCGTGCATGTGTGTTGGGGAGGGGGGATTAACCATGACAAATAACAACAACAGACAGTACAGAAGCTGATGTGGACAAAACTCCCTGTACCAAAAAAAAACAGAAGACGGAGGAACTATTTTCTTCACAAAATAAATAAAACTCTTAGATATTTAACTTTTTAACATGAAAATTATTTTCAAAATACAGTGGTCCATTTTCTAAGCACAATAATACCCTCCAGGGTGGGTGGCATGGTCTATACTGGACCTTCCAGGGGCTATAAGGCCCTCTGCCTGTGGCATTGGGCCTCATTATGCCCCTGGATGATCCAGTATAGTCCAATACCACCCACCCTGTTGGGTATTATTGCTTACATAACTGTGTGTATAAATAAATTTATACTCACAGTGACTCAGATAAATGGATTTATCACATTCTGTTTATCTCCACACCTATTGCATATATATATATATATATATATATATATATATATATATATATATACACATACTGTGGTCCAGATATTCAAAAGAGTTGCGCCATGTGCAATAGGGTTGCGCTAGTACAAGTCCAAAAATGCTCTATTCTGTGATATTCAGTGGGAGGCAGTTGCGCCCACAAATCACGCTGAGCAACAGCGCAATGATAATGAATGTATGCGCAACTGAAGGAGGAGGAACCATGAATAAATGGCGCAGTGCGATATTCAACAACATGCACCATGCACAATAGGGGAGCCAGCGGAAATTGCGCCATAGCGGAAATGAGCCGAAATAAAAAGGAGAAGGGGAGAGGCACAAGAACGCTACAGGGAAGCCTCAAGTTGCAGACTATAGCCAGCCACACAGGCAACACACACACACACACACACACACACACAGGGCAGGACAGTGAAAGGGCACCTGGAACCCACAAGCTCAGGGGAAGGTGTGGGGAGCCACAGTGCAGAAGGGGGAAGTACTTGCCACAGAGCAGTGAGGCAAGCACAGTCAGGTGTTCCCGGTGCAGGGGAAGTAGCAGCCAGGACAGTGGGGGGAACCCAGAAACAGCTGACAGGGGGGTGAACACAAGCCAGGGACATGGCCAGTGCCACCATCCAGATGGAGGCAGTAATGAGGGGGGTGAGAAGGTGGGCAACAGGAGAGCACGGCCATAGAAGGGCCAGTCGGCTGTAGGCCCCCAACAGGCAGTACCGAGCCCGCACCAGCTTCTAGCTGTATAGTGATACAGAGAGTGTGGGCCAGTACCGCCTGAATCAGGCAATTCTGAGGCAGCTCTGTGAGCTGTGCAGTGATGTGATGCAGGCACCCACACGATGGAGCCATGCTCTGTCAGTGGAGACTAAAGTGACAGCTTGCATGAGCTTGCTCGCCATGGGTACCTTCCAGAGACCAACTGGGGACACCACAGGCATAACCCAGTCAGCCGCATCATGCCACCTCACCCAGTTCCTCAGCGCACTGCTGCCACATGCTGTGGAGTACATCCATTTCCCCAGCACACTGGCAGAGCGCACAGCAAACATACAGGAGTTCCACAGGGTAGCACATATGCCTGGCGTGCTATGGGCAATAGACTGCACCCATGTGGCCATCCGCACACCACCTGACCCCGAGGGGGCCGCATATATTAATTGGAAGGGCTATGCTAGCATCAACTGCCAGGTGGTGTGCGATGCCAGGAGGCGCATAATCAATGTCTGTGCCACGCACCCTGGGAGAGCACATGATGCCTTCATCTAGCACCAGTCGGCACTGTGCCACAGATTCAAGAGTGGGGATATCCCACTGACCACCTAGTGGGTGAGTTTGCAAACCATATGGACAATCATAGGGCCTGGGGGGCATGGTCAGAGGTGACATGGGTAGTGGCCTACCTGGCCAGGGGCAGGGCGATGCTTATCACCAAACTAACCTCCACCCGCTACACACAGGTGACAGTGGATACCCACTCCATCCCTGGCTGCTCACACCATACCAACAGCCCACGACCCCATCACAGCAACGCTACAATGAGGCACACGCCACCACATGTAATGTCATCGAATGGGTGTTTGGGATGCTGAAGGCACCTTTCCATTGCCTGGACACCTCTGGTGGTGCCCTACAGTACAGCCCCTCAAAGGCCAGCGGGCTATTCCTGGCCTGTTGCATCCTGCACAACATGGCCAATGAATGTGGAATAGCTGTACAGGTTGAAGAGAGGGACAGCAATGGGGACGCTGGTGACAATGGTGATGGGCAGCTCCCCCTTGGGCGACAGGACCCCCAACTGCTCTGGCTGGCACAGCTGCACTGGGACACCATCACGGAGGAGCACTTCAGCCAACCCAGGTAAGTCATGGGGCCATGTGCAACCACCAGTGGCTAAGGCACAACCCACAAACACGCATGGACACACACCAGGGGTGCATGCCGTCAAGGGTACTGGCAGAGCATGGAACCACACACACCACCAGGGATGGGTGAGGTCTAACATGGCACGTGGACAGACAGACAGACACAGACAATGCACCAGACATGCACAAAGGGTAGGAGGCACACCGACCCAGAACACCAACCCTAGCCACACACGTGTCCACAGACCACCACGCCCACTGCCTGTCATTGTGCATGTGTCAGATGCTGGGCACCATTGCACATTGGTGTACAGTGCAATGCAGGCATCATCATGCACACACAACTGCGGACAGCAGCCGGGAGGGTGTGCAGATGGGCTGTGTGTCTGCGTGCAGGGCCGGGTACCCACCCGTGCATTGCCTGCTGAATGACACAATGCACACAGGGCAGCATCAGACAGTATCCCCGTTGGGAGACAGGTCAGTCACGCGCCACAGTGCCCCAGCCACCACAGATGCGTGGGTGGCCCCGCCGAGACCAGCCAGCAGTAACAGGCTACCACTGGCCTCATGGGGGTGGCACCGATGGTCCCCCAGGGGTTCCACTGCATGAACACGACCGTGCTCGTGCAGGGGTCTGCAGCACACCGAACATGCCTGCGCCAGGCATGCTCGGGATGCCCACAGCTGAACCTGGTGTTGACAAGGATGGTGTCGCATGACGCTGGGAATAGGGGGTGGACAGTGCACTGCATGATGTCTGCGATGCATGGGCAAATAACTGTGTGCCCATTGTGGCCATGACACCAGTGAATGCCTGTGTCTGCCTGTCAATGGCAGTGGTCACATCCTTCCGCAACTGGTCCATCCCTGCCAGGAGCAGAGCTGTGTCTCTGCTGTGAAGCTCCTCTGCCCACTCCAGAGGTGCACTCAGTGCATCCACCGCCGTCGCAAGCCCGCATCTGTTAATTGACTGATGATTGCAGTATATGGGTGTGCTCATCCAAGAGGTCATCTGCCTGATTGGCATTTTGTCCCTTAGCGTGTGCACGGCCCTGATGCTTAGCACCCCTTGAGGGTGGGCACTGCACACCAGGACCAGGCCTGGGCATGCCCATGGGTGGTGCACTAACACCGCCCCCTGACACTGTACCCCCAAGCCCATTGGCTGACTGCTGATGCTGCCCTTCCAGCTGCCACTCCCCAGGGCTCACTGGTGCCCCTGCAGTGGCCACAACAGTCCCACTGTCCTGTACAAACACCAGTGCTGCCCCACCGGTGCTGACAGGCACAGGCTGGGACTGTGATGACACGCAGGCCTCCACGGCGGCACCACCCACAGCCATGGCTGCGATGTTACCTGCTGTGTGGCCATCCTGTGGCACACACGTGTCACTGCCCATGACGTTGACGACATCATGATCGGTGACGGACCCTGCACCAGCCCGAGTCACAGCATGCCGGCATCCATGGATGCCGGCATGCTGGGACACAGGCAGGGACTCCTCCACACCTGTTCCAACAACATCAGCAGGACTTCCAGGCAGGCCCACTGTCGCACTGAGCCGCATATTCCTGTGGAGGTGGATGGGCCCTCCTCCATCTCCATCTGACTGGCTTCAGTGGAGAGGCCCACCACCGCTGACCCATGCAGATTCTCAGGAGCTGCAAGGGAAAACAAAATCGTGTTACTGCATGAGACCTACCATGTCCCCCCCAAATAGATAGACCATGACCTACCATGCAGTGATGGGCTACCACCCATCTGGAATCCACCACCTGGAACACCCTCAGTGGCACAATGCTGCATGCTACCAGCAACCCTCTCCTCCTGTGGGGTCAGGCGTAGCACCTCCGGCTGTCCCCCACCTGTCGCAGATCGTGCTGCCCTGATGGCAGCCACCTTCTCCTTAACCCTCCTCCTGTCTGTGCCCATCTTCTTTTTGCAGTTCTGCATGGAGCGCTGGTGGCTGCCATGTAGGTTCACAGCACGCACCACTTCCTCCCATGCAGCAGCACGGGTCTGTGGTGTTCCCTGGAGTCTACTGAGAAGCAGTTCCTGGTCCAGGTAGGCCTCAAACAGGGCATCTGTCTCAGCCTTTGTGAAATTTGGCCTCCTCCTCCTCCCACAACTCTGTTCCTCTTCTCCCACAACTTGCTCGGTCATGATTCAGTCTGTGAGAATGACAGTTGTTACCTGTGACTGTGCAGTCCCATGCATGTCCCAAAATCCACAGTCCACACTCCTAAACAGCATGCAACTCACCAATAGACTGCAGTAACTGACTTTGGCCAGTGCAGCCCAATGTCACACTTTTATAGTGCAACCCATGCAAATGAGGTGAGGCGCAACTTTAAGTGGATGCAAATTGCAGTGCTGCGCCATTGAATGGCTGATTAGCTGATTTGCATATGCCTGCTGAATATCGCACTTTTGCGCTTTGCACAATTGTGTTCAACATGCTGAGCCAAGGGTGCAGTTCTGTGACATGCGCAGTACACACCTAACTGCACATGCCCAGGTTGATGACGCAGGCACCTGCCATGCTGCTGACGTGCTGTGTGCGGGAGGCAATGCAGGGCATGGCCACCATTGTGCCAATGGCACTACAGCGATGTTCACCTATATGGCGCTGTGGAACTGGGGCATCGTAGGTGCACTGGGGTGACAGTGCGGTAGGCCACTACTAGAGGTGACGCACAGGCATCCAATCGTGCTACACACATTGGGTTCCAATCGTGCTGTGGCTGTCTATGCACCAGAGACCCTTGACCCTGTGCCTGACCTTTGCCCCCTAGGCGCCATGCGTCAGGCATGGGTGCACCACTATCGCGCTGTTCAGTGACAGCGTGATAGGGAATGGCAGCGCTGTACCGCACAGCATCTGCACGTGGTGGAACCATGCTACACAGTGCCATTTTGACCCTACCGAGCAAGAAAGATGGCATGGAGGAGAGCTGCCCAGTCGAGCCAGATAGAAATGGCAAACCTTCACTATGGGACTGGATCAACATAATTAAGATGAATATATTCCCTGGAATTTTTTACCCTTTATCTCTTCTCAATACTTTCATCCCACTACTCTGGTTTAAAAAGTTACATGGCATATTTACTAGATTTATTTGGGCCGATAAGTATCCTTGATTGGCCTATTATAAATTGGCAGCTCCAAAACTTGAGGGGGGTTTGCGGATTCCCCATCTAGCTATATATTATTGGGCCAGTCATTTAGCAAAATGTTTGAGATAGGTATCTCCCGGCCCAGAAAAAGAACAGCCGGCTTCGCTTAGGATTGAATTGGATGTAATTAGGTCTAAGAATCTGGACCCCCTAACCTTATTCTATCTTAAAATCTCCCAGGTGTGTATGGTTGAGGAATATCCTATAGTAGTTAACTCATTAAAGGTATATGCACAATTATGTTCATTTTTGCACTATACTCCTCAGTTGGACTTGGCCCAGTCTATCTGGAATTTCTCATCTTTCACTATTAACAAGAAGCAGATTCCAAGTAAACGGTTGTCCCAATTGAGGGATGGGAAACTACTCTCTTTCGTGGATGAAGAGGGGAAATGGTTATCAGTAGGAGATATTATTAGGAAATTTCTTATTCCTGCTCCCTCTCACTTCAAAGTCATACAGTTTAGGCACTTACATACAATAGTTTTTGGTAACATCCCCCCCCTCCCAGACTGCCACAGCCCTGATACCTGAGGTTTCTTCACTTCTCGGATCTTCAGGTGTTATATCTAAATTATATCAGGTTTTGTTTTATAAAAGATATGGGGATTCTTTTGGACCCACGAGATTCTGGGACTCTATCCTTCCTCAGTATCATCTGGATTGGCAATCCCTGTGGAGATCCTGTCATAAATATGTTTCTCAAGACAGATTGCATCCCATGCAATATCATATATTATATAACATGTATTGCACCCCGGTAAAATCAAAGAAATGGGGTCTCTTGAACTCCAATATATGTGCTAAGTGTTTGCGGGAAGAAGGAACACTTCTTCACATGTTCTGGTCCTGCCCCAAAGTTTCCCTTTTATGTGACTCAATCAAGACTTCCCTGGACCCTTTACAGGGCCTTCAGGAGTATTTTACTCCTGATATTTGCCTTGTAGGGGATCTGTCTTCTATCAGAGTTAAAGTAAGAAAGTTTCATATTTCTATGATTGCCTTATCTTTCAAGAAGCTTATTTTACGTCACTGGAAAGGCAAGTCCAAGCAACCTTTCAAGAATGGGTGAATGAAATTCTGGCCAATCTGCGTACAGAAAAAGTGATTGCCAGTCTTCACAACAGGTTGGCAGCATATACCAAAATATGGGATCCCCTTCACTCTCTAATTTTAGTGTCTCAGTCTTTATCATGTCACAGTCTAAAATGCCCTGCAGGTTCTCAGGTAAAGAGCTTAGTACCTAGGGGATACATAGATTTGTTACTGCTGTAAGGGGAGGGACGGGAGGGTTGGGCAGTTACATCCTTCTAAGTGGCTGTATTTATATCTCATTCTCTTTGTAACTGCCTTTTATTGTGGAAAATGTATTAATAAAGTTTGAATTGAAAAAAAGAAATGGCAAACCTGGTTGCCATTGTGGAGCAACTTGTTGGCCCACTATTTGGTGAGAGAAACCTGGACAGGTCCAGGAGTTAGGTGTGGCAGGAGGTGGCCGACGCCCTGGAGGAGGCCGCAGGAATGGGGCGGATGGTGGAGCAGTGCCTCCACAGATATGGGGACCTGAGGCGGAGGGACCCGGACCTGCTTGCCCACCTGCGGGCACATGCCAGGAGGGGTACGGTGCCACGGCCAGGTAGGTGTAACATCCATACACTTTTATCTTCCATATGGGTATCACGGTTGCATGTGTCCGGAACATGGGGGGGGACTGTTCGGTGTTGGCTGTGGTGCTGTTATCAGGGTTAGGGGTGGGTGGGTCTGGCTGTGTGGGACTGCATACACATGGGGGCAGGGGGACTTTGCTACAGGATTGTACTGATGTTCTTTTCTCCATGTTTGCACCTTAGACCCAGAAGAGAGAGACGGCTCGTGAGGGAGAGGAGGCACCAGCTGGAAGACCGGCACACCAGGAGGGACGAAGGTCCACAGCGGCAGAGGGACCAGCTTGATGATGGTGAGTGCCTTACATCCAAGATTACTATTGCATGCTGTGTAACAGGGCGGGCAGTGGGGCATGGCCACCATCCATTGACACCACTGCCATGCACGCAACTTGTTACAGTCAGCACTGTTCAGTGGCACTACATGTCTGGGAGTGCGTCAATGGTGGTCCATGCGTGCACTGGGTACATGGCTGTGCCACTGCCTTCGCACCACATAGCCATGTCACTAAACAGCCATGGTGGTGCTGTGCAGGACTTGGATGGTGGGTGTGTGCAGTGGTCCACATGGCTGTGTGTGCCTGGGTGGGCAGGTCTTGTGGACACGATCACTGTGGGTGGTCACACACCATCACAGAGGCATGTCCCACAGCCGTATGCCATGCACAGTGGGTGGGCTGTATGGAGCTGTGCATTCACACCTATTGACTCTGCTCCCCTGTCCTAGGTGGATGGCAGCTGCACACGATCCAGGAGGCGCTGCAGGAAACACTGACTGTTGTCAGGGCATCACTGGACATCCTGCAGAGGATCGAGAGGCTGGAGGTCAGGTGGCGTCATGACAGGAGGAGCAGCCAGAGCAGGGAGCGGGGCTCCCACTGAGCCTCACAATGCCCCTGATTTCCCCTACCCCCTGGACCCATCCTCACACCCCTCCTTCCCTCTACCATTTGTTCACCCCTGCCCCTTACCCCGTCCCACCTTGTTTGTGGCCCTCCCCCCACACATTTGTAAATAATTGTAGATAGTTTTGTTTGATGTTTTTAAATATATTTCTTTTGATATGACTACTGTGGAGGTCTCTGATTTGCAGCAGGCTATAGGTGCTCAGCTGCAGTGGTGTGTATGGCGTAAGGGGTGGTGCAGTCATGGGCATGTGTGTGTGTCCTTGGGGAAGTGACTATGTTGTGGGAGTAGCTATCAGTCACTGTCTGTGGTGTGTGTGTGTGTTGTTCCCTGTGCAGTGGTCCTTGGTGCATGCTCTGTGACCAAGGCTCACCTGTTAGCCCATCCATGGCCTGTGCAGCTGACACCCTTGCATGTCTGTGACCTGCACAGTCTGCTGGCATGTCAGTGGTAGCTTTCCATGCAGGACAGCCACTGTACCCGTCACAATGCTGGGTTGCCTCCTGTCATTGGTGTGGTGCATGTCTGCCTTGGGTGACACTGTGGCCTCCGCTGTTGTTATCCCACCTCCATACTGTGGCTTGTGTGTTTTGCAGGGGATGTGCACCACTGTCTGTGACTTGTGCTCTGGGCAAATGCTGGTGGCGTACAGCTCCACAGTGCCTGCTCAGGGTGACTGGCACTCCTGTGCCATGGAGGACTGCTGGCTGTGTGTACACGGTTTCCATGGCCCCACGCTGGGGGCTTGGTTGCCCCGCTACTGCATCCCTGTGTTGATGTGCCCTTGGGTATGGGTAGGTGTTTGTCCATGCACTGTGTTGCATCTGGTGTGGTGCATGCTTCCATGCACCACTGTGGGTGTCTGCGCTGGTTGTTGTGGCCAGTGTTGGGTAGGGGTGTGTCCTTGGGAGGGTGCTGTGCCACTGGTGGTGGGGTTCCGGGCATGCTCTGTCATGTGTGGGGTACCCCATGTGCCGATGCATGGTCGGTCTCTCAGCTGTACCTTGGGGGGGCTGTGCATGGTGGCACTGTGTATGCCATCATTGCATCGCTGTGTGCTGCCACCCACTAATGGGTGCTCATGGTGGGGCTGCCTTGCATGGTTCTGTGGTGCACAGGGTTGCATTGTCACAGTGGAGGTGGTGGCATGCATGGGGTATCCTGCACTGGTGGACGCTGCTCCTGGGCAGGGTGTCTGGGGGTCACTGTGCAGGGTGTGCTCTGCATTGGTGGGATGGTGTGGTATGGGGTGGTCGGCCCTCCTTGTGTGCTGGTCACAGCTTGCCAGGGGGTGTGATGGGGCACCATAGCCCAGCTGTGGGTTGGTTGCTGGTCTCCATGGGCCAGTGGTTATTGCAGCCCTCCCCCAGTTGTGCAGTGCATGGGGTGTGGGGGGACGATGTCTGTTCTGCTGTGTGTTCCTCTGCCCATCTGTGGCATGGGTGGTGGGCCCCTGCATCCCTGGTTTTGCTGTTGCATTGCTGCCCTGCTGCTGGGGGGCGTCCCTGGTTCACTATAACGCATCTGGACTGCTCAGCTGAACATCCCTTGTTGCGCTATGGTGCATCAGATATGGTCAGCTTCCTCTCCCTAGTTGTGCTATGGTGCAGGTGGTGTGATATTCAGTCATCGGCTGCAGGTGCATCTTGACAAGTGCAGTTTTTGAATATCGCGCCTCTTGCACATGGGCACAATGGACTTGCGCTTGCTCCTGCTGTTGCGCACTTTTTGGGTGCAGTTTGAATATCTGGGCCTGTATGTATATATATATATATATTATACTTGGGTGGTAGCGCCAGTATAGTTAGGTGTGAGTAAGCAGTTTAATGTTAAACTCCCAACTGTGCACCTTAATAACTTTGCAATCATTTAATAGATTTGCACAAAATTTGGAATGCGTGGTTTCATATAGCAGGTCTCTTGACTTGTCGAGTTGAGTTTCAATTGGACTTGTGGTTTTCATGAAGTGAAGCACCAAAAAATGCTGATTGTTGCCCATCATGCTGCCAGCACACCATTTGGAATTTTTGTCTGAAACTGTTAGGATAGAAAAAGGTCTGGTCAAAGAACAATCCAGTACCGGTTTGGTAAAAAAATATTAACCCATTCAAAAGTTATTTAAGTTTGAAAGTTTGGGTTCTGACCATGCTTTGTTCAGTCAAAGATTTATATATATATATATGTTTATGAAAGGGGATTGGGCTCATGATCAAGGATTTTGTGAGGAAAAATTCCTCAGTCATGAGCTGCCATCATGTTTTCATTTTTGCCCCAAACAAAATGTTGTAGCTTGCCCCATGGCTGTCTTCTTTTACAAATGAGGCATGGACTTTGTTCAGGGTGACACCCTCTACAACCCCATGCCTTTGGTTTCCTTTGTTTTGGCCATGATTTTACAAAAAAACTTCATTCATGACTCACTTCCAATCCTTGTTTCCGATGTGACAAAATCCCCATTCGTGAGTCGATCCCCTTTCGTGAGGTAGCAAAATCCTTGATCATGACTTAGGGACCAGATGGCCCTATCTTGTGAACAGGGATCTGCTCATGAACAGGGCTTTCATCAGCTCATGAAAGGGGATTTTGTCAGCTTGTGAAAGAAGATTAGGGTTTTGAGTCCTTTTTCATGAGCTGACAAAATCCCCTTTTGTGAGGTGTCAAAATCTCCTTTTGTGAGCCGATCTCCTTTCACGACCTGACAAATTTCTTGATCGTCATTTCACGACTAGATGGCCCTTCTCATGAATGAGGATTGGCTCATGAACTGGGATTTTTTCACCTCATGGAAGGGGATTTTGCTGCTAATGAAAGGGGATTGGTTTTTTAATTCCTCATTCATTAACTGACAGAATCCTTGTTTGCGAGCTGTCAAAATCCCCTTTCACAAGCCAATCCCCTTTCATGAGCTGACAAAATCCTTGATCACAACTTCCAGACCAGACAGCCAAAATCTGATGATCAAGGATGTCTTGTGAACAGTGATTTTGACAGCCAGTGAATGGAGATTGACCTTGCGAACAGGGATTTGCCACCTCATGAACTATGAATTTGAAAACTTTTGAAAACGTTGACAATGAACTGTAAATAAATGGTTTTATCTTTTGGCTTGAAATTTGCAGAGTATAAAGGGGATGTCCCAGTGGTGTGAATTATGCTGGTTAGGTCTAGAAAATGTTATCAGTTCCATGGATATGCAATAATGAACTTGAGATTGTTCCCATAGGATAACATTGTGGTGCCCACAGCAACTTTTGGTGCCTCTATCTCAGAAATGATGAGAGATACAGATTTATTACTGCCTGCAGCTAGGTGAACTAAGCATGCTTGGAGGTTTCAAAGTCATGATTACAACTGCAATGGAATTTGTTTCTTAGCTTCTATGGTTAGTGAGATATTGGCAAATTAGTGTTACAAGGGTTTCTTTTCAGCACTATAGGGCTGCTGTATGGCTCTGTAGTTATGTGTAACTGGGAGTGCAGGGCCCGGATGGCCCATGGTCTCATGGATACATATTGTTATATGCAAATGGGCAGCTTGGTGGGAGCATGGGGCCAGTTACCAGTTACATTACACTTACTCAAAAAGTAAGGACATGCATTGCAAAAAACTGCATTAATGCATCAGTTAAGGTTAAAGTGACAAAAGTAGGGAAATGAGACATTAGGGTTGAGCCCCTAACCCCCCACCCCCATCCTCCACACACCAACATGCATTGGGGTGTGCCATGGGGTTGTTAGGCCTAACTCTCACCCCATCCTCTTATGCTGTACCATGTCAGCTCCTTTACACATGGAGTGGGGTGAGAGTTGGGCCTAGCAACCCCATTGCACATCGCAATGCCTGTTGGTGTGTGGAGAATGGTCCTATCCCACCAACGAGGACCGGCTCGTGAAAGGGGATTTTGCCAGCTTGTGAAAGGGGATCAGCTAGTGAATGGGTATTTTGTCACCTCGTGAATGGGGATTGGGTGTTTGAATCCCCTTTCATGAGCTGACAAAATCTCCTTTCATGAGGTGTCAAAATCCCCGTTTGTGAGCTGATCCCCTTTTGTGAGCTGACAAAATACCCTTTCGTGATTTCCAAACCAGATGACCAAAATCTGATGATCAAGGATTCTTTGCAAACTGGGATTTTGACAGCTTGCAAACGGGAATTGACCTCGTGGACAAAGATTTTGACACCTCATGAACTAGGATTTTAAAAAGTTTGCCACTGCACTGCAAATAAACGGTTTGATCTTTTGGCTTGAAATTTTCAAGGTGTAAAGGGGGTGTCCTAAAGATGTGAATTATGCTGTTTAGGTGTAAAAATTGTTATCGGTTCCATAGATATACCATAATGACATTGAGATTTTTCCCAGAGGATGACATTGCAGTGCCGACAGTGACCTTTGGTGTCCATATCTTAGAAATGATGCAAGATAGGGATTTTTTGCTACCCAGGAACTGAGCAATGTTGGAGGTTTTGAAGTCATGATTACAACTGCTTGATGGTATTCACCCCAGAATTGGAAAATAACTAAGGGGAAAACTAGAAACACCACTGTGCGTTGCTGGTATATTGACCTGTTTTAGTATGTCTGAATCATTCTTATGCCTCCTGAATTGGTTTCTTGTCCTGGCATTATTTGTGAACATATAAAAGGTGTTATCAGACAAGGGCCTAGTAGTCTATGAAGGCTGTTTGAATGTATAGCTAGCACTCTTTATTCTGCAGCTGCCATTCACTCCCACACTTCCCATACCATGACCTTCCCCTTTGCCCTGTGACAGTCTCTTTTGAAGCAGTACACTGTTGAAGTAGGTAACAGTTCCTATAGTTCCTCTGTTTACATTGGCAGTCAGTTTGTCAATGCCTATGTAAGAACTGAACTGAAATGTTACATGTTGCTTAGGTATGTTTCTGTGAGCTTTGGCCATATTTGCCATATGTGAAAAGTAAGAGTTATACAAGTGTTTTTTCATGTAAAAAAATATTCTTTAGTTTGAAAAAATGCAAAAAGAAAACATATACAGCTATTTTTTTTTGAAAAAGTTGTATAAAATAAATGGACTATGGAAGAAAAAAAGGAAAATCTGTGTTTCACTGTTTTCTTACAGTTGTTAAATAAGGGAAATAAATAAAATTAAACTATGTAACACGGACCTCTCTCTTGTATCCATTGGGGGAATGTTGAATGATTTGCAGTGATGTCGTGAGGAGGGCACCTTGGGGTAGAGAGAGGAAGGGGAAACTATACACAGGATGGTTGGGGATATGGTGGTTACTGCTCCTCCTGTTGTGATGGCTCTTCAGGAGGTGCTTCTTCCACAGGTTCCTGTTGATGAGGGATCAGGGATAGTAGTGGGCGAAGTGGCCAAAATTTGCTCTGCAAAGTAATTCACGGAATAACGTGAAATCCACTAAGTATTCCGCAATGTGAAGCAGGGTACTTTGCATTATTATGGGGAACGTGAAGTCTATTGAGAACAATAAGCCACTTCTCCACCAATTTTAAGGTAAAGTACGTTGAAATCAATGCACTTCACCTCACTTTGCCTTGTTTTTGGGCTCCAAAGGCGAATTATGCAGTGCTCCATGGAATTGCAGGTCACATGGGCTCTAGATTGTTCTGCACAGCCTCAGTTCTGTGTAGTGTAAATATGTAGTGGAAGATGGAGACAGTTTCCTCTCAGAGCTCTGTTATTCAAATCCTCTAAAAGCTGTTAAAAAATCATTTTTGAACTATTTTTCTTTGCTAACAATTTACTACATCGATTGTAGGAAACCATCCTGTGCTCATATCATTGAGTGTTTATTGTTTTTGTATGGATTGTGAATGTTAATTTAGAACAGCCTCTCTGTGTACTGTGAAGTGTGCTTTGGGGGAGTGGTGTATCTGTGGTGTAGTAGATTAACTGGGAGAAAAAGGCAGTCTTTCTGCTTTAGTTATATTTTTCTTGTATAACTGTTTTAATGTACACTCAGTAATATTTTCAGTAATTCTTGACTTTTTTTGCTGATTGTTGAGGTGAAGCAGTGTATAATTTCAGTTTGTTTAAAACATTTGGTTATATTACTAAAGGTTTTCAATTTGCTACTCATTTCTTGCAGTGTGTGTGAGTGTGTGCAATGCATGCCATTAAATCAGACACCTTTTATTGTGCCACAGATTAATTGCAGCAGTGTGAACCTGCTATCCATTGCACCTGCATTCATTTTTTATACTGCTTTGTGGTATCATTACTGGTAGTGGACTGTTACTGCCATGCACTACCCCCCCAACTGGCAAAAGGTATTATTTTCCAGATTTCTATTTGTGACTTGTGAGCACTGGTTAGGTATTGTTGTGCCTTTGCATCTGCATCTCTTGAGTGTGCAGTGCAATCTTAATCTGTCTGTGTATTTACAGTACACCATTAATTTTGGGAGACTTTGCATTCTTTGTTACCCTCTCATTTCACTTCATCAGCACCAGGGAATTTTCTGCACACAAGACAGTAGCATTTTGGGGATGCAAATTAATTCTGGTGACTGTGTGTGACCACTGCACACATGACTGAGTGCACCATTAATTCTGGGAGACTTCGCATTTCTTATTACCCTCTTATTTCACTTCGTCAGCACTGGGGAATTTTCTGGACACAAGACAGTAGCATTTTGGGGATGCACATTATTTCTGGTAACTATGTGTGACTACTGCATACATGACATCTGAGTGCACCATTAATTCTGGGAGCCTTTGCATTTCTTGTGCTCTCATTTCACTTCATTACCGTCAGCACTGGGGAGTTTTCTGGACACAAGACATGAGCATTTTGGGGATGCACATTAATTCTGGTGACTGTGTGTGTGAAGGGCTGCCAATATTATTGTCACTTCACCTAACTTCGTGTTAAGGCGTAATGACAACGTGAAGTAATAGATGGTAAGCCTTTTGCATTGGCCACACCGCATAGTGGAGTGACAACGCGAAGTGGCCACTTCACTGGTGAATTTTAAATTCACTGCATCTCTAGTCAGGGCCTGGTCCAATATGTGCAGCTGCTGTTGTTGAAGGCTAATGCTGTGTTGGATGCCTTCTGAGGCCACCAACTGCCCCTCTGCTAGATGCTGTAGCAAGCTGTGCATTGTCTCCAGGACTGGAACCTGGGCATGTTACTCATCACGTAGTGATTGAACTGCATGAGAGAGATCCAGGTTGCTATCCTGGAGACCATGGACAGCAGCTAAGGATGCATTCCTGGCATGATCCTGGCAGTGAAGGAGTTCCACAATGTCTTCCTGGTGCTGTATAATAAGATCTTGTTTTTGCAGCAACACATGGCAATATTGTGTTGCTGTTTGACTGCTGTCCTGTACAGCCTTCAGCTACTGGGAGAGGGTCTCCTGAATCATTTGTGAGTGTTTTACTTGTGCTGAAAAACAAATGAGATAGAGAAAAAAGAGTGTAAGGATGTATTTGAGGTAATGCTTTCTGTTGTACCTTTTGCCCTGTTTTTTTTTGTTTGTTTTGTTATTACTGCAAACAGATACATTGCTTGGAATAACTGGAATTAGGCAAGCTAAGATGGTTATAAAGGTCATGGCGAGATGTGAGTTTGGTGTACTTTTTATGTGGAACTACTGAGAAAGGTAAAGTAGGTTATGGGAAGTATTGTCTGTGTGGGATGCTTCTGTAAAAGTAGGTTAAGTACTTTTGTGGAGTTAGCTATTATGTGTAATGGGTTTAGAAAGTTAGTAAGTGTGTGTAATTGTGGTCACTGTTAATGTGGGGTGGGGATGTAAAGGTTTGGGTTCTAGATTATTGCAGCTAGCTGATGTATGCTGCATTCTGAGACAGTGATTTGAGTGCTAAGTGATGTTTACAGGTAAAAATATTGGATAAATCACTGATAGATGATGTATTATTTGTTGTATGGGTGTCTTAAAAAGAGAATAACTGATAGGTTTGTGTCTATTACCAGGGAGTAATAGCATAAAGAGGTTCTGGACACATGAACCTCGTGAGCGAAGCTTGAGAGGTTCCAATGTGTCCCAGACCTCGAGATGTCATTAATCCCTGGAAATGGACCCACAAATCTATTGGTTATTTTTTTTAAATATATGGATTCAAGCTTTCTTTCTAATGGGTGAGCGACCGCTTCAGTGCAGAACTGACTTTGTGCTGGTCGACCACCGCACTGTCCCACACTGTTAGTTGAGCTGCCTGCTTGCTCATGACGGTTCCCGCCCCCTGCCCGCTTTTCAGTAACACAGGTCCTACCTGTTCTTCAATACAGGAATGGCAGGATCAACCAGATATTTTCATCTGGTGAGGCAAAAAAAAATGGAGAAGTGTGATGACCCAGTTCACTCTTGGTAAGTGAGAGAAGGGCCACCATGTTTTGCAAACTGTTCTGCTTGACCACATAGGAAAAGTGGTCAATCAGCAGGCACACTTTGCCAGACATGGGGGACACAGACTAGTGCATGCACTGTTGCCATTCTTTGATAATACTATTGTTCAGGTCCCGAACTATACTATTAAGGGACCTGAACGATAGTATTATCACTCCTAAAGTGTAGTATTATCACTTCGGGAGTGATAATATTACCAAGTTTTTTTTTCTATGCTTTAGTGTACTGTTAAAAACAAAATACATATATTACATTTTATTTATTTTTTACAACAGGGTTTGCATTGTAACATTGTGAAATTGTGCGATTAATTACTTTTGTAGAATTTTTTGATGGGGCTATGACTCCTGTATTATGTTGCTGATGTAACATATGACAGAAGGTTTATAAATGAAGTAAGTGCATGTTGTGATATTTAGTTCTTTATAAGGTTACATTGCATTTTTTTGCTTAGCGTGAATGGTGTGTGAAGTCACAACAACAACTGTAGGAGGTGTTTGAAAGGAAGCAACACTGGTAAAGTGAGATGGGATATACACAGTGAGATGTGTTCAGTTTTGTTTGGGATATGACAATGGAGCTAGGATGCAGTGGGATAAGACTGTGTAAAAGTTGGCATGATTTCATATATGGGGAAGGGTTGATACATGTTATTCTTGAGTGAGGAATAATAGAGTATATTGGGAAAGTGAAGTTGATATATTTTGTGCAGTGAGTTGCATTGTGAATGATATGGGCCTGATTCTCAAAGGGGGCTGTGTCCCACACAAGCTGTGGCAAACAGCAGCTTGCACCGAAGCCCCATGCACCAGGTACCCTGTACCCAATTTAGATACAGAAGGAGTCCCAGCACCTAAGTCCTCCACACTGGCAACAAACCCTCCCATGCAGCAAATACCTGGTGCATGGGAAGGGTCTGGCGCAGTCCCTTGCAACAAATGGTATTCCCTCTCCCCAATGCTACTGATGTCTTAGGTGCTACAAAGTACCCCCGATCCCCAAAGCTGTCCTGTTATTATAATAATACAGTACCCCCTCCCCAATGCTGCTGTGTATTGTAGTAAAGAAATGAACCCACACCAGATCCCCGAGGCTGTCCCATTATTAAATTAATAAATTGCTCCCCTCTCCAATACTGCCCATATCAATTAATAAACAATCTCACCCCAGTGGTAGTCAAGTGCCCCACACACCCATGCCCCAATCACCCATAATCCATATTGCAATAGTCCTGGTGGTCTAGTGGACACCCTACCCCCATAATCCCCATCCTGTAGGAGATGGCGACTGGCTCTGCCAGCCTTTAACCTCCACGGCCAGCCACCGACTGAGCTCTGAATGAAAGTGATCAATGGATTTCTCTGAGTCAATCCACACACAATGTTCCTTTGTGCCTGTCTTAGGCATGGTTAGAGTCCTGTAGAGTAGCAGTTTGGGGAGAGTAGCATCTAAGTTAATGGGAAGGTGCTGTTTGAAATTGTTATGCTACTAAAGTCATACCTACTGCTATTTTCTACAAAAAAAAAATGCCTTGCTTACCCTCTTGAAGAGTGACAAGTTGCTGCCATACAGGAGAATGTTCTGTTGAGGAAAAGATAGATAATCATCACTTTATGTTTTGAGAATGTATTGAACAGCAGCAGTGAACAACCTAAGTTTTGTTTAATGGTGTGGTATGGGGGACGGGTCAAGTAAGAGATGTTATGGGGAACGGGGAGGGAGGAATGATAAGGAACCTGTAGTACTGCATCAGAGAGAAGAGTGAGGTGGACCTGGTGTAGATGAGAGGTAAACTCGGATGAGAAAGGGGAGAATGAGGGTAGAGCAGAGACAGGAGGCAGCATAGCAGGAGTGGAAGCATGAACAAGTGAACTAGAGGAGGAGGGGAGTGTAAAGGAAGGGATAGATAAAGAAAAGATAAGGTGAGTAGGAAATGGAAATGGGGGCATGATGGTAGTGATGGAACATTAAATTGTGGAAGGGATGAGATGGGGAACCTATGCATGGTTACATTTGGTTGGCATACATACTAGTCATGACAGTGAAAAAGGATGGGTCAATCTGTTCAGAGATATGCTTTTGGGGTTAGGGTGAAACCTCTCATACTTTTAACCTGATAGGAAATATGTTGCGTGTGGTGAAGAGGAGGTTTGAGTATTTGGGGCTGGTTTGTGATGGAACAGGAGGATCAATGAATTTATAAAGGTGCTTGCGGTGTTTAGGGTGAGTATGGTCAGGAAGATAATGATACAAGGATTTATCTTATTGCTGATACAGTGGTTTCTGTGTAAAAGATATGTACTGGTAGTGGAGGAAGGATTTGGGAGGGTTAAGATACATGAATTGAGCACATGTTATGGCGGAGTAAAAAGGAAAAGAGGGCACTGAGAAAGATGTTGGAGGAAATAGTTAGGAATCAATAAGAATTTTAACTAGGAAAGGGGTGGTGGCAAGTAGGCAGGAGTCAGGAAGGATTCAGAGGTAGGGAAACAAAATCAAGCTCCCCCTCCCCCATACCCATATAAGCAATGCAGAATATATGGGTTGGTCAGTAGGGGATGTTAGAAAGGGACAGCCGGAGAGGTGGAGATAAAACGCGGTGGTGGGCAGTAATGATGAATGGTGCCACTGTAGAGAGAAAACCAGCAGAGTTACAGGCAGTGATGGCAAACTGGGAACTGAATATGGTGACCAAGAATGAGACATGTGTCACTTATTATCATGACTGGGATGTGGTAGTACCAGTGCATATGATATTTCGAAGGGGCAATGTTAAAAGAAAGTCAGGGTGGGAGTGGTGCTGTATATGAAGGAAGTAGTGAGGTGTGTTAGAGATAAAGGGGAGGAGGATAACATAGAGTTATTATGGGATTAGCTGCAGAACTCCAAAAACAGGAGTGTGAGGATTGGAGTGGTGTACTGGGTATGCTCTTAGGCTGAGGAGTTAGAGAGGGAACTAGCAGGACAGATTAGAAAGGTCAGTGGGAGAGGCAACATGGAAACACTGGGGGGAGTTTAATGTGCAGTGAGAGAATTGGGGTTCCACAGTTGTCATGGATAGGAGGGAGGTGGTGCTTTAGGTCAACTGTCAGAACACCTTTCTATTGCAGGTGGTAAAAAGCCAACAAGGGTCTGTTAGGATTTTTGGTCAGGTTTG
Organism: Neoceratodus forsteri; assembly: GCA_016271365.2. Taxonomy (NCBI): domain Eukaryota; kingdom Metazoa; phylum Chordata; order Ceratodontiformes; family Ceratodontidae; genus Neoceratodus; species Neoceratodus forsteri. The sequence goes on along the minus strand of CM057450.1, from coordinate 248,835,613 downwards.
TTAGCATATTTGTGTACATATCATGAGGGACACATGTCATGTGTGCTACAGTATTAATCTGTTCATGTTTGCTACTGCCCTTCTGAGTGTAATATACTTGCTTCTCAGCACTGGTGTTATGATGACCCTCAACAACCCCCTTCCTTCCCCCTTCCCCCCACCCTCAGCTAGCTACATACTTTGTATTCTTAAAAGTAAAATATAGAGGTTAATTATTTGGGATATACTTTTGTCTGCTTTGACAATTTTTGATGTCCCACACTGTCATGATGTTAGATACTTACAATTGGTTTGGTAGGATTCATTTTTGGTCTTGTTGCAAGTCAAAAAAAGATTTTGAACTGTCCTTGATATCCTGTCCCAATGTTACTTTGTTAGACAGCTTGACTGTTCTGACTGGTTTTGCCACATCATACTGCACGTCTATAGTTCTTCATGAAATGCAGTAAAAAAATGACCTTGCCCAATTGGAGACCTCTGTGCAACTACACCAACCTGTTGTTGTGATGGGCCAGGTCAAGAGTCACTATGCAGATTTTCTTTGGTGCAGGCTTCTTTCACTGATGTTGTAATTTGCTGTGCTACGGAGACTATGGCTTCTTCTTGGAGACCCTCTGTAGCCTCTTCTGTGGTCTCACCAGTGGCCATGGCTGTGTCTTCTTCCTCATCTGTAAAATATGGGAAAAGGTAGCATTTTGTTAAACTGTGGTTTGTGAAAATGTATTGCACTATTTTCCAGTAATATTTGAATGTCATGTAAGCAATAACACACACACATACAAAACAGGGTCATTCGCAGCCACGAAAGAAATAGAGGGAGCTGCACAACAAGGACAAGGAATACTCTATGCTAGTAGCACTAAACGAATGCTATTACGGTTCGCTTCTCAAACTAAATATGCAGGTTCTCACAACCCTTGGGTTATGTTTTCTTTCTGTAACTTTACAAGATTGTAAAAAAAAAAAACTAAAAGAAAACAAAACAGAAAAATCTGGTTCATTGAGAGGTGTAAACTAAGTCCCGAAAATATGTCTCTTTAGTGCCCTACAGTAGTACAGAAAACAAGCAAGAAAAAAAAATAAGATAAACAGTAGTGAAATGAAATACCGCAAAGGTTGTTCAAACATTTGGAGACATCAGCTGAGAAGGTCTGTAGGCACTATGCCTTGTACTGTCACTCTGTGTTATGGTAAACCAACACATTTCTTCCTGAATAAACAGGGTTCTTGTCTGAGTCAGATAAAAAAAATAAAGGGGAACAGGCAGCAGAAAGAAAGCTTACAGTTTTGAAAGAGCTAAGAAGCAATACAATAGAAAATAATGTTGTGTAACAGTGGCCATGCATTATCACATACAGAAATTCATAGATGAGCAGGAACATACGAACATATGAGGAAGTCAGCAGAAGGAGGCCATTTGGGCTATCAAATCTGTTTGTATTGCAAGGCCCACAGCTTGAGCTAACGTCTCTGCCTTCCCTCCCCACTCCTCCCATCCTCCCTACCCATGATCCTTACCTTCCCCCATGCCTATTCCTTCCTCTCTTAAGAAAGTTAAATTACTTTGAGAAAAATTAGTAAGTCACAAAATTAAACATGGTAGAGAGTTGAAAACAGTCATGTTTCACTCTTGGGATTTATGAAGCATTCCACACCTTTGGTGTACATGAAATTAGCATAAATAATGTATTTTTTTTTCTTATGGGTAACCCGTGGCATACTTTGCTGTAATAAATGAGTGTTTATTATGCCAAACACACTGAGTTTCCTCTCGTTCTGCGCATGTCCAGCTACAGGCTCTTCTGTGTCATCACTGACCAGACAGCTGCTCTGATCTGGCAGTAAGAAAAACCTTTTTTTTTAAAAATAAACAAATGGTTACACAAAACATTTAAAACTGCATCCTACCTAGCAAAACAAATGAAAATTAGATTTATTTTTTGCAGCCCCGTACCTGCGTCTGATCACACACTGTGCTCAAACATGGTCGAATGATGACTGTGCCTGCACATAGGTGTTTACTACTTATTTAATGTAATTGCTCAGGTGGTAAGAAACAAAACACAACAATTATATCAAATAAAATGCAGGGTGATGTGTAAGGTTCTATCCCCCGAGGTGTTGACTGATGAGATAGACACCTTGAGTTTCACTCTCAGTTTATGTGACAGCCAACACCTTTGGGGAGTATGTAAAGTTTTGTTACATACAGTACCCCATATTTCATCCTATATATTAAACATACTTTCCCCTACATTCTTCTATGTAAACATGGCATTAGTAATAAACTGTAGTAAAATAATTCATTTTTTTAAAAAAAAACATGAATGTGTAAGACATTTGTGAACATCAAATTGTTAGCTCTTTTTATTTTATTTATTTATTTGAATCTAGGATTACAAGTACCTTTGAGCCAAGGTTCTTTTACAAAGGTTTCATGTCAAATGTGGTACAATACAAGTAGACAAGACAATCAACAACAAAGGGAGGATAACAGGTTAACAATCAGTTGCACATAAATGAATAAGACATTTGGGTAAGACTAGCGCTAGTTGTGCTGACAGGGGAATAGAAGAACAGGACTTGGGAGGGGCAATAGCTAAGAGCAGCCAGAGACATTATCACATCACAAGGGAAGTGCTGGTGTCAAAGGGAGGTGATAAGGAAAACAAAAGAAAAGGAAGAAAAAAGAAACAGAAAGAGAAAACAAAGAAGAAAGGTGGGGGAGTGGGTAGTAGAGGTATAGGAGAGAGTAGCGGAAGTGCTATGCTGATAGGAGGTGAGGCAACGATTAGGAATAGATAGTGTAGGGCAGTTTAAGGAAGACAGTCACATGTGCTAGAGGCAGAGAGGAGAAGCTGGAGCTTGGATTTGAATGGGCCAAGCTTAGGTGTAGAGGAGATGTCACTACAGAGACTCTTCAACCGACTGGGGGGGCCCTATATGCAAAGGATATTTGACCCTGGGAGGTACGGCAGTGAGGAACCTGCAGGAGTTGTGTCTCAGAGCCCCTGGTGTGTCGAGGATTGCTGCTGGGGCAAAGGAGAGCTTGGACTCCGGGGGGGGGAGGGGCAAGGCCCATGGTTATTTTCTTTGCCAGAATATAGGTTTGGTACTTTATCTGGTTAGAGAGTTGTAGCCAGCCGGTTTGAGCATATAGGTCACAGGTATGAGTGAGACAGTGTGATCCAGTGATGAGCCGACAGGCTTTGTTGAGAAATGTGGAGATGCATCCGAGAGCAGTAACCGAGGCAGAGCCATATATGGACAGTCCATAGTCAATAATGGAGACAACAGAGCAGTAACGTAGCAAATTCCCAGAGGGCCTGGGTGCAAGGCGATGTTACAGGGCCCTTCCCCAGTTTTGAATAAACATCAAAATTATGATTTGGCCCCTCAAAACTTGTGGTCCCAGCTGCCACTGCACCCCTTGCACCCTTGTAGCTACGCCCCTGCAACAGAGCTCTGAACAGCTACCCTTAATGCTTCTGGGGTGAGGTGCTGTCTATGCCTGTAGAGAAGCCCAAGGCGGGTATTAGCAGCTTTGGCAACACTATCAATGTAAGCACCATAGGTTAGGTTACAATCAAGAAAGATCCCAAGATATTTAAAGGTTTGTACCTGTTCGAGGACAATTCCATGGCAGTTTGTAATAAACAGAGGATGAGACTTGTACTTGTTATGGGAGCTGCTGAAAAGCATAGACTTGTTTTTTTATAATTTAGGACAAGTTTATGTTTGCTAAACCAGTTTCTTACTGAGGAGAAGCCATTCTATGAGTTGTGTTCCAGGAGTGAGCAATCCTTATGGGAGGCATGAATAATGGTGTCATCCATTTAGAGGATGATTTGTTCTGGACAGGATTGTGGGAGGTTGTTCAGGAAGAGACTCAATAGAAGCGGGCCCAATATGGATCACTGAGGAACACCCAATCGGACAGGCCTTGCATCAGAGAGGACATCAGAGATTTTAACTGTTTGGGAGCAGTTTTCCAGGTAGCTTTTAAACCAAGCAGTGGAGTCCATGGTGGACGTTGTCAAAGACCTTGGTTAAATCGATAAAGACCGACCCAGCAAGGTGACCACTGTCCAATGAACTGTGTATTGCACCAGTGAATTTGAGGAGGGCAGAAGTAGTGCTGTGTCCTTTTCTGAAACCATGTTGCAGTGTGCACATGATGCTGTGCTTGTGCAGGTAGTAAGTAAGTTGGTCGGCTACTATGCGTTCAATAGCCTTGGAAAGTGGAGGTAAGATTGAGATAGGTTGGTAGTTCTTATGCAGGGTCTTGTCTCCACTTTTTAGGACTGGGGTGACAGTAGCAGATTTCCATATGTCGGGGAACTGGCCATGGCTAAGGGAGAGGTTGAAGATCTTTGTTAAAGGTTCTATCACTTCGTCAAGGGTGAGGGACAGTAGTTTGAGTGCCAGGGAGTCCTCACTAAATCTGGAATTGGCAATTGCTTTGTGCATCCAGATGGCTTTAAAATAGAAGGGTGGGTAGTTAGAGAAGGGGGTGGGCTGAAATGGAGAGCTGGAGTGGCATCTTCCTTGAAAGAATTGGAAGGGATAATACAGCTGAGATCAGTGAAAGCAGAGCTGAACGTATTGGCGATAGTAGTGGGTTAGAGCTTTTTTGTTCAGTCAATGTCAAGCATAGTAGGGGAAGAGTTAGTCTGTTTCCCAGTAACTTCCTTGATATTGTTCCAGAAGGCTTTCCCATTTCCCCAGGTATCTGTGAGGGCTTCCTTATAGTAAATACTTTTCTTAAGGTGGATTGATTTTGTGCAGTCATTAAGGGCACATCTATAGTTTTGAAAGTCAGTTAGTGTGCCGGTGGCCCTTGCTCTCTGCCAGAGGGAGTCCCTTGATTTTAGCTGTGCAATAATCTATGCAGAGAGCCAAGGGTTGCAGAAGCCTTTGACCTTACTTTTCCTGAGGGGGGCATGGGAGTCACAGGCAGCATTAAAGGTGTCGATGAAGTAGTCCAGTGCCCAATTGACATCCAACGTTTTGAAAATAGGAGACCAATCATGTTGTCTGAGACTTGATTTGAGGTGTGCCAGCTGACCATGGGGGAGAACTCTGCTGGAGATAACTCTGGGGAGGGGTCTTGCAGAGTTTGACCAATTGAAGATGACAGGGGAATGGTCACTGAGTGAGTCTGGGAGGACGGAGATGTTTGAGATCCGATTTGGGTGGCTGGTCAAAACCCAATCCAGGAGTGTGCTAGCACCTGTTTTGTAGTTGTGCCATGTCATAGAGTCAACCAACTGGGTAAGTTTAGCCAAGGAGATGGCATTCTTTAGGCCCGCTGATTCAGGTGCCAGCCAGTAAATGTTAAAGTCACCTAGCAGAATTGACTCTGAGCCCAGGGGTTGGGTTTGAATGAAGTCCAGGACAACATTGAGGCCTTTCACTTGCTCTTTCAGTGGCATGCACACTGCAGTTACTGTAAGGACTTTGTTGTGGGCCCCTAGTAGGATTCTGATGGGAAGGAGCTGCATGGAGGACTCAGAGAGTGGGATAGTTAAGAGGTGACCTAAAAGAGAGTCTTTAAGGTATATTGCACAGCCCCCACCTCTTTTTGTCTTCCGATCCAGCCTGAAAACATTGTAACCTGGCAGTACAATAGCCATGTCAGGGACTTTAGGTGTTAGCCAGGTTTCAACAACCATGAGGATGTCAGGATTGTGCTGGTTGACAAGTGTTTGCAGTGCATCAAACTTTGAGAGCAGGCTGTAGATGTTAAGGGTAGCAAGGGAGAGTGTCCAAGAATGGGACACTTGATTGGCTGCATTAAATGATTTGGGGCCAGAAATAGGGTGAACATTGCCCAACAGCAGCAGTAGGAGGAGAAAAAGCTTCAGAGTGCAAAAACATAGTTCCATGTGGGTAAGTGTATGTGTACTCTGCTTGCAAGTGCAACTGCAGGTTTGCTGGTGGTGGTCACAGAGAGATGTCAGGTATGCCAAGGGTGGGATGGAGGATGAGTGAGCCTGTGAACCCCTCACCTGTACATACTGGTGTGGCCATATGTTTTCAGTAGAGTGTGCATGAGGTGGGAGGGGCACTGAGAGTAGGGTGCCAGTGTGGAAGTAGATATGGTCCAGTTGAAAGTTGAGTGGAGGAGAGGGGGAAACAGGCTCCCTGAAGGTAGGAGAGAGGAAACAGGGATAAAAGAATAAATAGTTGAGGGAGCATGCTGGAAAGGGCCATTATGCTTAAGGAGGGATAGGTTGTGCAAGGCACACTAGGAGGAGCAGCAGGGAGAGGAAGCCCGAGGCTATTAAGCAGCAACAAGGGTTAGGAGAGGAAGTAATGAGGCAGGTTGAGCAATGAGAAAGGACCAAAGAGATAGTGTAGTTCAGCAGGGGGTTAAGGGGAGGGCAATTAGTGAGAGAGAGAGGGAAGAGTAGGAGGTGTTCTTAGAGAGGGACCCAATGGGGATTGAAGCAGGGAGGTGACTAAATAGGCGGGAGGGACAAAAAGTCTATTTAGTTAAGGTAGAAGATGGGGGAGGGGAGGCGCGGGTGTAAAATTTCAGCAGTTTTTAGTGCAAGGCTATGGGCGCTGAAGCCCAGCAAGGCAGAGAAACAGCAATCCAAACACTGGCAGAAATGGAGTTTCAGGAGACCGATTAGCATGGGTAGTGGCATGCACTGACCAATAGGAGCTTCTCAGTGCTAACCAAGGTGGGCCAGAGTCTTACTTTACCCAGCAGTTCTGAAGGTGAAGATGACCTGGGAGGGTAGCGAGGGTGGCTGGCTGCAGGAGCTGAGGCTGCTCCAGTTGGTGGAGGCAGAAGCCTGGTCGGGGGCTAGATCTGCAGTGGGAGAGATTACGAAGTGTTAGCCTTATAGCGAGAGCACAAAAGGGTGTGAGGCGGAGCTTAATCGGGGATAGTAGGGATGGTAGGAATTGGTAGTAGGGATGGTCTCAAATGGGTATGTTGTGCTACTAAAATTTATTATGCACATGTTGCATGGATAATAAAGTAGCTGATTTGTACTCACCAGCTATCTCAACAACAAGAAGCTGTTCAACGCCAGGACCATGTGCTACCTGATCACCAGGGACTGGTGCAAGGCAGACCCTTTGTGTGGCATGGAAGGAGAGCCCATTTCTGCTGCAATGACAGAATAGATACAGAACAAAAAAATATTTCAGGCAGTGTGATGCTGTTATATTGGTAGGTCGTATAGTAACACACAAGTATTGAAGAGTTACTCTTTGTCCCGGATTCCCCCCTTTTCCCTACAAAAGACAGAGACCATTGTATGTTGTTGTGCTCAGATTGGCAATTAATTTATTATATATCATAATTCCATTTTCCATCTCATCATCTTTTATTATAGTTTCTTTTACAATTGTATTTTATTGCCTCCATATATCAATCTCTGAACATCCCTCTTTCTTCCTCTTCTCGCTCCCCCAGGTGAAAACCTGGGTGCCTTCTTCTCTTTTTTTGGTAGGTAATGGTGAGAACCTAGACTGCTTTTCCTCCTTCAGCTTCCTCTTCTTTTCATCCTATTCCTTTTTCTTTCCCCCTTCCCCCCTTTTTTCTCCCTCCTCTCTGCCATCCACCTTTGGCAGTCCATAACCGTCCTACCAGACAATTCTGTCATTCACCTTTGGCAGACCATATACAGTCCTTTCTGACTGTCTTCCCTCATGCTTTTTAGCTTTTTGGGTGGGTGGGAGGGATTAAAACTTCAGCAAAAGTGACTGAAACACTCTTATGCTGTCCATTATATACCTCCCTTAGCCCCTCCCCTTCCTTTTTCCTGCCTATTGTTCTGTTTTTCTTCCCTTCCCCTTCCCTTCCCTTCCCTTCCCCCTCCCATGCTCAGCACACCATCTTCAGCTTGAGGGAAGGGGTACTCCTGGACAACTTGGTCTGCCCGTTAAAGGGCAAACTCCATTATACAGAGCTGGTCAGGAAATATTTTATCAGGTTTTTTGTACTTATGTTTACATTGTGCACAGTAAATGGAATGTATTTGTACTATATGGTTCTACCCTTCTTTTGTGCCCTATTTGAAGTCAGATGCTGTACAGTGTTCATTCCAGTTAGCGACTGATTGAGACAGTAAGAGCGATATTGCAATGATGTTGTTGTTTGTTTGCTGAATGGCTAAATATTTGAATGGTGCTTCCAAGCAGTTGCTGTCATACAATATATCAGCTGTTACTATGATGAATGCACTGTTGTCTTCTTTACAGCTACCTTCCCCACCTTCCAGTTACTCATTATATTTAAATGACACTTTGTGGTTACATGTGCTTCCATTGACAGGATGTAAGTATGCCAACCTGGGCAGATGTGAGCTTGTATGAGGAGGATGTACTGTATCTGTCTGTAATAGAGACAACACTCTGTGGCGAGAAATTGGAATGCTTTAGCAGAGAGCATTGAAACTGGGGTTAGGGAACAGAGCCAGGAAGGAGAGGTGGTTTTGGAGCACTTGTAGATGAGAACTTATCAAAAACAAAGTTGACAATAGAAACAAGTGAGGGAGGTAGTGATGGAGAAAAGGCAGAGGGTGGTGGTAAATGGGATATAATCTAGGGACAGAGAAGTGCCCAGAGGAACACCACAGTGATTATTAGTGAGTCTGGTATTGTTGAATGTCTTCATTTGTAACATAGTAGAGGGCCTGGAAGGAAAGGTGTGCCTATCTGCAGATGACACCATGATCTTCAACAGGGTAGATACTCCAGAAGGGGTAAAGAAATGAAGAGGGACACATTTAGAGCATTAGATATGAGTACCCCCCCCCCCACCAAAATCTGTGTCCTGTTTAGTGATCCTCAGTTTCTCCTATATTAGCATGTGATGTTGTGGTACATTTTACTGTACAAAATGTCTGTTTTTTCATTTCTATGAATCGAATGCCAGTTTCCATGCTTTTCATCACTATTCTAGCTTACGTAGGTATGTCTTTTCTATTTTTTCAACTGTATTCCACTGTGCACTCTGCTTCGCTTAGTGACATGTCGGAAGAGGCATGGTTTCCCAGCTGCTCCTTTTCAATGTCACTGTTTTGTTGAAATTATACAGGAGTGGGTCTAGGGCCAATGTCTTTGAAATAGTACTGGTTATCTTGTTTCTTCAGACTGAGGTATGTTTAACACTACCATCTGTCTTGATGGGTGAATTAGTGTACCTATACATCGCATTGTTAAACATAAGGAATGTGGAATGGTGCTATTGCAGTGGCATATTGTATTAGTTTGGGTACAGGTAACAATTTCTGTGCACTTCAGCTTGTACAGTAGAAGTAATATTCATGACTTTCACAAAATATGGAGGAATACCCTTAATAATGGTAGTACAACATGTCTTCCCCTGCATGCCTTCAGTAGATGATAGATCTATATTGCAGTACTGTTTGCTGCAAGTGTTATTAAAACATTCAGAGAGGAGAATGTATACACATGTTTGTGCATGGATGTTGATGATTCCTTTTTGTAGAACGCTCTGCACATTACTCACCATAGTAAAAATGATAGTAAACACACTTTTTATGATAGTAGAGTACAGCACTTCTTAAAAATGCTTGATGCATGTTGTGCTGAAACAATTTGGCATGTGACAGGTTTTGCTATACCGGTGTTCTATGGCTAGAAATACTGTAGAACTGATTTATTTCACTGTAAAAAAAAGTCTTGCTATGTTGACTGTAGAAACAGGCCTGCTAAATTAATTGAATAGCTAAGTTAGTTATCTACAGTATGTCAGACTCATTGTATGGAAGTACAGGATGGTGAACTTTAACTGCAGCTAACAAGTCACAGCCTCGGACCGCTAAAATAAGCAAATGTGCTGCTTTTCAATTCTACAGTACTGTTTAAACAGTATGCTGGGACAGGCATTGTGCAGAGATGGTCTGATGTGTCTTACTAACCATAATTACTCATACTAGTTTGTTAGTAATTACGACCATGGTGGTGGCTGCCCAGTTCAGGCTTCCCTGCCTTTTCCCACATTCTATTTGCAGCCTGAAAACAGTCTTCATATCTTGAGGACAAACTCATATCCTTTTAGTTGGAGAAATGATTGATGGATATGCTTCCAATTTTTTTTGCATTTATCTGGCATCTTATCCACTCCTTCCTCCTCAAAGGTGTCTGTAACCTTGTAAAGAAAATATGAAAGCGACAGGAAGACAAAAAAGACATTTTCAGTTATGTTTGGCATTTTTCATGTGTTCAAAGCTACAGAGTTATTCAGATATTTAAAAACTGCACCTAGTATGCGGGAAATCGGGGTCAAATAATATGTAAGAGGTAAGAGCAGGCACAGACTGGTAGGAATGTACTGTGCCTTACTTTGTTTTTGACAGATGGTGTTACGCTGTGTTTATGGGATGTTGTAAACACTGGAAAAACATCAGCATAGACTGTCTTGGCTGTTTGGTTGTGATCATAGAGTGATCAATTTGTTGGAAGACAATGTCTGTTTCTTTACAGATATTGTTTGCTATTCTACTAGTGTTGTGTAAGAACAGATCATCTAAATGTGGTTGTCACTTAGAAGTTGCCGCTGTTTGTACTTATTCAATGATTTGAACTATCAAACTACCTGTGCCTAGTGAAGTTGTTTAGTTGTTTCAAGATGACAGAAGTATTTCCATTTAGTCTGAATATCTGTATCAGTGTCTGGGAGGGAGGACATTTGCTTAACATCTGATTGGAAGTTTCTATGGGGGGGGCAGTGGGCGGGGTCTTGGTATTTGCGGTTGTAGTGGGAGATGTAGCAGGGGCACATAAATGAACGACAGCAAAAGCTGGTCCTCCACCCCCCCCCCATAACACAAGTCTTCATTTGAGTTTGTTGCAGTGGTTCAATAGAATAGGACACTTGTGGGTGGATGAAAGCAATGGTGAAAAAAATGCTGTGCCTCTTCTGTTGTCCGGATAGTGACAATTAGCTTCTTCGTGTCATTAAAAACTTGCAACAAGCATCATTGTGATCTTGCCCTATGTCTGATACATAGGATTGTCAACAGGTGGTTATCTATAGAGAGAAGGGTGCCTTGCTAATAAAGGGCATTTCAATGTTACCCATAGTACTGTGATTGGTAGTAGTCAATGGTAGGGTTGGCCTACAGAGTGGCTTGCAATCAAAGCACTTTGTAGTGATGGCCTACTGTGGGTGAATAAAGGGACAGTGTAAGTTAATATGAAAAAATTAACACAATGTATGGAGAGCTAAAAAGGTCTTGTGAAATGAATGTCAAGCTGTTTGGTGAAAGTAGTCAGCTTGAGTTATGTAATAGTATTATGTAAGCAGTAAGGCAGGTTGTGGTGTGTGTGTTAGAGAACTGTGATGCATGGCTAAGGCTTACAGTGAGGGATGAGGACACTGACCAGGTTCTTGCACTATCTTAGTCATGTGTTACGACAGTCTAGTGAACATTTACAGAGTGGCTTATTGTATTAATAAAATGGGTCTGTGTATATCATGTAATATTTTTAACTTTGGTTGTGTGGACAGTTCTAATGTGTAGTAAGCAAACAATCAAATTGCTTGAAATCCTTTGTACATCTTATGGCATTCATTCATTCAATGGGCAAAAGGTTTTAAGAAGTCAGTGTGTTAGTTGTCTGCTACATGGCTAATGTGTGGCAACAACTGAAAACCTCATGTGGAATACACTGGGATGTTTTATTGCTGGAATAAGACACTGTGGGGATGTTCATTGTACACTTCCAATGCATGGGTAGGGAGATGTACACAGGTCTGCTTTGACCTTCTGTTTTACTACAACTCCTTGTTGCTCTTTAGAATCACATAATCCACACACTGTCTTGTCTTATTGCTTTGGCATGGTTCAGTAGGAATATATGTAGTACAGGTACAATTTTATGATAATTTAGATACTGCAGAACAGAAAGTGTACTGCAAGAAAAGTTCTTATTCATGGAAAATACTATGTCGCACACTGTTCATTTAGTTCCATAATTAAAAAAAAAATACAAAGTATGCCTTTCTTGGGATGTGTTGTGATATTTTGTGGTATTTACCTGCCTCCACACTCACTCCATTAGGAGGTTGGTCGACCTCATCATGATATTTGGATTCCCATGTTGTTCCACAGCATGTGTTAGAGCAAATGTATAATCGTCGGACCAGTTCTTTGGCATCTTGATACTTTTAAATTTCTCTCAGTTGCTAGAAAAAAGTATTGGTGGTCAGTTAATGCTTTTTTGACAGACACTTTTTTTTTAATTGCTCCTACTTTCTACCTTTTCTGGCCACCTCAGTCTGCTCCCCTCTTGTCACCACATCTGGTCTGGGGATCCAGCTGCTGTCTGCCTCTGCCCAGTCAGTCCCAGGCACCCATATGCCCCTGCAGTTGTACCCTCTGCAGTAGGGCCACAGGAAGCACCCCAGACTCCCTATGGAACATGGATTCAGCATGGGTGCCCGGCCACCAAGTGAAGCTCACAGACAGCCTTTTATGACACAGTTAGATAGATTCCACAGCTTAAGCATTTGACAATCTTCTGTCCTACTCCCGACATGCAATTCTAAAGGTGATAGGGTATTGCAACAAAAAAGGTGATATGATTTTGCTTTGTTGTGTTTAACAGGTTTGTAGCAGCCTGTTAGTATAGTGTTATTGCTAACGCTTGTGACGCTGTTGGTCTGGGTTCAACAATGTACCTGGGGTGGACAGTGGATTGTGGTGAGAGGAATCAACTGACCAATACAATTTAGACACTTATTACGGCATGGGAGTAGTGGAGACTGTTGTGTCATGAGTGGGCACAACACTTAAGGGTGTTTCCGATGTTCAGAAAGTATGCACTAAGAGTGGCTCAATGTCTTTAACTAAAACAAGCCTGGCTATGGCTATGTGTTATCTTGTATTTCAATACTGATAAGGAAGGAGGCAGATAAAAGAGTCAGCAACATCAACAGATTTTACTGAAGGTAAACAATCACAAAATGTTTTTTTTTGCAAAAAAATATTATGTAACAAAAATAGATGACTGTTTTCCCTTAAAAAGGTTGCTTTCTGTCATGGTGCAGTGAAAAGAAAGTGCATCACAGAGAAGGTTTCAAATCTGAAACTGAAACAGTTCTGTCTTATTAAAACTGTACAGTCATAACTGTGGAAAACCTTGTTGCAGATGCCAATATAACTTCAGTTCATTGAAAAACACTTCTCTGTAAGTAGGGGTGGGCAAAAGTTGCTAATTCTACTTTGCGGAATTTCTGCAAAATGCGTAAATTTCGTGGAATTTTCCAAATTTCCGCCATTGACGAAGTCTTAATCTTTTGAATGTATTTGGCAGATTTTCACATTTTCTGTGGAATATTTTGGCTGAACTGCAGAAAAATACACAGGAACTGCAGAATAACAGTTCTTAGGAATTTATTTCCACAGTTTGATGAATTATTCCGCAATTCTTGTAATTATTCCATAGTTCAGTAACCAGTACTGCAGACTTTTTTCTCTGTAGTTTAATAGGATAATCCACAATTTATACATTTATTCCTCCATTCTAAGTCAGAATTTCCATGAAAGTTGCTAATTAGATTTCCACACTTTCAAGGAAGCAAAAATCTGACTTTCACGGAAATTCAACCGGCAGAAGTTTTTTTTGCACACCTCTGTCTGTAAGTTAACATATAGTAAAGCCTGGTGATCTTGCTGTTTGAAATAATTTGTCAGTGCTACTCTTGTGAGAAGAGAAACTGCATCACCGACTCAGGATTACAACTTATTGAGTCATATTGTACTTTTTAAAGAAATTATTTAGGATATTTACTTGATGGATCATGCATTGGACTCTGCAAACAATCTGATTTTAGAATATGCAGTTTGATCTCAAATTTATCTACAGTAAAAAGCTCAAAAAAAAGAAACTAAAACTGTCAAAGATTACTTACGGTTTCAGTATTTCTGAGTCTACTGTGAATCTAAAATGGCAGATTATGGATTATATCTGTTCCAATTGGTCTAGGAGTGCCATTTCCAGATTACTTTCAAATCCCTGTTCATGAGTCAGTCACAAAGAGGGACCCCTCTTTGTGACTGAGTCATGAAAAGGGATCCATGTTTGCAACACTTGCGAGAAAGGAAATTAGATTTTTTTAAAACAAATGATTTGAGTCTTAAATGGTGTTTTTTGGGGGGAGAATGCTGAAGAAGTGTTGTGCTGTATAGGTACTGTGATAATCTTTTTTATACACTTAAAATGGTATTTCGTTTTGAAAGGCCGACATCGAGTGGCATAGAGGGACTGCTGTTCGTGAGCGAGTCGCAAATAGGGATCCTCTTTCATGAGCTGCCAAAATCCTTGGATGTGATTTATAGACCACATGACCAGAAAAATCTGTCAAACAAGAAATTCTCATGGATGGGGGGTTTGACAACTTGTGAATTGGGACTGGCCTTGTGAACTGGGATTTTGACACCTCACGAACTACTGTAGGAATTTTAAAACTTTGCCAGTGCACTGCACTGTTTGGTCTTTTGGCTTGAAATTTGCATGGTATAAAGGGGGTGTCACAGAGATGTGAATTATGCCATTTAGGTACAACAAATTTTGGTTCCATAGCTATGCCATGCTAAAGTTGAGATATTCCCCATAGGATAACATTATGGTGCCCGTAGTGCCTTTCAGTGCCTGTATCTCTGAAATGATTAGAGATAGATTTTTCAGTGAACTAAGCATGCATGGAGGTTTCAAAGTCTTCATTACAACTGCAGTAGAATTTTTTCATAGCTGCTAAGGTTACTGAGATATTGGCAAATTAGTGTTACAAGGGTTCCTTTGGAGTCCTATAGGGCTGCTTTATGGCTCCATAGTTATGTGCAAGTGAGGACACAGGGCCCAGAGAGCATGTACTGTCACAGATGCATATAAGTATGCAAAAATGGTCAGCTTGGACAGAGCATGGGGCCTAAAGGGCAAGCACTCCCACCAACACTTACCAGCTACCAGTTATCAGTTATGTTACCCTTTCTAAAGTAAGGAAATTCATTGCAAAAAAATTCATTAATGCAACAGTTAGGGTTACTATTAAAATGACAAAAGTTGGGAAATATAGCATTAGGGTTTCCAACCCTAACTCAGCATCCCCACCCACCTGCAACACACACACACACACACACACACACACTCGCACACACACACATATGCAAGCAGAGGAAGCAGCAAGGCACCACAACCAATGAGAAGCAGCCAGCATCAGGTAAGAGGAAAAAAACATGCAACTCTGTGAACATACCACAATAGTCATCCATCATGGTTCAGCAACTGTATCACTTCTGCTGCCATCCCAGTGTCTTGGGGAGGGGTACACCCACATGCTGTGCAATAATGAAAAATGGAATACTGCATGAACTCTGTACCTCCATGCAGATACTACAATAGTATCCATAAGCCATGGTAGGCGCACATGGTCAGTTGGACTCTGTTCTGCCATCCCTCCAACAAGCTAGAACAACACTGTCCTTATGTCAGAGTGGGAGTGCAGGGTCCTATGTACTCTGTGCTCCCATTTGTGCATCAACATAGTGAAACACTATCCATGTTTTACACTATCCATATGTCACAGTGATAGCTCATATATCTTTGGACCCTGCACTACCATCCCTCCATTAAGACAGTACAACACAATCTATATGTTACACTATCCATATGTCAAACTGAGAGCACTGCAACATATGGATAATGTAACATATGGATTGTATTGTGCTACCTCAATGCAGTTATAATACTGTAGGGTACAAAGGACTCTGTGTTCCCACTATGCCATATGAACAGTGTGACATATAAGGAGATCAGAGGGCTGTGGGTTCAGTTCCCACATCTGGCACTTGGGTTAATATCCTAATACTGACACTGTAATGCAGCATGATGGGGGGTGCTGCACTTCAGAGCTGCTGTCTTTCAGATGAGACATTAAACAGAGGTCCCATCTGCTTGGATTGGTGGTAGTTCAGGTGGATGCTAAAGATCCCATGCCACTTATCAAAAAAGAGTAGGGGAAATTTTGATTGGATAACAAAAACAAATATATTGAAAGAAAATAACAGACTGCACATAATACTAGAGGAAAAACAACAAGAAATACAAACATCATATGTCACAGTAAATCAGGAAAAAAAAAGGAAAAACAATGAATTCATCCTGCCCAGCCAACATTATGCCAAAGAAAAGTACCTATGGCTTCCACCAAGGTACAGAATTCATAGTCATAGAGAGTGTCCAATTATTCCTGTATATGAAAAAAACCTCCTGCAACTGTAAAATTTTGTTTTTAAGCACTCTCAAACACCTAGCCTGCCAAATATGCCATTTGAAACAGGCCAACAAAACAATTACTGTACTTTTGTGCCATTTGTTCCATTCTGCTGGAATATGCCCTAACACTAAAATATCATAGGTAATTAAACCAAAAAGTGAGTCTTCCCACCAGTGTGCCAGAGCAAACCAAAAATTTTGAGTAAGGGAACATTCAAAGAATAAATGCTGCATCGTCTCAAACTGCCCCTGGCAAGAGTGTGCCTGGAAAACCCTGTCACTTAGCTGCTTGTGTTTATGATTGGCCCTCACGTTAAGCTTTTGATGTGTACACAACCAAACTACATCCAGCATTTTCTTTGGAATTCTGGGTTCTATCACACTTGCTAATAATGAAACCGTGTTTATACAAGTGGGAACAGAAAAAAGGGGGTCCTCAAAATAACAAGAAGAAACAACATAAGCGTAAAAGGATTTCTGCTCATGAGAAATAAACCAGCGGAGCTCCACTTTCCACAATCTAATGTATTTCAAGATTTGCTGAACATATAAGGGAAGTTGTTTATCCATAGGATGCCACTTACCCCATCCCCAGGCTGTTAAAAAAGGGCAACCACACAGGGACATACATATATGACCCATTTCATCTTGCTCTAATGACATAGGCCGTATTGAATTATAAAAAAATTACCAAAAAATTGAACAATGGGATGTATCATACCCAGTCCACCTGCACTCCAGGGTCTGTAGGTGTGTGCCCTCTTCACAGGTTCAAACGATTGCCCCACACCAGCTGAAAAAAAAGATTCAAAATTTTGGAATGCATACTAAACTGTAAGGGAAAAATATGGGAAATAAACAGAAAAAGAGGAGCAATATAGGACTTTAAAATAAATACATGTTTTTTCCGTGTCATTTTCCAAGATTGCCATTTTTTAACCTTGTGAAATGCTTTATCATAAACCATGTCCCAACTACCCTGTACTGACTCTGGAGAACCAAAATATATACCAAGGAGTTTCAATTTGGTGATAACAACCAGAAAATCAAAAATACTGATACTAGGGTCCATACCTAAAGGCATTAATGAACACTTAGAGGTATTAATTTTAATTCCAGTGCTGGTTTGCAAAGAATTTAAAAGGACAAGGACTCGCTTTCCAGAATCAATATCAGCAATAGAGCAAATACAGTCATCTGTATAAGCCAAAATTTTAGAAAAATAATAGCCATCAGAGGAAACAATAGCCAAAATATCTTCTTCCATTTCAATGGAACACAACAAAGGATCTAAACCAAAAACAAACAGGCTCAGAGGATAACCCTGGCAAACCCCGACCTGTTAAGGAAGAAGGACACCCAAATGTCCATTAACCAAAGGCGTTACCCTTGCTGAGCTATAGAGGGTCTGAATTAAAGCTAAAAAATGAATAGGGATACCATACTATGGCAGAACAGCCCAAAGATAATCATGGCATATGGCATCAAAGGCTTTCTGCTGATCTAGGGCTAACAGATAGCCAGATAGTCGATTTTGAAGACCTTGATCTATCAATTACCTAATATAGACTAAATTCTGGGAGATGTTTCAGCCAGGAATAGTACATGGTTGTGTGGAAATTAACAGTTTATTGGCAATCGTAGAGAGATGGTGAGTTAAAATATTAGCCAGAATTTTATAGTATGAGGTTAAACTCAATGATCTCCAGTTTTGTAAGAGAGCAGAATTCCCTTCTTTTTTATATAAAAAAAATCATTACACCATTTGTCATACTAGAAGTTAGTCTTTTTTCTGCCCAAACAGCTTGAAAAACTACAAGTAACCATGATGAGAGAATATCTACATATGTTTTGTAGAATTCAGTAGGCAGGCCATCTATCCCTCATTTAGCATGTGTAGACAAATGGCCTATGGCCTGAATAATTTCATCAAAAGAAATAGGGGATGCAAGTGCCTCAATTTTGAGAGTTGAAAGTGACGGAATTTCAAGATGGTGATAAAAAGGATGAAAAAAATCATAATTGTTTTTTTTAAAAGTCTGAATAACTTAGGACTGAACTATAGTACATAAACCTCTGGTATCGTGGACTAATGACCCATCAGGAGCCTGTAAAGCAGACATACACAATTTTTGGCAGTTCCTGTTCAGAAAGGTCTAATGGGTTAACCTGCTCATGAGTACCAGTAACAACGTATTTTTGTTATCTATACCTTCATTCTTGTGATTTGAGAAAGTCAAGCTTTTTTGTTTTAATAGCGAAAAACTGTTAGCGCTGAGTACCTGGTGAGGAGCATGCCTGTGACAACAACTTTAAATACTGTGCTCTATAACCCAGATATGTAAGATAGGAATTCCGGGCTTTAGTCTGAGAGACCTGAAGAAAAAGTATCTTTAGATCATTTTTTGTATTTTCCCACCATTCCAGTAGACTATCATACAAAAAGGCAACATCTGACCTGATCAAAAAAAAAGAATGTACAGTATCTGTGAGGAAAGATCATAATCATGTAACAAGGACGTATTCAGTCTCCAATAAGCACGTCCCATCAGAAGTTCTTGACATAAGCCAATGGTCAATTTGAGAATTAAATGATCAGAAGTCTTTAATGGTAATGTTGTAATGGTAAAACAAGTGAGTCTCCTGGACAAAAAACCAAAAATCTATCCGAGAGAAATAGTCCTTTATAAAAGGTATACTCTGGCATCTGTTGCAATAAATCATAAGCATCCATTAGAGTATTACTTTTTAAGACTTGCAATAAAGCATTAGTATCACAAAACAGCTTTTGAGTTTTACGGCCCTAATCTCGAGTGGCTAAACCACAATTAAAATCGCCACCCCACAAGACCAACTCTGAAGTATGCAAATACGGAGAGATATGATGAAACAAAGCTGACCTGTCGGCCTGAGATTGAGGGGCATAGATATTAATAAGGCGGTATGCGCAATGATAAACAATAATATCCAGAAGCATAGCCCTACCAAGTAGGATGTCTAAGACTTGTAAAACTTGTATTGCTATATTAGAAAAAAAAAATATACCCAAACCATCACAAACATCTTCTCCCAGTGACCAAAAGGAAGCACCCCATCGCCAATTTTTTTCTGCATCCTTTATGCCTTTCAGGGAGCCCAATCTGTGTAAGAGGATGATAGAACCAGAATGCTCACTTAGGCTGGCAAAAGTAAGACGTTGTCTTAATTGGGATTTAATACTGTTTACATTAACAGTAATAAAGGAAATGTCCTTTGCCAGAGAAGTAAAAAAAGGAGAAAATCAAAGACTAGAAACAAGTCATTTCCTTTTTTTCCCTCTTTTTCAGTTTGGGTTTTTCCTTAACCTCTGTATCAGGGGTAGGGTCTGGAAGTAAGTCGGCAACCAAGGAGAAATCAGAGTCCACCCCATCATCATCTCCTTCATGATCCAGTAAGAGGGCAAAAGGATTAGAAGCTATAACAAGGTCAGTCTCTGGACAAGAGAAAGGGGCAGCAGAACCACTTTTGACAGACCTAGAGCGAGTGAACCTTTGAAAGGGGATGTCACTCCGCACTCCCGGGGGGGACATACAAGGAGTCTCCTGTTCTACCATAGGCACACTAGCCCAGGGAACATCAAATGAAGAGACTTCTCTATCAACCAAGGGAAGAGCCCCTTGCATGGCGTTCGTAGGAGGGGAAGGGGAAACAAAATTAGAGTCAGCACTCTCACCAGTAGTAGAAGGTGGAAGAGGAAGAGGAACTGGGGCAGTAGTATCCATTTGTTCTAAGACTGGGACCTGAATCATCTCATCTTCAGCAGAACTGAAGAAGGGGTAGAGGACAGGTGGGAAACGGGAGCAGGTAAATCAGGGCGCAGAAGTAAATCCTGCATCTTCTGATGCTCCTTTTCAGCATTAGCAACATAGACATCCTGTTCAGCTCTAAAAGCAGGATCAGCCTGATTATGAGAAGCCCTAAGAGCAAGAGCAGAAAGTGTGGCTCTGCTCATCACAGAGGTCAGGGATTTATTTAACTCAAAAAATTGATTAGCGTTTTGCTCATAAAAATGTTAAAACATTGTGAAAATGCATAGCATTTGCCTCACTGTGTTTAACAAACATAACACTTCTAGAAAACCTATATAAATACTTTCTGTACCATTAGCATTGTCCCAAGAAAAAAACTGCTAATCAATTATTTAAAACCCTGGAGGTTGCACCTCATTGGACATCTGCAGTGAGCCCCTATATGGCTTAAATCCCCACAAAGCCCACACTTTTGTTGGTCACACACATTACTTAAGTGCCCCAAAGCCCCACACTTATAACAGGCCCTTGGTTGTCCTGGATAAAAAAGAACACCTCTGTCCCATCCTAAAAAAAAACAACAGTTAGGTAGGTGTTTAGTTAACCCATTCTCCAGACGCAGATAAATTAAATAACGCCAACCTCCTGTCCAAAGATGTTCATCGTCAAGAATGGGTTCGGGGGGGCCTTTAACAGTACAGTGCTGCTGTAACCAGTAGGTGATATCGGCAAGATTAACCCCTTAATTTCCAAACAGAATCGTAATTTTCTTAGTAACTGGTTTAGTCAAAGGAATAGCTAAATAAGGTTTCCATAAAGGAGTGCTTTTTAAAGCCTGATATTGTTTACAAAACCTGTCCAACCCTGCTGGATGCTTGAAACTGATGTCAAAAATAGTGTCCCAAGGCATATGAATTAACACATAAATTTCATATGCGTAAAACCTTATACTTGTTTTCAACAATTCCCGTCCTATGAAAAGTCTATTGGGAATATCATCCATCGAACCCTGAAATTTCAACCGCACTGCATTATGTCTGGCAGCAGGATCATTCAGTAAACCAAATGTAGCAGGAAACAGTTTCTCATTCACCTTGTCATGCCACACAGATGAGGTATTATTCTTCTCAGGTTCAGGCAATGAAGTTGCTGCAGGAGTAGACAGCTGGGATGCAAGGACATCAGGTAAGGCCTCAGGGGGGTCAAAGGGAAGTGGCAGGCCATCATCTTCCAATTGTCTGATATCATCCATTAAGTCTGGACTGGAAACAATGGAAACAGGAGCAGATTTGTCATTAGGCAACTGACGTGGAGGAAGTCCTGAGTCTGCAGCTGGGGGAGAGAGAGCTATACATCCTCCAGTTGCTAGCTTTGCATCCCAAGACTTCCCATCAGGAGATTTTACCTACCCTGCAGCTTCTAAGGCTGCAGCTACCCATGTAGCAGGGGCTTCCGAGTCTTTATCCAGTAATGGCCTAGATGGCATAAAAGCAGGCGCATTCACTGTTAAGGAAGGGGACACACCTCCATTAGCCTTGTTAACCCCCCCCCCCCGTGTGTGGATGGTCTTTGGGGAGAGGTCCATAGAAAAAATCCACACATTTGAATCTTCAGAAGCAATAGTCGAGCTACTTGCAGTAGCAATCCCAACAGTGTCAGTAAATGGATGCTGTGAAACAGCGTTAGAAGGAACTGCAGACTCACCCCTTTCTAATTGTAGCTTGGTAGTAGAGCAAGAAGGATTGTCAGGTAACTGCTCCATGAAGACAGTAGCTGGAGTTTCAGAAGAAGATGCTAAAGCAACAGGGTTACGAGACCCTTCCTGTCCTGGTACGTGGGGAACATCCATCCGAGTTTGCTTCAGTTCTGCAAGCAAAAGGTTCCGTAGGCGGTCTAGCTCCATGAGCCATAAATGAATGTCAGCAACAGGAACAGCCAATAAGGGCTCTCCTACTTCCAACTGAACCCCACAGGAGCCATCCTCGGCAGGTAACTGTACATCAGCCATAGAGATAGCCTGATCCATAACCACGTCCGAAACCGTCCCGATCACGGTGTCCATTGGGAGCTGAGGAGGTGATCGGCTCCTCAGCCTCCCACTCATCTGGCTCTTCCAAAATCTCCCACACACTGAGGAGAAAACGCAAAGACACAGCACCCTCTGTCACACAGAATAGGTGAATTTCCCAGGTGTCCTGGCTAAATTTCCCCCAGTCACAAAAAATACCAACAGCTTAAATCTGGTTCAATTTCAGTTGCTCACCGTCTGTATCCCACTCCCCCTGGTCACCCCTGAAAAGGGACTTCTAGACCCAGTAGGCTTACCGGGTCAACAGAATTCAATAAATAAATCAATAAAGTAGTGTTGTACTATTTTGATGCAAGGCTGAGAGTAGGGTCCAAAGGACCCTGTGCTTCCACTGTGACATTTGGATAGTGTGTTATATGGATTATGTTGTACTATGTCGATGGAGGCATGGGAGTGCAAGGTACGAAGATTCCTTTCCTACCACCCTACACTGAGATAATACAACAGTGTCTATATGTCATAGTGGGAACAGCACTCCTCCATCCAGATACTACAACAGTATCCATATGTCATGTTGGGAGCATATGGTCCTTCAGACCCTACACTGCCATCCCTCCATCTAGATACTACAACAGTGTCCATATCTAACAGTGGAATCTCAGGCTACTTCAGACCTTGCACTTTTATCCCTCCATCCAGACAGAAGAACAGCATGTATATGTCACAGTGAGAGTGTAGGTTTCTTTAGACCCTGCACTTGCATCTAGCTATGCAAACACAGGAGACTCTGGACCCTGCACTTCCAGACATTAAGTTATGGGAAAGTATAGCAACATTGCAACAAATAGTCATAACTGTCCCATCTCAGATAATTTTCATCCCAGATGTTCTACATAGCTTTCTTAGCACCTCCCCACATGGTTGCACAGCATGTGGGTGTACCCTTCCCCAAGACACTGGGATGTCAGCAGAAGTGATACAGTTGGATGAACTATGATGATGGATGCCTCTTGTGGTATGTTCATAGAGTTGTATTTTTTTTCTCTTACCTGATGCTGCTGTTTCTCATTGGTTGTGTTGCTTCACTGCTTCCTCGGATTTATGTGATGTGGGCGACTCCCTGAGGGCAAGTCCACACAGAGCAAAGAAAGCAGCTGACCATGGGAAGGATGGCAGCACAAATGGGATGCATGCACAACAAGGGTGACAGCACAAATGGGGTGAGTGCACGACCAGGGTGACAGCAAGGGGGGCGAGGGTCAAAGGAGCAACTCAGGGACATGGGAAAGATGAGTGGGTGCCCATATCGGGTGGCACTGCTTGACTGCTGGGCTCAGTGTCATCCTGCTGTGCCCAAGCTATGCATGCACAGGTGCCCTGTGACAAGTGGCATTCCAGATGTGGCAGAGCACAGTAGGCAGCAACAATGCCAGGCGGTATTGCAGTAGGCCACCATGTACCTGCTAACACATGGAAGGTGAAGTTAAGTGCTAGGCCACAGAGGTAGTCATAATGGCTCCTTGTGGTGTATTCCACAACCATGGCAGTGATGCGGGTGTTCAGGTCCCAGTACTGGCACCGGACCTGAGGGACCTCGGCCGTGGAGACCAACTGCTTGGTCCAGACCACAGTCATCACTCTGTCTCATAGAGGCAGTTGAGCAGTCTCGAGATGCTGGGTTGGCACAACCTGATACTGGTGTTGAACACCTTGTGCCAGCCCTCTTCAGCATTATTAGTCCTGGCCAGGACCTAGATGGTCGCTGCATGGCAGTTCCACTGCTCGATTGGGAAGGTGGCACATCGGCGGCCGGACCTGGCACTGTGGCGACCAATCCAAGTGTCCTCATAGTAGTCGAGGATTGGCTGCAGCACCTCCTTATTCTGTGCCAAGTACTCCCATTCCTACATCTCCTGGAAAATGGCTGGCAAATCGGGGGTGGTATGAATGCCAATGCCAGCAGCATCTGGAAGTGCAGGGCAAGGTCTGGGTCTGTGGAGTATCTCTGCAGGACCTCCAGGCTCTGCTGTATTTTGCACCAGATGGCTTGTGAGTAATGAAAAAAGCAGTTCCGGATGCTGGTGTCCGGGAAGGTGGTGGACACAGTACACCAGCTGGCATGCTCAAAGTCTAGGAGCACAGAAGTGGGTGCTAGTGCAGAACTGTGTATGTGTAACTGGCCCAGCAGCCGTATGTATATCTGTGCCCTCCTGGTGCAGGTGAGGGCATACACAACTGGCAGGACTGCACTTGACTGGACAGAATGTATGGTGTACAGCTGCCTGAACAGAGAAGGGCTTGCCTGGAAGGTGCCATTCATAACCCAGTCAAGGCAGTCTTCCAGCTGCTGCAGACCCCGGTCCATGGCATAGATAACAAGCCAGTCCCACTCCCAGCCACTGGCATAAAGCAGGAACCATCCCCCATCCCCTGTCACAGTGAACTCAGCTGGTATGACTAGGTCGGTGACCATGGCTGGTGTAGTGGGCCACCACTGTGCTACATGCTGCACATGCTATACAGTCCAGCGCAGTAGTCGCACCCTTGGCAATTGACCCACACCAGCTGTTGGTATCACTAACGTGCTTGCCACCATGACCTGTGATGCACTGTTGATTGTCCTCCGTGCCCTGTCCTGCAGAGTCCCCAGTACTCGGTGCATGCCAACATCCATCACATCTGAGGCATGGTTGTGCTCTCAAATTATCATCCACTGTGTGCAGGTGGGTGAGGCAGTTGTACTTGCAGGCCTCTGTGCATCACCAGTACACCTTTTCTGGACCTGCCATGTCCCTGCGTTATACATAGCCACTGTGCATGGCTAATGGTTTGCCTTGCTGGCCTTGCATGAAATTCATGGACATCCTCAACATAGGATGGGGTTTCTGTAGCTATTGTGTACATCTTCCCTTTTGTGGGAGGTTTGCTGCTCCCGCCCACTGCCATCTGCAGCCTCCCCTTCCTGTCCAGCCACGTCATCAGGGGTCATGTTGTCAGCCCCTGACCCATATCCTGTCGATGCTCCCTGGAGCCTTGGAGTGGTCCACGTCCTGCCATGTTGAGTACCTGTCTATCCTGTTCTGTGGTGTGGTGTTATGTCCATGGGGGGCAGTACGGTGTTTGCAATGCAGGTTCATCCTGCTGCACAGTTGTGCTTCACAGGCCATGCTGTCTCCGTGCTATGGTCTGGGGCCCCTGTCATCCAGTGTTTCTGCTGCCCGGTGTGTGGCCAGCACCGTGGTGCACTGCTGAGGCATGCCCCTCGGCCTCTCAGGCCTGTCTGGGTCACTGTGCACTTTGTTTCTGCATGGGGTTTCACCCATGCCAGCCTGCGGTGCACCTCACTCTCATACTGGTGTTCAGCGGTCCTGTGCAGTCATTCATTCGGCTGCTGCAGTTTCTGACTCACCACTGACATGGCGCATCTGCTTCTGCACTCATCCTGGCTGTTACCACTTCCTCTGCTTGCATATGTGTGTGTGTGCTTTGGTTGGGGGGCAGAGTTAGGTTGTAAACCCTAACTCCATATTTCCCAACTTTTGCTGCTTTAATAGTAACCCTAACTGTTGCGTTAACAATGTATTTTGCAATGAATACATTACTATCTATATCTATCTATCTATCTATCTATCTATATATATATATATATATATATATATATATCTAATTAGTGCCATGGACGTGACCCTATAGTTAGGGTTGAGTAAGTAGTTTAGTGTTAAACCCCAAATGTTGCACATTAATAACTTTGCAGCTGTTCAACAGTTTTGCACGAAATTTGTAATGCGAGGTCTCAGATGGTAGTTCTCTTGATAGGCCAAGCTGCATTTCCGTTGGATTTGTGGTATTTGTGCAGCAAAGCACAAGGATACGCATTTTTCACTTTTTTGCCAATTTTTGCTGATTTTTCCTATTGTGCTGCAGCCACACCGTTTGGAGTTTTGGTCTGAACTTGGGGTAGAAAGAGATTTCCCCAAAGAACAATCCAGCATTGGTTTGGTGAAAAATATTAATCCATTCCAAAGTTATTTAGTTTGAATTTTTGGGTTCTAAGCATAACTCAGTTCAGTCATAGAGTTATATGTATTTTTTGCAAAAGAGGATAGGCTCACAATCAAGAATTTTGTCAACTCATGAATGGGGATTTATAAAATCCCCATTCATGAGGAAAAATTTCCCTTTCACCAGTGGCCATCTTGTTTTAATTTTTCCCCACAAACAAAATGTTGTAACTTGCTATGGCTGTGTTGTCTTGTAATTGAAGCACGTGTTTTGTTCAGGATGATGCCCTCTACAAACCCATGGCTTTGGTTAGCTTCATTTTTGTGGAAAAATGGCCATTTAAATTTTAAAAATCCTTGTTCATCACTTGCTTCCGATCCTTGTTAGTGAGGTAACAAAATCCCCCTTTCACGAGCTGATCCCATTTCGCGAGCTGACACAATCCTTTATCGTGATTTCTGGAGCAGATGGCCCTATCTCAAGAACAAAGATTGGCCTGCGAACTTGGATTTTGTCAATTTACGAAAGGGGATCTGCTTGCAAAGGGGGATTTTGACAGCTTGTGAAAGGGGAATAGTTTTTTGAATTCCCTTTCACAAGCTGTCAAAATCCCTTTCGTGAGCTGTCAAAATCTCCTTTTGCAAGCCGATTCCATTTCTCAAGCTGACAAAATCCTTGCCCGTGATTTCCAGATCATATGGCCCTATCTTGTGAACAAGGATTGGCTTGCAAAAAGAGATCTTGTCACCTTGCGAAAGGGGATTGGCTCGCAAAAGGGGATTTGACAGCTCGTGAAAGGGGATTGTTTTTATAAATATTTTTTCATGAGCTGTCAAAATCCCCTTACGCAAGCTGCCAAAATCCCCTTTCATGAGCCGATCCCCTTTCACAAGCTGACAAAACCCTTGATTGCAATTTTCAGAACAGATGGTCAAAATCTGATGAACAAGGAATTCTTACGAATGGGGATTTTGACAGCTTGCGAACAAGGATTGATCTCACAAACAAAGATTTTGACACCTCACGAACTAGGAATTTTAAAACTTCCCCAGTGCACTGCAAATAAACGGTTTGGTGTTTTGGCTTGAAATTTGTTGGGTATAAAGGGGGGTGTCCCAGAGATGTGAATTATGCTGTTTAGGTGCAAACATTTTCATTTTTTCCATAGCTATGCCATTATGAATTTGAGATATTTCCCATAGGATAACATTGTGGCACCTGCAGCACCTTTTAGTGCCTGTATCTCAGAAATGATTCAAGATATGGATTTTTTGATCCAGGCTGCTTAGCTCACCATTAGGTGAGCTAAGCATGCATGTAGTTTTTGAAGTCATGATTACAATTGCAGTGGAATTTTTTTTATTGCTGCTATGGTTACTGAAATATTGGCAAATTAGTGTTACAAGGGTTCCCTTTCAGCCCTATAGGGCTGCTCTATGGCTCCATAGTTATGTGTAAGTGGGAGTACTAGGCTCAGAGGGCATGTGCTCCCACAGATGCATATCATTATGCAAAAATGGGCAGCTTGAAGGCAGCCAGATCCCAGAGGGCCCATGCTCCCACCAGCACATACCAGTTACCAGTTACATTACACTTTCTCAGAAAGTAGAAAGTCATTGCAAAAAAATCTTCATTAATGCATCAGTTTGGCTGAAGTTAGCAGGGAAATGAGACTTGACACCCCACTCCCACACACCACCATCCAACCCTACCCCCACCCACCATAGATCAACAGGTGACGGGATGTGCCTTGAGGTCATTGGGCCTATCTCTAGTCCAATTCTCCTATATTGCATCATGTGACCTTTGTTACACATGGAATCAGGTGATAGTTAGGGCTGATAACCCTTAAGCACACCACATCACCTGTTGGTCTGGGGTGGGTGGTGGTGGTAGATATGGGGTGTTAGGGTGTCAACCCTAACACCTCATTTCCCTACATTTGTCATTTCAAGCCTAAATGATGCATTAACAAAGTTTTTTGCAATGTGTATATATATATATGTAGATATAGTATATTTAAAACATTAAAACAATGATAAATCATTTAAACAATCTAATCACTGGATGGGAAAATATTGTGAAGGTCAATATACAGCAACACCCTAAATTTAATTTTATTTCACTTGTTTTGCATGTTTTATGATGCATACAGAACATTTTAACATTTTATTTAGGGGGTTATAATTATGTAATTTGAAAATCTGTGGGGTATGGTAGAATAGAGTAATTCTTGGCATAGAGGTAAATCAGGGAGTATGTTGGGTATAAGCACTGAGGTTAGCAATGAATATTAACTATTACTGTAGATTGCCCCAGCAGCTTTGCAGCATTGGTGGGTTACAGACCCTGTCACAACACCACAAACATACTGTAGTAATCTGCAGCAGTGGCATCCCTATATCATCTTCCAAAAAGAAGGTAAACTTATATGTAGAATAATGAATGGGGAGGTGTAAAAAGCAAAAATTTTATATACTACAGAGGTGTGGGATGCTACATAAACCCTGAAAGTGAAGCTTGAGAGGTTTATAAAAGCATCCCACACTGAGGGTATGTATAAAATTTGAGTTGTTCACACCTCCCCTTGTTTTGTTTTATGCAATTACCAAGGAGTGTTTTTTCTCCCCTATCTTCTACTGTGCCAGTAAAGATGTCTGGATAAAACAGTCAGTGGTTTTATTTTTAGTGAGCTACTGCACAAAATGAAGATATTTCAGTTTTGCAGGAATTTACAGTATGTGTTATCAGTAAAGTGCAGACACTCTATTGATTTTTTTAAGAAGAGTACAAAGTCAAGCTTTGCTGCACATTCAGGTAAAAAAGAAACTGCTCTGAGCAACTTTCGTGTTATGCGCTGGCACACTAGACCAATGAGATATGTCAGGTTTAAAATGTAAGGAATGAAAACAGTAAAATCCACCTGTTTTATGTTGTATTAAAGCAGAACAGTTTTGTTTTGCCTTGAAGTACTACATACCTGGTAGTAAAGAAATCTTTCTTTCTGTCTTTCCTTTTCTTTTTAACCAGGAGGTGGACTGGGCACAGCCCTTTTTCAGCCACACCTGACACTGAGCAACAAACAGGAATTACAACTAAATATATAAAACATAGAAACATAGAAAAATGGACTTTAATGGCAGATCAGGACTGCTTGGCCCACCTAGTCTGCCCATTTCCCTACCTAGAAGATAAGCTGCAGATCCTATTTAACCAACAGCCTATTTCTTCCTACCCACCCACAAAAATTGCCTTATGTCTGTCCCATGCATTCTTGAATTCTCCCACAGTTTTAGACCCCATAACCTCCTCAGGAAGGCTGTTCCATGCATCCGCCACACTCTTTGTGAAAAAATACTTCCTCACATTGCCCCTGAACCGTCCCCCCTCTATCTTCAAATTGTGTCCCTTGTTCTTGCACATCTCTTTTTCTGAAAGATGCTACCGTCTTGAACTTTGTTGATTCCACTGAGGTGCTTAAACATTTCTATCATGTCCTCCCTTCCCTCCTTTTCTCAAATACATACAATATAATAACTTCACATACAGTTACACATAGTTCCATTGTTTAATGATAAAAATAACCCTTTCTTAAAGTGCATTAGATGGATGTATTCATTCAGTAGAGAGGGAGCGTACCAAGAGAAAGCCTTCCTGATCATCTGCAACTCAAATCTTGGGACTACATTGTCCTGGACCCCACTACTTCTTGTTATTCATTCCCTTTTTATTGGAACCAGTGCCCCAGAAAAGCACCTTGGGATCATTGGCTCCTAATACCCCAAATACAAAATTCCCCAACTGATATTCAAGTTTATTGCAGGAAAGACTCCGCTGATCAAGCTCATTCACAAGGAGGTCCTGAGGCAGATACACATACAGTTCGCAATTACATAGACAGGAGATATGAAATGTAGAACAACAAAGAAAAAAATATATAATACGAGAGGCATACACAATAGAAGTCCTTATGCTATATATGCAGTACATTCCAGCTTTAACCTTGCCCTAAATTATGCAACACATTTCAGCTTAATAAGTAGAGGGCCAGTTTGTACCTAGGAAGTTGACTTGGCATTGGGGGGCATAGTAGCACCTACATATGTCTTTTAATTTAGAGATAGCTAGTGTTTTGTAGGAGTTAATTGATACAATTCTGGTTAGCTTCAGCATGGCTTGTAGTTGGTTCCAGATGTTTGGGAGGGCATATGAGACAGATCTTTGGCCAGCTGTGGTACGTGTCCTGGGAACATCTAGTAGGATAAGGTCGGATTACCTTAGGGAGTAGGCGCTATGCGAGATGTGTATGAGAGACATTAAATAGACAGGCAGTTTGTGGAGTAGTAATTTGAGGGTCCAAATGCCAGCATGCAGGAGGCATCTGGTGGCATGAGAGGTCCACCCAATTGCTGCATAAAGATCACAGTGGTGGGTCCTGTACGCAGAGGTAGTAATGAAGTGAAGAGCATGGTGATAGAGTACGTCCAGTTTAGATAGGCTCAAGGTTGGGGAGGAGATAAAGATAATGTCTCCGTAGTCAAGCAAGGGAAGAAATGTTGCTTGGACAAGTCTTTTGCGGGTCGCGAGAGAAAAGAGGGTCCTATTTCTAAAGAAGAAACCCAAGCATGCTTTAAGCCTCTTTGATAGATCCTCGTTATGGTCACTAAAGGAAAGCTTGTTGTCTATCCACATACCAAG
Organism: Neoceratodus forsteri; assembly: GCA_016271365.2. NCBI lineage: Eukaryota > Metazoa > Chordata > Ceratodontiformes > Ceratodontidae > Neoceratodus > Neoceratodus forsteri. The sequence goes on along the minus strand of CM057450.1, from coordinate 248,804,827 downwards.
ATATTTAAAATTAGGTACGACTTCCAAGGGTTCACCTAGGGAGGTAACTATGACGTTTTTAGGTGGGGTTGGTAGGACACCAGACAGGGCAAGTCTCGAGAAAATCATTGTCTTGGTTTTTTTGGCATTTAAGAGAAGCTTGGCATTGATAAGGTTGCTTTCTAACTGGATAAAGTCAGCTTGGAGTGCTTCCCTGACTTCAGTTAAGGACGAGCCTGATGCGTAAAACCGTATCATCCGCAAAGAAATGTATGCTAGAGTTCTTTATGGGGGAGTCAAGGTTGTTGATGTACAGGGAAAAAAGGATTGGTCCTAGGATGGAACACTGAGGGACTCCTCTGGCAATTGGAAGGGGGGCAGATAGTAGCCCATCAGCTTTGACTTTTTGTGTCCTTCCTGTGAGATAACTGTTAAACCACTGTAAGGTAAGTGGAGTGGCACCTATGTATGCAAGACAGGTGATTAGGAGGTGATGGTCTACAGTGTCGAAGGCCTTACTGAGGTCTAGAAAGACTACACCAGTAACCTTCTTGTTGTCCATAGCATGGATCCAGTCATTAGAGACTTTAGCCAAGGCTGAGATGGTACTGTGCTTCGACCTAAAGCCAGATTGGGCCGGGTTCAGGAGTGAGTGCTCTTCAAGGTGATTTTTTAGTTGGTTGTATATAAGTTTTTCCTGCACTTTGGAGAGAACAGGCAAGATAGAGATAGGACGGTAGTTGTTTAAGTCACAAGGATGTCTTGATTTGAAGAGAGGAAGAATATGGGCAGATTTCCAGTAGGATGGAACAGTGGCTGTGGTAATAGAGAGGTTGAAGATGTGAAGGATGGGGGCTGTGAGCTGGGCATAGCCTAACCGCAAGAAAAATGATTCAAGGCCATCGTCCCCTGTACTTTTCTTAATGTCAAGGCTAATAATTATGTCTTCAACTTCTTTGTGGCTAAACAGGCACAACTGGAAGGGATGAGGTGGAGTAGCATGTGTAGTATTTTGGCTAGTGTTGCTATTCACTTGGCTAGCATACGGGGAGGAGTTGAATGTCAACCTGGCAGTGGCAAAGTGAAGGTTAAGTTCTTCGAGGATTCGTAGTTTATTTTCAACCATCCCATCCTTGGCCAGAATCCTGGTGGGAAGGGAGGAAGCAGCAGGATGGCCTTCAATGGATCTCAGTGTCTTTCAGATTTTTTGGGAGTTCCCTTTGGCCTGCTCCAGAGTGGAGATGTAGAAGTTTGCTTTAGTAGCACGTACACTTTTAACACAGGCATTTCTGGCAGTTCTAAATGCCTGCCAGTCTGCCGGGTCCTTTGTGTGCCTGGCCCTAGCCCATAGCTTGTCTCTATTGCAGTTTTGAGCTCTTGGGTGAACCACGGATGTGAGATTTTCTGCACCCTCATTTTAATAAGAGGAGCATGCTTGTTAATTAGGGTGGTGAGGTTGTTGTTTAGGACAGAGACGGCGGCATCAGCAGATTTCTAATTCTCTTTTCTGGTGACAGTACTCCCAGTTTCTTAAAAAGCACACAGTGATGCATACATTTTGGTGCCTGGAGTGCAGACCTGCAGATATTATTAAATAAAGTCTTGTACTTTGACATGAACATCCCTTTGCTATTAAAAAAACATTATGCCTCCATATTCCAATATGGGCATCAAAACTTTCTTAGCTATAACTATCAGAGCTTCTTCAGTCAGTGAATTTATGTTCCTATATAAATAACCTATTTTTTTGGTTGAGCTTCTTTCCTGTTTTTTCAGTGTGTGGAACTAGGTTTAAGCAAGGGTCCAGAAGAACACGTAAATATTTTAAAGTAGGAGCTAAAGGAAGACTTGTCCCATTTTGAACGGTTATTTGTAGTTTGTTTTCTTTTTGCAATTTCTGTTGAGTTCCAAATAACATGACGTTTGTTTTTTTCTCATTTAGGGTCAGTAAGTTGTCTCTTACTCATTGAGCCAATTTATTATATTTATTTTGCAGGGACACCTGAATGATGTCACTTGTAAGTGCATAGTCCCATATCACAGTATTGTCAGCATAAATTATGCTGTTTTTAGTTGAAAATGGTCTAGGTAAATCATTCATAAATACTATAAATAATAGTGGCTCTAGCACCGATGCCTGGGGCACTCTGGCCTCAACTTTTAGAGGTTCTGAGGTTGTTTCCCTGAACTTAACTCTGTCCTCGATCACACAAGTTACTCCAAAACTACTCACTCTTTGTTCCAATGACACCTAAGTCACCAAGGTTATACAAAAGCAGCTCATGGTCCACTGTGTTGAAGGCACTGGCTAGGTCCATGAACACCGCACCTGTGGCACAGCCCTCCTCACAAGCCACAAGCACTGTGTCCGAAAACCCAGCCAGCACCATCACAATGGACCACCCCCTCTAAAAACCATGCTGCTTCTCAGTGAGAAGATTGTGCCCTTCCAAGTGTTCAAGCAACTGCCTGAATACACACTTCTCTTGTAGTTTGCTGACCACTGCTAACAGTGATATGGGCCTATTTTTTGACATCTCCAACCTATCTCCTCCTTTATATTTTGGAATAACCCCTGATACTTTCCATTTCAGAGGTACTAACCCTTTTCCAGTGAAATATTGAAAAGGTTAGTTAAAAGGTTACTATATGTGTGGCACAGAGTTTTAACATTTTAGGATGTAGTTCATCCAGACCCATACTTTTATTCTCTTTTAAGCCTGTTAGCAGTTCCAGGACCTCCCTTTCTTCTATTTCTTTAAATTTAAATGCTGGCACACCATGTTCTTGTTTTACTTCATAACCCTTAGTTCCGTTGACTCCTGAACTATTCTCATGGTCCCTACCCCTTAAACATCTGGAAATAAAAAAATCTATTAAATCTTTCTGCCATTTCCCCATTTTCTAATATCAGCGAATCCCTGTCTTTTATACCCCTGATATCAGTTGTGTCCTGAGGGTTACAAATTTGCTTAAATGATTGCCAAAATGTTTTTGGATCCTTGATATTCTTTAACTGAGAATGATGATAATATGTTGATTTAGCCTCATTTATTTATTTCTTAACTTTATTTCTTAACATTTTGTACTGTCCCAAACTGACCCTGTCTTGCTTTATTAAGTACTGTTTCCTCATCTTGTCCTTTTTTTTATTAAGTCCCTGAGGTTCTTACTTAACCAGGGTGAAACCTTCCCCTTTATTCTCTGTTTTGTTAATGGTGTATGTTTATTAAACAACTTTATCATATAGCCTGTAAACTGTTCTACCACCCCATCTGTTACCTGGCCTATTGGTGATTATCCAGTTGATAGACCATGAGGCCTGTTTCTGCTGGCAAGTTTGCATGTTCACAACTAAATCAACAGAAACCATAATCTGACCCCAGTCCATTGAATCCAGGTCCTTCAGATAGCCTGCAGTATTTAGTTCACCTATACATCTTTTATCAATCAAATCAAATCAAACTTTATTTTTATTGTGCTTTTCAAAAACCAAGGCACTGCACATAAAACCAAATAAAAATATAACAATTAAAACAAGAAGATAAAATACATTAGACATTAGGGAAGGCCAGGTTAAATAAATATGTTTTTAACTCAGTCTTAAATCTATCGATGCTCAGGCATTCTGTTAGCCAGCGAGGTAGAGAATTCCACAGCGTTGGAGACAAAATAGCAAAAGCACGGGTGCCTGATGTTTTTAGTCATACTCTGGGAATTTCTAGCAATCCCTCATTGGTGGATCAGAGAGGACAGGTGGGGCAGTAGGGTACCAAGAGGTCTTGCAGGAAAACTGGGTCCCTGATCATGTAGGGCTTTGAAGGTTAGCAAGCTAACCTTAAAGGTAATCCACCACTGAATAGGCAGCCAATGCAGTTGGCAGAGCACAGGAGTATTATGACTGGACCTAGAAGTGCCAGTCAAAAGCCTGGCTGCTGTGTTCTGCACTAGCTGCAAGCAGCGGATATCAGTCCCTGGAAGCCCTAGCTAGAGAGAGAATTGCAGTAATCAAGGCGGGTAGTGATGAAGGCGTGGACCAGTGCTGGGAGATCACCCAGTGGAACCAAGTGTTTCACCCGGGCGATAGTCCTCAGATGATAAAAAGAGGATTTGATAACAGCGGACACCTGAGATCTTAGTGTCAGGCCATTGTCAAAAATAATGCCGAGGTTACACACCTGGTCTGAGGTATTGAGCTGTATGCCATCAATCAAAACACCTGATGCCTGGCCAGCTCCCATACCCACCACCGGATGACCAGGGTCCACAACCAGCACTTCAGTTTTATTCGGATTCAGTCTCAGCCAACTAGTACTCATCCAGGTTCTGATCTCGGTAAGGCAGTTATTTAGCACAGAGAGTGCCACATCCTGTCTGGGCAGAAAGGACATATACAGTTGAGTATCGTCTGCACAGCAGTGAAAGCTCAAACTGCATTGCCTGCTGATATCTCCCAATGGCAGCGTGTACACTGCAAACAGCATGGGGGCCAAGATGGAGCTCTGTGGCACCATGCAGGACAGGGAGTAAGTACCAGAGGAATAAATTCCACTGGTAACTCTCTGAAGCCTGTCTGTGAGGAAAGAATGGAACCATTTGAGGACTATACAGACAGACCACAAAGCAACCGCAGACGGTCCAGCAGCACATCATGGTCTACACTGTTAAGTCCTACAGAGAGATCGAAAAGGACCAGAATGGTATGCGCCTTTCGATCTCTAGCCATTAGGAGGTCATTCAATACTCGGACAAGTGCCGTCTCTGTGCTATGCTTCTTCCTAAATCCAGACTGGAGAGTGTCATAGATCTTGTGAGTTGTAAGGTGATCATCCACTTGCAATGCAACCACCTTTTCAATAACCTTACCAACAAATGGCAGTTCAGTGATAGGTTGGTAGGTAGTTGGACAACCCAGGTCCAGGGAGGATTTCTTAAGGAGTGGTCAAATGACCGCTTCCTTTAGGGGTTCTGGAAAGACCCCTGCCTCCAAAGACCTCAGGACAATTTCAGCAAGGATCAGGCAGATAACATCGACACACCCCAATAAAAGGGGTGTGTGCCCAGATCCAAACTACAATCAACCTTGGTGCAGTTGATTCCTTTTTCATCTTTCTGACACATGATGGTAGAGTGAAACTTGTGGAACCCAGACTGCTAGTGGGTGAGGAAAGAGGATGTGTCTAGGTATTGGGAAAGTTGGGTAAGTGCAAGGTGTTCCTGAATTTTCGCCAGCATTGGGAGAAGGGAGATGGGGCGGTAATTACCCGGCATGGAGGGGTCACTGCCCTTAGGGAGGGGGATAACAGTCACCTGCTTCCATGTGGCTGGGATTTTGGCCATGGAGAACGAGAGGTTGAGAAGGTTGGCTAGTGGAGTGGCTATGGCTGGAGCATATAAGTGAAGTAATTTGGTGCCCAGTCCTGATGGGCATTTGCCTTTGTTGTGGTTGAGTGAGCTCAGTGCTTGTAGCACTTCCGCTGAGGTTACTGGATGGAAAGATAAACTGGTGGCGGGTATGGAGTTATGAGATTTTGTTGGGGTACGTGGTGTGCATGGGGTGGGTGGGCAACTGGTTAGGAGAGATGCTGCACAGCTAGTGAAGAAGGTATTTACGGCAGTGACTACCTTGCCAGGGTCAGTGACAGTCAAACCTAGGATGGATAGGGTCGGGGTTGGTGGGTGGATAGGTGGGGAGAGGAGGAATTTGAGAGTTTTCCAAAAATTGGTGGGATGGTTAAGGTTAGAGTTCAGAGCCGACGTGAAGTAGTTCTTATTGGCCCGATGAATCAATTTGGTGCAGGAATTACAGAGGGCACGGTATCTTTGTAGGGATTCTTGGGAGCATGTTAATTTATGTTTACTCCATGCCTGACACCTGCTGTGGCAGCTGCTAATGAGATCGTCGAAGACGCAAGGAAGGTGGGCGCCCCTTACTCATGTGCCTCTTAGTGGGGCATGATTATCCCATACTGCAAGAAATCTAGTTTTAAATGTTTCATACGTGTGGACAATTGAGGGTGCCTTTGGTATGAAGGACCAGTCAATATAAGCCAGGTCATTCAGGAGAGCAGGTAGAAATAGAGATTTGTAAGATCTCGTGGGAATAGTCCTAGAGGGAGGTTTTGCAGGTCTGTGCACTTTCCTGACCATGTATATCATGTGGTGGTCACTTAGGGAGTCAGGGAGGAGACCAGGACTAATAATCCTGTGTGGGTGGGAAGTGAGGGCCCAGTCCAAGAGGGAGTGGTTTGGCATTTTGGGATTTAACTGGGTTGGTTGGGAGATTAGCCGGGAGAAGTTTAGGCCGGTTATTTTGGTGCGTAGTTTGGTACAGTGTTTGGCTAGTCAGTTGAAATTGAAATCACCAAGGATATGGAGCTCACCAGTTGTGGTAGTAGACTTTGAAGTGGCCAGGTGGTCTAGAACACTGAGCGGGGGGTACTAGGGGCACAGTAGGAACCTGCAACATATACAGGGGTGGAGTAAGGCAGTGCAAGTTTGATTAATAAGGACTCCATTTGGGGTGTCGGTGTGGAGATTTGGACTGGGGTAAACTGTAGCCTAGTGGAGATAAACATGGCTATACCTCCCCCTCTTTTCTTGCCTTGATGGTCTTGTCTGATCAATGCATAGCCAGGGATGGCTACCACAGAGTCCATGTGGTGTGGCTTAAACCAGGTCTCTGATAGTATGAGGATGTCTGGTAGTAGAGATAGAGCAGTAAGTTGCAGTTATGGTAATTTGTTCAGGATGCTGCAGATGTTGAGGTACAGCAGTCGGAGGCCCTTGGCTTGGGGAGACTCAGTGGAGTGTGGGGACTGGGAGGGGTGGGACCCGGGTTTGCTTCGATATCTCCTGCCAGTAGAAGAAGCAGCGTAATAATAAGTTTGGTTTTGTGCCAGGCAGGTCTAGCTGTGCAAAAGGAGTTGGGTACATAAAGGGTGGGTGCAGTGAAAGAAGTTGCAGAGTTACCTAGTACAGATAGCCCAGGGAAAAAGGAGTGAGGAAGGATGGTGGCTCCAAGCTCCCAATTTTGCACGGGTCCATGTGTTAGGTATTGTGGGAAGGTGGTTGAGGGAGGGGCGGGGGGTAGTGATGGTGTAATGGGGGGTGGTTGTGGAGCCATTGTGGATGGGTTGCTGGTGGGAGGGAGGCTAGGGGAAAAGACAGGAGAAATAGAGGGAGGAAAAACAGAAGCATGTTGCTTTAATTGTAGCAGCAAGAAAGTGTAGCAGCCTCTAGTCGTCACAGCAGATAATCTGCTAATGAGAGAGTGGACTGATTGGTTCTGAACCACAAGAACAGCCACGTGACTCTTCCTATAAAGCTGAGAGCCGAGCAAAGGTGGTGAGGCGGTGGGGAGACGACGTACAGTGCTGGTGGGGTAAATGCACGCCGACTACAAGCAGCTGGCTCAGATCCAGCAAGCACTTTCTCCCTTACCTTGATCACTCCAGGGAGGTGTTCAACTTGTCAGTTTTTGGGGAGGGCAGGCAGTTTCAGAGCCCTCTCACCCCTCGTGGACCTTCTGGGGAGGGCTGGCATCTCCAGGCCCTCTCGACCACTACAACTGAGAGAGAAGGAGAGAGGGGATAGATTTAAAGCCTGTTGGAGAGGCGGGGCTAAGCTACAGGTAGGAGATTCAAACTACGCAGTGAGCAGTGTTAAGGTACTGCACAGGTCACTTAATTAACTAAACTGTTTGCTCTAAAAATATAAACTGTTTGCACTAAATAAATATATACTGATGGCTGCAGCACAAGGTGGACAAGGAGAACTCCAGGCTATAGCAACATGGATTGCTTTATAGATTTCAGACAACTGTTGGCACTCTTAAGGTACTTGAAAAATAACAGGCAAATTGTTGGATATGCATAGAGAAATCAGCACAGAAAAACTATCTGCAGTGCTGCGCCAACCTTTGAAAGCAGTCTTGAATTTAATTCTTAAAGGCAGTACTAGATTAAAATAGATGGTCCTTTTTCAAAAATGTTTTGGCGCCAAAATGCATGCCGACTACAAGCAGCTGGTTCAGGTCCTCCAAGCGCTTTCTCCCATACCTTGATCGCTCTGGGGGGGGGGTGTTCAGCTTGTCAGTTTCTGGGGAGGCAGGCAGTTTCAGAGCCCTCTTGATCCTCGTGGACCTTCTGGGGAGGGTTGGCATCTCCAGGCCCTCTCCATCCCTACAACTTGATCGCTCTGGGGGGTGTTCAGCTTGTCGGTTTCTGGGGAGGGCTTACACCCTGTAGCTCCCATCCTGATTCTTACACTTAGATAGTCTATGCTACCATCAAGGGGTGCTTTTTCCACTTCATCTGCCATCAGGTTGTTTTTTATGTAGAACATTACAGCCTCCCTTTTTTTCTTCCAATTCCTGTCTTGTCTATATATTGTATACCCATCAATGAATAAGTGACTGTCTGTCACATTATCTTTTAGCCACGTTTCACATAAACCCACTATGTCATAGCCCCCCCTCTTCTATCCATAGCTTTACTTCTTCAAAGTGAGCCTGAAGACTCCTAACATTTAGACAAGTAGTCCTCAGACCAATTTCTTCAAGTTTCCTAAGGGGCTTTGGGGGCCTGGGTTAATCTCTATGTCCCCTGCCATTAACAACAGGATCATAAAACAAAAATTAGTAATCCTTTGATTCTTCATTCTTAATAAAGCCCCATACCTTATGCCTGTGTCAGTTTTTCCCTTGGACCTACATACCCATGACAGATGCATAGCTGCTGAAAGAGGACATCTGATGGGGATCTGTACGACTCCCTTCTGATAAAGTGTGGTTGTATGATACCACTCTGCCCCCCATGGGCAGCATTCCTTGTTTGCTTCTCCTTATTGTAATACTCCGACCCATCATCTAATGTCTTATCTGAGCATTATATAATATGATCTGCCCACAAAATCAAGCATAATGTAGCACAAACAACTTTAAAAATCATGGCTCTAAATAGGAAAATCAGTAAGTTTAAATAATACTAAAGTTTAAAACTCAGAAAAATCCCAGTATCACCCTTACTTCGGTCTCTCAATATTGTCTCTTGTAGGAGTCCCTTCTCAATTATGTGTCCTTTACCAGTTTCTTCCACTGAGTAGCACTTGTGCCACTCTCACACATGCTCTGCTTGTGCCAAGTGGGTGGCATGGGCTTTTGTAATGGATAACCCCACCCTCAGAATGATGTCACTGACTGCTGGCTCCCTCGAGCCCTCACATCAGTGAATCTGCCAAAAAAGACAGTTCATGAATTAAGGTGCCCCTGTTATGGGCACAGCAGCTGTTCTTTTCCTCCAGGCAGACTGGGATCCTACAAGTGCTTAGCTTCTGAGGTAAAGGTGACATCCAGCCAAGTGGGTGGTGTGGGCTTTTGTAATGGGATTCTATAGTGATTTTCCTTTCTACCAAGTTGGCAGTGCTGCAGAGAGAGATGGAAATCTGTGTGCACAAGTGATCTGCAAGGGAAATCCAGCATGTGAATGCTATTATAACCATCTGGTTATGGCAGAAAATTTTGCCTGTCTTTCCCTATTGGGAAAAACAGATCCCAGTTATTGTTATAGGGATGCCATTGTGCCCTTATAGTTAGGACTGAGTAGGGTGTTTCCCGTTAAGCCCTTAACTTTGCACCTTAATAGCTTTGCCCCATTCAGTGGAATTTGATAAACTTTTGCATGCACAGTTTAGGGTGCAAGGTCTCTTGACTGGCAAGCTTTAAGATGGTTGGATGTCCAGATTTCAAGCTGCAGATAGAGCAAAAAGTGACAACAATTGTTTTATTTTTTGTTGTTCTCACCTGCAGCTGGCACGGTTTGGAATATTTTTCTGAAATGTTCAGGGTTGAAAGGTTTTGCTCCAAAATGGTGTCTTTTATTGGTCTGGTGAAATAATAGTATTCAATTCCTGAGTTCTAAGGTTTTAAAATTTTGTTTCTATGCATGCTAAGTAGGGTCTTTCATTTATGTTTGATATAAAAAAAATTGCCTCATGAAAGAGGAATCTTCCTTTGTGAGCTGATATTCTTCTTTTGCAAGGAAAAAATATTCCTTTGTACGGCAACCATCTTGTTTTCCAATTTTTCCAAAAGGAAAAGTTGAAAAACCATAAAAATGATGCCCTGAAGAAAAACAAACACATGAATCTTGCAAACCAGGACCTGCTTATCTTAATTCTGGACTTTGTATTTCACAAAACAACTCCAATGTATGGTTTGAGGACACTCCAAAGGTCTATAACAAGGTTTGTTTTGTGAGACAACTTTCTTGTTTTATGAAGATCATGAAAGAATATTGCAAACTTACACAAAAAAAAATAATCTCAACTAATGAAGATGATGATTGGACTTAGTTTTTTTATTCCTGTTTTGTGAGCCAAGATTCTTCTTTTGTCACTCATGGAAGAACTCATGAAAGAAGGGGCTCAATTTTCAAGGTATAGAGAGTAATACAAAGTGCTTACTTCAGAAAGGAATGATGAAAGGAGCAAGATGTGTCAAAATTTGCATCAATTCCAATTTTCTAACACTGCATTCATCAAAAGCAGAACTGCTTATGAAAAATGGGTTGCGTCAGATTTGCATCAAAAAATTGGTGCGCCATGTTGTAGCTGGCTTGAGTCAAAACAATGATGTACCATCCCCCCCTTTTTTGATTTTCTAAGGTAGAGCTGCTGACACTGCATCAGAGATGCTTGCTGCTGGTAGACCAGACAGAGATGGTCTAATTGACACTAGAGCATATGCAGAGGCCCACAGCAGGCGGGCAGACCTGACTATGGTACTATGCATGGCATTCTTTTATAAGAGTCCTGCATTGTAGCCATTGAAATGCTTGCTTTCAGATGCCATTTCATCTGCTGTAATTTTTGACTCAGTTTGCATCACTTTTTTCTCCATTACATGATATTTATGACTCAGCTTTCATCATTTTTGCTCCATCTCACTCATGCTTTGAATGTTTGACTCAGCTTTCACCATTTTTTCTGCATCTCATGCATGCATCATATCTTCGACTCAACTCGCATCATTTTTTCTCCATCTCCTGCATGCATTATGTTTTTGACCCAGCTTGCACCATTTTGATCCATCTCACTCTAGCATTGCTTTTTTGACTCATCTTGAACTACTTTTGTTTCATCTCACTCTATCTACTGTATTTTTAGCTTAACATGTGTCATTCTCAGTTTGCATCATTCTTAACCCATGCATCATATTCTTGATCCAGCAGTCCTCTTGAATCACTTCGGGGGACTTTGTCACAGAGAATACTTTTCTTGCAAAATATCGCTGACATTATTTGGCCCACCTGGATTTGATGTAAGGTGGATGTTTGACGGTCTAAGGGCCCTTTGAAAATATGATACAAGAAGTCCAGTTCACAAAAGAGGAATAAAAAAAATCAAGTTCGATCACCTTGTTTCATGAGCCAACCTTCTTGTTTCCTGTGTCCATTTGTGATTCACAAAATATGAAGCTCAGCTGATGAAACAAGAACTGGGAAAAAACAAAGTCCCAACAAAAGGCTGGGTTATGTAACAATTGTGTAAAAATAACAAAAAACTCCCATCTTCTTGTCTCTTGAGCTAGCCTCTTTGTTTCATGACACAACAATATTCTTTTGTAAGACTCACAAAACAAGAACTTTAGTTCATAGAAGCAGTATAAAAAAAATTAAGGCCTACTGTCCTCTTTCATTAGCCAACATTCCTCTTTTATGAACCTCATGAAAGAAGATTGCCAACTCCTGAAAAAAATGAATCTGGGCTCCCGAAACAAGATTATTATTATTTTTTTATTATTATTTTGAAAGAATACCAACTTTAGTTCATAACTCAGTCAGTTTTAAAGATATCAAACCCAAATTTTCAACAAGTGTTTTTTATGACACTATCTCATGAACCATGATGGTAGCATACTTCAAAACTGATCCATAAGTTCTGGAAAAAAAATCACATTTTGAATACAATTTGACAAATGAGTATTGAGTGTTCATGAGGCTTGGTTGTAAAAAGGCCATGTTGATATTTTTGGTTAAAAATAATGATAAACAACACAGTTATGATCTAAGGATAGTGTGTGTATTTGTTGGTGCACGGTAGTGTATGGCCCAGAGTAACCTGCATTTTCACATGCAGATGGACATGTGACATGGCACAGGTTTTGGATGGCACTGCACATCTGCATATGTAGCTGCACAGAAGTACAGGGCCTGCACTTCTACTGCCAGGTGGACACCTAACATGATGCAGGGATCAGAGGGCCATTCCTCTTTGCATCTCTACCTGCACTCATCCACTGACAAATGTGCAGTTGTAGCAACCCACTCAATTGTTGCAATGCATGCAGGGTGAAGTGTGTTTCATGTCAGAGGACAGAAGCAGACAGTACACTCACATGTCACATGGCCTGGAGGGCATTGTGTGTCTTTGTCTTTAGCCATACAGAATCACAGCACCTGTACGATGCTGTGCTTCTGAAGGTATGTGATGTCTCTGACTTGATGCAGGACTGAGACATCTTTGTAAGTCTGCATCTCTACCTACAGTTACTCACTGACTTCATGCATGGCCTACAGGGCTATGCATGTGGGGATGTGTACTGAGAAAAGTGCAGGACCCAAAGGACATTGTGCTTCTGCAGTCACATGGAACCCTCACTTACCATGTTATATATTTTATCAATAAAACACAGAAACAGTGAAGTTAAGTACACAAATAAAATGTTATTTAAAGTGACTGAAAGTTTTATACATCTATATAATAAGATAACAGAAAATTTTACAAATAAATTAAAATACTTTGTGAAAAAAACTGCTTTTGGAATAAATGAAAAAACGAAATAAAAAAAGATGTCTTTATTCTTTGAAAAGTAGTAAATGTACATTTTTTTCCTCATGAAAAGAGAAGGGAAAAAAATTGCATGTCACAGAAATGTGAAAACAAAGAAAAATTAATTTCTTTCCTTCTCCTGCATCTGTGGGTTTGATGAAGAGGCACTGACGCTGGTTGATTATAATGAGGGGGACTGTGTGAGTAATTTCCTGTAGGGCCATCACAAGTGGAAACTACTGCACTGGCAACATCTACAAGTGGTGGGGAGGAACTAGGTCTATGTGATAATGGCGAACACCTAAAGGCGATCACCGTTATTGCTCAGTCAGAGTGTCAAAAACATTTTCTGCAGTCTGACAACCCCAGCACATCAGGACAATGGAGCCAGGACAGTTTTTTACTGCTTTCTGTGGGGGGGGGGCTGCACCTCTAATTCCCCCCTCATGGGGGCTTGCTTCGCATCCTCTAATTAAGGATTCTCAACTCCAGGGGTGCATGTTGGGGGGGTGAAAGCAGTAAAAAAATAAAAGTTCGGGCCGGGTGCAATAAAATTTCACAAGTGCCCAGACCCGAACCTCATACCTCAACCACAACAACCCCTAGCCAACCCCCGACGCCACGACGCAGCTTGGCCATCTACCACAACACCACCCCCTACAGCCTCTCTGCCCCCTCCTGGCCCACGCTCACCCTTGCTTGCTCCCACCCCCCTCGTGCGCTTACATACAGTGACATCCTGTTGCCCAGTTCACCCACACCCACAACCTCATCCGAACACCCTACCCTCCCATCGCCATAAGGAATTTCACTTGGAAGGAGTCACCATTATGGATGGTGCCCTTCCTCATGCTCCCACCTCACAGGTTACTGGAGGAACTGGTGCTTCATAGCCACTTGTCTTTACTGAAGAAAGGATGAAGCTCTGGCAGAGGATCCTGCTGTTGTGGAGGACTATATTGATGCATACATTGACGGCCTGGTCTTCTCACTGCTGGGGTACCCTGTTGGTATTATACATTTCCTCCAGCAGCTGATGTAGCAAGCCCTGTGTGGTCTCACCAGCAGCAAGGTGGTCCTGGAAGATTTCTTTAAGTTGAGTAATATTTCTATTTAGGGCCATTCTATTTAGCACCATATTGTTGCTATTGAGAGCACACAGTGACTGATAAGTCCTTTGTCAAGTCTCTCATAGTGGTGCATAATGGCAGCTATTTTTTGCTGGGCACTGTGCACCGTCAAGAGTTGACTTGTCACATCATATGCTGCAGTTTCTACTCACAACTAAATTGTGGTGGTGGAGGGTCTGAAAACGAAAAGAACAGAAGAAAGTAATTACAAATACAGTGTTAGTTTCTACATATCTGCCAGTTTTTCCTGTGGGTAGATGGATTGAGCTGTGAATAGTAAGTAGTATTATTCATGTCACATACTCTTCTACACAGTGACAGCAATAAGCATCCTGTAACTACAGTCACTGTCACTTACATGAAACGACAGGACATTCAGTGACTATTAAAGGACATGCCACAAATGAATTCATTAGTAAATGATGTGTATTTCAACCACAGGAAGGCTTCAGTGTAACGCTTTTAAGGTTATGGGTAGCATACCATCACCAGTGCTGTTTCATGCTATACAAATAACACACAATGCTGCACTCTGAAAGTGATAAGCATATGTCTACAGTAGGTATAGGCAGATGTAAGATGAAGGAGGACATGCAGTACTTACTAGTGCAAATGGCCAAACTGACTACAGGTTGTGTAATCCTAATAAAGAGAGGGTGTAATGAGGGGAGACAGATTGCAAGGTTATGAGAGCATACTGCAGCCACTGCTGCTTCTGTCACGTGATGTGACATACATAATCACATGAACACAGTTTTGTTGTACCAAAACTTCAGGATCCAAAGAATCTTGTTTTTTTGTAAAAGAACACCTGTTCACAATACGAAATATTGAAATAAAAATAATAAAGTAATATGTAGGCTGCATAAGAGAGACAGTTAATTGTGACAAATAATATGAATACAAAGAATGGGATTTCTTTAGTTAAGGTGTGGTTACAAGGTAGTTATCAGTGCTGCTTTTCAGCAGTATGTGTAAAATGGCCTCATTTTTAACTATGTGCCATTTCACACAGACAACTTGTAACCTTTATTGTTGTGGATAGTGTGTCAACAGGGTACTACTATTTGAAATACCAGTTCATATGTCACAGTAGTAGAGTACAAATAAGTAACCAATAATACATGACAAGGGCTGTGATTATCTAGTAATTACTGAACCCTCCACCCCAAAAAACACCCTTTATGGAAACCCTGTGGGCTGGATAAATGAGGCATTAGTTGAGTACTGTTGAATCATGGTGTTAGAAGTGGGAAGTGTGTTAATTACTCAGTAATAAATGACAGAAAAATAACAGCAAGCACAAGTGTGAAAAAATGTTTTAAGGAACAATAAGAATATTCTTCAGCATTGCTAAGTAGCTTGTCATCAGAAATGGCAAGATTCGTCCATGAAAAGTTTACATGAACTGGCACGTAAATCAGTCATGTTACTAGAAACATTTTTGGGTGTCACACTCAGTAAGAATTGTGAACCAATGTTCTGAGTTTTCTAAGCAGTTACCACACAGTACCAAACAAGTTGGAAGACTTTCAATGCAGTTTATAGACCATTGTGGTTATTGCAGTTAAGTTTTAAACAATCACTTAACAGGATTGTTCTGTGCCCATTTTATAATACAATGTAAGTAATGTGACAGTCAGTGAATGTATATTGTAACTTACCTCGCTATACACCAACCAGATGGCAGTGGTGAGCAGATATTGTAGGTCTGTTGATGAAAAAATAACAAAAGAAAAATACTTTGATTAATAACATTAATTGTAAAGAGCATTATGACTTCTTTTTAAGTAAACAATGCACAACATAATCATTTAGATCCCTCTTCTGTGTACTGCCGGTATCCTGATCTCTATTTTCTCTCATATACCTGGGTTGATGCTGAACTCTGGCTTTTTGGCCAAAACTTCCTCCAACTGATGATTTCGTTGGGCTTCACACAGGTTGCTACCGCTACTACCCATATTCAGGGTCACTCCTTGGATCTGGTGTTCACCCTGGGATGGAGATCTCTGGACTGGTGGTGGAACCAGTTGGGTGCTCTAACCATCACTCCATAAGGTTCAATTTTGTGGCTCCCCCTTTGAGACCAACCCCTTTGGAGATGGTTCAGTACCGTCCTTTGAGGGGAGTTACCCCTGTGGGTCTGATGACGGTGCTGGACCTATAGAGTTGGCCTGTGGAGTGCATGGATCCAGATGTCTTAGTAGTGCATTATAATAATATGATGCTGAAGGCTCTGGATTCTATAGCTGCTGTCTGTGTTCACCCCCTCTCCCTCTGCCCTTGGTTCCCTTGGTTTGATGGGACATTGAGGGAGTTGAGGAGAGTTGGGTGAAGACTGGAACACTGCTGGCAGAAATCTGGTCTGGAAGATGACAGACTTAGATTGATGGCCCATTACATGGACTATCAATCAGAAATCTCCTGTAAGAAGGCAGAGTTCCTGTCCAGGGAGATAGCTGCATCAAGAAATCAACCAGCTCAGCTCTTCTGGACCATGGACAGATTGTGCAATCCAACCTGTCTGCGGGGTCGGCGAGCCTTTTCACAAATAAAGGTGATGAGTTTGCTCGGTTCTTTGATGATAAGGTGCCATCGATCAGGTCAGAGATCTGCAGTTTGCGTTCAAATGAGCATGGCGGTGGTCGATGCGAGGTTACAGGCCCTCAATCTATCTGGATGGATTTTGACCAGCCAGCAATCCTGGATATCACGAAGATTGTCCAGGGCCTGCGACCGACTTACTGTAGTATGGATCCTGGTCCTACATGCCTCCTTGTGGGGTTTATGGATGTGATCAGACCAGTCCTTGCTGAGATAGTCTGGTGCTCTTTGGACCAATGGGTGTTTCCAGAGTCTCTAAAAGAGGCTACTGTGACACTCCTTTTGAAGAAACCTTCCCTTGACCCAGACTGTCTTGCTAACTACAGACCGATCTCTAACCTGCCCTTTCTGGGCAAGGTTATTGAGAAAGTAGTCGCGTTGCAGCTCGAAAACTTTCTTACCACCCATGAAGTCTATGATCCTCTCCAGTCCAGTTTCAGGAAGAGGCATAGTACCGAGACGGAGTTGGCTCGAGCACTTAATGATCTCCTAATAGCGAAAGATCAGAGGAGCTGTTCGATCTTGGTTCTCCTCGATCTCTCTGCAGCATTTGATACCATAGACCATGAGATGTTGCTAGAATGCGTTCAGCTGTTCTGTGGACTGTCAGGGACAGTCCTCAGATGGTTACAGTCTTTCCTCATGGGCAGAACCCAGAGGGTAGTATCAGGAATTTTTTCCTCAGCTCCCTTTGCTCTGTCCTGTGGGGTGCTGCAGGGTTCTGTGCTTTCCCCCATGTCATTCACGGTGTATATGCTGCCATTGGGGGACATTATAAGGCATTATGGGCTGAGTTTCCACTGCTATGCAGATGATACTCAGCTCTATATATCCTTTGTACCCGAACAAAATGACGCTTTATCGGTCTTTAACAACTGCCTCACTGAGATTCAGGGCTGGATGAGTGCTAACTGGTTAAGACTGAATCCAGATAAGACTGAGGTGCTGGTGGTGGACCTGGGTCACCGTGTAGAAAAGTTGACTCCTGGATTTTCCTCTGGCCTTGTGTTGGGGGGGGGTAGACAGTTGAGACCTTCTGAACAGGTGCGAAATCTGGGCATAATCTTTGATGGAGAGCTGACACTGAAGGTGCAGGTGTCAACCGTTGTCAAGCCTTCCTTTTATCATCTGAGGATTATTGCCTGGATAAAACACCTTGTTCCACATGACAACCTTCCTGTATTATGCCACGCCTTTGTCTCCTCGTGTCTTGACTACTGCAATGCTCTATATCTAGGGTTGCCGGGGGGGGTGGATCTCCATCGCCTGAAGCTGGTGCAGAATGCTGCGGCCAGGTTGTTGACAGGGCTGCCAAGAACTTGCCATATCACACCTGTGCTACATGAACTGCACTGGCTGCCAGTGCAATGGAGATTCACCTTCAAGGTCACATTGCTGACCTATAAGACCCTACACAGTCAGGGACCAGACTACTTGCAAGATCTCCTGTGGCCTTACTACCCTCTTCGCTCGCTCTGCTCTGCCGACGAGGGATTGCTAGAGGTTCCCAGGGTTCATCTTCAATCATCTGGGGCCAGAGCTTTTTGTTTTATGGCCCCAACCCTGTGGAATTCCCTACCTTGTCAGATTCAAGAGTGCCAGTCCACAGAGCAATTCAAGGCATCTTTAAAAAGTTATTTATTTGAGAAAGCCATTGATTAGGCCATCCCATTGTCTTTTAATTGTTTTTAAATGTTTATTTATTTGTTGGCTGTTTCATGTATTGTATCTGTGCTTTGATAATTCTGAAAAGTGCACTATAAATAAAATTTGATTTGATTTGATATATTCTGGGAAATACTCAGAGAATGTACTGTTTAATGGCCATATAAATTGATGCTTGTTTCTTGGCATAATGAGATAAGAACTGCAGTAGAAAGAAAAGTTGCATTTTACTAGTTTGGTGAGTACTGCAGGAGAACCATATTTTTTACAGTGCATAGACAAGCAGACCTCTCTCTAGAATATATGAAAAGTCATGAATGGACAACCATACAGAAAAAGGCTGTGTTTCCAGTGAGGGGTTGTTATAATGACAGACTGACCTGAATAGCGAAGTTCGAGATTTCTGTGTCATGGCAACTCAAGTTGGCAACACAGCCTCAGAATGTATGGTTGTTCATACATTATTCTGTATAATGTATGGGCAGCAACAATGCAGACGACTGTCACAGTTTTGTTTGATTCTGCAGAAAAAAGAAATTCATTAGCTACTATGTTGTTAGTTTCCTCCATTTGAATACAGTTCTTTTGAAACTGCTGGTCACCTCCGATCACCACTGCAGATATAGTGATTCAGAAATCGTCCTCTGCCTTGGCTCACTGTTGTGCCCCTGGTTCCTGAATACAGTCCTGCACTTAGCAATAGTGCTGTGTGAAAAAAATATTCTGCTGGTGGAATTTTCACAAAAGTTGGAATTTCACTTCTGCGAAAGTTTGGAAATCATTTTGCCAACTTTTGAAAAAATTCTGACTTAGCACAGTGGGCAGTTTATACATTCATTCTGCAGCTCAGTGAGTCACTGAACTAAGGAATGATGTAAGAATTCAATAGAATTCAATTGCCCCTCCCAGGTGTCTAGAACTCCCCTATCCCTCATCACCAGTATAGTAATTTCCCTGGTGTCTAGTGCCCCCCCATGACCAAGAGTGCTGGTATATTTATTTCCCTAGTGTCTAGCAGACCCCTCTCCCTATCTCCAAGAGCATCTGTATATTAATTTTCCTGGTGTGTAGCAGACTCACTTCCCATACCCAAAGAGTGCTTGTATATTAATTTGCCTGGTGTCTAGAGGAAACTCCTTCCCCTTCCCCAAGATCCCCCTTAAAATAAAACAGGATTTTACCTGGTGTTTAGGAGACCCCCCATCCCCCCACCCCTGTAGGTAGTGCCCAACCACCCTACTCCCCCCTCCCCATCCCTGGGCTGGCAACTGGCACAGCCCTCTGCTCTTCACTATGGCCAGCCTCCAGACTGAGCTCTGTCAATAAATACATGCGTACTTGGGCAAGGTTGCAAGGCAACCTGCTGGGGTGGGGGTTCTGCTAGACACCAGGGAAAAACCTATTTGATTTTAATGGGGGTGCTTGGGGATGGGGGGTCCACTAGATACTAAGGAAATTAATATGCAGACACTCTCAGGGATTGAGGGGTCTGCTAGACACCAGGGGCAGGATATTCAGAGCGGATGTACCATGCGCAACACAGATGCACCAACGCAAGTACAGAAATGCGCCATTGTGAGACATTCAGTGGGAGGCGGCTGCGCAGTGCAATAAGCAATGTGCCAGAGTGCAACAGTAATGAATGCATGCGCAACCATATGGGATAGAACCATGAATAACATGCACAGTGCGATATTCAATAGCATGCAACGTGAGCAATAGTGAGCAAGCGGAAGTTGCATGACAGTGAAAATGAGCGAAAATAAAAGGGAGCAAGAGAGGGGGGAGAAAGAATGCAACAGGGAAGCCACAGGTGGGAGTGTGGAGACAGAGAGCCAGGGAGGAAAAAAAGGAAGCAGGGTGCAGGACTGGGCAGAATCAGGACAGGGCCCACCAGAACTGTACCAGAGTGAGGGTAGGAGTGGGTGTGCCCATGCCAGTATGCAGAAAAGGGCATGAGAGTGCCACAGTGGACTGAGGGCAGTGGCAAGAGGCAGGACAGCCACAGGCAAACAGCTGGAGGTGTATCCGGTGCAGGGGGAGCACCAGGAACAGACAGCAGGGGGAACAGGACAAGCGCCACCTTCCAGATGGAGGCGATAATGAGAGGTGTGAGAAGGCAGGCAGCAGGGAGGCGTGGCCGTGGAAGGGCCCATCAGCGGTATGTCCAGAACAGGCAGTACCGAGCCCACACCAGCTTCAAACAATACTCTGACACAGAGATTGTGGGCTGGTACCACCTGAACCGGGCGATACTGAGGCAGCTCTGTGAGCTGTGCAGTGATGAGATGCAGGCACCCACACGACGCAGCCATGCTCTGTCACTGGAGACAAAGGTGACAGCCATCATGTGTCTGCTCACCACAGGCACCTTCCAGAGACCAACAGGGGACATGACAGGCATAACCCAGTTGGCCGCGTCATGCCTACTCACACAATTCCTCAGCGCACTGCTGCCACATGCTGCGGAGTACATCCATTTCCCCAGCACACAGGTGGAGCACACAGCACACATACAGGAGTTCCACAGGGTAGCACGGTTGCCTGGCATGCTCACAGACATTGACTGCACCCATGTAGGCATCCGCATGCCACCTGGCCCAGAGGATGCAGCATACATTAACCACAAGGGATACCCAAGTATAAACTGCCAGATGGTGTGCGATGCCAGGGAGCGCATAATAAATGTCTGTGCCATGCACCCTGGGGGACCACACGATGCCTTCATCTGGCACCAGTCTGCACTGTGCCACAGGTTTGAGAGTGGGGACATCCCCACTGGCCATCTAGTAGGTGAGTGTGCATATCACACAGGACAACGTGAGCAGACGTGGGGGGTGCATAGTCAGAGGTGCCATGGGTACCAGCCATGTTGGCCCATGGCATAGCAACGCAGACCACCATTTTAATGTCCACCCTCTACACACAGGTGACAGTGGTTGCCCACTACAGACCTGGCTGCTCACACCATACCGGCGCCCCATGACCCCATCGCAGCTACGGTACGATGAGG
Organism: Neoceratodus forsteri; assembly: GCA_016271365.2. Lineage (NCBI taxonomy): Eukaryota > Metazoa > Chordata > Ceratodontiformes > Ceratodontidae > Neoceratodus > Neoceratodus forsteri. The sequence continues at coordinate 248,783,602 of CM057450.1, read as the reverse complement.
CACATGCCTCAACATGGAATGTCACTGAGTGGGTGTTTGGGCTGCTGAAGGCATGGTTCCAGTGCCTGAACACATCAGGCGGTGCCCTACAGTACAGCCCCTTGAAGACCTATGGGCTATTTCTGGCCTGCTGTATCCTGCACAACATGGCCACCGACTGTGGGATAGCTGTAGAGGTTGAAGAGGGAGACAGCGGTGGGGACGATGAAAATGCCAGTCCAGCTGATGAAGGGCAGCCATCCCCTGGGCGACGAGACCCCCATCTGATCCGTATGGCACAGCTGCACCCAGACACTGTTATAGAGGAGCACTTTGGACAACACAGGTGGGTCACGGGGCCATGTGCAACCACCAAGGGCAAGGGCACAGCCCACAGACAGGCAGGGCAGAACACCAGGGACAGACGGCGGTAAGGGAATGGGTCTGGTGGGCACTGCACGTGGCAACTGGGATGGGATGGGAAGGGCTGAACACAAGTGCACATACATGCACACACACACCACAACACATGCACAAGGGGTAAACTGCATGCCAACCCCAACAGCCACCCCCACCCCCACACAGGACCACACACAACCATGCCCAGTGGCCGTCACTGTGCGTGCCTCAGATGTTGGGCACCATTGCACACTGGCAGACAGCACAACGCAGGCATCATCATGCACATGCCACAGTGGCCAGCAGCTGGGAGGGTGTGCACAGGGACCGTGTGTGTCCAGGGCTGAGTACCCCACCTGTTCATCGCACAATGCACACCACACTGCACATAGGGCAGCAGCAGACAGTGGCCATGGTAGGAGACAGTTCAGTCGCGTGGCACAGTACCACGGCTGCCACAGATGAATGGGAGGCCCCACTGAGACCTGCCAGACATGCCAGGCTGACCAGTGACCTTATGGGGTGGCACCGAAGGTCCCCCAGGGGTGATGCTGCATGAAAGTGACTGTGTTCATGCAGGGGTCTGCAGCCCACCAAACATGCCCGTGCCAGGCGTGCTTGGTATGCCCACAGCCAAACCTGGTGTTGCCATAGCAGGTGTAGCACAGTGCCAGGAACAGGGGGGTGGACATGACACTGTGCGGTGTCTGCGGTGGCTGGGCACTGAACTGGGTGCCCAGTGTAGCCATGACAGTTGTCAATGCAGTGGTCTGCCTGTCAATGGCAGCGGTCACATCCACCCGCTGCTGGGCCATCTGTGCCAGGAGCAATCCGTGATCCCTGCTGTGCCACTTGTTTGCCTGGTGCAGAACCACACTGAGTGCATCCACCATCATCACGAGCTGCATCTGCTGATCTACTGAAGCCCGGAGAAGATGTATGTGTTCATCAAAGGGGTCATCCGCTGGTCTGGCATGCTGTCCCTCGTGGTGTTCCTGGCCCTGCTGGCTAGCACCCCTTGATGTTGGGTGCTGCACACCGCAGCCATGCCAGGGCACATCCACACATGGTGCACTGCCACTGCCCCCGACACTGTCCCCCCGTTCCCATTGGCTGACTGCTGGCACTGCCCCCTGGCTGCCGATCACCAGGGCTTACCGGCACTGCCGCAGCAGCCGCAACAGCCCCACTGCTCTGGACGCACACCAGTGCTGCCCCACTGGGGCATACAGGCACAGGCTGGGACTGGGTTGTTACACAGGCAGCCATGCTGGCATCATCAGCAGCAACGCCCGTGCGATTGCCTGCTGTGGGACCATCCTGTGTCCCACATGTATCACTGTCCGGGATGTGTGGTCCTTCATCATCGGTGCTGGAATCCAGCCCCAATCTGTGTCCCAGCACTCTGTAGACCATGGGCACTCTCATGCTGGGACAAAGGCAGGACCTTGTCTGCACCTGCACCACCCACATGGGTCCAGACAGACGTACAGGTATGCACTTGGCCAGTCCCTCAGACACCTGTGGAGGTGGATAGGTGATCCTCCATGTCCAGGGCCTCCCCTTTGGTGGACACAGCCACCACCGCTGCCCCATGTAGATGCTCAGGAGCTGTAAGGGAACACATTAGCATTAGTGGCTCTGCCTTGCCCTGTGGCATGCCCTCCACGAACCACACACTGACAGCACAGGACCTACCATGCAGTGATGGGCTGCCTCCCATCTGGAAGCCACCACCAGGAATGCCCTCAATGGCACTACTCCACATGCTGCTGGACACCCGCTCCTCCTGTGGTGTCAGGTGGAGTACATCCGGCTGGACCCCACCGGTGGCAGCACATGCAGCCCTGATGGCAGCCACCTTGTCCGTGATCCGCCTCCTGTCCATGCCAACCTTCTTCTTGCACTCCTGTATGGACTGCTGGTGGCTGCCATGCTGGTTCAAGGCACGCACCACCTCACCCCATGCCACAGCACGGGACTGTGGCATTCTCCACTGTCCATTAAGCAGTGGTTCCTTGTCCAGATATGCCTCAAACAGGGCATCTGATTCAGCCCTGTTGAAGTTGGGCTTTCTCTTTATCCCCCTTTCCTGTTCCTCCTCTTCCTCACACTCGGTCATGCTCGAGCCTGTGGGAATGACAGGTGTTACCTTGGACTGTGCAGTCCCATTCAGTCCTCCCAAACCACAGTCCCCACATCTCAACAGCATGCAACCCACCACAATGGACTGCAATACCTAATCATGGCCTCTGCAGCCCCATGTCACATTTATATAGTGCAATGCATGCAAATGAGGGCAGGCGCAACTGTAAGTGGATGCTAATGCAGTGGATGGCCATGGAATGGCTAATTAGCTGATTTGCATATGCAGGCTGAATATCGTGCTGTTGCCTCTTGTGCAATGTTGGTGAGCATGCTCAGGCTATGGCGCAGCACTGTGACATGTGCAATTGGCACTGCACGGTGCATGCCTGGGGTGCTGACGTGTGAGGTGCTGCTGACTTGCTGTGCATGGGAGGCAGTGCAGGGCATGGCCACCACTCTGCCTGTGGTGCTAGTGTGCTGTATGCCCATGTGGCACTTGTGCCTTGGTGCATCGTGGGCACCATGGCACCACAGTGTGGTAGTCCACTGCAGGGCATCGTACTCAAGCACCCTACCATGCTACACACAGGGCACCCCAATAGCATGAGGCGTACCATGCGCAGACAGACCCTTGACCCTGCGGTCGACCTTTGCCCCATGCGTCATGCATCCACATGGTTGCACCCCTATCATGCAGTCCAGTGACAGCACGATAGGGACTGGCTGCGCAGTACCGTGCTGCCTCTGCACATGGGGCACGTGCGCTACAGAGTGCCATTTTGATTGCAGTTTGGACAGCAAGATGCCAAGAACCAGAGCACAGGTCTGGAGTGCCATTGAACTGGCAAGCTTGATGGCCCTGGTGGAACTCCATGATGGTGCCCTATTTGGGCAGGAACCCCTTCACAGGCCATGGACTGCTGTGTGGCAGGAGGTGTCAGAGGGCCTGGAGGAGGCGACTGGGATCAGCCGGTCAGTGGATCAGTGGATCAGTGTCACCACCGCTATGGTGACCTCCAGTGGCAGGACCCTGACTACCTGGGGCATCTGCAGTCATATGCCCAGTGAGGCACCATGCCACGGCCAGGTAGGTGCTCCATCCAATCACTAGTAGTGTCCATCTGTTCAGGTATCGTGGTTTGCATAAGGCCATGCCACGGGGGGGTGGGGGCCGTCTAGTGAGAGGGTGGTGGTGGTGGGGCTGCGTTATGGCTGGGCTGTGCAGGCACGCACACACCGGGGGAGAGGCTTTGTTACTGACCTGTACTGATGTTTCCCTCTCCATATTTTCACCCTAGGCCCAGAGGAGTGCCGTAGGGCACGTCTGGCCCAAGAACAGGGGGAGCAGGTCGGAGTGTGTGCAGTGCAGATGCAGCTGGGCCACGTTGGTGGGGCCATGGGCCAGCAGCGCCCTGCTGGCCAGGATGCAGGTGAGTGCCATGTTTCCCCTTACATCTGTGCATGCTGGGTTGCAGGGGTGGAGGTGGGGTGTGGCCACCCGCACTTGGCCCCACTGCCGTGTACGCCACACGGTGCACTCAGCACTGTCCTGTGGCACTGCATGTGGGTGGGTGTTGCAGGTGAGCTGTGCATGCACTGGGTCCATGGCTGTGCCACTGCCTTTGCACCGCATAACCATGTCACTGTATGGCCACATTGGTGCTGTGCAGGACATGGGCAGTGGGTGTGTGCAGCATTCCACATGGCTATGGGTGCCTGGGTAGGTGGGCCATGTAGGCGTGAACACTGTGGGTGGTCGCATGCCATCACAGGGGCGTGGCCCACGGCTGTATGCAGTGCATATTGGGTGGGCTGCAGGCGTCTGGCCAGTCACGCGTACTGACTCTGCTCCCTTGTCCTAGGTGGACAACACTGGACTGCCCTTGAGAGGAATGTACAGGAGCTTCTGTAACTATCAATGGCTACTCTGGAGCTGCTTCAAAGACTTGAATGGGGTAACAGAAGGAGGCACAGAAGGCTCCACAGGGACCGGAGTGGGGACAGGGGTCGCCATTAGGCCCTACGATGCACCAGTTGTGCATTCCTTCCCTGGACTTACCCTCACACCCCTTCATCCCACTCCCTGATGTACACCCTTGCCCCATGCCCACCCCCACCTGGTATGTGGCCCTTCCCCCACCCACATTGTACATAGATTTGTTTGTTGTGTTTTTTGTACAGTTCACACCTTTATTACATACTTGTTTGTTATGACAACTGTGGTGGTCTCTGATTTGCAGCAGGCATATGGTGCTTGGCTGCAGTGGTGTGCATGGCGTTGGGGGTGGTGCAGGCCAGGGCGTGTGTGTCCGGCAGGGACCCACTTATGGTGTGGGTGAGGGACTCAGTCCCTGTCTGTGGTATGTGTGTTGTTCCCGGTGCACTGGATGCCTGGGTGCAGTGGTCCCTGGTGCATGTGCTGTGTCCCTGGTGCCCCTGTCAGTATGTCTATGGCCTGTGCAACTGGCCCCCTTACATGTTTGTGGTACGCACGGTCTGCTGGCATGTCATTGGTGGCTGTCCATGCTGGCCACCCTCTGGCCATGGTGCAATGGCGGCTTGCCTCCTGTCACTGGTTTACTGCACGTCTGCCTCGGGTGATACTGTGGGCTATGCTGTTGTTGTCCCCCCGCCATGCTATCACTGGTGTCTGTTGCCATGTCTGTGTTCTGATATCTGTCACTTGTGCTCCAGCTGCATGCAGGTGGCAGATGGCTTCATGGTGCATGCACAGGATGGTTGGTACACCTGTGCCATGGTGGGGTGCAGGCTGTAGGTACATAGCATCAGTGGACGCACACCAGTGGCATTTTTGGCCCCGCTATTGTGGCCCTGTGTTGGGGTGCCCTTGGGTCAGGGTGGGTGTTTATCCATGCCCTGTGTCACATCCTGTGTGGCACATGCCTCCATGCACCACAGTGGGTGGCTGTGCTGTCTGTTGGGGCAAGTGCTGGGACAGGGTGTGTGCACGGGTGGGTGTCCGGGGTGCTGTCCTGCTGGTGGTGGGGTCCAGGGCAGGCCTTGTCGCATGCGGGCTTTCTCGGGTATTGACGCAGGGTTGACCTCTCTGCTGTGCCACGGGGGAGCTGTGCAGGGTGGCACTGTGTCTGCAGTTGTTGCATCGGTGGCTGGTGCCACCCACTGTGGGGTGCTCACAGTTGGGCTGCCATGCATGGCTCCATGGTGCACAGGGTTGCATTGTCATGGTGGGGGTGGTGGCTTGCATTTGGTGCCATGCATTGTTGGGCACTACTCCTGGGCCAGGTGTCTGGGGATCACTGTACGGGGTGTGCTCTGCTTTTGTGGGATGGGGTGGCACTGGGTGGCCATCCCTCCTTCTGTTGCAGTCACTGCTTGCCAGTGGGGTGTGCTGGGGCACTGTGCCCTGGCTGTGGATTCAGTGCTGGCGTTCATGGGCTGGTGGTCCATCCAGCTCACCACTGGTTGTGCAGTTTATGGGGTGCGGGGGGGCACTGTCTGGCCTGCTGCGTGCTCCTCCGCCCATGGCTTCCATGGGTGGTGCACCCCTGCATCCTGTCCCTGTGCATCCCTGGTTGTGCTACTGCATTTCTACCCTGCTCTACTGTGCATCCCTGGTTGTGCCATGGTGCAGTTGGTGCGATATTCAGCTGTGTTGCGCAAGCGCACCTTGGCCTACACTGTGTTTGAATATCACCTGTGGTGATGGATGCAACTGTCACAATGTAGGCCATGCTACAGTGCACAGCAGACACCACAGTAGCAAGGGGGCCAGTAGTGTGAGGGACACAGCAATGCCCATGGGGTGTAGGTTAGTGATTACCACTGCACTGTGCACAGTGACAAGCCCAACTTGCTGGTGTTTACTGACAGTGGACAGTATTGTTACACTGTTGTGTGACCCACAGATGCTGCACCTCTGGCATGGGATGCACATAGTGACATATACATGGCTGGCTGTGTGTGCTGTGGTGTTTGTACAGCTGTGCAGTATGTGACTGAGTGGGCATGTATGATCGGACAGGCACACTGGTATTGGGGTATTCCCAATACTGGCCCATGTGCACTGCATGTTGTGTCCCAGCCTTGTGGCCATACCCGGTCTGTGGTGAGGACTGGCCACACATACACCCTCCCCTCAACACCCACCATGCCCACAGTGCTGCATATGTGTGCTGGCATCTGTTGGTCACCACAGACATATGGTCTGCAGGTGTGTGCTGTATGGCCACACTACCATGGAGTCTCCTGGGGGCCAGCTTACCATGTACTGCCTGGCATGCCTGGGACTGGTGGCAGCTGTTGGCATCATTGTGGTGCCAGCAGTGAGCAGCATGTGTCCTCCATGTCTGGCTTTTTCTATGTATCATAGTCATATGTTAGGGTCAGGCAAGGCCACGCTAAATCTGCACTAATGCTGCGCAAAGTCACAATGCTGCATGAAGCTGGATTGCCCAGGGTTAAGACCAGCTTTTCCTGGGCGGTAATTTGTACCATGCAAAGGGTCATGCTAAGTCCCGCAAAACCACTTTGCGCGGTGCTAGTTACTGAATATAGCATTGCATCTGTATTCATGTTCAGTTTGCTCCTTGCATATATTACGATTTTGCCCAGCGCTAATGCAGTTTGTGTGTGCTATTTGGCCTTTTGAATATTGTGGACCCACACTAATCCCGCACTAAACCTGTGCAAACGGTTTGTGCACCACGCAAAGCTTTGAATATCTGGGCTGAGGTCTTTTCTGTGACCCATCTCATGCAGGAAACTTCTCTCTTTTTTATATGTTTTCTTGAGTAGGAGGTTAGTCGTCCTCATGATGATCTGGGCTCTACTATGTGTTTTTCAGCCCTTTCACCAGGGTGAGCACCTTTTCGTCTTTCTACAGTCTGGGTATTCTCTGTGGAAAAGAAAAGGGAAAACACGTTTATAATATACTTTGATATTCATGACCTTTCTGTGTACAGCATTACAAAGAAACGGTGCTTATAAAATGTCAAGAAACAGTCTAAAATATCATTGCCTGCCAGATGTCACCTCACTGTACATTAAGGCCCAGATATTCAAAAGGGTTGCACATGGCGCAACAGTGTTGCACCATGCACAACACACTGATGTGCCCCAGTGCAATATTCAAAAGGGAAAAGTGCACGGCACAAATCCCGATGCTCCGAAGTGCATCAGTAATGTCTGCAGGCGCAGGTGGGTGGGGGGGGGCATGCCCATGCATACCCTGTACAGCCCGATATTCAGCCAGGGATGTGCAGAGCCATGCATGTGCAACCCCTACCTGTGCCAGCACAAAGTTGATCCAAAAAAAAAAGCAACAACTGATGGCCACCCACAGGTGAGCTGCCACATTGCAGGGCACAACACGGCAGCTGCCACCTTTGGGTGGCCACCCAAGCTCCGGCTGCACCTGGTGGCACCCCCTCATGCCCGATTGCAGGCATTTGTAAAAAAAAAAGAGTAATGTCCAATATCCCTGGTGGTCCAGTGGACTGCTGTCTGCCCGATTGCGGGCATTTGTATAAATAAAAGAGTAATATCCAATATCCCTGGTGGTCCAGTGGACCACTGAATGCCCGATCGTGGGCATTTGTATAAATAAAAGAGTAATGTCCAATATCCCTGGTGGTCCAGTGGACCTCTGTCTGCCTGATCACAGGCATTTGTAATTAAAAAAATTAAATAATACCAATACCCTGGTGGTCTAGCGGTACCCCTCCCCACCCGCCCACTGAGCCTCACCACCCTGCTCTCCCCAGTCAGCCGGTGGGCGGCAGCACTCCACCTGCCTGCCGCCCAACCGCCCACCGACTGTCACCGTCGTTAGGGCTGTACGCCCACTGGTCCACAGCGTGAGCCAATGGGCGTGCAGCTCGTACCGTACAACACATTCCAGGTGTGTGAATGAATTACAGGGTGGGAGGTCTGAGGGTGGGAGAGAGTCAGCAGAAGATCATCAGAGTAGGCCACTGATAGGAAGAATTGGTATGCTACCTGTATGCCTGTGATTGCAGGGGTAGCCATTAGTTTCCTTACTAGTGGATCAAGAGCTACTAAGAACAGTAAGGGTAAAAGGGGGCAGCCCTGACAGGTTCCCCTATTCAACTGAAAAGGGGAGGAGATGTCCTTATTTGTAAGGATTCTGGCCATTGGGAGATTATACAAGGTAGAGACCCATTGGTGAAAATAGGGGCCAAAGCCATAGAGGCAGAGAACCTCATGCAGGTAGGCCCACTCTACTGAATCGAATGCTTTAGAAAAATCCACAGCAAGAGCCACCATTGGAATCTGAGAGCACAGGGACTGTCATTTAAGACTGAGTAGCAGTCTGGTATTATCTGTCCCCAACTTCCCTTTAGAGAAGCCCACCAGGGCTAGATGGATTAGGGTGGGCAGTACCATTGCCATCCGATTAGCTAAGATTTTTGTTGCAATTTTGGTGTCCACTGGGATAAGGGTTATGGGGTGGGAATTAACGCAATCCAATGGGTCTGTGGATTCTTTCGGGAGTAGGGTAATGAGGGCCTCCCGCATAGTAGGAGGGAGAGAACCAGCGATATGTGCCTCTTGAAGTGCTTCTAATAGGGGAGATGAGATCACTGGGGCCAACAACTGGTAGAGTTCGATGGTCATGCCATCGGATCCAGGGGCCTTGCCCTTAGCTAACTGAGAAAGTACTATTTGGAGTCCGGCCTCCAAAAGGAATTTCTCCAGTTCTGCTAGTGATTCAGAGGATAAGCAGGGCATATTTGCCTGTGCACAAAACCCCCGAAGCTCCTGAGACAACTGTGTCTGATCTAGTGCCATTTTGGACTAATATACAGTAGCAACTGGTAAAACTCCTGCATATAGGAATTAATTCGAGAGAGATCTGAGATCACTGCCCCTGTGATGCTTTTGAGAGCATGTATATGGGATGAGGCCTGTTGCTTCCTTAGTTGAAAAGCCAGGAGCTTCCCTCCTTTCTCGTCACCCTCCCAGTAATTGTGCTTTGACTGGAGAAGAAGCCATCCCATCTTTTGCTGCATAATAGTGTTAATTTGATACTTGACCCCACATATCTCTCTCACCAGGGACTGGTTGGGGGAGCAGCTGTGGAGGCTTTGAACTGGGACTCTAAACTGGTCAGCTGGGTCTGTAGCTGATGCAGAGTAGCTTTCTGGGCTTTGTTCTGCGTGGCCATATAAAAAATGATGTGCCCCCTTGGGACTGCCTTGAAGGCCTCCCATACAGTACCGGCTTGCACGTCCCCATTTGAGTTGAGATCAAAATAGCTCTTGGCCACCTCAGTCATTACCCAGTGAAACTCCTGGTCCTGCAACCAGCTAGGATTTCAGTGCCATCTTGTACCCATACTGGAATACCCAACCTGGGGCAAAAAGGCACAATACAGGCACATGGTCTGAGCTGATAATATTATCAATTCAGGTGGAGGAGATTCCTGGAGCTGCAGCTGAGTTGACCAACCAGAGGTCAATTCTACTATAAGAGGAATGAACAGCTGAGAAAAAAAAGTAATACTGCCTGGAGGGGTAATCTCGCCTCCAGACATCAACCAACCCCATTCATCCATAAGCTCCTGCAGCGAGGATCTAGCTTTTGGGTGGACTGTGGAGTAGGCCTTGACTTGTCCAGAAATATATCTGGTACTACACTGAAGTCACCCCTATCAATATGGGCATCTGTTGTTCACCCTCATTAACAGCAGCAATGGCCTGACTGAGTTCGGGCAGAAACTACACGGTATCTACATTGGGACCATACATGTTAGCTAAGACAGCACTTCCCCCAAGAAAACCACACCTGGCACCCACCTGGCTTTGTCAGTTTTCTCCTCCTCCTCCTCTACCCATGGGCATGAGCACCTTATTAGTATTGCCACGCCTCAAGATTTGGTGTCTGCTGAGCTGGTGACAACCCTGCCCTCCCAGGACTAGTTAAGCCACTGAACGGTCCTGGCAGTGAGATGCATCTCCTGGAGAAGCGCAATGTCCACCTGCAAGAAGCGTAAGTGATGGAGAACTTTGGTGCATTTGACGGGGTGGATCAACCCTTTAACATTCCATGTGATGCATTTAACACCAGAGGGGAATTGGGATGACATGATTCTGACTAGTGTAAGTAAATAAGAAAAACTGAGTACTCACCCTAGGAGATAGATTTATGGTGCCAAGGGGTGTGTGTGGAAAAGGTAGTCTTAAATCTGGGCAAACCATATTTGCACAGCTTTGCATGACTTTTGCATGCCCTAACAAGTAAATAGAAACCAGACATGAAAGAAACATACTGTGTATGGATGGCACCTCCTATGATGCCATCATCTGACACCAGTCACAGCCATGCCAGGCAGTAAGTGGCGACCCAGTGCCCAGTGGACACCATGGCAGTGTGTCCATACAGCACACACCTGCAGACCACCCATCAGTGGACATCAACAGAATCCAGCAGACAAATGCAGCACTGAGGGTGTGGAGGGTGTTGGGGGAGGGTGTATAGGTGGCCAGTCTGCACCACATACTGGGTCCTGCACCAAGGCTGGGACATTCCACACAGTGCAACTGGTCCAGTGTTGGGGATACCCCAACACCAGTGTGCCTGTCTGTGTTATGTGGCCCCAGCCACATACTGCACATCTGAACAGACACCATAGCACATACAGCCAGCCATGTACAGTACATGCCACTGTGAGTATCCCATGCCTGTGTTGCAGGGTCTGAAGGTCGCACAACAGCATAACAATAATGTCCACTGTCAGTACACACCAGCAAGCTAGGCCTATCACTGTGTAAGGTGCAGCAGTCATTGATGCCCTACACACAATAGGCATTGATTTGTCCCTCATACTACAGGTCCCCGTGTTAATGTAGTGTCTGCTGTGCACTGTAGCAGGAACTACAGTTTGACAGTTGCATGCAGCACCACAATATTCTATGCAGTTCTGTACAAATGTAGCTTGCAGCTACCACCATGTATTTCCAGACTGACTTACAGGTTGAGCTGTGTGCAGACCCAGCCAGCCCCATAATTCCAGACTGACATACAGGTGGAGCTGTGGGACCCTGCAATAGTGCTGGGCAAACTGCATGCAAATCGGGCCATAATGAGATGATAATCAGGATGTGTGACCAGAGACTGCCTAAGTAGGCTCATTTGCATGTCACTTTTGAATATAGCAGATTTTTGTCCCAGGCAAATGTTTACGCCACTTAAAACATCCATTAAGCCATGCAAACATTCGGAAACATGGTACATTTCTGCAGAATTTCACATGAGCTGGTGCTTGCAGCTTTAATGAATCCATTCCTTTGCTAGCACACACATTGGCAACAAGATTCACCTTTATCTTCCTTCACATCACTGTGCACTGGGCTGCTGTTGTGGTTTGCACTTCCTGGTTGCTATATTTAGAGCTGTCTTATTTTTCAAGCTATTTTTGCACTGCACTCCCAGCCCAGTTTGCCTGGCTTCCCCAGCATGCTATTCAGCAGGTTTAGCACTGGGGCTATCCCTTTTGAATATAGCTGGCTATTGGTTCCAGGCTAATTTAGCACACTAGGCAGTGCTAATTTAGCCTCTGGGCAAAGTTTTGAATATCTGGCCCTGTATGTTCTTAAACATACAGTATGTGTTGACCCCAAAAAATTGAAACACGGCAGGAATTTTTTTTCACCGATACTGAATTGGATTAGAATATGGTTACTGGTACTTTAATCAAAAATAAAATGTTTACAAGAGAACAAGCCTGGACTTTGAAAAGACATAAAATGTACTTTGCTAGATGTTCACAGTGACATATACATGGCTGGGTGTGTGTGCTGTGGTGTCCTGTACAGATGTATGGTATGTGGCTTGGGGGAACATACCATCAAACAGACACACTGGTGTTGGGGTATTCCCAACACTGGCCCATTTGCACTGCGTGGCTTCTCCCAGCCTTGTGGCTGCACCCAGTCTGTGGTGAAGCTTGGCCACTTGTACACTCTCCCCTCAACACCCTCCATGCCCACAGTGCTGCATGTGTGTGTTGGTGTCTGTTGGTGTCCACTGAAGGGTGGTCTGTTGGTATGTGCTGTATGGCCACACTGCCATGGTGTTCACTGGGAGCTAGGTCACCACTTACTGCCTGGTATGGCTGGGACTGGTGGCAGATGATGGCATCATAGGGATGCCATCCATGACCAACATGTTTCCTCTCTGGCTTATTTCTGTGTGTTATACTTACTGGTTAGGGTCATGCAAAGCTGTGTAAAAGTCATGGAAAGCCACGCAAAGCCACAAAGTTGCACAAAGCTGGTTTGCCCAGAGTTAAGACTACCTTCTTTTGGGTGGTAATTTGCACCATGTAAAGTGTTGTGCTATGTCATGCAACCACACTTTGCACAGCGCTGTTCGCTAAATATAGCATTGCGCCTGTATTCATGTACATGCCCCCTCAGTTTGCCCATTGCATACATTATAATTTTGTCCGGCGCTAATGCAGTTTGCATGCTCTATTTGATCTTTTGAATATAGTGGACCTGCACTAACCTGGCGCTAACCCTATGCAAACAGTTTGCACCCAGTGTAATGTTTTGAGTATCTGGCCTGGCGTGCCTTAGATCACAGATGGCACAGTATCAAGGACTGAGACCGAGGCAACAAGTGATGCCTGTGACTTACCACAAGTAAAGAAAACAAAAAAAAATATGGTGGATATAGCTACAAAGTCCATAATTTGTCACACACACACACACACACACACACACTATAATAAGAAAACTGATAGAGTAAAATAGAAAGAAAAGTTTGTACTGGCAGGCAGTGAATGAAACACAAAAAATACAAAAATGTGTGTGCAGCTAGCAGCATCACAGTAGAGTTACTGTAGCTATTTTAAGACATCTGCAAAAGCAAAAATTGGGCACATAATATCTGCAATATAGTGATGGAAGTGTAAGAAAATTAAGAGAAGTATGGATTATGAAATTATGTCTAAGAGTGAAACAATGTGTATATACGGCTGTAAACTTCCATTCACCTTTTTGGTTACAGATGATGGCTCAAATAAATCAATTAAAGAACAACAATGTTCAAGATTAAAATGAAGTTGTAGGCATTCCAAAATCTGAAGAGAAAGAACTTCTGCCACAACTCTGATTGGTCTTGGCTGCACAGTGAGCACAGAGAGGCATATTGTAGGGTGGAAATGTACCATCTACAATGTAAGCAAGTAGTTTTCTATGTTGATAAAGCTGGGGAAACACATAGTTCTTTGCCATTGGTTGAACAACAGGATTCACAGAGTGCCTCACATGGACATGTGATGACACAATAATATCAGACAAAAGTCTTTTGATGAAGTAAAGGACTTCATTAATCTTTTTATCATCACAAAAACTAGTGAAAAATATAAACTGATACAAAACATAGGTATATGCCTAATTAGATCTCAGAGTAGTTTGATGGGTCACTCAACTGCATGTTTGCACACAGAAGCTTGTGAAAGTATATTCCACTATAGGTGTATGATTGCTGTGCATAATAGAGGAATTTACAGATTTGTGTCTAAACTGTACCCAGTCAGGGGTGCTGTTATTAAATTTGCACACCTAGATCTTCCATTGACAGAAGGTGACATGCAAAGTGCTGTAGCTTTTATTCATGAACTAAAAAGAAGTAGTGCACCTTCTGGTGAATTCTCAGTTTGGGATGTGGATCAAATTCTGGCTGTGTTACACTAACAAAAACATAGTTACATGACACATTTGGCAATCCAATCACCACCACTGAGCTGACAAGGAGATAAACGTTTCAGTTTGAATGTGTGTCATGCAACCACCTATTTTATAGTTCAAGTAGATCTTTCAAAAGTTGCAAAGTGGAATGACATGTGAGGATGTTTGTTGGCACACTTGCTACTTAAGAGAGAGTTTGCAATAAATGAAATAGTGCACATTTATTTGTATTGTGTGAGAAAGTTAAAAGCAGATGTGCTGCCTTCCAGATCTGCTGTAAAAAAACAGAGGCAGCTATCACCTCCACAGAAATTTCTTGCTTTTTTTATTTAAGATCTTGGATTAACACCTTTGAGTGCAGGTGCTCATTTACAAAGGTTCCACATCAATGGGTAGGGATTACATACATAGAGGGAAGACTAACAGAAGAATTCTAACAAGCCTTTGTCAATGCCGAATGTTGTCTCGCTGGCATTGGCATTGGTAGTGCAGGACTTAGAGATGCATAATAGTAATGGCAGTGAAGTATTGAACTGATGCCAACCTCACCCCCATCCTGAAGAGACACATTTTCAACATAGGCATTTTGGGACCTCTCCTCATGAACAGTGGCACTGTGATTTTTTTAAATCTGTCCCAGAAGTTGATTTCCTACAGTGACCACACCATTCTGCACCACAGGTGCGAAAACACATTTTGGGCAGGATGTGAAAAATGACAGCTGTACAGTTCATAAGGAGGTGTGAAAAAATGCCAGTGTTACAAATCTGGCATGAAAATATAGCAAATTTGTGAAGTTACAAGGGTGCGTGGAAACTGCACAACACATGCTTGTAACACAGTCATTTTATGGACTTTCATCACCAAATTTTCAACATATGCATTTTAGGACCTCTGCTCATGAACAGTGTCACTGTCATTTTCTCAAACTGTCCTAAAAACTGATTTTGCACAGCGACTGTGCTATTCTGCGCCAGAAGTGCAAAAACACATTTTGGCCAGGATATGTAAAATGACAGCTGTACTGTTCATAAGGAGGTGTGGATAAATGCCAATGTTGAAAATCTGGAGTGAAAATATTACAATTACTGAAAGTTATGAGCATGCATGGAAACTGCGCAATGCACGCTCATAAAACAGTCATTTTTGGGATTGTTGTCACAAATTTGCAACATAGGCTTTTTGAGAGCCCACCTCATGAAAAGTGGCACTGTCATTTTGTTATTCGGTCCCTAAAGGTGATTCCGTGCAGTGACCGTAAAATCACCTTCCGGGACTGAATAATGCCATGACAGTGACTGAATTCATGATGAGGGGTCCCAATAACCCCATTTTGAAAATTTGGTACAAAATTCCAAGAAATGCCAGAGATATGCACCAAAGTTGAAAAAACCCTATTAATGCCGCTATACAGCTTACCTGCATTTCTTCAGTTCATGGTCAGCTTTGAAGAGTATACGATAAACAATAAAAACAGCTCAAGCTGCTAAATGATGTGTGCAAGGCACCAAATGGTAAACTATACAAAAATGACAAGCCAACACCACACCAAAGCTAGGATAACAGGCTTTATTCTCAGAGGTGCTGCCTGTCAATGGCATGGGTGAGGCGAGGGTACTTTGCACCATGCAGTTTAATGAATGGTTGAAAAAATGGTGTGGAGCACAGGGGTTTGGCTTCACTGGGGACTGGAGTTCCACCTGGAGGGACACCAGCCTATACTGGCAGGATGGTCTGCATCTGTCCAGGAACGGAACAAGTCTTTTGAGCAATCGGTTTAAATGTTTCATTGGCAAGCTTTTAAACTAGTCAAGGGGGGAGGCACTGATAAGTAGCAGGAAAATACCAGCCTCTCCATACAAAACAGGGCACTAAATGAGAAAAATACTGAGGTAGAAAGGTTGGTGGGGGATGCTGGCACAGAAGTTAAAGCCATCAAAAAATGGAGAGCAATGAGTACCAATGCCCGTAGTCTGGGTAACAAGCTTCCTGAATTAGTGGCCTTGATGGAGGAGGAACATCTGGCTATCATGGCAGTCACAGAAACATGGTACACACAAAACCATGACTGGGACGTAAACATACCAGGATACACTATCTATAGGAGGGACAGGGAGGGCAGAAGAGGAGGAGGAGTAGCTCTTTACATAAGGGAAGGAATCAAAGCAACAGAACAAAAGGGTAAACAGGGAGGAGAAGAAGCACTGTGGGTAAATTTGGAGACAGGCAATGGCACCACAATCCGCACAGGGGTTGTATACAGACCCTTCTCTCAGGGGGAGGAAATGGACAAGGAAATGACAGAAAGTATACTTAGAATGACAGATAAAAGGGAGATATTGCTGATGGGTGATCTGAATATGCCAGATGTTAACTGGAGTGCAGTTGCAGCAGCCACTTCTAAGAGTGGGGTTATTCTAGATGCCCTATAGGGGGCATGCCTTAGATGACTAGTATTGGAACCCACTCGAGAGGGAGCAGTCTTAGACCTGGTTCTCTCAAATGGAGATGGAGAGAGGATCACAGATGTAGAAGTGGGTAGCCATCTTGGAACTAGTGACCATCGAACAGTATGGTTCACAATAAACACAGCAATAGAGTTAAGCCATGCAAAGGCAAAAGTACTGGACTTTAGGAGGGCTGACTTTGCCAAAATGGGTGAGTGCCTAAGGAATGCACTAGCAAATGGGCAGGAAGGAGGGGTAGAAGAACAATGGGGAATAATAAAAACTGCCATCACAAAGGTAACAAGCCTTTGTGTGACGCAAATAAACAAAACAAAACAATGTAAGAAATCACTATGGTTGTCAAAGGAAGTGGCAGTGAAGGTTCAAGAGAAAAAGAAAGCATTCAGGAAGTACAAGGAATCACAGAAGGAACAGGACAGAGAATTGTATCAGTTAAAGCAAAAGGAAGCTGGGAAGGCAGTCAGAACAGCAAAGGCCCAAACTAAGGAAAAGATAGCCAACTCAGTTAAGAAGGGGGATAAAACCTTTTATGGGAACATCAGGAGTGAAGGAAGACCAAGGGAGGGATAGTGAGGCTTAATAAAGGGGAGGGGGTGGGCAGAGGTGACTGTGAAAGGCAGAGATACTAAGCAAATATTTTGCTCAGTATTTACAAATGAAGAGGGGGAGGTACCTAAAACAAACAATAGAAACACTCTGGATACAGAAGTTGATACCAGCCCATTTACAGAAAAAAGGGTTCTGAAAGAACTCTTAAACCTGAAGGTAGACAAAGCAATGGGGCCTGATGGGATTCATCCCAGAATTCTAAAAGAACTAAGGGTAGAACTAGTGACACCACTGACTATCCTCTTTAACAAATCATGGGAGGATGGGGTGGTACCTGAGGACTGGAGGAGGGCAGATGTGATTCCCCTTCACAAAAGTGGGAGCAGGGCAGAAGCAGGAAACTACAGACCTGTTAGTTTAACCTCAGTGATACGGAAAATGATGGAATCACTTCTGAAGGAAAGAATTGTCGAGTATCTAGAGGCCAGAGAAGCACAGGACCCAAGGCAGCATGGATTCACAGCGGGAAGATCATGCCAGACAAATCTAATAGATTTCTTTGACTGGGTGACCAAAGTAGTAGATCAGGGAGGGGCTGTGGACATGGCCTACCTAGACTTTAGCAAGGCATTTGACACAGTCCCACACAAAAGATTAATATACAAGTTAGCCAGCCTGGGAGTGGGTCCCAAGATGACAGCCTGGGTAAAGAATTGGCTGGAGAATAGGACACAGAGAGTAGTAGTAAATGGAGTCCACTCTGAAGAAAGGGGGTTACTAGTGGGTACCACAGGGTTCAGTATTAGACGGTCCTCTTCAATGTCTTTATAAGCAACATTGCAGAGGGACTGGAAGGAAAGTATGTCTCTTTGCAGATGACACAAAGATCTGCAACAGAGTTGATGTACAAGGTGGGTGGAAAGGATGAGAAGGACTTGGCAAGATTAGAGGAATGGTCAAATTTATGGCAGCTTAGATTCAATGCTAAGAAGTGCAAGGTATTGCACCTGGGAAACAAAACCCAGGGAAGAGTCACAATGGGGTGAGATACTAACAACAACAAAAATGGAAAGGGACCTGGGGTAGTCATATCAGATGACCTAAAGGTGAGCAAGCAATGTGAGAGGGCAGCAAAGAGGGCTGGGGATATTGGGATGCATAGGGAGAGGCATCACCAGTAGAAAACAGGAAGTTGTTATCCTCTGTACAGACAGCTGGTGAGACCCCATCTGAGTACTGCGCAGTTCTGGAGACCCAATCTCTGCAAAGACATAGACAGGATGGAAGCTGTCCAGAGGAGGGCAATTCAAATGGTGCAGGGTCTGCACCGGAAGACATATGAAGAGAGATTTTAGGAGCTTAATATGTATAGCCTCGAGGAAAGGAGAGAGAGGGGGGCATGACAGAAATGTTCAAGAACCTCAAGGGAATCAACAAAGTCCAAGAGGGTAGCATCTTTCAAAAAAAGAGGTATGCAAGAACAAGGGGGCACAATTTGAAAATAGAGGGAGGGTGTCTCAGAGGTAATGTAAGGAAGTATTTTTTTCACAGAGAGGGTTGTGGATGCATGGAACGGCCTTCCAGAGGAAGTTGGGGAGTCAAAAACAGTGATGGAATTCAAACATGCATGGGACAGTCATAAGGCAATTCTAGGGGGTGGGGGTTGGAAGAAGTAGGCTGCTGGTTAACTAGGATCTGCAGCTTATCCATTAGGTAGGAAATGGGCAGACTGGGTGGGCCAAGCGGTCCTTATCTGCCGTCAAATTCTATGTTTCTATTCCAAGTAAAATTACATACCCAAATGGGTAGGCTCCACAGACAGATAGGAGACAGAATACAAACAAAGCCCTGACCGGTTTCGCACCTAGTGCATCATCAGGGGGATGGAACGTAACTTCATGCATTCATTACTTTATAGTGGTTACTTAAAGTGATAGCACACCCTACTATTGTGTACATATATTTGTACTATATACATAGTGTGAATAAAACAAACCAACTACAAAATAACAACAAAAATAAATATGACAATAAAAAGGAGAAAGACACGCTCTAATATGCATTATTGATAACACTTGTTGTATTACAAAAAGGATACTAAACAAAACTGAGCAATTCCACAGTGCTGCACTTAATAGTGTGTAAAGTTCCCTCATCTATATCAGTTGATGGACTGTAATTATTAATTCCATATCAATCTGAAAGAGAAAACAAGCAAGAAAAAAAATAAGACTAATTAGTCTCTAAATATAATGTCTAGAAGGCTAAAATAAAATGAAATTAACGCCTAAGGAGACAAAGAAAGCAAGTGTACACATATCCAAAAAAGTCAAAAAGATCATCACTCGATACATGCCATCAACTCAATTTTATCATTTAAACCAGGAGGTCTTAGGGCACCTAAGGTGAATATCCAAAAGGACTCTCTTTGCTTGAGTTTTTTGTCCAGGTCACCACCTCTAGGTCCTAATGTGACCTTTTCAATGGCATGAAATTTAAGAGTGGACAATGGTACCAAGTATGTTGCAATGATGGGCTAGGGCATTACCACTATCTTTGGCTAGGATACATCGCAGGTGCTCACCTATTCTGATTTTAAATTGCCTGGTGGTCTTACCTACATAGAAGGCCTCACATTCATAAGAAGCCAAATATATCACATTTGTAGTATTACAATAAAAAAAACATTAATTTGATAGTACTGAGCTTTGAAGAGTGCAGCCGTGTTCTGGGTCCATCAAAGATTGTCAGGCTGGACTCTGGAGGTAAGTATGGGGTGAGGGGCATGTGGGGAGGCAGGGTGCACAGAGGGTGGGCACAGGTTGAGGGAGGGAGCAGGACAGACCATGAGGGACCGTTGTTTTCTTTTACAGGTTAACAAAAACAATTTTTTTTACAGGGGCATTGGCACGCTGGGGTGGGCACCCAGCATGCCACCTGAGTGTTTGGGGGCTAGCCAATGGGGGATTGGCACTCATTGGCACATACAGTGGGGGCTAGGCTGAGGGGACAGGCACCTGGCACCAGTAAATGGGGGGCATTATGCCAACTGGCAGTGGGCCCCGTCAGCACATGCACCGGTCAGGGCATGCCAACAGGGATTGAGCACCTGAAGTCAGCATTGTGGCAGGCGGTGGTGGCAGTCACTGCCACCATGTTTGCTAGAATGCTTCACCAGGAAAGGCACATCGAGAGGTGCCGTTGCATGACGAGCTTGACTCTCATTGCAGCGGACCTTTTCTTAGATGTGCTCGCCATATTATGTATTCCTGGTGCGGCACCTGCATGCTGGCTTATTGGGGAATGAGGGACGCACCTACTGATGCGTGCTCTGCATTTGCCCAAAAGTGACCATGCCTCCAAATCTGCTACTAGTGCAATATGTTGGCCACACAAGAGCAAGCCAACATAAAAATGAACAAAACAGCAAATTTAGTCTGTATACAGATTCAGTCATGATTAGGTATACTCAATTAAAATGAACTAAACAACAAATTTACTCAATATACAGATTCAGTCATGACTGAGTATACACAATTAAAATTACGAAGAGATGTGATAGGGTCAAATGGGAAGTAAGGGTGGAGCAGGGAGAGATAAGTAGGAAGGTAGAGGGGAGCAGCCGAAGGCCTTGTCAAGCTAAGCTCAGGGAGAGGGAAAGTAGGCAGAGGGACCAAAGGCAGATAAGTAAGGGGGTGGTGGTGGCGGTCAGGGCCTTGACATGTTAACCTACTGGAGCAAGTAAAGAAGGTGGGGGGAACAACCATAGCGAATGTAGTGCTAAGCAAAGATGTGGTAGAGGGTAGAAGAAAAGGTGGGAATAGAGGGAAAAAAGAAAAAGGGTGGGTTGGGAGTAGGGAAAAGGGGAAGGGAGAAATGAGGAGAAGGGGGAGCATGGGGAGGGGAGCACAAGGGAAAGTTAGGCAATGGCAGTAGCTATGTTAGGATAGGGCAATAGGCAGTGAGAGAAAAAAGGGGAGCAGATCTAAGGTATCAGGCAGACAGGGCCAGTCACTTGAAAAATATGTGGGAGTATGCATAGCAGATATTATGTGAAGCAGTCACAGGTGCTGTTAGCAACAAGATACTGTTTGAACTGAGTCTTGAAAAGGCCCAATTTTAGCGAGTTTGAGCCATCAAAGACCAGGGAATTGAACCATAAGGAGCTCTGTAGGCAAAAGATCACTGGCCTTGAGTTGTGCAGCATCTTGGGACAAGGAGAGGCTGGTTAACAGATGCATGGGTGAGCTTAGGGGTGCGGGAAGGGCTCAGCAATGTCATAGTCCCAGGTGGTAGTAAGGCCAGGAGTGCTTTTTTGGCAATTAGGCAGGTCTGGTACTTGATCCTGTTTCAAAGTTGTAGTGATCCCGTCTGTTTATATAGTTCACACATGTGGGTAAGGCAATCAGAGCCTGTAAGGAGTCTGTAGTCCTTATTAAGAGCCACAGTTAAACTTTGCAGTGATGAGTGGGGAGCAGATCCGTAGATTACTAGACCCTAATCAATGGTTGAGAGAATGGAGCTGTGTACAATAAGTTTGAGTACTTCTGGGGTTAAGTTACACCGTTGACAATATAGCCGCCCCAGTTTTATGTTTATGGCCTGTGCTGCAGACTGTATGTGCTGTGAATATGAGAGTTGATTATTCAGGGACACATCTAAATACTTGAAACGATCCACCACTTCAAGAGAGACCCACAGTTGGTTTTTGATACTGAGGGCATGTGCTTTAAATTTGCTATGATTGGTGCTGAACATCATTACTTTTGTTTTTTTATAATTCAGAACTAGTTTCTGGGTAGAGAACATTTTTCAATGTCTTCAAAACCACTTTGGAGATGTTCCCCAAGAAGGGTGGTGTTGGGTTGGCTTGTGAAGATGACAGCATAATCTGCATACAATAGCATATGCTGGTGACAGTGGAGGGGGAGATTGTTTACAGAGATACTGAAAAGAAGTGGGCCATTGATGGATCCTTGTGGCATGCCAGAGTGAACACTCCACCGGTCAAAGATGACATTTGTGATTTTTACACATTGAGAGTGATCCTCCAGATAATTTGTGAACCACAGCACTGCCTCATAAGAGAGGCCAGGGTGTGTAAGTTGTTTTAATAGCAGTGGGTGATTGACAGTATCAAATGCCTTAGTTAAGTCTGTGAAGGCTGCACTGACAAGATTCCCTTGATCAAGTGCCTGGTGAATGAACCCAGTAAATTCTCGGAGGGCAGTGGTGGTGCTATGACCTTTCCAAAAAACGTGCTGTTCAGTAGGGAGTAATTTTCAAGGTAATCGATTAATTGATCCACAACTATGCACTCCAGAACTTTGGACAGTGGGGGGAGGATTAAGATGGGTCTATAGTTGGTATGTGAAGTACGATCACCAGATTTGTGGACTGGGATAACTTGCACTGACTTCCAGAGAAGAGGGAATTGAGAGAGCCTTAGTGAAAGGTTAAAAATCCTTGTGATAGGAATTATAACTTTGTCCAGTGTAAGAGCAAGCAGTTTTAAGTCCAGAGAGTCACCACAATGCTGTGTCTTACCCAAGATCTTGCACATGTGTCTCCTAACATTTACCTTTTTAAAGTAGAAGGGAGGGATAGGATTACAGTTTTCCAAATGATCGCGAGAGGCAGCACCTGCAGACGGGTCAGAGGCAGGAGGTGACTTGATTAAAAAAGTCCTGAGGGAGGGCACCACTCAGGTCAGAGAAGGTATTATTGAATATATTAGCGATAGTGAGAGGGTCCATAGACAGGACTCCATTGATGTTGATCATTGTGGGTGCAACCTTTGATACCTTGCCAGTGACACCTTTGATATTAGACCAAACTTTTCTGCTGTCACCCCACAATCTAGCAAGTATTTCTCTGTGAAAGTTGCTTTTCGCTTGCTGAATGTCCTTGGTTCATGAGTTTCTAGCAGTCTTATATGCCTGGCTATAGGCAGGGTTCCCTGAGGCTTTTGCTCGAAGCCACAGGTGATCCTGCATTCTCATCTTGTATAGAATATCCCTGTTAATTCAGAAATTGGACTTGCCATGAACTTTCCTAATTTTCATAGGAGCATGGATGTCACAGGCCTCGTTGAAGTGTGAGATAAAGTGCTGAAGAGCATGATCTACATCCATGGAGGTATCAATGGCAGACCAATCGACAGAGCGCAGGTGTAGCTTTAGGAGTTTGAGGTGCCCGTGCTTTATATCTTGGCTATTGACAGTTTGTGGTGGTGACTTAGTGAATTTATTTGTCCAGGAGCAAGAGACAGGGCAGTGGTCACTAAGGGAGTGAAAATGTACTACCACATTAGCAATATGCTCAGGGTGGTTTGTTAGTATCCAGTCAAATAAGGTGCTACTCCCCATTCTATAGTTGTGTCTGGCAGAGAGTTTACCAGTTGTGTGAGGAGGAGAGTTGATAGGGCATCTTTGGTTGGGCCGGTGAGAGACAATTATGGTAAATACACCCAGAAGAATTACCTCGGATGAGAAAGGGTTCCTTTGGATGCAGTCCAAGAGGTTAAGAAGGCCATCCATGTCTAGTAGGCGGCACATAGACTGAAAACACTGTCTAAGATTTGTTATGGACCCCAAGGAGTATTTTAATGGCAAGTGCCTGTGCATGATGCTCAAGGTTGGGCATAGGAAGAGCATGTCCCATTATTGTGTCTTTTAGGTAGGTAACACAGCCTCCACCTCTTCTAATCTGCCTATGCAGCCTGAAAATGTTGTATCCTGGGAGTGTGACAGCAGTATCAGGAACGAAAGTGGATAGCCAAGCTTCAACAACCGACAAAACATCTGGTTTATGTAGGGAAATCTAAGCCTGCAGGGTGTCCAGTTTCGAGAGTAGGCTGCAGATATTTATCTATGCCAAAGAGATGGTCCCCGTCCTTCTCATGGTATGGTTCAGTTTGTTTATGGCAGGGCCTGGGTTTGGATGTACATTGCCAGAAAGAAATAGTAACAGGAGAATACTGTAAGAATGAAAGGAGATATTTTTAAGAGCTTTGGCATCAGTTGTACTGCCCACTTTTTTACCCGTCTAATTTTTTTATCGATGATCAGGAGAGAGTGACCAGTGGAGATGGCAGAACTGCCAGAACTGAGGATACTGACATGATCAGGCCCCATGTTATGTCATAGTAGTAGCCATAAAGGTGACTGGGCACCATTTGTTAGGAGGAAGAAGTTTCCATTAGCAAAGCCTTGGTCGTAGTGCATGTGCATAATGATTTCAACTTGCTTACAGAGAAGTTTGCTTGCCAGGTGTTATGAACCGCTGCTTAGCATTAGATAGTAACAACAGTCGAGTTATTAAAAGTAGAGAGTACATCTTCATGTAGGATAGGTCCCCAGAATAAGGACAGTTTAATTTGATGGAGTTTGGGAACCTAAGGGCAGGGTAGTGAGTCCAGAGTAGCTAACCAGCTGTTTGACAGAGGAGGGCTCAGAGCTGAGTCTAGCAAAGGAAGTAAAATAAGAAGATTGGTAACCCCCAGGCAGAGCAAAAAGCCCAGAGAAGCTAATTGAGTGATGAGTGCTTAGAGCAGAGAGTGAGCCTAGCACAGAAGTAGGAGTTTTCAGTCAGAATAATAAATCCCCCTAGTGGCAGTTAAATATACCCAGCCAACGGGAAATCGGACACTTAGGCAAGCATGTGATCGAGATTAGCAATATATTAAAATGCCCAGATAGGGCAGGAGGGGAGCCAGTGCATAGCTCTGGTGGAGTTCAAACGTCCCAGGCAGGAGTTTCCGTTCTGCTACTAGGCTTGCGGCTTGGGTCCGGGTGCTTGAAATTGTTTGAGCAGATTCTGATCCAAACAATAAAACCATTCCAAGCAATTCTAAGATTCAGCACAAGGCTTAGAAACATACCAAAAGAAAGAATGCATAGTCACCGAAGAACTCTATTATGCGCCTGATACTCCCACTTCAGAAAAATGTCAAGGCCATATTTTGAGACAACAGCATTGTCATTTTGACGAATGGTGTTTCAACTAAGGCAACAACAATTAACAGCATGCTGTGAATTTAGTTATAACGGTCTACATTACCTAAAAGACCAAAATTCATTCTGAAGATTTAAATATCAACCACATGAGTGACACTGACACTGAGTTTGGAATACTGGAAACCAACAAAGCAATGACTGAGAAGGTTTCCATGTCTATGGATTAAAATGTATATGAGCAGTACACAATCTATACCTCCATGGCAAAGATCCAGCCACTGATAACATTGACTTGTGTCAGATGAAACAGGTTGAAGGCAGTCCTGTAAGTATCTGGGAGAATACTTTGGAAGTGCAATGCTTTCCTGATCTTTTCCCACATGATTCTGGTGGTTGCCTGGACACTGAAGAGGTATGTGTTCCTGGAGCTGAATACTGAGTGGCTAGAGTACTGCATTCTGATTAGAAGTTCAGAAGAAATATTCAGTACTTGTTTCCCCTCCTACGGGAGAGTGAGTTAAATATATTGTCTGTCTATTGCACATACTTTGAGGACAACCACATCACTGCATTGCCTCACAGCAGCAGCATTGTAGAAAAAGTTGAAAAACAGCAATGAGACACTAGAAATAAGCCGGAACTCTATCCTATCAAGTATGTGTGGCACCAAAGAATACTGGTACTGAAGACACTCAGAAGTATTGTGTATGCTACAAGACTATGATGCAGCCACTTGGTTTGTTACTCTAAGCTATGCTGAATACAGCAGTGAGGAACTGGCAGAAATACTAAAGTGGGGAAATGCAGATGTTGTTGGAATATCATCAATGACCCTTGGTGAGATGTGCTCTCTATACCCAGTGTTGGTGTCACAAGACTTTCATCACTGATTTAATGCACTGCTGAAGTTCATTCTGCCAAAGACTAATCCACCTCTTGGTATTGTGGAACATTACTTGTAGAGAGTGGAATACCAAACATGGGGTACTCCTCATATTTACACATTGTTGTGCATAAATCATGTACCCCACACTGACGCTAGTGAAGACTGTGAAAGCTTCAAGTTAATCATGCAGTATATTATGGCCGGGATATTCAAACTGCGCCAGGCTGTGGCACAAGCCTGGGCACAGCTCAACTTTGTTGTGCAGGGGTGTGGCCTGGGCGATATTCAACGGAGCTACGCTATGGCACAGCAGCTTTGACTATCACACCCTGGCCACCCCCACTGTGCATGGCGCCAGTGCAAGTGGCCAGAGTTGAGCATGGAGATGCGCTGGTACAAGTGCCATTGCGCCATGCACAGCACCTGCGATACTGAACAGGGGACATGCAAATGGGGCCACAATATATGCAAGGCACACAGGGGGCCATTTGCATTTCATTACAGCCCCATTTGCCTGCCATTAGCATGCAGGTGTGCCGATCCCTAATGACTTGTGCCTGGCGCCCAGCCAGGCAGCAGCTGTCGGGGACCGACGCCCCCTGCAGCCCGATCTTGGGCATTCCTGACATATAAAAACAGTCCAATATCCCTGGTGGTCCAGTGGACCTCTATGTGCCCCGATCGTGGGCATCATTACTAGGACCCCCCCAAGTCCAATATCCCTGGTGGTCCAGTGGACCGCACTGAGCCTGATCGTGGGCATCATTACTAGGACCCCCAAGCCCAATATCCTGGTGATCTAGTGTACTTCACCCCACCCACCCACTGAGACCCACCACCCCGCTCCCCGTCCAGCCGGGCGGCAGCACCCACCCTCCCGCTGCCCCGTTACTCAGTCGACGATTAGCTCATTGTCCACAGTATGAGCCAATGGGCATGCAGTCTATACAGTACTATTTCAGTCAAGATATGTGAATTTATTCACATCTGGACTGAGAATATGATATGGCTGCATGCCCATTGCTCATGCTGTGAACCACATGGGTGCAGCCCTCACCGAGCTGTCATGTGAGGCGGGCAGGCGGGTGGGGTGCTTTGCCTGCCAGCTGACAGGGGAGGGGCGTGGGGCTCAGTGGATCGGTGGGGTGGGGGTACACTAGATCTCCAGGGATATTGGACTTGGGGTCCTAGTAATGATGCCCGCGATCGGCTCAGTGCAGTCCACTGGACCACCAGGGATACTGGACTTGGGGGGAGGGCTATAGTGATGCCTGCGATCAGGGCATGGGGGGGTGTCGCCAGGTGCAGCAGGAACTCGGGTGGCCACCCACAGGTGGCAGCTGCTGTGTTGCACCCTGCAATGCGGCAGCTCACCTGCAGGTGGCCATCACTTGTTCCTTTTTTGGGGCGTAACTTTGTGCAGGCAAGGTAGGGGTTGCGCATGCATGACTCTGCACATCCCTGGCTGAATATAGGGCTGTCCAGGTTATGCATGGGCATGCCCCCCCACCACCACCTGTGCCTGCATACATTACTGTTGCGCTCCGGTGCATCGGGATTTGTGCGGTGCACTTTTCCCCTTTGAATATTGCACCAGGGCGCATCAGTGGGTTGTGCATGGTGCAACCCTTTTGAATATTTGGGCCTACGTGTCAACTTCCTGACAAGTACGGCAGTTCAACCTTATGGAAACTGGTTGAAAAGTTTCAGTGACATACCTGTTGCAAACATAAAAACATAGAGGTTGACAGCAGATAAGGACCGCAAGGCCCATCCAGTCTGCCCATTTCTTTTTCTATCTTATAAATGTGCCATTGGCCTTTGCTCTGTCAGTGGCCTATCTATTCATACTCATCTGTATTGCTCCCTTATGCTTATCTCATGCCTCTTTGAACCCCTACACTGTTTTCATAACCACCACTTACTGAGGTAGGCCGTTCCATGCATCCACCACCCTTTCTGTGGAAAAGAACTTCCTCACATTCCCCCTTAATTGGCCTCCCTCTAATCTCATGCTGTGTCCTCTTGTCCTTCTATTTTTCTTATATTTAAACATGTTAGACTCTTTCACCTAGTTAATGCCCTTAAGGTGTTTGAATGTCTCGATCATATCACCTCTCTCCCTCCTTTGCTCAAGGGTATACATATTGAGCTCCGTTAATCTGTCCTCATATGTCTTCTGATGCAGTCCCTGCACCATTTTGGTTGCCCTTCTCTGGACTCCCTCAATCTGGTTAATGTCCTTGTGAAGGCGTGGCCTCCAGTACTGCACACAGTACTCCAGATGGGTGTGACAGGGTTAGTCTCCTGCCACTAAATAAAAGTACCCATCCTTTATTTCTTTCTCTGGTTGCAACCACTTTCCTCCCCTCTTCTAAGACTATCCCTGTATTTTCTGTATGGAGGCAGGCCACCTCCTTACACAGTGTCTCCCCCCCCACCCTCTTCGTGCTTTATTTCTCTTTTTCCTTGGGTACTCTTAAATATCAAGTTATTGATATAACAGATTAACTGCCTGAAGTATTGGGTAAATACAGACTCCATTTCCCATAAAATATTTGTTAGATTCCAGCATTATTTACTATTTCTGTCTAAAGTGGAGGACATAATAATATTCAATTGCAGTCTGGAAAATAGACAGGAGACTATATTATAAATTCTCATTTGGGAGTCCTGGAAGCAAGAGAGAGTTTTTTGGACAGGGCTTCCAGTTGTAAGCACTCTCCCTGTTGTAGCACATACTAATTTTACCAAAATTAAGATTGGAGCCGCATGTAGACTCAACTAAAAATGTTTGCTCCTAAAACTCACAGTGCAGAACAGCTTAGTTTGGTGGGAGCAGCTATTCAAAAGTAGACCTCTGCCTTGCTGGGGAAATTGCAGCCAACAGCTTAACCTTGCAGTACAAATTGCTGTTTTAGTTCTGGTGCACTGAGACTTGTTTTTCTGTTTCTAACCTGCTAGAATAACTGGGTTTTGTCCACCTAGTTAAAGTATATGTATAAACATTGTATAGCCTAAACAATGAGTTGCTGTTACCATTTAAAGTTAACTTATGCTGCTGATGCGGAAGAAAGGAAACAAGCAGTCCAGTAGAAATACCTTTTCTGGTTCTGTGTAGTTGAAGCAGGGCCCTTGCTTAGAAGGAGGTCTGTTCACTGAGAAAGCCTGCCACAGTCTGACTGTTCCTTTAGGGGAACAGCGGCCTCTAGTGGCTCACATTTATAACAAAAACCTGTCAATCATTGTCTGGTGAACATTCTATGGCATAGTAAAGTGTTACCAAAGAATACTTTTAAGAGTTATACTTTAAAATAGGTTGTTTGTATCAGGTAGTACACTAAGGAATGTGTATAAAATAGTTTTGGAAGCTATTAGAAGATATTTTTATTTTGATTATGCTGTGTCACCTGATACAGGTAGGAGGGTATATAAATCCTACCTGAACAGGTACCTGTTAGATAGGGTCAGTATCTTCTGACCACTGGAGAGAAGGTTCTTGTTGTAAGGATTATACTTGTGTTACTTTCCTTGAACACAGTTGCTTGTTATTTTTTTTTTATGTTATTTTCATTTGGACTTTTATGTTATTTGGATGGTGCAAGAAGAACTTGTTTATGAAGATTAATAAACATCCCACAAGCCAACATGGGTTGCACCTTAATTACTGAGTCCTGTGTCCATCTGTAGAACCCACACCATAACAATGGGGCCTAACCAGTGTCTTGTAAAGAGGGATTATTACCTCCCTCTTATGACTTGTGATACCCCTACTAATACACCCTAACATCTCCCTAGCCTTACTTACTGCGTTAGAGGTCTGCTTGGATGAATTCAGGTCATCTGCGATAATGATGATGCCCAAGTCTCTTTCTTCCTTTGTGACTGCCAGCAACTCCCCCTCCCAGCCTATAGGTGGCTTCAGGGTTTCTCTTTCCTATGTGTATGATCTTGCACTTCTTTGCATTAAATCCCAGTTGCCACTCTTCTGACCATTTTGCTAGTTTATCCAGATCTCTTCTCATTCTGCCCATCCCATATGGCTCATCTACTCTGTTGCAGATCTTGGTGTCATCTGCAAACAGACAAACCTTACCCTCCAGTCCATCTGCAATGTCACTGATGAAAATATTGAAGAGTACTGGCCCCAGGACTGATCCCCGAGGTACCCCACTTGTGACTTGCATCTCTTCTGACTGTATACCATTTACCACCACTCTCTGTTTTCTGCCCGTCAACCAGTTTGCCACCCAGTTGACTAACTTCTGACCCCCCCCCATCCTACCCAGCTTATTTATCAATCTTCTATGTGGAACAGTGTCGAACACTTTGCTGAAGTCAAGGTAGGTGACATCAACTGCTTCCCCTTTGTCCACCACTCTGGTTACCCAGTCAAAGAAATCTATGAGATTACTTTGACAGGACCTTCCTTTCGTAAACCCATGCTGTCTTGGATCCTGTGCCTCTATGGATTCCAGGTGTTGCACTATCCTTTCCTTAAGGAGTGCCTCCATAATCTTGCCCACTACTGAGGCAAGACTGACTGGTCTGTAGTTCCCTGCCTCCTCCCTGCTACCACTCTTGTGGAGCGGGATCACATGAGCCCTTCTCCAGTCTTCTGGGACCTCTCCTGTGCTCAGAGACTCACTAAACAGTTCTGCTAATGGCTCTGCTAGTTCCACCCTTAGCTGCTTAAGTACCCTAGGATGTATGCCATCAGGTCCCATTGCCTTGTCCACGCTGAGCTTAGTGAGCTCTTGTAGGACCCTTTCTTTTCTGAAGGGAGTAGTGCTCACCTTCCTCCCCCCTGTGTCCATGGTGCTCAGCTGTGGGCCCTGCCCTACCTTCTCTTCAGTAGATACTGAGCAAAAGTATCTATTTAGGATAGATGCTTTTACAGGGTCCTCCTCATCACATGCCCCCTTTTCTCCTTTGAACTTAGCAATACCCCCTCTGGACTGTCTCCTTTCACTAATGTGACATACATCCAGGCGATAGAACTGTCAGAAATAAATTGTCATCTGGCAGTGAAAAACGTCGTGGTGATTTGTACATAAGGGCCCAGATATTCAAAAGGGTTGCGTCATGCTCAACAGGGATGCGCCAGCGCAAGTTCGAAAATGTACCATTGTGCGATATTCAGTGGGAGGCAGATGCGCCCCCCAAATTGCAATGTGCAAGAGTGCAATGGTAATGAATGCATGCACAACTGAAGGGGGAGGAACCATGAATAAATGGTGCACTGCGATATTCAGCAGCATGCGCCATGCGCAATAGGGGACCAAACGGAAATTGCGCGATAGCGGAAATAATCCAAAATAAAAAGGAACAAGAATAGAGGCACAAGAACATTACAGGAAAGCCACATGTGGGAGAACTGCAAGCAGGCACACAGTAGCTGTGAGCAGGACAGCGCAGGAGCAGGACAGAGCACCTGGAAACCACCAGGAACAGGGAAGGAGTGGGGAGCCTGTGCCATTGCGCAGGACAAAATTGGGAAGTGCCACATAGGACTGAGGGCACTGACAGTGGGCAGTACGTCCAATACTGAGAGGTGTTCCCTGTGCAGGGGGAGTAACAGTAAGGACAATGGGGGAAATGGTAATACAGCTGCCAGGGGGGTTAACACAAGCCAGGGATGTGGCCAGTGCCATCATTCAGATGGAGGCAGTAATGAGGAGTGTGAGAAGGCAGGCAGCAGGGGGGCGCGGCCGTGGAAGGGCCCATCAGCAGTATGCCCCCAACAGGCAGTACCGAGCCCGCACCAGCTTTGAGCTGTACACTGACACTGAGATCATGGGCCAGTACTGCCTGAACCGGGTGATCCTGAGGTGGCTCTGTGAGCTGTGCAGTGATGTGATGCAGGCACCCGCACGACAGAGCTATGCTCTGCCAGTGGAGACCAAAGTGACAGCTGTCATGTGCCTGCTCACCATGGGTACCTTCCAGAGACCTACAGGGACACGACAGGCATAACACAGTCAGCCGCGTCACGCCTACTCACCCAATTCCTCAGCGCACTTCTGTCACATGCTGTGGAGTACATCTGTTTCCCCAGCACACCGGCAGAGTGCACAGCAAACTTACAGGAGTTCCACAAGGTAGCATGTATGCCTGGTGTGCTTAGGGCCATTGACTGCACACATGTGGCCATCCACACACCTCCTGGCCCTGAAGGGGCTGCATATATAAATCGGAAGGGGTATGCAAGCATCAACTGCTAGGTGGTGTGCAATGCCAGGGGGTGCATAACCAATGTCTGTTCCACGCACCCTGGGGGAGCACATGATGCCTTCATCTGGCACCAGTCTGCATTGTGCCACAGGTTTGAGAGTGGGGACATCCTCACTGTCCACCTAGTGGGTAAGTATGCAAATCACGTAGAAAGACATGGATCTTGGGAGGGACATAGTCAGAGGTGACATGGTTACTGGCCTAGATGGCCCATGGTAGGGCGATGCTGATCACCAAACTAATGTCAACCCTCTATACACAGGTGACAGTGGATACCCACTCCATCCCTGGCTGCTCACACCATACCGGTGGCCTGTGACCCCATTGCAGCAATGCTACAATGAGGCACATGCCACCACATGCAATGTCATCAAGCGGGTGTTCAATATGCTGAAGGAATGTTTCTGTTGTCTGGACATGTCTGGCGGTGCCCTACAGTACAGCCCCTCAAAGGTCTGTGGGCTATTCCTGGCCTGTTGCATCCTGCACAACATGGCCAATGACTGTGGGATAGCTGTACAGGTCGAAGAGGGAGACAGCGATGGGGATGATGAGGACGCTGGTGAAGATGGTGATGGGCAGCCCTCCCTTGGTCGAAGGGACCCTCGACTGATCCAGATGGCGCAGCTGCACCGGGACACCATCACAGAGGAGCACTTCAATCAACCCAGGTAAGTCATGGGGCCATGTGCAACCAACAATGACAAGGTCACAACCCACAAACACGCATGGACAAACCCCAGGGGTGCATGTCATAAAGGGAATTGGCTGAGCATGGAACCGCACATGCCATCAGGGATGGGCAAGGTCTAACATGGCACATGGCCACACACACACACACACACACACACACACACACCCACCCCACAAGACATTCACAAAGGGTAGGAGGCACTCTGACCCCAACCGCCATCCCTAGCCACACACATGTCCACAGACCACCACGCCCAGTGCCTGTCATTGTGCGTGTGTCAAACGCTGGGCACCATTGCACAGTGGCAGATAGCACAACGCAGGCATCATCATTCACACACCACAGCGGCCAGCAGCTGGGAGGGTGTGCAGATGGAATATGTGTGTGTGTGTGTGTGTGTGTGTGCAGGGCCAGGTACCCCACCCGTGCATTGCATGTTGAACAACACACTGCACACAGGGCAGCATCAGACAGTAGCATTGGTGGGAGACAGATCAGTCATGTGCCACAGTGCCATGGCTGCCACGGATGCATGGGTGCCCCCACCAGCAGTGACAGGCTGACCAATGGCCTCATGGGGTGGCACAGATGGTTCCCCAGGTGTTCTGCTGCGTGAATGCGACCATGCTCGCACAGGGGTCTGCAGCACACTGAACATGCCTGCGCCAGGCGTGCTTGGGATTCCCACAGCTGAACCCGGTGTTGACAAGGAGGGTGTCGCACAACGCCGGGAATGGGGGGGTGGACATTACAAAGGTGGTGTTTGCGATGCATGGGCAAATAACTGTGTGCCCACTGTGGCCATGACAGCTGTGATTGTCTATGTCAGCCTGTCAATGGCGGCAGTCACATCTTCCCGCAGCCGGTCCATCCCTTCCAGGAGCAGACCGGTGTCCCTGCTGTGCCGCTCCTCTGCCTGGCACAGGGCCACACTGAGTGCATCCACGGCCATCACAAGCCACAACTGCTGATTGACTGAATCTTGGAGTATTCGGGTGTGCTCATCTAAGAGGTCATCTGCCTGATCGGCATGCTGTCCCTCACAGTGTTCACGGGCCTGATGGACAGCACCCCTTGAGGGTGGGCGCTGCACATGAGGGCCATGCCTGGGCATGTCCACAGGCGGTGCACTGATGCCGCCCTTGACACTGTACCCCCATGGCCATTGGCCAACTGCTGACACTGCCCCTCTGGCTGCCACTCTCCAGGGCTCAACGGTGCTGCCACAGCAGCTGCAACAGCCCCACTGTCCTGGACACACACCAGTGCTGCCCCACTGGTGCAGACAAGCACAGGCTAGGACTGTGATGTCATGCAGGCCTCTATGGTGGCACCACCCATGGCTATGCCCATGCTGTAACTTGCTGTGTGGCCATCCTGCAGCTCACACGTATCACTGTCCATGATGTGAGTTCCATCATCATCAGTGACTGATCTGGCACCAGTCCAAGTCTCAGCATGCTGGCATCCATGGACGCTGGCACACTGGGACACAGGCAGGGCCTCCTCCGCATCTGCTCCATCAACATCAGTCCGGACAGCCAGACAGGCCCACTGTCGCCCTGACACTCGGACACCTGTGGAGGTGGATGGGCACTCCTCTGTGTCAATGATATCACCCTCAGTGGATGAGCCTCCCACAGCTGACCCATGTAGACACTCAGGAGCTGTAAGGGAACACAGTAGCATTAATGTATCTGCCCTACCCTGTGTCATCCCCCCCTGTGACAGAGCAGGACCTACCATGCAGTGATGGGCTACCACCCATCTGGAATCCACAACCTGGAACACCCTCGATGGCACAACGCCACATGCTGCCAGCAACCCGCTCTTCTTGTGGGTCAAGCATTGCATGGCTGGTTGTCCCCCACCAGTCGCAGCCCATGCTGCCCTGATGGCAGTCACCTTATCCTTAATCCTCCGCCTGTCCGTGCCCACCTTCTTCTTGCACTCCTGCATGGACCACTGGTGGCTGCCATGCAGGTTGATGGCACGCGCCACCTCTTCCCATGCAGCAGCATGGGCCTGTGGTGTTCCCCGCTGTCTGCTGAGCAGCAGCTCCTGGTCAAGGTAGGCCTCAAACAGGGCATCTGTTTCTGCCTTGGTGAAGTTTGGCCTCCTCTTCCTCCCACGTCTCTGTTCCTCTTCCTCCACCTCATGATCGTTCATCATTGATCCTGTGGGAATGACAGGTGTTACCTCTGACTGTGCAGTACTATGCATCTCCCACACACCACAGTCCACACTCCCAAACAGCATGCAACTCACCACAATAGACTGCAATACCAGACTATGGCCTCTGCAGCCCAATGTCACATTTATATAGCGCAACGCATGCAAATGAGGCGAGGCACAATTTTAAGTGGATGCTAATGCAGTATCTGCACCATTGAATAGGTGATTAGCTGATTTGCATATGCCGTCTGAATACGCGCTGTTGCGCCTTGTGCAATTAAATTGAACGTGCTCAGGCAAGGGTGCATTTCTGTGACGTGTGCAGTGGAAACCGAATGGCACATGCCCAGGGTGCTGACGCCAATGCCTGCTGTGCTGCTGATGTGCTGTGCACAGGAGGCAGTGCAGGGCATGGCCACCATTGTGTCAGTGGCACTACTGCGCTGTTCACATGTATGGCACTGTGGCACATGGGCGCCGCAGGCACCGTGGAGCCACAGCATGGTAGGCCACTACAGGGAATGCCACACAGGTGCCCTACCGTACCACACACTGTGAGTACCAATCGTGCTGTGGCAGTCCGTGCATGAGAGACCCCTGACCCTGTGCCAACCTTTGCCCCTAGGCACCATGCGTCCGCATGGATGCACCTCTATCACACTGTTCAGTGACAGTGTGATGGGGAATGGCAGCGCAGTACTGCGCAGCATCCGCATGTGGCGGACGTGTGCTACAGAGTGCCATTTTGATACTGAAAGATTGGAGGATGGCACAGAGACAGGCACCAATCTGGAGCCAGGTCGAACTGGCCAACCTAGTGTCCCTGGTGGAGCCCCATGCTGCTGATCTATTTGGGGAGGCACCCCTGGACAGGGCCAGGAGTGCTGTGTGGGAGGAGGTGGCAGTGGCCCTGGAGGAGGAGGTGATGGGCAGAGAGCACATGGCAGAGCAGTGCAGGCACCACTATGGGGACCTGCAGCGTAGGTACCTGAACAGGCTTGCCCACCTGTGGTCATGCACCAGGAGGGGTACAGTTCCATGGCCAGGTAGGTGCCCCATCCATACACTGTCAACGTCCATATGGCGGTGGCATGTGTCCAGCACAGAGGGGCCATCCAGTGTGGGCCATGGTGGTGGTATGGGGTGGGGGGCAGATGGGTATGGCTGTGTGGGATTGCACACACCTGGGGGTGGGGGGACTTTGCTACCAGATTGTACTGATGTTTCTCTCTCCATGTTTGCACCCTAGGCCCTGAGGAGCACCAGCGTGCCAGAGAGGGGAGGCTTCGGCATGAGGCCCATCATGCTGCAAGGGTGGCCAGAAAATACCAGTGCAGGGACCAGCCTGATGATGGTGAGTGCCTTACATCCAGGATTTTTTGTGCATGCTGTGTAACAGGGCGGGCAGCGTGGCATGGCCACCATCCTTTGACACCACTGCCATGTATACAACATGGTATAATCAGCACTGTCCAATGGCACTACATGTCTGGGAGTGCATCAGTGGTGGTCCATGCATGCACCAGGTACATGGCTGTGCTACTGCCTTTGCACTGCATCACCTTGTCACTGTACAGCCACGGTGGTGCTGTGTGGGACTTGGGCGGTGGGTGTGTACAGCAGTCCACATGGCTGTGTGTGCCTGGGTTGGCAGGTCTTGTGAACGCGATCACTGTGGGTGGTCGCACACCATCACAGAGGCATGTCCCACTGCCGTATGCCATGCGCAGTGGGTGGGCTGCAGAGGGCTGTGCATTCACACCTGTTGACTCTGCTCCCTTGTCCTAAGTGGATGGCGGTTGCAGACCATCAAGCGAATGCTGTGGGAGATACTGCAGGTAGCCAGGGCCTCCCTTGTGATTTTGGAACAGATAGACCGTCTGGGAGTCAGAAGGAGGCATGGCGGGAGGCACAGTCAGAGCGGGGAGTGGGGCTCCCACTGAACCTGTTTCACCCCATGATTTCCCCTACCCCCTGGACCCACCCTCACACCCCCTCCTTCCCTCTACCATTTGTTCACCCCTGTCCCTTACCAACCCCCACCTTGTTTGTGGCCCTCCCCCCAACCTTTTGTACATAGCTGTAAATAGTTGTTTTTGATCTTTTAAAATACATTTGCTTTGTTATGCCTACTGTGGTGGTCTCTGATCTGCAGTGGGCTAAAGGTGCTCAGCTGCGGTGGTGTGCATAGCATCAGGGGTGGTGCAGTCATGGGCGTGTGTGTGTGTGTCCATAGGGGAAGTGACTATGGTGTGGGAGTAGCTATCAGTCACTGTCTGTGGTTTGTGTGTTGTTCCATGTGCACTGGATGACTGTGTGCAGTGGTCCACAGTGCTTGCATTGTGTCCATGGCGCACCTGTCAGACCATCCATGGCCTGTGCAGCTGACACCCTTGCATGTCTGTGACCTGCATGGTCTGCTGGCATGTCAGTGGTGGCTGTCCTGTACCAAGCACAATGGCAGGTTGCCTCCTGTCACTGGTGTGGTGCATGTCTGCCTCGGGTGGCACTGTGGCCTCCGCTGTTGTTGTCCCACCTTAATGCTGTTGCTTGTGTGTGTCGCAGGGGATGTGCACCACTGTCTGTCCCTTGTGCTCTGGGCACATGCTGGTGGTGTACAGTTCCATGGTGCCTGCGCAGGGTGGCTGGCGCTCCTATGCCATGGAGGGGTGCTGGCCATGTGTACACAGTTTCCGTGGCCACACGCTGGGGGCTTGGTTGCCCTGCTACTGTGTCCCTGTATTGATGTGCCCTTGGGTATGGGTGGGTGTTCCTCCATGCACTGTGTTGCATCCTGTGTGGCGCATGCTTCCATGCACCACTGTGGGTGTCTGCGCTGGCTGTTGTGGCCAGTTCTGGGTCAGGGTGTGTCCTTGAGAGGGTGTACAGGGTGCTGTACCACTGGTGGTTGGGTCCATGTCACATGTAGGGTACCTCGTGTGCCGACGCATGGTCGGTCTGTCAGCTGTACCTCGGGGGGAACATGCATGGTGGCACTGTGTATGCAGTCATTGCATCGCTGTCTGTTGCCATCCACTGATGGGTGCTCGTGGTGGGGCTGCCTTGCATGGTTCTGTGGTGCACAGGGTTGCATTGCCACAGTGGGGGGGTGGCATGCATGGGGTGTCCTGCACTGGTGGGCTCTGCTCCTGGGAAGGGTGTCTGGGGATCATGGTGCAGGGCATGCTCTGCATTAGTGGGATGGTGTGGCATGGGGTGGTTGGACCTCCTTGTGTGCCGGTCATAGCTTACCAGGGGGTGTGCTGGGGCACCATGCCCCAGCTGTGAGTTAGTTGCTGTTATCCATGGGCCAGTAGTTATTCCAGCTCTCTCCCGGTAGTGCAGTGCATGGGATGTGGGGGGGGGGCAATGTCTGTTCTGCTGTGTGTTCCTCTGCCCATCTGTGGCATGGGTGGTGGACCCCTGCATCCTGTCCCTGCGCATCCCTGGTTGTGCTGTTGCACTGCTGTCCTGCTCCATTGAGCATCACTGGTTGTGCTGTTGCACTGCTGCCCTACTCCACTGAGCATCCCTGTTTGCACTATGGTGCATGTGAACTGCTCCACTGAGCATCCCTGGTTGCACTATGGCACATCTGAACTGCACCACTGCACATCCTTGGTTGCGCTATGGCACAGGTGGTGTGATATTCAGTCATGTGCCGCAGGCGCATCTTGACCTGTGCAGTTTTTAAATATCGCGCTTCTTGTGCATGGGCACAGTGGACTTGTAGTTGCTCCTGCTGTTGCACTCTTTTTTGGTGCAGTTTGAATATCTGGGCCAAGGTGTCAGTTAGGATTTCCAAGCTGTGCCTTTGAAAATGGCCATATGAATGAGTTATTCTCTACTATGCAATACTATCTACAACTGAAATCCACAAAGAGAGGGTATCAATTGCGTTGAAAAAAAAATGAGACATTCATAAATGATTACAGTCCTGCTCTGTTGTTGATAGAGCAGATGAATATAAATATTCAATTTGTTTCTGACAGTTCTATCGCCTGGAAGTATGTCACATATATGTCACATTATAAATAACCAAACACAAGCTATGGGAGGATATTTCCAAGAGCAGCAGGTCTATTAGTTTATGGTTGTGGTCTCTATTGTTGAAAACTCTGTCACACCATGAATGTGGAGCCTACAAATTAAATAATTGTTTTGATCGGAATATGTCTACATGGCAAATCCGAAGCAGTACAGTACCTGAACGTCAACTACAAAGAAAACAGACAGCATGTCCTAAGGTCTCATGATAAGATTCACAAACTTCCTGCAAATAAGTCATCTTCAACTAATATTCTCAAAAACAATTTGACACATACTACCCACAGTGATACAATGTCATGGAGAATATGGGCAGGAGTTTCCAATGCTTGTGCATGCTGCGAGCCCTAGGTGTGCCGTATATAGGGTGCATGGAGCTTGCTGCATTCACCCACTGCCAATTGGGATTTCCTATCCAGTGCAGCAATCATCCCATGTTTGACCAACTTTCTGTGGTCTAGCTTGCGGCAATTCTTAGAACCTTTTTTACAGAGCTTGCACTAGATATATGGCTCAAGCTGCTGTAAATTGTGCAAACTGTTGCAAATGCACCTGAGATTGTAAAACTGGGTGCAGTTGCAGTAAAGGGTTTTGGTGCACCACCATGGTACAGGGCTTTTCACAAGCTTTGCACCAGGCTTTGAAAATACTGCACCATGTGTCTCTTTAAAGTCACCCATTGGTATAACTATAAACCTACAGTCCAGTGCAACTGATCAAAGAATATCTACCAAGTTACAGGCATGCAAGGAAACCTGGTCAAAAGATGCACGCCTTGATTGATTGAGCATTGCAAACTGTCTTTGAAATCTCTGGAATAAGAGAGTATTATTATTTCTCTCTCCTTTTTTCTGTTCAAGCCATGGAGGTATGAAGGCTCATTGAAAGGCTAATCTGACACGTACTGGGAGCAACTCAATTTGAGCTACATGACCTTTATAACTAACAGTTCTGATGTGTACATAAAGAGATTAAAATTAGAGAAAGAACAACCAGTAAAAACTAGAGAACAATTGGAAGAAGACACACTAGTGAATTCTCAGGAAAACTGTGATCCAGAGGGGCAAAGTGCATTAGGAGTGCCTCTTCCCATGAATGATCCCACTGTACTGATGTCAGAGGTTGGAACAGCCATTGAGTAGGCATGCCATACTGTTATCTCTGTCATTGAAAAACAGTTGAAACAACAACAGCAAGTTGTATATAGTGCTGTGATGTAAGCTGTTCAGTATGGTATTTGGCATTGTAACACAGAATGCTGTTTTGAGAAACACAGACAACCATGTATGTTTGTCAGTGGTTCAGTTGGCACAGGCAAAGGTTTTCCTAGCGAAGAAATTAGTGCTAATATAAGTAAACATACTGGAGTAAAATGTCTACAGTTGTGACAGCTCTGACCAGACTTGTAACATACAACATAAGTGGGGTAACTCTACACAGTATTTTTACATTGCCTGTTGAGCATGGGAAAACTGGTGAATACCACAAGTTGTCTTTTGAAGTTGCAATTGAACTACACAGTATGTATGACAAAATGGAGCTCTTGACTACTGATGAGATCAGGACATTCTCCAAGGCACAGGGTCATTTCGCTGCAAGTCAAAACAGTGCAGCTAAAAATGCTATAACCAAACAGTGCCCAACAAAAACAGACTCGGGCAAAACACTTATCTGTTTTGTGCACCGTGCCCATTCAAAACAGTGGACAGTTAAGTTTTTTGGTGGGTGGCTTTGCCCAATGCATCCCCCACACCCCACAGAACTTAAATAACCAACTCTGGGGGGGGGGGATCTCAGGGATGGGAAGAAACTTGGGAAGGGGGAGTTTTTTTTTTAAATCACAGTAAAAGGTTGTAGCAGGGGAGACCTGGGGGGAACTGAACCATGGACCCAGGTCTCCCAACTGTGCTGTATGTTGGTGCCCCAGCCACTCCTTCACAGGAGCGGCTCGACCAGGCACCCAGCACATGGCTACTTGTCTGCTCTCTAAGTATGCAGCGGTAATTGTATTCCCCCTACCACTGTTCTACCCCTGTCATTGTAAATTCTGGCAGTCACTATACAGCGTGGTTCATACTGCACTGTCTTACATGTGCAGTATTGTCTCGGTACCATTCTCCAATAATATGCTTGGCATGATTCACCTACATCTACAGTACAGGTAATTGTTGGCACAGTGGATGTAGTGTTTGAAGGCAAAAACATTGTTGTTTTTACGGCCTGCTTCAACTGGCACCCTTGAATGTGAAGCATATATTTTCTAGACTTACTGTTGAGGAAGCTAGAAAAACTATTGGGTGCTTTGGTGGAATAAACCTCTGGGAGTAATTCACTTATGTTGAATTGTTTCAGAATATGTGTCAGAGTGCTGATCAACAATACAAGGCTCTACTTGACGAGGCCAAGATTAGAAATCTGTCACCCTCCAAATGCCTCTATACTGAACACATGCATGACAGGCAAAGGCGATAGTTCCAAGTCTGAAGCATGTGATGTGTTTACCAAACTTTACTGTGATAGAACACAAATTGTCTGTTTGATGCCAAGGCTTAAACAGTGTACATGGTTCAATCAGATTATGTTGAAAAGGCAGCAGCAACCAATTGTCACACTGACATCACTTGAGTCAATCGATGGAGTTCATCTAAGCCCAAAAATGATCTTGTGGATCATTGACTATCTAAAAGAGTTGAATACATATGTGTCAAAAATGGCTGGTCTAGCTGGCCCTTCAGTGCAGTGGTTGGATTTCCGCTTGCTACAGCAGCCACCCAGGTTCGGGAATGGACCCGGGACATTAGAGGGCTGGCTGAGGTGAGAAGAATAGAGCATCCCATGGACTGCTTTCCTTCTCCAGTGGGAGGGAGGGGAGTGTGACCAATGTTTGATGGACCCCTGGCAGAGGCCAGGGGTACCACAGCAAATGGCACCAAATGTTGCCAGGGGGCAGGGTGGATGCAGGTCATCTTTGCGCGTCCCCACACCCTTACATAGGGGGAAAAAACTACCACTGCCCTTCACCTTGATGACGTCTGCCTTACTGCTCTGATTGCTCCCAGGCTGACTTCCCAACCTATCCCAACATTCATGGCACATAGGCCCAGGTGCCATGACTCCACACTGGGTTATAAGCCAGGGGCTATGGTGGAGTGCAGCTCATGTGGGAGTGGAGCAGCATAGGCAGCAGCACTAAAAAGAAGAAAATAAAAAAATGGCGGCTCTACAGTAATCAGTCTGTAAAAATAAATGTGTGATGCCATGTCGTAATCTTGATGTGGATCATGGACTAGTCAGTGCTGCAATGGGGCACATAGTTGACTTGCAATACAATTTTCAGAAAACATTTGTTGAAACAGTTGTAAAATTCGACAGCCTTGATTATCCACAAGGCATTGACAGATGCTCAGTAAAATTCCAGCTTGTGAATGACATTTATGCAACATAAAAATATTTCCCCATGTGATGTGTATGCAGTGTTTAGTTCAGTTCAGTTCAAATTGTTATTGTATGGCAAGTTATATTGTTACAAACAATGGGCCATATTCACAAAGGTGCAGAGAGGGTACGCGCAGCATAATTCCAGTGCATAGCCCACCCTGCACCTGCCTGTGCCCACTGTGCCCCCATGTGGCATGCTCAAAGCCAATATGCCCCCATGTGCCTGAACCCCCGGCCGAACATGCAGCTCCTCGTGGGGGCATGCCAGGGGCTGGTCTGTGGGGGTGTGGCCACATTCCATGCCATTCATGAAGGTGCAGAGTGCAGTTCATGGGGTGATGGCTATGCCTCCTGAGGGCAACCGTAACCCATACACATCCCCCCATAGGATGCTGCCGCATGATGCAGCTGGGATGATGGGGTCATCAGACCCCCCACCATGGCCACACTAGCCATCAGGGCATTCAGGGAGGGCTGGGGGTGGACATTTAGGGGAATCTCCCCCTTTGCTGTGAGAATGATGTGCACTGGCCATCAACATGGTGCCCCATGGGCGCAAGTGATCCACTGAGGGACCTGGGTCGGGCAGCTGATTGGCTGCCTGCCTGGGTCCTCCACTCTGCTTCATGCCCAGCTACCCCCCAATGAACCTGCACATGGGAGGGGTGGGCCATGTACAGGAGCCGCACGTTGGCTGGTGTACAGGAATACGGCCACCATGCAGATCTCCCGAGGTTACAGAGCTGCACGGTTGGGATACGTACCTTTCACGTGTACCCCTGCCCACCTTTGTGAATAGGCCCCAATATGATAAAACATGTTACAAATCTAAAAACAAGCATCATGTATAATGTACAGCACAAATAGATCAGTTTTACTATAATAACATAAATTACCTGCACTCTTTTTACCATTAAAATCCAATTGTTTTGCATCAACTCACAGTACTCCCATTATATTTCTGAAAGAGTGTTCTTTAGCCCTCCTATTCTTTGGTCTTTAAATGGAGTTTCTTCATTTTCACAATCTTCAAAAAAAGAGCTAACAGTTTCAAGTAATTTTGATGAATTGGAATTTAACAGATGCACTATTTGCTCCAGGGGAGTCGATTCTAGTTATTTTAATATATCCTCCAAGAATTCTTCCCTGCAATTTTGTAAAGTGGGCAAAGAATCAACAAATGGGTTACATTATCTTCTCCCAGATTACATCAACATCTGCCACTAGAGCTCATACTTCCTGAATTAATGTTACATTCGAATTGTTCACTCTTGAAGTACTCAAAATTTTGTAAAAAGTTTCCTATGGGCTGAATGTTTCAGAAATAAAAAGTATTTTTCCAGCCTAAATTGTTGTTTATTCATTGCTAACCATTAACTAATTTTGTAAAGGGTGAACATCTCCCAATCTTTCTTCCAGAATACTTAAATGTCTTGTAGCCTTTATTTTATGTAAAGTTATACTTCAATTGGTTTTCCAAAGATATTTGGGATACACTGGAGTTAGCCATAAGGTTTTATTTAAGCAATAAGCCACCAGGGGGTGTGGGTTATCGGGAGATTTATCATGGTTGGCGTGGTTTGCCCATGAGGCGCAGCCAAGTGGGTAAATCCTCAAGAGCCGTGGTAAATCCCCCAATAACCCACACACCCCGAGTGGCTTATTTCGATTATACAATGTTTCTGTTCATTTTTTGTATTAAAGAAATAAAGAAAAATACAGTGTTTTAATAGTTTAAATAAGTTTTATTTAATGTATTGTTGCGCCCCAAAAAATAGTTCCCTGGTGGTAGGTGAAACATTGGGTAAACAAGTGGCTGACATTCTTGCTAGTCTCCCCCAAAACAGACAGACACAGATATATTTGTTTTTAGGTTTGAAGCCTTTTTCGTTTCGGGTTGTAACATGAGAGATAATGAAAGGGCAGTAATAATGGAGAGGAAGTGAGAGATCATGGAGTGCAGCTCACAGAGTGAGAGACTGCGAGTTTTTTTTTTTTTTTAAGCATCTATTCCGTGAGGGAGCTAGCCAGTGTGGACATTTTCTGTTGTGTGTTGCTGGCGACCAACAGAGAGAAAG
Source organism: Neoceratodus forsteri (assembly GCA_016271365.2). Lineage (NCBI taxonomy): Eukaryota > Metazoa > Chordata > Ceratodontiformes > Ceratodontidae > Neoceratodus > Neoceratodus forsteri. The sequence goes on along the minus strand of CM057450.1, from coordinate 248,738,910 downwards.
AGAGAGAGAATGCAAGGCTTGTTCTTTTTTTTTTTGATTTGTTTTCTCAAGCCTTGAGAATGGGTTCCAAACAGTTGTCGGGCTGTAGAGAGCGGGATGTTTTTAGCGCTGTGAGTGGGCTAGCAAGCAGGGCACCGGAGATCGTGGTTCTGTTTACAACTTCAGGGTATGGGGCCATAACGGTGTTTGAGAGAATTTGTTGTGTTGGTTTTTTTTTTCTGATTACACTGGTGGTTTTTTTTGCCATTGCTGGTGGTGGATTTGCGCTCATTGACAGCAGGAGTCCACGATTCCGAGCAACCATGAGAAGCAGGTAGCAATTTTATTTTCTTTTCTTTTTTTGTCGGCTGGTAAAGGACAGTAATTTTGTTTTTTGGTGGGACAGTTGTTGTACTTTCAACATTGCTGCATCATGATTCCATTTTGAAGCACAGATAGACACGCTGGTTCGGTGTTCTCACCCACATCACCGCCCCTCAGTCAAGGTGCCACACTCCCACTCTTGTCACTCTTTCTGTGAGTCCGTGAACCACTGGAAGAATTTGTCTCTGCAGGACAACAGTCCCCCGTGTGTATCAGTCCCCTTCTGTAGTGGCTACAGAAGAACGGGTTTAAAGAGACTTTTTTTTTCTTTTTAAAGTGCTGACAGGTTGTAGGTGCGATCGCAGATTTGAGTTCACAGCGCGAGTGAGGTTCATAACAGTTTAGTGGGGATTAAACATGGTGGTTTGCAGCTGTGGAGTTCGGGGGTTGAATGAATTTGAGAGCTGCGGCTGACTGGCACCTTTGCCATGGGTATATTGTAGGATTTACCATGGCAGAAAGGTGCCAGCCAGCCAATTAAAACACAGGATTGTGTCTTTTGTTTTGAGTCCATGGTATAATAAGTTTTCTACAACCCTAATAGTGGGGAAGACAATTTTGTCCTGTTGATATTTCAGTGCTTCCTCCAGGCATATACGTGGTAGTCTATGTTCTTGCATAGAGTAGACTTTAATCCAATATAGAATTAGCCTTTCCCATATGCAGTGTCAATTCACAAGTTGCAAGGTTTGAGTTTAGATGCTGTGATGATCATCATAGGCAGTGGTATATTCAAAAATGCTATGAGCAATGTTCTTTGTCCTGGATTTCTCAAGAAAGAGGCTTGCACAGTAGTGATGGGTGCTCAGATCAGCCAATATTTATTTTTTTATATATATAGCCCCATATATTATAATTTCATAAAATCATATTTACAACTTGAAGATCATTGGTCCCGACTTTTACAATGTCTTCCAATTTTTGTACATTACAGTATTTCCAGCTTATGTGCATTTCATTTTATGCAAAAGTTACACACTGATTATTCATTTCTCATGTATTCCTCTTTCTTTGTCTTCTCACCCCCCAGACGTAGAGTCTGGGGGGGCCCTTCTCCTTCTTTTTGGGAGGTAACGGTGTGACACCGATTACCACATCTTTTCTCCTCTTTTCTTTGTTCTCCATTTGTGTGTGTTCTCCCCCATCCTGTCAGCTCTTATGATCTTTTCGAATGCATTCTTTTCACTTTTATCCCTTCTCAGCCATCCACCTTTGGCTGTCCTCTTCTTTTGTCATTCTTATTCTCCATTTATTTATCCTGCCCAGCAGTCCATCTTTGGCTGGACCTTAACCTTCTTTCCTCTCCCTTTTTTGGGTGGGTGGGTTTTATTAATCTGGTGAGTAGGACGCTAAAAAAGAGGGGTCTTCCTGCCTTGCGGCCTCTTAAAAGGCCAGCATAACCCCATCTCTTTCTGCCTGTCCTAGCCAATTGCTTACTACTCCAGTCCCTCAATAACCCCACCCCCTTTTGTGATATCATGTCCTTGTTCTCCTTCCCTCCCCCTCCCCCTTCTTTTCTCTGTCACCCCCTTTAGCTCCTCCTTTTTATATTCTATTTCATTCATTTAGCCCTTCTTGGGTGGTCACCAGGACAACTTGGTCTGCTCTTTAGAGGCAGACTCTATTGTCCTGGATTTCCCAAGACAAAGGCTTACACAGTAGTGGTGGGTGTTCAGATCAGCCAATATTTATTCTTTTATATATATAGCCCCATATATCATAATTTCATAAAATTATATTTACAACTCGAAGATAATTTGTCCCGATTTTTCCAATGTCTTCCCAATTTTTGTACATTATTTCCAGAGTATGTGCATTTCATGTTATACAAATGTTCCACACATTGATAATTCACTTCTTATGTATTCCTTTCTTCATCTTCTCATCCTCAGATGTAGAATCTGGGGGGCCCTTCTCCTTGTTCTTGGGAGGTAATGGTGTGACACCCATTACTGCATCTCTTCTCCTCTTTTCTTTGTTCTCCATTTGTGTGTGTGTTCTCCCCCCTTATTGGCAGCTCTTATAATCTTTTTGCCACTAGGCTGTCTCCAGCTTGCGTTGGATGATGGCCTTCCCCCCACTTTACTGGGCCCTTTTCCTTGCTAAACAAGGCTCCTCCTCCAGTCTTCAATACTCCTGATGTTATCTGAATTAAACAGGTCGACCCCAATGTCTGATAGGTGTACCCCATCTGGTCTACAGACCTCATCCTCACATTCTTCTATGCCCCACCTAATGGTCCTGTCCCCATGGGTTACGAACCATGTGTCTATCCTTCTGTTCATTTTTCTCCTTACCCTGTCCATTGCTAGGTGGCTGTGTGCATACCTCCATACCCTGCAGGGTACCATATCTGACCATGTCAGGGCTAGTTTTGGCCACCATTTCTTTATGATGCCCACATCACACTTAATCTGTAGATAAATGTCCAGCCATGGCCTGATCAAATGTCATTGCCTCCCAAATGTATAATAATCATGTCTGGTGGTGATCATATCTCTCTCTCTCTCTCTCTCTCTCTCTCTCTCTCTCTCATATCTCTCAGTTTTGGAAGCAGCTGGGCCCATTTCATGCCCCTGATGCCTTGCCATGTCACCTGGCATTATCTGGGGTCTTGGTAAAGTTGTCTGCCCCCTCCCTTTTGAACACTCTCCTTTCTGCCCAATAAATATAAGAGTGTTCGTATATCCATGCCTCCAGCCGCTGCCCCTTATCTGCTGAGAGATCAAAGTATGTGTGATTAATGAGACAATCTTGCTGTCCTTGCTCTTACTATATCCCTTTTGGTTTTGTCCCTCCAATGCGTTCATCTTTTCTAACTACCCCCCACCCCCCAGCCTTCCCTTAACCTGTGGAGAAAAATTTGGAGAATCGGTCACTCATTTGTTTAATGGTCTTACGTATCATTTATAACAGTCACACTTCCACCATCCGACCCCTTGTACCTGCGCAACGGACATCCCTGCTGACACCATCTGTGACACCTGCCCAATTCAGAAGGAATGAGATTAAAAATTCTTGGGGTTCTCTCCCAGCAATGTCACTCACTTTTTTAAGGACTGCTGTCACCTGATAGCCTGTGGCCCTTTTCCTGTTCCTGTGAATAAAGAACTGTCCTACTTGGGGTGGACACACCACAGCATAGGCCCACAATGCTCTAAATGGGCAGCTAGCCAGCTCCTTTTGTCTGTCCGGCTGGACTTGGGCTCCCTTGCCCTCTCGGTCCATCTTTGATCTTCTGATCCTTATGTCAATTGCGTCCCCTTGCCAGGTAAGGTCCTCTTGTTCCAACCTGCCCCCCAGGCTTCCCTTGTCATGCCCTACTGTTTCGCTTACCCTTAGCACACCATAATATATTGTCATAAATACTGCTTGAAATAACTGTTTCAAATTCTGTGTTGCAGACAGCTGCCACTGCCTGCCCCATACCCTCCATCATGCTCCATCATGCTGTGTGATACTGGTTTTCATTCTTCCTTTGCCTTTGTGCCAAGCCTTCCCCAACCCTGGACCATGCACCATACTAATATGGACTTTGTTGGGTCCTGTCACTGTCCAAAGTTACACACTATGCTGATGGCTGCCAGGTGGACCCCCATGGTGGTGAGTGCCAGTCTCTTTTCCCATTGGTGCACTACGTACTTTCCCACTTGGTCAGCTGTGACTGACCCACTTACTTTCATATGGTGCTGTTCCCTGAACTTCTGGAATATTCCCCAAGTCCCTTCATAGGCTCTGAGCATCCTGGAGGACCAGGAGTTCTGAAACAGGACCTCGGCTCCTTCCAACCAACTTCCCATATATCCTCTGGTATTGGTGTCTGTGGCACCTCTGCCTTCAGGCCCAGAATCTGTCCAGTTGCAGACAGGTGCAGCTGTCAACTTTAGTGTTTTTGACCCCCTCTGTGTGCCTAGCCCCGAATGTCATGTTGAGCCTCAGCCCTTGTAATACTAACTGCCTCAGTATGTGAAGCACTGGTCCGGTTGATGCCCTCCTGTTGTTGAGGACATCCACCACTGCTCTGTTGTCACACCAGAAAGTCACCTTTTGGTTCCAAAGCTCTGGCCCCCACACTAATGTGCAGGCCCAGATTGGCATGATCTCAAGCAGGGTGATGTCCCTGGTCAGACCTAATTATATCCATCTCTGCGGCCATGCTTGCGGAAAACCATTTTTAGATCCACAGTATCCCCCATTTCCAACCCCCCCCCCCGTGACAACTGTGTACATTTCTAGATCTGTATTGAATACCCATTCATTTTGCCAAAAAGATGTCCCATTGAATGCATCTAGAAATGTGTCCCATATCTTCAGGTCCTCCCTTGTGTCCCTTGTGATATCTACCCAGTGATGCAGCTTAGTTTCTCCCCATGTAGCTTGTGCTATTCACCTGGTGAATGCTCTCCCAGGGCTGATAGCACGGCATGCAAAGTTAGGGTGACCTATCAGCTACTGAACCTGCCTCAGTTGTTTTCTCCTTCCTTGCCTGTGATCCTTCAGGAGCCCCTTCAACTTAGTTAACTTGCCTTCCTGTAATCTAAAGTCCTCTTCATGTGCATCAATCTCTATGCCCAGGAACTCAATGATAATGCTAGGTCCTTCCATCTTGTCTGGTGCCAGTGTTTGAAACCTCTTGAGCATCTCCTTGGTCTCTTCTCTCCGACTTCCAATCAGTAGGAAATCGTTGAGGTAGTGTAACACTGACCTGTACCCTGACTGTCTTGTAGGCATGTACTAAATAGTTTGAAAGAGGCACAAGCAGTGGAACAACCCATAGGAATGGTTTTGTTAAAGTAATAATCCCCTTCTAGTGTAATACCCAACAGGTCCCAATCTACAGGGCACACTGGTAGGAGCCTGAAGGCAGTCCCTGTGTCGTTCACTTGTGGGGTAGCTTTTATGATTTCCATTGCCTCCTCCAAGGTCACATAAGTCACTTTGGAGTGCCATTCGTGGATGTAATCATTCACTGATTCCTCTTCTGGGAATGATAGGTGATGTATCACCCTAATTTCTCCCGTGTTGCTTCTTGGGCACCAATCCTAAAGGGGGTATTCTCAGATTATCAAATGGGTGTACCCAAAATGGGCCCTCTAACCTTCCTGCTTCCTTCTCTTTTTGTAGTTTCCTCCTCAGGATTTCCTCCTTCCCCTTTACGGACCCTAAATGTTTGCTGTCCCGTCATGTCCTGGGGCCTTGGCAATGCAGGCTGAAACTCTCATAAAAAACCCGTTCATTAGTTTCTGTGCTGCTGTTTGATCCACGTGTCCCTGTAACACTATTTCCCAATTTTTGACACTGATCAGTGTTCTTGTCATGTTAAATACCTGCCCCCCACACTCTACTAATGCTTTAATACTTGTTCCCCCCTCTTCCTAAACACCCTTCCCCCTTCTGCCCCACTGGGTGGTCCCTGACCACCCAGTTTGTCCTGCATGTGGATGCTGGGTGGGTCCCCCCACATTTTGAGCATGCGTGGCAGAATCTACACTGCAGCCAGGAGAAAAAGGCTCAGTTGTAACCCCAGCAATGTTTTTGTATCAGCGGGATCTTCTTAGTTTCCCCATCTGGTGTGGACTGGTCTGTGACATAATCCGTCCACAGATCCAGTTGTTTGGTATCCCACCTAATGTCTCCACAGGTGGCCATCCTTTGTCTAAAAAATTCATCATAATATATCCACCCCACTCCTCCTTCGGCTTTTTCCCACCATATTATGAGCTGATAGGTTATCAAGGGGATTCATAACTCAGACTTCTTCTTTAACACTATTGCTGCATACATGGCAAAACCCACAGATCAGCTATCCCATGTCTTGCCTTTTGTGAATTTGTCCTCCTCTTTCTTCCCGAGGAGGACTACTGCTGCTGTCATCTCTGCTTTTCCAATGCTTTCCCTTTCGTCATATTTCAAAACTGCCTCTCTACTTACCAGGGCAAAAGGTTTTTATTTATTCCCATGTCCATATCTTTTCTTTTGTTGCCATGGGGACATGCTAACCTATTCTCATCCCTGGTGCATCAATGTCTCAAGACCCCCCAGGAAGCATGCCAGCATCTGATATGCACCCGGTTCCTGCCCCTTCCCCCTTCCCTGTCTTAATTTCTCCTAGGGCTTTTTCCAGCTGCCATAGCCCATCTTGTCCCATGGCCGTACTCATTTGCTCTACATATCATTTTATGCTGCTGCTCACATTGCTTCCCACATTACCTGTTGTTGGGCTCGGTGGTGCTCCTATCGCCCCCTGGGTCTGTCCTCCCTCTGGTGTCAGTGTTGCTGGTTCTGGTCCCAGCATCTCAGGCAGCAATGGGGTGATTGGGATGGGCACTGGGATCAGGATTTCCGGGGCTGGTGGGGCAGCTGGCATGGGGCTCCTTGACTCTGGCCCTTCCGGGCTTGCCCATCTGGGTGGCAGCCTTTTTGGACTGGGTGATCAGGCCAGCCTGTTCCCCCTTTTCTCTTTCCCTTTGTTCCCTGTGCATCCAGGTCCTCTACCAACTCCCATACTTTATTGGCCCATTCGGCCAACTTGATGATGGCCTTATAGGCTTCCTCCTTCGTCAGCATGTTCTTTTTTGGTGCTATCATCCTCTGCTCTGGTTCTTGTTCCTAATGCTATTAAAATACTGTAAAAGAGAATGCACATGTTAGTCACAGGGGTCTGCCATCCCTGGTTGTAAATGGTTCCTTTCTCTCTTTGTCATTGGTAGCCCCCGAATGTCTCCTGATGCAGTGCCCCCCCCAGTGTCCACTGTGACACCTTCCTCCATGGTCCCTAACACCTTGGGTATGGGTGCACACCCTCCTCCTCTGTCATGCCTTCGTTCCTTTTGTCTCCATGTTTTTGTTGTTTTTTTTGTTGTTGTTGCTTTTTTTAAACTATTTATTTGTTCCTTTAATTGTCTTTCTGTGGGTTTCGCTAGATATTTGGGCTGTCCCCCAATGCGTTGTTATAGGTCTTATAATATTCATCTATGCATATCTCCCCTATTTCTCCCCTGAGTTCATGCACCACCCCTTCTCTGGCCTTGTGGCCTGGTCCAAAATGGCCATCACGCAGTCTTGTCGGCCTTCCTTTCTACCCCTGGCTCCTCTCTGTCCCTCCTTTGGAGCCCACCATCTTTCCCAGCTGTTCTCCACCTCTTTCCCTTTCTTTTCAAAAAAAAAAGTAACCACCCCCACATGGGCAGCGTGGCCTATTTTTGGCCTTGAACCTCCCCTTTATGACATCCTGCACATTGCCCCTTTGCCCTCAGGGCCCTCATAGTCCAAATTGCTGTGTGCACAGGCCCTCAACCCCCCACACCACTGCTCTATGCATGATCACATGGAAAGGCCCCTTTTTGATCCCAGTAGCATCCCTGTTTGCTCAGAAGTGAGTCCACTTCCTTTGGTGTTTTTTTTTTTTATGTGTCCCTTCCCAGGTATACCCCAAAGCCCCTGAACTAAAATTACAGGATCCGTGATCTAGCTGGCTCTGTAGCAAAAATGCTGCCGACTAAGTCGTCCCACGTGGTCTCATGCATGGACCCCCTTTCAAACCCTTTCAACTGCACAGCACAACTGTGAGCCTCCATTGCAATCCTTCTGTTGAGGCCTGTATTTCTTGTCCCACTCTCCTCTTCAAAAATGGCTCTGCCATGCCTTCAGCTGTTCTTTATCGGACACCCTGGACCCCCTGCTTTAGCTAACTGCATGGTCTTGTAGGCCACAACCCTCACCCTGGGCAGCTTGCACTTTTTAGCAAGTCAGCAGTGCAGCCAAAGTAGCGCCGGGTTTGATGTCCTGCTCTGCCTTTCCACGTGGTCCTTACACTGGCAAAAACTCCCAGACGTGACTCTACTCATGCTGGGAAATGGACCCCATGACCCTGACACAGCCCCTGGTCATGCTGTGTTGCATCTCAGTTGCCCCCCCAGTCATGAGCCAAACCCTCCTTTTCAGCTTCATTTTAAACCTCCCACACCGACAAACAGGAACAACCGCACCACAAACTGAAAAGGTGCAGAATAATAATGTGGCTAGCACTGGAAATGGGGCAGCATTCTCCAGCCCTCAGCACTTAAAGGCTCCACCGCTAAGGGCAAGCTGTTCTCTCACCAGGCCCACACTAAAACGATTTTAATATAACACAGGCGGCATTAACATTTGCACATACACATTTTTTTTGTTTGTTTTTTAGAATAAATTCCAGTTCTTCTGCCCACAGGCAGAGATTCACTACCAGGCAACAGAAAACACAGGCAGAAATTAACAACAAAACCTAAGCATAATAGTCCACAATAAAATTCAAATGCTGGAATTTGCATTTCCTTCTCTCCCCCTGCCAGCATCCCCTATGTGATCCTCAGGCAATAACTCTCCATAGTCCAACATACCAGCCACGTGGCGTTCCAAGGGAAATCCTTTGTTCTCACCAGCACCAGTCCTTGCTCTTCTGACCCTATGAAGTGCTTTAACTCCTGTTTTTTTTTTATATTGTCCCAGCTTTTGTTAGTTATCAAAAGCCAGCAGTAGCACCTAGTTGTGGTACTGGTTAAGTTAGCTTAAACTATGAAACATGCTGATCTGACATGCTGCTCCCAGCTTTTTATTAATTTGGGGAGTAGCAAGCTAAAAAGAGGGCTCTTCTTACCTTGCAGCCCCTTAAAAAGCCAACATAACCCTTCCTCTTCCTGGATATTCCAGGACAACCTGGTCTGCCATTTAGAGGCAAACTCCATTGTCCTGTGTTGAAACTCTGCCAGGATTGTGCATTATCAATGTTGCAGATAATAAAATTTGTTCTGAGAAAAAGTGCATCACAGAGTACAATCATTTGTGCACTTTGCATCAACCCAACCTGTCTTTGATTCTGCTGGTGAGTGGCGTTGTCATGCAAGATGTGTTTTCCAAGGTGTCGCAGAAATTGAAGAGGAAGAAGCACACTGTACATGATTCTTCCACTTTATGATGTGATAAGTAATTAACTCTGGCTGATGATACCAGATCATCTCCAGCGGGGGAAAAAAAATTGTCTGTCTGCAATGGTCTCATCTGATAAAAGTACTGGAGTTATGCCAGATCTGCAATGCAGGTGTTCCTACATATGTCTGAATTTGTTGTCAAAATAATGGCCTCAAGATTGACTGTTTTGTCAGATTCACTCAAGCAAATTGTGTCAGTCAACATCAAAGCACTACTTTGCAAACATTGATGCCACTACATCAAACATCAAACTGTGGCATCTTATGACCAGCATGATGACAATCATCAACACGTTGGAAGAAGATGGAATTCCTGTAAGGTGGTACTTCAGTCACTTATATTAGCAGAAATGTTTGTCTTTCCTGTGGAAATATTGACAGAGAAGTGACTGACGATATGCTGTGGATTTTTATGTTTATCCGAAATTAATCATCTGTCAAATCCAGACAACTGTTTTGCAATGCTAAATCTTTCTCAGAGTACACAAGGTATGGCAGGAACAGTACCCAATCACTGAGACTGACCCATTATGCAAACAACCTCATGCTTATACTACAAATATTTGACTCATAGGGTGTCAAAGTTATGACACCAATAACTGACTTTATTGCAGGTAGAGTCATGTTTGGCCATATGCATTTTGACATTCACACAGTAATTTTCAACCATGGAGCTTTTGTGCATTTTGGCCGTGATGTAACTTTGCTCAGGTACAGTGGTGGTTGCATAGAGTGCAATGAAGCTAGATGCACCTTTAAGGAAAGACTTCCAAAGAAGCTGAAGGATGCATATGTTATTGTCCTTAAAATAAGCAGTTTATGGGAGATGCTGAAGAACAGTAATTAAGTAGGCTAAATAGAGATAGACATCACACATACATCAGTGACATTGTTCCCATTTGGAATTAATAACTCACTGAGCCACATGTGTTTAATTTTGTAAAATTTTGTTTTGACATGTAATGGCTGGATAGTTGTAATTATTATACTGATATAGTTTCAGTTCAAGTGTGCTCTTACTAGAGTGTCAGACTGTGGACTTAATCAGTTTTTACAACTGATTCTGCAACATGCAGATCTTTTTTCCCTCTTCTCAAAATAGGGAAACACCAGTCCATGCACATCAGAACACCAGTTCATCATGTAACACAGTGCAGGACATAACATTGTTGAAACTGTGCCATACATATATTCCTTTTTATCTCCTATCAAAAATATGACTCAGATGAAAATATGTAATTAATGCTGAAAACCTGTTTATGTTTAAATATGTTGCATTCCTGTGTAGTAAAGCACATATGATTAAATGTAATGCAGTTTGAATCTATATGCATGGCTGTACATAGTTATTCTTTAATTTGAGTACGCACATTTATGTAGACGAATAAAAAGGTTACAGTGGTTTAATACTGTCTATTTCACTGAATGTGATTTGATATTCAAACATGTTAGAGGTTAACATGTTTTATTTTATTTATTTAGTTTAGATATTTGGAAATAACCATAGAGCAATGTGTTCTTTTTCAAAGGTTCCACGTCAGCATAAGAGAGCAACAATACATTCAGAGAACACAATACACAATGGACAATAACATAACATTTTTTGCGTAGCAGTACATAGAAGGACTCGGTGTACATGGCATTTTCAAATAATTACAATGATTACAGGAAAGGTAGAAACAAGGTGAGAATAAACAGAAAAGATGCGAGATGTAGAGAGAAGAAGACCTGTCTTTATACCAAGGGGCTGCAGTCAAGAGAGCAGGCTTTGTCAGGTAACGGAAGGCAGTGAAGCAGGTCAGGGTGGCCAAAGAAGAGGGAGTGGAGTGCTAAGAGTAGATTGGACAACCATGTGGGAGGATAACACAGGTAGAGGGAAGGGAGGAGAGTGGTGTGTGGAATTATTGTAATTGGATAAGAAGAGTGCCTGGGGAGGGAAGCTGAGCAACGGGAGTGAGCGGAGACAAATACTTTATCTGGCATGCTGGCTATGCAGTTCCAACTTTTCACAGGATTGCCTTAATTAAGGGGTAGAATGAGGAATTTTCCAAGCAAGTCTTGTTAATACTTTTATATCATTATGTAGTTTGTATAACATATATACACAACAGATAATCTATGTTTTACATGTATTAGATGACTTACTGTTCTAATTTATATTATTATTTTATATTTTTTTACTACTTGGTTGTTCATTCCCTCCAGGAACACTGCAACAATTTGGCACTAATTCAAATGACATTTTTTTGTATAATACATTTTTTAAAACATCTTCACTGTGTTGTGTCTATTTATTTCTGATGTTTAAGAACATGTTTAGTACTTGAGCCACAAATAGTAACAAAGCAAATGTAATGGATGAATAATGGTCTTACCTGAGCAATAGAAAACCATCACATTTAGAATGAAGAAATAAATAAGAAAGGAAATTCTTTGCAAAACAAAAGATTGTTCATTTACCAGTTATGGTTCACCTTACACTTAAGGTTTTTAATTCTAACTCCCCAACTCACCACCCAGAGCAACAAAAGGTGAAAAAACACTAGGGTTTTGGGTCTCCAGAGCCTTGGTGAATCAGTGGTGGGTGTCTTCCTTGGGGTTGTCAACCCAAATGCTCCCCCTCCCCCAGCCCCTAGCTTCCTCTCAAAAGCACATGGTAGAGGTCCAAGCCAATGCCTCAAAGGGATATGATCTTTATATGTAGAGAAGCACACCTTGACACATGTTGCCAACACAGTCTGCTGCAGCTTTCTTTATCTGACATTATTTGCTCAGGGAACTGGGTGGGCATTAAGGTTGACAGCCCCAAGAAAGACCCCACCACTGATTTACCAAGATTGTTGCTTTTCACTTTGCACAGCAAACAGATAGCAAAACCACAAAGCAAGCAAAAAATATTAAAATGGTGTTTGTCAAGGCTCACTCTCGGCTCTGTCTGCCAATGCGGTGGTGGCGGGGACACAGGAGAACTGGGTTTTCAGACTGTAAGGTCCATTTTGGATCCTGAAGTAAACAGACTTTTTAGGATCACTGAGGGATGTTTTGCAGTTTATTACAAAGTTTGGTGCACAAAGCTGTGCCTTTAAGCCTTAAATATGATATTTTAATATATTTTTGTAATCCTTGTAGTAGCACTGGAACTGGAAGCAGGAAGCCGGTAGACATCTGGTTTCAGCCCTATAGAACACGTAGCCTCAGATATCACTGGTGAGCTTGGGCAGAGACGATGCTGGGCAGGGGCAATCACATCTGGCAGCATCAGCCTGGGAAGTCAGGAATGAGGCCATATACTTTAGCAGGCAACAGATAGAAGGTAGTCTCTATCTGCCGTGTACCAGGTACCCCACTTATACTAGCAATCATGGACACAACTCTTGATATTTTAAATCTTCTATGTAAAGAAGACTGTATAATTTTGTATAAAGGGCCACATGTATTTGGAAAATACTTCCCAGGTCAGTATGGAACAATGTACATGAACTAAACAAGAGACTTTTCAGGAATTGCAGTTTCAACTTAGCACATCTTTGAATGGCCTAAAAAATGCATTATAAATAAACAAAATTGAAAGCTTCATAAAGACCTCGAAAATTAAACAGATGTGCTTAATGGTGCACAACAAAGCCATGGGGAAAAGAGGACAAGAGATGAGGATGGGAATACTACTCCAATTATCACACAGGAAACAGAAGTCAAAGTAGGAGGAACTATTTAAATATTACAGAAGAAACTAACAATAACCCGAAAAACAGTAGAAAAGCAAATGTAAGTAGAAATAATGGTTTATCTTTAACAAACAGATATGCACCACTCATCCAAGTAAATGTTACTCCCTCTGATGGACTCACAAATGCAAAAAGTGGGCAAGTAACAGACATAAGGCAAACTGTTGTCCTGGGAGACTCTTTTGTTAGATATTGTGACTCCATTGTATGTAAACCAGCTAGAAACAGCAGGATGCTTTCATGCTTCCCAGGTGGCAAAATAGTGGATATTAAAAATGGGGTTCACAGCCAGCCCAGTGGCGCTGAGCATTGAGGCACTGAATGCCACACTTCGTGCCATGCCAGCAACCTGGGTTTGGGAACGAGCCTGGGCTGCCGGGAGTCAGCAGAGGACAGAGAGTATAGAGCATTCAGAGGACAGCTCCTCTCCCTCAGGGGGGTTCCAGGGGTCATGCCCAGCACAGCAGTGACCTCCAGTGAAGATCGGAGGTACTACCACACTTACGGCTCATGTAGAGGACTGCAGAGTCATGACAGGACATTCCCTGGCATCATGGTACATCAGGGCTCTGCCTGGGGGGGGTGGAGGTGAGGACATAACAGAAAAAGAGAAAATTCTTCTGCCTCCTGATAGGTGACAGAGAGTAGAGGGGGGTCAGTCCACCATGCCCAATGTTGGGTCCTATCTCTCACTCCTGTGCTCTCCACTGCCTCATGCAACACCAGATTGGATTATAAAGATATAGTGCCAGGAGGAGCAATCTGGCAGTCCTGACTCAGGGGAACCAGAGCTGGGGGGCTAGGTGGCAACAAGAGTGGTTGGAGGGGTCCCTGCCCAGAGGTATGAGAGGGGGGCTTCAGATGGGCAGGATCAGGACCCAGATCCCAAGTCTCCACTCCTGAAAGAGTTCAAAAAGGTAGGAGTGCAGAAAGAAAGTTGAAAAAACAATAATAAAAATGGGGTTCACAAAATATTGACAAACTATGGGGTTAACAATGTGGTGGCAATACATGTGGGAACAAACATCATGGGGATTGACTACAAAAAGGGTATATGCCATGAATTATTATTATTATTATTTATTTATTTATTTATTTTTTGCAGTTAAACTTTTTATTATAGCTTCTTCTTTTACAAATAACAGCAGGATGCACTGAAGACCTTCTGATACAAATCAAGTGCAGGTATACAATCATCAATAAGATAATACAAACTTCCATAGGAATATTTGGTGTGCCAGCTCAAGCAGCTAATACCTCATGGAGCAGTTAACTAGCTACAGTATGTTGAAAGTGAGAAAGATATCCTGCCCCAGAAAAGAAAATATAAGCAACCACACAGAAAAATAAAACCAAAATATTAAACTCAAGTATATACATTACAGAAATATGATGAAGAACAAAAATAATTTGTCAGAAGTACAAAGATACAGCCCCTATAATATATCAGAGGGTAAGGGTAATTCAGTAAGGTAATGTTATCCTATTCTGGGTTTAAGGTATGTTACAAATGGCTGTCAATAGCAGTAATAGGCTGAAATGGTGTTATCAGCCATGTGAGTTAGTCGATCTAACGTGGCTAGTTCTGTTAAAGAGGGTGTCAGGATCTCCATTGTTCACCATCTGCACAGAATAAGTCTTTTGGCTTGCACGCTCAGTAGTGCTCCAGCACAGTAAGATGAGATGCCTTGGATGTCAAACCTAGCAACATCAGGGCTGCAGACTGGGATATCTGCTTCCAGGAGATTTTGGTACCTAGGTGACATATCTGTTGCTAGAAGGGTTGAAGTTTGGAACAGGTCCCACCAATGGATATGGCTGTGTTACCCCACAAGAGGGTGAAATGTAGAGGAGCTGGGTTTGTACCAAGTGTTCAGTGAAGCTGGGCCCAGTATTTGATTATAGGCCAAATAGTGGGGTGAGATGCTTGTCCCTTAGGGGTGTAGCATAGGGAAATAAGGATAACGAATGAATCTTAACCTGATCCTCTTCCATGTAGATCCATTGAAGGAGTTGTCAGTCTTCTTCCTGAACTACAGTAGTGCTTGTATTGTTTCAAAGCTCCATTTGTAGCCCTCAACAATGGGAGACACCATCCTCCTTCCTGCCAGTGTGCTCTCTGCCTATTACAACTGCATTTAGTTTTTTTCCTTCCCATATAAAATTACCAATAGTTTTGTCTGTCTTTGCATACCAGCTATCTGGGAGAACTATTGCTAGGTGGGATAACAAGGAAAACAGTTTACATGCAATCATCATTTTGATGGCAGTGACTTTCCCAGCCACAGTGAGTTGGAGCAGTTTCTGACATTCACATTTTGTTTATATGATAGCCAGTAGTACTTGTAGGTTTAATTCCCATAGTTGGGTGAGGGCTGGGGCAGCCTTGATTCCAAGGTAAGTAATTCCTGCCAAGGCCCATCTCAGGCATTGTGATGTTATGGTGATGGACTGGCTAATTGGATTCAAAGAGAGGTCTTCCATTTTAGACAGATTGATTTTAAGCTGGAGTGTTGCATTAAATGGTTTAGCAAACTTAGAAGAGGCTTTAGGGACAGGGTTATGTCAACTAGGGGGACTAAGAGGTCGTCAGCATACATAAGAGTTGTATATTGTCACTGACCAATTTCTGAGCCATTAAGCTTTTCATGCTATCTGATGGCCATGGCCAGTGGTTCCACTGCTAAGATGAAGAGGATTGGAGAAGGGGGCATCCCTGTTATATACCTGTCTCTAATGGAATTAGGTCAGAGAGGAGAGAATTGGTGAGAAGTCGTGCTGTTAGAAGGGAATAAACGGGGTAGATCTATGACTGAAACTGGTCCCCAAACTCTAAATGGGCAAACATTATTTTTTTTATTGACTTAATTTATTTTTTATTTATTTATTGAAAAGTCTTACCAGGAAAGGCACACTGAACAATATAAAATTGCTCATCTCACAGAGTGTCCTGAGGGAAGGGGAACATGGGAGTACAGTAATCAAAAGCACATTTCCATGCAGTATTATAGAAAAGTATATATACAATAATCAACAACACACTTCCAAAGGTAATACAAAACAGATAAGCAACAGAGTAAAAATAATACATCATTTAGTATAGCTAGTATAATATGATTAGTTTAAATCTTCTTGTTGCTGGTAGAGCTAGCAGTGGAGTTTAAATATGTGATGAGTTTGTTTTTGGAGAGTTTATTTATCTCTGAGACTTTTTGTTTTAAGTTTTTGTAAGTTTTTATGTTGTGTTTTAAATGTAGCTTAAATCCTTAAAATATTTCTGAGGCTGAGGAAGAGTCCTCTCTCCCACCCACCCACTCACTCTTTCTTCAGCCTTTCTTAAATACTGAAAAGCCACTGGGGGTTGGGTTTAAGGGCTGTGAGGGAGGAACTTAGGGAGTTGCAAACTTCCCATATGAGCTAACTCTTAAAGCTAATAGGTGGGGAAAAGTTCAGACACTCAAGCTTTTACTAGTTGGATTTTATGGTTTAAATGTTTCAAAGTTGTAAGCTTGAAAGTCATACTGACAGGTTTTGGTTTATGAGTGGTAACTGCATATTTAAAGTTGAAAGTTTAAAGTTCAGACTGACAATGTCATGTATAAATGTGTCAACTAGAAATGCTGAGCTAGCAAGCTAAGGACCAACTGGGTAAAGAAGGACTCGGAAGCAAGCTAGTAGGGTCATATATGGTATCCAGCTAGTGCTGTTCATGTTGTGTGATAAGAAACTGAGGTTACAGTTAAGCTAAGTGTGAATAATGGAGGGAAGGAAGATGGGGAATTATGGGGGATCGCACTGGGGGTTGGAGAGGCTCCAATAAGGGTGGCTGGAGACATTGGAATAGTGGATGGAATGGAGGGCACCATGGAGTGAGGGTGGTAGGCACAGGGAGGATAGTGGGGTGCAATGGTTGTGGGTCAGCTGTTTGGATGAATGTACTATGGGAACTGGGGGGTTGTCCAATTTCTTACAGGCTGAGCAGACTGAAAGAGGAGGTACAGGGGCTCTGGAGGGAGCTGCAGAGGGCGAGAGAGGGGGGTGCTGGAGCAGGAGGAACCCCGGAGAGGAGTAGCTGGGAGAAGCAGAGGAGAATGAACAGCAGGGCTAAATCCTGTGAGGATGTAGAGAGGGAGAATGAGGGTAAGGGGAGCAGAGTGGCAGTAAGTGGAGGGAAGGCTTAGGGCAGGGGGAAGGAGGAGATGGGCACCTCTGTGAGGATAGCAGGTAATAGGTGTTCAGTGTTGGCATCTGAGGTGGTAGTGGAGGTGTCGGAGATCAGTGGGAGGGGAGGAGAATAGTAGTAAAGGCCCAGGAGTAAGGAATCAGGCAGGTAAGGAAAGAAGGGTTGAGGGGAAGAGCAGGGTATAGGCAGAGGGAGTGGCGAAAACAGGGGGGAAGTTGCAGGAGTCACAAATGGTGCAGATAGAGGTAATAAGAGGCAGGGCAGTGTAGACTCAGGAAATGTGGACAGGAAAAACAAGAGGGGGGTATGGGACAAGAAGAAGGTGTGTACCAGTGCTGGGGGATTCTATACTGAAAGGGATCAGATGGGGCAGAATGGGAGAAAGGCACAGTTGTATCTGGGTTGAGGCTATTCCCGGGTTGACCACGGGAAGGGTGAGGCATGAACTTCTCATGTGAGCATGGAAGAGGAGGAAGAAACCTCACATATTGATGCAAGTGGGTACAAACCACTTGGCGGGGGAGACTGTAGTGGTGGTAAAGGGGAGGTTCGAGGAGTTGGGTAGGCAGTGTGAGGAGGTAGGGGGGTTGGTAGCATTCTCTAAGGTACTCCCAGTGCCATGTGTGATTACAGTAAGGAAAAAAGGATAGAGGAGTTCAATGAGTGACTGAGGGATTGGTGCAGCACCAGGGAATATGGATTAGTGTTAGACTGGGCAGGATCTGGGGCAATAGTCATCTATATGAAAGGGACAGGTTACATTTGAGCAGGGAGGGGAAGGGAGTACAAAAAGTGGAATAGAGGGGTATATTTCAACAAAGGTGGATTTAAGCTAGGAGGGGCTAGGTGGTGAGGGGACTGCTGATAGGAAAAGGGTCTGGAAAGGGGAACCTAGTGATCTCACACCCCTAGTTATGGGTAAAGACAGAGGTAAAGTGGCACATGGAAGGAGCATGCAGCGTAGCCAGGTTGGAGTGAAATATGTGCTGTCCCCCTGTGATAACATTGAGGGTAAGGGGAGAGGACCACTGAGAGGAGAGGGGCAGACCAAGGAGCCAAGGGGGGAGGACGGATGGGAATGGTTGGAAGGTGGCCTCCCTAAACACAAGGAGCCTGGGTACTAAAACAGCAGAGTTGCAGGTGCTCCTTTCAGAGATGAGTGTGGATGTCACTGCAATGACTGAGACTTGGGCCACCCAATACCATGAATGGGATCTGGCAATCCCGGGGTATAGAATATACAGGAAAGACTCAGGGGTTGGGAGAGGGGATGGGATAGCGCTCTATGTGAGGGAAGGAATCAGATGTAAGAGGGAGGAAGAGAGGACAGAGACACTATGGATGCAGCTTCTGGACTCCAAGGACAGAAAGCTGAGGCTGCGGGTGGTGTACACATCACCAGCCCAATCAGTGGAACTGGACAGGGAGTTAGTGGAGCAAATAAGAATGGTATGTAGAAAGGGGAGTGTGGTGACTGTGGGGGATTTCAATCTGCCGGGGGAAGACTGAAGCACCTCTGCCACCTTGAATGCCATGGAACAGGTGTTCCTGGACATGATCCAGGATGATCTTCTGAGACACCTGGTCAGTAGGCCAACATGACTGGGTAACATGGTGGATCTAGTGCTGTCAAATGAGGAGGCAGTGAGGGAAATAAGGATAGAACAACAGTGTGGTTCACTCTCAAGTTGGACAGGGAGTCTAGAGGCACAGTAACAAAGGTGGTGGATTTTAGGAGGGCAGACTTCGGGAGGATGAGAGAAATACTGCAAGGGAGACTTCTGGGTATTAGGCCAGAGATGGATGCACAGCAAAAGTGCAAAATTATTAAAACTGGGATAACAGAGGCTACAGAAGCTTGCACCAGGACTAGGAGCAAGAAGTGCAGAGCCAGGAAACCATGCTGGCTGAACAGAGAAGTGTTGGAGGAGGTGAGGGCAAAGAGAGTTGTGTACCAGAAGTTCAGGAGAACAAGGAAGGAAGAGGACAGGGAGGCTTATGTGAGGTGGTCCAAGGAGGTGACCAAACGAGTGAGTAGCCAAGGCCTACAGGGAGCTAAGCTTAGGGTAGGGCATTATGGGAGGGCAGAATGACTTTTTTTTTATGTGTCAGGGAAAAGAGGAAGTGCAGAGACCATACAGTGAAGATAAAGTGGGGAGGGGAGTGGGTGGAAAAGAGAGAAGAACAAGCGGAATACTAAATGAATACTTTTGCTCTGTTTTCACAAAGAAGGATGATCCACTACCATCATGGACTGGGAGAGGGGGGGTGGGGGTGGGGGAGATGACAGATAGAATGATCAAGGGAAGTAGAGTACTAGAGTGTCTGAGAGCATTAAGGGTGGACAAGGCACCTAGTTCTGATGGCATCCACCCCAGGATGCTGAGGGAGATGGTGGAGGTGTTGACTGAGCCACTGGAAGACCTGCTCAGCACCTCCCTGGACATGGGATATTGGCCTCAGGACTGGAGGGTGGACTATGTGGTGCCCATACACAGGAGTGGCCCTAGGGATGAGCCAGGAAATTATTGGCCTGTCAGTCTCACTTCCATAGTGGGTAAACATATGGAGATAATACTGAAGGAGAAGCTGGTGTCATTCCTTGAGGGTAATGACCTCCAGGATGGGTGGCAGCATGGGTTCATCTCAGGGAGGTCTTGTCAGACCAATCTAATATAATATTACAACTGGGTAACAAGAGAGCTGGATATGGGTGATGCTGTCGATGTCCTGTACTTGGACTTCAGCAAGGTCTTCGATTCAGTGCCTCATGGGAGACTAGGGGGGAAGCTGACTGTTGCAGGGGTGGGGTGAAGCTGACAAACGGGATAAGGAACTGGCTACAGGGGAGGCTGCAATGGGTGGTAGTGGGGGGGAGCTCTTGACACCTAGACCGGCAACGTCTGGTGTGCTTCAGGGCTCAGTGCTGGGTCTGGTGGTATTTGGGCTCTTTATCTCAGATATTGCACATGGAGTTGGGAGCAGGGTTAGTCTGTTCACAGATGATACCAAATTGGGGGCAGTGGTGGACGAAGAGGATGGATGGGAACAACTACAAAGGGACCTAACCAAACTGGAGGTACAGTCAGAGAAGTGGCAGCTGAGATTCCATGTGAAAAAGTGCAAGGTTATGCACTTCAGGGCAAAGAACCCAAGAAAGGACTACTGGTTGGGAGGGGTGAGGCTGTGGATCACTGAGGAAGAGAAAGACCTAGGGGTCTTGGTAAAAGGGAACGTGAGCAACTCTGCCCAATGCAGGAAGGCAGCAGTTAAGGCGAACAGGATGCTGGGCTGTATCATGAGGGGTTTCTCATCCAAGCATAGGGAGATGATCCTGCCCCTCTACAGATCTTTGGTCAGGCCACACTTGGAGTACTGTGTGCAATACTGGCGGCCATTTCTGAAGAGGGATATTAATTTACTGGAAGGGGTGCCATGAAGGGCAACAAAAATGTTACAGGGGATGGAGGCCAAGGCCTACGAAGACAGGCTGCATGAACTGAATATGTGCACACTGGAGGAGAGTAGGGATGGGGGATATGATTGAAACATTCAAGTATTTGAGGGGGTAAACAAAGCTAGTACTGAAGGGGTGTTTAAACTGAGGAGGGGTAGGGACAAAAGGGGGCACAGACTAAGATTGAAGGGCAGAAGATTTCGGAGGGAGATGAGGAGGCACTACTTCACGGAGAGGGTAGTGTCTAAATGGAATGCTCTACCAGAGGGGGTGGTATCTTGTAAGACAGTAGGAAGTTTTAAGAGGATGTGGGACAAAGCAAGAGGGAGGGTCTGGTTGGTGGGGGCTGAGGCCATCATGGGAATGACAAATGGGAAGAGGGTTGGGGCAGCTGCAATCTAGGGTGCTAGCTGCAGACTTGAGCAGACACTGATAGACTGGGTGGTCTGTTTCTTCTGGCAGGTTCATATGTTTGTATGTTTATATGTAGTAGCATTAGATAAACATTGGGATTTGATGCAAGAGGAGCAAATTAACAGCACTGCAGACTTAATACATAGCGTGTGGACAAGAAAGCACAATAAAGTACATTGGTTTCTCCTCACATTATGTGCTAGGCTGGGAAAAGGGATGGGGATGCCAGAGGGGAAATTAGGAGGAGTAAGGAGCCAGAGGGGAAACTAGGAGCAGCTGTAGGATGGAGAGAGGAAGTTGAGGAGGGAGGTTGCAATGGATCATTGGGAGGAGTGCCTGATTTCATGAGGGATTGAGTTCCAGAGCTTAGGGAACCTATAGGAGAATGATGATTGGCCTGTCAAGGTGGTGTGCCATGGTATAGATAGGGTGCAGGAGTCACTGGATCTGAGGGAGTGAGGGGCAGTGGAGCAGGAGGACGGTGAGGAGGCAAGGTAGGGGGGCAGCATATCAAACCAGAATTTAGAGACAGATTTTATGCAATGGGATAGATGGCAGTTTTCCAGGGCAGGGAAAGGTAGAGAGTGATGTAGATCACAGTGGTGGGTAAAGGAAGGGGAATCCAGAGCAAAATGACAAAAAACATTGAAAAGAGTGTCTAATCTGGTGAAGGATGACTTTGGTGCTGCACTGTAGACTACGTCACAGTAGTCAAAGATGTGTAGTATAATTTTCTGGACAATCTCCCACTAGACCTGCAGAGGTAGGTAGCTTCAGTTCCTCTAAAAGGCACCTAATTTGGGTGTAGCTGTTTCATGATGGTGTCTATGTGTCCAGTGAAGTTTAGATGCTGGTCTAGCCAGACCCAGAGATACCTAAAGGAGCAGGTGTCCTCCACAGTAGAGCCATCAAGGGTGTGGCAGAAGTGCAATTTAGTTAGCCTAGAGAATCTGTGTCTGGTGCTGAAGGTCATGGAGACTGTTTTCTTGGCATTGAGGAAAAGCTGATGGGAGCTTAGACATTGCTGAACTTTCTCAAAGTCATACTGAAGTGTGGAAGTGACATCAGTTGGTGATCAGCGAGGGTAGAAAAGGACAGTATTGTCAGCATACTTATGGATGAAGGAGGAGGAGGTGCACACTGACAGAAGGTCATTAATGAATATGGAGAATATTAGGGGGCCAAGGACAGAGCCTTGGGGTACACCAGCATTAATCTGGAGTGGGGGGGGTGGAATCAGTAGTTTTGACTGACTGTGTCCAGCCCGTTAGGTAGGAGCTAAACCAGGTTGTGGCTGAATCAGGAAGGCCAGCAGATTGCAGATTATCTAGGAGAAGAGGGTGGGAGACAGTGTCAAAAGTCTTTGCAAGGTAGACAAAGAATGCAGATGTGATTAGACTCCTGTCCATACCTGAGAGTGTGGAATCGGTGAGCCTAAGTAATTGCAAATAAGCCCATTCGATAGAATTGAAGGCTTTCTCAAAGTCTATGCCGACTGCAGCAGGAGAGGGAAGGGTTCTTTCCTGTATCGGTAAGATTTTTCAGGGAGAAGATGTGATCTGCTCTATAACATCCCTGTACAAAACTGACTTGAGAGGGATGTATTAATTGTGGGAGAAGTGGATTAAACCTGTTGGTCAGGGCCTTGGCAAACACCGTACTATCCACATTAATTAAGGAGAAGGGTCTATAACTGGTAGCTAGTGTAGGGTCTTTTCCTTTTTTGGGGGAGGCACCTCAATAATTACCTCTCTAAGGGTGGAGGGGGGGGGAGATGCCCAAGGTTACCACCTCTGAGAATACTTTGCTCAATACAGGGGAAATCATGGAAGTGAGGACTGCAGAAATTTCACAGGGAATCCATCCCCTCCAGGATCTTTACAAGCATTCAGGAAAAGTAGCACCTGTGACACCTCTGTCAAGGACAGTGGAGTGTCTAATAGTACAGCTTGTTGTGGGGACAGGTGAGGGAGGTTAATAGTGTTTAACAATGCCTGTGTTGCCATGGGGTCCTGACTTTGGGAAGCTGAGTAAAGAGTAGCACATCATTTTGTCATAATGTTAACAGCTTGGGGTTTATCACAAACCTGCCCTGTGGAATCTTTAAGACCTGCTTTAAGAACATTTTGAATAGTTCTTTCCAAAGTCAATATTCCAAGAACTTCCCTCCTTTTTCTCCTTTTTCCCAGTACTTATGTTTTAGGTGGAGAATGGGAATTTCTGCAGTCCTTGAAAGTAAGGCATTAATTTCCTTTCAAATCCCTATAATAGTAAGACCCAGAGGACAATATGGATTTGAGTGAGGGACTGCTTTAAATTGGGCCTCTGCTGTTTGCAATTCCTGTTCCAGCTTGTGGAGGTGTTGATCCCTATTCATGCATTTGGCTGCTGAGCAAGTGATCATCTTCCCTCTAATGGGTGCCATAAAGTACTCCCATGCGGTCCCAGACGAGGTGTCTTTGACAGGGTTTTCAGTGAAAATTAAAATAATCTGCTTTTTGGCCCACAGAATGAAGTCTGGGTCCCAAAGCAAGAGAAGGTCTAGCCTCCAAGAAGAGGAGGTGGGCAGGGAAGGGCCACATACACAGTGAGCTGTACGGGAGCATGGTCAGTGATGATCATAGGAAGGATTGTTGAGTCCAGGGCCAACTGGGTTATTAGTAAGGAGGTTAGCTGGAAATCCAGGTGGCTATGGGAGCCTCAAACATGAGAGTAGTATGAATAGTCTCAGTCTCGAGAATGACAAATCCTCCATATGTCCAATATGCCTTGATCTTGCATCATTTGATGGACTGCCTGTACCCCGGAACTGGACTCTACCCGCAGAGCTTCTAACTAACAGGGGCATCAGTGTGAGATTAAAATCACCTCCCAGAAGTATAGGAGTGGCCCCTGTGGCTAACTGTCCCATTTTGTTTGCTATATTACGGAAAAAAGTGGAATCATCCTCCCTGTGTGCATGTTTTTTTTTTACCAGGGGAGAGAGACACTAAGCTGAAAGCTTGTTTGCAGGTGCGACCTGAGAGCACAAGGAAGTTAAGTGACTTGCTCAGGGTCACATAGTATGCAAGCAGGGGCTGTGGGATTCAAACCCAGGTCTCCAGGTTTGCAGCTCACAGCCTTAAACTACTGCGCTATACTGCCTCCATATTACCCAAGAGAATGAACCTGAGGAGAGTGTCCATTAATTCAAAACCCATCTGCCCTGAGGGTCACTATCAGTGTCACTAGGAGTTCATTTAAGGGAGTTGGGCATAAGGATCACCACCCCATGTTTGCGGGTGGGGGTGGATGTATGGAACTCCTGCTCTACCCAGTGTCTGGTTACCTTACCATACACTGCTGGGGTCAGTTTAGTTTCTTGCAGGAAGGACAACTGTGGCTTGAGTTTCTTTAGGTTAGATTCATCTTGTTTTCTTTTCACCAGGGTGTTAAGTTCTTGTACATTCCATGTGTGACATGTAATCTCGCCCATTATCTAGGATAGAGAATTTAAAGAAACAAGTATAGACTCACCTGCAAGAAACTAAAGCTAGTATATTCTCCATCCTTAGTAGTGAGGGGGCAAAGGGTAATGATGTGTTTTTTTGGCTCAGGGGGATTTTCGTATCTGACTTTCCTGCTTAGAACATAGTGCTATAAACCTACATACGTATCTCTGCAGATATCAAATCTATAACCAACAAACTTAAATGTAAAACTATTTACATAAATAAGAATCCTATACCAGTATGAACACAGAAGGCTTAGGGCCAGCAACAAAAAGCTGATCAAGGCCCACCTTTTTGTTTTGGAGAGCGTGGTGTTTGCAATCATGCATGTCGGGCAGGTGTGGTTGTTCCAGAAATAGCATAACAATCCTGAACCTAAACAGCTGCTGCCAGACATGTCCACTGCTCCCCGAGGGTGCCGACAGTTGCAAGGGGTATGCACCTGTCACAAGAAGACGCTTGCCTCTACAATCAAAGAAGATTAAAACATCCTTCAGTAACATGTCGAGGGCTGTACCATATGTTGACAGTTCATTTAAAATTATCCAGAAGGTACCCAACAGTTGAGATTGTAAAAACATTGACGTACATTAGTTGAGGGTTGCTACTCATATTACTTGACTCTTATCTCTTTTTCAGTCCCCACCCCCCTCATGATTGTTGTGGCCCTTTTGCCTGTACTGGGGGGAGTGCCTTAGTTATTCTGGATTTAGTCACACACAACTGACCAACTCAGTTGTATGGGGGCCCTCACCTTAGGAGGGGGTTGGTATTGTTAAACTGAACAATAAAGACATTCTATCATAGTGGTATACGCCACTGTATGAACTTATAACTTTAACAGTAACAATGCAAACCTTTACGCCACAGATATCTTAAACTGCACATAAACTAAATCATGTTATTGTCAGTCAGCAAGAGGTATACTTAGAAATCCCCAGTTATTGAGCTGTAGGGGATGCAGTTCTCATGGCATCCTCAGTTATACCCTTTTTTCAATGTTCATGTTTCAGGTGCTGCCCACCTTACAGATCAATAGTGTTTCTGAAGAGTTAGGGATTGGGTAAGAGGCATCTGAGGA
The DNA here is from genome assembly GCA_016271365.2 of Neoceratodus forsteri. Lineage (NCBI taxonomy): Eukaryota > Metazoa > Chordata > Ceratodontiformes > Ceratodontidae > Neoceratodus > Neoceratodus forsteri. Next base: position 248,713,230 of record CM057450.1, on the reverse strand, counting down.
ACAGGGTGTTGTGAACTGTGTCAAAGCAGTGTGTGGCTGTATTCAGAATCAAATTAAACTGTACTGTTATACACAGGCTCCAGTTGTGCCTTCTTAGTTGAATTTTATATATTCCACTGCTTGTGAGCAGCGTTCAAGGAGTAGGTATGGAAGAGTGGAGGTGGGAGAGAAGTCTCCCATCCAGCGCTCACTTGGATTACTAGAAAGGGGGAGGATGACATTTACTCTAGCATCTAACCCCTACCCACTCATAAATCACCAGGGTAGTGATAATCTCTCATCCTCCAAACTCCATTCCCCCACCATCCCCAAAAAGAAGAAAGCAGCACTTATCTGACATAAAATGCAACCTTGATCCATAGTGTTTGGGTCAGGAACCAAAAGGTGAGGGGCATCCATTGAAGTTCCCATTTGGTGCAGTTGTACAAAGGAATGTGCAATGGCTGAATCGAAGTTTGTATTCTTGGTGTTGTCTGACACTACCTCAGCCTGGGATTATATTGAACTAGCTGCGTGTGTCGGCTCTTTCTCTTCTGAATCTTCTTGGTTGTTAGGTCATGATGCTGTGGTTCAGGTGAAGCAGGCCTGAGTAAGCACAGTAGTTTGCAGAGAGGAATGGTACCAGTTTGTCCATGGAGGATGCATGATCTATTTTCCCAACATGATTCCTGTATCAGACTTGGTCGTAAGGGTGATCCCTTTTGTAATGTTTGTATTCTGGATGCTTTTTATGGCTGCAGGGAAGAAGGGCCCATGTTCCATTCATATCCTCCTGATGATCATTATCTGCCTCTTAGTGTGCAGCTTCCTCTATTTCCTTGGTGCCTGGTGGGAAGTTATCTGACATGTGGGTAATTTGTATAGGTGGTCTCATTTCTTATGGCAAGTGTTTATAAAGGCAGTCAATGAGAATTCAGGAGTACAAAACAGCAGGGGGAAAGCATTCTGGATGACTTTGTTGCAGGGTATCAGAGAGAAAATCTGATCCTGATGCTCTGCATGATGTGATGTGCCTACATGTGTGCTCACCATTTCTTAGATAGCTCCTGGGAGCAGTCCTGATAGATGTGAATTTAATTCTCTTGCCAGGTTAGCTGTCCCAGTTTTCTGGCCCTTGTCAGAATAGTCTCTTTGGTATTGAAATTCAGAAACCTTGTTAGTATGGGCCTCGGTTGCTCTCCAGTCTTGGGTAGGGGTGCCAGGGAGTGGTGTGCTTTTTCAATATCCAGCTGTGGATTACCTTCCATTTTAAGCACCGTAGGAAGAGATTGTTACAAGAAGGTAACAGTATCCCAAAACTTGACACCCTCTGGGAAGTCCAAGAACCTTAAGTTATTCTGGTGGCTGTGGTTCTCTAAATCATTGGCCTTATCCTGTAAATATTGTATTGTGCAGCCCTGCTCTCTAACCGAGGCCATCAGCTCATGAATTGCTGCATCATATGAGGCAACCTTTCACTCAGTTTGAAACAATATGATTTCCACTTTTTGGATGGCCTGCCTGGTTTGATTGGAGGCAGTTGTCACTTCTCACATATGCTGCAAAACTCTTGAAAACATAGCTTCTATTGCCATTGAGTCCCACTTATGCTTCTCTCCTGTAGCCATGCTGGCATTTAGAGTGGTATGTTTGTTCCAAAAGATCAATCGATCATAGCATCTTTGATTCTGAGGCTTTGTAAAAAATAAAAACAATGGTGTACTGCTCTTGGCTAGGGCTACAAGCTGTCAATATATGTGACTGCAAAGTGATTGTTTGTTTCTGATGATGCCAGATATTTTGCCTCAATGGGTGCTGTGAAAAAGATCTAGGCAGTCATTTTGTCTGAGGCCATGCCATGGCCCCCCATGCCATGACTTAATTAATATGGATAGAAACATAAAAAATAGAGGGGATTCCATTTTGATATCTGGTCTGCTACCTGTTCCATGATGGTCCAAGGGGGAAAAGAATAATACAATAATAATATGTAACACAAGATTAAAAAATTGGTGCTTGAATGAAAGATTCAAAATATTGACTCATGGGACTTGTTTAGTAACTTTAATAACCTTTTCAGCAGGGGTGGTTTACATCTTAACAAAAGGGTTCATAGACAGAGGCATCACTAGCAGAAGGTGGGAGGTGATGAAGACATTGTATAAAAAACTAGTGAGGCCTCACCTGGAGTACTGCGTGCAATCCTTGAGGATGCTCCTTCGTAAGGACATTGACAGGGTGGAGGCAGTCCAGAGAAGGGTGACAAAGATGGTATAAGGCTTGCATCAGAAAACATAGGAGGAGGGATTGTAGAACTTCAATATGTACTCACTGGAGAAGAGGAGGGATCAAGGTGACATGATAGAAACATTAATGTACCTTAAGGGCATAAACAAGTTGCAGGGGGTGACATCTTCCAAAATAGAAGTGCAAGAATGAGGGGGGCATTATATGAAATTGGAAGGTAGTAGATTAATGGGAAACGTGAGGAAGTTTTTCTTCACAGAGAGGGTGGTGGACAAATGGAATAGTCTGCCACAGGAGGTGGTGAAAGTGAGCACAGTGGAGGGATTTAAACATGCCTGGGAGGGCACAAGGGAACCTTAGAGCTGGGAAGGAGTGGTGAAAAGCCATTGACCAGTAGGATCAGAGGCAGCAAACAAGTGTAGGACTTACAGGCAGACTGGTTAGGCCTAGTGGTCCTTATCTGCTGACAGTTTCTATGTTTCTGTGTTTCTAAGGGGTCAGTTGTACTAGATAACCTATTCAGTGAACACCTGCCAAGGGTTCCTTTAAACTAATATGGAATGGGTTGGGGAACAAATCAAGGGAACACCACCAATAAAATATATGTGGATTATATCACCTAACGGTAAAGGAAAGACAGAAATGCATAATACTTTAACAAGCAAATCTTAAAATAAAAAAATAATATGTAAAGAAACTCAAATAGAGATGGGTAAAGTGGATAAAATTCACTTTGCAAATTAATTTGTGAAGTTGGGGAAATTCATGAAGTGCCGTCTTCATGAAGTTTTTACAAGGCAAAGTTGCCCTTTTCCTAGGCTGATTGACTTAAATTGGTCTTAATTCATCTAATTTCACCTAACTTCACCTTAACTTGGCCATTTTTCTAGGCAAAGTTGCAAAGTGGGAACTTCACAAGGTAATTTGTAAAAGCAAATTTTGCAACTTCACCAGAACTTCACCAACTAAGTAAAACTTTGCAACATCTCTACTCTTAAAAGCCTGTTATATAATGTCAGGAACTTAAATAACAAGAGGGATAAACTTGGGGCCAGGTTAACAACTGGAGAAAGTATTAACATAGTACTAATTGCTGAAACATGGTAGTCAGAAAATGACAATTGCGTTATGAATATTAAAGGCCATTATATGTTTAGGAGAGATAGGAACAAAAGGACAGGAGGTTGAATCACAATATATGTATCTGATAGTATAACAGCCTCAGACATACGAGAAAAAAATTAAAACAACAAAATACAATTTAGAGGCAACTTGGCTGATGATGAATGGAAATAATTCAGGGAACAAAATTATTTATTTATGTTACACAGCACCTTGTACAGACAAGGACACTAGTCAGGCAATAATTAATGAACCTGAAGTTGCTTGTGGCATGGGTGCTGTGGTATTAGCAGGTGACCTGAATTATGATGACATCAAGTGGGTGAAAAATAGGGCTGTCTCTAAATCAGGAAGTGAATTCCTGCTCACATGTAAGGATTTGAACCTAGCTCATCATGTCAAGGAGGCCACACGTGAGAGTAATATCCTTGACACTGTACTGGGATCTGAAAATATTGTGATCAATAACTGCCAGGTTACCCCATCTCTTGGGGTTAGTGATCATCAATGTATATATTACACTATAAATGTCAAACACCAAATTGTCAAAGGAAGCACTGAAATATTTATTTATAAAACCACAGCTACCAAGGCCATTGACAATACCATTGGTAGTATTGATTGTCAGAAATTACTAGAACATAAAATGGCAGAAGACTACAGACTTAACATAAAGGTAACTATATTAGATACATGCAGTAGATACATTAAGAAAGTTAAAACATTTAATAATAGAGGAGTGAAAACAAAATGGCTAAATCAAAAAATAATAACATTGATAAAGAAGAATAATCATTATACAAAACACTTGAAAATTAAATCCTCTGAGTCTTGGTAGCAATTAAAGAATGAACAAAGAGCATTTAAAAACTGCAGGAAAAGCAATATATATATATATATATATATATATATATATATATATATATATATATATATATACACATATATATATAGATAGATAGATAGATAGATAGATAGATAGATAGATATGGAACTTAAGCATTCAGCTACAGCTAATAATCAAAATAGTAAACTATTTTACAGTTACACTAACTCCCTAATGAAAAAACACAGTAAATAACAAAAAAGTAATCACTGACCCACAAAAAATAGATGATTCCTGTAACACATACTTTTTTTCAGTCTGTTCTGATAATAGACACCCAATGGACTTTACAAATTGTAACCATGAGAAAAATACACTCTATTTGAGGGAAACATACTAGAGAAAATAGGCAATATTAATGGATCATCGAGGCAGACAGTAAAACACCCTGGGACCCCATTTTCAAAAGGTTAGCACGGCACAAACCAAGTTTGTGCCACGCTAACCTGGAATAGTGCCAGCTGTCAGAGATATGCTGTTATTCAAAGGACACATTTGCAGGGTGCATTCCCAACAGTGCTGTCGAGAAAAACATTGTGCTGCACCTATGTAAATGAGGGTTCCCTCATGCATATGTGGTACAGCACAATACTGAAGAATTTCAGAAGTGTTAAATGGCTGCCAGCAGTGGCACTGTTTAACATTTCTGAATCCCGACCCTCAACAGTGTACAGACCTGTCTGCGCACTGTCAAGGGCTTGGTACCTTGGTGGTTCAGTGATCCCTCCCCTGCCCCAATATCTATCCCTACATAAATATAACTTCACATTGGTGGTTCAGCTGTCCCTCCCTAGCCCTCATCCCCTCCCCAGTATTTCATTCATAATCCCTGGTAGTCTAGTGGTCCTTCCCCTGCCCCAACCCCTTCCACAGTTTTTCATTCATAATCTCTGGTGGTCTAGTGGTCCCTCCCTAACCCTGATCCCTTCACCAGTATTTTCTTCATAATCTCTGGTGGTCTAATGGTCCCTGCCTTGCCCTGATCCCTTCCCCAGTATTTCATTTATAACTCTGGTGGTGTAGTGGTCCCTCGCCCCTACCCCATTCTCTGATCACTCTCCCACAAAATAAATAATTACTGGTAGTCTCAGTGGTCCCCACCTCAGGGGCAGTGACCAACACCTGCTCCCCTAATTCCAACACATGCCAGTGATCTGGCATAGTTTTCTCACACCACCACAGCCAGCCACTGACTGAACTGCTAGTGAGTATGTATAGTACACAGTACATGCTCATTGGTTGACTGGTCAACCAATGAGCACATTCTATGTACTGTACATGCTCACTGACAGTTCAGTCAGCAATTGGATATGGTGGTGTGAGAAGGGCTGTGTCAGTTGCTGGCATGGGTCAGGATGGGGGAAGAGCAGGGTGGTGGGTCACTACCTGTCATGGTGGAGGGATGGGGGGCCACTACACTACTAGAAAATTTATTTTGTTTGGTTGGGATGGCAATTATAGAATGAGGAATGGGGAGATACCACTGTACCACCAGGGATTATAAACAAAATGCTGGGGAGGGGATTAGGGCTAGGGAGGGACCATTAGACCACCAGGGATTATAAATGAAATACCGGAGAAGGGATCAGGGCTAGGGAGGGACTGTGAACCCCCAATATGAATATATATTTATATGGGGACAGGGATTAGGGCTTATAAGGGACCTGGCCCTGCACACTTGGGCCAGGCACTCACATGCAAATGGGTATGCAAATGGCCCCTTAGCACTGTGCATGCCCAGTGGGCTCATTTGCATGTGTGGGCTGAATATCACCCATGGGGGTTGCAGCACTTTCCAGTGTGTGCTGTGCCTTACCCCTATGGGCAGTCTTCAGTCCTGTCTTCTGGTAGCACTGTGACAAGCATGGTGACTGCTTGCTGTGGACTGTGCTACCAGGGTCTGATATTCAAACAGATAGCACAGTCAGTTCAGATCACAGTATCTGTTTGAATATGGCACTAGAGCCGGCAAGCCCTATTTTTCGGGTGGTGCACCTGTTTGAACATGCTGCCGGCCGGCTGAGAAAATGGGGCCCCCAATGTTTAAAATCATAAAAAATAGTGTCACTCATTCACTGAGTATCTTGTATGAAAAATACTTAATTGAAGGCGTAGTGCCAATGGATTAGAGATGCACTGAAGTCATTCCAATCCACAAAAAGAGTGATAAGCAGAATAAACTAATAGAAAGTATATAATGGCATCTTGATGGTGTCACCAAGTGAGCATATACTGTAATTGGGGATGAAATTCAATCTTTGCAAATGGTGGGTATTGCATTTAGGTAAAAATCCCATCCCACATCAGTATTTATTATGCAATACACTTTTAAAAACAAGTAAAAAGGAAAGGGATCTGAAAGTTACAATAAATGACACTCTGGGTTAAGAAGATCAGTGCACCTTAGCAGCAGCAAAGGCTAATAGAGTGCTGGGTATAATTAAAAAGAATATCAATAGTTGAAGAAGAGATGTGATCATGCCTTTGTATATGTCATGTGTGAGACCATTACTGGACTATGGAAGTCTGATCTGGTGTACATATAAAAGGCAGGACATACCAAGGGTGTAGTGGGTACAGAGAAGGGCAACAAAAAAAAAGATGAGGCGGGTTTAGAGAAAGACAACTAAAATTATTATGAACATGAAAGATATGAATTATTGTGAAAGACTGCAAACTCTAAACCTTTATTCTCTTGAATAATGTACTGTAGAAAAAGAGGAGACATCTTACTGATATATGATATTATACAAGACCCATACTTATATGAACTAATTATGGCATTTAAAGATATGAATTCAGTGACAAGTGGCCATCAATTATAACTTCAGCCTATAAAATTCAAGAATAACAAAAGAAAATACTTCTTCACATAACGTACAATAAATTTTTGGAACAGCATACCTGAACCCATTATGATTAGTAGAACAAAAAGTCAGTTCAAAAATAGCTTAGACAAGTATATAGCCAGTGGCAGCAAGCCAATGTATTAATTGTAACTTTTAGGAGCTACTGGCCACTGCCTTCTTATGCTCCTTAACACTTAATGAACCTTAGTGAACAATAAAAAAACATGGAAAACGAGAGATACATGTAAATTTTATGCAATTTGTTAGGGGATAAATCAAAGATGATAAACCTCTCTAATTAGACTGCTGTGAGGCATTATTTCTTGCAGAGACACAGGCAATCTTACAGATATTGACCCACATTTTATCAAATGTATCTCCTTGTTCTTTTAAGTACTGTAAATAGCCAGCTTTTCCGTTCTTAGAATGTCTATGACATTACACATCCATTCCTGAATTGGGGTCATTCTATCAACTAACCAATATTTAAAGATATGTGTCTGGCTGAAACCATAATTAACATTGTGGAATATTTCTATTCTTGGAGCCATCTATGGAGATTATTAAAGTGACCTATAATGCAAGCCTCTGTGTTAAAGTGATTTAATGGGGGGGGCGTGGCTTAACTGACTAATAAGATGGATGCTTAAGTCATGAGCTGCATCACGCAGAAAATCAATCCAACATCTACCATATGCTAAGTGGCTACCGGCAGCAATAAAATAGAAGACCTGATAACCCGGGCCATCAGCAGAAAAACGGTAGCTTTATTTCTGGATTGTGGTGAATATTGACCCTTGGTGCACCTTCCGAAGTTCAGGCCTGCAGTATTGGATCACTTGGATCACTTTAACTCCATGTTCAAGAGGCTTCTTCTTCACATGAATGCAGTGATGGCAGCATCTCAACATACTACTCAGGCAATTCAACATCTGGATGGATGGATGGTGAAGTAAGAACAGCAGGCAGTGTCTCAAACTTTGATGACCAATCAAATCCAGGGGGTTCAAAGGGACCAACAAACTAAAATAAATGAATTACTTGCCAAGGTGGATGACCTGTAGAACTGTAGCAGGAGAAACAACCTGCACCTGCTGGGGTTTCCAGAGGGGTCGGAAAAGTGGGACATGATCCGATTCCTCCGGCAAGCCCTCTCTGATATTTCAGGCTTACAAAAAGAGTTTTGATTAGAGAAGAACAGGCTCACTGGACTCTCACCCCTGCCCCACAGAAAGGAGGGAGGCCGAGGGCAATTTTGATGAAACTCCTTTCATGCAATACCAGACAGGACATTTTACAAAAATCCAGAGAGGTGGGCCGTCTTAACTGGCAGGGCCATCCCATTTCTATTTACAAGGACTTTTCAAAAGAGCTGTCCAATAAAAGGAGGGAGTACACACAAGCCCAGTGTACTATGCAAAAAATGGGCATACAATACTCCCTTTGGTACCCAGTTATTATGTGGATAGTGAAAAATGGGGTCCTGCTGTACTTTGAAACACCAGAAGCACCGGAGGCCTTCTTGGAACACACAGACAAGGAGAGGCATTGCAGGCCACAGACTGGCCCTCCTGAACATGCTAACCCTGCTGAACAGGACGGAATGCATATAACAGAGGGCACCCCAGTTGAGAACCAGGAGGCACTCCCACGGTGTAGTAGAAAACGGACAGCGAGGGACAGCTACAGAAAATGGGGTCATCCTTTAGTGAGGACTCGGCTGCAGTATGCAGAAAGAGTACAAAATCAGCAACAGGAGGAAAGTACTGCCCTGGTAAAATACATGACAGCAAATAATTACGAGGCCCTACAATCCCATCCCTGACTACCAGATACCAGCATACAGAAGAGGAACCCACGATGGAAATTACCCATTTGCCCAGACCACACTCATCTCCAGAACACAATTCGGGAAAAGGAGAAGAAGTAGGCCCTCCTGTGACACAGCAACCCTCCAGCACAGCATTCGAAGACCGCGAAGAGCACCAAGCAGAACCAGAATAGCGACCCAGGTCCAGAAATCCTTGGGACCAACAAGGAGCAGCAGAAGTCCCATTAGATAAGTAATGTGATAATGTAATAATGTGGGAAGGGAGGGGAGGTGATCTCTCTTTGTTTTTGATAGCGGCCAAAATAGGGTGGCCACAATGGATTTCCAGGGCACTGAGACTTTAGCCCTTTCAGGGCATTTTGATCTACTGCCCCTCTGCACCATCAGAGATCACCTCCTTCGTAATTGATAATGGGCTGGGACAGCAATGTGGGGAGTAAGACTTGGGAGCCAAGGGGGGAGAAGCAAGATGGGAAGGAAGACAAGGGGGAAGACCTAGACTGACAGAAAGATAGGTCGGGGGGGTAAAGATCCCTATGTGGGGCAAGAGGCTATCCAAGGATCCAGGACAGGCAAATAGGCTAGCAGGGCAGCTGGATTGTAGCCTTCAGAGAGAAATGCCCCTTCCCCCCGAGATGCCCCACCTACCCCAGAATAAAAACAAAACAAAAAAAACAGATGCCTCATTTGGAATGGGGGGGAAGGAGAGGAGTCTTGAGGGTAGACATGGATGGTGGGGCAATGAGAGAGAAAAGGGGGGAGAGTTGCTCTGCTTGGCAAACCTCGGTGGGGGGGTATGATAGAGCGGTAAGGCTCAATATCTGCCCTCCCCTTTCTCTACACATAATCTTCTCTCTTGGATAGAGTCTGGATGGGGCTACAGCTTGCTACTCTGCATGCCCCCGCACCTCCCCCCCATAGAGTGACCTAAAACATGACGATTCACTTTCTCTCCGAGGTCCCACCCCCCATGTGCAGACCACCTGATCATATTCCCTATGTTCTGTCCTAGACCCCCTCCCCCATATCAGAGGGTATAAGGGAACAGTTCGCACAGACAATCCGGATCTCAGAGCAAGTCCTAAACATGGACCAGACTGGGTAGCTGCACACCCTAACTGAGCTGAGTGATTAATCCCCCCCCCCACTCAGATCAACATAGCAAGGGAGGAATGTGGAAGCACTGAACCAGTGACAAACTTGAACAACACATCCACAGGTGCCACCCAGCAGATCTTGCTTAGCTGAAATGGGCAAGCAATCACAGATGCCAGGTGGTTCCCTCTAGGCATGGTAATGCAAAATGTAAATATGTTTTTGTGTATGTTTTGGTTTTTTGAAATTTCGGGGGACAGTGGTGTTACATTATATAGGGATAACGAGACGGAATGCACAAGTGTAAGCCAGTCTCATGCTTATGTCGGGTACACTCTACTAGTATTAATGGGCAAAGATGCTGGCAAAGCCCTGGCATTCAGTTAAAGGTCAGTACCCCGAATTCCCGGAGTGACAGGGCACCCACCCCAACAGTCAGTAAGCTCATACAGTGGTATGGGGGGAGAAACCGGAGACCTCCCATTGGGAAATTTGGAATTTCACATAACCCCTGAGTGGATAGCCTCCTTGAAATCTCAACAACTCTTTTTCGACATGTGGCACCTTTCTCCTCCTGCCGGTCAATTGCAGCTAACTTGACTCCCATTTTTCCCAGTGCATTGTGAATATGACTAATTTATCATGTTCCACCTGGAATGTACGGGGACTTAACACACTAGTGAAGAGGAAAATGGTGCTGTCATACCTAAAAAAGATTAAGACTCAAGTGGCGTTTCTGCAAGAAATGAAGCTTACTAAGAAAGATCAAGAGCTGTTAAAGAGAGACTGGGTGGGAACCTTGATCCATGCCTCAGCAGGGACTAAGAAGCATGGGATGGCAATCCTGATACATAAACAGTTGTAATGGTCCCTTGTCATGGCAAAGGCTGACCCTCAGTGTAGGTGAGTATTCGGAATTTTTCAAACCCCTACAGGACAGATCCTGTTAGGGAATCTGCATAGTCCCAATGAACATGACCGGGCTTTCTTTCACCATACCTCCCAAACCCTACTTAACTTGTCTAAAAATGAGATCCCCACTATAATAGGAGGGGATTTCAACCTGGTTTTGGATAAACTAATGGATAAAAATGTAATGGTGGGTGGGAACCCCATTGGAAAGGATGGCAAGCCGTGCTAACCTGGATGGCTGACCAAGGGCTGACAGATGTCTGGCAGATACTGAACCCTAGGGGGTGAGACTACTCCTTCTACTCCCCAGTTCATGGGTCCTATAGGCATATAGACTATTTTCTAACCTCTCCATGACTCACTCAGTCCACTATGACATCCGCCATAATTCCCATAATAATATCTGATCATGCCCTAGTCCAGATGACTATTCTCTAGGGACCACCACCCCCCACCTCCACCTCATGGAGACTGGACCCCTTGTTGGTTAAGGATAAAGACTTCATCACCTGGGCCCAAGCGAAGACAAAACTCTTTTTCCAGGAAAATCCCACCCATGGCACCACGCAGGGAACACATGGGAGGCATATATAGCCACAATGAGGGGTAAAATCATTGGATATGCAGAGGCATGGAGAAGGAGGTGGGACCAGAGATTGAAAGACTTAGAAGAGGAGTTATGGAGGGTGGAAAAACAGTAGAAAGCTCAGGAAGGGAAGACCCAACAAGATCCCCTGTGAAGGAAGATGTTAGGTATCCGAATGGAAATTAACTCACTCCTGTCAAGGAAAGCAGAGCTATCCATCCTATGGCTACAACACAAATATTGGTAAGGGGGAGAGAAAGGAGGGAAAGTCCTGGCATACAGGCTGTGGAAGCAGCAAATGGATAGACACTTTGCTGGGTCGAGAGATACCAATGAGGTGGTGCCCACAAAAGATACATAGTTGAACAGGGTTATGGCTGCCTATTATACTTCCCTCTATACTTCCTCTAGGACAGGCAGCCCCCAAGCTATTCAAACTTTTCTCCAGTCAGTTAGCCTTCCCATTTTAACTGAACAGCATGCTGAACAGCTGGATGCACCTGTATCAGTTGAAGAAGTAGAGAAGGTCATACAATCCCTTAGGCCAGGGAAGGCGCCAGGGGCAGATGGGTATACAGTTGAGTTTTGGCAGGCTTTATCAGAATTTATAACCCCTATCCTACAACAAACATATGTTGAGGCAGAAACAAATGGGATTCTGCCTCCCACTATGAGGGAGGTAGTGATCACAGTGCTGCCAAAGAAGGGGAAAGATCCCATGTCTCCAGGTAGGTACCGCCCAATCTCCCTCCTCAATTTTGACAGCAAAATATTTACCAAAGCTATGGCCCTCAGGTTAGGGCCTTTACTACCACAGCTAATACACCCATCACAAGTGGGTTTTGTCCCTGGTAGGTACAGTGCAGTCCATATCAGAACCCTGGTGAATCTGTCATATGTGGCCCAAACCTTTAATACCCCAGCAGCTGAGGTAGCTATTGACTTTAAAAAAGCCTTTGACTCCCTAGAATGGGACTACCTCCAGGCCATCCTTGAGAAGCTGGGAATCGGGCTGCAGTTTTGGACATGGGTAGCAGCTCAATACCATTCCCCCTCCACCTGACTCCTGACCAACTCCACCCTATCCCTCCATTTGGGTTAATACAAGGCACCAGGCAGGGCTGCCCTCTATCCCCCACTATTGTCCATTTTAGCAGTAGAACCATTAGCGGTTGCACTAAGAGAGGGCAGGGGTATGCAAGTGATCTCAGTAGGCAGAGAAGAACATACGACTCTCATGTATGCAGACGACCTTCTGGTACTGCTCTCCAATTTGCCCCAAGCTCCGCCTCCACTGTTGAATACCCTTCAACATTTGAAGGAACTTAGCCTTAATCAAACTAAAACTGAGGTGCCCCTGCTAAACCCTAGATGCACAACCCAAGACCTGGGGAATACTGGACTAAAATGGGCAGGGGAGGGTATTACATACTTGGGCATCCATTTTACTACCAAATTGGCCAAATTATGGGATCAAAATTTCCAGTTGCTCCTGACAGACATAACGAAAATACATGTCCAGATGGAACAAAATCTACCTACTTTGGCCGGGAAGATAGTGGCAATCAAGATGATCCTGGTTCCAAAAATTGTTTACATATTAGCACATATCCCCCTCTCCCTTCCCCTGTTCTGGACACAAAAGACAGATAAAGCAATAGGCAGATTCATGTGGGAGGGGAAACCCCCCAAGATATAGCAGGAATAAACTGAGGACCCACTGGAGTGATGAGGGTGGTGTCTTCCGTGGTTCGAGGGTTATAAATGGGCCTTTCACATGACACAATCTTTGCAATGACTTAAAACAAGTAATAAGCCTAAACCCCAAGGGGTGGACATAGAGCTAGCTGTCAGTCGGAAATCCTCCTTGGGGCTTTTGGTGTTCAATACACCCCCTGTGGGGCTCAAATCCCACCCCACCATAGATGCTTCTTTTCAATGTTGGGCCAAAATGAGGAGAAGGCTCAGAACAAACCTAGCCCCAGTCAAGCTGACCCCATTGTGGGGCAATGACAAGCTGTGCATAGCCAAAAAAGTCATTTCATTGGCTGGGGTGGGAATCGAAAGGTATAGTTAAAATAGAAGACCTGATGATCCCAGCCTCTATGGTGATCGACACCTTTTCCAACTTACAATCCCGGTGGTTACTTCCCCCTTCTGACTTCTGGAGGTATTTACAACTCCGAAGCATGACACAGGAATATATAGCTCACATACTTCAAGAGGAAACCCAAGCACTCCTCTTCTGGCTGTCCAAAGAAAAGGGTATAGCCAGTCTCATCTATGCACCCTTATGGACACTATACCCAGTTAATCCAGAAAATCCAAACAGAAATGGGAGGCAACCCTGCAATATGGAATTATGGAAAAACAGTGGAAGAAATGTTGGAAATCTGCTCAAAAACACTTTACAGAAGTAAAAAGCAGGCTAATTCAAAACAAAATCCTCCATTCCTGGTATTGTACACCTGTGGTATTACACAAGGCAGGGTTACTGAACTCAAGTCTCTCCTGCAGATGCAATTACCAGCCAGGAGATCTCTTGCATATTATTTGGTCCTGCCCCCTGATACAACAAACATGGGATAATGTCTGTGAGGTGGGACCCAGGTCTTACAAACACCAGTTCCTAGGTCTCCCTCCCTACTTCTGGGAATGAAATCAGAGGCCCCTCATCTCAGGGATATAGAACACTGATGGTTGGCCACATGGGCCATGCAAGCCAAACGCCTCCTGCTATGTAGGTGGTGAACTACAGAGACCCCCAGTCCCCAAGAACTCTTGACATCTATGGCACAGGTAGCCACCATGGATTGGCTCTCTCACTTTGCCAAAAATTCCACACAGATATACGAAGAATGTTGGGCCCCAGTCACTAGATATATTACTCCCAAAACTGGAGTAGGCTAACTGACCTATAGTAGGCTTCAATCCCAGGTATTTGACCATTGGCTATACCCTACATTAGTTTTCCCAAGCAATGGCATATCAATGCAATAATATGACCAGCTGTAATCTCTATCGTAAATAGCTGAATTTGTTATTGTGTAGAAGAGTGGTTCTTTGTGTTTGACTTCATCCAGGGTGTCAGAAGCGTAGACAGCACCCGAACCCACGAAGATTACCTTGACGGCCAGTAGTGGAGCATGGAAGCCTTGCCTCTTCAGGAACTCAATGCCCAATTGGTCAGTCACAGACAGAATGGCAAGTACATACTAAAACTATTACTGAATTACATATCTGCTGTCGAGTTGTATCTGTAATCAACACCTCTCACCCTTTTTGTTTACCTTTTTGCCTGATCCAGATTTTTGTAAAAAACTGAAAATGTGTATACACAGTTTATCAGCAAAAAAAAAGAATGATTTGAAATGGAAGGGTTATATTTAAATATTTGCTTTATGACACCCCATAAATCTTTAACAAGTGGGCACTCTCAGAACATATGTACTAATGTACAATTTTGAGTCATGCATTTTCAACAACTAGGTGTGGGCCCCATTTTAAACATCTGATATGGGGTGTAGTATAAATTATATAAAGTCTTCAACTGTATGGGTTTTAAGTATACTGTAGGAAAAGCTTTACCTGAGAAAGACCACATTTTCCCTCCATTTCTAACTCTCAGTACTTACTGTACCTCAAAAGCTTGTGACTACCATCTTGATGATTCTGTTGCAGACCCCCAGACAGAATCTATAAAAAATGTTGTAAAATAAGGACATGCTTGGAGACAGTTAAATGCACCCCAAAAAGGTTTTTGTGTCATCTTTATAGAAGCATTTATGTAAAATTTCACTCTGACAGTACCTTTTAATGTGTTATAAAAGTTAACATCTGTCACAGGAATTTTATATTTCATCACCACCTCATCAAAGTTTATGAAGGAATTTTGAATCAAAATATCTTTGACTTGTTTAATTCCTTCTTGTTTCCATATCAGATTATTTAATATTATACAATGGACCTCGGACACGGACCAATCCGATAGGTAGGCTGGCACCTTACCTCCATTGATTATCTACCGATAATCACTGCAAAAGGTGCCAGCCAGCCGCATCTCAATAACAAAAAAAAATTAAAAAATAATTCCAAGCTGCCATCTTCATTCCCTCGATAAACATTGGTGCACTAACTAGCCCTCTACCTGTGTAACCTGTGTTATCCCATAACTCATAAAAAAAAATGAAACAGCCAGAAAAAATCCCTCTAATAAATTCCCCTCAGCACCATTTTCGCTGCATACCCGGAAACTCAACAAAAAAACATGATCTCTGATGCCCCACTCTGCCCAGTCGCAGCACTGAACACATCACGCTGTCTGTGTATTGCAACCCAACACCTGCTAGCAGCATGTTCCAAAATCTGAGACACACAAACTGTAAAAAAAAAATAAACTGAAACCTTGCCTCCTCTCTTTCTCTACGTGAGCAGCAACTAACATTTAATTTTCACACTGCTCTTTCTCTCTCTCTCTCCTCTGATGAACAAAAATGAAACTTCACAGTCTCTCTCTCGCTGTCTAGCCTGCACCTGCCTGACCTCTCCCTTGCTCTCCATTACAGCTCCCTCTTTCGCAACCATCTACAAAGTCTATAAACCTTCACATTGTGCTACATTCACTCATAACCTAAAACAAAAAAAAGACTGCAGACTTAAAAGTGAAATATATCTCTCTCTGTGTCTCTCTCTGTTGTGAGATTACTAACAGATGACACCCATTTTAGATCACAATAACGGACTATTTAACTAACACAGGAAGGTTACCACACTAAAGAGCCAAGAAAAACACATTTAAAAAATAAATCTAATCTATTTATTGCTCTTTTTTTAATCTTTGCTTCCAACCTTATAGTTGTTCAATAGGTTACCGATGAAAGGTCGATTACCATGGCTGGCGATTTACCCACCTGCCGCCCTGGGCAAACCATGCCAGCCATGGTAACTTCAATAACCCACACCCCCCCTCGTGGCTTATTGCTTAAAGATACCATTATGGGAAAGGTTGGGGTTGTTCCAAAAGGGTTGGGATCTGGATCTCGAAATATTACGTTTTAACTGATTGATTAGCTGTCACTTACTTGTTTCAGTGCATCATAAATGATTAGTTGCTTTAAGATGACCTCTAATGAATGCATTTACACAGTTTTTTGCAAAGAATATGTTGAATAACAAAAATAACTTTCTAAGCTAGATTGGAATTCTAAAAGGGCAGCAGAACACAATTGGGCAAATCAAAAATGGAGACACAATTATAACTAAAGAATCTCAGATAGGTGATGTGTTTAATAAATTCTTTGTTAGCAATTTCAAGTTAAAGAAAGACACAGAAGATGTTTTCATCAATGGGCATGAAGGAAAAGATAACATTAAGGAAATTACAGTGGATGAAGTATACCACAAACTAAGAAACCTAAATATCACCCGATCACCTGGTCCTGATGAGTTACATCCGAGGCTTCTTAAAGAATTTGGCAAAGAATTATCTGGCCTGGTGTGCATGTTTTTTAATATATCATTATTAGACTGTAACATGATCACAGACAGGCACAGGGTGAACGTGATGCTGATCCACAAAAAAGGTGACAAGAGTAATATTGCCAACTTCAGGCCTATTAGTCTAACCTCGATCCTGGGAAAGATAAAGGGAGGATTTACTAAAGATATTATTAGGCAACATATGGAGAATAAAGGTCTAATAGATATTACACAACACAGCTTTAGTCAGGGGAGATCTTATCTGATGAATTTATTACATTTTTTTGAAACTGTTAGCGGAGCCTTGGATAGTGGATTATCAGTGGATGTTATTTTTTGGACTACTCAAAGACCTTTGATTCAGTGCCCCAACATGAGATAATTAAGCAACTAATACGGTATGATTTTCATCCATGCATTGTATCCAGGGTCCAGTCCTGGTTGAGGGATAGATATCAGAGGGTGATTATCAGAGGACACATTTCTGAGCGGATGGGTGTGACAAGTGGGATGCCACAGGGGTCTGTGCTGGGTCCTGTGTTGTTTAATTTTCTGATTTCAACTATGCAAACTTCTGAAAATGCCTGAATATGTAAATATGCTGATAATTCCAAGACTGATGAATAATTAATAATATTGAAGCAGCGCAGGATCTGCAGAAGGAATTAGATCAATTAAACATCTGGGCCATAAATCATGGCCTGGAGTTTAATGTGGACAATTGTAAAGTGATGCACCTGGATCACAATAATATTAAGGTGAAGTATAGCATGAATAACACATATTTGTCAACTACCGTGTTGGAAAAAGACAGGTATGTGTGTGTGTTATATATATATATATATTTATACCACGGGGGTGCGAGCTTTCTCAGTAGAATAAGCTGAGTTATTTTCTCTGGAGTGAGGATAAATCCTGATGACATCACCAGAGTGAGGATATCATGTTTATCCTCACTCTGCTGATGTCACTGGAGTGAGAATATCTGCACTGCAGATTGCATTCTAAAGGAAACTGCTTCAGAAAACAGTTTCTCTTTCTCACTAAAGCTACAGCTTACTCAGTTAGCTTTGCAAAACTCTTTCACCTGTGTCCCACTGAGTTTCTAACACTCCTAGCCCATTACTGTTCTGATCTCAGCATCAAAACAACTTGAATTCTAAATGAAACTCTTTTACAAAGCAGTTTCTCTCTCTCAGTGCTACCTGCAGCAGTTTCTTTCTCAATGAGCCTCTGACTCACTCAGCTAGCTTTGCAAAGCACACTCACCTGTGTTTCTCACTCCCAGTCCATTCAGAACACACACACAAATGAGCAGGAAACATGCAGAACCACAAAAATGTTACTAAAGCTCTCACCCAAGTGGTATAAACCGCACACATAATGTGAAGATCGTGGGATATGGAACATATTCTCACTCCTGCATCGTGAGCTGTGCATTCTCTCTCGTGCCTTCACCACTCTTGGGAATACAGAGCTCACTTTGCAGGAGTGAGATAATTTTCCATATCCCACTCCTGCCCATCATGTATCCCATATATATGTGTATATATATATATATATATATATAAATATATATATATATATATATATATATATATATATATAAACAACCTGACTTTTGACTGTAATGTCAAAGAAATATAAGAAAGGGAATACAGACGCTGATTGAGATGGCTGCCTGATCTGTTAGCTTCTTCCAGCTGGTTCTCATCAGAGCAATTTTCCTTGCAATTCGGAGGCTGTCCCTACCCAGGCAACCCTACCTGCCACAATACCCCCTCTGTAGTCGGACCAGTAGGTTTATTTCAGTGAGAGTGTGCCCAATAATTGCTGTATCAGCACCGGTGAGATCATGACTTGGGCTCACCAGTCATAGGCCATGTAGGCCTCAGTCTCCGAGTGTGTGCTCTGGGAGAAAGTGAGTACGCAGCAGCTGACTGCAACTAAATTCCTTCATTCTCTCTCTGGTCCCTTATCACAGCTGTTATTTAGCTGCTCTGCTGACCCTCAGTCTCAGATGAGAGATGGAACTAACCCTGCAGCAGGATTATGGCCTCACAGATACCTCAGTCCCCGACTTCTCCTGTGGGACCCCAGGAGCCCCCCTCCACAGCCTCCAAATGTGGGCTCATCACTACAATATATAACCAGCATGTTAGAAACCCTTCTCTTAAGGGTTGATGGCATCAATGAAGCTCTGCAGGTACTGTGGCAGATGACAGGAATCTACAGGACAGGGCAAATGTCACTGAACAAAAAGTGGAAGACCTGGAGGTACAGCAGCACAAAATATGGAGTTACCTACATGTGCACGAAGCAAGACTGGTGACCCTGTGGGAAAGAGCTGAGGACCAGGAGAACTGGGGATGCTGGAATAATATACACATTCTCGGTGTCCCTGAAGGCTCCGAAGGTCCAAACATGGAGGAATTTCTAAATGATGCAGTACCACAGATGCTGAGGACAAGGTGGAATGGGCCGTTGGAAGTGAAAAGGGCCCACAGGCTGGCCAGCAGAAACAGAACACAAGGACAGTCTCTGCACCCCATTACTGCCTACCTGTTAAGATATTCTACCAAAGAATGAGTCCTGTGGGCAGCGAGGGACATGGGGAAGATTGTATGTCAATGGCACAGGATCTCCTTTTACAGGGATTTCTCCCAGGAGGCCACAATGAAGAGGCAAGTTTTCATACTCATCAAAAGGTCTCTCCAGGCACAGGGCTTTCAATGCCACTTTAAAAGTCTTACCTGTCTGCAAATTTCCAAGGATGGTAAGGATTTTCTGGCATCACAACCAAAGCAGGTGGAGGACTATGTCTCCAAGAACTGGCCTAGTTTGAACCTGCAAACTACAGAGACCAGATGCCTCTGGGCTCCTTACAAACACAATAGTCATTGGGGGAACCAAAAAGAAGCAAAGCTGTACCATGGGGACACTAATAATGACTGGACCAGTCTGTCCCACGCAGATCCCCCCCCCAACTTGCTGGTTCAGCCTAGCTATCATACACAGCAAGGTATACTTAATCAACACCAGTCCCCCTACTGGAAGACTGAGGTCCCTGATTTGCAGTGTACTCCAGGCCGTTCAACCAAATCCAGGCAGTGGTCGAGAAGTGGCCAGACCCAGACACATGAGGTTTTATTGGTGACCCCTCCTGCCAAGCTGTCCAGGGATGAACCACAGTTGGAACTGGACCCGTCACAAGATCTGCCTTTGGACAGCTCCCCCATGGAAGTCACAGCTTCTGGAGACTGGTCAGAATCATCATTGGACCCTGAGAACACCGAGGCCGAACTCCCAATCAGGCCTGGCATCAAAACTTTTGCAGCAGCAACTGCCTTGGGCCTTCCCAGCACCGCTGTTGAACTCTATCCCGAAGTCCACCTGCCAACCTGAAGGCTCATAGGAATGCTTCCATGCTACTCTCAGGATTTGGACGCTGGGGACTTTAAGTTAACTCTGGAGGGAAGTGGAGGGGGGCCAGGAAGGTTTTTCATGTGTAATCTCTGATTTAGCAGTCCTAACTGGAGCTCTGTTAAGCTCAAACTTTGGATCTGGCAGATGCCCACCACCCCTTCCCACCTGGTAGGCATGGGTTGCAACCACTCTGGATGCTCTTCGTGCCCATGGCTTCTCCCACAGTGAGCATGTATGAAGCACAAAGGCAACATCCTTGCTCCCACTCCTTCACTTTTAGACTCCCCTTCCCCCAGCTTTCAGCACTGATATAATGCAGCCCCAATGAGTATAATGCAGGCCCAATGAGTATAAAGTACTCCGGCATGTCTTGGTCCAGACTATGGGTATTGCCTAGTCAGATATGGGCCCCAGAGGAATGCTTCTCTTTTATACTCTCTCAGGCCTCACTAGGCTGGCATCAACATGGCAGATATGGGGCTGCACAGCTCTTTTCTGCAGACCGACATGACAGAACATCCCCCTTTTCCCCCATCTCTGTCTCATCCCCCCTAAACCCCCCTCAGTCCCATGTCCACACAAAGTAGGTGGTTAACTTGCTGGGAAAGGGCGGTCACCTTCAACTCATACTAATAACCCCCCTACCTTGGTGAGTGGAAAAGCGTGGCTATCTACCCTGTGTTCAGAGCATCCTTCACGTGCACTCCCTCTGCCTTTAAAGTATCGCTCAACTGTTCCATCTTTTACACATTGTGCTGGTTGTCCACTAGTTGGTTTTATTCTGTTAGTGAAGCCTAGTTGTAGTCTGTGACAGCCAGCACAGTTGCAAACTCATGGTTACTTGTTTTTCACTATATCTGGTTAATTGTATACTTAGTCATTGGCACATAGTATCATTTTAGTGCTGTGTTAGAGTTATTGTTAACCACTGTTTACTCTGTTTTTAAATGTCATGTTTTTTGCCATTGCAGGTCTCTCTGGCTATTCTCCATTCCACCTTGTTGTGCTCTGCTACTCCTCCTTACCTAAGGCAACTTCTCTTCCCACCTGTTTTATCTATCTGTCTCTGGCTGTTGGGGTGAGTACCTGTTTTTTGGCACTTGATTAGGGATCATGAGGCACAGTTCCGACTCAGGTATCAAGTGTATTTTGTGGAATGTAAAGGGGTTGAACCACCCAGTAAAATGCTTAATGGTACTGCAGCACTTATGCTCCATGCAGGCTGACATAGCGCTCATTCAGGAGATGCACCTCACTGCAAGGACTGTATTATGGTTAAAAAAGTCATGGGTGGGTAGAGTTATATTCAGCTCAGCCTCTACTAAGTCCAGGAGGGTGGCCATCTTAATCCAGAAATCCTACCTCTGGGTGGAGGAAGAGGTGGTCTCAGACAAGCAGGGACACTGGGTTGCTGCCAGATATGCTTATGCCAGTGGGCAAGCCATCTTGGTTATTCTATATGGCCCCAACTCAGACAGCATCTGACTTCTTTCCTGACCTTAATCAAGCTATAGTATCCCTCACGATAAACTTCCCACACATCCCTATAATGTTAGGGGGCGACTATAATCTTTTTCTTGACATATTTCTAAACAAGTCCAAACTCATCCAGCAAATGCATCCCAGGGAGCGAGATGCATTACAGAAGATGATGGATGAATGGGGCTTGGTAGACATCGGGAGGAGGGATCACCCATTGGGGCAGGACTATACCTTTTATTCATCAGCCCATCTTTCTTTCAGCCATATAGACCTGTGATTGGTGAATCCCTCTGCAGCTCACTGCATTACCTCTTCTCATATTGACAACAGTCTCATCTCAGACCATGCCCCAGTCTCTTGTACCTTTCTCCCAGCAGGGCAGGTCAGCAAGGGCACCAGATGGCGGTGCAATCCCCTGCTTTTGCAGGACCCCAAATTCATCAGCATGGTGTGGAATGAGGCTAGGGATTACTTTAAGAATAATACTGCCGGAGATAGAGCCGCAGGCACAGTCTGGGAGGCATTTAAAGCTGTCCTATGAGGTCATATCATTTCATTTTCTGCAGCCAAGAACAAGGCCAGAAAAGCAACCATCACCAAGTTGCACAGTGAGCTGTTGGAGTTGGAAGAAAGGTACAAAGCCTCCACGTCCTCCACCCCTATCAGTCCCTAGTCAGGGAGATTGTTGGGCTGAAGTACCATATCAACACCCTGCTCCAACAGAAGGCTGAGTTGGTGCTCATATGAGCCAAACACACATACTTGGGGGGGGGGGAGAGAAGGGTGGTAGATTGCTGGCCTACCAACTTAGGAAACACAGGCCTCCTCTCTTATATACTCCCTCAGAAACCCTTCTGGTTCAGTGACCTCTGACCCTAAAGGGATCAATGACGGCATCCGGCACTACTTTCAAGAGCTGTATCAGTCCAGGTCTACCCTTGAGGCTCATCAGCTATCCACAAAACTGAAGGAATTTTGTCTTTCCTCGAACGTACCTCAGTTATCAGAAGTGGAGAGGGAGGCCATGGACAAGCCCTTTACTGTCTCTAAACTTCAATCAACGTTATCCCAACTTGCCAAGGGCAAAGCACTGGGTCCCAATGGAATGACCACCAGCTGTATCAGCTTCTGAGTGAAGAAATCGCTCCTCCCCTCTTGTTGGCCATCCAAGAGGACCATACCTTGAGCATCCTTCCCCCCCACTATGTGTGAGGCTCTGGTCACCCTACTTCCTAAAAAGTCAGATGACCCATTGGACTGTGCCAACTACCACCCTATTTCACTCATCACTGTGGATACCAAAATAGCTGCTGAAATACTTTCCAGCTGCTTAGTTCACATAATACCCACTATTATACACCTGTCCCAAGTAGGCTTCAGCAAGGATAAGGCTGCGGCAGATAACACTAGGTTAATTCTTAACTTAAAATGGTTGGCTTTCCATTCCCAATCTCCCATGGCAGCCCTGGCAGTGGACTTCTCTAAAGTGTTATATTCAGTAGAATGGTCTTACCTGCATGAGGTTCTCCAGCTCTATGGCTTTGGTCCTTATTTCCGGCAGTGGGTCAGCACCCTATACAATGCCCTAGTGCTCAGAATTCTCACAAACAAGGAGATCTCTTCTCCCTTCCCCCTTCACAGAGGTACATGGGCAGGGCTACCCCTTGTCACTCTTTCTCTTTCTGGTGGCTTTGAACCCACTTACAAGGAAGTTTGTCTCCACTGAGGGGATCAAGGAATACAGGTTGGCGAGCATTCCTATCTAATGCCTCCTATGCAGACGACCTGCTACTTACTTACTCTATCACAGCCACAGGAATCCATCCTGAGAGTTCTGGAGATCCTGGGTTCCTTCACTGCCCTTTCTGGGCTGCAGATCAACCAAAAGAAAACCACTCTGGCTCCACTGAATGCAGCCTGTACTAAGGACTGTCTTCAGGGAGCAGAAGTGACGTGGACCCCTCAGGGCTTCTCATACTTGGGAATAAAGGTCCCTTTTGACTGAAGGCATCTGGAAAACAACAACTTCTTGTCCCTACTGTCTCAACTGTTGGCAGAGATTAATTGATGGTGCCAGCTTAACCTCTCCATTCAGGCTAAAGCTGTGGCCGTCTGTATGCTCCTCCTACCAAGAGTAGCCTATCTCTTCAACAACCTCCCTATTTCACTGTCTCTCAAGGTCTTTTGGTCTTTAGACAGCCTTATCTCATTTTTTCATATGGGAGAGTAAAAAACCCTGATGGAGCCATAATAAATTAAGGGCCCATTGGTCAAAGGGAGGCCTTGGCCTCCCTTGGTTAAAGGGTTATCACTTTGCGTATGTCTCAACCCAAACTACTAAGTGGTTTGTCCCATTCTCATCTCACCCTCCTTTATGGGTGTAATTGGAAACTCAAGTACTTCAGGGGGCTCACCCCAGCAGCTTATTGATGGAGATGCCCTTACCATGTACAAGTCTAACCCCTTCGATGGTGGAAACCATGAAGGCCTGGTGCCAGCTCATGACCCTGACTGACACTCTGCAATCAGCCAGATCTCTCCCTCTATGCTAGGCTGTGGAACAACAGGTTGTTGATGGTGGACAAGAAACCAATACATTGGCCTAAGTGGGAAGAGTGGGGTATTTGTCTCATTCAAGACCTGTACATGCCTGGAGCCACAGAACTTATGTCCTTTAAAGAGCTGTGAGCCAAATATGATTTGCCTGGCAAGGATTTCTGGAGATACCTGTAAATACACAGTGCTATTCATAAGTGAAAATCAGTAGACAACACAGACCATAAATAGCTATTGGTTGCCGTCTCTCCACACAAAACCCACCTCCAGGGAGCTAGCCGATCACTTCTACAGTACCTGGAGAGACTCCCAACCAGAGCCCACAGAAACCAGTAGGCTGGCCTGGGGCTGAGATCCATCACATCCTATCTCTCCCGATGTGTGGTTCCATAGTCTTCGTCTGGCCCACACCTCTTATAAAGACTCTCGGAGCCATCTAATCCAGTTGAAAATCCTTCTTCACTGGTATCGGACCCCGGACACCTTTCATGAGTGGGGAATACAGTATCAGCCACAGACACTGCCAGATATTTCCCAAAATTTCTGTGATATTTCCAGAAATATCTCCTGCTTTCTGTATTTCCACAGTAGGGGCAACAGAGAGAAACTCTTCAGAAATTTTGTGAAATATCTGAAAATAGCTGGCAATGTCTCTGGCTACTATTGTACTTCCACATGCTGATTGCTGGAGATGCCAGCAAGGTCCAGCTCATATCCTCCATGCCATATGGCACTGCCCATGCCTCACACCCTTCTGTGGTGGCAGACTGCTCTGGTGTTTTGGGTCAGTCCATTGATCTCTCAGATCCCATGCTCCTGCTTGGCTACCCCTCCTCCTTATGCCAGTTATCACCGGCCCATAGGGAAGGGATTTTGGTGGCCCTATTAGAGGCCAAACGGCTCAAACTGATGCAGTGGAGGCAGTCTTCCCCTCCCTCTATCTCTGCTTGGCACTCAGCCCTCACTAGGGTGGCAGTAATGGAAAGACTTACTCTTTACAGGTGAGGTCAGCTTGCTAGATACTATCACAAATGGAACGCATACATGGATTCACCCCTATGTTGGACCCCTCTGTCTCTCCCCTAGCAACTCCCCTACTTAGAATCCTTCTCACTGAGACTCATCCCCCTTCCTGGGCTCTATTAAGGTTGCTGCTCTGGATGGAGGCAATGTGCTCACAGTTGAACTTAGGGCTACTGCCCTTGGTCTGGGTCTCCTACTTCCCTTCCCTTTCTCTCTCTCTCTCTCAGCCATTTGACTACTGTATATTGATGCTACAGTCTGCCTTTCCATACTCTTCTTCTTCTAAGTTCTTGTAACAGCACATACAGTTGGTATGAATGGTTTTAGTTACAAAGTACAGTGGAAATGGCCCATATTATAGTTTTGTACACAGTGGTCTTGTATATGTGAGGCACTAATGGAACTACATATACCTTTGTCACTCTGATACATGTCAGTTATGTGGTTCTGTATCTGTATTTTGGAAAACTAATAAAACCTTTTATGATAAAACAAGAAAGGGAATAGACTGATGGGATGCATATCAAGGGGAGTTAGGAGTAGAAGGGGGGAGGTACTCATGCCATTGTACACATCCCTGATAAGGCCACATTTTGAATACTGTGCACTGGTAATCTCAGTGTACAACATAAGCAGTATGAAACTTATGAAAGGTGTGCAAAGAAGGATAACCAAAAAAGTTAAGGGATTACAGGACATGGGATATAATGAAAGGCCTGTGGTTGATATCAGAGATAAACAAAAAGGATAGTAATAGGGACACAAGGTCACATGGAATGCAGTTGAGAGGAGAAATGGGTAACACTAACAAAAGGGCAAAATGGTTCAGTCAAAGGGTGGTGGCGCTACAGAATTCGCTTCCTGACAGAGTCACATATAGTGATTTGATGATACAATTTAAAACAGTGTTACATAACTACATGGGGATAGAAGGAGTAACTCAGTATCACTGATATGTGGCGAGTCATTAAGGGCTACATTGCCTACTGACTTGTAATTTACTATGAAACTATGACTATATAGAATAATGCACGCGTAGGTGTGCATAACAAGAATTTTACACACACACAATGTGTGGGATGCTACACAAACCCTGAGAGCGAAGCTCAAACAGTTATTTCAAGCATTCCACACTGAGCATGTGTGCAAAATTCTCATTATGCACAGCTACCCATTTATTGGTTTGTATAATTGTTGTGATCTGTGTTTTCACCCTCAAGGATTGCAAATAGAAATGATTTTTGCATTAGGAAAAAATGACAGAAATAGAATCGGTTCATGTGTATTCATGGAATCTTTATTTTCTGAAACAGGCAACATTTTGACTCATATTGGTTGGTAAACTCATCAAATTATCAGTTTTACATTATTTTAAACTTTAAACTGTTCGGGACTCACAGAAAACAGAATGATTAGCTTTGAAGCCCATGTCTCCCAAAACAATGTTGTTTAGCTCAGAGATAAAAAGTTTAAAAGTGTTAGCAACATTTAACTACCAAAAATGGATTTCAGAGAATCTTTTTCTCCTTTTTTAACAGGTCTAAAATCCACTTATAAAATGGAACAAAACTGTACTTTCTGCCAGATTCCTTACTAATCTTACACTGTTTCTTTCTCTTTCTCTTCCAAGGCATCACAATCTTTTAGCAAGTAATCCCGTTGCCATAGAAATCCACTTTCATTCCATTTTAGAAGTGGACCTAAAACCTATTCAGAAAAGAAAAAAAATCTCTCTAAAAAATGTTTTCTTTAGTGAAATGTTGCTAACAGTTTTAAACTTTTTTTCTCTGAGCTAAAAAACATTGTTTTGGGGACACAGGCTTCACAACTCTGTATGCTGTTCTCTATGAGTTCTGAAGAATGTCCCACAGATTAAATCAGGTTTCCATTTCAGTAGTTTTTTCTGACTTGGTTCTTTTTTTTTTTTCAGATATCATACCCAGTTTTGAAAAGCTAAAAAGGGACAATATCTGTGAGGAGACTGAGAAGCGTGCAGTGAATTCTGACAGAGGGTTCACAGTGCCATGAAATAGTGACTGTGCAAGAAGACAACTTCAGCTTATAGATTTCTCATACAGATAGCCAGCTTGTGTTTGCTGTTATAACTAGGTGGTTATAGTGCAAATTATAACTGGCTTTTTCTGTGGGAAAAAAAACAGAGCCCCATTACTGTATACTTACTGCTGACCTTACTATCTTTTATTATTCTCTCATGTGATGTTTGCTTAATAGTATGCAAATTATTCTGCTGGGAGAGTAGTTAACAACAATTCTCTATGCCAAATTGAATGTGAAAAATGCCCCCTTCACAAAACCTTAGATAGAAGCTACTGTCACTGAAGGCACAGTGCTAACATCTAGACTAATGAAATAAAATCAGTTCTGGTCACTGTTGCTACACTAGTACTAGGACCTGCCTAATGCAACCTGCTTATACTGAAGTTGCAGTACTACTACCTAGGTTAATGCAATAAAGTAATTCACAGTTACTATTATTCATTAATACTAGGGATTGTGTGATGAAACCAACTGTCACCAAAAGAGAAATACTAACATCTAAACCAAAGAAGTAAAATAATCCTTAGATGCTACTTAAACCTTGTAACCAGGATTTGTGTGATGCAACCTGTTATCTCAGAAGGCTCAGTACTATGCAAATAAAACAAAATAATTCTTAGTCACCACTGATATGCTCTTTTGTGTGGTGTGGTGTAATGCAACCCACTCAAACTGACAGTGCAGTAATATTTAATGTATACATAGGCCACTGATAGATTCTTTCAATTTACTATCGCTATGATCGCCTGTATAATACAACACAAGCTACTGTCACTGAAGGTGCAGTATATCCCATACCTAGGCTACTGATATTCAATTTACATTATACAATGGCAAGAAAAAATCTTGGACTGTGATTGGTCAGTTTGGGGCTGGACCTATGGTGTTATCCCAGCACAATGCCACAGATCTACTGTCATAATTATGGAGCAGCCCTTTTTTTTGCATCTCCCCTTAAGAAACAAAAATATTTTTCCACTCATAAAAACATTCTTTAAAATATTTTTTTTATTTTATACATAACAATGAGCCATTGTATAATAGGAATAATGCACTCCAGGGTGTGTGTCATTTGGGATAATGCTACGCCTGAGGCATTGGATACACTCGGCCTGGGGCCTTGTGCCCAACCCCCCCCCAGGTGTGGCGTTATCCCAGCATGACACACACCCCCTGTCATGCATTATTTCTTTAGTAGTACAGAGCTGTGCAAATACCTTTTTTCAACCTGAATATAATTTTCAGGCATCCAAATATTTGGGTATTCCTTTGACCACCCCCTCCCAAACTTCAGTCACTTCTCACACCTTATCCCTATACCCTACAACCCTAGATAGATTTTCCTCTGAAAACAATGCTGGCCTCTTGTACTGTGCAGTTTCAACATTGGCTTTAAATGTAATTTCCCTTCCCATACTCACCCCCAGGTGCAAAATTTAGTCATTCAGTGGTGAGTCTCCCTCTCATTCTTTAGCTAGGATTTGGGTGGCCAGTAATAATCTAAATCCTAACTAGCTTGGTCATCCCCTTCTTAATTGATGACAATCCATCCCCAGTAGTTTATCCAGTTATCTGAAAGTATAGTCATATGACACCTCACTTAGGATGTGAGCATGACTAATTTGTCTGCCTAGCATCACCAATGATGCAGAGTGCACTACTCCTCTCTTGACTGAGTGTGCCCATGCACAGTTGCAGCTAAAGACATGGATAGATAATTCCTAAAATTTCTGTGATACAGGTAGATGACAGTCCATGCTACAGCATTGGGTCAGAGTACTGCAAGGTGGAGGGGCTAATAAGTTAGTCTTGATTTTCACTCCTATTACCTCAATAATGGATAGCTAGGATACGATCCCACTAATAAATCAATTCATATTTGTGCCCTGGGTGTGAGCTAGGAAGAGGGCATTAAATCTAATGATGGCGTTGGCTCCTTGCACAGCACCAAGAAATTACACAACTTTTTTTAATTGAAAATCTGTCTATGGGTGATGGGGAGGGGTGAAGGGTGGAATATGACTAGGGTTGATATGGAGCAGCCTTGGAACTAGCTCTGCTCACTTGGGAAGGGATATAAGTTTTTTTTGTTTGTTTGTTTGTCTCTCAGAGTAATTTTCCATGAAAATATCCATATAGGGAACTTTACCTGGTGCTTAGATCTAAGTACTGCGTACCATATTATTCTGGTATTCCAGAACTGATGTTGTGGCCTTGCACACACCTAAGGAGTAACTACACTGCCTTACATGCCAAGTCAGTATTTCTCAAGCTGGAGTGGTCCTTAAGAGCCCACCAAGCACTGCTCTTTGGGAGCAGCTCACTGATCTCAAACACTGCAGCCAGGCACCTTCAAATACTGTACACAATCCAAATAAATACAATGCAAAAATCCCTTAGCACCAGGAGATGCTTTTCCATTCATGATGTCAGACCTACAGAGCTTTAGAGCAACAAGCTCGATTTGGCATTAAGGAGCAGTGCTAGCTCTACCTGAAATACAAATCTGTTTTCAATAAACAACAAAAAAGGTATGACATGTCAGAGGACAGGCATGGGATTTTTTAATAAATCTAATTACAGCTACACTCAGAGGTCAGTATTTGGTGGACTTTCTCTTTAACTGGCTAGACATTTCGTAAGTGGGGTTTCACTTGATTGAGCCTAGGAAGCCATGTTTGAATAGAAAGTATTTTGAACAAAATATCAATAGTTTTATTTTATTTAAGCATAAGGATCATAGATAGAGTTAGGTCTCAGCTGCTACAGATTCCTTAACCATATGATTCAACCAAGACTTCTAGTATAGTCTAAAATTAGACATAAAAATATATTTTAATGCAAGGGGATACAAATGGCAACTAAAAGGGTAACTATTTAAGACAGAAATGAGAAGGACCTGGTTCTAGCAGAGTGGCTTCCTTCAGAAATATTTTACCTCACTATATAGTAGAATGTAACACACTTGATTCATTTAAAGGGAACATGGATACTTATATAATAAATAATGGCATAACAGGGTGTTATCATTAAGTTATGGCATACAATGTCAGTAGTCATTTTGTCTGCTGTTGGTTATGTTACCTATGAACCTGAAACCAAGGGACCATACAGTCCTGAAATCTTAGGGATTTGCCTAAAGTTAAGTAATGTTACAAATATAAATTAATAAGTGCAAAACATTTTTGCTGAATGGTCACAGATGCTTGAAATAATTGTACGAGCTCTGTGCTTGAGTAGCTAATGGCAGCATTTTTTCTACTCCATTTTTCTTCTTTACTTAAGAAGCTTTCAGTGTTTTAGTCTCGCTCCCTATTTCTGGAATAGAAATTGAACTTTAAAGCATATTTATATATTATTAATGTATTTGTTTATTAAAAATGTCACTCACCATTATAGCCTAGATAAAAACATACGGCATTGTGAAGATCCCATGGGACTGCAGGTAAGCAAATCATTATTCCAAACATTCCACAGAAGACACAGTTTATTAATACACAATATTACACACACACACACACACACACACACACACACACACACACACATAAAATATTTGCACTGCAGAAAAAACAAAGTACTCATGTATTTTTCTCTACACAAATTGTGTGCATTGCAAGTGCACGTACTGTATTATAAGGTAAACAATTGCACCTTAATGGTCTAATACAGCAACAATTCATGTAACAAGTATCAATGCTCTAAGAGTTATGGTAATGTTTTATTACCAAGGGTACACTGTGCAACTATTTAGAATACATGTAATGCAATTTTTAGAATTATTAAAAATTTAAAGTTGTTGTTATTGTTTTCCAAGTATATGCACATTGCACCCTTGCAGGAAAATGTAATTCAGCTTGTGTGACTTCAGGTTGTACATTGAGCAAGACAAGTGCTCCTAGATTGCCATTGTCCTGAGAGCTCAACTGGTAGAGTATTAGGACAATAGTATGAGCAGGCATGGGGCCAGAGCTAAAACAGCAGCTAATGCATTAATCTGACAAGGGATGTCAACATGAGGATACAGGTTGCTTACTGCCTACTACACCAGCACTACCTGGTACTAGACACTACATCAGGAGGTGTGGCATGGCTGAGAGATTTGCTTACAATGCTCCCCACTAAAAGGTATATTCCACAAATAGGAAATTAACAGTATCAAAATAAAAAATTTGCCGATATCATACTGTGCTGATTTTAATTTAATGGATGGGTGTACTTTATACTAATAAAAAAGTAGTATTTTTTTTATTCTATTTAAGCACCCCCATCGGTCAGCCCACATTTAGTAGGGCACCCCAGCCCCACTCCCTGACATCCACCGGGACTTTTACTGCCAGTCTTTCTGCCCCCAGGACTTGCCCTCTAGTGAGGTCAGTGGGGGATGGCTCTTGACCCCTGTCATGCACAGGGTCCAGTTTGGGCTGATGATCCTGGCTAGTCAGGGCCTATAAGTGCCATCGATCATCCAGCCACTGGTATTTTCCTCCAAGTTTCTTTTCCCCTGACAAAGAGGACAGCATGCAAGGATGCCAATGACGGTGCCGTGCACGCTCCCATATGCAGCATACCAGATGTCTGCCCCGCCTCTGCCCCTCCATTGTATAGCATCAGTGTGCCAGCCACTAGCCTCCATTAAGGGCCAGGCTAATACCAACCACTATTCCCCTTCCTTCCTCAGAGGAGGAGAGCTGTCCTGGGGATGCTTGACCCTCCTTCTCCTCCTCCGCCTTCCAGCCAACTCCTGACAACCCACCTACACTGTGAACATGGGTCACCAACATGGCAGGAGGTAAGGCATTGATTCCTCAGACCTCCATGCCACTATGCCACTGGCTGGCAAAAAATAGTATTTAAAGAAGTGTGGAAATAACAGAGTAAGCCTGGAAATAACATGTAATTTCCATGCTTCTTATGACATGCAAAACTCTGAAAAAGATATTTATTTTTGAGTGAGTTGTAAACCAAATTCACAATGTCTTTCACAGCATGTACGTAATTTACTTTCACTCATTTGCCCAGTCCAGTTTACTGATTAGTGGCTCCACCACTGGTGACTGATTTCTTGTGGGAAAGCTTGTGAAAATAATTCATGTTCCTGCTGAGAAAAGTATATTACTGTGCATACACACACACACACACACACACACACACACACACACACACACATATACAGTATATATATGTGTATATATGTATGCATTATTTTCCCAAGACTCTGACCCAAGTGAAAGATAAATGATGTAATTAAGCTAATGGGTAAATAACACTGTTTATTTTACACTCGCCTACATCACAATCAGTTTGATTGACAGCCCATTCTGCCATTTCCACAATGAATCTGTCATCACTTGTCACACATAACACAGACATGCTATACACAGAACATACAATGGTCTATGTTCAATTATACAATGGTGTGTGAAAAGCCTGTAACCTCATTAGTCAAAACATGTCACATGACCGTGGGTAAATCCTGCATAACCTACAGCTGAGGAATGGCATCTATAAAAAACATATTTAAACACATTTTAAATTTATTTTGACATGGTTCCATTGTATAATTGCAATAAGGCACTCCAGGGTGTGAGCTACTGGGTGATTTACCCACTTCTTGTGTGGTTAAGTCACTCAGCTGCACCTCAAGACACACCACGCAAGGTGTGGGTAAATCCCCAATAACTCACACCCTGTTGTGCC